>CM037585.1:167582275-168998525 GCA_021018995.1 Chloranthus sessilifolius
TATATTCATTTATTTTAGGATGTATGTCACATGAAATCAAAGACTATATTCATTTGTTTATGATGTAGGATCACGTGAAATCAAAACTTGACTGTCCGATTTTTAATCAGATAATCTCAAAATCTAATACTGTAACGACTCTAATTTTTAAATTTTAACTTTGTGGTGTTAAATGAGTTTTGCATCATTCTTGGTGGTAGCACTCCACACCAGAATCTATTATAGTTGAGAAAGTACATATTTAGATTTTTCAAAAGCTTTTATATTTGAAATTGTCTTTATTTTAACACAAGCTATGTAATAGCTTATTGGTAAAATGCTTGAGTTATAAATAAGAGGACTAAGGGTCAAAACTTAATACAAAAGTTTAAACCTTTGTTTGGTATGACAACTTAATACTGAATTACTTCCCATATAAGATGTTATGGGAGAGTCATAACTTGAGAAATTTTCCTAAAAATTTTCTAATCTCTTTTATAAATCCTTGGTGTTTTCTTTCACAAAGAACACTGTGAGTTATCTCTACCGTCAAGATCGAGAAGAAAGAAGTAGGCTAAATCGTGGACGCCGATCTCTATCACTCTAATTATCGTCAATTTGTTGAACATGCTTCAAGAGGGGTTATCTCTGCCTTCAAGATCGAGAAGGAAGAAGTAGGCTAAATCGTGGACGCCATTCTCTATCGCCCTAATTGTTGTTAATTTGTTGAACACGCTTGAAGAGGTGGGTACTCATCCATCCATTTCGTTCTTCTTAAATCTCGTCGTATAGAATACGATTCGATCACGTATTAATGGGCTAAATAAATAAACCTTATTTTATGCTTGTTTTAAATTACTAATAAAGAAGAATGAGATGACTAGCTTTAGCCATAAATTTCATTTTAATTATTTTCTCTCTCTTTAATATATTTTATTTTGTTTATCTTATTTTCTTTTGTATATATATATATATATTTAAAACTCTAAATTATTCAAAAATAATTTAGGGTCACCGACATGGTAATGTCCCTTTGGACCTTAGGCTTGGATTTTAATATGCACACGGTGAGATTTAATCATGTACCTTCTCGTCTTTGTAAACATGACCAATATAACTTTATGTACTTGACCGCCTTGATAAATAAATTACTAGTGTATATTGTATATTTCATTATTCTATTTTAGCCTAATATCTCAAACCTTCATACCTTGGGAATATTTAATATTGATAAACAAAATACGATGGGGTCATATTAGGTGCCGCACTCGTGCATCAAGGCCGGTGAATGGGTAATCTATCTTAGAATAACAATTTTTATCGTTTAGCGATTTGCTGTTAGTAATATACGTGCATCCCCAAAGTTCGGCCGATTTCATAAAGCGAGATTGACCCATTGATCCCGGTCAGTGTATGAATGCGGCACTTAATACCAACTCTTAGATTAAAGTTGCCTGATAGAGAAGTGGTGTTGAGAGCTATTAATGAATGCTCCATCCGTGCCTTTTATTTTCTTTCGTCCAGTGTACATTGAAAATGTACACTCATCCCGAGAAAATACCACTTTGTCACTGAAATCAATAAAATTCTTAAGCTTAGATGAGCGTGGAGTGATAAAGTTAGAGCTTTAATGACTTACGGTTGTGAGGGAACTTGCAAATGTGTGAGGGTCAAATATTGATCGAATTCTTGAACTAAAGACTATTGTGAGCTATTTTGTCGGCGTGACTCATTTGATGTCGGATCGTGACCCATCTTATATTAAAATTTGATCCATTTGATATTGGACCATGACCCATTTGATATTAGAGCTTGGCCCATCCGATGCTAGACCATGACCCATCTAGTGTTGAATTATGACCCATTTGATATGGATTATGACCCATATGATATTGGACTTTGACTCATTTGATGTTGGGTTGAGACCCATTTGATTTATAAAGATGACAATAGCTCTTTGTTGGCTGATAATACTGATTGATCGACTATTATCCTGATCTATCGATTCAGAGACTGAGACCATTATTTGTTTATTTATTGATTTTCTTTTTTTTATCGATGGAGTTTTTTTCGAGGGAGCAGACGTGTTCTAAATTATACTTGAAGGACTAATAGTCCTTTACAATTGTATTATATTATATTCACATATTATAATTATATTCTATCATAATCAAAGTATATATAGTGTTAGATTTTCAAGGCGTATAGGGTTCTGAGCTCCTTGAAATTATAATATATAATTAATAATATTATATAATAGTATTACATTGTAGTCTTATATTATATTTTAATCATATATAAAACAAGGTACTCAAGTGTCATGATATTTTAAATAATATAAATTAATTTTCTTTAATGGTTGGGGATATTAAGCCTTTTAAATTCGTAGATTATTATATTAATATTCCAATATAAAGGTTAGGCATTGAAGCATATTTTGAATTTTTTTCATCGATCGACTTGTATCCGAATTGAATAATTTATATAATATAAATTTGATCGATTGATTTACGAAATCGATCAATTTATTTTCGTTCGAGTAGATGACCTTATTTATAATTACACATTGGCACGACCAAACTAAGTGTACTTTAATCACTTGCACTTTATGATTGATGATCGCAATTAACTTAATTTTTAAAATAATATTTTCTATTTGAGCATCTAATAATAATATTATATGTATATATATATATATATATATATATATATATATATATATATATATATATATATATATCACTTTTCTCACTTCAATGCGACTATTTCGATAACACGAAGTGTTAAGAATTCAATGCGAATTTTGACCTTCATGTTATCGAAATCACACTTTTAATTATCCTATTCTATATTGTATTGAGATGAGGTGTAAATAAGCTATAGGTGTAAATATAATAAATTTGACGTAAATATTTTTGTGTGCATGGTGTTTCGGTATTTCTACTTTGATAACACTATATGAGTTATGAGTAAGCTAGGACATATGTACGAGAGCGTATGAGATCACGTCTACGCTTAGGCGTGGTGATTTACTGAGATGATATTAAAACGAGAAATACATCGTATTCACATGCCTTATAATTTATGATGACATGGGATATCATGACGAGTCAGGTGAGTGTGAATTCAGTATAGTCTCGTATGCGATGACATATACGGTGACCCGATCACCTCGAGTTATAATATGATAGGATAAGATATGAGTCGGTATGATAAGATAAGAGTCAGTATGATAAAATATGAGTAAGTAAGATAAGGTATGTTACTAGTATGATAATAAAATACCGCTATGTAGGCTAGCAAAAGATTAAGAACCTAACTCGCTGTACGTGTCGCTCCTTGCGTAGCCACCATAAGGGCAACATCTTTCAGTCAAGACGGATGTCTTTGAGAGATATTATAAATTATGGGTCGCCGATCGCCCATGTGACTGGATGGGGTGTATGACATGATATGATATGGAGAGTATTATGATACTATTGTGACCCTCACATGGTAGCTCGAGTAGCGACTTTAGTACAAGTCGTTTGGATTTTGTGAGTATATTAGTTATACTCATGCAATGTACCGATATATGTGTGAGAATAATGATAAGACATGGTATGTTATGAGTTATGGTAAGGTTCGTTAGGAAATGAGTGTTTAGATCATGGTCCTACATTTATGATTGTGATATGAGTTTACGATATGTACTTGATTTTGTTATCATCTTCTGACTTTTTGAGATATTATTATTATTATCACTCACGTGATACACTCATAATGCACCTGAGTAGTATGAGGTAAATTGGTGGTCTATCTCATTGAGTTTACGTGACTGAGTAAACTCATCTCACGATAATCTAACAACTGTAGGTGATTACACTGGTAGAGTAGTAGACGTCAGCCATTCAGATCTCGTCGACATCGATTTCATTGATCTCGCGAGCGTTGAGTACCAGGAGCCTTGGGAGGGCGATGCCGTAGAGTATCAGGAAGACCACTGTATTGATTTTGATCCAAGCACCGACTATTGATATTTGTGGACTATCGTGCTGATTTTGATCCGAGTGTCGGATATTGATCATTGTAGACTCAGTAGTGGATTGTGTCCTTATTTTATTGTTGACACTATGATTTTTGTTTATCGAATTTGTCTCTAACTTTTGACTATATTTTATTGGTGGACCTATTATATTTTATTGCATTTATTTGACATTTATAATTGTCATATATTCAATTTTCATATATTGGCTTTCAGGGATTTTGTGGAAACAAGTTTACGCGATAACTCTGATTAAGTATATATTTGCTTGACATATTCAAAATATATGCGAGTCATAACTCAAAAATTTAAGCCCTCAAGATAAGATAAAATTTTGGCTCGTGACAGATACTATATCAATGCAATTTATGCACTTGAAATTTAGGTTGAGAAGGAAGATTTTTGGTTTTAAAGAAAGGTACCTTATCTTTTACGCAAAGGAGAGGAATTATAAGACGAGCCACCGACCGTCCATTCCCTTTCTCTGAAAAACTAGAACACGTGTTCTTTACAACTTTACATTTTGGATGCATAGTTGACTACGAGAGAGAAAAAGATGTTTGGAACAATAAAATACAGCGACCTCTCATCTTTCAACCATACGGTTCCAAACCGCCCCACGTGTCGCAACAACAGACTGATTGGTGGCGAAACCCAAAGCCTTCTTCTTTCTCTTCTAGACACGAAACACCACGCAAAAAGTAAACAAAGGGCCCGCCAAAAGCCACCGCCTCGCTCACGAGCTCATAAGAAATAGCTCTCCTCCTTTTTACCTTAAGCTCAGATTAGACGACGAAGGCATTAAATGAAATCGTCGAAAATCTGAACGGCCAACCAGAAAAGCGAGCGATGGCGAGCAGCATGAGTGGGAAGAAGAAAAGCAGCCAAGTGTTGGATGGTTCGGATATAAGGGATCTGGTTGGAAACGAAGAGGTTTTTCGGAGCTTCGTCGACCACAAGTTCCAAGAGCTCGATCGAGACCGCGATGGAAAGCTATCTGTGAAAGAGCTTCAGCCAGCAGTGGCAGATATTGGCGCTGCGCTTGGACTACCTACTCAGGGCACTTCTGCTGATTCCGACCATATCTACAGTGAGGTTAGGTTTTTTTTTTTTTTGAGGTTTAAGTTAGTTTTAACATGTTTATCAGTAGTTGTTACTTGTTAGAGAGATTGCTGATGAGATTAGTTTTGACTCTGAGAGGTGCCTTTTCGATTCTCGATTTGGAAGTACCTTTTTTTTGTCAGAAGATGACTTCCTCAGGTTTTAAGGCCTTTGAAATGCATGGAAGTTAGATTTTCAGAGATTTAAAGATGATGCCTTGGAATAAGTGGATGAGATTCGTCGAATATTGTCAGTGCTGCAGCGACAGCTGTGGTGGGATTAGGTACCTGATCCAAGCACATCTGGTGGTATTTGGGTAAATCTACCTCCGCCGACCTTGGGAGATGTAAGAATATTTTTCGCATCGAATTAGTGGTGGTCAAGAGTTTACCTTCACTGAGTCGGGTGCTCATAAATAACTGTGTACCTCCTTGAGGCTTGACCATTTTGGCGTAAGCAGATTGGACCGAGCCCTACCTCTGGTACCTAATTGTATGAAACTCAGATGTGCTCAACTAACCATGCGTTAGGCCGTATGGATAGTGCACCGTGCATGACCCTGCATTCATGCGCAGGTCACACTTGGGCACGAATTTATGTGGTGTAGAAGTTGGTGTAGAAGTCTTAAGCGTCACAAAGTCTGAAACGTGTGCACGCCGTGCGCCAATAGATGGTTTGGGCACCTAATATCAACTATTCTTGGCTTAATTAGCTGTAGAGATCAGAAGTTTTACCAGTGGGCAATCTCTAAGCTTGACTTATCCACTTTGGAGCCTACTACATAGGCGGTTCCGATGACTGAGCTCAGGTTAGATGGACGGTGCCGATGACTGAGCTCAGGCTAGATTGACGGTGCCGATCCGTTCTCGTGTCCACTATGACATGATAGTCGTGCCATGTGTCCTATTTGATTTAGTTTCCTCTGCTTATGCCATAGATCAATCATGCAGCAAATTTTTGAAGTCAAAAAGTTATGCCATAAATTTGACTTCTGTAATGTGATTAATATTTAATAATATGAGCAGTAATCATATTACTTGTTGCATTACTGTACTTCTTTTGACTTGGGTGAGTAGACTAGAGCTATCAATGGGCCCAGCTATGGCCGGGCCATCGTCAGCCCTTGCCTGGCGATAGGCGGGACATGCCATGAGGCAGCTCTAGCCCGGGCCTAAAACTGGCTGTCACGTAGCGATTTGCGATTCTTAACCCGGACGTAGGTAGGGCAGGGTCTGGCTGCGGGCCAGAGTTTACATGTGTAATATTTTTTTTTAATACAGGGTATGTAAATTTTAATAATAAAAATGTAAATATTTAAAGAACAAAATCTCATTAACCATTGAACTGTTAAATAGTGAAGGCCTTTTAATAAAATAATTAGATTATGAAGTTAATATAAATACATTAAATACACATTTACATACATTAATACACCGATGCTGGGCCAGGCTGACAAAACCCTAGTCCTAGCCCGGCCGGTCTTAGTTTATGTGTCGTGCCACTCGGCGAACCCAACCCCTTGACAGCCTTAAGAGAACTTAGTTTATGATGATCTCCTTTTGTTCTTTATAAGTAGGGCTAGGTGGAGTGGTCTGTGTACCATGCACGGGCCATCGTTTTGTAGGCACGCGGCATCCATCCCCACCACCGGCGTGCGGTACACCTGGCCTTTGTCTATAGACTAAATGAACAAATGTGGTCTAATTGTATGGTTTGTATCCTCTAGAGACGATTGATTATTGAACTGAGTCCATTTCAATGATTTGCTACTCGGATTGAGATTGTGAAGATACGTGCCAGTCTACAAGTGAGGAGATGCATGGGCGTTAGTATAGGTGCACGCCTGATCAAAGGCTTCCAAATTTGTGGAAGCAGACTGTTCTGACCGATTCTTTTTTTTTTTTTTTGATCGGGAAGATTAGATTCTGATTGATAAAAATTAATATACAATCACCCACCAAGGCGAGCAAGAAGCGCGACAAGGACAGAAAAGAAGAACGAAAATAAAACAAAGGGAAATGAAACAGCAAAACTACAAAAAATAGATGAGGCAGAGACTGCAAACCCCCTCCAAACTGAGTGACCACCTCAGTCAGGCCTCAACTCACAGGCCTCCGAAGAACCTAGCAAAGAGTTCCATGATTGCACTTCTCTGGCGACGTCACTGATGAGCCGAATATGATTCTTGTACTTCCCTTCAAAGATTCTCTCGTTACGTTCACGCCAAATGACCAAGTAATTGCCAGAGGGAGCAAACTGATCAGGGGGACGCTCTTTTCTATAAACTTTGCTGCTGAATTCAGTTATCATCTCCCCACAAGAACTCGCCATACACCCGATCAGAGTAGCTTTAGTGGTGCACATTAACCCGGTGATGCGCACATGCCTTTAGTTCTAAGTCCTCTCTAAATAAATAAGAGTACCTTTAAATGCACTTACAAAATCTCCACGCAAGTGGGTGCTCCAGTGATTAATCCTTAATCTTGAAAGGCACCCCACATATATTGTTTTTAAAACCACACATGAGTGGGTGCTCTCGTGGATCCTCTTATTCTCTTCTCAGGCGATGGCGGCGCCAGTGATGCCGAGGAAGATGTCGGTGACGCCGATGCCAAAGAAGGATGAAATGGTTGGTTGGTTGGTTCAGGTTGGTTCAAGTGGGTGTCTGGTTTAGGGTTCAAGAGGAAGAGGAAGAGGAAGAGGAAGAGGAAGAGAAAGAGGAAGAAGGCTGACATCACAAGTGATGTCAGGCTAGTTACCATTAAATAAATTATTTTCCTAACCAGACGTTAGAATCTACTCACATCTTTTAAAGGTTCACCTCCTTCGTTGTCTATTTTAAAGTTCATATCTGTTAGAATTATAAGCTAGACTGACCCATTTGGCCCATTTTGTCTTTTGGGTCAATGGCCCATTTGCAATTATATTGGTCAATCTTGGAACTCTTTTTTGTCATAGGAAATTGGTGTATTTAATGTAGTGTCTTGAGAATATGGAATATATTTTGAGAATGTAATTTTCTATCTTTTTCTAGGCTAGGTAGTTGCGTTGGAAGTGTATGTTTATTTATTCCCGATTTTGTATTGTGGGCTATTTTTATTACTCATGTATTTTTATTTTACAAGTCATATGAATGAAATTTGAAAGGTTCTAAATAGTATATCACTTTAGTCTTTATTTTTGGTATTTTTTTACACAAGAGAACAACTTTCTTCTCTTTAGAGTATCATCTTCTTCCAATCCTAGTTGGTGTAATCCAACAAAGTGGTATCAGAGCTTGAGATTCATGGCTTCCAATATGTTGCAACCTCAACTTCCTCGTTTTACCGGTAAGAACTACAATCAATGGAGTATTCAAATGAAGGTTTTATATGGGTCTCAAGATTTATGGGATATTGTTGAAACCGGATATGTAGAACCGGAGGATCAAGCGGCTCTTACACAAGCTCAACTCAATGAGTTGAAAGAAAATCGTAAGAAAGACAAGAAGGCTTTGCTCTTCATCTATCAAGTTGTGGATGAAGCTATTTTTGAAAGAATTTCATCGGTGTCATCGGCAAAGCAAGCATGGGATACTCTCAATACTTCATACAAAGGCGAAGATAAAGTCAAATTGGTGCGGTTCCAAACTTTTCGAAGTGAGTTTGATTCTATAAGAATGAAGGATTCGGAAGCGGTTGAAGATTTTTTCAATCGAGTAATTTCTCTCCTTAATCAATTAAGGATTAATGGTGAAAATCTTCAAGATCAAAGAATTGTGGAAAAAATTATTAGAAGTTTGACTCGTAAGTTTGAATATATTGTTGTTGCAATTGAAGAATCTAAGGATTTATCTAATTTGTCTTTGGAAAGTTTGTTAGGATCGCTTCAATCCCATGAACTTCGTATGAAGCAATTTGATTCTTCTCCTCTAGAGCAAACTTTTCAAACTCAAATTTCTTTTAAGGAAAGTTTTAGAGGTGGAAGAGGAAGGCATTCTAATCGCGGACGAGGAATACATAATGGAGGAAGATATCAAGCAAAAGAAAGAGATGAAGATGAGTCATCTTCGTCATCAAGAGGAAGGGGAAGAGGAAGAGGCTGATCTTCTCTTTCTAATGTTCAATGTTATCATTGTTAAAAATATGGTCACACCATAAAATTTTGTAGAAAAAGATTGGCGGAAGAAGAAAAAAATGAATCAAATTTTGTTCAAGAGAACAATCAAAGGAAGATGATACTCTCTTTCTTGCTTGCAATGTTCAAGAAGTTGCATTCAATCAAGATTGGTATCTTGATAGTGGTTGTAGTAACCACATGATGGGCAACAAAGGTGTATTTGTCACTTTGGATGAATCTATTCAAAGTGAAGTAAGGACCGGCGATGATAAACGACTTTCCGTAAAGGGAAGTGGTGATATTCTTGTTCAATCAAAGAAAGGCATCAAACGCATCTCAAATGTTTTCTATGTACCCGGCCTCAAGCACAATCTTCTAAGTGTTGGACAACTCCTTTTGGAAGGACACAATGTTTATTTCAAAGGAGATGTATGTGAAATCAAGGATATGAATAATGCTCTCATTGCCAAAGTAAAGATGACTCCAAACAAGATGTTTCCACTTAAGTTTCAAAATGAAGTTCTTTCTTGCTTCAATTCTATCATCCAAGACAAATCATGGTTATGGCATCTTCGGTATGGCCACTTGAGTTTTAGCTCATTGACTCTCATGTGCAAAAATCACATGGTGAGAGGCATGACAAATATAGATCGCAAAGATCAAGTTTGTGAAGGATGCGCACTCGGAAAGCATCAAAGAAATTCTTTTCCCGTTGGGAAAGCTTGGAGGGCATCAAATCCTCTTGAGCTTGTTCATTCGGACTTATGCGGGCCTATGCACACCACTTCTATTGGCGGTAATCGTTATTTCCTCACTTTTATTGACGATTATAGTCGTAAATCTCGGGTTTATTTTCTCAAAGAAAAATCAGAGGTATTTGGCCACTTCAAAACATTTAAGGCCTTGGTTGAAAAGCAAAGTGATTTTATGTTGAAAACTTTGCGTACCGATCAAGGTGGTGAATATGTTTCTCATGATTTTAAGAATTTCTTAAAAGATAATGACATTCGGCATCAATTAACCACTCGATACACACTTGAACAAAATGGTATTGCCGAAAGAAAAAATAGAACACTTATAGAATTGGCTAGAAGTATGTTAAAAGCCAAAGGGATGTTAAATATATTTTGGGCTGAAGCCGTTTCATGTGCCAACTATCTTTTGAATCGTGCCTTATCCAAAAATGTTGAAGGGATGGCACCTCAAGAAGCATGGAATGGACACAAACTATGTGTTGCGCATTTAAGGATATTTGGTAGTATTGCATATTCTTATGTGCCGGATGAAAGAAGAAAAAAATTGGATGATAAATCTGAAAAATGTATTCTTATTGGTTATAGTGAAACTTCGAAGGCATACAAATTGTTTAATCTCATCACCAAGAAAACTATCATAAGTAGAGATGTAAAATTTAATGAAGAAGAAGCTTGGGATTGAGATTTCCAAGAAAAGACACAAAAGTCTATTTGTGTCAATGAAGAAGAATTGAAAGATGCTCAAAATTGTGAGCATAAAGAGGATAGAACTTCCTCTCCATCTTCATCTACACCATCTTCATCATCATCAAGTTTTAATTCTCCTCCAAAGAAGACCAAAAGCATCAATGAAATTTATGAAGCATCAAGAAGACTTTTTGATGAAGGTGAGATTAACTTTGCACTATATGCCGATGCTGATCCAATTTCTTTTGAAGAAGCGTCTCAAGAAGAAAAGTGAAATCATATAATGAATCAAGAAATTGACTCTATCAAAAGAAATGAGATTTGGGAGTTAACGGAACTTCCAAATGGGTACAAATCCATTGGTGTGCAATGGATATATAAAACCAAGTTAAATGCAAAAGGTGAAGTTGAAAGGCACAAAGCTCGGTTAGTGGTGAAAGGCTACAAGCAAAGACATGGCATAGACTTCAATAAAGTTTTTGCTCTCGTTGCTCGGCTTGAGACTATTAGATTGGTCTTAGCATTGGCGGCTCAAAGAAATTGGAAGGTTTATCAAATGGATGTCAAATCAACATTCTTAAATGGCATTCTTGAAGAAGTTTATGTTGATCAACCTCCCGGGTATGTGGAAAAGGGTAAAAAACACAAAGTTTGTAGATTGAAGAAAGCACTTTACGGTTTAAAACAAGCACTAAGGGCATGGTATAGTCGTATTGATGGGTACTTCATGAAGAATGGATTCAAAAGGTGTCCTTTTGAACACTCTCTCTACATCAAAGAAAACACTCAAGGTGAATTCTTAGTTGTTTGTTTATATGTTGATGATTTAATCTTTACCGGTAATAGTTCAAGCATATGTGATGAATTAAAAAAATCCATGATGCTTGAATTTGAGATGACTGATATGGGTCTCCTACATTTCTTTCTTGGTATTGAAGTAAAATAAAATGAAGATGAGATTTTTATATCTTAAAAGAAGTATGCAAAAGATTTATTGAAAAAGTTTAGAATGGAAGATGCAAATCCTATTTGCACTTCAATGGAGGTTGGTTTGAAACTTAGTAAAAATGATAATGAAAAAAGAGTTAATGAAACTCTTTATCGGAGTCTTGTTGGTAGCCTCATGTACTTGACCGCCACAAGGCTGGATATTATGTTTGCGGTTAGCATGATTAGCCGTTTCATGGAATCACCTAGAAGAAGTCATTGGAATGCCGGAAAGAGAATTTTTTGATATGTATGTGGTACCATTAATGATGGTATACATTACCAAAGGGTTCAAAATTCATGTTTGGTTGGATATTGTGATAGTGATTGGGGTGGAAGTGTAGATGATGGCAAAAGCACTTTCGGTTATAATTTTAATATTGGTTCGAGTTCAATTTCATGGATTTCAAAGAAACAACAAGTTGTTGCTCTATCTACAACCGAAGCAGAGTACCTTTCATTAGCATTGGCCGATTGTCAAGCACTTTGGTTAAGATGGTTTCAGAAGAATTTAAGCATCCATCAATTGAAACTGCAACTTTGTTTTGTGATAATCGTTCAGCCATTGCACTAACCAAGAATCTCGTTTTTCACTACAAAAGTAAGCACATTCGAATTAAGTATCATTTAATCCGTGACTTGATCAATGATGGTGAAATTGATGTGAACCTTGCAAATCACAAGATTAAATAGCGGATATTTTTACAAAGGCATTGAAGAAAGAAACATTTATCAAAATCAAAGAAAAGCTCGGCATTCGATTGGTCTAACTCAAGGGGGGACTGTTAGAATTATAAGCTAGACTGACCCATTTGGCCCATTTGCAATTATATTGGTAAATCTTGGAACTCTTTTTTGTCATAGGAAATTGGTGTATTTAATGTAGTGTCTTGAGAATATGGAATATATTTTGAGAATGTAATTTTCTATCTTTTTCTAGGTTAGGTAGTTGCTTTGGAAGTGCATGTTTATTTGTTCTCGATTTTGTATTGTGGGCTATTTTTATCACTCATGTATTTTCATTTTACAAGTCATATGAATGAAATTTGAAAGATTCTAAGTAGTATATCACTTTAGTCTTCATTTTTGGTGTTTTCCTACACAAGAGAACAACTTTCTTCTCTTTAGAGTGTCATCTTCTTCCAATCCTAGTTGGTGTAATCCAACAATATTAATAGGAGTGTCAATGGGTTCTGAGCCTAGTTTACCAGTTTCCTTTAATAAATCCAAAGTGTACTTTCTTTGGGAAATATAAAACCCCTTTTTTGAATGAGCCACTTCAATCTCGAGAAATTGGCTATGTTTTTATTATGTAGTTGCTCCTCATAGTTCACCCATATATAAAGAGGAGGAAGAAGATTGTAGAAGGATCAATTACAGTACACCATGCCAAAACGAGAAGCCAAAAAAAGGAAAGCCATTCTTGATAAAAATACATGGATTTTGTCAACAATAGCATACTTCACCTCACCATCTAAATCACACTCAAAGTAAATCTTTATTTCATTAGTTAATCGTTTAAAATGCTCTCCTTAGCCATCTATAGAAGTTTTCATGGGAACTCATGTCATTATATTTTAACGAGTTATAGTGATATAATAGAGTTGGAACATTCATTCTATATGTGATAATAAGTAATCAACCTTATTACGTACTTTTGGCTGATCGACCTTATTAAAATAATAAGTGATCACACTCAGAGCCAGATGACACGGCTTTCTTTGTAGCTGTTCGAATAGATTTTGGTCAAATTTTCAAACACCACAAAATCTAATGATCAAACGGCTGTGAAAGTGGTCACATCCTTTGCCTGTTGACAGAGGAGCATGTCTTTGAACCCTTTTCTTTTTAGTAAGTGCTTGCTTGGTTGTTTCTAGTGATTGTAGTAGTTGTATCTATTTTTGCAAAATATTGACCAATTGGAATAACTGGCACGTATTAGTTCATGACGCTATTATGAATTATTTCTACTTCAATTTTTAATTTAGAAATGCTTTCAAAATGGATAAAAGAAAACAACATTATTGGTCTACATCAAGTTGATAATTAAATGATGGTGCGTACAAATGTCGTGAGTAATGATATAAAAAGCATAAGTGATGGTGTCAAATTAATCAAATCCAGATAATTATGTGTTACAATGTTGCTATCCTTTTAAAAGAAGGTTTTATATCCTTAGTCTGTATAGTAATGTAGTATAATTGTAAATGCGACTTGTTAGTTGAACCTTTTGTTGTAAGTGAATAATATATAATTGTAATTGTCTTTTTAGTGGGAAATACTTTTTGGTAAATGAAGGATATACAATTGTAATTTGTAAATGATTTTTTATAGCCTGATATAAAATATTTTATATTCAGATAATTTATTTATTACAAGTTGATTTTTTGCCCCTCTTAGAAGAAATCCTCAGTTTGCCATTTCTTGGATGGTCGTTACTCGACCTAGGCACCAAATTTACACCAACCTCCCCCTAATTTATGAATTGATTTAAGTGAACTTATTAGCAAATGATTGTTATTTCAGGCTATCTATTCTTTGTTTTACTCCATGGTTAAGGAATTTCAAACCCATATAATGGGGCAACTATGTTTCTAATTATCTCCCTATACTTCTAACTCTTATGAATCAAGCTTATGCACCAAAAAAAATATTCACGGATGCACGTGCCTATGCATTTTATGCATGAAGATGAAATCACATTAGCTAATTGGAAGACATATTTTTTAATTGTTTTTTGAAGGTTTTGAGTGAATTCACCCATGGAAAACAAGAAGAAGTAAGCAAGACTGAGTTCAAAGAAGTGTTCTCTGACATTCTGTTAGGCATGGCGGCAGGACTGAAGCGAGACCCAATTGTGATACTGAGGATTGACGGCGAAGATCTCCAAGAATTTGTCAGTAGCCCAAGGTTTGAAATAGAGGTGATCACTATATTTTCACGGATAGAGTTGGAAAATGGGTCTCTGTGCAATTACATCACCAAGGCATTGGGTCAACTTACGGTCGATCATGGAATGCCGCCTTCTTCGGATCCGTGGGTAAGTGAAATGAAATTCGATTACTGCTTGATGATCTCTTTGAGTCTCGTTGATTCTTAATTGCTGCATAATAGGGGACTGGCTGAACCTTTAAGGATGGGTGTAACTTATGATTACGTGTCACATGGCGTGATCTAAGCCTTCGAAGGTAGTGTGAAAACACTACCGTCGAGGTACCTGTCTCTTTATCCTTATGATATTACTAGTCACCTGTCAATTATTTTTTATACAATTAGGGATGACACATCAGCCAGTACTAGGGCATAAGCTTCTTTCTAAAATGGTGTTCTAATAGTAAATGATGATGTGGCGGTAGCAGGTCTAAGTAATTTACTGACTGAAACAATGGATGCCGATTGAGTTTCTTAATTCTCTCTGCTGTGAATCAAATTTTCATGTAGGTATTCAACAACATCGTCGAACCAGCATTGCAGTCATGTGCTACCCATCAGCAACACCAACCAATTTCTCAAGAAACATTCTTAGAGGAATTCAAGAGGGTTGCCGAGAAAGTAGCTCTACATCTCAAGGAGTGCCCTGTTATAGTTGCCCACAGCGAAAACACCTTCGATGGAAGCGGCATTAAGAGATTATTATCTAATAAGTTCGAAGTGAACAAGGTTAGTTACCAACTGAGATTTGACTATGGTTTCCGACATAAATAGAGAATACCCTCACTGTCACTAAGCTAACATGGCTATGTGGCATCACATAGTGTAAATTTCAACCAATCTAAATCGTCCAAGTTGCAGGGTATATAATTACCATGGTATCAAAAAAACGGCCGATACTGACATGTATCGGTGATACGTATCGGTATCTCAACTCGGTATCGGATACCGTATCGGCCGATACCTCTATTTTTATTATATTTTATTTTATTTATTATTATTATTATTTTTAAATAGGCCGATACGTATCGGCATCGGCCTAGTCGTATCGGTCCTTCATGGACCGACACCCGATACCGATTTGGACACCTTGATACATCGACACGAGCCAATCCCCCCACAACCTTGGTTAATGCCCTGATAATTCTGAGTGCCAAATCAGTGAAAGTCCAAAAGTGATCTTCCGCTGATTATTGTGCTCATAAATAGCAGTGCAGTTTATGAGGTTTCACCAATCGCTAAAAAGAGGTTAACCACCGACAGCCAGGTACCTAATACCAGCTAATTAGCTAATTACCACACAATTTAGTATAAGGTACACGACCCGAGTTCCAGGAGCTGCACTCGGGTCAATGGCTTGATAATTGTGTGCCAAATCAGTGAAAGGTTAAAAGTGAACTTTTTCACTTATTTGTGTGCTCATAAATAGCTGCTTACTAGGCTTCACCCATTGTTAGAAAGAGATTGACCAATTATGGTCGGGTACTTAATACCAGCTCATTACTGAACACGATGTAAAAAATAAGCCAATCAAAGAATTGGTTCCATCCAATCCAAGTACTATAACAGTCCAATCAAATGGTTCAAATACCCTGATGGGCACACGTTTTAGGTTGATAACAGTTGCTATGATATTTTGCCACTTTGGACCTCTGTCACAACATTCTCCAAATCAATCAAAAATTTTGAAACATCGTCTGATTAGGTGGTCTGCCGGATTTTTACCAAATATTCGCTTGATTTGTCAATTCTTCAGGTTTTCCGAATTTGACAGAAATTTTCAAATTCCTCCGAATTTATCACTGTGATACATGCATTAATCATGCTTAGGATTGGTTTTTAATGATTGTAAATTGTTAATGCATGCCGACTATGAAATGCACTTATTTTATTATTTAGATATATCATTTTTAACTTTAAATAGGTTAAACGTACTTTTTATATATTTTAGTAATTTATTATTAATTTTGTAATCTCCGAATTTAATTTTTTCCTTCATTCTTTCACGAATTTTTGAATTAAACCGAACTAACACTCCACCGAATGATTGCCGAATCTGAATTTGGTTACTATACTTTGGACAACTTAGTTTGTTTAAAGATCTACACTACTGTGCCTAAAAAGTGTGCTTGTGAGGGTTTTATCCGTTCTTAGAGATTTGGTTTACTTTGAGGGGAAATCTTATGCTGGTGCTGCCCATGGGTAAGCGTGCAAACAGGCCGGGCTTTGCTCAACGGGGCTTGAAATGTGTAGTTAATTAATATATGTGCCAGGAATGGGTTGGGTGATTAAACAATTGCCCAACCAGGCCCTGAATTGTAGGACTAACTAATGAAAAAGGCCATACTTGGTTGGGCTTGGGCCAAATTTAAAATTGGACCATTTAAACCCCACTATGGGGCCTGACCCATCTATACATGGTTGTATTGTGCTCACTGCCAATGGCTGTTGATTTCCTGGTGTTTAAGTTAGTAATATACTGTTATATGAGTTTCTCAGTTGGTTGAGGTAGGGGAAAAAGGGGGGGATCTGGGTGCTAATAAGTGTCCGGATTTGAGTGCCACGTGACACTGGGTGCTGGTATGCATTCCCCAGGGCTCACTCTTCCGAAGCTTTATCAAAACAAGTAATTTCTTGAAACATTTTATTTGTTCTTTGGGATCGACTCTCAGCACTGAATAGCTACTAAATATTATAAAAAATCGACTTTCACAAATTTTTGTGAGCTTTGGCATATGCAAAAGTCAACCTATGATGGGTTTCATTAGGTAAGAAAGTCTTCAAAACCGTGATAATTTTATGACGACTTTTTGCAAACATTGGGTTTAAGTGTGCATGCTCTATTGTCATGCATGGCAACGCCGGTCGCCGGACAAGGTGGTGATTAGTAAGATCAGAACGTCAGTTGAATGTTCACTTGGCTACAAATCCATGCATTCTTATGGGATTTTAGGGCCTTTAAAAAATGTGAAATTCAGCCTTTCACCAAATTTATTGGGTAACAGTTGTTAATAGTTGTATTGAAGATTGCGAGGAGAGTCAATTCTTGCAATGATCCAGTCAAGTTATGGGACATAAATCTACGACTCAGAGCTCTTATTGGCTGCATGTTTAAACTTTTCAAAGGCAACTATGCCCGAGTTCACCGACCTATTTTTTCATTGTTATATTTTTATTTTTCATTATTTTTTGTTATCCCTTTTTTCACTGGTAATCTTATTATAGAGTGCATCTTATTTAATAATTATCATACATTATTTATCTCAATCAATTGTAACGCATCTTAAAATTCTAAAATACAGAATTGTTAAAAAAAAAATAAAAATACAGAAGAAAATAAAAAATAAGATGAAAGAGAGAAGAAGATAGAGTTATCTCAACCATCTTAAAGGGGCATGTTAACTTAAGATAGCGGCTACTGGCGTCTCCTAATCTAATTTTAGTCCTCAAATAAATCAACACTGATTTAAAGGCACAGAGCTAATCAAAACACTTATAAGAGCTAATCAAAACACATCCTAATATCTATGATTTTAAATAATCAGTAAAATGTGATTTTCTGTTGATCATATTCTTTTAACTTTTAGCAAATGTAAAGGCATAGAGGTAACCTAAACAATTTTAAATAATCAGTAAAATGTGGTTTTCAGCATCATAAATACGGTACAATTTGAAGCTCAAATCCTTTTCTTACTGGTCATTTTAAATAACTACAAGGTTTAGATAATTACAATTGGTTCATCTAAAAAAAAATAAAAAAAATAAATGAAAAATAATTACAATTGGTTAAAAAAACTAATTCGTGGTAGTTATATTTTTTTTTGTGTCTCTACATAAATTATCTCAACCAATTATAGTTAATTTAAAATACAGAATCGCTACAAATTAAATGTAAAATCTCTAGTATTTAAAGAATTTCTAAGAATTTCCACCGTAACGCTATCGCATGGATTCTTTAAATACTAGAGATTTTACATTTAATTTTTAGAGATTCTGTATTTTAAATTAACTGCAATTGGTTGGTTTAGATAATTACAATTGGTTGAGATGGTTTATGTGTGATAGTCATCAAATAAAATAAAAGAGACAAAAAAAATAATAATTACCACGTGTAAGTTTTCTTAACTAATTGTAATTATCATTTTTTAGTTGAACCAATTGTAATTATCTAAACCAACCAATATGTAGTTTTTGAAATCGAGAAATTGTACCGTATTTATGATTAGCGAAAATCATATTTTAGTTATTTAAAATCATAGATATTATGATGTGTTTTGCTTAACTCTTATAAATGTTTTGGTTATCTATGTCTTCAAATTAGTGTTGATTTATAGTCAACTTGATTTAAAATCTAATCATGAGAAAGTTAAAAATTTTGATTTTATTAAAAGTTAAAAGAATATGATTTTAAATAATCAGTAAAATATGGTTTTCCGCTGAAACTGTTAGAAGGTAAAATCTGATTCCGTTCGCTATCTTAAGATAGCCACCGAAAACTTAAGATCGCACAATTCTCTATTTTAGAATTTTAAGATGCGCTATAATTGGTTGAGATAAATAATGTATAGTAATGGTAATTATTAAATAAGGTACACTCTAATAAAGTGCATTGCAAATAAGCAAACTTATAGAACAGAAAATGCAAATTTTCCTATTAAGGGGATATATATTGGATCAGGTAAATTTATTCAAGCAATTGCCCCAAAAAATCTAAGGTGTATTGCAAGTAGTTTTTTTTGGCAAATTTTGTTTTATTGTTTATGGATACCATTAACTATTTTTTTGTTCAGTTGTTGGATAGAGCATGGAGTGAATTACCCAAAGATCGGAAGGGGAAGGTATCCAAGGATTATCTGCGAGTGGTGCTGGATGGGATTGCACCATCAGCCGAGTTGGCACCCCATGGAGCTGTCCTCCAGGTAGCCACGTGTCTCATTTCGCTTCCACAGTCTACAATATGTTTGAATTGCATATATATATATATATATATATATATATATATATATTAGGCAGTGGTACCTTAGCACTTCTACTTTTGGGATTTTTGCCGTGCCGATACTTGGTGGCACTTGGCACCTGTGCCGGCACTTGGACACTCCTCAAACAACATGAAACTTTTAGACATATATAAAAAATCTCATATTACTATTAAAATGCTTATCATTTTGACAATGATATAATAAATTTTATTTTAAAAGAAAAATCTGTAAAGTTTTGTAATTACTGAAACAAAGGTTTGAGTAATTGAAAATGATTTTATACTATAATATATATTTATTTAGGATTTTAGGTTCACGATATATATTATGAATTTTTTCATTACATATTTAAATTGGTTTTCTATTATATCTCTTCAATGTTTTTCTATATATGTTTTATTTATTTATTTTATTTTTCTTATGGTCGTGCGGTTGTATTCGAATTTTTAGAGATTGGCGTGTCAAACATCTATTGGCACCTTGACACTTGGCACCCGTGCCACTTGTCCAGATAACACTGCGGTTAGGTCCTCCAATGGAGGATGGTGAAGCATAGGTGAACAGTTTAGATCAATATTAAAATAAAAAAATTAATTTTTTTTTTTAAACCCACAAGTCATGGTTTGACAGTTTTCATTGGTCCACATTTCACGGTTCAAAAAATACAGGGTGAAAATGAGTTTTTTTTTTTTTTTTTAAAAAGATGATCTAAGCAAATGCACCTAAGGTCCACGTGACATCGAAACAATATTTTAGGAGTCACGTGGAGCTTCACGTGAAAGGTTGGAGGACGGATCCCTTTTCCCCTTTTCCATCTATATATATATATATATATAGAGAGAGAGAGAGAGAGAGAGAGAGAGAGAGAGTAAACGAATTTTAAAGATCTGCAGAATATTAAATAGCTTATACGATATTTGGTGAAATAGGTACCGGACCTGAGAACGGTCAAATGTGATCGGGTCAATCTCCTTCAGTCAACATGGCCAAACCACAGGAGACTGACACGGGTATTTATGAGCACACAAATAAGTGAATCTATGCTTTTGACGTTTCACTCATTTGGTGCCCAAAAATATCTTTGCATCTCCAATCACTGGCCCGAGGGAGATAGACCCGAGCACCACCAGGTCCTGCTCGGATCAGGTATACCTAATATCAACTTAGTTAAATTACTGTTTATTCATGATTGCACACCTCTAATCTTCTAACGCCACACAAATGGTCATAAATCTAAGATCGACTGGCTCCCAAAAATTGTATAGTTTGGATGATTCCGACCAGCCATTTTGTTGTAAATTTTCTGACGAGCCATTTGAAGCTCTTGATAACGCGTGACTTTGTGCAACTGTGTAAATTTGGGCTGTCATACTGCTCGACATCTTGGACTATTAATAACTGAATATAGATTGCTATGGCACCTATTTGATTCAATCAAATATAGGCTGTGTTTGGGATTCCTCTTTGGAGGCAAAGAGCAGTCTACTTGAAAGAGCAGGTTTAAATTGCTCTTGTAAAGTGACCCTAATTCAGCTTTTTCAATCTCTCTTGGCCATAGCAAAGAGAGAGAGCAATTCTAAACACAGCCATAGTCAATGATCAATTACTTTTACATTCAATGCCAAAGAGTAAGGGGCTGCTAGGGTCCATTGTTTGGTGCGAGTCAGGAGAGCGCCACTTTGTGCATAAAAAGCTAAAGGCTAGGTTTGTATCCTTTTCACCTCTCCTAACACCTGGTACGACCAGATCTGAACAAACAGGCCAATGTTATATGTCCAACGTGATCCAAAAACTGGGTCAGATATGGTCAGGTGGGGCCAAAATTAAATTCATATAACGGACCTGACCTCACCTTCGGGTCAGATGCTTAAAGGCCGGACCTAATCCAATTGGTCAAGCTTATATGCCGGAACTAGTTTAAAACCGGGTGAAATCACGTGCCAATATGTACTAGGGATTCTTTGTGTGTGCAAGTCTTAAGTCCACTCCTTGAACAGCGTAATGTGTGCATGATGCATGGTGTACAATCCTATATTATGTTATAATATTGAGGGCACATTGTTTGCTCGTATTTTCAAGTTGTAGCTTAATAGCTCATTGCATAGCTCTTTACATGAAGTGGATACTGTTTTACGAGAGATTGGGAGCCATTGTTTGCACCCCGTGAAAATGTAATCTCACTCTAGCCGAAAAAGTAATCTCACCATTCATTGTTTTGAATTAGGCGATGGAGATTGTTTTTTATTCCACTCTTCCACACAATGGATCTTTAGATCATGCTCGTTCCACATGCAGTCAATTTTTTATATCGCATGGCAAACATTCGAAAAAGTGACCCTAAAATCATGCTTGAACTTGATACGTGCCACATGATTTTTTGGGTCACATTTGTGGATGTGTGTCATGTGGAATAAAACTTCACCGTGTGGTAGTATGCCTATGGATGATTGTAAAGAAAAATAAAAATTCCATTCTCTCATACAAAGCAATCAGTGGTGAGATTGCCTTTTCGACTCAATGAGATTACATTTTCATTGGGTGCAAATAATGGTACCCAGATATAAATTAGGGGCATTTAACTAATTGATTTGGGTTTGGCAGATGGATAGAGTGGTGAACGAAGTGTTTAAGATGGTGAACGCTGACGATGGAGAGATGGTGGAGGAAGAAGAGTTCAAGAAGCTCATAATGGAGATATTAGGAAGTCTTATGTTGCAACTTGAGGGGACTCCCATCTCCGTTTCCTCCAATTCTGTAGTGCACGAGCCCCTCACTTCTTCTTCTTCTCTCTTGCCTCCTACTCTGTCGTCAGTACCCCGGCAAAGAGGGTGATCACCATTATCACGGATTGACATATATATAGGTCAGGATATGCTACCCGCAGGATTCCATAACTGGAATGCATTTCGATTGCAATGTGAAGTAGATTGTGAGCTGAAATGAGTGAGAACAACTGTACACCCAAGCGTGAAGCCTATTGTAACCCTATGCTAATTAGGTTACTTTAATTTAAACATTTTTATGATCTTGTAGACATTTTTATTGTAATTGTAGAAGCCATTATCTTGGGTGGGTGGATAATTAATTATAATAAAGGTGTAATGGGTCTTTAGAATCGAACTTAATTCCATGAAGAAAGTGAACGCATTTACTTCTCAAACTCGGGTGTGGCGCCTCCTAAGTCCTAACCATGGGATCTTGTGAAGACGAGGTTCCTTGAATCCCAAGGATTGGATATATCAGTTGTAAGCAGGGATTTAGAGACCAATAGATCGGCATACAACCGGGTCCCAGACTGATACGTATTGGATATGCCAATATTAAAGTGCCTTTTATATATTTGAAATATTAAAAAAATATAAAATAATAACAAAATTTGTGTAATAGTTTCACATTGGATAGGGAAAAGTTCTGACCTTGGGCTATATGTGATTGCAGACGTTATATGTTATGATGCTCTTTGGGTGGGCTCTTAAGCCCATACCAAAAATAAAATCGGGGCGGGGACTTAAGCCTAGAATCGGATAATATTGTGGCATGTGGGTCTGGATCTTCACAATTTGTCAAGAGGGCAATTTTGGCATTTTCCCCTGTTAATATTGGATAGAAATCGGCCACATAAAAGTGTTCGTCCCTGGCTTGAACCGGCCTGATGCTAGGTGTGTGTATAACAGGGCTTGAGGGTGAAACCCACAAAATTGGGCGACTCCTAAGCTAAGGCTTGGATGTTGGACTATTCCATAAGGACAATGTTATAAAGAGGACAGATTTTGTGCATATCACGGACGCCACATCAGCTTCCTATATTTTGTCCTCTACAAATCTGTCATAGGTTTCGCACTCAATGGAGAGATTGCTACCAGTTTCAACTTGCAATCATCAAAGAAAGTGGGAAGCAAAGGAGCAATTTGCCAAAGTGGGTAACGAAGGAGCATGTGGTGTGGGAAGTTGCATCTGATATATAACTGGCAAATTAGGGCCGTGGATCCTCTTTCTTAGTTTTGATTAATGCTGCTGCATCAGGGTGGGGATCTCACTCTCTTCGCATTCAAAGTTTAAACACAAAACAAGTTGGAGATGACACCATGAGGATGATTTAGATAATGTTGGGAAAAGTGAAGTTCGATAATCCTTAGGATCTAGGTAGTGTTTTTTTTTATTGCCGGAATGGTCACCCTTGTCTTAGGTCCTACTTGAAGACACCACAGATTTTAAAGAGCATGGAGATCCATGTGCATCTCATCAAAACTCATGGCATTTTTTTTTAAATGGAAGATCTATTGTGTTGAAGATTGAGACGAAAATCGATCTCCATTTTATGATTCAAGGCAGTTAACGGCATTTTTCTGTGAAAAAGCGTGTTGTCACGCGAAGTAGCCTAACACCGACTACTATCGGACTCGCGACGCCTTTAACGCCGCATAACGAGCTTGCTCAACCATCACTCTGATACCACCTGCCAAGAGGACGAGAACTTCTGCTCATGGTTATCTTCTTCTGAAGCTTATCATTCAACGCATTGTGTCCCTTACCACACTTATGCCAGCACCTCTGTGCCTCACTTGGCTCGCTTAAGCTTCACCCTCGTGTGTCCTGTATTAGTACCTCTCTTCGCAACAGTGACATGCAGCTCCTCATGCTATCTCATTTCAACATAACTCGCCGACATACCGAACCAAGACAACCATCGTGTGCGTTCCTCATTACTAACACATGTCTACATCTAACCCTCTTACTGTCATGCTCTATCAAGTTTCACACAGCCTTCGAGTGTCTCCCTCATTGTTGACCCATGTGCACCGCGAAGTCGGTCCGAGGTCATATGGCAACCTCACCTTGGGTGACACACGACATTGATGAAACAACGTCCTAGGCCCACCCTTTCAAGCCTAGGAAACCACTGCGCACTCTTCAGTGCCACATGACTCCCGTGTGTAGGGGAATAACTCCACAACTCCCTTTTCCCAAATATGCTATAAACACCACCTCAAGCCATCCAACAGAAGAACCTCAAAGATATTGGTTTGACGTACCACTATGGCACACAGACCCCTTTTGTGGCACACAATGCCATCCTCCACACCAACATGCCCCCTAAGACCAGTTTCCACGCTCCACGCGCGTCTAGTAGCCACACTCGACCCTCACCTAGCTCGAGTCATCGCCGCACCATACCTTGGGGAACACGCATGCTCCGCAAGACCTTGTGGCTTTGCGCTCACGCGCCACACTCCTAGCATCAAGGCCTAACGCCCTACCTGCTAGCCAACCAACCAGCTCCAAGGCCCCCACGCCTTCTTGCTGCTACCCTGAGTATTGACCCCGTCACATCCTCCACCACTTCATAATGTCAACGTCCTCGTTGACGCCATTATCACAGTGGAATGACCACGCCAACTCTTCCCAACTTGTTAACGACAACATACCTGCATGCTAACACCCAATATCTAGCCCTGAGGTTTGACACCTCCCCGCTAGCTCAAACTTGGCCCCATCTGCATTTCACTCGGTATGAAGCCAACTTCACCTACGAATAAGCAACACACTGATTCTTCACGCTTGGCTCATGCTAGCGCTATTCCTCACTATGTCATGCACCAAGCATTCGGCTTCACAAAATTCATCTTCTGCAACACCCCGTTACTCGGCCCTGCTTTCACCACTTTGTTCTTTAAGCTCTCCTTCGTTTCACCCTAGTTCTTAGGTCCATACCTTCCCACTAGCTCCCCAGCATTACGAATCTCTGATTCACCTGGTTCTTCAGCCTCAAGGTCCTCACCTCTTAACTAGCTCTGAGATGTCGCGTGCTCTCTTGGCAACATATCGTGTGTCCTCTTGACACCAATTCGCCTCATTCAGATCGAACTTGGCTTTGATACCATCTGTCACGGGGGCGCAACCCTAACATCGACTATCACACTGGTGTGACGCCTCGCTGTCGCGTGCAACGAGGCCAACCTGCCCAACTATCACTCTGATACTACCTGCCTAGAGGACGAGAACTCCCGCTTATGATTACCTTCTTTCAAGGCCTACCATTCAACGCATCATGCCCTTTACACTACCCATGCCAGCACCTCTGTGCCTCACTTGGCCTGTTTAAGCTTCACCTTTGTGTGCCTTGCACTAGTACCTCGTTTCGCAACAGTAGCACATAATTTCTTATACCGTCCCATTCTAACATAACTCGTCGACATATTAACCAAACCCACCATTGTATGCATTCCTCATTACTATCACACGTCTGCATTTGACCCTCTTGCTGCCGTGCTCTACCGAGTCCCACGCAGTCTTCGAGTGTCTCCGTCATTGTTGACTCATGTGCACCGTGACGCAGGCCTATGGCCACATGGCAACCTCACCTTGGGTGACACACAGGCATTGCCGAAGCAACGTCTTAGGCCCACCCTTTCAACCCTAGAAAATCACTGCGCACCCTTTAGTGCCGTATGGCCCCTGTGTGTAGGGGAATAACTCCACAACTCCCTTCCCCTAAATATTGTCTAAACACCATCTCAAGCAATCCAGCAGGAAAACCTCAAAGGTAGTGGTTTGACATACCATCATGGCACATAGTGTCATCCTTCACACCATACCTTGGGGAACGTGCACGCGCTGCAAGTCCTTGTGCCTCCGCGCTCACGCGCTACACTCCTAGCATCAAGGCTTGACGCCCTGCCTGCTAGCCAACTAACCAGCTCCAAGGCTCTCATGCCTTTCTGCTGCTACCTTGAGTATTGACCCCATCACAGTGTACTCCTCACAGGAAAAACGGGTGTGAATAACCCCTCCCTTTAATGAATTGTTGTTATTCATAAAAAAGATAAAACATAACCTATTTAAGCCGCTCATTTTTAGCTCATATTGACACTCTTTAGCAATGATTAAGATTTTGGTTTTCGTTTCGGTTTTGGAGGGGACCGAAACCGAAATTTTGGACTAAAATTTTGGCCGAAAATTTGAATTTCGGCCAATAATTTCAAGTCCATACATTTAATTACCGAAATTTCGGTCCCAAATTATCGTTTCGGTGGGGACTGAAACCAAAAATTTCGGCCGAAATTTTGATCCTTGCTCTTTAGGCACACTACTATTATTATTCTTTTTTGAGATTGTGCCTTGAATTTTGTTGACGGTTTTGATCACCAGTTTGACTGGACACCAAGCTACTTTATATTAAGTATAAATTATAATTATAGATGAGGATTATATTTAAGAAAACTCGATTTCTGTACTAAGTGAGGTGAGATCTGACATCGGACGTAGACAAATTACTGAGCTAGATAAATGTTGTGTTTGCGTTTTGGTTGTTTTGTATGTTTTTTCATTGTCATATTTTCTCAAAATTATCGGGCGCCATTGATCTACTACACTATTTTCATTGAATGGTATCACCTGATGCAAAGAAATCGATATTTAGATCAATTGTGCTTGATATTTTATTTAAAAAACCTGTCTATTGAGGGATTAACAATAGTCAAATCCCACAAAGATGAATGGTTACCATGTAACCTGTTTTAGCCATTTATTTTTCAGCCGTTTGATCGAATCTTAAGCGTACTATACTTGCGTTTGATTGATCTTAAGCACACTTTCCTTTTGTATTTCCAATGAAATTTTGGTCACCATTGATCTAAAGGTCAATTGCTTTACAATAGGTACTACCACTTGACCGAAAATAGTACCAAATGTACAAAATCTAAACCGTCACTTAATCTGTGGCTTCTTGAAGGGGCATGTGACTGTGTACCAGCTCTTTTGAGTATAGGGGTAGGCTCCTCTACCTTTTTGAGTTGGTATTGGGTGCAGAGGCCGCAATTTCATGTACAGTACACTTCATCACTACTGCATATGTATTAGACATCACCATCGTCTTGATTGTATAATTTGAATTGACAGACTAAAATACAGCATAAAAGCACAAATATTGCTTTAATCCGACGGTTAGAAATCTCGGAGGTACATGCTGGCCTGCCATCTGGACATGCCAATTGATGAGTAGGTGTGCCACAACCATAGTGACCAAGTCGGGGATCGGGATTAAAAATATTTCGTAATATTAATCAAATTTAGGAAAAATATGGTTAAAATTTGAAATTTTTTTATAAAATATATTAATAAAGGGATAATGGCTCATGACCAGCATTTGAACACCAAATGGTCTTTAAATGATCTACCATTAAAAATGTGACTTTTTTATCTCATACCATTAAAGTGTGATTTATCATTGTGCTATGTGGCACACATTTATGATCAATCTAAATTTTCCAAATGCTAATCCATCGGTGGAATATATCCAAGCCAAAAGATCATGCTTATAAGTGGATTTTAACCATCCGATTGGTGAACTTTAATATCAGCCATCAAACTTAAGAACAACTATTGATACTATAAGGCATAGATCGGATGGTTAGAATCTTTTAAAAAGTGTGATTTTTTTTACCCATAGCCCTTCAACTGTTGATATATCACTTTGACGGTATGGATTTTCAAGATCATAAGCCAATAAATGGTGTGGTATGGATTTTCAAGATCATAAGCCAATAAATGGTGTAATATTGTTTAAGCACCATTTGATAATTAAATGACAGTAAAGAGTAAAGAGAGTCGGTCCCATTAATAAAAGATTATAAAAATAAAAGTTTTTTTACCTATTTTAGGAAACTTGCGAATTATTCAAAAGTATTAGATTATATTTTGTATTTAAAAAAGTTTTTGAATTATTTGCAAAGTCGGCAGATTTGGTCACTATGGCCACAACAACCAATATGGATTAACCACGTACCAACTACCAAGCACAAGTGGGGCACCTGCCTGTGCACCTAATACCCGATATTCCCTCTTTCCAATTGGGACGAAAAGCGAATTCCACCATCTAATTCAAGGCAGTCAACCGTATTAACAGTGGATGTCTTCTGGTGAAAACCCTCTATAAAATGGCAATTAAAAAATAGTGGTTCAATTGAATTAGAAGCCACTCTTTCAGTTGTGTCAGATGGATTCACCGTTTGTACTGTTTGATGAGTGTCACATGAAGTAAAAAATTATGGTGTTGAAGATTGAGACCAAAAATAATGTAAATCATGTAATTCAAAGCAAATTACCTTTGAAATTAAAAAATAAATTAAAGAGCATTGTTCGCTTTGAATTATATGATATTTGTTAGTTTTTTTCCCAATCTTTAATACTATAGATACGGAATGATATGTCGCCTGCACATTGTCTTCATAAAATCTGTCCTCCTTATAATAGTGTCCGGCTAATTATATTCCAAGTTACCAACTCGTTTAAAACACCCTATCTAATCGCATCTAAAGTGTAGATAAGAGGGCAAATAAAAATGGAAAAATAATGAGACCATGAATTAATAGAAGGCTTTTCTGTTTTTTTTTTCTTTTCTTTTGCTTGATAAGCAATAGAAGGTTTCTCTTAAATTAAGCACTTAAAACTTGGTCTACGACTTACAACGGTGCAACAGAAGGCCTTCATTTTACTTGTTCTTTGTGGTCCATGGCATGTTGGCATTAGAGCCTTTATGTCCACAACGACACCTTTTACTTTTTGCTAAAATTATGACCATTAGTTATGTAGAAACTTGCAAAAACCTATCAATCTTAAATGAAGTCTGGAGAAAGGACTCAGATTCTTGGGGCAATTCAAATGCTTAAGTGAAATGACTCTGTATGCAAAATGCACCCCACCCAATTAGAGCCTATTGGGCCTATATGTGACAAATTTTGTTTTTGACACTATTTCCGTAGCGTATCCCCTCGGTTCATTTCCATAGCATGTCACCTCGGTTCATTTCGGATAAATTTTAGAAAAAATTTGATAGGATTTTAGAAAATTTTGAGGAGTGCAAAAATAAATAAAATTTACATTTAATTTTTATACAAATATAATTTATTATCTATCAATTGATCAAAATTAGAAAAGATTTTATTAATTTTGATGGAAATTCGTAGGGAAAAAAAAATTCAGAAAATTTGGCAAAATCACCTAGGGATTGCCAAAAGTTTTGTTGAACCCGTGTTTCGGTTAATTTGGCTGAAATTTGTCACTATGATTGGGTCATGCTATTCTATCAATTGATTTGTTTGAAAAGTGATGCTATTTAGCTGATATTTTCTTAGAGACATTGAAAACTATATCGAAAGTAAGTGGGGGTACTATTATTTGCACCTCGTGAAAACGCTGAAATATTGTTGAAAGTTTCATCTGACCATTGTTTCGGTAAATTTAGCCGAACTTTGTGTCTATGAATGAAATTTCATCTGACCATTGTTTCGGTAAATTTAGCCGAGCTTTGTGTCTATGATTGGGCCCATGTCATTCTATCAATTGCTTTGATTGAAAATTGATGCTATTTAGCTGATTTTTTCTTAGAGACATTTTGAAAAACTATATCTAAATTAGATGGGGGTACCATTATTTGCACCTCGAAATGCATCGACTCTTCGAATCAAACGATGGAGATCTTTTTCCTCCAAATTAATCTTGTACATGATACATCTTTAGATCATGGGCTTACCCTCAAATAGTTAATTTCATATTCCACTTCACACATTCCAAAAAGTTTAAAAGTCATGTGGCACACACCATGTTTCAAAACTGACCATTTGATGGTATACCCAAGAACTCAAGATCTAGTATGTGAAAGATTGGGACAAAGAAAGAGCGCCACCCTCTGATTCAAAGTAGTCGATGCAATTTTGTTGGGAAAGATGTAGTGTGAGATTACATTTTCATGGCGTGTACCCATTAGGTTGGTTTTCGCAATTTTCCCTTGTAAATTCCGGACATCAAGTAAGAAAAACAGAGAACTGCCCAGTCAGGTTACCAAGGGACCCCTAATTAGAATCCGTAATCTATCAGTAGGGAAAGGCATAGGTTCCCTTAGTTCGTACGCACGTTTTCTTATGCGTAACCGTAAAAGGTCGATAACGCGAAATCACAGCCAAACTTCGTAATTTGAAAAGTAAACTGAAAGATTCGCATAATACCTTACCAGCAAACAAACAGAGCCGAAGGGAGTTAAATTAATAAACAAAATCAGCAATATATTAGTATATAAGATATAGATGGTGAGAGATGGGTTTTATGTGGTAGATGAAATGGGTGCATGCGACTAGAATACTAGATGGCAAGGTAGGTGTCCCTATCGGAGGAGTTATTGATGAGAAGGAAGGAAAGAAAGAGAGGAAAAGAGAAAGATAGAGAGAGGATAGGTGGGTATAGGGTTAGAGCTTTGACATATGGGTTTAGTGAGGGTAACATATCTTCTCCAATATCTTTATGTATCTTTTGAGATCTGGAGATAAACATCACCAGTTTATGATTACCCGGAAGAAAAGGGTGTGTACCCTACAAGCTGCCCTCTAGGCCTCACTATATGAGGTAAGTGACGAGTAACAAGGCACAACTGGCAAATCAAGTGCAACAAGGATTATAAATTTATAAATTTATAATTATTAAGAGAGAGAGAGAGAGAGAGAGAGAGAGAGAGAGAGAGAGAACCAAGTGTAAATGCATGATAAGGAAAACAAAATCTCATGATGGCTGTGTCAATATCAAGCTAATAAGGTGATCTGAAAAGTTGCACTTGGAACTGAGATCTTCAGAAGAAAACAGATGGTATATATACATATGAGAGGTTGGAGAAAGAGAGAGAGAGAGAGAGTAAATGATTTAAGAGTTTATATAATACTTACAAACCACAAAGTCGCTGTTGAGGGCAGAGACAGAGAAAGGGGCTTGTGTTTTTAGTCAGAGATGTAGAAAAAGGTATAAGAGAGTTGCAGTGTGAAATTGAATTTTTTTTTTGTAGATAAATAAGATTGGGTCGGGTGGATTTCAATTTTGTGTTGGGAATTATTGAAATAAAATAATGGGCAAAAACTAGTTCTAAAATTAATGATTTAGCATTAGGTGCCTGATCCGTGCACACTACACGGACCTTGGGATATGGAGCATGGAAATTTACATGCATTAAATGCTCTGTACGGCGAGCATGCAACGCGCAGGTACGCGGACCCATTACTAAATAACAACTCGATCATGAAATGGGTGCAGTTTCTTGGCGATTGCACATTCTGAAAGGGGCAGATTGATTCAACGGTCCGGATCGTTATATACATAAGCCTTAATATATGGATGAAGGTAGGGGACACGATGCTACATTTCAATGGTGGATGTGAGTATGTAATTAGGCAATTCAAGATTAAACTTTAAAGTACTAAAGCTACTAAATATAAAAAGTATTAAAAGGGCACCATTATTTGCACCCGTGAAACTGTAATCCTACCCCAGCCAAAAAGGCAGTCTTCCCATTAATTGCATAGAGCAAGGATCAAAACAGCAGTTTCATTTTCAGTTTCGGACATGATTGAAATAAAAAATTTGAACCAAAATTTTGGCCTAAAATTTCCCCTCCATACTTTTTTTTACCGAAATTCTGGTTTAAAATTTCGTTCCGTGGTAAAGTTAGTTTTTTATTCTATTGGGTGGATATTATAAAAAGTCATCCTAAGATCACATTTGAGCATCATGTGACACATGATTTTTGATATTTTTGTGGAATGTTTGCCACATGAAATAAAAAACTAATCGTATGATGGTTCATCCATAATCTCAAGATCCATGATATAGACGATTTGGACAAAAAATGATCCCAGGATCCTTTGATTCACATCAATCAATTGTTTTTGGCTGAAAGAGAATACATTTTTACAGGGTGCAAATAGTAGTGTCCTATAAAAAGCTCTATCTATTTATTTTCTTGTCCACTTGTTTATGCAGCAGCCAATTCAACTCAATGTCACTTATATTCTAGGTGAATAAATTCACTAAAACCAGTGAAAAGTGGAACTAATTTTTCATAAATGCAGGGGCAGTTTTGTCATATTAGAATAAAAACATCCTTTAAAAAAGCAGCCCAAGAAATATATTGAAAAATTGAGGTCTTCTGATCATAAACTGCAAGTTTTTCTCGGTAAAATTCAACTAGATATTATAATAATTTTCCCCATTGCCCCCTAAATGTTAATCTTCCCAAAAAGCCCCTTTAATGCCTAGTTTTTCCAGCCTACCCCAACCACAAACCCCTGTAAATAATATGGTTTATTTTTCCTACGAACCCCTAACCGAAATCCTATAAAGATGAGCCCAAACTCATATGAGTGAGTCAGTGAGTCATGCTTGTACTCAGCCTAGTATTCGGGAGAAAAGGCAGCAGTGGGAAAGCGCAAAAATGATGATGTTTTGATGACCCGTCATCGAATTGAATGCGTAGATTTCACTGATTGCGCGTGATGATGAAAAATAAACATCCCTCCATCCATTACCTTTATATATATATATATATATATATATATATATATATATATATATATATATATATAAACTGAAAAAAAGAAGGGAGTCTTACTATGGTGCTCTGTGCCATTGACTTTGGTGCTATGGTGCATGCTTCTACCTATGAAGAAGGTACTCATCAATCATAAAGGGCGTAATGGACCATAATATCAGAAAGAAATCCTACCCGTTCAATAATTTCCCTTCTTGGTGGACCATCGCCTATAATGTAATGACGACACAGGAGCAAGAATGGGCTGATTATTAGGGGCTCTCCGTATTGGTAAATTTAGGTTCTTACCAGTTTTTAGCCAAAGCCTCGTTTTAGTCACTCCAATTCAAATATTAAAACTAATGGGTACCGTTATTCACACCCCATGAGACTGCAGTCTCACCCAGAGTTGAAAAACCCTACTAAAAAAAGACTTTTTTAAAACTCTCACCCCCATTTTATTTATTTATTTTATTTTCTTTATTTTATTTTTATTTTATTTTCTTTACTGGGGTGAGAAAGCAATTTCATGGGTCTGAATAATGGTACCCAAAACTAATTATAACCAATGCATCACCAATGTTGGTGGGTTTAAGCACTATGTTATAAAACCTCTATATACCTAAACATCATGACCAAACATCTTTTCGCATTCATTCATTCATTCAGGAGCCTTTCTCTGATATCATAGCCCTATGCATCTCTTCATTCAGGAGCCTTTCTCTTGTATCATAGCCCTACGCTATTCTCTCTCTCTCTCTCTCTCTCTCTCTCTCTCCACACTAATCATAACAACATTTCTTTTCAACCAAGCAATTCCTCTGAAACCCGCACTTTCTATCCCTTCTTTTGTCCCCATCCTTTTTATAATCCCCTCTCTGTCAACTTCAGTCCTTCTCTACAAGATATCCCTCTGATCTCCCCTCACACATCTCCATGTGACCCAACTCCTTCAAATACCCCTCCCCCTTGACCCTTCCAGGATTCCATGCAACCCCACCTCACCAAACCTAATCCTCTTTTCTTCTCTCTCTCTCTCCTCTTCTTGTTTTGTTTTCTTCCTCTTGTTTTTTCTCTCTTTCATGGAACCTCAACAACACCACCCACAGCCACCACATGAAGACAGTAGCAGCAGCAGTAGTAGTAAGAGCAGCTTTCTTTGCAGGCAACCTAGTACTAGGTGGATACCCACAACCGACCAGATTAGAATACTGAGAGACCTTTATTATAACAATGGTGTAAGATCCCCAAGTGCAGAACAGATTCAAAGGATATCAGCTAGGCTTCGACAGTACGGGAAGATCGAAGGGAAGAACGTTTTCTATTGGTTTCAGAACCATAAGGCAAGAGAGAGGCAGAAAAAGAGGTTCACTGTTGATATATCCATGCAGAACATGCCCAACAAGTACACCAATACGTTTACTGGTATATATATATATATATATATATATATATTGAGAATAGATAACCCATTTCTTTATATATTTAATCTTTTCTTGGTACAAATTTTGATGGAGTATATATTCTCTCTTTTTTTCTTGTTGGGTATTGGTATTGGTGTTTGTGTTCTTATTGTGCAGGGGTTTCTTCTTCCTCTCCCTCTTCTACTCCTAGTTCTGGTGTGCTATCTGTTAGCCAGATGGGAGGCATTGGATGTGGTTCTTTGATCATGGAGAAGAGCTTTAGGGTATGTGACTTCCAAAAATTTCTATTATATCCATTAAGGTTTGATGATATGTGTATAATGTAAATTAATAATAATAAAAAAAATGTGAAAAATGTATATAAAGTAGAATATATTCGAAAACTATGGTGAGAGAAACATATATTGATTTTGCTCTCTTTTGTCTTTACCAAGTGAAGAATATTCTGACGTTCTAATGATATAGTTGAGTAATATAACAGTAAATGACCTTGTCTTTCTAGTCTTATGAAAGAATTCACTTTCTTATTTCGTTTTCGTTGTTTTCTCGTTGAAAAGAAAACCTGGCTGCCACATACTAAATCTATGAGGGGCAGAACGTGAGATTAAAAAGACCCATTATTTTAATACTAAAGTATGAATAAAAAGTATCTTTAATGAGGTACGTAATAACGTAGAATAAAATAGGATTAAAAGGCACGTTTCAAGCTTATGAGGAGCCTTTTGACTCCGCCCCATTAATCCTTTCACACGCTGACCCCCACATATGTTATCGCCCTGAAAATCTGTGCAAGTCATTTTTGACGTGATTTGGCTGCTAAAAGGCTATTTAATCATAAGCTTGATAATCTAGAATTGTCGATGAGTAGCATAAGTCCCACAACTAAAATTAACTCACCTTATTTTATTTACCATTAAAGTATGGTTAGATATTTGTCATTTTGAAATGAACGGTCTTAGATGAGAAAATTTCTTGTCTTTATTTGAATTTTTGCTACAGAGGTTGCAAATTTGCAATAGGAAACTATAGAAGCCTACGTTAGTAGGCTGAAAGCCTGAAAAAGGGCTCAACAGTTTTTTTGTTTTCGTAACAGGAGTGTTCAATATCGGCTAGTAGTGGCATCGGAGCTATCGGTAACAATACCGGATGGCTGGGCGTGGAACAGCCCTTCTTGCCTACCTACGCTCGTTTTGACCCAATCAAATCGAACGAAATGTTACAAGGAGAAGCTCCTGATACCGAAACGCTACAACTTTTCCCCCTGCGCGGAGAAGATACCGCTGGTTTTTCGGCCGGCAAGCGAGACACCAATCTGTATTTTCCGGGATGCTACTCTGACGACGATAAGGACGGTTACCGGACGTCTCTGGAGCTAAGCCTCAACTCCTACGCCGGAGACAGGCCGGACTCCACTTGACCTGGCCGCTGAGTTCGGGAGGGTGATAGATGAACGTTTTGTCAACCATACACGTGGCATGATCAGAGTTGTTTTTGCGCTGATGCCACTCATTTAATTGCAAATGACTTTTTTATTTATCTATGTTAATTATAGAATTATAGTATATACTTTTCTCTCAAATCCTATGTATTAATAGGAATTTGTTATTACGTGCACAGGTGGTGCACGGGTCACGATTCTATGACACGTGTACAGCTCGATTTTTTCAAAAGAATGAATTACGAGCGCCACGTGTATTTGCGAACGCGTGCACCACAACGTGGGAACAGTCCGTGCACCGTATAGAAATTTATTCAAAAGCATACCGTGGACAAATAGAAGTGATAGTGATACCATGGTGCTTTCGTTCGTTATCCAACTTGGAAGAGTATAGCAGGCTCACTATGATATTGGCTACCATTTAAGATAGATGGGAAATTTGTATTGTCGGTTCTACAAGTTTGCTTATTTATAGAAATGATACTATAATTTGAAATTATACAAAATAGTTTAGCTTTATGTCAAACCGTTTTCATGTCAGCGTGTGTGGACCTATTTTTTCATTATATATATATATATATATATATATATATATATATATATATATATATTTTGTATTTTTTTTTTGTCGTTCATTTATTTAGTTGGCGATCGTTATCTAAAGACAACATTAGATGTTAATTTATTTTAATTATGCACATGGTATGAAATCATTGTATAAAAAAAAAAAAAAAAAAAAAACAACGCTAATATATCGTAATTTAAGTAAGCGGTCGTTATCTAAAAGACGGCATTAGATGATAATCTATTTAAATTGTGTACATGGTATGAAATTACTGTAAAAAAAAAAACAAAAAAACTACTAACTTACCGCTATCTTAAAATAGCGACTGCTAATATATAATTTTAAAAAAAAAAAAAAAAAAAAAAAAAACCGCTATTTTAAGATAGCGGCCGCTAACATACCTTTATCTTAATATATATATATATATATATAAAATATAACAGCCACTGCGGTATATTTGCAGCTGCTATCTTAAGAAAGCGTGCGGCCTTTAACATACTGCAGCGGCCGCTAACATACCGCTATCTTAAAAATTTATTTTATTATTTATTTATTTTTTAAGATAGCTGCCACTGTGATATATTAGCTGTTGCTATCTTAAGATAGATAGCGGTCGCTAACATACCGCTATTTTGAAAAAAAAATAGCGACCGCTATCTTTAAGATAACGGTGGTTATCTTAAAATGACGGTCGTTATCTTAAGATAGCGATATGTTAGTGATCGCTATCTTAAGATAATGGAATGTTAGCGAATTGTTTGAATTTTTGTTTTGTTATTTATATCTTCCGTTCTTATATATTATTTTTTTTTTTTTAAAAAAAAAAAAAATTTTAAAAATTAAAATTAAAATTAAAAAAATATAATAAAATACCGCTATTTTAAGATAGCAGCCGCTAACATATCTCTATCTTAATATATATATATATATATATATATATATATATATATATATATATATATATAAGATAACAGTCACTGCGGTATGTTTGCTGCCGCTATCTTAAGAAAGCGTGTGGCCTTTAACATACTGCAGCGGCCGCTAACATACCGTTATCTTAAAAATATATTTTATTATTTATTTATTTTTTAAGATAGCGGCTACTGTGATATACTAGCTGTCGCTATCTTAAGATAGATAGCGGTCGCTAACATACCGCTATCTTAAAAAAAAAATAGCGACCGCTATCTTTAAGATAACGGTGGCTATCTTAAAATAACGGTCGCTATCTTAAGATAGCGATATGTTAGTGATCGCTATCTTAAGATAACGGAATGTTAGCGAATTGTTTGAATTTTTGTTTTGTTTTTTATATCTTTCGTTCTTATATTTTTTGCAGATCACTAACTAATAGAACTTATATTTTTTATATTAGATAACATAGTAAACTCTTTTTTTCATCTTAAGATAGCGACCGCTAACATATCGCTATCTTAAAATAAAAATAAAAATAGCGGTATGTTAGCGATCATTATCTTAAGATAACGGTATATTAGCAGATTTTTAATTTTTTTTTTTTTTTTTGTTATTTATATTTTCCGTTCTTATATTTTTTTCAGATCACTAACTAATAAAACTTATATTAGATAATACAATAAATTCTCTTTTTCTTTTTATCAAAAATCATAATTTTAAGATAGCGATCGCTATCTATCTTAAGATTATGGTCTCTATCTTTAGATAATAATATGTTAACAAATTTTTTTGACTTATTATTATTATTATTTTTTACTTATGTCTTACGTTTTTATATTTTTGACAGATCACTAACTAATAAATACAGTAATATCTTTTTTTTCTTCGTATCCTAAAATCTATCATATGTTAATGAGCGCTATCATAAAATATTGTTCGCTATCGTAAAATGACGCTTATTATCTTAAAATACCGGATATCACGACCCACAATTATAAGAGAGCGAGCACTACTGTAGTCGGAATTGAAAAAATAGGCAATGAAAAAAATGAAAAATAAATATATATATATATAATGAAAAAATAGGTGGATGCTGAAATAGAAACGGCTTGACTTAGAATTGGCTTATTTTGTATAATTTCAAATTATAGGGCCATTTTTACAAATAAGCAAGCTTGTAGAGCCAAAAATACAAATTTCCCAAGATAAATTATAAAGCCTACAAACTGACTTTTAGTCTTTTACTACCTAAATTTTGTTAAAATCTAAATTCCACGGGTTTTAGTGGACCGTGACAGTTGTGCATGTCAGCTTGAAAGAAATGATATTTTAAAGGAGTCTTGATAAGGTCAATAATCTTTAGACGCCGGTGAAGGGTTATCAAGTAGCCGCCAGATCTGAAATCTGAATCTTGGGCATGTGCTCATAATCTTGGAGGGCTGCTATGACTACACCACTTTCTTCCCATACACCTGCAACAAATAGAGTAGTGTGCATATAGCAAAAGCTGGCATGTGCTTAGAAAAAAATATTTTGTTTACTGTATCGTCATTACAATAGCACCCCTTAGTAAAAACACCGAGAAATCTGTGCAGTAATTAAAAAGACGCAACCCTTAAATTGATATGCTTTTTCACGATTTGCACCTCACTCTTCGCAGGGTGTCCTAAACTATGTCGATGGATGGACGGCAACAAAGACTGTTGCATAGCTATCGGATCAGTAGTCACCCACCGATCAACTTTACAATCGTTCAGTGCATCCCTAACGAGAGGTCTCAGGACATATAAGAAAGTACAATCGTCCTTATGGATCCTAATATCTGACGGTGAATGGCGAGACTGTTCAGTACCGTGGTTCCATATTGCATGGTCTTTGGGCATATATCGGAGAAAAGAAGCAGAGGTGTGTACTACAAATTCAGCGGGGTATGTACGATGGGTGAGGTTGTAGTATGATGGGGTGTAAATAATAAATCAAGCCTGGGTTGGTAACAGGAATGGCTGTCGAGTGTGAAAATATGAGTTCAACTGTTCAAGCCAGGTACCAGGAATGGCTGTCAAGCGTGAAAATGTGAGTTCAACTGTTCAAGTTTCAAGATTAGCTCCCAATTATGAGTAAAAAGTAAGAGATTAGGCCTATATTCTGTCTACCCGTCCCTGGGTAATGGCCTTTTAATGGAACCAACACTGGGCAATGGCCTTTTAACGGAGAGACACTGGGACCAATATTGGATAATGACCTTTTAAGGGAAAGAAACACAAAATTATGAAAAGTTTGAGTGGAACCAAAAACTTTTATGAATACACTTTTTGATGGGTTATATATGTTTTGGAACTTTATTGGCAATAGTAAAGTAGAATCTATTATCAATATTTTCCATCAATTGATGGGCGGGTAGCAAAGGTTGTTGAGCAACTAGAAATGGCGCCCCTTAATCCTTTCATATTGTGAGCGGGTATAGGGAACCGTCAACAATATAGATTATGTAACGGTCACAATGTTGTACATGTGGCATACATTTTCATCAGATTGTGTACCAAATGATACAACTCTATCAAAGTTCCGATCAATAGCGCCCGAAGATTTTGGGGTTTTGGTGAGGAGCAAGACAGCAACTGGTTGAAGTCTAAGGGAATGTCTACTTTAACTTTCATAAGTCGTCATCATCTTTGGATCCCTTGCATCCAAGGGTTATAAAATCAGTTAGGACTATGACCTGACTAAAACCTGAAGATTATGACGCCACATTATCCTATTATAATATGAGCTGGTACAGGGTACTCAATCCATCCATATTCTAGATCACATGACACTGAAGATTTTGTTTACGCCAACCTGATTAAGGGGGGGGGCACCAACACGGAAAACCCATTGACAGCTTTGAATCTGATGGTGCAGATAAATTTTCACTCATATTAATTTAACACGATGGATCTTGAGACCATTGGTGTAGCATGAGACGGTGACTTTTTGATATCATGTGAGACAGATCCCAAAAAGGGACCCTAAAATCATGTTTGAGAGTGATGTATATCACATAATTTTAGGCCACTTTTTGGGATATGTATCATATGGGATAAAAGAGTGAATGTCTAATGATACGGCGATAGTCTCAAGATCCATTGCATGAAAGATTGGGGTGAAAATTAATCTCGGCCATTAGAAAGTTTTCAACCCCAATTAATCTGGTTTGGGGGCATTGATTTATCCTTTTGTTTATTTTTTACATCAAGGTGTATCACCTGATGCAAAGCAGCCGCCACCTAGATCAACGGTGGTCAAAGATTTTTTCACAAACAAGTCTTTGTTAAGTGATTGAAATTAAATGCCATAATAATTAACAGTAATGAAGAGTCACATCATGTTTTAGTCCTTTATTCTTAAGGGCTTTTAACCGCTCAAGGACGCTCCCTTTTAATTTGGGTAGCGTTTGTTTAAATGTTGACTGCTTTCTATCAGGCGGTGGGACCGTGTAACCATGTGATGACAAATTAGTGTTACATTTACAAAATCTCTTCCCCATGATCGGGCATTGCCTGATGCGCCCTGTGCGATCTTTATAATCATAGGCAATGGTAAAATCCAATTGGTTGAATCATAGTGGTCAACTAGATTTGTAGCCATTGAATAGAAGAAAATCTTAACTTCCACAATTTCCAGTGGTCTAATATTGATTGTTGTAGATTTCAAGGGTCCTGGCTAATGTGGATGTCCGATTATGACACAATTGATGGGATAAGAGGCACTTCCTAAGCATAATCCTAATAAAAGACAACAGTGAATTAAAATTTCAATTGGCGACTTTACCCCAATCTTGAAGGGCACCCACATCAAAATTATTGGCGACTTTATCCCAATCTTCCATACAATAACTTTAGATCATGAGGATACTATTAAATGGACGTGAAACTAAAGCTAAAACTAATCGCATGATAGTAGCTCATGATCTAAATTTCAATTGTATAATGGCTCTTGACCGCATTTAAACATCGGAATGGTGTTTAAATAATCTTATGCCATTAAAGTTATAATTTTAATCTTACACCATTGAAGTGTGAATATCATTATTTAATTGGTGAACATTTGTGATCAATTTAAATTGTCCAAGTGACAATCTATCATTGGAATACGTCTTAGCTCAAAGGAACATGCCTATAAGTGGATGTGAACCATCGGATTGATGAACTATAACATCAGCCATTAAAAGTGAAAATATCGTTTGATTTTAAAGTCCACAGACCGGATGGTGTAAATCTCCCTAAACCATCATTTTTGGAGGTGTTGCATGCCAATCTATGATCTATCACTTGACGGTAAGAATCACCCACATTGATAAATTCGTGCATCCAACTCAACCAATTAGAGATGAGTAAAGGGGCCCATAATATTATAAAGGGAGGCACAAGACTATAATTTATCCCATGTGGGACTAGACTTCAACACGTCGCCGCATATGTTGGCGTGATTGAGCTAAATCATATGGACAATTGAATTGGGTGATATGGAGTGGAGAAAGGCCCATGGTAAATTTGTGCAATCAACCTAAAACCAATTGGCGATTAGTGGAGGGGCCCATGATATTATAAAGGGAGACACAAGGCTATATTTACTAAATGTGGACTAAACTTCCACACACACATCTTAAACCATTGATGGTGTAAGATCACTTAGGCACCATTTTAGTGTTTAAATGACAGTCAAGGGAATAGGCCCTTAAAAAAAGGGATAACATCTCTTAACCGACATTTAAACACCGTGTTTAAATGATCTTATACCATTGAAGTTAAACTTTTAATCTCAAACCATTGAAGTGTGATTATCATTATGCCATGCGGTGAACTTTTGTGATCAATCTAAATTGTCCAAGTGGCAATCTATCATTGGAACATGTTTCAGCTCAAAGAAACATGCCTATAAGTAGATGTGAACTATCCGATTGATGAATTTTAATACCAGCCGTTAAAATTAAAAACATCGATTGATATTAAAGTCCATAAATCGGATGGTTTAAATCTCACTAAAACACCATTTTTTTGGCCCATTCCACGTCAATCTATAATCTATCACTTTGATGGTATGGATCACTACATCTTAAATCATTGATGGTGTAAGATCAGTTAAACACCATTTTAATATTTAAATGAAGCTTAGGAAAATGATGTTTAAATGATCTTACACCATCAATGATTTAAGATGTGGGTGATCCGTACCGTTAAAGAGATAGATCATAGATTGACGTGTAACGGGCTCAAAAATAGTGTTTTAGGGAGATTTAAGCCACTTGATCTGTGAACTGTAATATCAACCGTTGTTTTAGTTTTAATAGCTGATATAGTTTTGCAATCAGATGGTTCTAGGCATTGGGTTGAGATATATTCTAAATGATGGATTGCCACTTAAACAATTTAGATTGGTCACATATTTGAGCCACAGTTATAAATCATACTTCAATGGTGTGAGATAGCATAAATAATTATAATGGTGAAAGATTATTTAAACAACATTATAAAGTTGTCCTTAGGAAACAAGGCTGCGTTTGGATTAGCTTTTTTGTTCTTATTAGAGAACTGCCTTCATGTTTGGTAACACAGCACCTCCCCATTTGCTTTGGCGGGGATCTGTTTTAAGTGATAAAATTGCTCTCTTCTGCTCTATGTTAGAGTAGAGAACAGATAGAGAGCTGCTCCTGCTCTTATAAGAGCTCACCCAAACACAGCCTTAGAAGAGTATATGAGTTGGGAAAATGCTCAAATGCACATGGTTTTCAGGGTACAAGGATAGGGTGATGTGAGAAGAAAAATTTAATATAAAAATAAATAAATACATCACATCGTCTTGGCTGTCGTGGCATGAAGTACAGAGTGTATCTGATCCGACGGTGTATGTATTGGATTTGAAGGACGGACGGCTCTCAAGTGTAACATGCGACCTCAGAGTGCGGCCGTTACGAAAGAGTACTTTTTGAAGTTTGAGATAAGGATATCCCACCAGAATCCCGGCTCCAAGTGCCGAAATCAGTCATATGACCTGTCATTTGTTCCCCAATCTAAGTGCCAACTGCCACGGTTATCAAGGACACTAAAACTCTGTACTAGTCAGCGTTAGAAACAAATCACATTGGCCGATTACTGCTTGGTAGGCCTTACCTTCAATTTTAACAAAATAACTGAAGTACCCTTTGTTGCTTACTCTCCTCTTGTTTGATTATGATGTTCAATAGAATTACAATTTTAATATTTGATTAAATTCTTTGTGAAAATAAATTTATGTGAAATTGGAAAAAAGATATTTATGATAAATGTAAATAAACAAAAGGCTGAATTTGAAGATACTTCATTCTAATTATTTCATAATGATTATTTTATATTAAGAGTTGGCACTTTAGTGTGCATACAATTAAAGATTAAGTAAAATAGAATTGGTGCGTGAAAGTGAATTTTATGTGTGTCTCACATAAATTCACTTTCATACCTTTAAATTCTTATCAAACAAAAATTATAGAGTTGAAAATTCAATTCCACCCTAGACTTATTACTTTCATGTTATCAAATAGAGAATATTACAATGAGGTACTCTAAGTAATTTTAAAACCCTTGGATACCAGGAAACTCGACTTTGTGGCTTTTGCAGTTGGATAGAGTTCTCATGATATACTTTCCATGTCGGAATCTCATTTATCCAAATCTTTTGTTATGGATGCTCTTTTCTTCCCAAAATGCCTCTGATTAGAGAGAGAGAGAGAGAGAGAGAGAGAGAGAGCCAGTCAGCAACAACGGGTTGGCAAAGTCACACTGTGAACAAAAAATTGGAGTAAACTCATCTTTGGGCCACAAAACTGTTTCCAGGGAACTCTAATGTGGAAAAGTGGTGATTTGTACTTTTACAATATTGATATTTTAGACTAAAAAGGTCAATGGCACAAAAATCCAGTAACGTTTTACGCCTTTTAGAAAATTGCACAATCGATGATAGATAAAACATTTTGTCCAAACTGGCCCTTTGATATTGATTCTATAGCTTTTGTAGATTTTAACTAAAAAGGCCATTACTCAGTGCCAGACCTAGATGTTTGGAGTGTTGAGACTTGTTAAAAATAGTCCAACATAGGTTGTGGGCTTGGAGGATTTGGGCTATATATAATTTAGATAAACCTCACCTTATAAGTCGGTTTTGTAAGGTTTAGTTTGGCCAGTTGGAATTTTATCATGGTATTAAAGTTAGATTTTTCTTCACTCCACACCACCCAATTCAATTTTCCACGTGATTTGGCTAGTCCTGCCAACATGTGCGGGAGCATGTTAGAAATAGTCTCACATCGATTGTGGGCTTGAAGGTCTTGGGCTATATATAACTGAGACAAACCTCACCTTACAAGCTGATTTTGTGAGACTGAATTAGGACCGTTGAAATTTTATCGGTTGAAATTTTATCAAGACCTACGTGTTGAGAGGGTGAATATGCTCCCCTCCCCTACTGCACAATCGATCATAGATGTTGAGTGTTGAGAGGGTGAATATCTGGTTTTTTAGGTGCAAAGTGGCTTCTATCTGCTTTCACAGATATTGACTATGAAAATATAAATATTCCCCCTTGAAATCCGTGAATGCTTGTCATGGACTTCCGTGGCAAATAAGATTGTATTCTCTTTTTGATAGGCCGTTGGGCATCGGTAAGGCTATTAAGCTTCTGAAACATCTTTTCATTTATCCACGGAATTTTGCTACAAGCCAAAAAAATAAAAAATGTTTGGCGAAAAGCTGGCTGTTGCAGGATAGGCCCCGTTTAGCAATACTTTTACAAAAAAACACTTTTTATGTGCTATTTAGAACTATATTATTATATGCTGAAAATAGTATTGTGTGAGAAGCAACATGAGCATCTAACAGGAGGCAGCTTCTCAGCTTCAGCATTTTCAATTAGGGTGAAATGTATTTTTCACCCAACATTTTTCTCTTTAACAGGAGGCAGCTTCTCAACTTCATCATTTTCAATTAGGGTGAAATGTATTTTTCACCCAACATTTTTCTCTTTGAAAAGTATTTTTTTCAAAAGAGCTGCTAAAACTTAGCCCTACTGTGTTTCAGACGCCAATTCTTTAAATAAAAACCTTGAGTGACACTTGGAACTACAGTTTGGGTTGGCTATTTGAGGGAGTCCATCTGTGGGGTTGAGAAAAATCATTTCCCTTCCATAAAGTATATTGGCCACTGAGGCGTTAATATACATGCTTGTTATTTTGCTAATGGATCCAACCGTCTGTCCAACCAAATTTCAAAAGGTTGCAATCCAAGAAGATTTGGACAATCACATATACATTTAATGGTTAAGAGAGGCAGAGAAGTATCATAAGTGATAGTGACCCAAAATGTCTTTGTTTATCAACCCAGCCAAGACATCTGATTGTTTTATCCGTTAGATATTCAGAGGCCATGGCCAACCAATTTTCATAGACAAATTGGATCGGTGTACACCAGAGCCCGTTTATGGAAACAGATGACCCAAGTGGCACTCAAGGCACTCATAGTGGATGATATTTCCAATTGATAGTAGCAGCAGATCTGAGGAAATCCTGGGAGCTTTCATGGCTCTCATCACGCCCTATCAGAATATAGTAAAATGATTCAAAGGACATTTTGAGGATGAGCCAAAACTCTGGCCCATCAATATAATGCATTGCAACTCTCTATGGAGGATTCCAATAAAGAAGAAGTTGATACAGCTTTATGAACCTTTGATCAATTACAAGTTTGAAACACAATTAATTGGGGGCCTACCGGATTTTAGCCATCTTCACATTAATTGTAACCTACCACATTCAAAACTTTCTTAGGCTCATTAACCAGATAAGTCTCAACTCTGAAGCAAGAACTAGTTACTAGTAAATAGGCCACCTGCCAGTCTTCACATAAACAATGAAGTGTTGCTTTTTGTGCCTTTCATAGTAAAAGGCAAAGACTGCGTTTGGGTTCGTGCTATTATAGCCTGTGGCAGACCCAGAATTTTCTTCTAGTGGGTGTGTGTTTGGGTGGGTAGGGGGGGAAGAAAACGAAAAATTTAGAAAAGTAGGAAAAAAATGATAAAAATAAAATACAGCAAAATCTTCTTCATGGAGGTGCAAATCACAGGTAATGAAAGTTCCAATTTAAAAAAGATAAAAAGGGGAAAACATTCAGGAAAAAGATAGTGAAAATATTGATAAAATCTTGAAAAAACGAGAAAAATATGGGAGCTGGATTTAGCAGCCCTAATTTATCAAGAGAAAAAATCAATTATTTTTCAATTTAGATATTAGGCCGGAGTCGACCTTTTTATTTAAGTGCTAATTCGACCAGGATAGAATATCGGGCCGCATTGAGCTAGGTTTGGCATCCGTATCTCCGCCAGAGCAGGTTTTATCTGTTTTGGCAAAGAGCTAATTTTATCACTTAAAACAGCTTCTCGTCAAAGCAAATGGAGCAGAGAACTGCTATACCAAACACAGCTTAACAACTCCTTGCCAGGGCCAAAGAGCCGCTCTTAGGGCCCGAGAGAGCTAAGCCTAGGAGTCTCGTTTCAATGGGAATCCTCTCTATTTCTCTAGATGAATCTGGTGGGTCGATCCTTTTCACTAAGAGGGTTTCAATGGTCCATACTAAACACACAAAAGTGCCCCCCTAAGAGGGTATATGCAAGGACGGAAAAGTGATGACAAGGAGGAAAGTGGGGAGTTGTGTGATCGAGTGCCACTTCGATTGAAGAGAGTTTTTATTATATGGCAATAATCCCTGCAATACGGTATGGCGTCGAATATTAGGATGAAGTAATTAGAGAGTTAAGGTGGTGGCTGAGAAGCAATTGCTGAACTCCATGCAGTGGTATAAAGAGGATAAAATTAGAAATGAACACATAAAAGAGTAGCAATAAGGCCAATAAAGGAGAAAATTGGCCCTTAACAGAATTGATTTAATATTAAGACTCGCAAGGGGCCACCCATCAAAGCTCTAAAACCACCCACCCGTGCCAAATCATCTGCGGGTGGGTATGGGTGGTGCTTTTCGAGTTTTGGTTGGTGCCAATACAGATACCCAAAACAAATATGCGAACTTATTGGTCACCATGGGTCCAGAGTAACCTCTTCATCTACACTCGAAAATTTTGCCAATTTAACTTTTCCAATAGCTACTTGAAATTCCAAAGTGAATTCCTTCTCTGATGATGCTAGCTTCTGTTCTTGTAGGACCATATTTTGCAAGTAAATCTCCCCAACAGTTGGATCGGTGCCATGCATGAGAAATTTTCCAAACCACCTTGTGTCACAGATTCCAAGGGACATTACAAGACTCCAAAATGCAGCGCACAATGATCACTTTTCATAATTTATAGGTTTGATACCGTCTTCCCTTGTTTTTGTTTGTTTGAAGAATTCATTGAAAAGTGGCAAGGAAGATAAAACTGAAGGAAACAGCTAACAGTGTATATTTATAATCGTAATATTAGGAAACATAAATTAGGATATAAAATAACATTGTTTTTAAAATCAATGAGATATAACTAATATACATACCGACTACAGTTATATTGCTCTAAAAAAAAAAAACCCGGCTTCTCTCGGCTCCAAACTGAAAAAGGAGATAATGAGAAGCAACCACTAGTTATGCTTCGATGACGGGGTATCCGGGCCTCTTATAGAGCACCCGACTAACTCCCCAGGCACATGCAACATCCACACATCACACTTATATGAATGTATGGATAAATCCCGGTGGGTGGCCAACATGGGGGGAATTCGAACTCAGGACCTCCGCTTCTTGAGGAGTGTGGTTATGGCCATTGTGACAACCCCCCATTGGTTGCAATCACTTATTATGCTGGTCAGCTTCGCTGCTGCATATCCTAATTCCGCTCAGAATGTACCCCCCAAATCCGCTCATCTGCATGCACGGATGCGTTCTTGAGGGGAGAACCTGCATAACATCGATGAGACAACAAAAAATATTAATTTGTGTTTTCTTCTTAGTTCTTATTCACTAATAAAGCAGAATCTGTTAAGGGTTCTTGCAAGAAATTATTTAATTATATATATATATATATATATATATATATATATATATATATATATATATAGGAAAAGGCCTCCGTACTCCATGGGAGGATGGTCACCGTCCTCCAAGCTTCCACGTGACAGCCAAAATATTGTTTCGATGCCACGTGGAGCTCGGGTGCATTGCTTAGATCATCTTTGAAAAAAAAAAAATTTGAAAAGTCATCTCCACCGTTTGTTTTTTGAACCGTGAAATGTGAACCAATGAAACCCGTCAAACTTTGATTTGTGGGTTTAAAAAGTTTTTTTCGATATTTTTTTTTAAATATTGATCTATACCGTCCACTTGTGCTCCACGTGGATCTTGGAGGACGGTGACCGTCCTCCAATGGAGGACCTAACTGGCTCCCATATATATATATATATATATCTGATTAATATCGAGATATGTGTATGTTTCGTCTTTCTCAAAGAAAGTGGGCAGTGATGTCTAATAGATAATGACAAATCATACAAGTAGAAATGAAAACAGACTAATTTTCTCTTGTTCTTCATTACCGGTGGGGTCCGATCAAGAAATGAAATCCTTTGTACCTCTAGATCAAGAAGATTGACCTCTTCACAATTTCCACAAAGTTCTCTCTGATCCCATTTTCTAACATTTACAAAGAGAACATGAGCATGTGGTAGTCACATGAATAAGGTTACTGTATCTGAAGGATAACATATTTATATGCATCTCTTTTTTGTTTTTTTGATCAGCTATTTATGAGCATCTTTACAACAAAAGAAGTATTTTTGAGTTCGGCCGAATTAATGGATGAGTTGGTATTAGGTGCACAACCTGTGCGCAAAAGGTGATGCATAGGTCAATCTTCCCCTGCCAAACCTTGCGAGTTGAACAGATATTTATGTGAATTATTGAGCATGCAAATCAGTGAAATCACAGTTGCAACTCTTCACTTATTTACCTGTTCATTTATTTGGCTCTCAAAAATACATGACCATCTTCCCAAACTTGGTGCACGAGTCAGGATTACTTTTTTATTGGGATGTTTAGGTCATTTCACCAATGTAATTAGTTATGAGACAAATTCCCAGGCCAATATTTTGGGAACACTTGCACCCATTTCTACTTTAATTATTATTTTTTGATCGGTAAGCAAAAAAATTCATTAAAAACAAAGAGGAGAGTACAAAAGCACAAGACAATGACCTCGAATGGATCGACTCTCAAGGTCAATAGAGCTTCGGCATCGCCATAGCCCTAAAAACCAAGGACCGACCAAACAAAAATAAAGAAACCAAAAGGATTACAATGATCTACTACCTATCAAAAGTAAATTTTGTATGTCATCAGGTAGATTGCTTAAATTATTCCATCTGACAACCAATCCAGTATTGAGACCCTTCAAGGCAAGAAGGTCAGCGCACATGTTTGAATCCTTGTGACAAAGACTCACCCTCCAGTTGTAATGAACGTGCATCTTGTGTTGGATGTCCTTGATGAGGCTATAATCTCGCCATTGGCATGACATTCGATTATTGGTCCAATCTACGGCAAGGCTACTAATGGACACAAAACAAATACTGTTGGTGTTCATGCCTTCAGCTAGGGACATCCATTCCTTGATAGCAATAAGAGCCACTTCCTCCTTATCGTATGTACTAACTTTCAAGCTTAATGCTAGAACCAAATTTCCATTAGAGTCCCTTATGACCACTCCAATACCTGCAATGCATTTATCAATTGCAAAATTTACATTTACTTTATGCCCCCCAACAGGTGGTGGAGTCCAACTAATGGGCCGTACATTAGGATATTGAATGGGTTTTAGATTCCAAACAACACTCAGAATGTCATCCCCACCTTCAATATTCAGACTATCCACCCTAATGGTCGTGTCATGGATGATAGCCTTCAGAACATCCTTCTTATGATTTTGAACCTCTTCAAAAATTTTAGCATTCATTTCCTTTCACAAGTGCCAGATAGTAGCTGCAAAGGCAGTTCGGATTAAGGCTCCCTTTCTATTCTTCCTGACGGGAACGCCGACATCGTAGACATCGGATATGGACCTTTTCGCGTGTACCGACGTTGGAAGAAGCGGAATGGAAATCAAAACTAGGCTAAAGAGGAGTTCTGGAAATGAAGAGGGCGGGTAAAAACTGCGAGGAGAACAGTGTCAAGCGAGCCCTCACTCGAGCGGTTAAATTCCTCGCTCGAGCGGGCCCTCACTCGAGGGACCACTTAAGCTCGCTCGAGCAGTTATAATCCTCGCTCGAGCGAGTTACAGTGACGGAAAATTTTCGTTTTTTTTTTTTTAACCTTTTTAGTTTTTTATTATTTTAGGACTCTTTTAATTGCGAGTTTTATATCGTTTAGGGTTTTCTTAGCCTATATAAAGACATTGTAAACACTCTATTAAAATGGATTATTGATTATGAATGAAAAGAGCTTTTGCTTATGTGTGCTTGAGATGAGCCTTTACGAAGAGTGAATCTTCTTCTCGAGAAAGGTTTGGTGCGAAGCTAAGGGTGTGAAGCCAACAATTCTATCTATCTATCTCTTTTATCTTTGATTGTGTGATTCTACAGCCCTAAATCGACCATCTTGTGAAATCCTAAACCCTAAATTTCTCTCAATCCTTGAATCGTTCCGATTCAACAACCGTAGAGCCCAGCAGAGTTATTAAACCTTCCGCACCTGATATTCAGAGAAAATCAGTGATCCCATCATTGAATCGTGAGCGCCCTAATCTGGAAAAACCTAGAGTTCTATCTCTAGGATCGATCTGCGCTGCAACCTAATGGATCTAGCGCTCGGACTGAATCCAGCCTGAATTATGTGTGATTCTCCCAAGGAATACTACGAAAAGCTGAGGTATTCGTTATATTTTGCAAGTTTTATTGTTTAATTTAATTCCAATTTAATTTTGGCAAAATCAATCATATCATTCACGTAGTTTAGGGTACCGTCCTGCGTCACTTCCTCATACCCTCTTTCATGCATAGAGAAAGTTCATCCAACAAACAATCATGGTTCACATTGGAAAGCTCCAACCTATACTTGATAGATCTCCAAACCCATCTAGAGAAACCACATTTGAAGAAAAGGTGTTCTCAGAATGACCCCAACAAAGAACACACCTAGATGATATCATCATACCACTTTTAGCAAGATTTCCCATAGTAAGAAGCTTATCTTGGATTGCAAAACAAGCACAAAAGGCATGCTTAGAAATATTCTTGCTATTCCAAATAAACTTCTCCCATTGAACTAAAGAATTTAAAGGCTTAATAACCTCCCTATCCGATTTGATGGAAAAAGTTCCTCTCTTGTCCAGTTCTCAAATCCAACGATCACTAGAGTTTTCAATAGGAGGAGGAATCTCATGAACAAGATTCCAAGCCTCCTCCATTCTGATTGTAGTAGCGTTCGGCAAATTCCAAACCCCTTCAAGCACAATATCTTTGACTTTGGCATTGATATCAATGTTAGCTTGCATGGCTAATCCTCTGCTAAACTTAGAAATCAGAGAAAGACCATCAACCCATGGATCAAACCAAAAGGAAGTCGTCTCCCCATCCCCCAAAATAACTCTACCATTGTTCGCTACAACAGTTTTAGCATGCATTATACCTCGCCAGGACCATGATGAGTCGCGTGGAATAGAGCAATTCCAAAGACAATCATAATCAAAGTACTTCGAATGCATACCTTGGGCCCATAGAGAATTCTCATTTCTGATCAAAGTCCAAAAGAGTTTAGCCATTCCAGCTAAATTTCAGTCTTTCAAACTATTAATTCCCAAACCACCTTCATTCTTGGGTCTACATATTCTCGTCCAACTGATAGGATGCATCGATTGAGAAAGAGATGGCCCTCTCCATAGAAATCTAAAGAAAATATTTTCAATTTCCTTCACGGTTTGTGTTGGAAGGTAAAAGGCTCCCATCCAATAAACTTGGAAGTTGCTAAGAACGGAGGTGATGAGTTTGAGCCTACCTGCACATGAAAGTAAATGTCCTTTCCAACTCTCCAGCCAGTCCTTAATTCTTTTAATAAGCGGCCTACATAAAGAATGAGTCATTCCTGAAGAGAACAAAGGCATACCCAAATACCGAAGAGGAAGTTCATCTTTCCTGAATCTCATATTAACTTTTATTTCATTCTCCAATGTGCAAGCTGTGCCACAAATAAAGGCACTCTTAGAATCATTTGCCATAAGACCTGAAAACTTGTGAAATTTCAAAAGCAACCCTCTCAATTCTTTAACGAAGTCAATATTTTCTTTAAGAAAAACAAGAACAATGTCAGCAAAAATGAGGTGAGAAATAATAGTCCCATTCATGAGATTGGGCACTTTAATCCTATCCTCATCAACCTTGGAATTCATCAAAGAAGTGAAAGCTTCCATAACTAAAGTAAATAGAAGGGGTGAAAAAGGATCACCTTGTCTAAGGCCACACTTCCCTTAAACGAAACCAAATGGCGTACCATTCACTAAAATAGAGAATGAAGCCGCAATAATACACCCTTTGGTCCAATCAATCCACACATCACCAAACCCCAATTGTTTAAGAATTTCAATGATAAAATCCTAATGGACCCTATCGTAGGCCTTTTTTATGTCAATTTTGGCACAAAGAGCCCCAGGCCCACTTTCCAAGTGAAATTTTTACACCATCTCATGGGCAAGGAGAATATTTTCAGTTATCCTCCTTCCCTTAATAAAAGCTGATTGATTAACACTTACCAACCTAAGGAGAACCAAGGCCAGGCGGTTAGCCATAATCTTCATTATCACCTTGTATATGAAATTACACAAGGCAATAGGAGGAAGCTTATCAACAGTATTAGCCCCTTGCTCTTTAGGAATAAGTCTCTAAAAAGTTGCATTAAGAGACTTAAGAATTCTCCTACAGCTGAAAAAATAACTTACAATGCTTGAAGATTTTCCCCCACGATGTCCCAGAAGCACTTGAAAAACTCGGCAGGAAATCCATCTGGACCAGGCGCTTTTCCAGAAGGAGATTCAAGAACAACTTTTCAAATCTCTTCTCTCGAAACTTCTTTAGAGAGGGCACTAGCTTCCTGAATATTCAACTTTCTCACAAAATGAATATGAGGAACCGGCTCATCACTTGAAGGAGAATAGATACCTTTGTAATGCTCCACAATGAACTCCCCAATAGCCTTCGGATCAACCATGAAATTTCCATTCTCATCCTTTAATCCAAACAAGTTATCATTTGAGATTTGGATCTTCACCGATGCATGAAAAAACTTGGTATTCCTATCCGCTTCAGATAGCCAGTATTGTTTAGCTTTCTGCCGATTAAAGTTACCTTCACAATCTAGCTCAAAATTCAAGAGTTTTACCGCCTCATTCTTCGCTTCAACAAGATTTGAATTAGCGGTTCCATTTGAATTTTGTTTTGGATCCTCTCCAAGGTGACTCTACCATCCGCCACCCTAGTATGAATAGATCCATATTGGTTACTATTCCATTCCTTAATGGCCTTCTTTACATTCAAAAGCCTATGCTGAAATTTAAACAGTGGTGAGCCATTCACATCCAACAACCACGCCTTAGCAACAACCTCTTTGAACCCCTCTTGTTTACTCCATAAATTGAAATACTTAAAAGGTCGAGGACCATCAACTTTAGTATTTAACTTTAATGACCAAAGCTGCATGATCAGAAATTCCTGCGGGTAGATAATCAGCGATCACATTGGGCATACAAGTTTTCCAATATACATTAGTTAAAACTCTATCTAGTCTGCACAAGATACGCCTGCTTCCCAGGGATCTATTGGTCCAGGACAAAGTATTACCAAGGGATCGGATATCAGACAATTGACAAAGCTCCACGCACTGATTGAACTCATCAATAATTCACATCGGAACAGTCCTACCGCCCGCCTTCTCTTCACGACTTCTAACACAGTTGAAGTCCCCCAAAACCGCCCAAGGTCCAACTATGTTCATTTGCAGGTTTACTAATGCAGCCCATAGACTCTTTCTTTCAGAAGCTAAATTCGAAGCATAAACCGTCGCTAAGTTGAACTCAAACCCATCCATCAATCTTCGAACCTTGTAGTGAATGAATTGAGCAGTTTCGGCCAAGGAGAATGCATCATAGTTTTCAGGATTCCACACAATGCAAACCCTTCCTAAACTGTGGGTCCCATGATTTGAGACAACATGCAAATTTTTGCTAATATTCCTCATAGATTTAGATAGCCGATGTAATTTAATTTTGGTCTCAACTAAGCACATAATGCCTAAATCTTGATTTTTGATCAAGTTTTTAACTTCAGCTTTCTTATTCCTGTGGTTAAATCCACGAACATTCCTAGCCGCAATATTCATTGGGTAGAAGATGAAGTTTGGAATCCTCCTTTCCTTTCTTGGAATTACCAACCTGCACGGATTTTCTAGTAGCACTAGGCTTCTTGACTTGTGGAATCTTCTCTCACAACAACCGTATCAATTAACTCTTGAAATTGAGTTAATTGGGTCTCTGAAATAACCGTCCCTAGAGAATCACTACGCTCGAGATATTGCATATGAGAGGAGGTTTCCTCATCCAATCCATTGGCAGACGCGGCATCTCTACAATCAAGGAGAGTGCGACTCCCCTTCCTATTTGCAAGGTCTTCAAGCCTATCTAGAGAATCGTTTTTCACCCCGAAAGATTTACCCATCCTGTCTTGGCCCTCAGATTCCGTGTTATCAAGATCATTGCCAACCGATTCATCGTGGGTATTGCTCCTCTAAGACCCCTTCTCCTTATGGCTTCCAGCGCAATGTCCATCCACACCCGCTACATCACCATCTTTAACACCCTCATTAGTTACTATATTTGGATACTTCTCATTAGAACGCTCAAACGCCTTACAGTTTCTACAAATTTGAGGTTTCCACTCATATTCTACCGCTTGAGTAAAGAGATCACCATCCTCACGCTTAAGTTGAATGACAGTAGGAAAATCAAACGATGGTGCAATCTCGACACAAATTCTAGCGAAGGCTAGTCTAGATCTTAGAGAAGTGGGTCCATCAGCGTGAATAGGGATACCGAAAGAACTAGCTATTCGACTGAGCGTAGAGGGTGACAAAAATTGTAAAGGAAGTTTGGGCAATTTGATCCAAACTGGTACCAATTTAAGAAGCTCTCTCTCGGGCTTAAGATTTGGTGTCCATTGACGAAGAATCAAAGGATGCCCTGCTATAGTCCAAATCCCTGCATGGAGAACGCGATTAAGATCTTCGTTGAGATTAAACTTGAAAAGGAAAAAGCCATCCTCATAAGATATCAAAGCAACAAAACTCTTGAGTATCCAGAGCCTATCGGTGGCAGCCCTTAATCCCAGATAATAAGGCTTCAATCCAATCACATACCCAATGAGGGTATTCTCCCAACTAGCAGATTCCTCCTGAATCTCTTTCTCTGGGCAAACAATGAACCCATCTTGCATCGCGTTTGGAACATGAACAAGCTTAGCGTAGGAAGATACTATTTTACTCTTATTAAACAGATCGGCCCATCTCCCCGAAGGGGGATCAGGAGGTTTCTCCATGAAACCAATTCCAGAAGCAGACGTGCTCGCCTCCTCTCTCCAACAGACCTAATTCTCTCTCACTGGTGGACCTATGATCTCAATTGAGCTATTTTTAAATTGAGACAGCTAAGATGGGGCAGCTAATGGTAAACAAAATGAAATAAGAAAAACGTACACAAGAAGCCTCTAATCAATAAAAATAGGTAGTAAGGCTGACCTGATATTCCCGTAGCCAAGGTTCAGAAATTTGTAACCCAATTGCCATTTTTGCAGACTGCAAATTGTGCATACATGTTGCAAGAGGCTGCATGGTTTGAAATGAACAGGAAACAGGTTAACATATTGATCCGGTCTTCATAATGCACAGACGTCAAGAAACCCATAGAAAAATTGAATATAAAAAATCAATAGTAAACAAAGAATAGTTCAACTTATTAGACCCCGGGAGGTTAACTGTTCAAGAAGCAATTAAACATAAGCAAAAGGGCAGGAAGATACAATAACAGGACATCTAAACAGCACGAACTACAAAAAATTTAGTAACTAGAGATCCATCTTGCAAAAAGTATATAAACTAGCTGTCAAAATTTAGAGGACATACAAACTAGAGAATCAACAAAATTAATCCATAATCCAATAACTAAGGGATTGGTCTGTAGCCCAATGGAAGGTTGGCACAATTGCAGCCTCAAGGTCGCAGGTTCAATCCCAGCTTACTTACAAAAATAAAATAAAACAAAAATAAAAATAAAAATTGGGTTTGCTTAAAATGAAAAACTAGACAGATACTTTTATACACCAATTAGAAAAACCTAAATATTGACAAGGGAATCATAGATCATAGAATATCTTATTCACAATTAAACTAATAAATAAATAATTAAGGCTCAAAGATGCAGATTTGTCTATCGCTACAGGTAATAGAAACATGCTGACAATTCAGATGATACAGGTCCCCAATCTGCAGGCATAGCTCACAGTTGCTTTTCATTATAACAATAGTAGTCTTGCTTTCTTGACATGAGATTTTAAAGCATATTTCATGATCTTTGAGAAATGATTGAAATATTTGCAAACTCTAAGAGAGTTTATGGACCACCAAGACTCCATCAAAGGCATTTATTTTCACATAAATCAGCTTTTAGCACGTAGTTCATAAACCCTATCAAACCTCTTCCAACTGGTTTGGGAAAAATTCCACTGTGAATTATTCATTTGGTTATTTTTATTTCCTCATTAATTTAAATATTGATGATGTTCTTTCAGATGATTTGTCAAAATTTTCTTCTGCCAATGGAATTCGATGGAGCTGCACATGGTTAATATAAACCTGCTCAAGAGATACAGAATTGAGTGGACTGGCAGAAATTGCTGATGATTGTTGATCAATGGCAAGGTGATGAAGAAAATAACAAAAATACGAACTCGTGGATTTTTACAAAATAAGTAAACTTCCTAATAGAGAGACAAAAGGCAAAAACACCTTATTTGATTTATTGCTAATATCTTACGGCAATTCTATGGAGACAGTCTAACGAGTGTATCACTTAGCTGTGACATCAATACTAACTTGAGTCAATTGGATGGATTAAAGTGAAGATAAATAATTTTGGCACTAAAATTCTGTGGGATAGGAGTAGCATATAATTTGCAAGTATATCCAAAGTTGAAAACAGATGGTTTACACCTTAAGGATTTAACTTCTATGAACTTGGGCCTTTAAAAACTGAAATTCTTTACCATACTCGATTGGATTTTTTAGACACCCCCCACCGATCTTGATTTACTGGACATTGTCTCTTCAAACATTCACAATTTCATCTAGTTGCCTTTTGGAGTGTGATTTGCATGATCAAGACCATGCCTCACTCAATAAGTATCAACCAAGGATTAATGTGTAAGGAGAAAACCAGTATTAAATAAAGGGCATGTTTGATTGCAAGTAAGCAAACAATACATTTTTGGACCCTTACGCATTAGGTTCTGTAAGTGGTTAACGCATATACGGTCAAATTTGTTGAGCTTTTTGCACTTGTCTGAATGGGATGTGCAAGTTTTGTAAGGGGATTATGGTAAAAGAAGAAAAAAAGACAGAAGAAAAAGAGAAAAAAAAAATGAACCACTAGCCTTAACGAGTTGCTTATGAGGGTATAGCCTCGTAAGCAATTCTTCGTCGGTGTAGTATGAAAATAATCAATTTGGATTTTCGCCATCAAACAAGAAATCACGTTTAAAGGCAAGTGTAAACGCCTTGGACGTGTTATCTCCTTCACTAACGTGCAATCGAACATGCCAGAAGAACATATACCATTCACCAGAGAAAATATTAAACAAAAATTAATTAATGGCATTCCATCAAGGTGAAAAAATAAACAATCATTTTCATATCTGATATTTGTGCAGCCTTAAGTCGGCAAACTAAATTGGATTCTTTATCAAAAGAGTATAATCATAAATATGAGGCACATAAATATACAACCATTTCGAAATGGCGAAAAGTACCTGAAGATATTGATGATGGATTGCAAATGATGCAGAATATGTTAAAAGTGGTAGAAGCTCTTGAACTGTCCCCCAGGTATCCAGCTCTGGTGCAGCAATGATCAGGCTGCACAGAATTTCCAACTTCGAAGTTAGAATCATAATTGATCAATTGTTTAGAAACACAACCGAACGCCAAACTAAGGAACCCGTATGGTTGAACCACGTTTGACTGGATCACAGATCAGTTCAATAAAAAAAAATATCGATGTAAGAAGCAAATAAATAAAATATTATTTAATGACAATGTTTTCTAAAAATTTAGTCCAAACATATATATATTTTTTCCTACAAATTTCAATATATATATATATATATATATATATATATATATATATATATATATATATATATATATATTTCTTTGAAAATTTTTAACACTTTAAAAATTAGTTCAAATGAAAATGTTGCAGGTTCGAGCCCAACTTACCTATAAAAAATAAAAACAAAAATTAACACAATTTTAAGTATTATTATTTTCTATGTAATAATCGAACTCAATGTCATATAAAAATGGTATTATGTAAATAAAAACAATCACAAGGCATCACAAAGAGAAGGCCTTATTATTTTTTCACCTTTTCTCTCTAATGTTTTTCGACTAAGTTATTTAACCATATTACATTATTAATAGTTTTTCAAAAAACACTTTTTTATGAAAATAGTGAAAATATAAAATTCTTTAGAAAATAGTTCTAATTATATTAGGATTCTAATTTAATTTGTTGATTTGCTAGGAAACTCACCAAACTAATTTAGTTTGATTTTCTAGGAAACCAACCTTAATTTGCTACAAAAAGATATCTTTATTATGAAATAAAGATGGGTTTCTAAATTCAAGATTAAACAAATTAGAAACTCAAGCAACGAAAATGAGTTGGGCGACTAACTTTGTATTAAATAAGTTTGGTCGGTGAACATCTGGAAAAAAATTAAAATTTTTTTCATTATTCTAATTTCTTCTAAAGAAACAAAAAAATTCACTTAAGCCCGCTTGGGTTTTTGTGAACTGGCTAAACCATGCGGTGGTTTGGTTCATCAATGAATCAGGCACTTCACTGGTTAGATCGCAAAAGAAAAAACCCCAAAATATGATTTTAGTACCTGAACGGACAAGGGAAGGTTAAAGTTAAGGTCAAAATATTGTAATTAAGTAATAAGCTCTTGCCAATTAACATGCAATACACATGTACCTACTTAGTAAAACCATTTTCTTTCCACAACTTTATGGCTTCTGGTGTTGCCCGCAATCCAGCTTTTGCCAATTTAGTATTTTTGGCAACTGTGGAAGCATCGCATTCATGCAGACCATCTAAATGCCTAGGATTCATTGCAATAGAATGTGGCACTCCATTTTCACTGCTGAGTAATTGCTCATTTGAGTTTTTGGGACAGCTCTCTTCTTGAACATTTTTCTCTCTGGATATCAACTCTGAATCATCGGAGGGAACCAAGAGAACCACTTCACCCGCATTTGACTGGGTTTCTGAAGACCAGGTACTATCTTCAGATTTTTTACTTTCAGCAATATCAGAGGAAGGAGATTGCATGATCCTGCATCACATAAATGCATAACCTCAGCAGCTAATATTTTTCATTAGAGATCACCTCAATAAAAAGACAAAACAATCCCCAAGTATCAGCTCCTTTGGCAACTTCTTCGTAAAGATATAGTCTACCCAATCATTTTGGGAGGACCATGACCCCTCTTTCGTTGGTTAATAAAATATATTGAAGAAAACTTTCTAGGTGAGAGGAACTTATAGTGCGACATTTGAACACCAAGGTAAAAAACAGAGAATAAAATGCAGCAGAAACAACCAAAACAGGACTGTTTAAACCTTCGTGTTCAAATTTCCAGTTATAAGTTCCACCCACAAGATCCATATTCAATATTGGGAATGAGGGAGAGCCATTCAACTTCATTGCAACATTAACAATTATTAATTCTTGTCATCTAACAGAAAATAATAGTGGTGTACAATCAACACTTGGTCAAATGGAAAATAAGAACTTCACAGTGTGTGTGGGTGTGTGTGTGCATCGATGTGTTTATATATATGGGAAGCCAGTCCCCAGTGTTACCTAGACACGTGGAACAGGTGCCAAGTGTCAAGGTGCCGATAGATGTTTGGCACGCCAATTTCTAAATATTCTAATACGGTGGCACGCCCTTAAGAAAAATAAGTTATATATATAGAAAAAATATTGAAGGGAAATCTTAGAGAGCCCAATTAAGATATGTAATGTAAAGATACATAATATATGTCATGAACCTAAATAACCTGGAGGGGTTAGCTTAGTTGGTCAGGCCTTGGGTTTGCTCCCCAATGGTCACCAATTCGAGTCCCCTTAGGGCCATTGGAGTATTACCCGGTCGTTAGCTCCAGGACTCCATGGGATTAGTCGAGGTGCGTGCAAGCTGGCCCGGACACCCACGGATATAAAAAAAATAAAAAAATAAAAATAAAAATTATAAAAATCGTTTTCAACGGCCCAAACCTTTTATTTAGTAGTTACTAAACTATATACATTTTTTTTCGTTAGATGAAGTTTATTTATCCTTGTCAAAATGATGAACATTTTATGGTATTATGTGGTATTTTCATATATATCTAGAAATTTTGTGTTGTTTGAGGAGAGTCAGTGTCGGCACATGTCCCAAGTGCCACCAAGAGTGAGGGAAGGGCGAACTTCCCAAAAGTAGAAGTGCCAAGGTCACATTGCCGGTCAGCTAGGACGTCGTCATAGAGTTAAGCGTCATGTGGCACCCAACCCGAGGATAAGGTGCCACATGGATATGCACATGCACATGGTCAATACAACTCATAAAAGACAATCAAAATTTTAAAAACCAATTCGATCACCGTTGGCCACAATGGTTGTTAAAAGGAACGGATTTGACCGGTGATTTTCATGCCATTAGATCAAAGATGCATATATAATTTTATTTTTTTTCCCTAAAAAAGAGTGAGGCAGGTGAACCCTAGGGGGGGAGGGGAACAAGTGCCACATGGCAGCCCAAAAGGGCACCGCAGTAGGGTTGTCCTAGGGACCCCTTATATATATATATATATATATATATATATATATATATATATATATATATATATATATATATATATATATATCAAGAGGAGGAGGGAGGAGAGGACCTATGGGTTGTGGACTTATGGGCATACTAGCAAAACAGCCTGATTTCCGATACTAGTGTACATATGTACAGTGAAGAGATACAGTACATTGTAGAAGACACTAGTGATTCCAATTTCCAACTTTAGCAGAACAGGTGAAATTTCTCAACTGTAGTATGAGGCAGTTACTGCTCTTCAATAGATACCTTTCCCGACTATTGGACACTATCCGTCCCGATCAACGTCCTGAGGTAGCTGCATATAGAGGCATAATAGAAACTCTCACTCACGCAAAGGAAATGAAATTGCACTACAAGGAGTTTTAGACTAAACAAACAACAGGTTTCACAAACTTTCAACTCTCTGATTTAAATTACATTCGTTTCAATATAAACAATGAAAGAACGATAACTGCCCTTACAATACTGTGATCAGTTTTATGGAAGCAGTGGATAATAAGTTAATAACAACTGAACAACCGGATCCTATTATATCCTACATATCTAACTTTTCATATATAGAACAAATAATTTATGAAAAATGAAAAACATATAGAATCTTTCTTTAGTTGTTTGACAAAATTATTCTTCCCTTGGTAGAAGATTGCAATACTTGCATAGAATCTTTCTTCTAAACGTTGTTGTCAGATTCCAGCAAATGTCTTCTTTTGTAGAAAGTGCTCATCATCACTCTTCCTCTAAATCGATAAGTTCTAATTTCATGTCGAATATTTTTATATTGGAACATAGCTTTCACTTGTTGTGAGGCATGTGGTAGGAAAATTACATGAAATATATCCTACTTGGCTACAGGTGAAGAAAATTCTATCTTTTGTAGGCTGTTATCGGGTCGGTTTTCATGCTAAACCGAAACTGAACAGATAACTATCAGTTCTAGTTTCTCAACCCGAAACCGAACCGATAAGCCTCCAAACCAAAACAGAACTGATAGTTATTGGTTCGGTCGGTTTTCGGTTTCTAAACCTCAGTTTTTTTTATTTGTAATTAAAAAAAAAAAAAAAAAAAAAAATTTTACAAATAATGCCTATTTTTGTGATTTTCTTTTTACAAATAATACCTATTATTTGTAAAAAAAAGATAACCCCATTATTTGTAAAATTTCCTTTTTACAAATAATACCTATTAATTGTAAAAAAAGGAAAATAATACTTATTAATTAGGTAAACCCTATTATTTTTTTTTAAAAAGGAAAACCTATTTTTGTATGCACCTAAGTAATACCCTATTATCGGTTTCTTATCGGTTCAGTTTCGGGTTTTTTACGTCAAAACCGAAACCAAACTGAGAACCCGATAAACCGCTTTTCCAAAACCGAACCAAAGTTTCGGTCGTTTCTGCACAGCCCAAATCTTCTGTTTTTGGTTTTTCACCCGTATTCTTTCAAAAAATAAGAATTGAATTTCTTGTATATGATTTTCTTGGAATCGGGTCCTCTTGCAAATTATATTCCTCAGCTCCGGCTTTGGCATTATAAATGGTTCCTCCAATTTTTGGTATAATAGCGTGAGCGTAAACATCATAGTGCAACTTTCAAATTTCTTATCTAGCATATATTATATCTGAAAAACTAAACCGTCGACAGAAATATTTCTAGATGATAATGTGCTGATTACCAGATTACTTGTTGCGTCTGGTAACGATGCCAAGAATATCATGTTCATGGTGGGACTACGACAGTGACCAAGTCTATAAACCAATGACGAATAACTATCAAAATATTTTATAATTTTTTTAATTATTTAATTGCTGTTTATTGAGAAGCAATAAGCCTATACCCATTGATTGTTTTGTTATGGACAAAATTCTGCAGATAATTTAGCAACCTAATTCAATAAGACCTCCAGCAACGATGGTTAATATTTATTCTTCAATTAACCAATGCCACCAGTGATTCACCTTTCCCACGAGGCATCGTGCATGATAGTCGAGGAATTCATGGTTAGATGCTTTTTCCATGCTCTGGAAAAAATGCATCTTTCCGATCCGAACAAGCAAAATATCTTCAACATTTTCATTGGATCCAAGTTTAAAAGAGGCATATCAGTATCGACTATGATAATATTTTTTTTTTATAGTATTATCTCTCATCATTTGCATCTGTGACGCAAAGCTAGCAGATTCATCAGTCGTGACACTATTTGAATTAGGAGTTAATCCAAATAATTTTCTTGATTGTTCAAGCTTCTAGCGCTTAATTTCTTATGTATTTTCTTGAGGAAATCAAAGATGCTGATTGTGATTCTGGGCAGCATATTTCTTTTGGTCATTTTATCTTCTCTTTCTTCAGTTTTATTTTTTTTCTAATTCAGCGAGGCTTTGCTGCATAAACTTTAGAAGTTTTTTATTCAACTAATATGCTTTTCAACATAAGTAGTACAATGAGTTAAATCTCTCTCTCTCTCTCTCTCTCTCTCTCTCTCTCTCTCTCTCTCTCTCTCTCTCTCTCTTCTAAGGTTATGTGAGTCTTGACACCCATACCTAAGTGTTAATATCTGGGTTGCACATAGGTTATGTGGGTTTTGACACTCATGCCTAAGTCTTATATTGGAGTTGCATTTAGGGTATGTGGGTCTTGACACCCATCCCTAAGCCACTTATATATTCAGGTTACGTTAAGGTTATGTGAGTCTTGATACCCATGCCTAAACCCTTATATATTTGGGTTGCATTTAGGATATGTGGGTCTCGACACCAATACCTAAGTCCCCTTATATATCCGAGTTGCACTTACGGATTTGGGTTTAACATTCATCTCTAAAACCCTTATATATTCGGATTGTATTTACGAATTCGGCCCCAAGCCTTTGTAATTTACGTTCGAAACCCTTCTCTTAAGAGAATGGGCTTAAATTCCTACATGTTTCGCCCTCCCACGGGAGGGGATAACTCAATAGTAGAGAGAGTCCTCTTACGAGAGGACTGTAGCTCCACGTGACCATAAGGAGGAGTTTCCCTCATGGTTTGGGCCATCGATCCCTTAGATTAAGGTTCAAAGCTTAACCCTAGGCTAGAAAATTCCCCCGAATGCCACATGGGTCCAACCTAGGTCACGAAATCATCACGAATTTAGGCCTCTTATAAAAGAGTTCAAAATATAATAGTTTATCAATATTCCTTACGAGGAGGTGACGATGACGAGGGTAAGCTTACGAGATAATCGTCAATCTACATAATCGCGATCAACCTCTCACAATCCGAGTTTCCCTCGCGGTTCGGGCCATCGATCCCTTAAAATTAAGGGCTCAAACCTTCACCTTGAGATAGAAAATTTCTTTTAAAAAAGTAGCCAGGTCTGATCTGAAAATGTGCAAGGTCGAAGGTCACCCAAGCAAAACGTCTTAACATGATCGATGAAAATCTTAACTACGAAACGACTTTAATGGATCATAATGGGCTAAAGCCCAAACTATGTGAACAATGACCAGTTATTTTGGATCAAACTCTAAGGAACGACTTTAATCGGTCAGAATGGGCTAAGGCCCAAATTATGTGAATAATGAACAGTCATTCTAGATCAAACTCCACATGATGCCCAAACCTAGGTTCGAGTCACTAAAGTTAAAGCGCGATTCCCAGAGGATTCAGTTCGACTCAATGAAGATAAAATCCGAATTTCAAGGAATTCGAGGGTTTCGTCTAAGGCTAAAACTTCTCAATGCTAATGATTTCGATGGCTAGCTGTCGAAAGAAGAATATGGACCCAGTGTTCCATTTCACATTCGAGTCTCGGCATCAAGACGTGGTACTAAGGCTCGTCCAAGAACTCATGTTGCCCGAGAACATATCTATAATCCTTCGTGGTTACCCATCAAATAGATGACTTCTTGCGTGAAAGTTCATACATTCACCTACTTGTATTCGACATTAGGCGGATTTCGGATGAACGGAGCATGCTAAGTGCTCACCTCCAAATGTTCCAACGGTGAAGATGTAGACGAAGACGATGATGACGTTAAGACTTAGAATCTAGGGTTGCTTTTATTTTCAGAGATGTACATTGTAAATTTCATAGCTTTTAATTAGAGGTATTCAATTTTTTGATGTAATTAATGGAGCATCGAGAGCAATACCCGGAAGTGAAAAGTCTACCATTCTTAATACCCTCTCCTAGCGAGGGGAAATTTGATGCAATTTGTTTGTGAATGAAATTCTACTTATTTATGATGCAAATTTGTTGTGTATGGGCCTCAAGTAATGTGTGGTGATGGCACGGGACGGTCAATCACACAGTTTGGTTCGTATGGTAGACGAAACATGTTGAAATGGGATGACATGCAGAGCCGCATGCCACTGTCGATTGCGAGGGACCAGTGCACGAGGCCAAGCAGACCAACCACGGTTGGGAGAAACCAAGGCACACATGTGTTGGCATGATCGATGGGTGAACTGACATGCACTATTCGATATTTGTGGTGTTGTAGGAACCTTCATGGTGCTGCACAAGAGACGAGTAGTTCAAGTTCTGGCCTAGGAGTAGGTGGGACCAAAGTTGGCTTGAGTTGATGGTTGGCTTCAATATAAAGGCATTTGGGGTGCCCAAGGTAAAACTACAGCCACGTAACAAATGGCATTCAGCACCTTTCCCATTGAGCAAACCTTATCATGGGGATCCCACCTTAAAAGTATCACTTCCTTGAACATTTTTCTTTTGCCTCACATTGTCCCTTTAGCTTATAATCCAAACGACGACCCTACTATGTGAACTCATTTTATTATTATCCTCAAACGAATTACCACAACTGGTCCAATTGATGCTGAAGAAGATGAACTTTATATTCATGCTATTCCCAAATCCCAAGTTAACGATACATTTGGATGAATAGAACCTCTTCTATCAAGTCCAAAAAGTTGCTGAGAAATATTCTGTTCTGTCTCAGCCCAAAGAATCAATTGATTGGGATAAGCGTTTATTAGAGAAGGGAAAAAAGTGGCCGAAAAAATCAGCATTGGAATGACGTTAAAAGTTATTCAGCTGACAAGGCATCGAGTTAGATGTGCATGATGAAGTCTCAATTCATGCAGACCTTTAGTGTTAGCAGCGATGAAGAAGAATAAATTCTTTCATCAGAATCTGATCAATGAGAACAAGGAGAATGTTCATACGAGATGTACAAAGATTTATCATCGCAAACAGCATCCTCCAGTTCATCAGATGACGATGACCAAATACTTTCTGACAAAGTATAGATACATCCAACTGCACCAGATGCCCCGACTTTCAAAGGAGATACAAGCAGATCCTCGTAGCATATTTTCCATAAGCACTGCAGAGAATCATCTGTAACGCGAAAAAGAATATAAAGAAGATGCTAAAAGTACAAAGTTGTGTTCTTATCTCAACCAAAATTGCAACTAACGGCCAAGAAAAATGGAGAAATGTGATTTGTTCCTCGATAGAAGAGAAAATATCATTTTTTGTAAAACAGAATAATGGCATAATTGGATTGTGACTTGTGTGATTTGAAGTTTTTAACAACCATGAAGGCAACTACAAAGAAAATAATTTAAGTGATACTGAGCATAATGCAAGGGCGGCAAAGCGAACCTCTTGCGGATTTCATTATTGAAGTTAAATCTCCCCACTATATCCATGGGATATGGCTTGATTCCAAAATAAGTATTAATGACATAACCTGTACCTGTTACACAAAAGATTGTACTTGTGACTACCAAAATCCAAGAATCCAACGATGGCCTTCATTAAATAGGATGGCTATATCACGAAATGTCCTTGCATTGAAATACAAACTTAATGCAATCACGATAGGAAAAATACGACCGCTAAAACAGTATTGATATGCATCTGAAGCGTATAAAAAGGCTGTTGATCCAATCATGTGTAAATGCCATTTCAAAGGAAGATTTTCTTCAATGTTTTTAAGGGGGGGGGACAAGCTAAAGAGGAATTGGATGCTTTATAATTTTCAGTCAGCTCATGAGAAGGCAAAAGTAGGCCTCCTAAACATTCCACTCTATTGAGTTCTAAATTCTTATGTGAATTCTGTCCAGGGATGTCAATGAATCTATGGATGTGGATGGCTGAATGTTTTAAAGTTTTAATCCCAGAAAGTGATGTGATATAAGAGGAAGTAAATTTGTAAGTGTCTAGAGTTGGAGGCGTGCGTTGAGTCCCACCTCACTTAAGATGTAAAGGAATGTGTGAGGGAGCCTCTATATAAGAGGCCCTACTTCCTTGTATTAGATATCCCATATATTAATAATGTAGTCCTTCGTGATTTATTGTGCTCTATTCTCTCTCCTCCCCCTTCTTCTCCATCTCTCTTTCTCTCATAAACCCTAATTAGGGTACTCTCTTTAGTTATTTCCTTTATTACATTAGACTAGGTTATTAGTTTTAACATGGTATTAGAGCGGGCTGGCTCTGAGCGTTGCGTCTAGCCTAGGGTTTCTCCAACAGTCTCATTCATCTTCATCCAAGGTTCAGATCTACGATTATTGCAGCCACCAATCCAGATTTTTATGTGAGTTCTCTTTCCCCTACATGGTCTGTGTAATTATTTTTAGGGGGGAATAGGAGGAGATGATGCTGTAGAGAAGAAAACAGAGGGTTGTTGTGTAGCAGCCATTGAAGGCAGTTGTGTAGCCATGGTGGGCTATTGTACAGCCATGAGAAGATGAAAGCGTGTAGAAGAAAAAAAGATGTTAAAGGGCTGTTGTGCACCAAAATATTTTTTTTTTAAAAAGGTGGTGAAGTAGAGGCTGTTGTAGAAAGCAATGATAGAAATTAAGAAAGGAATAGAGGAGGGCTGCTGTGCAGCTATCGAAGAAGAAAAAAATTGAAATTGTTGACATCAGCCCTAGGGTAATTGAAATTGTTGACAACAGCCCAAGGGTTGCTGATGTCATCCATGGTCAAACTTTGACTTTAAAATAGAAAATGAGAATGAGGTTTGATCGAATTGGGAGCCCTTCAACTTTTGTTAAGGAAGTACGGTGTTTTGAGCAACCTATATGCAGATTCGACTACTTACTCCTTAAACCCTCGTTTCATGGATTTTGATGCCACAAAATCACGTGAAGTTTTTGGTGTTGTTTTCTTGTTGGGTTTTGATCAGAACTCCATTACCTATCTTTTGCCTGTGTTTTTAGCTTCAATGGTGAAGAGTTGAGAGAGTTGTGGAGATTTCTGTGACTTCCTTCCTCGGGCTAATGGTGTAGCTAATAATACAAGAAGAAGAAGAAAATATGATGCCTGGGGATCTGTTGGGTGGTGCCTGGTGCTGATATCGTGCTATCGATGTGGCCGGATTCTATTAGAATCAAGAGAAGAAAGAAGAAGATAAACAAAAAATGGGTGAAGTAGAATGACCAGCTCGCGAGCTGCCTTTCTTTATGCTGCTTTATGCTGCAAATTGCAAATTGCAAATTATGGGCTTGTTATATTATGTTGGCTGCTACAACTTTCTATGCTGTATTGGCAACAAAAAAAATAGTGATGCCCAGAAATCCATGTTTGTGATGCAGGAAAGAAAACGCTAAAACCCTGGTTATGCAATTTTGAAATCAATTTGAGATTTAATTGAGCAGCGGAGATATCGAAATCATTCCCAAAACACAAAATATGTAATAACTTTATTAGGGAAATTTAATTGATTCGATTTAGCTTCTGTTAGCATATGAATTTCCCGATCTAGAAAAATAGGTCTAAGGATAGATTTTAGTTTCGATCTAGTTTAGGGTACCAAGCAACAATCTCGATGTTGTCAAAGGGAATCAACAAATAATGGTTAGGAATTTAGATAATTTAAGGTCCAACGGGTTTAAATCGTTCAAAGGGAATCAACAAATAATGGTTAGGAATTTAGGAACAAAATCCCAACAACAATATAACAAGGAAAAGATATTTGAAATTTATGGGTTTCAATAGAATAAACAAACTAGATAAATAACCTGACAATAATCAAAAGATAAAATAGAAAAGGAATAGAAGATCCAAGGGATCGCTCCAAGCAAGATAGTTGGCCTCACACCAAACCGCACATAGAAAAAAGAATCACTCTTCTAAGTTTTGAAAGAATCACACCCTCGAAGAAAACTTTGTTCATAGCTCTCAATTTTGCAAAGCAAATTTTCATTAACCATTCACCATTCAATAAGAGATTACAATGTGTATTTATAAAGAAAAGAAACCCTAAGAATACTACTAAAATTAAAACTCCTAATAAACCATTAAACTTTCTAAAATAACAGTCATAATTAATTTCTCCATTAATCCTATTTTTTTATTACGCGGCCACTTTTGAAGGGTCAAACGATGTCCGATTGATGTGAAATTGGTCTTATTTGAAAGCTTATTGAAGTAGCTTTCCAACAAGACAAGAATCACACAATTCCAACATATATTGATAGACTTATGACCACTTTTCCGATGGTTGCGCTTAAAGTGACGAAATTAACAATCATAATATCACATATATGTGCCTGACCCTTAAATGATTCAAATAAGGAAACTAATCCTAAAACAAACTATTTATTAAAATAATCATAATAAAAGGAAACTAAACCTAGATCAAATGCCTAAAATAACGTGCAACGGGTCTTTAATGGGCCTTTTAAATACCCATTCACGGGTCCACTTTCTCTTTCAATGTCTCCTCTTTATCTCACCATGATCTCGACGTGTAAGCTTCAATTCCGCATCAATTTGTTACCCAAAAATCCATAAAATCTAGAGATGCCTCAAAATCCGTACAACATAGAATGCTTCCCAAAAATCCGTGTTGATGTATGGTTGCCCTAAAATCTGTGAAGACTGCAGGCTTCCCAGAAATCCGTGTTGTTAGCTACCCAAAAATCCGTGTTGCCCATAAATTTGTGTTGTTAAGGAAGATGTGGATGGCTGCCACTTTGATTTAGGTAGATGGATTCCTGTGCGTTCTAATCCCCAATTTCTACAAGTGTTGTCAAAAGACTCATGTGTATCTTGTAACACCGCTAGATTGTAGTTAGGTCATGATATCGGGTCATGTAGCCATGTAATGGTGCCAAGAACAACCGTTGTAAAAGGAAGTAAGCCTACGATGGACGATAGGGAGAGGCCATGGCTACGTGAGTGTTGTGTAGCACCACAAAAAAAAGGTGAAACTAGCCTATAGTTGGACCATAGTGTGTACCACATGATCTCTTGAGTGTGGTACTGCACCAAGACATTAGGTGTTCATAGTAGGTACCACATGCCTACTTGTATCTTGGGCACCAAGGCAAAACCATATTGGTTGTAAGGGGGAGTTGATTATGTAAGGCCTTTAATGTTTTTATGGACAAGTTGGACTTCCACATCATGGAAGATCCAACTTGAGGGGGAGTGTTGGAGATAGTATGGTGAGTTAATAAATAGTAAATGTGTAAGTGTCTATAGTTAGAGGTGTAGGTTTAGACCCACCTCAAGTAAGTTGTAAAAGAATGTGTGAGGGAACCTCTATATAAGAGACTCTACTTCCTTGTATTAGATATCCTACATATTAACAATGTAGACCTTTGCAGTTTATTGTGCTCTCTTCTCTCTTCTCTCTTCCCCCTTCTTCTCTATCTCTTTCTCTCGTAAACCATAATTAAGGTATTCTCTTCTTAGTTATTTCATTTATTACATTATAGTAGGCTATTAGTTTTAACAGGAAGACCAATCTAATAAAAGAAGAAAATAGACACAAAACTGATGCTTACTTCAATAAAAAAAAAAAAAAAAAAAGCAACACAAAGGAGTTAGCAAAAAACTGGATAAACATGGGATTAAAGTAAACACACAAAACTCTCCACAAAGGAGATTATCTATTTTCAATGATAAAATTCTCATAAAACAATAAGAGCCACAGATTCTCATATTTTGCATAGTTTAAATAAACTAAACAGCGCGGGCCTGTAGCTCAATCTAAGGTTGACAATATTGCAACCTCAAGGTCACGGGTTCGAGCCCAGCTTACTTATCAAAACATAAATAAATAAATAAACTAAACAATCCTAATATCCTAATTGAAGGTTGACAATATTGCAACCTCAAGGTCGCGGGTTCGAGCCCAGCTTACTTATCAAGGTATTCTCTTCTTAGTTATTTCATTTATTACATTATAGTAGGTTATTAGTTTTAACAGGAAGACCAATCTAATAAAAGACGAAAATAGACACAAAACTGATGCTTACTTCAATAAAAAAAAAAAAAAAAAAAAAGCAACACAAAGGAGTTAGCAAAAAACTGGATAAACAGCGCGGCCTGTAGCTCAATGGAAAGTTGACAATATTGCAACCTCAAGGTCGCGGGTTCGAGCCCAGATTACTCATCAAAACATAAATAAATAAATAAACTAAACAATCCTAATATCCTAATTGAAGGTAAACTTCTAGATATTGACCCTGAATGACCGGACTTTTCCCTTTGCCTATGTGGGCATTTATAACTTTGTAAAATAAGGACTCGATGTTTTTGGAAGGTTTAGTCTAACCCTAAATGATTCTATAATATGAGCAATCTCACCAAATACATCTCCCACAATGGACCACCGAACGAGAGTTAGGATAAGTGATGCACAAATCTTAATAGTTGGCCACTACCCACAATCTCCATTAGGAGTAGAATTGGGAATCTCACACAAAGGTAATGTCTACAGGGCCTAACACATAGCACATTGTGTTAGTCAAGAACGCACCTTACCATGACATTGATATATTCCTGACATCATGATGATGTCGGATCTTAGGCACTTGAGAGACTCTCATCCTACAGGTGGGTTCACATTATTTAGTCGTGTCTAATTAGTCTCAAGGACCCCTAACTAATCAAAGCAGAATAAATTGAGCTTATTAGTTGTATGGAGTATGGACAGATCTGGACTACTTACCCTATATATAGTGTTATACTTGCATATACATGAGTTGTATGAGATCATTCCAATTTGGAGAGATTCTTCATTTATGAGATGCGACGTGTACATGGACGCATGCACATGAATGGAATTAAGTACCATGTCATGCAGATTCACTCATTTAGTGGTGATATAAATCTTGCATGTTGTATGTGGCTAGAAGCATGTCTCTACTTAATTGAAATTCATGAACCATAGTTAATGACTTTATGAGCTTCTTGATATCCTAAACATTCATTTATGTAGGCATTCCAAAGATGGTCAGTTTGGAGAGAGTTAAGCCCTTCATGAATGCAAGGGAATCCTTAGAGCCTATAAAATCATGTCATAGGGGTTGGTTAAATGAATGAGTTCGTAGAGGAAGCCATTACATTTCTTGAGCGGGATCTCTTGCTCTATTTACCATTGGGATACAAGTTAACAAGTCCCCTCCTTATCCTCCAAAGAGTTTCCAAGGCTTTCCAATGACTCAAATGTGAGATGAGAGAATCAAGCATTTGCATCATTCCATGTGCATGATAGACTCCTACTACAGTGGATACTTATTTTTCAGGCTAAGCTTTTCTCCGACAAGCTTAAACTGAGAAATAAGGATCTCTATGTCCTCTACATTCTCAGTTATGGACTACTTCTCGTCCATTTGAAAGGTCTGAAATTGCATGGTGAGAAGGGTGGCGAGAACATTAAGTGCATCACAATAACGCTTCTCTAACAGCTCCAGAGTTTCTTTGTGGTTGGTGGTATTGGCATCTTCAAAGACTTGGAATAACTTCTTAGAGAGGTTGTTGAGGAACCAATAAATTCTCGATAAGTAAAGTCATATTTCTTATATTTGTCGAGTTCTTCTTGTTGTTATTTCTGATCAGCAGCAGGGACAGAAGAATCAATCTCCGAAGCATTCTTCTCGAGAAAAAATTATGCAATGTCGAGAGTATGGAGCACGTAGATCTTTCATCGCGACAACATGAAGTCGATCTCTTCAAGTTTCTCGAGTTAGATTCTCCTTGATCACTTTTTCCTTCCGGCTAGCAAAATTCAGGACCTTAAAATTGGTGAAACCTAGCAAAGCCATGAGAAGAGACGAGAGTTGAGACCTTAAAATTGGTGAAACCTAGCAAAATTCGGATCAAAATACGTTCAGGACTACTGTAACAATTTGTCTTCAAATCTGTAAATCTTTTGATTCCTAGATCGAATTGATACACTTCCTTGACAAATTTTTAGAGGAAAAAAGATATGAATATTTTGATTTTGCACCTTTCTGAGATTCATATCAGAAAATTTTACAAGAAATACTGCTAGCCTGGGTATACTTTGAAAGACAACAGACCACTCTGCTTGGGCGAGAGTATAACTGATAAGTAAATAAACGATAAAATAAATGAAAGATAAATACCGATATTAGGGTTTATTGGAGAAGGGGGAAGAGAGAGAAGAGAGCAACTAACACAAGAGGGCTTCTAAATGTATTGATTAAGAGTTACAACTAATGCTCTTTATATAGAGTAACACATAAGTCTGACAAAATATTTTTAACCAATGTAGGTCAAAATTAGATACTATTTAGACTCACAAGACACTGCCACAACACTATCTCTACTACTCCCCCTCAAGTTGGATCTTCGATGATGTGAAAGTCTAACTTGCCCACTAATACATTAGAGGTTTTATATCATCAACTCTCCCTTACAACAAATACGAACTTAACTTGGTGTCCAAGATACAACAAGTGGCCATGTGGTACCCACTATGGTCCAACCATAGGTTAATTTCACTTTTTTTTTGTGGTGCTGCACAACATTCACGTAGCTGTGGCCTCTCCCTATGGTCCATCGTAGGCTTACTACCTTTTACAACAGTTATTCTTGGCACCATTACATGGCTACATGGCCGATATCATGACTTAAATACAATCTAGGGGTGTTACAAGATACACATGAGCCTTTTTACAACACTAGACAATTGGGGGTTACAACGCACAATAGTCCATCCATCTAAATCAAATCAGCAGCTATCCATGGCTTCACACTTTGAATTTCACGAATATCAAAGCATCGGAGAAGTGACACAATTTTTAGGGCAGCTTCAACGGATTTCGAGGTAGAAAAATTTTCTTTTCACAATGGTTCAAGATGTTCTCAGCAATCTGGGCAGAAACATCTTCACTGAATAGGGGTACACACCTTTATGATTTCATTGTGGTGGCACAAAAATAATTGGCTGCAAATAAAAAACGGTCCGCAAATATTGATGGTTGCAAGTCTCAAATCTGATGGTGCAAGTATCACTCAGCGCCTATGGGTGCAACCATCATTTATCACACTAAATAAATCAGATGCATGCTGGGTGGTGGCAGCAGCAGATTTTTTTTATACAGCTACATGGCTGCATAAGCCAATGCATTGAACCCAGTCCTTACGGGCCTTCCAAACTCCAAAGTCGACCAATCCCCTCTCCTTTTTTCATACGAGACTCACACGACACCCAAACAAGCTTCGAATCTCACTCGATTCTCCACCAAATCAAGTGAGACCAGTTGCATTCGGAAGGTAAGAGATTTTCGATCCATACCCCCCACAGATCTGGTCCTCATATCACACTATTAACAGAAAACCCTGAATATATGCAAAAAAACATAAAAGTGAAAAAATCAACGGAACTTCCTCCACACAGTCCCTACAGAAAACTGATTACATAGCATTGTTACCCATCACAAACCAAACCAAAAACTGCCAGGTTTGATCTCTGTTGGTGCCATTATACTCGAGATCCGAAAAAAGATAAACCCTAGATTCAAGAAGATCTCTTCGAAAAACAAACTTCCACTGCTCAAATGAATTTGACGCATAAGACAAAGATAATCTAGATGTGATTCTGATCAAAATCATGAAATGGCGGGTCAATCTGTGCAGATCAAACATTGACCAGGCTTGACGTCAACCCCTTTTTTTGGAGATAGTGTTGTGATAGTGTCTAGTGAGTCTAGAGAGTATGTGGTTCAGTCTAACATAAAAATATTTTGTCAACTTATGTGTTGCTCTATATAAAGAGCATTAGTTGTAACTCTTAATCAAATACATTTAGAAGCAATGTAGTCCCCCATGTGTTATTTGCTCTCTCCTCGCATCTTATCCAATAAACCATAATATGGGAATTTCTCCTTCATTTAGTTTATCATGATATCAGAGCTGGCCTTTCTCCATTCCACATCACCCAGTTCAATTGTCCACTGATTTGGCTCAATCTGGCCAACACATGCGGGGGGCGTGTTAAAGTTTAGTCCCACATCGGGTATTCATAGCCTTGTCTCTCCTCTTATAAGATCTTGGACCTCTCCACATAGCTAATTGGATTTTAGATGGATACCCAAATTTATCAAGAACTAGGATGGTGACCTCTTGAGAAGTCCTTGTGTTGCACCCCCTTGAAATATAGAATCGGGCCTTGGTGTGATGGCAAGTGTTGTCCGACCAAAGTGATGCATCACGGGGTCGAGTTAATCAGCCTCTCCAAAACGGGGGTAAGGCTGCCTACCATCTATCTTCCCAGAACCTGCTAAAAGCGGAAGCCTTGTGCACTAGGTACGACCTTTTGACTAGTAGGAAAAGAAAAGAAGAAACTTAAAAGAGGGATCATGATTAAAATCTTGCCCCTATTTAGTAGAATCAAGGTGTGAATTTGGTAAACCTGTAAGAGCAATCCCAAGAAGAATCTAGGAGTTTTATTTAGTCTCTCATTTATGCTAGAAATTTTTTTTTGATCGGTAATAAGGATTATATAAAAAACCCAACAAGGCGCTGAAGCCGTATACAATCACAATAATCAAAAAAGAAAAACAACAGGCGCACACAGACAGCAAGGGCTGTGAGAGACTCCGAAAGAGTCCCGAAGAGTCCCCTCGTGGAGCCGTCCTTAACCAAGGTCCCACCGGAAGCAAGAACTGTTAGCCCCGTTCCCTCCACTCATACCCCACAGCGTGACAAGATTCGAAACCGCCCTGAGAACCACGCGAACAAGTTTGGACTTGTCTTCAAAAATTCTATAATTCTTCTCACACCATAGGCACCACATCACCGCAAACAGTGTGGCCCTCCACGCAACCCTATCCCGTTGTTTCACCGTTGCTGCCTCCTAGCTGATCAAGAGCGAGTGAGGAGACTGAGGCATCGTCCATGCCAAATCAAAAGCTTTAAGAATGCCTCCCCACACCTCATGAGCAACTCGGCAATGAAGAAGCAGATGAGCCGCCGACGACTCCTCTTCGGAGCACATAACACAGACCGTGGAGACGTCCTTCCCCCTACGACGTAACTAATCCCTGGTAAGAATTTTCTCCTTGCAGACCGTCCAAACAAAAAACCTTATCTTTAGCGGGATAGATTCCTTCCACAGCCATCTCCCATCGAACCTGATGAGCGGTTGGCGCGAATACCATCGGTACAGATCTTTGACGGTGAACTCCCCCTTTCGATTGAAGTTCCATAACCGAAGATCGGTCCTTATATTGTTCTCCGCAAGAAAGAAGCACATTGAAGTCCATAAGCCACCCACCTCACCCTCGAGACGTCATTCGACAACAACCTCCCAAACAATCATATCGTTGGTGAGGGAAGCGATCGATCAATCGACTTCGGTTGGGGAGAGGCGAGATCTGCGGGAACAAATCACCGAAAGGTGCCCTTATCCAACCACGGATCTTCCCAAAACCGAATGCGAGACCCGCATCCCCAGCTGAACCTAACCCCATTAGCCATACCCTCCCAAGTACGAGAGATGTCTCTCCACCACGGCGAGGTAGACCTCATGGTCGACAAATGAATCCCCCATCCTCCCGACGACAAACCATATTTATCGCGCAGGACCAGCCACCACAAACTGCCCCTCTCCTCCTCCCTTGCCGCTCTCCAAATCCACTTCCCGAGCAAGGCCAAGTTGGATCGCTTGATACTCCGAATACCTAGCCCCCCACAAGCAAATGGCAGCTGGCAAGTATCCCAATTTACAAGGTGGTATCGCCTATTGTGACCCGCCCGTTCCCACAAAAAGGATCGTTGAATACGTTCCAATCGATCAGTAATAGAAGCGGGACACCTGAACATCGATAGGAAAAAAATGGAGATCGCCGAAAGTACTGCTTTGATCAAAACCAGCCTGCCTCCGGTACTTAGCAACCTGCCTTTCCAAGACGACAGTCTCAGCTCAAATTTTAGCACGACTGGCAGCCAATCACGGATCGTGAGCCTTCTAACACCAAGAGGCAAACCCAGGTATCTAATAGGCAGACCTTCGATGCGGCACCCAATGAACCCAGCCATGGAAACCAGCAGATCCTCGTCCACCCTAATTCCCGATACCGACGACTTAAGGAGGTTAACCCGCTGACCCGACACCGCTTCATAGACGGAAAGAACATCAGCCATAACACAAATTTCTGATATCTCAGCTTTCCCAAATAATATTGTATCATCCGCGTACTGAAGGTGCGTGATACATCTCCCCTGCAGACCTACACTGATGCCATTAATCTGACCCAACATCCTAGCACGGTCGATTAACCCGGATAACGCTTCCCCCATGATATTAAAAAGGAAGGGGGATAAAGGATCACCCTGCTTGAGGCCCCTAGAGCTTTTAAAATACCCCACCGCAGTCCCATTAATCAACACCGAGATCCAAGCGAAAGGATAACACCCACGCATCCATTTCCTCCAAGTATCCCCAAATCCCAACCTTCCTATCATATAATCTAAGTTATCCCAGTTGACCTGGTCGTAAGCCTTCTCCATATCCACTTTCCAGACTACGGCCGGGGTACGATGCTCATAGGCGGAGTGAATGGTCTCATTTGCCACAGCGACGAGGTCCAGGAGCTGCCTACCGCGGACGAACGCCCCTTGATTACCCGTAATGATGGTGGCCATAACCCACTTTAACCTGTTGGCCAAGACCTTGGCAATGATCTTGTAGACACAATTAATGAGACTGATCGGACGGTAGTCGGAGATGTCGTCAGCCCCATGCGACTTGGGAATGAGGGTCAGAAAGGTAGAGTTGAGTGCTCTCCCAATAAAACCCGAGGAATGGATCTCGTGGAAGACCTCCATCAGGTCCGCTTTAATACTCTCCCAGAACACGCGGTAGAACTCCATGGTAAACCCATCCAGCCCCGGCGAGGAGTTATGGGATGTTCCGCAAGTTCCTAAGAAAAGGGAACAAAAAGCCACACGTGGAGGAGTTATGGGGGTAAAAATATCTCCTATTTAATAGGAGAATACGAAGGTGCGATTGTGTATAAGATTGTGAGAAAAAAATGATCTTCAAGCATACAGCACCTAAACAAATCCACGAACCTTTGAAGTCAAAGAAAGTGGATTCGATTCATTAAAATCAATAACTTGCTATGATCTATGAGGATTGAGAACTTGAGAGACAAAAGAAAAGGATTTGAGGATAAATGTTGCAAATTTAGTTGTATAACAGCTGCTATATACATATAACCGCCAACTAGTGGTGTACATATGCATTCCATTGGCCAACCATTGCAAATTGATCTTGACAATGACAGAAATATGCATATAGCAGCAGCTGTGTACAGCATATTGCTTCATTAATAGAATATATACCTCCCAAACGTTCTGCCACAGCGCCAGTAAGTATACCTCCAACCATATCCACCACGAGAACATCTGAATATGCACTAATGTTAGCCATAGAAAGCAAAAGAGATAGAGAGTCCACTCGCAAGAACCTGACAATCATAGAAAACCACAAATAGAACCTGAGAATCATAGAAAATCATGAATTGTCCAGTTCAAAGCTATGCAGTCATTTTCAGCAAGAGAAATTTCATACAGCATAATATCTAACCAATCGCACTTGCACATAATGTCTTACAATTACAAAAAAAAAATGCCAGAAAAAAAATGCCAGAAATTTCATACAGCATAATGTCTTACAATTTACAATTAAAAAAAATGCCAGAAAAAAATGCCTACAAGAATTAGGGTTTGTTTGGTAACTTGAATGCATAATATGTATGTTTTTTTTTAATTTTTGTACTTTCTTGTAAAGCATTTACTTGCACTGTACAGGATTTTTACAATGTCGTTTATTTTCTTGTATTTTGGAGCAGTAAATTGCATAATACAAGATTTTCTCTCAACTTTCCAGTGTTTGGAAACACAATCTGTATTACGTTGACTAAAGGAATATTATTAGTTGCTCAAAGTCAACCATCTGTGATCATGCATGAGATCGGATCACACAATAGACAGCTTTTAGTTGAAATTTTTCATAACCGTCATATGAAATAGTTGAACTGGCGCGGGACAAACGCTAAAACCCTAATATGCGAATTTGGGATTAACTTTAGAATGAGTTGAATAGCGAAAATATTCAAAATCAAGCAACACATAAAATTAATTCAATGAAATTAATAAAACAATTAGATTAATTCATTTTAGCGTCGCATGCGTAAAATTTCCCGATCTAGAAAAACGGCTCCGATGAGGGAACTCGAGATTCGTTCTAGTTTAGGGCATCAATTGACAATCGCAATATCGTCTCTTGACTCCTCGGGGATTTTAAATGAAATAAGGCTTAAAATAATTTAATAGAAGGAGAACAATTTGGGATTTTGATTTTATCAACGAAATTAAAGAAGGATAATACCTGACAATAACTAAAGAAAAGACAAAATAAAAGGATAGATTCCAAGGCTTCATACTAAGGATTTTCCGAAACTTCACACCACGGCTGTACGTCGGCTTCGCATCAAGTCGCACAAGAAACGATTGCTCACTCCTCAAGGTTTGAAGGATTTACTCCCTCGGTTGAAAACTCTTTACAAGCTCTCTAGGGTTTGCACAAAAGCAACTCTCTTTCATTCAATAATAAAAAACTAACTAAAAAGTCTTTACACGCCTCTATATATAGGTCACCAAAAATAAAATTCGAAATAAAAGAGTTCTAATACTAATAACACACTAAAATAGGCAATTTTTGCAAGATTTAGAAAATCCCGTCACGACGCCCACAAACGTCCGTGACCTACGGACAGTGAGGGGGCAAAATCACGGACGTCCGTCACTATTCACGGGCGTCCGGTACTGTTCATCACGGACGTCCATCACTGTTCATGGACGTCCATTACTATTCATCGTGAACAGTAATTTATTATTTTATTTTTTATTTTTTTTGTTCCCCGTCATTCTCCTTCGCTCAAAATGTTTCATCACCGATGAAACACGCACGTGGTACTTATCAAGTGTATCGGAACTCGTATGGTGGAACTCCTAGCAAGTCATCCGTTGACGTTTTCTGCCTCTTTTCTCTTTATTCTTTCATCTGCCTTCCTCTGTGTGATGTTGCCATCAATACTCCCCGGGTTGGAAAAACTCATCTCCAATGAGTTAGGGAATCCACGGATGCCACACTTCGGGAGCTCAATTCTTGGTTTGCCTTTCCACGCTGTGCGAAACTTCTGATTCTTACCTTCATTGGCATGGAAGCTTAGAAATTCTATGACCTTCTCATTCGACCCTTTCTCATATTGCACGGGTAAGGTACGAGATAGAAATTGGGTAAATGGGTGCGGTTGGATTGGGTGATCAATAAGGAATGGATCAAAGGACAGGGTAGTAGGATCAAGAATAGGTGTAAGATCCGTTATAACTATCGGATGATTGCCCTTGCCTAGAAGAAGATCTAGACCTTCACCCTTACCTCTTTCCGAGATGGGAAAGATTCCACATGCTCAGAACCATCAGGAATTAACACAAAACTGTTAGTATCAAATTCATTAAATATATTCAATGTGTTAGTCCGATCATGTGTATTTTCAGTGCTCAATAAATTCAGATTATTAATCCCATGCAAATCAGAATGATGATGTGATCCTACCAACTCTAATGACTCACTTGAGATGGACACATTATCAACACCGTCCTCGACAATGGGAATTGTCCTAACGCAACCTATGGCTCTGACCGGAACCTCACCTTCCTCATCACTTGGAGTGCTACATGGTTCGTATCTCGTTGTCCTCTTTCTCAGTATAGTCTTGAATGATTAAAGTCTGACTCTTACTAGGACATTGGGATGCAAAGTGACCAAAACCTTGACACTTCTAACATTGATGCAGGGCACGCTTAGAACTTTCGACCATTAGTCCCTTTCCTTTGTCAACTTGGGGATTTATGAATTTTGAGGATTGACTAGAGGCATTATTTCCCTTTTCCATAGGGTTAGATTGATGCTCAAATTTGGAAGACTTAGATCGGTCATGACTGGGAGTGTCGAGATACCGTTCTAATTCTTCGACTCTAGCAAAACATTCCTCGAGATCCACAACGGGATAAGGAATGAGTTCCCTCTGTAACTCTGGTCGAAGACCCATTCGAAATCGGGAGAGGGTAACTTTTGTTGGTTCATCGACATCGGCCTGGGTCATCAGGTTTTCAAACCGATCGATGTACTCTGTGACTGGGGAATCTCCTTGATGCAATGACTGCCACTGATCAAGAATATGTTCATCATATGATACGAGAACGTACTTTTCGTGCAGTTGGAACTTTCATTTCAGCCCACGTGGAAATGGGACGAAGACCCTGGATTTGCCTACGACGCTCTACTCCCAACCAATAAAGTCTAGCTTGACCCATAAGCTTGACTTTGGCAAATCTGACCTTGCGCTCTTCGGACATGAAATACCACTCGAAGTAATTTTTCATGCTGGCGACCCACTCAAGAAAGACTTTAGGTTGTCTTTTCCCATCAAAAGTAGGGGCGTCCATTTTGACAGATTTCATGACCTTATCGTCCAAATTGACTTGGACCTCACGTCGGGGAGGAACATCTCTCCTACGGTCACGGTTGTTGACCCTATTATGATTTTCAGCGATGAACTCGTTGATCTCTTCAAATCGGGTTTCTAAAGCTTCATACCTAGCTTGTTGATCAGTGATGTGCTCATCCATTCGAGTTTGACTAGTGGTCACCTTAGATACAAGATCTCTAATCAGGGCCTAAGGTATTGGTATCCATGACGGAATTATGCAAGACAAAATATACTAAAATCAAGTGAACCCTAAAATCTACATGACACGGACCCTAAACTAAAACTTGGCTCTGATACCAAAATTGACGCGGGACAAACGCTAAAACCCTAATATGCGAATTTGGGATTAACTTTAGAATGAGTTGAATAGCGGAAATATTCAAAATCAAGCAACACATAAAATTAATTCAATGAAATTAATAAAATAATTAGATTAATTCATTTTAGCGTCGCATGCGTAAAATTTCCCGATCTAGAAAAACGGCTCCGATAAGGGAACTCAAGATTCGTTCTAGTTTAGGGCATCAATCGACAATCGCAATATTGTCTCTTGACTCCTCGAGAATTTTAAATGAAATAAGGCTTAAAATAATTTAATAAAAGGGGAACAATTTGAGATTTTGATTTTATCAACGAAACTAAAGAAGGATAATACCTGACAATAAGTAGAGAAAAGACAAAATAAAAGGATAGATTTCAAGGCTTCACACCAAGGATTTTCCGAAGCTTCACACCACTGCTATATGTCGGCTTCTCATCAAGTCGCACGAGAAACGATTGCTCACTCCTCAAGGTTTGAAGGATTCACTCCCTCGGTTGAAAACTCTTCACAAGCTCTCTAGAGTTTGCACAAAAACAACTCTTTTATTCAATAATAAAAAACTAACTAAAAAGTCTTTACAAGCCTCTATATATAGGCCATCAAAAAAAAATTTCGAAATAAAAGAGTCCTAATACTAATAAAACACTAAAATAGGCAATTTTCGCAAGATTTAGAAAACCCCGTCACGACGCCCACGGACATCCGTAGTGCCCCACGGACGTCTGTGACCTACGGACAGTGAAGGGGCAAAATCACGGACGTCCGTCACTATTCACAGACGTCCGTCACTATTCATCGTGAACAATAAATTTTTTTTTTTTTTTGGGGCGTTCCCCGTCATGAACATTCCTAACCGTTCAGATCTCGTAGAAGGTAGGACTTAAATTTATGTAAACTTTATACTACATTAATAACAAACCATAGACCCAACCATCTTCTAAGGTTAGTGGGCTGCGTAAATCATCCTTACCAAAAACAAATATGCAGACCAAAGTTTAGTATCAAAACATGGGGTCTACGTAGAACGTTCCAGAGTCATGTAATAGGATTTTTAGGCTGAGACAGGGTCGTTGCTACCCCTAACAAAAAGTTTAGCTTCCAATAGAAATAAGTAGATACACAAGACTAGAAATGACAAACTCAAACAGATGAGACAAGGCAATGACGTTGATTTAACTACACAATTTCATCGATTGAAGGATCCTAATTGTCCGGTTAGTGATCCTGCTCTTCATCCCATATCGACCATTTTCAGATGCACGGTTTAGCAATATCATGGGAATTATAGTTGGCACTCTGCCCGAAATACCTTATATGTCCCCTTGAATATACAATATTTTTGTTGGAGAGACCCAATGTTCCTTGTGCACCAGTATTCCTTCATAAGCACATGTTACTATGGCATCAATCTAAATATCCAAAGGTAAGTGTATTGATGGATGTAAATTACTTCCCAAATAGTTTTGACTTTAGGACTCCAACCATATGATCCTTAAACTACTACAAATTAAATATAGGCCATTCATTTTGACCGGTAGGATCAGAGTCATCCAATCGGTTTGATTTTTTAAGTGAGTCCATTGCAAGGATCTCTTCCTACTTTACAAAACAATTGCATAGTCTAAATGCCACGTTTACAATACAGATGAACATGATGGATTATTCGAAGCTTCAACACATAATACTAACCCTAAAATATGCATAGTAGGTAACTGGCCCAGTGCGCATTATAGTGGATCTGCAACTTTCAATTTAGTAGAGGGCTATTCTTTTCTCTAAAGGCCTCTAAGGTAGATGCTGGAATGACCTTCTACAAATAATAGTGTAGCAAATTGTATGGAAGACCCACTTGCAAGATCCAAAATAAGGGTATTAAGGGTGAGCATTGATCTAAGGGTTTTATGGGTTTATGGGGAGGGCTTGCAAGATCTGAAAACACAAGTGTTCGTCGTCTTCATCGTATTCGCTATCTAATAGTTGCAGGTTTCAACGGCCATTTTGGTTGAAAGGGGAGGAGGATCAAGCATGCCTGTCCCTACATGGAAGATGACATTGAGATAATCGTTTGCCACGGTCGACAACTCTGATTTTACTACATTACCAGACGTTGTAGAGTGGTGTTACAATGATGGGAGCTCCTCTAGTTGAGAATGAAAGAGAAAAGAGTGTTCGCGAGGTTTCAGGTTCACATAGAAGGTAGGGGAGATGGGTTAAAACATATTGGTTGGCCAAGGCGAAGATGTTGGTTCTATGACAACTGGGGAAATGTCTAAATGAAGATATAGGATGGCACAAAGCTGCAAGGGATTTGGCAACTCCATAACACAGTTTTCATGAGTCAGGGTGATTCATGGTTCATCATCAGGGATATAAAACGTTAATATGTGGTTTAATGTCATCCCATCTTCTTCCCCTTGAAAAGGTCTCCGGCTCTGGGACGATCCTGGCTGTCACCTCTAACCATCACCGAGATCCCCCAAACATGACCGAGTAAGACTACAGCCAGTTTCCAAACAAGGAAAAATATAGAAGAATCGCATCTACTAAACATCATCTTTTCTTCTTACCCGATAAGACTACAGCCAGTTTCCAAACAAGGAACTGATAATTTACATGTACTTACATTACCCAAAGAATTTAAAAGAATACGACTCCTCTCCGGCAAGAACGTCGACTGTAGCATTTGGATACATACCTTTTCTCTCGCTTCTTCCCTTACATCACACTTTTTCGATCTATTCTTCTTGTTTTCTTTTAAATTCAAATCCCTTTAATATCGATGCGCCAAAACTTCTGACCAATGGAGACTGTCCGTAAGGCGAGTTCCAATTGGATCCTGATACTTTGCTAGGATTGCATGCTATTAATCACACCTGTACTTTCACTTGGACGGTCAGAAAGTTTTACACTTTCAGTCAATTTTAGAGAAAAGAAAAATCTGCACTTTCTACTTTCGAACCAATGATGTCACAACACCTGTCCTTTTCTAACTGACTACCAAAACTGGATCCTGACAATATTTCTATGCACGTGTTTCGTCGGGTTTTTTTACCTTTGACCTGACTTTCTCTTGTTACTTTCAAGTCGCGGCGCCTACAACATACCGAAGCCCATTCCTCACTTCTACCTAGTAGCCCCGTTGCAACGGCTTTTCTTCACTTTGCTAAGGTTGGCTTCGCCGGTCAGATCTGAGCCGAATGCACCCGGAGCTATCTGTTAAAACCTGACTTGACTTCTTCGTTCCTTGTGGCGATTTTCTAACTTTTACTTTAGTTTTCCTTCGGAGAAGGTCTCTTGCATTGATTATTTTGATCAACATCTTTAACTCGCTTTCCTCTTCATACAAAGGGAGAAGAAAAACATGAGAGGAAAAGATGGGATAACATTGATTGGAAAGGTCTCCCCACAACATTTATCTGATCTATCATATAGCCATGTATGGACCTGGATGGCCTCTCCCACAACATTCTTTAAGGGACAATTATTGACGAACTGATGAGAGTGGGAAAGAGTGCCCAATAACTATTCAGAAATACCAAAATCTTGTATTTTTTCTGAAATCAGACCCTCTCGTATTGTGGATATTACCAAAATCTAGAGAATTCGGAAATCCATTTGAGGCCAACAGATGTTACCGAACACCGGACTTTACTATAATTCTGTAAATAAGGCCGAAATCCTGTAGTTTCCCTAGAATACAGGTTTCCAAACAAGCCATAAAGAACCCCAATTATACCAACTATACAGAGTTTTACTTTTATAGGATGTAATGTACAAGGTAAACTCATGTTTTACATTCACTAATATGGATCCATCCGACACGCAGGGTTCCTCAAATCAGCATCCACGTGACCATCCAATAATGTTAGACTCACAAGGACTCCCTATTAGAGTCACCAACTAGTATGGCCCGGCAGCCAAGTCACTACCTTTAAGGATATAAAGGACATGATCCATTCCATCCGAACAACTTTAAATAAATTTCTATAAAAAATGTCCTGAATATGGATTCATATCATACTTCCAGCATTATAGATTTCATGACATCTTGAATTAATTTCAACCCTAAACTGCAGAAAGAAGTTCAAAAGACTTTTTGAGTGACAAAAATAGTCTGAATTACAACATTAACTTTTCCAATAGTATTTTCAGTTTAGCAGGAACATTCATAGTGGTGATGACCATATGCTAATGTGAGTCCACCAATTCTTAGGAATACAACCCTACTACTGTAACTCTGGAAGTACAATGGTCCTCTTATCATTACCCTAAACCCTAAAACGTAAAGCCAATGGGAGAGAGGGAGAAGATTTGGATGGAAAAGTGGCATCCTAGTTCAGGAATAGAAAGAGGCTAGGAAGCATCTGTGAATATGATTATTTATTGAAATATGTACAGTAAATACTTAAATATATAAACCATTGCAGTTTGGTCGATGTCTATAATGTGCACAAAAGCATGTAACATCATCCAAGTAAAATTTTAGGATAAGACAATGTAGACCAACAGCTGATGAAGGTCTTTCAGAAAAGCCTGCCACTCCATTACTATCTCTCATTTTTAGGTTCATGCCAATGCATTAGGTAAAGAACAAGTTATATAGCTAGGCTTTACATTTAATTACTGAGATAGATGTAGTTCACTAATCTGAACTACAAAAAGATAAACCTCACAATACACTGAATAACAATCCACAAGCTCTCTTAATGCAAAAAATCATACATACCACCACAAGAAAATTTTAGGATGAGAAAATGTTAACCAAGAACTTACAGAAGGTCATGCAAAAGGCCTCCAACTCCATTACCATCACTTGTTTTTTGGAGCTCTAGCCAATTGCATTGAGCCAAGAACAAGTTATACGGTGAGACTTTACACCTGGTCAATATCGATATGAAGAAAGGACTGTGGAATTGTATTACATTAAGGTGAAGTCAGGAAGGGAAGGGAAGGGGCCTTCGCACTAGTGATTCACAATTGTGGAATGGTGAGGTGAGAGTTCAACCCAGGGGTTACCCATAAAAAAGTATCCTCAGAAATAAATACATAAGGACTCCTCATGGTAGCCCAGCTCCAAATTGTAGTCCATTAATCTGTACTGCAGAAAGATAAACCTCGCAACAAACTAAATAACCATCCAGAAGATTTTGTAATGCACACAATTTTCTCTCAATGGAAGTGTTTCTTCTGGTCACACCTTGGTTTACAGCCGCTAAAATATTAGCACCGAACTGCTAAAATTATTAGGCAGCAATTATCATATAGTAAGTACAATAAAATAAAATAAAATTCAAGCAATAATTACCCTATCCTAGCTGGATCTTTCTTGAAATACGCCTCACATATACTGCAAATCAAATAAAAAAGTAAAGTCAGCAAATCAATTAACAACTAGTATTTCATAATTAGTTCAATGGAAGCTACTTAAAACATCTAAGCTACAGTGAGCATGCCAGGAGTATAATTATGCAAGAATTTAAACAATGCACTGTATTCAGCAGTCAACTGATGAGAATATTCCCATACGAGTAAAATAAACATTGGATAATAAGGATACAAAAGAACACAGTTATTGCATAAGTTATTAACAGAGGCTTCATGTGAAGTCAAATACTTATCGCAAGGCCTGCCAGATAAAAAAGAAACTCCCTCCCTCCCTCCTTCAGTGCAGCGATGGAATGCTGCACTAGAGTGTAGCTCACATGGCATGTGATCTAAAGGAAATAGTTTTATAACTTTTTAGCGCTTCAGAACCCTGATCAAAGTTTCCCGCCTACCTAAAGCTGGTGCATTGAAATTTGTTCCAACTTTGACTAGGTTTTGGATGGTGAATAAGATGTATTAAAAAATAATAACAATAATAAATAAATAATAAAATAAAATTGGATGAACCTGATTGACCTTGTGCATGTTGCCTTGGCACATGATCTTCAGATTAGGTGCCACTTGGCACCGGAATGGCATTAGTCAGGGTTGAACTCTACATCACTAGTGCAGGGACCACGTCCGTATGTATATATATAGGTCCTATGACAGCATCATGGAGATTGAAGTTGGCTGCCACATGGCGCCCAGCTGACTCGTGGGTAGCTCCAAAACCCTACCCCATGGGAAGCATCCTGGCCCTCTATATATATACTGATGGGGACATCAAGATCAAGAGTGTTGGATTTGGGCCGCAAAGATTTTCCAGCGTCGGAAGAAACAGAAGTGGAGCTAGAATTGAAGAACTAAGAAGAAATTGAAAATTGGGGCGTATTTTAGTCGATCAATCGATTGAGGACAGTGGCTTGTGAGCTTTTGGTGACTTATTCTTCTCAGTCGATCGATCGATTTGTTATGTAAGTCAGATCCATCAAAAGACAGAATTTTAGTTTTTTTAACTTGTCCTTTTTAGTCTTTTAATTGTTTTAGGGTTTTCTTCTTCTGAGGCCTACTATATAAGGTCCTTATAAGTATTATAACAAGGAGTTGATTATTAATAAATGAAATTGAAAGCTTGCTTTTTTACAAACCCTAAAAGACTTGTGAAGAGTTTTCAACCGAAAGAGTGACTCTTTCAAAATTAGAGAAGTGAATCTTCATTTCTTGTACGACTTGGTGCGAAGCCGACGTACAACCTTGGTGTGAAGCCTTGGAACCCTTTTTTTTTTATCGGTGAAGCCTTAGAACCCTATCTTTTTATTCTGCCTTTTCTTTAATTATTGTCAGGTAATATCTTCCTTTATTTCCTTTGATAAAATCAAAACCCCAAACCCTTATTAATTGATATCTTTTGATCTTCCCCTTTTGATTGACTTAATCCTTCTAGCCTTGATTATTCAAATCCTAGAGGAGTCAAGAGACGATATCGTAATTGTCGCTTGGTACCCTAAACAAGATCGAAACTCGAGTTTCTTCATTGGAGCCGTTTTTCTAGATCGGTGAAGCCTTGGAACCCTATCTTTCTATTCTGCCTTTTCTTTAATTATTGTCAGGTAATATCTTCCTTTATTTCCTTTGATAAAATCAAAACCCCAAACCCGTCTTTATTGATACCTTTTGATCTTCCCCTTTTGATTGACTTAATCCTTCGAGCCTTGATTATTCAAATCCTATAAGAGTTAAGAGACGATATCGTAATTGTCGCTTGGTACCCTAAACTAGATCGAAACTCGAGTTCCTTCATCGGAGCCGTTTTTCTAGATCGGGAAATCTTAATGCATGTGAACGCTAAGATGGAGTTAGTTTAATTGTTTTAATTAAATTTATCAAACTATTTATGTGTTTGGGTGATTTCGAATATTTCCATTATTCAATTTAATCTGAAGTTAATCCCAACTCGCATTAATTAGGGTTTATAGCATTTGTCCAGCATCATATACACACACACACACACGCACATAAAACAATGTTTGAATATTGAAAGTGCTTACTACTTTCTTTCGTTAGTGTTAAGCGTCTTGCTGTAATAAGTGATTTATTAAAACATTGGTGTCTTTCACTTAAAGCCGAATGAACAACTCAAACAAGATCATATCCAAGTAATAAGATGCTTACATAAGCACTCACCTAATCTAGACTCTCATCAGAACCACCACCATGATTATCTTAATAACACTGAAAATTTTCAATATGCATCTTCTTATGCCATTAGTTAGAATAGAAAAACCTTCTCAAAAGTGACAATATTAAACATTCAAGCTTTAATTCTTAAGGAAAAGAGTGGATCCCTATAAAAGTTTCTTAGACTCGACCGGAACCTGAATCTAACCCAGACTCAGGCCTGGCACAAACCCTTTAATAGAAGGGTCAGGTATGGAGAGTGTTACCTAGGCACATCTACTGTTGGGATTTTTTCGTGAAATTGCGCGTATCGAGCAAACGGTCGTCGAGCATCAACCAATCAAAGTTGGTTTGGGGCGCGTCCCCTTTGACGGTTGCGTCGTAGATCATCCAGTAGTAGAAGTTCAGCCAGTGCGGGATCCAATCGGACATGGAGGGCTGTCACTAATCGAATCGACGAGCTGCGCTGGTACTTAGAACGCATTACCTGCCAGCGCTCAATCGGGGCTTTCTCGGCTTTCCGGCCTCGGCGATAGTTGCCGGTGTCGGTTCCCAGTTGCTTCGGCTCACTCATCCTTCGCTATTAGAGGGTTTGGAGGATGGCGATGCGGCTGCGTCGACAGAGGATGGGCTGGAGATGGATCTCGCACCAATGAGCAGATCGACGGCTCAGATCACTTCGTTTGTTGAGCCACAAATGGTGCACCTGCACAGACAGAAGTTAGGTGAGATCAGGGGGTTGTCGGAAAGGAAGGACGATGTTGGAGGGAGTACCTGGGATTCTATGGAGCACGAGGCCGCCGGTTTCCAACTGCAGAATGTTCCTTCTGTCCTCAAAAAGGTCTTCAGGGTTTATCGTAGAAGAAGAAAGGGAGGGTTTTTGTCTCGGGGAGCGAGGGGGGCCGTGGGGATGACACTTCGAGCTTCGCTGGAAAGATCTCGCTCGTCTTCTCTGAAGGAGTTGGGTTTTGACCGATGGGTGTATAAGAGGGGAAGGGTGTTGTCTACTTTTAAGGTGGGGACACGTGGCTCGCTAACATGTCGTTCGGTGAATATTTTTTGGGATGAGATAAGGGGTGGTGGGCCTGTGATTGGGGCCGACGGGTTTCGGACTTCCCTTGTGTGGGTGGGCTGCCCTTTATTAACGGGCCGACGGGTTTCGGTCTAGCCCAGCCCGCTTCCGGGAATGATATATTGGGTCTTCGGTGTCGGTTGTGGGCTGGCCCGAATGCTCACTTAAGGCTCTATTTTGGGGAAGGATGGAACCGCGGGTCTATTTGCTGGCAACAATCTATTTTATATGGAGATAGAGGATCTCAGGAGCTCCTGAGGCATGGAGGCTGTTCCTGGGGTGCTGAGGCCGAATCGGCAGATGGACGGTTGTCGATCTCCGATGTGTCTGATTCGTCTGCGCAGGTGGGGGAGACGTCGGAATCGGAATTTGATGACGGGGGGAATGAGGGGGAATTTGATGATGGGGGAAATCAAATGAACTCGCGGTTGTCATTTGTAGGATCGCAGGACGAGCTGCGAGCGGTGTTTAGATCAGTTATTTCCTCTCGCCAGCAGGCCAGGAGGAAGCGGCAGGGTGGTTCGAGGGAACTCGCGAGATTGCAATGGGGTATGTCGGACGGGAGAAGTGCGGGAGGTCAGTAATTGGGGGGTTAGGTGGGCGGGCTCAAAGGTTTTGATAATGAGGATGTTATCTTGGAATGTTAGAGGGATATGCGACCGATCCAAGCGGGTGGGGGTTAAGCAGGTCATTGCCACTGCTAATCCGGCGGTGGTCACTCTCCAAGAGACCAAGTGGGGCTACTGCGATCAGAGGAAGGTCAACTCGATTCTAGGAGGGGTTAGCTGGGGCTGGCTCGGGGCTAACTCAATTGGTGCCTCAAGAGGTATTTTAGTGGCTTGGAAAGCGGATTTCTTCGATAAAGAGGATGAGGAGGTGGGACAGTATTCGGTCTTGGTTGTGTTGCGAAACAAGGATTCAGGGACCAGGTGGGTGTTTGCGGGTATATATGGGCCGTCGGTGGATCACGAACGCAACGACTACTAGTTTGAATTGGCGGCTTTGGCGACAAGGTGGAACCACCCTCTGTGCCTTGGGGGGGATTTCAATGCTATTAGGAGGGATTATGAGAAGAAGGGCGGTCCGCCTAATGCCCGGGGTGATGCGAGACTTCAATTCCTTCATTTCTGATTGGTCCGCTTGCGGGGGCACGCTTCACGTGGTCGAATCAGCAGGATAACCCATTGCTGTCCAGATTGGACCGGTTTCCCTTGTCGGTTGACTGGTTAGAGGTGTTCCCTTGGGCGAGGTTGGAAGCCCTTGCTCGGCCGGTCTCCGACCACCGCCCTTTGCTTTGCACGTGTGATTCCAAAGGGAGGGGGCCTATACCCTTTCGGTTTGAGAATATGTGGCTGTTGGACGCTGCATTCCGCAAAAATGTGCCGGTGTGGTGGCGAGAAAGGAGCTGCACGGGGACTACTGCGTACCGGTTTATCTCCAAACTCCGTTATTTGAAGGGTAGGATTAAGGGGTGGAATCGGGAAATGTTTGGGAGGGTGCAGGCCAGGAAAGAGAGTCTGCTTAGTAGTTTAAAGGAGTTTGATGATTTAGAAGAGGTGAGAAATTTAAATGGGGAGGAAAGAGAGGATCGGCTGAGGAAGAAAATGGAATTTGACAACGTTTGTAGGGCGGAGCAGGTCAGTTGGATGCAAAAAGCCAAGGTTAAGTGGCTAAAGGAGGCGCATGCTAATACAAAGTACTTTCATATTGTGGCCAACGCTCGATTCCAATCCAAGTACCTAAGGAGGGTCGTGGTAGATGGGGTCGCGGCTGAGGGTGATGACCAGGTTAGGGAGCAAATTGTTACTTTCTACAAATCACTATGTATGGATGAGGGCTTTACGCATCCTCAGTTGGATGGGGTGTCCTTCCAAACTATTTCGGTGGCGGAGAAGGAGGCGTTAGAACAGGATTTTACGGAGAATGAGGTGTGGCACGCAATCAAATTTGGTGGGTGGAATAAAGCACCAGGGCCTGACGGGTTCACAATGGAGTTTTTCTGGGCGTTTTGGGGGCTGATCAGGGCTGAGCTGATGGAGGTCATGTCGGAGTTTCACGCTGATGGTTTCGTCGGGAGGGCGCTTGGGCCCAAATTTTTTACCCTTATCCCGAAACGCGAGGGTGCTGATAATATCTCCAATTACCGGCCAATCAGTTTGACCAATTGTCTCTATAAGATTATGGCTAGAGTGCTTGCCAACAGATTAAAACCTTTGATGAGCAAATTATTTCGGGGAATCAAGGAGCTTTTGTGTGTGGTAGACAGTTGGTGGATCTTGTTGCGGTGGCCAATGAGACCATCCATTCCGCTCATACACAGCGGTGTCCGGCGGCGGTTTGGAAGGTCGATATGGAAAAGGCTTATGACCGTGTCTGTTGGGAGGGTATTGACTACATGCTGGGAAGGATGGGATTTGGTGACATTTGGCGAAAATAGATGCGTGGTTGTTACTCTTCGGCGTGGTTCTCTGTTATGGTCAATGGCACTCCGGCAGGTTATTTCAAGAATTCTCGGGGCATCCGGCAAGGAGATCCACTATCCCCTTTCCTCTTCAATGTGGTGAGCGAGATGCTTTCTCGCTTGATCGATCGGGCCAGGGAATGCCAGCTCATTTCCGGCATTCGGGTGGGGACGAGAGGCAAGTGCATCACTCATCTGCAGTACGCGGATGACACGATTCTTTTTGGGAGGGCGGAGGTTCTGAGCTCAGGGTGTTAGGGGATGTGTTGTCGGTATATGAGGTTGTCTCGGGGCAGCGAATCAACCTTCTTAAGTCTACCATTACAGGGATCGGGGTCGGCGAGGACGACTTGACGGCGCTTGCTCTCTCCGCTAGTTGCCCGACTCAGAATTTGCCTATTACCTATCTCGGTCTTCCTTTGGGTATCAGGAAGCTTACGGCCCCGGATTGGCAGCTGGTCGTTTAGCGGTTTAAGCAGCGTCTTTCCGCTTGGAAAGGCAAACTTTTGAGCAGCGCTGGTAGATTGGTCCTGATCAAAGTGGTTCTTTCTTCCATGCCTATTTTCTATATGTCGTCGTTTTACTGCCCGACGAAAGTGATTGGCTGCCTTGAGAGAATCCAGCGTTCCTTCTTGTGGGAAGGGTCGGGCTTGGGTCGAAGGTATCATCTGGTAAATTGGGAGGTTTGTCAGCTGCCGGTTGCTTGTGGGGGACTGGGCATTCGAAGTCTTAGGCAGACCAACCGGGCTCTTCTTGGGAAATGGTTCTGGAGAGCTGGTAGGGATGAGGAGAGGGAGGGGATTTGGAGAAAGGTACTGGTTGAGAAGTATGGGCAGTCCTCGGGGGACTGGGGTATTTGTCCGATCGCACGCAGAAATTCTTCTGCATGGTGGAAAGGGTTGTGCGAGGTTTGGTCCAGCTTCGCAAGGGGACTGCGCTTCACTTGGGGGTGCGGAACCAGAATTCGGTTTTGGGAGGATGTTTGGCTGGCCCACGACCCTCTTAAGTCCAGCTTCCCCGGCATCTATGCATTATCTGTGAATCCGGGGGGAATGATAGACCAGTTTCTTTCGCTTGTCAATGGGGCTGTGGTCTGGACCGTTCATACCAGGAGATCGTTGACTGATAGCGAGATAGCGGAGTTTTCTAATCTGCTTCAGTTGCTGTATGCAGAACAGCGTAATCAGAGGGGGGCTGATCAGAGGGTGTGGACTTCGAGTAGGGATGGCAGCTTTACAGTAAAAAGCTTATATATGTTGGAGATGCGTCGCCCGCTAATTATGTTCGAGAGGCGGTGGCTGTGGAAGGTTCCTATTCCCTACAAGATCAGGTTTTTCGTGTGGACGCTTTGCAAGGATAGAATACTCACGCGGGACCAGCTTATACGTAGGGGGAAAGATGTTGCGGCTTCCTGTGTTATGTGCACTACTGGGGTGGAGACGGCGGCACACCTTTTCCTTCATTGCCGGACGGCTTGCGCGGTTTGGAATGTGGTCTTCAAATATTGAGGCCTGAGCTGGGCAATGGTGGAGATCCCATACCAACATCTTCTGAGTTGGTTTCCTGGGATGAGAGACGCTGACGTCTGGGTGCAGTCTAGATTTGTGGTCTTCGCGGTGTATTGGTGTCTGTGGCTTGAGCGCAACTCCAGAGTTTTTGAGAATATTAGCAGGCCCACGAGGTTCATGGTCAAATCAGCCATGGAACTAGTAGATTTTTGGGAGGGGGGAGCTGCGGAGGGGAGAGGGAAAATTTCTATGGCGTGGGATCCGAGCTAGGTGATGGCCAGTGCTGAGTTTCTTCCTCTTTTCTTTTTTCTTTTTTCTTTTTCTTGTAATCGGGTTCCCCCGTTTCCTTTTGATCATGTAGCGGTGTCTGTTGTATTGGGCTCTCAACACCTTGCTGTGTTTCAATATAATGCTTTTTTACTGATCAAAAAAAAGAAAGAATTGCTCGAGGTATTTCTCTCTCCTAGGGAAAGTATTCTCTTGAGTTGCTGAGGGCTCTCAGCGCCTTGCTGTCTTTTATGGATTTTTAACAATATTTACATGCGGTTGTTTCTACCTAATCCATCTAAGAATCAGCGTCTAGTTTGGTGGCTCAATTCATGCACGCACCTCAGACCCCTCATATGGTGATTGTACATCGGATCCTCCGTTATATTAAGGTCTCTCTTGGACGTGGCCTCTTCTATGGTGATGTTGGTCATCTTCACCTTAACGGTTATACTGATGTTGATTATGTTGGGGGCTCCTACTGATCATCGATCTACTTCTGGATACTGTACTTTTGTTGGTGGTAACCTTGTGGTTGGAAAAGTAAGAAGCAAGATTCAGTATCCAAGCCTAGTATTGAATCTGAGTACCGTGCAATATCTCAAGGGCTTGCGTGCTTCTTTGACTACGTTCTCCACTCACAGAGCTTGGTTTCCCCCATCTCGTCCTATGCCACTCCATTGTGACAAGCAGGTAGCAATTGATATTGCCAAAGACTCAGTTCTTCATGAGCGGACCAAGCATGTTGAGGTTGATATTCATTTCATTCACAAGAATTACGTTGGCCACATAGAGACTCCCAAGGTCGCATCATCACAACAACTGGCCGATGTTTTCATGAAAGCTCTTGGTCCGTCCTCTCTGCAGAATATTATTATCAAGCTAGGCATGATAAATATCTATGCACCAGCTTGGGGGGAGTATTAGCGTGTGTTAGTTAGGCCTGTGTAAGTATATATATTGACACATTTATTACTTATGGTATGGAAGCAATATGTAGTAGGGTGTATACAACATATTGCTATTATAAGTATAAAGGCTAGTTGGGGTCCTCTTGTAACCCTAATTAGACCATTCTATTCTCTACCTATCTTCTTCTCTTTCCTCTTCTCTCTTGTAAACCCTAACCCTAAAATCAAGTTACATGTCGCTAACTATAAGATTAATATGTCCAAGGAGTTAAAGCAAGCTTGCATGCATTAGAAATTTAATAAGAAAAATAGCAAGAAAGATTTCCAATATCCATTACAAAAACGAGACAATTGCACCATGATTAACAGGATATAGATTGGACTTTGGATGAAAGATCTATGAACAATTAAACATTATTCAAACACGTTACCTTCGAGCAAAGGGACGCCTCAAAAGTACCTTAGGTGCATGTTTCTTTTGTTTTCTAATTCTATATTTTTCCTGCAGATGGATCGGAAATCAGCATATCTTCCAAATAAAAGAGACTCTCAAGTTTATATTTATATGCCAAACTCACTTGTGAGAACAATGTTTTCTTTTCAAATGTTGAGCTGTTAGATATAAGAGCTTTAACTATCTGATCACCTGTTGCACCTTCTCTGCATCATATTAATGAGCATTACTAAGAAATTAGAGCGAGAAACTTCCTTGAAAAGTAAAACATGTATTTAGTATTAAAATCTAAAAAGTACATATTACAAGTGATATTAAAGATCAAAAGCACATTCAATAAATAAATCAATAAACTGCCCATAGTAAACAAGAGGAAATGCAGAAGCTTTCATATTCCATGTTAAGAGACAGAAACAGAGTGACAACAAGAAAGATGACGGGGGCTATTTTAGATACTGGAAGAGGGTCAGGAGTTTGAACAGGCACATGAGCAAGAATGCCATCGATATTTAGAATTAAAATTATTCATAAATCTAAATATGCAAGTATAAAGAGCTAAATGCTAACATTTGTTACCATCATGTGAGTTCCTACTATACTACTTGTAGTTTAAAATATAAAGCACGCACAGAAACACAACATACTCTTGATTATCGTCAATGATAAAACACTAGCCACCTACTTATGGCATTATAATTCAATCCTTCTTAAATCCCTCCACTTTTCAAGAAAATGTTTCATGCTGCATAATGCATACACTAGAATGGAATTGTCTAACAATTTACATCATTATTAGTGTCTATATCAAATTTTGTTGCACTATACATAAGCGTGTGCTATCATATTCTATAGTTACTAGTGCATTGCCTGTGTGAAGCACATGCGGGGAGTGAGAGATAGAGAGAGGAATGTCGATGGTTAGAACTTTAGAGATTTCATAAGGTGAAAGATGCATTTTCCACCAATTTATTTTGTTTTAGAATAATAGGAACCAATATTAATAAGTGATTAAAAAAAAAAAGCATTTCAGTCATTTCCTAAAAAATTAGTCTCTGTGGAATTCAGCCTTAAACTAATCAACGTTGTCGAATATGAATATAACAAGATATATAAATTTATCACAGACACTAGTCCATGGAATACTAATGGAATGTCCTGACATATGAAACAAATTAGTTAACATGCAAAAACAATGGAACAGTTTGTATATTTGATGGGATAATTGATGTAATCAAGATTTACAACTCCACTCCATCAACGTCTGATTTCCATCAGAAAGGGACATCCATTCCAAAATATACTATGATTTATGAGAAATTTAAGCTTAAAATAATCGACGTTGTGGCTAATTGAGTTTGCATATGTTCATACTAAGCTTTGTAAATTTTTGGACACTCAATAGCTTTTTGTAAATTCATCAACTGGAAGTTTTAAAACTATTTTGTTTTCTGATCGGTAATAAGATATGTTGATAAACAACAAGGCGCTGACAAAGACCAATACAAAAGGACACGACCAAAAAACAGAAAAAATAAAAAACAACAGGCAAACAAAAACTACAGCCACTCACAGCCCCCACGAAATTAGCCCGGATCCCACACGAAAACATCCCCCCCTAACCCCACAATCTACTCCCCTCAATCTCGGAGACAAACTCCTCAATCATGCCATGAAGATTCACCGAAATGACATAAATATCAGGAAAGGAAGATTTGAGAGGCTCGCAGTCCACCCAGACATCCTCCCAAAAGCGAATCTGAGTATCACAACCCCAACTGTAACGCAAGCCTCTAGTAAAAGAAACCCACGTGCTGCACCAAGCCGAATAGCCCTTGTGACCTGAGACAGAAATGCCCCAGTTGCCGACCGAATTGTCGTACTTTTCGCTCAGCACCACACGCCATAGACTATTCATATCCTCAACCCTCCCCAACCGCCAAAACCACTTGTCAAGCAGCGCAATATTGGTTCACTTCAAACTACGAATACCCAGACCCCCACAGCCAACTGGCAATACAACGGTATCCCAATGAACCAGATGATACCGCCTGGATATCCCTAAACCCTCCCACAGAAAGAGTCTTTGAATTTGATCAAGGCGCTTGATAATTTTCATCGGACATTTAAACATAAACATGTAAAAATAGGTAGCGACAACAAAACCGATTTAAGTAACACAAGACGCCCTCCACTGCTTAGCAATTTCCCCTTCCAGGTCGACAACCTTTGCTCGAACCTCTGCACTACCAGATCCCACTCTCTAGCTGTGGGAGATCTCAGACCAAGGGGGAGCCCCAAATAATGAATAGGGAATTTGCCTCCAACACAATTCACAGTTTGTGCCAACTCCTCTAAAAGATCATCATCAGTGCCAATACCCGTTATCACTGACTTCGATAAATTGATTCGTTGGCCCGATACCGCCTCATAAATGGAAAGAACATCAGTCAAGGATCTGAATTCCTGAACATCGGTCTGACCAAAGATTACGGTATCATTCGCAAACTGGAGGTGCGACATGTATTTGCTTTGAGATCCCACCCTAATACCAGTTATGATATTAGAAAGCCTGGCCCTAGTAATCAGCCCCGATAATGCTTCTCCCACCATATTAAATAGAAACGGGGATAGCGGATCCCCTTGACGGAGACGACGAGAGCTCTTAAAATAACCAGCAGGAGTACCATTGACTAGGATCGAGAACCAAGCCGAAGAATTGCAGCCCCTCATCCATCTCCTCCAAGTCAACCCAAAACCCATCCCGCGTAGCATATAATCAAGGCAGTCTCAGCTCACCCGATCGTAAGCTTGCTCCATGTCCACCTTCCAAAGGGCAGTCGAACAGCGATCCTAATGAGCCGAATGGATTGTTTCATGAGCCAACACAACCTGATCGAGAAGCTGACGACCCGGCACGAAGGCCCCTTGATTATCCGAGATAATTGAGCCCATAACCGGTTTAAGTCGATTAGCAAGGACCTTGGCTATGATTTTATATAGGCAATTAGTGTGACTTATAGGTCTAAAATCAGCAATATCATCAGCCCCTTTCTTCTTGGGAATGAGGGTGATGAAAGTAGAATTAAGACTGCACCCAATAAACCCGAAAGTATGGAAATCCTGCAGCACCCCCATCAGATCATCCTTTATAGTGGACCAGAAACACCGAAAGAATTTCATTGTGAAACCATCAAGCCCCGAAGCTTTATTCTTAGCCCCATATCTAATAACCTGCCATACCTCCTCTTCCCTAAGCGGCTGCTCCAAACTCAACTGATCTTCGGCAGCAAGAGATTGAAAAAGGAATCCCATCCAGGTCAGGTTGCAGAAAGCCTTCATCCGAATACATCTTATAATAACCCACTATATTCTCTCTAATCTGCTCTCTCTCAGTATAAGCCAGCCCATCAACCACAATACTACCCAAGAAATTAACCTTGTTCCGCGCATTGGCAATCACATGGAAATATTTGGTATTAGCATCCCCCTCCAAGAGCCATTTCACCTTGGACTTTTGCTTCCAGCACACCTCTTCCGCCACGCAAACATTATTGAACTCCATCTTTTTAAATAGCACTCTTGACGCTCTTCCGCCATAAGGTTTCTTGACTCCTCCACATTATCCAATTCGTTCAGCCGAGATAAGAGAGCCTCATTTTTCACTTGAACCACCCAATACTCTTCCTTATTCCAGATTTTGATATTGTCTTTAACCCGCTGAAGTTTGGATATGAATCAAAAAGCAGCCGTCCCGGAAAAGGACGATTCACTCCACCGCTCCGGCACCCTTGCCTGAATACTCTCATTCAGCAGCCACATATTTTCGAACCGAAACGGGGACGGCCCTCTTTGGCAAGAATCGCACGCAAGCACAAGGGGACGGTGATCAGAGACAGCCCTAGCCATACACTCTAATCTAGCACCCGGATAAAAACTCATCCATTCCACATTGCAAACAAAGCTGTCCAGTCTACTCAAAGAAGCGAAATCCTGAAGATTCGACCACGTGAAGCGCGATCCCGTTAAAGGCACATCCAACAAACCCCAGTCCGAGAAAAAAGAATTAAACTCCCGCATCACAGCAGCGTCCGGCAGCCCACCCAACTTCTCGCGCCCCACCTTATAGCATTAAAATGTCCCCCCCCCCAGTAAAAAAGGTAAGTCCCATCTGCCCGCGAGAGCAGCCAACTCCATCCAGAAGTCAATAGATTCCCGCAAACATCCACTCTTTCCCATAAACTTTGTTACAAAGTACCGCAACAGCAGAAAAAAGCCCCACTTCTTCACCCAATTTATCGAAATGCCAAATATCCCAGGCTACTAGGATACCCCCAGAAGCTCCCTCCGAATCAACCCTTGTCCATTCCCAGTAATTTCCTCCCAGCACCGACTCGACTTTCCTTCTATCGCAACTGCTCCATTTGGTCTCCTGCAACGTAATAACTACCGGCCTGAGTGTGTCGATCACCCGCTTAACTCCGGCCCTTTTACTGCCACCACATATCCCCCTAACATTCCAGGATAGGATCTTCATGACCACCTTACAAAAGCCCACCCGTATCAGACTGAGGGAAACTAAGTCCCCCCCACTCCCTTCCCATTCAACATCCCCCACTGTAATCGAGCAAGTTCCTGCGCCCCCCCTCGGCTCCTCCTCTTATTCATAGTACGATTCACCAATATGGACCAGAACACATCCGAAGCTCGTCGTCGTACCCTTTGAAAGACATCCCGAGATCATGCCCCACACGAATCAGGCGATCGATATCTTCACTCAGATCCGTCTCACCAATAACCCCATCACCCATTGCCACAAGCATTTTATCCTTCCTATTGGACCCCGGAAGATCACCCCCACTCGGAGCACCAGACTACACCTTAGTACACCTGAGCGACACCTCTTTCATCTTCTCTAAACAAGAGAGAGGCGACACGGCTTCGAGATCACGAGTCAATACGCTGTTCAGAGCATATACCTCGCCCTCCTTGCTAAAATTAATCGCAGTCCTCAAGTCACACGAGAAAAAAAGCAGGGCCTCGTCATCAACCCTCCCAGGCGTCGCCCCCCTATCCATCCCCGAATTCCATTCACCCTCACTTCCAACAAACGACGGTCTCGTTTCCAGCAACTCCGACCCCAAATAGACATGGCTCGACTTAAGGATTGGCCCCATACCCGAAAACAAGCAAAAACCCCCTAAGTCATAGCTTATCCCGGCCACACATAAGAACCCATTAATTGGCTCCAAATAGTACAATAGCTGGAGAAATTCCGCCACGTGCCAAGTAACAGGGGAGCCGACAACAGGACGTGCCGACCACGTGATGAGAAAGAAACAGGCCTAAGCTCAGTGTAATTGATCCCCTCCACGTCAGAAGTGACCTGGCTCAGAGGGGGAAAGCCCGATACATCCGAAGATTGCAGACGTGTCATCCTCCCAGCGTCCCTCAAAACCTTGTGCCCTAAACAGACTCGCTTCTTACGTTGGTAAACCCTATAACCCCTCATATAACCTCCCGCCAATTGGACCGCACTAGGAAGGAGTCCCCCACGTGTCAAGTAACTGGATTGGCAACCGGCAATAGGCGGTCGAGAGAAGTTTCCAGAATTCACAGACGATTTAAGGCGAGTCACCGCCCCGATGCACCTCGAAACCGAAACCCCCTTATAACCCTTTCCCTTTCGATGATAAACCCTAAACCCTTATAAGTTCCTGGTTTTTTGCTTACACCAAAGGATATCGGCCCTCAAGCTCCATGGGATCCTAGGTGCGACAGCAGATGTGAACAGACTTTGCCGGCAGCCACGTGGTCTCTTTTGTCTCCCTCGCCTCACCTACCACCTCGTCCAGCAGGTCAACCTTGTCAGATTCAAAGTACGACACCATCTCAACTGTAGAAGACCTTGACGGTTCGAGATCAATCCCCGGTAGAAACTTAAACTCCAGGGGAAGCTTCAACTTCGGCTTAAGCTTTGTCGTCGGCAATAGACGGTTTCCGAAAAATATGACAATACAGTCATTATCCTATATCAGTTCTTCACTACGTGGACTGGAGATTAGATTCATAAATATTGATACCAATTCAAGAATGTAAGTGACGCTCATGGATCAAAATTTTGGCCAAAATCTTCAGATTTTGGCCGAAACGTTTCGGTGGTAGTAGAAACGAAATCTCATATTTTCGGTTTCGGTCCAGATTGGGGGGGGGGGGGCGGATTTCGGCCGAAATTCCTATTATTGGCCAAAATTTCAGTTTCGGTCCAGCCCGAAACCGAAACGAAATCTGACATTTTGATCCTTGGTGATGCTAATTAGCAGATCTTTCCAAAAGTGTGAAGTTAGAAGCATGAAGCCAGGATAAGCATCAACCAATTGAAAGTTTGAAACAATGATTTTGTGGCCATTTGAATTTGCAAATGTTTTGGTACAAGCTTTGTAATTTTATATGCACTCAAAAGCAGTATTGCTTTTGTAAAAATTGTCAAGTTATACAATTCGTTATATGTCAATCCAGAGTAGAGCAGCGGGCTTCGGGCATATGAAAAAACACAAAGAATGTAAGTCATTCTTGGTACATAGCCACCCCTAATAGAGTACCAACCAATCAATACTACCTCATGAATCTGCAGAGAACAATTCACATAGCTTGATGCGAAAGGATGCAACCAACACCAATTTGTAAATCTATTAAGACAATATGAAACTGTCAATTTCAATGCATGAAATTTCCAGAGTAGGAGCGGGGCATTGACAATATAGGAGCAAGAATTGGCCAAGATCTAGCTCTCAGAGGGTGAATTTTCCAATTGGGAGAGCCAAGTGTCAAGATATAAAACTTATGAGCCATAATATAGAACTCTGGGTAAGAATAGTGGAAATGTCTATGACAATTACCAACAATAATCCTACGAATAGTTGAGGCCGTTTTCTTGGTAAGACAACTTACAAAGAAATTTATAGAGAGGAGAAAAATGTACAGTTTTTTGTTGAATTGGAGAAGATCTGTGTTAGGGTGCTAAGGCCCGCTCCTAAGCGCCCTTTTTGGTTTTCAAACCAGCACCTAGGCCTAAAAAGTAAAAGCCCCGAACGACGAGAACGAGAGAGCGGAGGGGGGATCTAAAAAATACTGACATTTTATAAGTTATTTTTTTATTAACAAATAAAACTTTAATTCTTATATCATTTAAAACTGTATATAAGCTTAATACAAAATCCTACTTTTGTGTGAGTATAAATATTATGCTGGAAAAAAAAACTAGAGTCTTCGACACTTGCCTACACTGCTCAAGTAAGTCGATAGATTGACGGAGTGTGTCTTCACCGCTGATAACTTGACTCTATCAAGGGGAAGTGGGCAGAGACGATATACATAGACTTCACAGACAGTAAGGCGGCTGAGTCGAGTTTACTCCAGGAGATACACCAGAGGAGCTCATCATTCTATATTTACGAAATGTGATCTTGACTACAATGAGTAGTGCGAGACTTGATGTGGGCAACTCGTGGAGCTAGGCTCTACTAGTCCGCTTCAAGGAATAGAGTGACGTCAGCCAGTCAAGTTCCATAGGAATTCACTTGGGGCCATAGAAGGAATTTGAATCAAAGGCACGTAGATGACTTGGAGACTAGGACTTTACGTATATATATATGAAACTTGAAAGCCCCTCTAGAGTTGGCCTGCATCCCAATGGTTGGTTGATAATATTGCAACCTCTTTGCGGTTGGTTCAATCCCAGTCGTAATCCCTTGATTCCCTATGTTGCAAACCCTATGCTCAACTCTGTTCTCTTGCCTTTTCTCTTGGCTACTCACAATATCAAAAGGCGAAAAAGAATTTTTAAAAATGGTAAATATCTCTCTCTCTTGGTTTATATTATTTTTTTTGTAGATTGAGAAGATTTAGAAGTATATGAAGAAGAAGAGATGGTTGCTGGCTATTTGAATGTTACTAGTAATGTCACATTGTCACTTTATTTGTTGGTTACTTTAGTTGAGGTTATTTGAATTAATAGTATTGCTTTGGTTAAATGAGTTTTAACTTTTTACTTTGTTAACATGTTAGTTGACTAGTTGTTACGTTTTAGCTATTTTGTCACCTTGCTTGGTGCTTGGTAGTTGGTATTTGATAATGGCATAATTATCATTCTTTTTTATATTATTCTCATTCTACAATTTTCATGGTTAAATTACTAGAAATAAAACGTAATCTTCAGAAACAAAAAATTTCTTGCCACTTAGGGCTACGGGGATCCACCATGTAGGCCCCGCTCCATGCATTTGACAACTATGGTGCCAAGAAAGATAAGTTCGTGCATGCTAAGGAGGAATGCATTTTGAAAAAATATTGAGATTATCTAATATACATATGAAAGGGAAATAACTATCAATAACTATTGTAAGATATGTAACTGGAAAGACAGTTGAGTTTCTTGTTTGAGCTGAGTTGCATCAAGGGTTTGTTTTGAGTCAGTATTTCATTGCGTTAGTGAGGATGAATTGACAACAGAAATACAGGATGAGGATCCATGGTGTGTGTTAGGATGAATTAACAACAGAAATACAGGATGAGGATCCATGGTGTACGTTGTTTGTTAATTATGTTGTGCTAATTGGCTGGACAAGAAAAGAGTAAATAATAGGCTGAAAATATGGAGAAAGACTTTCCAAATGGAATATATTGAGTGCATGTTTAATGGAGAAAGTAGATAGGCTGATTTGTTCTAAATAGAACTATATATGACGATGGGTTTGAGGAAGACATTTCAATTCAAAGTCGCTCAAGTGGAGACAAGCATAAGTCCCACTTCCATTACAGAGACGTTTCTACAAGGTGGTGTAAGACCATTAATATATGATGCAGAGTTTAGTTACCGGAAGCAGTAGGAAGCATGTAGTAGGTTGGGAGCGGGAGTGTCATCGAAAACTTTAAATTGCACTATTTTATGGTTGGAAGTCGGAGCGAGATTCCGAAGCAGGCGGCACACTAAGTAGAAGATTGCTGCAACCAAAGTGCAGAGTGTTGGCTACAAAGAAGTATCAAGAAGAAAAGCACATGGGGCTAGGATGCATATGCTAAGGTGGATGGGGGGAGTAACAAAAAACGATAGAATTAGGACTGAGTATATAAGATGAGGTTTTGGAGTGGCCCTAATGAAAGAGAAAATTGTTTGAGATGGTTTGGGCATCTTCGTCGAAGGCTTGAAACAACCACTATACAAAGGATTGATAAAATATATGCCCAAGGAGAAGGGGAAAAACAATAAAAGCTTTCCTAAGTGAGAGGTGACATAAAGAATCGTGGGGTAACATAGAGTTTACCCTTAAAAAGGAATAAGTGAGAGAAATGGCAAAACCAAACCCATCTAGATGGGTCAGGGCGATGATAATGTTACATAGCAAGTTCAAATATGAGGACCCTCTCATGGGAGATTCCCTACAAACAAGAAACGATGATGTGCACTATATGGGTAGATTAAAAGACAGCATAAGCCAAATGACCTTACCAGATCAAATGTTGGCCAAGTCCAATTAAATGCTTGTTCATAAATTATTGTCTCTACCAATGCATGCAATATTTGCATATCTGCCCACATAAGCACAAGGCACACATGTACTGAAGAAGCCGGGGCAAAGCCAAAAAAAAATTCCACGAGGGGCAAGATATGGTCGATAGAGAAATGAGGTAGTATGAGGTAAGCGGCATTAGCGCCAGGTGACCTGGAACTCAAGTCACTTTTGGGGACGTACCATGTGGAATCAACATGTGTACCCACGATCTAAAAATCTTTGGTGTAAAAGATTGGGACAAACATTGAACTCCATTGTTTCATTCAAACCAATCAAACACCATCTAAAATTAACGGCTACCATGTAAATCCAATATACTGTTAATTCTAGATGTGGTTTGACAGCATTGAATCGGACAATAGAAATTGTTTTTCGTTTCAATATTTTACACGATAGATCTTGAGGCCATGGGTCACATGAAACACATGATGGTTCCACATGGCACACATCCTAAAAAGTGGCATGAGTACCAAGAGTGTCAGCACTCGGGTAGGTAATTGCCCATTACCGTAGCAAGGTTAAACGAAAAAATAAAAAAGGGGGCAATTGCCTTCAACTTAAGTAGCATGAGCCATGGCCTAAGAGAGTATTACATTGTTCTCACAAGTTGGGAGGGAGGGTGGTCTCCCCCCCTGCTCCATCCATGGTAAGAAGGCCAGTAGGCATTGCACAAATCTATGCACGTGTATCTCCAACAATATAAGCATTTACATACCTGCTAGTCTTCTTTTGCATTGTTAATAAGTAAAAGCATGAATTTGCAATACATACTGTAACTCCAACTTCGAAATAAGAAATTGTCGGGAAAAAAACCTAATCATTGAAGTGCACCACCAAATGGACAAAAAAATTTCTAACCTCCTCATTGCATCTATATCTTCACCAGAGAGGCTTTGGGCTGTATTATTATCAATCAATGCTCGATTGTCTTTGGAATCAACATTTATATGACAATCATCCTTTACATTCTCATGATTACCTATACATACAGAACTCATGTATTTTTAAGCCATGTAATTATTTTCCTGAGAATAAACTATTAACTGGATTAAGATAATAATTAAAAATATACATTGATTTAAGATAACAATTAAATTTTTCATAACTACCACTGCTCATTGCACATAACAAATGTAAAAATAACTCAATACATATAAAAATAACTCGTAACCACTAGTGGATAGAACCATTAAAATATGGTAGGTGATGTTCCAAAACATATCATTCGACAAAAATAATGATAAGATAAAATTTTACATACACAACTCATGTGTTTTTAAGCCATGTAATGATTGTTTCTGATAAGCAACTGGAACTATCAACTTTTTTGTTTTACAATATTTATATCTACAATGCAACACTGAAGCTGCAGAGAAGATAGCATCTGATTCTTTGCGACATGACCAAACCAAGCATATTGAAGTTGATGTGCATTTTGTTCCAGAAAAAGTGTGGGATGGTTCACGTGTGCTTATTGATGTTTCTTCATCTCAGCAGCTTGCAGATAACTAAAGCTGTTGGGCCCAGTCTTCTTCAAGATATTATTGTCAAGCTGGGCATGTTTGATGTTCATGCTCCAGCAATAGGGGGAGTGTTAAGAGTGTGTTATGTATGATTGTATTGTGTATATTGTGTGTGCAGAGTGAAGAGAGTATTATTAGGTGTGTCTGTATCTCTTCTCTCATAATATTAAAAGATAGTTGGGACCCCTTCCCTAACTAAGCCTTTCCTCTATCTCTAACTCTCTTCTCCTTTCTTCTCTCTAACCCCAATCCCCTAATAGCATCAATTTAACCTTAAAACCACCTCTCTAAACCTTGACACATAACACCTGATCTACTTCCGTTATGTAAAATTACTAGCAAACACAAATACCAAACTGCCATCATGATTATGCAAGATCCCTCTATAATCAGATTTTGAGCAGGTTAATGAGTCTTTAACATTCAACTTAATTTGTACCAATTTCTGACCAAGGAATTTTGGCAATTACACAGGTGTATAGGAGAAACATGGTATCACCTTTATAGAATTATCTACTTAACCGGTAATATGAGTTTGGTAATTTGTACAAGAAGAATCATCTAGATGATAAGCAATGACACACCTATACTTACCCCATGGGAAGATGGATAGTTTCTGAAGTTAAGTTGGTTGCGTAATGAAATGTTCATCCTCCAAAAATGAAAACTATCTATTTTTTAGATGATCGCAAAAAGAAACAAGAAAAAACAAAAACAAAAAAACCTTACCGTTTGAGAAGCCTTCCGCTAATAATAAAGTACACTCCGATAAAAAAAAAATAATAAAGTACACTCACTGGCCATAATGAGGAAACCAATGAGAGTGAGAGCTGAGGGGAAATGCATCTAGAGTGAGGACGCTAAATCACATGCTATGTGGCAAGATCAACCCAAATAACACTTGTTTTGTCTAGGATCGGGTGCTACAGCAGCCTAGACAAGTTCGATCAGGTACCACCGAAAAATTTTGGGCACGATCAGATGCACATTCACCGTTGGAAGTGTGGTCAAAGGTGCCCAAAATAACCAAGTTGGTTGGGTGTCGCCTTATCTTTGACCCATCAAACGGAGGCCAAAAAAGTAATAGAAAAAACAATGATTTTTTTTAATCACATGCTCCATGGCCAAAAATCGATGTCGTTCTCGGACCTGTGTAAACAACAAATTTGCGTAGAATATAAATCTAACACAAATCAATCATAACAAATTTCCCCTCGCTAGGAGAGGGTTTTATTAAAAATGGTGGACTTCACACTTCCGCGTATCGCAATCAATTCCCCGTTAATTACATCAAAATTGAATACCTCTGATTAAAAGCTACTAAAGAAAAGTAAAGTAATTATATCTCTGAAATAAACAAACTAAAATTCTAAGTCTAGGTCTTCATCGACATCTTCAATCCGTCACGAGATAGATGCATAGTATGTTGTCTTCATTAGAGATTTGAGAAATATGAAACAGGGGACGACGGATGGGAGAACTCTTCCAAAAACCGGTTCCATCTGATCGACAAGCACGAGTCATTACTGGAGCAATAACCTCGTGGACGAATCTTAAAAAGAATTCTTGTTCTCTGGTCTCAAAGATGAATTCGAATACCAAATCCATTCTTCTAGTAACTATTTGTCTGAGGAGTTATGATTTTCAGTGATAGAGTGTCTAATCATGAGTTAGATATCGCCTAATTCCTTAGAATTTGGCGATCATAGATTATTTTATAATGAATTTACCGTTAGATTTGACCAATATCCTAAGATTTGGTCAATGTATGGTAAATTTACCGTTGGATCTCGTTATGACCTTGTATTATGATCATTTGACCAAAAGTCAATGACTCCACCATTAGATTATACCAAAATCACAAGATTTAAACAATATGTAATAAATCCACCGTTGGATCTTCTTACTATCGCGTATTATGATTGTTTGACTAAAAGTCAAATGATCCATCATGAATGAATTTCTGATCTTGAGGTTGAGGTTCAAATCCTACATTTGAGGGAGTGATAATCCGAACCACGAGGGAAACTCTAATTTCGGGACACGATTCAAATCTGATAAATCTTATGATTATGAGTAATCGTAAATGAATATTTCGGATGTCATAATCCAGAATCATTCTTTGGGCTCGTAATTGCAACCCGTATAGGTATTGAATTTGTGGTTACAATTCGAGTTTACTAAGAGTTATGCGAGGGGTCATACCCACGTAGCTTAACTATTTCTAAGTACACAAGAAATTGGGTACGTGTCGTAATGCGTAATCCCAAATTGTAACCATAAATCATACTTATGTAAGAGTCGTAGCTCTTATCCTAAGCGTATCACCTTTAGGTAAGGGTCGTAGCTCTTATCCTAAGTGTCTCAACCCAGACTTATTCCTCCCGTCCACTTTTAAAAAATAAAGAAAGAAATGAACAGAAAGAATCTCGGAGACACCCTAAAGTCTTTTGTAAGAAAAGTCGGAGATATTTTCGGCAAAGGTCTCATATAAGAATTTTCGAATTTTTGCAATGAGAACGGATCTACTATTTATAGATTTATGGTAGCGGTTACAAGAAGTTATAATCTTACAGTTCCCGCAAGAGTTTAATAAAATCACGAGTTGTGAGAGCTGCGTAGGTTTTAGCTTTCACGCGGATTGAGAAAAAATCTCTCCTCCAGATATCCGGCTTATATAAGTAATAACCACTTAGACAGACATAACTACCTAGGCAGGTATGTGCCTAAGTATGCAATCTAGGCACGTATGTGCCTAAATATATTATTCAAACACGTATATGCCTAAATATATTATATAGGCACGTATGTGCCTAAGTATACTATCTAGGCATGTATGTGCCTAAGTATGTTATCTAGGCACGTATATGCACAGGTATACTATCTAGCCACGTATGTACCTAGATATGTCATCTAGGCAGTATGTACCTAAGTATGTTATCTAGACACGTATGTGACTAAATATGTTATCTAGGCACGTATATGCCTAAGTATGTTATCTAGACATGTATGTGCCTAAGTATTCTTCGACATAACTTAGGACTTTAAGTTCTTTAAGTCCTAGTTAGAGTAGACTTGCATGGGTTATACTCTTTGACATAACTTATGACTTTAAGTCCTAGTTAAAATAGGCTTGTTATAAAGAAAAACGATAATTAGAGTCCCCTTTCTTAATTTCTTCCATTAATTTCTTCTATCCGATTTTTGAGATTAAGTGGAAGGAGTTTATGATTCCAAAAATTCTAAGTCAACAACCTGAAGAAAGAAGTGTAGCTGTATCGGCCAATATCGATCGAAAGATTGGACCAATACCCAGACTGATACCGAATTTGATACCTTGATCAGAGCGGCATTAAGTGATATCAGTCTACGTTAACTAACTCTTTTTCTTGTACTATGATACCCTGAATACTTTCTTTGTTCCTTAATCTTTCCCTGCTTGTCTTAAGCTATAAGTCAATACCGTATACGCTTACTGACTTAGGGTAACAATGTACTTTTTTTACGTGTACTTATAATACCCGAAAGCTGGCCATCTCTAATTTATTACACCTATTTCCCAAACTACTCAGTATGAAATTAAATTTTCTATATATAGAAAATTGCCCAAGAAAACTAAGAGGGCTGTATTGCAAACATTCAGATCAATGGCAAAAATTGGCTACCTGACCAAATATTCTAAATCAGAATGATCTAGCGCATGAATAATTTGTTGCACCTAGGATCAGTCCATTTGTTAAGCATAGCCTGCATACATGTTATTTGTTGATGTTGGATAGTACAACATTATGTATGACAATAGCGAATTTATTATGAGACTTTTTAATATTTTCGAGGTGTTCAAGGGCAGCTCGGATCATCTCAAAATGTTCATTAAACACCGTATCTTGCATTACTATCAAACATTATCAAGCCAGTAAAAATTAGGTTCGACCAACTTCTACTTGAAACAAAGATTTTAGAGCAAGTTCTACTTCCATCCATTTATGGTTTGTCTAAGTGAGAATAAACATGCCACCGATAATGGTAGAGCGATCCCTACACACTTCTCATCACCCAAATACCCTTCCGATACTGTAGGAAGAACTGAAAATACCACATTCTCCATCATGGTTTTATTGTAGCCCAAAATGAGTGGGATAAGAAGGAGTTGGTGGTTTAGGGTAGATAGAGATTAGGTGGATTTAGGTTTAGAGCTAGAGAAGAAAAATATAGAAAGAACTAGAATATGGCAAATTGAATTAGCGAGAAGAGTTGTCTCACTAGCCTTTATATTGAATAATTCTATTACATACACATCAAATATTATGAGACACACCCCAAAGCTAATAACTCATGTACATTAATAACACTAACACTAGCACTCCCCCTCAAGTTGGAGCATGTATATCATGCATGCCCAGCTTGACCATAGTATCTTGTAAAACTATAGGACCGAGAGGCCTGGTGAAGACATCAGCAAGTTGTTGGGAAGAAGCAACATCAACTAGTTTTAAGGAGTGATCCCACGTTTTTTCTCTTACAAAAATGAATGTCCACTACTATGTGCTTTGTCCTTCATGAAGCACAGAATCAGAGACTATCTTTTCAACAGCTTCATTATCGCAATGAAGGTGCATAAGAAACCAAGTTCAGTCATAAGAGAACGAAGCCACAATATCTCACAAGCACCATGAGAAATAGCATGGTACTCTGCCTCGGCACTAGAGCGAGAAACTACATGTTTTCTCCTCTTCCAAGCTACAAGATTACCTCTAGAAATGTGTAATACCAAGATACGGACCTCCTATCAGTAACAGCACCAGCCCAATCTCCATATCTATATCCAGAAATGTGAAGATGGCCATGAGAACGATAAAGAACTCATCATCATGGATTGGGTTTGAGATATATCAACACCCGATAGGCATCAGCCATATGAGCAACACGTGGAGCATACATAAACTGGCTAAACTAGGCCAACTGCAAAAGTAAGGTAATCAGTCGGCCTACAAGTCTCTGACACTCATGAGGATCTGAGAGAAGCTCCCCCCACCCCTCTCTCTCTCTCTCTCTCTCTCTCTCTCTCTCTCTCTCATGCAGGGAGAGTTTTAGATCCATAGGTGATGTGGCAGGCCTGAAATTAGCATTCCAATGTCCAGATCTAAGGCATACTTTTGCTGGGACAAAAATATGTCTTTCCTTGATCGAGCCACCTCCAAGCCCATAAAGTTCTTCAATGTTCCCAAATCATTAACTTCAAAGTTTCTTCCAAGTTCACTTTTAACAGAGGAAGTGAACTTCAGGCCATCTCCTGTGTGAATGATGTCATCCACATAGATAAGTAAGATCGTACGACCCGTTGGACGGAAGTAAACAAATACGGTATGCTCTGACTAGCACCTCTGAAATCTCATCCCACGAATAATAGCATTGAAGCGGTGAAACCACACACGGGGAGACTGCTCCAAGCCATTGATAGATTTGCAAAGGAGACAAACATTATGAGATGACTCCCCCCCAGTGTTCTTAAAATCGCTCGGGGCGACCACCCCAACGGTTCGGGCCCTCGGGAGCCCCAATTTAGGTCAGGGCGTCCCCCGGGGCGGACCGGGTTTGGAGCGCCCGCCCCGCCCCAATCCCCATTTCTAAAAAACCAAAAATTTAAGTCACTCGAGCAACTTTGGTTCTCACTTGAGCGACCAGTGCACTATTCTAAGGGTGATTTCTCTAGTCTAAGTCGCTCGAGCAACTTTGATTCCCGCTCGAGCGACCCGCGATGACCCAAATGCGTTTACACTCCGTATTTAGGATTTGTGGTACCCGATAGAACCCAAAACCCCTTTCCACTCCTCAGGCGGTTGTGGCCCTCCGGCGACAGCTCCCCGACGACTGGGGCTCTCAATGGTCCGGGTCAGCCTGGATTTTAGCTCGCACCCAATCCTGAAAAGTGGTATTTTTGATTAAGCAAACCCGGCCCGGTATCCGGATTGGGCTAAGCATGTTACAACCCGGATAAATCCAAGCCGGGCTTGGGTTGAGTGTTGCAACATCCGGCCTGCACCCGGCCCGGATATTAAACCGTTGAACGGTTTAAACTTGGGGCATTTAAGTCAAAAGTGCAATAACCTTGTGCATATATTTTTTGGTTGGACAAATTGGATGACTTAATTTATTTTCAAGCAACCATTGCATAGCTTTTTAGCTACACATTAAAATAAAATATTTGAATAAAATCATGTACTTGAGCCTCTATAATGGTAATATAATTATTTAATTAAATTTTTAACCCCCTTCAAACTTTTATTAGAAAAAAAAAACAACCCAACCCAATTTTATTAGAAAAAAACAGCCCCAAAAAATAGCCTAACCAAGTTTTATTTTTAAAAAAATAGTCGGAAAAAAGCTCGAAAAAACACTCAAGCTCCTATCGGGCTTGGGCTGAGTACATCGTAGCCCAGGTTAGGGTCGGGCTGAAAAAATTCAGAACCCAGCCCGGGTAGGTTAGGGCCGGATTAAACCCCAACCCGGCCCTAATCCGGCCCTCAGGTTTTTTTTTCCTTCTCCTCCTCCTCTGTTTTTCTTCTTCTTCCTCCTCTGTTTTTCTTCTTAAATTTTTCATAGATATAAAATTGAATGTATATATTAAAATACATACATTTATGATGAAATAAAATATATATGTATATATAGATAGATACATAGCGGCGGTCTAGATCTTGGAGTGTCGCCCAAACAACCCCTCGACTGTCCGAACCCGCTCGGCGATTTTAAGAACATTGCTCCCCCCGAAGCTTAAACCCACGAGGAGGTTTCATATATACTTGTTCATGGAGATCATTCAAAAAAGCATTCTTTACATCAAGTTGAAAAAGAAGCCAACTCTGGTTTGCACCAATAGATAAGAGAAATCTAACAGAAAGAAGTTTGGAACGAGAGCAAATGTAGCTTCATAATCAATCTCATACAACTGAGGAAATCCCATCATAGATAACAGAAATCGTGCCATCTAGATGATGCTTCGCAACAAACACCCATCTACATCCCACAACAGTCTTCTTGGAGGGTGTTTGTTGCATCCATTTCTTTAAGCATAGCTACTTTTCATTGAGGGTAAACTAGGGCAGCATGCACAAAACAGGGACTAGTGACAGTCTCCACCTTAGAGAAAAGAGCTTTATAGGCAAAGGAAAGGGAATAAGAGACATATTTGGCAATGAGATAAAGAGCAGTGATACAACTACAATCCCCTTTCCGTAGTGCAATAGGGGCATTCAGATCAACCACATCAGTAGCAGGAGTATCAATGAAAAGTGGAGAGGAAGCAATAGGAAGAGAAAAGAGACGAAGGCGATGGTATGGTATGGTGTTTTTAGGGTTGAGTGGTATTAGGGTTAGGTAAGTGGTATTAGATTTAGGGTTAAAAAAAATAGAGAAGGGGGGAGAGAGAGAGAGAGAAGAGAAGAATAAAAGAAATAATGAGAAGGCTTTGTGAGAAAGGGTCTCACGGGCATTTATATTAAGTGGTAAAAAATACAATGACACACCCAATAATACTATACCCCCCCCCCCCCCTCCCCAAGCTGAAGCATATATATCAACCATGCCCAGCTTGACAACAACATCCCTCAAGGTCCTTGGCTCAATGGCCTTAATCAATATATTTGCAAGCTACTGAGAGGAGGCGACATCAATTAGAACTAAGGACTTGTGCCACACCTTTTCACGGACAAAGTGAATATTCACGTCGATACGCTTAATCCTTTCAAGAAGAACCGAATTTGAGGCAATCTTTTCAGCCGCTTCATTTCACAGTGGAGAGTTATAGAGTCACATATGGGAAAACCAAGCTCGGATAGAATGGAATGCAGCCACAGAACTTCACAGGTCCCATGGGCAACGGCTCTATATTCGACTTCGGCACTTGATTTTGACACCACAACCTGCTTCTTACTTTTCTAGGCAACCAAGTAGCCTCCCAAAAAGACACTATCCTAATGTAGAGCAGCAATCGGAAACAAATCCACAACCCAGTCAGCATTAGTGCAGGGAGAGATATTCGACCATAGGAGCGATATACCTATCAAAACCCCATGCTAGTCTTGATATATCGAAGTATATGATAGACGACGACAAGATGTATGGTGTGTGGCGCGTGCATGAACTTGCTTACACGGCCGACAGCAAAAATTATGTTAGGTCTTGTGAGAGTGAGATAAATCAGTCTCGCAACCAACCTCTTTTTTTCTTTTTTTTTGAAACGATTACAAAGCAAATATATAAACCAAAGAAAAAAGGAGAAACATACCTTGGCGGGTAGTAAGGAATTACCCAAGCAAAGAGAAACACCACCCCCCCAAAAAAAAAAAAAGACACGCACCAAAGGACCGAGCATATCCACAAAGCTAACGAACCCCCACCACAAAGAAGAGTCCCAGGGGTATTTCCGAGCTACAGCAGTCCCATGGCATCATGAAATGCTGAAAACCCTCGTTGAACTCGAGCGTCTTGACAGCATTCCAACTAACCACCAAATCTCTTATATCGCGGATGACCAACATAAAATGTCTTGCCTTTAATCTGAAAACTCTATTGTTCCTCTCCAGCCAGATCGCCCAAAAAACTGCATACACTGTCAGAGGCCATAACTCCCTCCTATGATCAATTACATTGACCTCTTTCCACATCTCCATCATTTGGGCCAGTTAGAAGGGAAAAACCCATTTGACATTGAAAATATGAAAGATCATGTATCAGATGGTTCACGCAAAAGAGCAATGCGGAAGGATGTGCGCGGCCAATTCCCTTCCCCTCATACAAAGAAGGAATTTATTCCGGACCCGAATGTTTCTTCTAATCAACTGATCGTGAATAAGAATTCTCCCCTGAACCACTGTCCACGCGAAGAATTTAACCTTGGGTGACATTTTGACCATCCAGAAACCCGACCACAACCTATTATTATTGGGAATCTTTTCTTGATTCACCAGGTAATTATAGAAAGAATCCACCGAAAAATTCCCTTTAACCGAAAACTTCCATACTCCCAGATCCCTATTAATCGAGTTAGGAGCCATATAGGGTTGTCAACGGGCCGGACTGGGCTGGGTTTTCACCCTGCCCTTTTTTTAAGGCCTGACCCGGTCCGTTTAGCTATCTGGGTTGGGTCGGGCTCAGCCCGATTAGCTATCCTAGCCGGGGCGGACCGGTTCGAACCGAGTTTCTCACCTTTTTTAAAAAAAAATCAAGTTTTTTTAAGGATCTCAGCTAAACGGTAGAGCGGCCTTATGCTTTAAGCTCGAACCCTACCATTTCTTATTGAATTCCTGGCACTGGTTAATAAAACTCGAAAAACTTGAGCGAACCCGGCATGATTGAGGCCATACCCCTAATTATCATCATAAGATTTTGAAACTTCATTTCCCAATCTCTAAGCCTTCGCCGAGTCATCACATTTCAGACTCGATTCCCCTCTTCTGATTGCACGAAGCTGATGATAGTGGCGTCTTTCGCAGCAAAGAGCATAAACATTGAAGGAACGCCATTTGTAAGGGTTACTCCCCTACCCATCTGTCCTTCCAAAAACGGATCCACTGGACATCACCCCAACTATAAGTAATTCCACACTAGAATTCACGCCGACATGTCTTCACCGCCTTCCACCACGCCGATTTGTGAGTAGTTGTGAGATTGGAGATTCGAGTCCTCCAACGTCCCATACTTACTCGAAACCACCTGCCACCAGAGTTTGTCCCTTTCTCTCTCTTCCCTGATCCTCCACAACCATTTTCTAAGCAACGCTTTGTGCACAAGCCGCAAACTCCTAATTCCCAAAACCCCGTCTTCCTTACTAACACAACAGTCTCCCCACTTGACCAGATGTAGCTTCTTACGCTCCCCACTTCCTTCCCATAAGAAATCTCTAACGATCTTCTCCAGTTTCTTCGTGATGCTAATCGGAGCCAAGAAAATTGACATCATAAATACCGGAATAGACACAAAAGTTGATTTTATGAGGGTAAACTCCCCCCCCCCATTGCTGAGTAACTTACTTTTCCACGTAGACCTCTGGACAAGTATATCCCAGCTTGTGGGTCTACACTTCCCGAATCCCAAAGGAATTCCTAGGTATGTCATTAGCAACTTGTCTTTCATACATCCAATTTCCCTGACCGCCCGATCCGTAACCTCATCTGGCATATTAATTCCCACCAAGCTAGATTTATGTAAATTAATTCTCTGACCTGACACCCCTTCAAAGATAATCAGCAGATCCGTAATAGCTTTAACCTCCGAGACCCCACAACTTTCATTACAAAATACCATCGTGTCATCAACATATTGTAGGTGGGTAATAGTTGGCCCATGATCAGCCACTTAAAAACCCCGAAATCAGGTTTAAATATGTCTCCCTCTTAAATAGTCTGTGAAAGGCTTCTCCTACACAATTAAACAGCATCAGCGACATCGGGTCCCCTGTCTTAGTCCCCTCTTACTCCTGAAATAACCGTGTGGAGTCCCATTAATCATAACCGAGAAACGAGCCGAAGAGTAGCATCCTTTCATCCATTTCCTCCAAACCACACCAAACCCCATTTTGTACAGAACATAATCCAGAAATCCCCACTAGACCCTATCATAGGCCTGTTCCATATCAATTTTATAGATTCATCCATTCTCCTTCCGCTTTTTGACAGAATCAATAGTTTCTACAGTCATGACTGCAATGTCCAGCAATTGTCTACTCAGGATAAATGTCCCTTGAACATTAGAAATACGAGTGCCAATAACAATCTTGAGGCGATTAGCTAGCACTTTCGCCACAATTTTGTAGGTGCACCCGGTAAGGCTAATCGGTCTGAAATCGGAGATATTGGTAGCCCCAGCACACTTCGGAATAAAAGTTATAAATGTAGAATTTAGGCTCTTGGCCAAGGTACCCGAGTCATGGAACTTCCTAGAAAAGCCATAAAGTCCGCACTGATAACCTCCCAACATAATTTGTATGATTCCATGGTGAATCCATCCGAGCCCGGCGATTTATTATTCCCCAATTTTTCCATTGTTGCCTTCACTTCCTCCTCCGTGAACCTCCTTTCAAACTCGTTGGCTTTATCCGTCCCAATACAATTGAAAGGAATCTCGTCCAGCAGAGATCTGCGAACCTCCTCTGATGAGTAAAGCTCCTTATAGAACTCGACTATCTCATTCTGCACAATACCCGGCTCCACATTCGTAATCCCATTGATATTGATGGAGGAAATCTGATTATGTTTCCTTCTCCCATTATCAACCGAATGGAAGAATTTTGTATTCCCATCCCCTTCTCGCAACTAGTGCACTTTAGACTTTTGACGCCATAATTGTTCCTCCTCTAGCGCTTTCCTGCCATAAGCCATCTTAAGAGCCAACCTGATTTCTCTATCTGCCTCTGAAAGAGGCAAGCTTTCTTCCATACGATCGTACACCGCAATTTCGGCTAAAATATTGTCCTTTACCCAAGTCATGTACCCAAAGCTGTCTTTGTTCCACACCTTAATCTTAATTTTCAGATTCTTTAATTTTGTCGAAAACACATACGCCGTTGTACCAGTGATGTTATCATTGTTCCACCACCCCTGAATGTTCTCTATAAAGTCCTCATTCTGTAGCCACGCATTATCGAATCTAAAAGGAGCAGGACCAGAACCACCTCTATTGACTTCATTCCACAAAAGCACGATCGGTTTATGGTCCAAGATGGTAGTAGCCCAGACTTGAACTGTCGGATCGTTCATCATATCTAAGAAGTCAACCCACAAAGAAATCTATCAAGCCAACACATAATCGGACCGTCCTGTCCATTCGTCCAAGTAAACCTTCCCCCGGCCATTCCCATATCATAGAGAGAGCCTTGTGATATACACTCCATGAATAAATCTCTAATTGTAAGATCTAGGGGTCCTCTGTTCTTTTCTTCAGCACTACACAAAGCATTAAAATCACCCTCGATGCAAACTGGGTGATCCCACTTATGAGTAACGGCACTTAGTTCGAAGAACTCCCTTCTTAGTCTATTATCCGTCGGGCCATAAACCATGATAGCCACCCACTGATACCCATTCCTACTGTCGTGAATCAAAACCACCACCGAGAAATTACCTATCTCGGAGTCCACCATTTGAAAGAAATTTGTATCCCAAGCCAAGACAATTCCACCCCTAGATCCTTGAGCATCCAGGGCCAACCATTCCCACCTACTCACCCCAATGACCGAATGAACCTTAGCATCATTCACCTCCCCCAACTTGGTTTCTTGAAGACCAATCACCTCCAGTTTATGTCCTCTTATGAAGGCTTTGACCAACACTCTTTTTTTCGGTTCCCCCAAACCTCGCGCATTCCAATTCAGAAATTTCATAACCAACAAGAAAAAGATAGAAAGCCCGCAAAACCAAACCACAGTCATCCTCGAAGCTAACACCCCTCAGGGCACCCCTCATGGCAGTCCACTACCTGTGCATCTCCACCCTTCTTCATGTCCCTCTTCTGTCCCTTCCTCAACCGTGAATAATATAGACCCCATCTAGATATTGCCCAAGCTTTTTTCCCCTTTAATCGTTTGGACTTTGACAACGGCTTCCCTCTTTTAAGAATATCACAATAGATTTTCAGTAGGCCTTTGTGATTATTATTAAAAGACACTCCCAAAGCATCCCCCAACCGGATCAGTCTTTCCCCGTCAAGAGCCGTTTGTTCATTATTCGCAGACTTCCTTGACACAGCAGCGGAGGAATCCTGCTCAATAGAATCTGAATTGTCCAATACATGTCCGGTATTAGCATTCCTGCAAGTCTGTATAGGATCATGGCGTGAAGGGGTGTGTCGTTTATAGTCGGACCTGCACAAAGTTCCGTTACATCTGCACTCATTACCCAAAGAATAATTAGAAAAACAATTACTTAGCCCTGGCTCTAAAGGCCCAGGCTGTACTAAAGTATGAACAAAAGATAAAGGCCCTGACCCTAAAGGCCCAAGGCTGTAATACTGCATCAACAAAAGATAAAGGCCCTGAGCCTAGCCCATTACAAATCTTTGTCGCATCATCCCTAGGCCACAATCCATTGGGCACGTGTTGGTATTAAGGTCCGCTAGATCCGCAAGCCCTTCCACCTCAACTGCTTCACTGTTGTCGGTTTGACTAACGTGTGTACCCGACCTGTGTACGCTGCTCACATGTGTACCCAACCCATCAACGCAGCGCCTCTGAATCTATCTCGACATTCCTCCACGTGTGTCCTCCGTCACATGAAAGTCAACCCTTCGTTAGAAAGGATTCTCTGAGATCCGTTCTTTGCGCTGCACATATAAATTCAGTCGTTGTTCATCAAACGACACGCTAGGACCCACACCCTTCTGTCGAAACTGCAATCCCCCATCCCTCTCATTAATATGTAGCCCCTTGCAATAACTCCCGTCGAATTAAACCCCTTCTCATACTCCCATTTCGTACCAGCAACTTGCGTTGCGGCTCTCCTGCCTCCACGCGTCGCTTTATCAGAAGTGGAAATGATGTTATCTTCCTTGGTATACCCATCAGTCCCCCAATGTCTATTCCCGCAATAACTACCCTTCGACCTTTCACGTCTCGATGTGGATGGTTCTTCTGGTTGAATCTGAGTTGTCCAAACCCTAGCAACCTCCTTATAAGACTTTCTCTTGTCCATTAACCATCCAGGCGGTTGTTGACCCTCTAAGAAAGCGAAGTTCCAGCGGTCAATAACCTTCTTCGACTTCCAGTCCATATCAAGATGCCACGACAACCCATTTGAGCGGTGGGGCCCCCCAATGGTGCTATCCGTTATCGTAGTTGCGTACCTGCCCGAATGGAGCTCAACCCGCGTGCATTGGAGTTCTGAGAGCTGCGTCGTCTTCCTGCCTTCCCATTTCCCGTCAACCCCGCCCCCCCTCCTCGCAAGTAACTTAATTCCCTCTGATCGCCAGATCGTGTATATCATCGAACCTTATCCCATTGGTTCGTATTTCGCGGTGATCAGCAACCGCTACTCGTTTACTCCGGTCCAGTTCAATCCAGCACCTATACCGGCATTCGTTGATCAAGATATCTCCCCGCCTCGGTATGTGGTTGGCATAGTTGGTGCACACGGCAATCCTAGCATACCGGATGCCCTCCCCCTCAACAGTACAGGTATCAATCCCGAGGAAAGTCCCGCACCCTCGTCCGAAGCCACATAGGACTTCATTAGTCCAGGTATGAGGGGGTAGACCGTAAATCCAAAGCCATATGCCGTCTTCATCTTTTTTAACGGAGATACTATAAATATCCTCCTCCCACCTAGAGAAGATGGCCTCAAACCCTCCCCCCCCCCAATCGAACGGTACCGACCTATTCCAGACTGTCAACAGCCTTCGCATGCTCTTGGGAGAAGATGACAAGCAAGGAATTTTTTCAATTTTGAGACTTCAAATCCCTTTTTGTATTGTATACCCATCCTCAGTAAATGCTCATAGATATCCATGGAATTAAAGTTGTAGTTATCCACCGAAACGAGGACCAACCTCTCACAATAATTCTTTTTGTTTATCTCGTATATATCACCTGAAACCGCGACAAAAAAGGTATCCAAAATTGAGCTCCTGGATTGGCAAGTCACCAGCCCCGACTCCACTCCTGCGGACTTGAATTCCTCATTGTTGAACATCGAAGGCCAAATCCCGGCTCTGAACACCGGTAGCGTATGGCCTTGGTTTAAAGAACCGATTTGCCTCTCTGAATTTTTTCCCTGCGATATTCCAGCTGTTTTTAAGATCTCTCTCTTAACACTTAGAAATAACCGTTTGGCCCGCCTTGCCACCATTATAGTTGTTAACATTGAGACAATTAGAAATACTTACTCCAGTGCTCCAATGGGCATCGCATCCCCGAACATGACAACGGATTCTTCTTTTGAAGTTCAAATTGCCACACTCATTATACATCCAATCACCTTTCTAGATCACCACCGGAGCAAAGAAACCTTTAGCATGGCGGTCGTCACGCAGACCCCTCGGCAACCTCGGTGGTTCAAGTAACGCGTTCGAGCCTCGAGGCTGGATAGGAGCACGATATCTACTAGGGAACCGCCACTACTCTCCCCCTTCCACTCCTCTTTCCCCAATCTTCGCCTCATCATCATCCATCTCACTCCGATCGAGACATAACCCCCTGCACAGCTTGAGGGGGATGTTGGTGAAGAGTATTTTGTACATGTGTGTGGTGTGTAATAGCCAGTTGTCAAGGCAACCCGAAGCATGAGTGGTGGCAAATAATCATAAAGATAGGCCCAAAAAACAGCAATCTGCAATTGCAACCCATGGCTGCAAATAGCCTGCACAATTGTGGATGCAACCCACAACAGACTATGAAGAAGATGAAGTGAGTGAGCCCATTAAGTGGTTGCAAATAATCATGAAAGGTAGGCAAACAACTAGGAATCTGCAACTGCAACACATGGTTGCAACTAGCCTACATAGTTGTGGATGCAACCCACTACAGACGAAGAAGATGAAGTAAGCCCATTACATGCGTTGCAAGAGCTCGATAAAACCACAGAAACACCTTGTAAATCATCCTGATCCTAACCCTAGTCCATAGGTAAGATCTGAAGCAAGAAACACCACAGAAACAGAAGTTAGGGTTTTAGGTTGAAGACGACTCAAAAACTCTCTCAGAACTTCACCTTACAGCCTTCAAACAGAATCGACCCAAGAGGGAAAAACAGAACTTCACCTTACAGCCTTCAAACAGAATCGACCCAAGAGGGAAAAATGATCCCCACAAAAAACTGACCAGAATGGACTAATTTCCGGTCAGTTCCGGTGCCGGACAAATGACGTCGGCTAAGCTCCGGAGACATCCCCCACTTGACTTTGGATTGTTATTTTTGCCTTTGTTTTACTGATTTCTCTTAGGCTTTTGCTGTGCTTGGGCTTGCTCAGATCCCTCTCTAAATGGGTTAGTTGTACCTGTGAGAATTAGATATTGATGAGCCTCTTAGGACCTTCTACCTTAGAATCTGTTACTCATGAGGATCCGCAAGAAGATCACCATCCTTTTCATGAATAGTCTTTGGTCCTTTAGATAGGTTGCTCGCTTAAACAAAAGCACCTCAGTATAACCTTTGAGAAATAAATAACTTTTTGAAACCTTGTGATTTCCAACGCAATGAAGTATTTAAAGCTGCCAAAATCTTTCACCTCGAAGATTCTGCCCAACTCACTTTTTACCCATTCCATAAAGGCATGATCATCCCTAGTGAGTATGAATATCATGAACATTAACCATTCCATAAAGGAGAATGGAACAGCCAGAAGTACCAGAGTGATCGCAGTATGGTTAGAGTGAGACCTCTTAAATCCAAAATCAATAAGCGCACTATTGAAACCACATCCCGGGTGATTGCTTAAACCCATAAATAGATTTTCAAAGGCGGCAGACATTGCCAGTCTCCCCTGTAGTGGGAAACCAGGTCGTGGTGCCATATAGGCCTCTTCCACGAGGTCATCATGAAGAAAGGCATTTTTTTTGTCAAACTGATGAAGAGACCATCTCTGCATGGCAGCAAGGGCTAAGAGAACACAAACAAATTTCAATTTCTCCATTGGAGCAAAGGTTGCCTCATAAGTCTATCCCATGGGTTTGGGTGAACCCTTTTGTAACAAGATACCGAGACATTGACCCGTTTGGATTGTTCTTAATAGCAAAGACCCATTTGCACCCTATTGTTTTCTTCCCTGACTGAAGTGGTACCATCTCCGAAGTGTGATTACTCTGGAGGGCTTCTATCTCATCGATCATAGCAGTCTGCCACAAAGGATGATCAAGGGCAGCATAGACCAAACGAGGAATTGTCTCATTATCAATAGCAGAAAGGAAGGCCAGGTAGGATGAGGAAGAATCTTGAAACAAACATATTTAGCAGAGGGATAAGGGGTGACACAAGTCCAAACCCCTTTTTTTGAATAGCTATGGGAAGATCAAGGTCAGTAGTAGAAGATGGAGAGGTTGTACAAACAAACTAAGATATATTTAGAGGAGTCACCACTGGAGGAGTTGTTGTGATGAAGGGACCATGCCATCAGAGACAAACATAAGTCATCACCCCTTTTTGTAGCTACAATTGTTGTGGGATATGTAAATCATGGAGAGCAAGTAAGGGGATAGGAGGTGCTGGAGTGGGAGTAACACAATCCTTGAAAAAATAAGGCACAATGAATAGCCCACAAACACACACCGAATTGCCCTATCATTAAGCTTTTTCAGATCAGGAAGAAGATCCTAGACAAATCAGGTGCATCCAAAAACAAGAGGCTCAACTAGAAACAGAGGGTCAGATGGCCTGAGGGAATGCCAAGGAGTATAACCTGCAAGACCGACCCCTACTTAGAGTATGATTCATACGAAAGTAAGCAGTTAGTAGCATTGCAAAGAAATTGATCCCTAGGACTCACTCGTCCTATGATTCGTGGTCCCTAAGTCAATAACCTAATTGGGAGCTGAAAGAAAAGTGGTCGTAGCAAAAGCAAATGAATCTGAAATACCTGGTAACACAGTAAACAGATGTCGAAGTCCCTGAATGGTCTGTAGATGGAACCTGTGTGGCGCGAAGCTCAATCTAAATTGACTCAAACATATGGGATCGAAGGGAGCTTAAAAAGATCGTCAGTATGAGCCTTAGAAGCATCAGTATTAGCAGTATGGGCAGAGAAGGCGACGCTAGGCTGACAACCCTCAAGATGGCAAAGTAGACGATAGCAGTGATCACGATCATGCTTGGTGAGACCACGGTGAGAATAGGTAATGGTGGAGCGAGACCCCCATGACCGCCAAAACCACCTCAAGCTCGTCGGACACCTCTATCACTCCACTTGCCTCTATCTCCAGGGGACATGTATCATAAGCGAACGAAGCCCACTCGGGTGTAGTGAGTGTATGAGTACTGATAGACATAATTGTACGTTGTTGCTCCTCAGTGAATAGAATACTCCAAGCAATGTTGAAGGTCAGAAGAGGCCTCGAGGTGAGAATCAGAGTACGTGTTTGCTCATAGTCAGACGTAGACCCCTAATAAATTTGTAGATTCGTTCTCTCTCAAAACGTTTGGCAAGCTTGGCCCAACTTCCTCTCCAAACTTCGAAAGAGGTTCATAGTGATTGAGCTCTTCCCACATACTCTGAAGCATGGATCAAAATATCGTCCGATACCGATACGTATCGGTTTTGGACTTGAACGATACGATACATTGGGTTTTTATCGCCCCCCTTAAAAACCAGTCAAATTATCGTTCAATGTATCGTTCTTATCGGACGATAATTTCAAATTATCGTCTGATAATTTCAAATTATCAGTTTTGTTGTTTTTTTGTTTTTGGGAAAAAATCGGAAAGTATCGTCCGAAACCGATACGTATCATCTGATACGTATCGGTTTTGGGGTTGGACGATACGTATCGAAAATCCGAGATTTTAATCCATGCTCTGAAGAGAGGTATAATACTCCTGCATGGAAAAATCTTCTGAATACGTATCGGGTGCATGGATCAAAATCTCAGCTGAAATTTCAAATTTTCGGCCGAGACGACTCGGTTTCGGTCGAGACCGAAATGGAAAAACATAAAAAATCGCCCCCCCCCCAAAATGGCAAATTATCGGCGGAATTTCAAATTATCGGCCGATAATTTGAAAACTCAAATTTCCGGCCAATATTTTGAAATTATCGGCCGAATTCAGGTGTTCGTTCTTTTAGGCGTTCTGAAGTGGTTTTGAAAAAAAAATTAAGGGTTTAAAACCCATGGAGGAAAAAAAAAAAAAAAAAAAGGGAAGAAGAAGAAGAAAAAAAAAATAAAAGGTGAAGTACTTACCTAGTGGCTGGAAATCAGGTATGCCCTTTTCCCCTTTCTTTCTTCGTCTTCTTCTCCTTTCTTTCTTCTTCAGCTTCTTTCTATTTTTTTGCCTTTTATAAAGGCCAGCTGTTTATTATATGTTGTTGCCCATTTATATGCAAGAGTATGAGACTGACTCTCCTATCAGTCACATACACACCACAATGGTGTTTAAATAATCTTAGACCATAAGAGTTTATGATATAGGTGATCTGAACCGTCAAAAGTATTTTTTAGGGATATTTAAATCATCCGAACTGTGAACTATAATATCAACAATTATTTTTTATTTAAGTGCTGATATTAAAGTTCATCAATCGGATGGTTCACATTCAATGCCCAACCTTCAATCTATGATCAATTAGACGGCGTTTTAATGATCTCACACCATAAAAATGTCACTTTTTATTTCACACCATTAAAGTGTGATTTATCATTATGCCATGTGGCACACACAAATGGTGTTTAAATGATCTTACATCATTAAAAACTCACTTTTTATTTTATACCATTAAAGTGTGATTTATCATTATGATTGATTCAGATCAAATGATGAAGATCTTATTTCATCTCAATCTTCCACACAATTGATCTTGAGATCATGCCGCGAGACGGTTAGTTTTTTATTTCAAATGTCATACATCCCCCAAAAATGGCCCTAAAATCACGTTTGAGAGTGATGTGTGCCATCGGATTCAAGGGAAATTTTTGGGGAATTTTGTGACATGTAGGAATAAAAAATTGATCGTGATAGGTGTGGCATGATCTTAAGATCCATTGTGTGGAAGATCAGGGTGAAACATAATCTCCATCATCTGTTTCGAAGCAATCAATGAGTTTAAATGGGTTGCACATATGGGCACTTTCAGAAATTGTGTGAGCGGTAATAGATGCACCCATATATATAGAGGTACCCAATATTTCACAAAGTAGATCTTGAGATCATATCCCAACCAACATACTATCACGGGGTCGCACTTCTGCAACCTCAGTCCCATGCGGCACCTAACGCACGCTGCGCTAGGTCAGCCTACTTCTGATACCAACAGTCGCGGGGCGTCCTTCGACGCACTTTCAACCCGCGCGGTGCTTCGCTACCGCATGCAACGAAGTCAACCCATCTACACATCAGCTCTGATACCACCCGCCTAGAGGACGGGAACTCCCCCAACGTGGTTACCTCTGTTTCACGGCCTACCACCCAGCTTATCGTGCCCCTTTACGGCACGCTCAATTGCACTACTGTGCTAAACTTGGTCTGCTCAAGCTTCACCCTGTGCACTGCACTAGTACCTGGCTTCGCAACAGTCTTGGCATGCAGCTCCCCAAGCCACCATGTCTTACTCACATACCGAACCAAGCCCACAGCCTTGTGCCTCGTGTGCTCAACTGAGTCCCACGCAGCTTGCCTTCGTGTGCGTTCCGAATTACTAGCACTCGTTCATCCTTGGCTCATGTGCTGTCGTGCTCAACTGAGTCCCACGCAGCGCTGGAGTTCTTCTCGGGAGGTTGCCCAGCCATATGCACCGCGACGCATAGTCCGGAGCCATACATCAACCTCCCTTGGGTGCCACACGGCATCGCTGCGTCGACGTCCTAGGCCCACCCTTTCAGGCCTAGGAGACACTTACGCCCCCTCTGGCAACGCAAGGCGTCGTGTGGGTGGAAGGCAACTCTCCAGCTCCTCTCCCACATAGAAGGGTAAAGCAGTCATTCAGCCATAATGGCAGGAGAACCTCAAACCTATTGGTTTGACATACCGCAACGCCTCTGCATCGCTAGCCTATCTTGGCTGTGTCGCGTCCGTGTCGCGACCATGTCGCTCCCGCGTCTTACCCACATGCAACTGTGTCGCGTCCTCGCAGCGCGACCACGTCGCCAGGCCCTCTTGGCCCCATGTCGCGTGCCCTCCTGGCAACACATGTCGTGCCCCACGCACCATGCTTCAAGCTCGAGTATTAGCCCCGTCACAATACGGTCAGAGCTTGATTCCATATGGCATACATCCCCATAGTGACCTTGATCATGGGCGTATCATGAGAAGGGTTCTCGGGTCACTTTTGAGATTTATTCAATATGAAATCAAAATCTAACCGTCTGATATGTTTTGCATGAGCTAAAGATTCATTGTGTGATTGATTGGGACAAAACATTATCTCCATCGTTGGATTCAATTTAGTCAACAGCTCTTATGATGTAAATCCTAAGTTTCCCTTGATATTCAATTGCAAATACCGATACCCTTCTAAAATGCAAGTCAATAAATATGTGTTTTAATGCTGTTAAAGATTTTTTTTAAATCAATAAAATAAAGTTTGGCAAAGTTCGGTAAAGTTCGGAGCATATTTTAAAAAATACCCGAAATTTACCGAAATTTTGACCAATTTACGGTTCGGGTCCTGACAGAAACCAAAACCAAAACCGAGATTTTGATCTATGATCGGGTATCGGCCAATACATATCAGGTATCGGCCGATACGTCTCGGTTTCAACCGAGACGTTGAGTTTTCTTTTTCTTTTTTCTTTTTTAAATAGGCCTATACGTATCGGCCGAGTCGTATCGGTCTTGGGCAAACCGATACCCGAGACCAATACCTATATTGATACCTTGGTAGCAGAACATAAAAGTTATGTAAATAGAGAGGGTTCCAGAGGGAGGACCCCTTTCTCAGTAAGCTTTCTCATTATTTCTCTTCTTCTCTCTAATACCACCCACGTAATACCACTTACCTAACCCTAATACCACCAACCTAACCCTAATACCACCAACCTAACCCAAAACCACCATACCATATAATCGCCTTCATCTTGGTATCAAAGCTAAACTCGCGCCACCACTTATTCCACTGGAGGACATCATGCTGATGTCAACCTGACATCAGTGTGATCAACAAGTTGTCGGGTCATTTTAATATGATTGAGCACACAACCCGGAGTCTACATACGTGGATTTCGGGGAATGATAGGTGGACGAGATACAGACCTAAGCTTTGACTTTGTATACACAAAGTAGATGCTCTGCTCTCTGGACTCAAACCCGCGTCCTCCCGCTTGACAGCCCAAGCCTTTTATCCACATCTCGAACTACAGAATATAATAACTTTGCCGCCTTAAAACAATTATTTTTGACCTCGATGTTAACACAAATATTTGTAAATCCACGAGCATTAATTTATAAAAAATACCAAAAAAAACAACCTACAACCAGAAATTCACACCAATTTTCAGTGTGATTCTAAACACAGAATTTGTCAGCATTATACTATGACTGAACGGCTCATTGCAGACTCATCCTAGACAATGAACGACGTCTTGTCACCTGTGCAGCCGCAGACTTTGATACCTGTACGGACTATCATATTCTTCAATCTCAGGGTCACTCGCTGCACAGTTGACAAGACTCAGCTCATTGTCTGCGATGAGCCGGAAGCTCATTGTAAACAAATTATAAAACAAATTAACTCCGAAAAATAGGGAACTCCCAAACTGAGAAAGAATACCTTCTTCAGCAGTGACAGAAATGCGAGATAAATATGGCTCCGTCGATCCTTCTTCGGCTTGAAACAAGGAACCAAACGGGCAACCAATCAAAGGCCTCAAGGAGTACATGTTTTTTCCAATCTTCAGAGACCTGCAGAACAAAATTCCACAAGTTTATGCTACCACGCATCAATCAATCAATGCAACTATCTCTGCAAATTTATGGCTTACGAAGAAGACGTTAGGGGAGAGAAAACAAGTCGATCGCCATCGTTGATGTCGAGCAATACGCTGCAACCTTCCCACGCGATTCTAGGGTTTTGAATCGATTCGATTTGCGAGCTACTCTCTACCATCTTTATATGGAGCAAAAAATTGATTAGAGAGAATGGAGGAGAAGAAAAATAAGAGAACGGAGAGGGAGAGGGAGAGGGAGAGGGAGAGGGAGATTAGGGTTTTGAGAGGTTCTATTTTCTTAAGTTTGCTGTGAGCGGTTTCTGCGAGTGAGACAACTTTAGCTATATTTAATCTGACTGCGTTAGATTCTGAAGACCCAAATTTAGCATTAGATAGGTACGTAGCTTGGAATAAACATGTCGCTTTTTCCTAAGGCGTGAGGAGACTGGAGACTGGAGACTGGAGACTGGAGACTGGAGACTTAGGAAAATACAACCACTCTATCTGGCCACTTACGAAATCAGTGTGTTACTTGTACTTCGGTTCCATAACTTGAACACTTGCGTATGAAAGGGCTTTGATCAGCCTTGACGTCCGTGAAGGACAAACTTTCACAAGTATTCCACGGCTAAGAGGTTAAACATACAGAGCTAGTGTAGACTATAGACTACCCGCTCACCTAAGTTGAAGCAATTCATCAATTATTTATGTACACCTGACATATTTTTGTGCCACGTGGATGAAGTTGATGGAATGATTTTATAGATGGAATTAGTCGTAAGATTCCATCTAAAATTATTGATACCATATGATTAATAACTTAAAAAGCAAACCGTTACCCTTATCCAAATCTATTTTAAGCCGTCTATTTCTAAAGCAATGAAGTTTTTTTTTTTTTTAATAGAGCAATGAAGCCTTTTAATCACATTGAAAGAAGAAATAGTTTTTTACGTGGTCTTAAAGGTTAAATACTGTTCAAGTTTAGCCCCACATTGGGTAAATTATAGTCATCTCTCTCCCCTCGTAATATCTTGAGCCCCGTCACTTATTGCCAATTAATTTTGAGATGGATACCCAAATATATCAAATCCGATCTATCCTTTTAATAACATATTGGAAGGTCCACATGATGAAATAAACCATTATGCATGCTATAACTTACAAAAGAAATGAAAAAACATTGGAGAGCCAGAAGCTCCTCTAGAGGAATGTTATATTCCCACTTCTCAGTCTCATAATGCCAACACTTCGCACTCTCCCCAATGTTAATCGACCCAACCCAACCGCCCAATTGCAGGTTGTTGCAGGGTTTTGCAGCCTCGAGAAGGTGTCTCACCAAGCCTCTCTTAGTACTCCTTGGGGGAAGCCTACCAGTATTCAAGAAGGAGGGGCCTAACTCCAAAAGATTGTTGGATATCAACCACATTTCTGAAGATAAGATGACAGTACCACCTCTCTATGCCCTCTCGCTCTAGCATCAACTTTTGCCCTATCTTGACTGACCGCCATTTTTTGTATTAAATCGACATTTTTTCTACTTTGATCTAGTAGCTTGAAGCGATTTTGCGTTGTTGTATGGTGTGGTTTGTAATGACAAAGAAACAAAGGAGAGCAGCAAAGAAGAAGAAGATCAAATTCAATTTATTCACCACACTCGCTGCATTATACATTGCTTCAGTACATCTATATATATAAATCTACACAGAAACAAAAGACAGTTATAGTTAGTTACTCTGTTACAGACAACTACAGTTAGTTACAGCTAGTTATAACTACTTTCAATTGTTGAGTTGTTCTGTTAACTATCTCTAACAATCTGCTGAGCTGGACTTTTAATTCTAACAACCTGCTGAGACGGTTTTGTAGTTAACAAGTCAATACCCCCCCGCAAGCTGATGGGAGAATCTCGAACCATAAGTTGGTATTGTAAGTGACAAAAGCGATGAGTAGAAAGAGATTTTGTGAAAATGTCTGCTAGTTGATCTGTAGTGGATATGTGTTGAACCTTGAACTCATTATTGACAACCTTCTCTCTGATGAAATGATAATCAACTTCAATGTGTTTAGTTCTAGCATGAAAAACAGGATTAGAAGCCAATGTAATTGCTGACATGTTATCACACCAAACAAGAGGCAATTCAGGAAGGGGAACACGCAAATCTGAAAGGATCATCTTAACCCAGGCCATTTCTACAACTGTATGTGCTAATGATCGATACTCAGCCTCAGTAGAAGACCGAGAGACCGTAGGCTGCTTCTTAGCACACCAGGAAATAGGATTTGATCTAAAAAATAAGCAAAAGCCTGTGGTAGATTTTCGATCTGTCACATCCCCCACCCAATCAGTATCAGAGTAAGCTTGAAGAAGAAGAGTGCCCTTTTTAAAATGCAACCCAAGGTGCATAGTTCCTTTAAGAAATCGTAAGACTCTTTTGACAGCAACAAAATCTGAGATGAGAGGCTTATACATTTTCTGACACAGTGAATTTACTGTGAAGGCTATATCTGGCCTTTTGATGGTTAAGTACTGTAATGAACCTACAATTTGCCAATATAAAGATGGATCTGAGAAAGGTTTGAGATCATTGTTGTCCCCATCTTTCTTAGTAGTCATAAGAGTAGGACATGACTTGCAATCAGTCATAGTGGCTTTAGTAAAAATTTCTGAAGCATATTTTGCCTGTGACAATACAAGACCTGAAGCTGTCCAGATGATCTCAATTCCAAGAAAATAGTTTAGACTTCCAAGATCCTTCATTTGAAACCTGCCTTTTAGTCGACTAAGAATCATAGAAAGTAGAGAAGGATTGTTGCCCGTAACGACTATATCATCTACATAGATGAGTAGTATGATGATATCTTTGGAAGTATGTAAAACAAACAATGAAGTATCAGTTGTACTATTTTTAGACCCGAGCTGAAGCAAAAATGAATTTCTGAAGAGAATAGCTCATCCCAAGCCCTTGGTGCCTGTTTCAGTCCATATATCGCTTTATTGAGCTTGCATACATAATGGGGAAAATTAGGATGAACATGACCTTTTGGTTATGCCATATATACTTTCTTATGAAGCTCTCCATGCAAAAATGCATTTGATACTTCTAATTGGTGTAAAGGCCAATTGAAATGTAAAGCTAAAGACAATACGATCCGAATAGTTGGGTGTTTTGCAACTGGACCAAAGGTTTCAAAGTAGTCCACTCCCTCTTGTTGTGTGAATCCTTGAGCCACTAACCGTGCTTTAAACTGAGCCACAGATCCATCAGCATTCTTTTTAATTTTGTAGACCCACTTGCAACCTATAATATTTCTGTGTGAAGGTTTTGGGACCAAAGCCCAAGTCCCTTAATCAAGTAAAGCTTGAAATTCCTCTGACATAGCCTTTCTCCAAGACATATGTTTGTAGGCAACAGTGAAAGAAGTCGGTTCTAGTTGATCTGTAGTAATAACAGTTAAAAACAATTTCTTGTTTGGTTTAACAATGCCATTTTTTGATATGGTTACCATAAAATGAGAAGGAATTATGGGAGAAGGAATGAACTGATGGGGGCTGGAAATATTGGTGGAGGAAGAATGAACAAAAGGAGCATTGGAAACAGAGTTTGAAGGAGATGAAAGATGAGATGCAGCAAAATTTGAAGAAGGTACTGAATATGAAGAGAGAGGAGTAGAAATGTTAGGATGAGAAGGTACTAAAATGTTAGGAGACGAAGTAGGAGGATTGTGAGAAAGAAGCATGTTAGAAGGTAAGATAGAAACAGAGGAAGACCTAAGACTAGAGGGAGATGGAGTAGTAGGAGGAATAATAGAGCTAAGATTTGAAGAATGAGAGGGAGAAAATATCATTGAAGAAGGACCAGAGACTGATGATGGCACATTTGACGAAGCAAATGGAAATTCTGTTTCAAAGAAATTAACATGTCTAGACACAAATATAGTATGTGTATTTAGATCGAGACACCTATACCCTTTGGAGGTTGAAGAATATCCCAGAAATACACACCTCTTAGATCGAGGAGCAAGTTTGTGAGGGTTGTAAGGCCTGAGCCAAGGATAACATGCATATCCAAAGGTTTTTAACAAGGTAAAGTCGGGTTTTGTTTGAAAAAGTTTTTCAAAGGGACAAGCATTTTTCAAAATTGGACTTGACTGTCTGTTATTAGATAAACTGTTGTGACTGAAGCTTCTAACCAATAGGTTATTGGCATTGAGGCATCACTTAAAAGAGTAATAGTGGTTTCTATTATATGCCAGTGTTTTCTTTCAACAACAGAGTTTTGCTCAGGTGTATGTCGACAAGAGGTTTGATGAACAATCCCATGAAAAGCAAGAAAAGTTGTCATTTGCCTATTTAGAAACTCACCCCCATTATCAGACCTTAAGCATTTTATTTTGTAAGAAAATTGATTCTCAACTAAACTCTTAAAGTCAACAAACATACAATATACATCTGACTTCTTTTTCAAAGGAAAGATCCAAGAATATCTAGTGTAATCATCTACAATCAATAAATAGGATCTTTGAAATGAAGACACCGGAGCAAGTTCCCAAAGATCAGCATGGAGCAATTCAAATGGATGAGCAGTAGAACTAGTAGAAGAAGGAAATGGTTTCTTGTGTGCTTTACCCAGCTGACTAGCATTGCACAAATCCTAATACGGTAGGTGGACTGGTACATCATAGTTAGTAGCCAAAGTTTGAAGAGTTTGAGCTGAAGGATGACCAAATCGCCTGTGCCAAAGAGTTGAAGAATCTTTATTGCATAGCAGAGCAGTAGAAGATGTAGTACGAGAAGGGAACAAAGGACCCTTGTTACAGGGTCCCTTGAGAATAGTCTTGTGGGTATGAAGGTCCTGAATGCAGAAGCCTTGTGAATCAAAAGTCAAGGAGACATTATTGTCTTTAGCCAATGTATAAACAGAAAGTAAGTTGTGAGATATACCTGGTACATGTAGCATGTTTGACAAATTCAAGGGTTGTTATGGTTTTGGCAGAATACCTGATCCATGATGACTTATGGGTAAAGTTACTCCTTCTCCAACAGCTACCGAATCTACCCCTTTGTAAGCATTCTTGACAGCAAGATATGACATTTCATTTGTAACATGATTCGTGGCTTCAGAATCAAGATACTAGTTGGATGGTGAAAGATTGTAAGGAGGTATTGCAGCAACCAAAGCAGTAGGTCCAGCAGGATGAGTTGATGATCCCATTTGGTTATGATTAGGCCCAGGAGAACGGTACCAACATTCAATTGTTGTGTGGTTAAACTTTTCACAGATCTGACAGCAAATCCTGTCAGAAAAAGCTCGATGCAACCTGCCACGACCTCTGTTAAATTGATAGAAACCTCGTCTGCTGCGACCTCTGTTGTAGAAATTAGCATTGTTGTATTGAAAACCACCTCTTGTAGTTTGAAAATCACTTCTATTTCTCCCTTGTGAATGAAAATTTCCAGAATATAGCAGATAAAGCAGTGGTAAGATTGGTGACATCTGGAGTAAGATTGTCTCCAAGTATATGAATTTCCTCATAACCAAGCAGGGATACAAGTTCTATGACACTTACTGGATCTGATCTGGTCCTTATAGATGTCTTAAACGAATTGTAATCACTTGGTAAGCCTTGCAAGATATAAAAAATTTGATCTTCATCGCTGACTTGTGCTCCGGCTAAAGCAAGTTTATCAAAGAGATCTCTGATCTGATCGAGATACTCAGTCATGAATTTATCTCCTTTCTTTATATTAAATAATTTCCCTTTGATCTCATGTACATGAGATCTAGCTAAAGCTGCAAATCTAGCAGACAACGCATCTAACACCTCATATGCATACTGGAAATTGATGATTTGAGGAAGAATTGAAGGTGAAATTGTTGTAGAAATACAGCTCAAGAGACGACTATTGATAGAGTTCCAGATCAAGTACCTGGGATTTGCAATTTTCTTACTTGAATCATCTTCAATTTCTGATTGTGGACAACAAATTGTTCCATCCACAAATCCTAGCAATCCATTTGTGCGCAATCCATTTTGAACTTGTATCTTCAAGACCAAGTAGTTTGTAGCATTGAGCTTGATATTGATAAAGCTATGAATATTTGAGACAAAATATAGCAGATTCTGTGAAATCTCACTTGGAAAGCTTTCAACTGCCATGAATATTGCTCGGAGGAGTTTTTAAAGCTCTGATACCATAATGACAAAGAAACAAAGGAGAGCAGCAAAGAAGAAGAAGATCAAATTAAATTTATTCACCACACTCACTGCATTATACATTGCTTCAGTACATCTATATATATAGCTCTACACAGAAGCAGAAGACAATTATAGTTAGTTACTCTGTTACAGACAACTACATTTAGTTATAGCTAGTTATAACTACTTTCAGTTGTTGAGTTGTTCTGTTGACTATCTCTAACAACATGCTGAGATGGTTTTGTAGTTAACAGGTCAATAGTTTGGACATATAGTAGGAAAAGTGGCGAGCGAGAAAGGGCGAAGAACCTCCAAAGTGAACATGTACTTTGGACAACAATTTAGGGTTTCATTTGGATAAAGATGGATAGCGCAGAGAGGCATTGAAGCAGTGTGAAGATGGAGTTCAGTCATGAGGTAGAAGAAGAAAATCATGTGAACGGTCAACAAAATTGTCATGGAAGGGATAATTTAGGCTCAGGGGAATCTCGGGCATTCGTTTAGGAGGAAAGCAAAATATAATAGAGTAGAGGCATTTTCAAAATGTAGGAACTTCTTTTTCATATAGGTTTTTTTAGATATTTTGAGATATTTTTTCCTTATTGGAGATGTGACTTCGTAAGCATACTTTGCAAACAGTTATGCTCTTATTATAACATGATAAATGCTTTAACAATTTAAGGGATAGTGTCTTCTGATAAAGGATTGAGGGGCTTATACAGGAAGAGAAGTAAATAGTATTACTTGTTGATGGGGTAATTTAGTTGTTTTACAATGTTAACTAACGAAGTTAATGTTATTCATGCTAGCATGTAACATGGAATGATAGTAAGGGATTTTTAAACAGCTCTATAATGCAGGGTTTATTTTATCAATACATAGTTGAGATGGTTTCTTTTAGAAGTATGAACCTTTGGATGGGGCTATTTTTGAAAAACTCGTATTATTTTATATAAGTACACATAGGTGGTATTTTGAGCCTCGGAATACTTGGTTACGATCTAAGCTAGTCTTTAGGTTTTGTTGGCCTATGTCAAGATTCTGAAATGGGGCATATTTATATTAACAAAAAAAATTCTGTAACAACTCACCGGGATGTGTGCCACATGGAATCAAGATATAATTGTCTGATAGGTGCGTCATGATCTTAAGATCAATTGTGTGAAAGAAATTGGGACAAAAAACGATTTGCACCGTCTAATTCAAGGCAGTCAACGATTTTTTATGATAAAAATTCATGTGTTCTGCACAGAAAAATAGGTGCAAATAATGCCACCCTTTTTTAAATGATGACATTATTTTGAGTTTCAAAAATTATGTATGGTTTGAAGTTTTTAGTTTTATAGATAGCTTACTAACTCACTTTAGTATTTGAAATAGTGGTTGGTGACACATAGGTTCTAGGTTCAAACCTTCTTTTGTATGAGGTTCTATATTTGATAGATTTCACTGTAGCCTATACACCATACCTGTGTTTAAACACACAATAGTAAAGCCTCTTTTGAGAGGAATCTCTCCATAAATTCTTCCGCAAATATGGTAGCACAACAATCTATTAGTCCAAAAATAATTGAGAAAGAAATCTTTTCCAAATACTTTTCTTATGATTAATGGGCCGCCAGTGGCATTATTCAGCTTACAAAAAACATATTATCCCATCATTTAGGCCCTCTTTGGCAACACTTTTCCAAAAAGCATTTTTCAGGAGAAAATAATGTTTTGAAAATTAGCATAATGTATTGTTTTGAAGCAATATTGTCTTTTTCTTCTTTTAATATACCAAAATTTGAGAGGCGGGCATTGGGCTTCTTATCCAAAACACAAATTGCATTTTAGATGCAATTTTGGCAAACCGTGCCTTAAAAAATTAAGCGTTAAAAATACCAACTGGTAGACATTTTTACAAGAATTGGTGATGTTCTGATGCAATTTGAGAAGGAGCTATTATAAGTGGACCGACCCGATTGTATGTGCATATATGAATGTGAGTCGTTCCCTGGCGACTTTTAGATTTATGCTATTCATGTATGCAAGTAATGGCTCACCCTGTTATAACTCATTTTGAATCAAATCTTTTTTTCTTAAAAGCCTCTGGTGCGTCCGTGCTAGGGCCCGAGCATTAATAGTGGTGGGGCCACTCATCCCTGCCGTTCCTTACGACAAATATTGTAGTCTGCGATGGATGTCCCTGTAGCAGCCGTAAAGTCAGCAGGATTGAATGCAACACACTGCTAAATGGGTGTGGAGAGTGGACCACAAGTCACAATAATGCACAAATGGTGCTTTGATATGATACTTAGAAATTGGAATCATTCAAATTCAATCGATTTCATGGGGATGGGAGGTGACACTATCACCCTCCCGATCCCTTTTACCAAGGGCGGAGCCATGTACAGGAGTGGGAGGGGGGCTTTAGACCCATTGAACTTTAAAAAAACATATTAAATAGACTTCTTATACGACTTTACTCTATGTGAAAGCCCCCAAATCTACACTCAGCAACCCCAAATTTGGGGTAGAACAATTATTAATATATGTCAAATTATGTCAACCATCACTAGCCTCTACCATAAGAATATCCTTGTTACGCCGTGTGGTGTCATGTGGCGCAATATGCCATACATTTTTTACATATCCAATTTAGGCCAAGTAGTAAATCATTATTTCAACCTCACTCAACTCGTAAGATAATTTATATCATCAAATCTAAGCACTTTAATATGTATCTCATATTAAAATATTTAAATTGAGCAATTTATAAAAGGTTTAGCCACTTGGATGAGTTAAATTAATTAATAATAATTTAATAATAATGTCTACCATAGCTTAAAAAGTGCGAAGAATAGTGAGTTGTCTGTTAACCCTTTTTTTAAACTATAATTCAAAGTTTAAAAATTAGTAAAAATATTTTTTCTTCCCGTACACTGAAAACCAACGTCAGTGAATCCACCTTTTGTTACTCCTATATTTTTCTCTCAATTTTTAGTTCACTATATACTTTTAAACTATGGTTAGCGATTTCATTTTATAGTAGCAAATGTTTGATCACTCCAAATAGACTGAGACTGGGCAATGATAATGTTTGATCCACCTGATTTGTAGGCTATGACTAATCTTTGTGATTATCTGTCACATAAACATTTAAAATTTTCTTAAACAAGCTGGTGCCAACTTTAATGCTCGAGCACGAGTACCAAATTAAAACCAATCGAATGCACTCTTGACTTTAGTGATCATTTGGATCTCTAACTTCTTAAGTATTTCCTCAACTATGCATCATGTTTGATATCAACACTCTATATATATATATATATATATATATATATATATATATATATATATATATATATATCGGGAGAGTCACGAGCGTAGGTTCATTCTAAAATCTTGAGGCCTTCATTAGATAATTTGAAAATCCTAAGGGCACGTTGGCTTCAACGCATAACGCCAATTTTACTGCAAATTTGGCATTTTAATTTTATTTGGTGGTAAAATGACTCATCAAATCAACTCAAATTTTACCCAATACTTTTTTTACTTATTTACGATGAATTTGGGTGTAAGAAGAATATTATTAGTTTTTTTTTTTGTTTGATGGAGCATTTATTATTATTCGTTAGAGGGGCTGGATATTCCAAAACATAGACACCAGTTATCAATGGAGCAAAACCACTTTTTCATGTTTTGGCTGGTGTTCCTACCATGCCACTTTAGGTTACAACAACCTCATTTAAACAAAGGGAAATTTCTTTGACTGCTTTAAATCACACAATAAAGATTGTTTTTCATCCTAATCTTTCACACAATAATCAAATGGTTAGATGTCAAATTACACGTGGAAAAATCCCAAAAGTTAAGTGTGAATCATGTTTGATGGTACAGTAATGACATTCACTTTATGGGATTTGTGCCACGTGAAATCAACATCTGATCGTCTGATAATAGGCCTAGCTATGAGCTGAAGATCTATTGTGTAGAAGATTGGGACAAAAAAATGATCTCCATTGTCTCATTTAAACAGTCAACGAATTTTTCCTTAGTTGAAGTGAGGTGGTTGTAATATAAAGTGGTGTGGTAGTAACACCAGCCTTTGTTTTGTGGGTACCATTATTTACACCTCGTGGAACTCTAATAACACCCCTCTACTCCAACAAGCATACATTAACAACTCCCTATGAATCAGATCGTTTTTCATCTCAATCTTCCACCAAGATCATTGGCATTGCGTCAGACGGTCAGTTTTCTATTCTATGTGACACAAATACCAAAAAGTGACTCTAAAATCATGTGACATATCATGCTTAAGCATGATTTTAGGGTCACTTTTTAGATGTGTGCCACGTGAATGAAAAAACTAACCGTCTGATGATACACCATAGTACTAAGGTATGTGTATGTTTTGTGTTTATTTTATGCAGTTGTACCTTAAAAATATGTTTATGTAGAAAGAGTTTAACGAATTTGCTTATAATAAGATGTAGTACAACTCATCTACAGAGTCGACTATGTAATCAATGGTGGAAAACTTGCGATCCTCGAAATACGAACTAGTAGGGTCTATCTTAATAGCGTAGATGACGTTGTGTAAAAAATTTATCAAATTCGGACGTTTCTCCAATAGGGAATGATGTGATGATTACAAAAGAATGACTAGGATGATTACAACCTAAAAATCATTTTATGGACACTTTACAAGTATTGTTCACTTGACAATATATTTAATTTCATGCCAAAAAGTAGTTTTTACTCAACAAAAATATAGTGAAGAGAATACATTATTTTATCGGGTAGAATTCAATATTACTGCATTATGTGTACCCATTCTACGTGTAAAGTGCGATTTTACCGCATTAATGTTACCAGGAAGTAAACGAAGCCTAAATATTAGTGGAAAAGAAATACAATTTCGGTATAATTTTATTTGATCACATTAAAAGGAGAAGGAAAGGAAATTTAGTGGGTCCTACATAGAAACTCATTTTTCATACACAAAGGCATTTTAGAAAGAAATCATTCTAACCTCTCAAGTGATTGACATTTAGTTTCTCACCAATACGGTAATGATTTTTTTGTCATTTTAACAATACTCTTGATAAAAAAGACTCTTTTTTTTTAGATGAAACTTCTATCTTTTTCATTAGAAATGGAGAATGGTTTCAAATAATAAATAATATTGTTTTATCATTTGGACAAAAAAGCTATTTTGCATTTTTTTTCCAAAGACCCAATGGAGAATGGTTTCAAATAATAAATAATATTGTTTTATCATTTGGACAAAAAAGCTATTTTATATGTTTTTTTCCAAAGGCCCAATTCAAGTGAGAGAAATTAATTTTCAATGAAAATAATTTCTTTAGTTAATAGCCGAACAAAATTTTGATATTCACATGAAATTTTTTCATAAGAAACTAATGAGGAAATTAATTTTATTTCATGTTTAAAGTTTTCCTCCAATAAAAAACACTCTAAAAATCAAAGGTAAATAAGAGAAAGATTTATAATATATGAATGCGACAAAAATAGTAGAAAATATCTAACGAAATAATATGCATTTTACACTAAATTTAAATATGTTTTTATTGGAACAGCCAAACAGATTGTCCCCACCAGTCAATTTCAATAACATCCGATAGATTTGGTACACCTACATATTATTATATGTTATCATACGAACTGCTCATATCTTGAAAACTGCCCTCACAAATCTCAAGTTCATGCATATATATATATATAAGAGAAGAGTATGCTCGTGTTTAGACCGTACACGGGCACTCCATGTGCAGTTTAAATTTGTTGAAATAATTTAGTAAAAGATTACTTCGCGAAAAGGCCACTCCAGGTAGACTCGTTTCGTTAAATGCTATTTTCTTAAAGGGAGCAAATATTTGCACCCCAAATTTGGCCCAAACATATCACTTAAAAGAAAGACTTGGGTTTTAGGGACCTTTACCATGTGAAAATACCACCTACCTTCCTGATTTGAAGTTTAAAATATAAAGATTTGTTGTTGAAAATACTGGCATGATACAAATTCTCTACCATATGATACAATGCAGTCAACTGATTTGATGGTTTCTATTGAATCATATCATACATGTGTTTTCATGTTAATTTTTTGCATCAAGATCTGGGATCGTGGTGTTAAAATCAGATGGCTCCATATGACATAAGTCCCCAAAATATTAAGTCTTGCTTTGAAATTGTGCGCAACAGTGCAAGTAATGGCTACCCTTCTTAAAGGATAAGGATCATTTGGATTTAATAAGGTTGGTGTTACTACTACACCCTTTTTATGTTACGGCCATCTCACTTAAGTAAAATAAAAATTTGTTGAATGCTTTGAATCTGATGATCAAGATCATTTTTCATCCCAATCTCTCCATAGTAGATCTTGAGATCACATACCGGCCATCAGACGGTCAGATGTTAATTTCACATGACCCACATCTCAAAAAAGTGAAAGTGAATATGTTTAATGGTACCTCATGATCACACTCACTTTTTTAAGATATGTGTTATGTATAATTAACATCTGACCATATGATAGTATGCTCATGATTTTGAGCATATGATAGCATGCTCATGATCATCTCAAAATCTGTTGCAAGTTTGGGACTAAATATCTTGTGGTGTGACAGTAAAACTAACACCAGCGTTTAATAATAGGTGACATGATACCTACTCGACTCATCATAAAATATAAGCGTTAGCTAGCGACTCTTGTAAAAGGATCACCTTATCGTCATATCTGTTACTTTTTATATATATATATTTCTCAGAAAAAACAAGGAAGCAAAAAATTGAACACCCAACGCCTGTGCTGCCCTTCGTGCGATCCCCTCAGAGCCTCCAGTTCATAAAAACACTGCTTTCTTACCCTTCTTTGAGGACACCCGTTCGATCCCATGTTATAAGTATCTATTAGGTATTAATATAATATATTTGGAAAATTTTGTGGAGGGCAATGCTTGATTAGACATGCCAAATTAGCCATTTAATATGTTCTTTTCTGTGTCCATGGTTAGGGTTTCTTAATCACATTGTCTAGTTTTATTTTGTATTTTATTCTTTGATTAGACAGTGCAACAGTGCACAGGGTATCTTCTCGTCCACGTTAGAGACAACGGGACACCTGCGCCTCATACTATTTCTGTTTTGCTGGTGGTTGACCTAAATATCTTCACTTCCAACTGCTCTTAGTGAGATGCTTTTATATATACAAGTAAAACTGCAATGCATTGCTCATGTTACCATCCAATTCGTTTCATATAAACGCCATATTTTAAAGATCTCCCGCCAGTATCATAAGAGTTAACACAATAAATGATTATCATCTCATTCATATTTGATTGTTTTGAAATATATAATAGAGATTTTATTTTATATCAATTTTTTATCTTAAAAATTTTTAAATCATGACTTTCAAATCCGATGACTAAGATGAAATTTTTACTTGACCTAAATCCTTCAAATACCAAATCTTTCTTTTAAAGGATAGCTCTAATTATACCAATTAGATCTCTAAGTACACTACATTTAAAAAACTATTAACTGATGTGAATCAGATGATGGAGATCGATTTTCTTTTCAATATTTCACATAATGAAGCTTGAGATCAATGGTGTACCATCAGACGGTCAGTTTATGATTCCTGTGGCATACATCCCAAAAAAGTGATTGAAGACTATGGGGCACACATCATACTCAAACGTGATTTTCGATTACTTTTTGGGATGTTTTATTTGTACCATGTGTAATAAAAAATTGACTTTCTATATACACATTGTATTGTCGCAGCTTAGGAGTGCAATGTTAATCTTGCCTTATTTACTATTAGGTTAGGACCGTCTCTCAACTATACCGCCCACCTTGTGGTGGTATTATGGTAAATACATAAAGGGCAAAATTATATTATTTACTTTTTCGATGATAAACTTGTAATCTTATAAAAAATGATTTATAATTATAAGTTTGTCATCAAAAACATAAAAAATGGGACATGTCCTTAATTTATTTACTAAAATGTCACTATACAAGGGAATTTTAGTTCGGAGGCGATGCCAATCTCACAATGAAGAGGATGAGATTAGTATTCTTTCAACACAAACACGCGCGCGCGCGCGCACACACACACACATATATATAAGAAAATGAATTTGGGGTTCAAAGGCACGCTCGAACATATCACGTGTCATGTGATCTAGAGTTAACCTTGGAAAAATGTATTACTCCCTAGGTAGCAACGTTTCTCCTAAGGCTGACTGCTCCCTTAGGCCTCGTTCAAGAGCTAGGAAAATGTTATTTCCTAAGGCTTTTCTATAGAAAATGCTATTTTTGAGCATTTTCGGAGGTTTTCTTGTGTTCGAGAGATTTTTGGGTCCCCATTGATTGGTTGAAATCAAATTATGGAGATCATTTTTCACACTGATCTTCCGCACAATAAAGTTTGAGATCATGATCTTACCGTTAGACGGTAAGTTTTGGATTCCCCGTGTCACAAATTCTCAAAAAATGACTTAAAATCACGTTTGCGTGATATATACCATATGATTTTAGGATTACTTTTTGGATATCTGTGCTATATGGAATAAAAAACTAACCGTTTGATGGTACACTTATGGTCTCAAGATTCATTATGTGGAAGATCAGGGCAAAAAATGATCTCCATCATCTGGTTGAAAACAGTCAATGTGGCACTTTCAAAATTAGCATTAGTACTAATAGAGGTACTCAGACAAAATTTGATTAGTTTGGGGCAAAGACCATAATGTGTGTTTTGTTCGAGAGATTCATCACTTTTTGTGTCATAAAAATTGTCTTTAATTTGTTGGTGAGTTACACAAAAATGATGGAAATAGATCGGAAATAGCTTCAAGGCACGATTAAGAGGTTGGTTCGGGCGAAAATCAAGTCGTGTCGGGTCAATGCGACCCAAGCCGATATTTTATATGTAAAAAATATGGAAAATAAGTAGGGGTGTTATTGGGTCGGTCCTGACCGATTTTCATGCTAAATCGAAACCGAACCGATAACTATCAGTTTCTAATTTCTCAAATCGAAACCAAATTAAAAACTATCGGTTTTCTAGTAAGTCCTCGTTGGTGTACATGTTGAAGACAACATTTCGAGAATCTGACCGACCAAAGTATTAAACACATTACCGATTTAAAGTATATAAATTTTGACGATCATCCGATCAAATAACCGCTTTGACGAAGGTCATAAATACATGCGGCTATAGGGCGTGAAAGTATACAATAAACTTCCTTTTACACTTTCTTAAGAAAGTATAGAACACAAGAAAATGTCATTTTTCCTGAGAAAATGAGTTTCTGAGTAACTTTAGAACAACTATTCAGAAAATGGGTTTCTGAGCAGAAACTGAGGCTTGCCATTTTCCTTAGAAAATGGGTTTATGGGAGGAAAGTGGCCCTTAGGGAGTTAGAAAAAAATTAAAATTTGGAAATAACTCTGTAGCTGACCGTCATTTAAACCAATTGATGTTTAAACGATCTTTCTTGTACCATTTATTGGATTAGATCATGGAAATTTATACCGTCAAAGTGATATATCAGCAATTAAAGGGTAATGAGTCCAAAAATCACACTATTTGGGAGATTTGAATCATCTGATATGTGCATTCTAATACCAACGGCTGTTATTAATTTTGATCACTAATATTAATGTTCACTGATCGGATGGTTTAAATCTACTTAAAAGTATGATCCTCTGGCTGAGAGAATTTCCAACAATAGATTGTCACTTGGGCAATTTAAATTGACCATAAATGTGTGCCACATAGCAAAATGATAAATCACACTTCAATGGTATGAGAGAAAAAGTGACATTTTAGTGGTGTCACTATTATTTAAATACTCGTCAGGAGCTGTTATACCCAAAAAATTATGTCACTATTATTAACTATGCTAAAAGTAGTTATACCAGTTTGGAATCATGGATCAAAATTTCGGTCCAAATTATCGTTTTGGCCCCACTGAAATGATAATTTGGACAGAAATTTCAGTCATATTTGTATGGGACCCAAAATTTTAGTTTTTGGCCGAAATTTCGCTTCAAATTATCGGTTTTCGGTCATGCTCGAAACTGAAATTTTGATCTTATTTGAAATTCATTTTCAAAACCAATAATTGCATGAGGATCAATTTTTAATTATTCTTAAAGTATTGTTTGACTAATTATACCTCTATCCATGTAACATCCTTATAAACCTAAATACATGTTTGATTGCATGCGTTTGAGCAATCATCTCAACATCGACGCGTTTCATTGACGGGTAGTAAAGGCTTTTTATAAGCAGTTCCATATTTTTCCGGTAGTGATGCTCTCAAACGTGTAACATAGATATCATGGGTTCAAATCCCATCCGTATCTATGAAAAACAAGAAAGGTCTCATGAGCATGGTATTAAGTATCGGCTGATAGCAACAGTGTTGTACATTTTTTGGACCGAATCGATCAAACCGATCCGTCGGGTTTGATTCGATTTGGACGGGTACCGATCAAGGTTTGATTTGAAAAAAAGGAAAATCGAAAAATTTGTTTGATTTCTATTCCAAGCCCCCCTAAGCCGAAATCAAACCGAATATAGTTTGTATATATATATATATATATAGTCGGGGTGAAGATTTTGATTAATTTTAAAGGACATTTAAGTAAAATATATATTTTTATATAAAATCCTACCCTTGACTTTAGCTTATTCCTAAATCCTAAGGCAGTAAAGTAGAACTTATAAGAAAACAATTTGAGAAGTTGAGAAAATTTTGATGTGCAACTAGAACTTATAGGAAAATTGAAATCGATCGAACCAAACTGAATTGAATCTAATCGGGTTGGTTTGGTCTAAGAGTTGAACGGTTTGGTTTAATTTGAAAATCTAAAATCCAATTAGGACCGATTTGACGTATAATTTTGGTCCAAAACTGACCAAACCGAGTCGAATGCACCCCTAAATAGCAATAAGTATCGATTTTCAATAAACCGATACCGATCCCGCCCCGATGCCAGTATAGGTATCGGACCAATGCGGATAATATTGTAGATGGTCCTCTCATCGACGCGTTTCATTGACGGGTAGTAAAGGCTTTTTATAAGCAGTTGCATATTTTTCCGCTAGTGATGCTCTCAAACGTGTAACATAGATATCATGGGTTCAAATCCCATCCCTATCTATGAAAAACAAGAAAGGTCTCATGAGCATGGTATTAAGTATCGGCCGATAGCAACAGTGTTGTACATTTTTTGGACCGAATCGATCAAACCGATCCGTCGGGTTTGATTCGATTTGGACGGGTACCAATCAAGGTTTGATTTGAAAAAAAGGAAAATTGAAAATTTTGTTTGATTTCTATTCCAAGCCCCCCTAAGCCGAAATCGAACCGAATATAGTTTGTATATATATATATATATATATATATATATATAGTCGGGGTGAAGATTTTAATTAATTTTAAAGGACATTTAAGTAAAATGTATATTTTTATATAAAATCCTACCCTTGACTTTAGCTTATTCCTAAATCCTAAGGCAGTAAAGTAGAACTTATAAGAAAACAATTTGAGAAGTTGAGAAAATTTTGATGTGCAACTAGAACTTATAGGAAAATTGAAATCGATCGAACCAAACTAAATTGAATCTAATCGGGTTGGTTTGGTCTAAGAGTTGAACGGTTTGATTTAATTTGAAAATCTAAAATCCAATTAGGACCGATTTGACGTATAATTTTGGCCCAAAACTGACCAAACCGAGTCGAATGCACCCCTAAATAGCAATAAGTATCGATTTTCAATAAACCGATACCGATCCCGCCCCGATGCCAGTATAGGTATCGGACCAATGCGGATAATATTGTAGATGGTCCTCTCATCCAGCGTGTGTATAATATGATTATGATTTAGACTCTGTAGTCAATTATTCACCTATTACATAGGCTATGGACTAATTACAGTTGAATATGTTTTTCTCTGGTCCCTCAACCAGCCAAAAGAAAGCAATTGATTGGTCAGTGATTCCAGCCCAAAGGTGGCCATTGATTAGACACTCAATCAATCAAAGGGCAAATTGCATCAATTATGCACTAATTTTTAGTGAACTTGGGGCACTATGCCTTTGATGGAACGGTTTCCCTTGTAAGCATGCCTTCCCATTTTTTTACCCAATTGTTGTAATAGTGAAACACAAAAACCCAATTGTTGTAATAGATGTTTCAGGGAGTTGGTATATGGTAACCGACACGTTTCCTTTTAAAACGCGATCCAAAGGTTAAATAAAAAAATTTTATATAATAATTGAAAGTGATCAAATGCCTTTAAAATAAATGGTACAGAATCTCCAATCTATTTTAATTGTTGAATTTAAAAGCATTTAGCTGCTTTGAATCATACAATGGATCCTTCAACTTACCAAATGTAAGCATCTTGATCTTATACCAACTCTTTTCCAACAGTTACCCACCAAGGGGTTGTCTCAACTCTCAACTCTCAATGATTGACGACTTGGGTATACTCTCCGCTATCTTTGTGAGTGTGACAAAATTCTTCTACACATGGTGACAAATTTTGTTTTCGATAACATTTCGATAGGGGGTCATTTCGGATAATTTTGAGAAAAATTTGAAAAGTTTCAGAAAAATTTTAGAGAGTACTAAAAATATTAAATATAAATTATATTTAAACTTCATAAATTATATTTATATTTCATAAATAATTTATTTATTATTTAAAAAATAACAAAAATTAGAAAAAAATTTATTAATTTCAATGAAATTTCGTTAATTTCATTGAAATTTTGCCGCCGAAAGTTTCGCTCGAACCCTATTTCCGTAAATTTCGAAGATATTTCGAAGATATTTCGAAGAAATTTGTCACTATGCCTCTACACCTTATGTTATTTGTTTTGAAAGGAAGAAAAAACTCTTTACCAACCCATTTCATAGGGCTGTCAATAGGTTGGGCTAGGGCCGGTCCATGCTATGCCGTATGCCTGGCCGGCTTGCAGGTCATTTTTTCTTTTTAAATTAATTTTAAATATTTTTTTTCTTAATTTATTATTATTATTATTTTTTATAAAAATTATAAATATAATTTTGATATAAGCCATGGTGACAAAAGAGCTTGTAAGAGTCTTTTACTAAAATATACCCTTGGATTCATGTGTTGAAAAAAAATATAATCTTCTATAAAAAATAATAATAGTAATAATAATAATCTGAGGGTATTTAAATTAGTAGCCCTTTTATTAACAATTTGAATATTATATTTAATTTATACTCGTGCCGAAACGAGCTACACATCACCGGACTATACCGGCTGCCATCATCGAAGCTCAGCTATATGTACCGAGGCAGATTTACTCACTTAAAAAACCCGAATTTTCTGGGGAGGGCTTGGGCTGAGGTGCAGGCCAACTGGGCCGATTGACAGCCCTAGGCGTTTCATAGGACTCGTGGTACTTTGGAAATTTAGAGTGAAGACCGGTGGCATATGTCAATTTTCTATGCTAAAGATGGCTGTCATCGAAAAGTGATAAACTGATAATGAGCCTTGCAGTCGCTATGAGTTCTCCATGTTTTATTTGTATCTCTGGTCGCGCCTTTTCTTTTGCTTGCCCTTGGATTTTGGATAAAAGAAGCCTTTTACATTTCCGAAATACCCATCCGATAAATATATCATTCCTTATTTCGTATATAGAGTTATAGATAGGCTAAGGGCACTCTTGTCTTTTCACAAAAACAGAAGGATGTGATACTGTTATGTGGGGTATTCCCGCAATCTTTTACAAGACCAGGGCCTAAAAATGAGAAGAAATGAGAAAAGGTGATTAAAGTATATAAAGAAAGGGCATGTATCTGTTACAATGCACTTACACTGAATTTTCTTAATGGATCTAACGTCATCCAATGAACGTTTAAACAGTGTCCAGAGAAAAAATATATCGCACCATCTATCACACATAAAATAAATCGGGCACGACCACACCATTCCATATTGCAGCATGAGGGCCCCAATTTTAGGCCAAGTGGCCTTCTTTTTGGCAGCACAATTCATCAAAGGGTACCTCATATACAACTCTCACAGGCCGAAACATCACTCATAGGTTTATTTGAGCCATCTTATCTCAGTCTTGTAAGTAAGAATTGCCATTGTGCAATTGGTGGGCTACTAAAACAATAAGGTAGAATTGCTGTCTTCCAAATAATATTGGTATATATATATATGTCATAGTTACCGAAATCATCATTTAAAATATATATATATATATATATATATATATATATATATATATATATATGTTGATCCCACTTTGTCATTTTAGTGTTTCAAACGCAATATTCACAATTTTTTCTCCAAGGGTTTTCTTGATTTTTGTTAAAAGATATTATTTCATTATACTTTTTCCAGAAAATTTTCCTATTTTTCCAAAAATTTACCAATTTTTTCTCTTTTTTTGGCCGTGCCGAATTTACCCGAATTCCTACTTGGTAACTATGTTTAGGTCCCAAGTATAATCAAAATTCAACGGTAATTGATTCACTAATATCTAGCATAGATATAAATATATTATAAAGTAATCTCACCTAAAAGAAAAGAAAAAAAAACAGGCCCATCTGGGCCACCTCCAACCTCTTTGCTTCGTTTTGTCTCTGATGCCTCCGTTAAAAAGAAACAACTCCAGTCTTCGTCTTCGTCTTCCTCTAGAAATCCCGTACACCTCTCCTCCTCTATCTTTTTCCTGTGTTAATAATGGCGATCACAGCTTTATTACCCACAACCTCAACAAGCAAACACCTTCACCAAACACCCAAACGCAAGAAGAAACACCAACCATTACCACCAAAACAACCATCTCCATGGGATCAAATCAAGAGCCTTCTCACTTGTAAAGAGATCGAAGGTTCCAGAGTTCACGACCCTTCCAAAAATGGCTACTCAAAGCTAGGCTCTTCGTGCACTTCTCTATGTAACTTCAGAGATGTCGTTCATGGAAACACGAGAGTTATGCACAAGGACGAGAACTCGCCCGAAAGTAGTACTCTCGGTAGGGAAACCGGTGGTCGTTTTGGAAGGAGTACGGTGACCGAGTTGACTCGGTCAACGGTTTCTATAAGATCCAACGGTAGTGGGGCTAGTGCTGGTGGGTACTCTAACTCTAGAGGAATGCAACTGAGGAAGCTTTCTGGGTGCTACGAATGCCATTACATCGTCGATCCGAGCAGGTATTAAAGGAAGATTTTTTTCTAAAAAAAAGCTTATTATCTGCTTTAATTGTTTGGTTTAATGGGCAATTAAAGGAAAATAAAACTTATTCTTATTATCTGTTTTAGCGGTTTGGTTTAATGGAATTAAGGGAAAACAAAAATTAAAAACAGGTACCCTTCTCCTAGAACTACCATATGCGCTTGCTCGCAGTGTGGAGAAGTGTTCACGAAGACTGAAAGCTTGGAGCTTCATCAAGCTGTAAGGCATGCAGGTATACAACATTCTTCTCTTATCTTCAGTTAATTTTTTCTCTTTTTCGCTTTTTGGGTATATAATTGTCTGAAATTTTAATGGTGTAAAATGATTTATCAAGAATACTTTTGCTTTTTTCAGCTTTCTGTGGATCGAGAATATCAAAATAAACAGCACGAAATTTACAAAAAATTTATTAGATTATGAAAATAGATGTTATTTGGCCGTTTTAATCAACTTGCTATTGATACTTCTGCACTATTTTGATGGGCTAAAACCATAGAAAAATATATTTCTGCACTATTTTGATTGGGTAAAACCATCAAACACCCGGAGTGACTCCTCCTCATCATCATATTTGGGGTCAATCTTGTGGTGAGTCTTATTTTTTCTTTGCGCTAGGCTTTTTGTAACTTCCGACTTTCATCCAAGTTTTAATTAGTGTTTCTCTTCTCTATCTTCATTTTGCTGTAGCAACTTCACTGTCTGCTTTGTGCTTCCATTGTACCGCCAAAAATGTACTTATTTAATTATTATCTATAAAAAGTTTCATCAGTTCGATCAGGAATAGAGGGGTTTAAAATAAAAATTTGTTTTATAACATATATTTCAAGCACAAATGTCTACTTATTAGATTAATAAATATTTTCCGGCTCTTAATGGACTCTCGCCGGTGGTGCAGTTTCCGAGCTGGACCCCGAAGATTCAGGCAGAAACATCGTAGAAATAATCTTCAAATCCAGCTGGCTCAAAAAGGATAGCCCAATCTGCAAGATCGAACGGATATTAAAGGTCCACAACAGCCAAAGAACGATCGCACGGTTCGAGGACTGCCGAGATGCGGTCAAATCCCGAGCCAACAACCTCAGCAGGCAAAATAAAAAAAACCCCAGGTGCGCCGCCGACGGTAACGAGCTGCTCAGGTTTCACTGCACGACGCTCACGTGCGCACTCGGCGCAGGCGGGTCATCGACCCTGTGCGGGTCCGTACCCGGCTGCGGAGTCTGTACGATCATTAGGTACGGATTCGCGGGAAAGGCGCAGGATAGCGGGAAAGGGGTGCGCACAACGGCGAGTAGTGGGAGGGCACACGATAGTTTGGCAGGGTTGGATGGGAACAGGGCTATGCTCGTGTGTCGGGTTATAGCTGGACGAATTAAGCGTGGACCGGAAGATACAGCGGCTGTCCAGCCGGGTGATGAGGCCGTGTCGGCCGGTTCGTATGATTCGGTGGCCGGTTATTCGGGGATTTACTCGAATCTCGAGGAGCTCTTCGTTTATAGTCCCAGGGCTATTCTTCCGTGTTTCGTCGTGATCTACAGAGCTCAAGATGAACAGCCTGAATGGAGGCATTAATTTATTATTAGTGAAAAAGACGGCATGCCAGCCCCTCTCTTTTTATGAAAGCTCTGCCTTACCGGCAGTCGATTATATTACTTGAGGCTAAGATTTAGAGCATAAAATTCACTACATGTCTCAAAGTTTAAGTAAATGCACAGGTGATGTCTGTATTTTTTTTCTTATTGATAGTTCAGATGTGATGTCTCAAACTAACTTACCATCGTGTAGACAAATTCCTTTTCCCTTGTAAATAGAGTTTAAATATTTTTTATAAGCTATTATTATTATTATTATTATTATTATTATTATTATTATTATTTTGTGATAGAGTATCTCAAGCTTGGGCTTGGAATAATCCCTAATATAGGCGGAGGCAGGATTTTCTTCTAGTGGGAGCTAGCAATGATCGATATATGTTAATAGTCATTTTACCCTAGATTTAGGGTCGATATATGTTAATAGTCATTTTACTGTAGATTTAGGGGCTTGTAAACCACAGATTTGGAGGCTTATACATCAAAAATAAAAAGTACTGGCTTATGCACTTTCAAGAGTTAAATAGGGGCTTCAACCCCCACATTGTCCCCTCATGCCTAAGCCAATGCCCTCACCGCCACTGTGTTACATACAGAGGGGTTACTTCTCCAAGATAGGACCTCGGTGATCAAACTCAAGTTGTTCTACTACTGTGATGACCTGTTGTTTGTTGTTATGCACCAAAGTTTGAATGTTAAAAGTTATCGTGGCCTGAAACATTGCCTCATTAAAGGTTGACAATACTGCACTTCTAAGGGCAAAGGTTCAATTTCAGCTTATCTATGAGAAAATAAAAATAAATAAATATATTTTGTATACTTGGGTTTGTGTTAGGTACGAGTTTTCTCGTAATCTTGTTTATAACTTAGGATATCCCAAGCTTACACTTTAACTATCCCTAAGAAATGCCCTTCCCCCCACCATGCTACGAGTATTCACAGATTACACACCTTCCAGGGCATTTAGGCTGCGTATGGCATAGCTCTTTGCTAGCCCTTGTCACATCAGAGTTCACCTGCTTTAGTTTTTTCCCATTCTCTTTTCTAACTCTTTACAAAGGAAGATTTATCTGCTTTAGCAGTAACTTCTCTGCTCTCTACTAACTCCCTACTAGAGCTAATAAAATTTGCTCAGTCAAGCAGTGAGTAGAGAGGATGGTAGAACTGTTGAACAACTAAATCTTATATAAAGTCTTACTATGCAAGGAGTTATCAAGGAAACGGGGTACTTGTTAAAGCAAGCAGCATGATGTTAGCAAAGAGGATTGGAGCCTACTAAAGCAGGTGAACTCTGCTATGATAGGGGCTACCAAAGAGCTATGTCATACGCAGCCCTAGTAATCACAGAATTGAGGAGTCGCTACTTGAACTCACAACATTGGGGAGCATGCCCAAATCGTAACACCAAATTGTTAAATATATTTTTTATAGCAAAGGAATGACAAAAACAAAAATTTTAATGTAATATTTCAAACCCAAAGCCTAGCCCATTAGGGCTAGGGTTGACTAGGGTCAAGGACTGAGGCAAGTGGGCCCATCAGCCCAGCTTCCAGCCCAATTAGTATTGCCTCCCCCCCCCACGGTCCACACCATGCCCTAGACTCAGTCAACTCGATTCGGTAGAATTTCAATCAAACTTAGATAGAAACTAAATTTTCCAATTTGTTGAGTAACTAGAGCGAGTTTCAAACAATTCAACCGACTTGATTAAAACTACCTCATTTAAATTGACAAAAATTATAAAAAAAATTCATTTTACATACGTCAGATATAAATTTTATCTTAGCCACAAGGCACAGACATGTATAATCGTGCACCGGCACCGACATCCATTAATGTCTGATCTATAATAATAAATTTCACTGAAATTCTCTGAAACAGGGGTACAATGAAAACATTGATAAAAATTCTTTGAAACAGGGGTACAATGAAAACATTGATAAAAATTCTCTGAAACAAGGGTACCAGTTTTTAATTTTTTTCAAATGCATCTATCTAGCCATCTTTTTGCTTCTTCGTTAGGACGAAAAAATTCGACCAGGTATGAATGGAAGGCTTATTATATGTAAAAGCAAAATGGGTCGAATTGCATAGAAAGTAGATCAAGAGCGAAATTTTTTTTAAATGTCCATCGATAGATTACTAGTTTGTGAAGAACATATTACTTCAAAACTCTTGACAAGATCAGACTTTAAGAAATTTTAAGGCCCCAAAAAATATGCTTTTGACAGAATTTAGTAGCTACAAGGCTGCTGATTAGTTTGATAAATATTCAAGTGGGTGATGTGAGTCACCCCAGAATATGTAGGTTTGGTATAGGGTAATCCCAAATTATTGCTCTAAGTAGAGTTGTGAGCTGATCCGTACCCGACCTCGGTTTAGGTCGGGTCGAGGTGCACCATCGGATTGGTCGGGTCCGTCGTGCATATGCATTGTACTTTTTGGGCAGCCAAAATTTTAATTAGGATTAGAAGGTGTTAATATGGAGACGCCCTTTAGTCACATCATTACCGAAATTAGCAATAGAGTCGTTACAAACTTTGTTCGCATATATATTTTTATTTTTCGTAATTCAACTTTGTTCGCATATATTAAAAGGCATCTATTACCTCAAGTATAAAATGGACCTTGTTAGATTTGAGAGTTCCTAAAACAAGAGTTAGCCTCCAATGAGTGTCCAATCAGTATGAGTAGGCATCGCAATCTACGTCTATGTGACTGAGTGGCATATGAATTTTTACAGAATTTTATATATTGAAAATTTGTACAAGTGACTCAATCATAGGGACACGCCATGTCCATGGTGGGCAAGCTCCCTAAATAATTCTACTCTCCGGGCCGTTTGCACCCCTTACTACTGAACTACCCATGCACAAACTTTAACTCATGAGTAGGTCACGTGATCCCGGTTATAACGGGCAGTGGATTTGGTAATGTTGGTTCGTAGCATGCAGAGCATAATTATCAGGCGGGCACGTGGTTGCCTCGGAGGGATTACAATAATCCATAAACTATTGGACAAAATATAAGTGGGTTTGTTTGAACATGTGCACTCAGCCACTGATTCTCTATTCCAATTTAAAGCTCTAAAAAGAACATGATGAGTTTGTTGACTTCCTTCACATGCCAAGTCCCACTTCTTCTGTTTGGACCAATATGCTTTTTTCTGCCCCATGAGTGGATAACAATTATAACTTTACAATAACATGTAGGCTGCGTTTGGCATTATTCTTTGGGAGAGTAGAAAAGAGCAACTACTACTCTTTGGCTGTATTTATAATTACTGGTTTTTTTCATGCTCTTTTAAAGAGAGTTTTTTTCCATGTTAGAAAGAACAACCTCCCTTTTTTTCTTCTTCCAATCTCTCTCTCCTAAATTCATTTGCAACAATAAAAAGTAGCAGTTGCTCTTTTCTACTCTCCCAAAAGCAATGTCAAACACAACCTCTGTCATTGCAAAGAAATTTGGGGAGAGAAAGATTGGAAGAAGATAAAAAAAGGCTACTCTTTGAAATAGAAAAAGCAACCCTCTTTAAAAAGCATGATTTTATATGCTCTTTTAAAGAGAGATGTTTTTAATGTTTTAAAGAACAACCTCCTCTTTTTACTTCCTCCAATCCTTCCCTTTCTCCCTATATTCATTTGTAACAATGGAGTTGTTCTTTTCTACTCTTCCAAAGAGCAATGCCAAACACAGCCGTAAGAGTACTAGCTAGGGTTAGTTATAAAATATAAATATGAAATACCACCACCACCTCTAGGATACCGGTATTTGCAATTGCATATTTGGACTTTGCACCTTTGAGTTTCCATTGTTAAAACCATTGAGTGCCTTGAATTTGAATATGGAGATCTTTTTTCCGCCTAATTTTTTCTATAACAGATCTTGAGATCATAGCCCACCTATCAAATGGCTGGTTGTTGATTCCACGTAAAAAACATCCACAAAAGTGATCCAAGAACCTTCTCATGGTACACCCATGATCACAATCACTTTTGGGAATCGGTGCCATATGAAATCAACACCTAACTATTTGATAGATGGGTCATGATCTCAAGATCTATTGTGTGGAGGATTGTGCCAAAAAATTATCTCAATAGACTAACTGAAGGCAGTCAACGGTTTTAAAAGTGAAAAACTTTAGGCTGCAAAAAACAAATCTTAAGTGGCAAACATCAGTACCCCAGCATGAAATACCAGTCCTGTTTTAGAATGTCACCTGGAATAAAAAAACTGACAGTATGATTATACGCACCTGATCTCAAAATTTTGTGTGAAAGATTGGGAAGAAAAATGATCTCCATCATATGCAATCATATGCAGTCAATGATTTTTCCACTGTGGTTCTCTTAGAGATTTGGTGTTTGAAAACAGAGGTACGCAGATTTGAGTGGGTTTTAGGTGCTTGGCCCGTCCACTGGGGCATGGCACACATGAAGGTCACTGTGCAGATTATGAGAAGTATGCAGAAGTTAAGAGCGCATAGATCTGGGCTCCCAGTGCTTGGATAGAGCACTTAATGCCAATACTCATGGAGATTTGCAGTTAATTGCTACACTAATTTACACTGCCTGATGAATGATCACAGTTGCTTCTCTGTGTGATGGATTTCGTACTTGTGATGGACAATGAAGACTGTATTGAGTGATGAAATTTTTTTACTATCATCAGATGGTTGACATTATTTCCGCTTGATTTATGTTGATATTGCACGAATGTAGACAGTCAGAGACATAGAAGGGGCCATGGTGCCCATCTGGTGGATTCTCAGTAACAAGAAAGATTTTGGATGGGTTACAGAGTTTTAAGGTGGATTATGGAACAAGGGGCTGTTTGGATGTACAGCTATTGGATCATTTTTGGTGTAAATGATCCCAAAACCCAAGTCCAAAATGCTACCAGTGGGAGTTAACTCCTACGAATAAGACGAAATTTATCTCGCCCCATTAGCCAAATTGGGGTACATCCAAGTAGCTATGAAGGAATGGTAGATTGTTCCTCTTTCAAACGTCAGTTGCATGTTTGGTCTGAGAGAATTGTATTTATTTGTGCTTATTATAAAAAATAAGACTAACTCTTGCCAATGAGTTATTGCTCATCTTTTCACCCCCTTAAGTCTTGGCAAAAATTATTAGGGTACCTTAATATTAATAATAATAATAATAATAATAATAATAACAAAAAACAAATAAGATATACAATCAAACATTGTACCCAATTACCAGCGCCAAAAAGGCTTCTCCTGCATAAATTACTGTGTGTTTGACCTTGCCCTCAAAAACGCATAAATTACTCACCTTATGGGCATACTTCTTTTTTATCAATAAAAAACACTTTCGAAACTGTAAGCTTCTTCCAAGGCATACAACTTTTTGGATGTATATGATGATATCCCGACAAATGGATCTTATATGATGAGTAATTTTGCAATCAACAAACCCGCTGAAACTCATTGAAATGTTAGCAATCAGCCGTCTTGCCTGCGATGACTGCTGAAGACCATCGTTTAGACTGTAGACAGCCACCCCGAGAATTTGACCACCCAGATCATGTAACCAAGTCGAACTGTCCAAGCCATGCATGATGCCTGCATTGATGGCTTGTCGCCCAGGTTGCTTGTACTTCGTGGAGTATCTCAATTCTACCAACAACAGGCCTGTGTGCCTAAGAGCCTAAGCTGCCCAGTTGATGAGCATGGCACATAACCTAAAATCCAGCCCAGTGAAGGGCAACCATCCACCAGCACTTCTATTAACTGGTTTGTAAGAACCATTCGATGGTGCTATTTTCACGCTTGAACATCCAAAAGCTGGCTGGCCAGCATCGGGTGATTGGGAACTGTTGGCATATACATGAATTGTGGATTTAGAAACAGTAAGAACAATGTAATGTGTTTGTGGGGTGCGCCAAAATATCATTCCTGTTTACATATAATATCCCCCTTAGGAATGAAATCCAATCAATGAATGCATACTTCAAGTTGATCATGGTTCTGCAAAAAATGAGAATGCTTTTGTTACAGTATCTTACCAGAAAACCAGGTTTTTGGTGATCCATATGACAGCCAATTACTAAGTTGACTTAATGAGTTCCCAAACAATGGAATTTGATCAAGACACGCCTCTTTGTAGGAACTAAAAATCAAATTTGTTTACTTCATACGATGAGAAGTAGAGCATTGTTTACTTCATATGATGAGAAGTAGAACACAAAAATTCATACATGAACTCAATTTTAGATTTGGATGGAAGAGGCAGAAGGGGGGGGGGCGTAAAAACCAGGTACCAGCACTCAGTTGCACACAAAATCGGAATAAAAGGCTATGGTTCTGCGTTCACAGTCTTGCAAGCTGAGTAGCTCCACGTCAAAAACCTCAAATTGTTTCGAGCTGAAAAATGTGGATGGTCCCACCTGTAAGAAGGTAAACATGGGGGTGAATATGGCAGTGTCAATGGTAGTAGACCAACCAACAAGTGTAAACCTATACGACACTTCCACTTACTATTTAGATTGCAGATTTACTCTCTACATTGTTCCAGTTAGTATTTGTTGCTATCTAATTGCATAAATCACTTAAATCTTAGTAGCTTCCCATGTTCAACAAAAAATAATCCCTACGAGTTGACCATCGCTAGAGCTGGATCCACAGGCTCAAGAGATAGTGATACAAAAATAAATGAGAGGAAAAAAACAGACTAGCCTCATCAATATTACCACTATTTCTGTGAGATAATTCACCAAAGTGTTTTCTTGATCTTCATTTTTCAGAAACACAATTTTCGAAGATGTGGATTATAAGAGATTCGATCAATTTCAAACTTGCTAATGGAAAATGATCACAAGCCCTACTGGATCAAGTCTTTGAAACCTTTGATTCATCCCTCATATAGCAGGGTAATATTTGTTATCCATGATTTAACGAAACCAAGTACAGGATCACACAAGAACTCTAATAAAGAGGACTACAGACATTTTAAGATGAGTTGGTATTAGACACCCAACCCAAGTGCCAAGATCAGTGACAGGTCAAAAATGTGCTTTCCCTGATTTGGCCGTTCATAAGTAGCTGCGCCCCTCCCAAGGTATTAACAAGAGGGAGATTGACCCAAGTTCAGCCTCGGCACAGGTCGGATACCTAATACCATCTCCTTCAAAATTGACTTGGCCTATCTAAGATGATGATAGATCTGTATAAAGAGCAAGGTTTAAAATCTCGTTATTACAGTAAACACTGGAAGCAGCCGGCACAATTATATATTCTTTATGCCGGCTGGTATAAATTGGCATATACCGGTAATTAAAAAATAATAACAAATAAGATAAATAAATGAAACTCTTAGATTTGTTCCATCTCCTATATTATCTCTCCCAATATTTATCTTACTCCTGGTGTTTCTCCATTTTCCGATGCTTACTGTTTTCTTGCTCAATTGAAATCCTTCCACTTCTTTTTTTTAACCCGGTAGATATATAGGAAAATAACACTAGATACTGTTTATACCAGGCAGTATAAACAGTATAATGAACATCTCGGACGGTATATGACCGAGAAGTTCATAGACGTATTTACCGTACTGGTCTCCACCAGCAGTGGTATATATCAGCACTGGCCGGTATTTTAGACCATGATAAAAAGCCAAATTATTTATTAGTAAAGTTGTCTACTTGTTCTGTTGTAGTGTCTTGATATTTGCTTTAGGTAGCTTGTCTAACAATGATCGAGGTTTCAGTAAATCAGTTTAGCTCACCAAAAGTAACTGACAAATTAAAGCATTAAAGGCTACCAAAGAGCAAAGTGAAACTTACGGGTGGTCCAAGCTCTGGAGGAATGATAATTCGTCGCTTTCCTCCCGGCCTCATGTCATGTATTCCTTCCTCAAACCCTGCATCAATTTCATCTGTCCCTTAGCCACCACTCGAGGAAAGAACACTAGAATGGTCCATCGTTAGGAAGTAAAAGATCAAAATAGTAATGGAGTGTGTCATATACCTTTCAAAAAATACATATGCATTGCATTTAGGATTTCTCTATTTGACCCTCTGAAACTCTAAAAGCACCACCCACGTTGCACCTTTAGGGGTGCAAATCAGTGGCTGCAAATAGAGCTTTCCTTGCATTTGTGCATTGGATGATAAGAATCGGATGTGAATTTTTTTTGTCTAAAAACGTTAAGAAAGTGAAAAGGAAGCCAAAAAATAAGGATTCGATAAACACAATGTATACCGTCTCTAAAACACTATATATATATATCAGATCAGTGATAAGATTAGCAAACTCCATCAGGGAGAGAGATCATTGAGTGACTATTACACTACGTTTGGTCCTTCTGGGATGAGTTAGCACGGTATTAGGAGAGTGACATGTGCAGTACTTGCAGTGGCAAGGTACAACAAATGATCGAATGCAAGAAAGTGTTTGACTTGTTGAGGGATTTGAACCCTGATCAGTCATAGAATTTATCATTTTATCACCTTTAACTTAGTGCTGCTAGACCTCAGTTTGCTACTAACAAGTTGATGATGTGCAGATATTAAGAAAAATGAATAAAAGAGAACCGAAGTGTTAATCTTCGTCAAAATGAACTCAAAAGGCAACAAAAAAACGATTGAACGTGAATGATGATTCATCGCTTGTTTAAAACCAAGAAATCGCACTTTACGATTGAGCGAAGTTAGAAGAAGAAAATAAGAAATTGTAATATATGATTCTCTAGGAAACGATCAGAAAGAAAGGCGATACAAGAAAGAAGAACGATCGATTGTAATGAAGAATCGTCCATAAAAAGAGATGCGCTGAAAAGAGAAATCGTGATTACGATTTTACAAAAAATAGAAGTTTGCTATTGCTGCTGATCACGTGAGAAGATACACCGCCATGAATCAAAATAGGAGAACTCTTGAAATAGAAGTTTGGTGAATCACAGATCTGAGAAGATTGATGAAGATAAACCCCTAAATATCTCGGTTGCTGAAAATAAGGAGAACAATCCAGAAGCGCATCAACTATCTAAAGTAAGAAAGATTAAAATTAGGAATTAGAGTTATATTAGGAATCTTTTATTTTTAGTAGTTTCTTTTATTAGAATTAGATCATTATAAATCGACCCTTATGATCTATAAATAAGAAGGCTCGGCATAGGAATAATTTATCGAAGAATTTCACAGTATCAATTGACAACTGAGGTCTGAGTTTTCTTCCGATCAAAGTAGTTTAGGTTTATCAAGTAACATCATTCATAGTTCTCTAAGGTCTTACCTGACAATCAAGGCTGAGAAAGCTGAAAGATCAATCCTTTGGATGGTTCTACTTTTGCTTTCTAGTTTAGATTTATTTTATTGCAATTTACTGCTTTGTAAACATCTCCAAATTTTGATTTGAATTGACGACTCAGGTTGAGATTTGCAGATTTGTGTAAAGGTTTTATTTTTCCATCTTTGATTTGCTAGAATTTGATTGACACCCAAATCTCTGGTAGATTAAAGATTAGTATAAATCTATATTGAAATATTTTAGTTTTTAATTGACGCCCAAATTCTAGAAGATTGAGATATACTGTAACGGTATTTTAAATTTGTAAACATCCGATAGCTGAAGATTGTGATTGACGATCTCAATCTAAAGGAAGATCTAGGATTTATTTTCTTGCAAATTAGATTAAAAACCATTCTTTTATTCATATTTCTCAAGTAGTTTAGAACCTTAAAGATAAATATAAGTTTTTAAAAAGAGTAATACAAAGGTAAACACTTCCTCGTGGGAACAATCCTATACTAGTATTACAATTTCCATTACAATTTTCATTGTGTGCTTGCAATAGGTTAAAACTTAATTAGATACACATAGTAAGACGATCAAACCCCGAGTATGAAGCCATCAGGGCTGACATTTTGGGAGGAGGGGAATGTCTCTCAATTGGTTTGGTGTTCGCTCGGTTACTCCATGAGGAGAGTCGTAGACAGTTTATGCAAGTTGGTCCTCCGAGTGGTGACCCAGAGAGGTATGCACTTTCCTTCTCTGAGTTTCGTAGGGGTGGAGGCAAACCTGGTGGAGGTCGTAGTGGTAGACACAGTCGTGGTTGAGGTCTGAGAGATGAAATAGAAAAATCTAAATGTGCTCACTGTTGAAGAAAGAGACATCAGATAGATGCATGTTGGGATCTTCATGGCAAGCTCAAGTTTCTACTAGGGCTCGCGCATATCAAACAACTAGTGATGAGGGGACATGTCTTCTGATTACTGCTACACCTGCTTCTGCTCCTTCAGTGAGTGCATCATCGCCTGCGCAAGTCACTCTTTCTCAGAAGGAGTACCAGGATCTTCAGAGTCTTCTTCAACGGGCAATCATCTCACAAACTTTTGTTTCAGGAGCATCCTCCAATTCATCCCATTTGGCTGAGTCAGGTATCTATGGTTGTGCGCATGTATCATCCTCGTCCTTGTCCCCATTGATAATTGATTCTGGGGCTACCGATCAAATGACGGATATGTCGCATTTCTTTTCTACCATCTCTAGTGTTTTCGATAGCTATCAGATTCGTATTGCAGATGGTTCTCTTGTCCTTGTGCAAGGTAAGGGAACCATCCAGTTGGGTACCCTACCAATAGCCTCTACATTGTTTTTTCCTAAAATGTTTTTTCCTAAAATGTCTTTAAATCTTTTAACTGTTAGTCTTTTAACCAAATATCTGAACTACTCGTAACCTTTTATCCTTCTCGTTCTGTGTTTCAGGACCTGACTTTGAAGAGGATATTGGTCATGGTCATGAAAAGCGTGGGCTCTATTGTCTGAGGTGTTGGGTTTACAGAGGATACATAGATCTATAGCTGCTAGTGTCAGGATGGAGGAACTTCAGTTGTGGCATGCCTGATGTAGCCACTTACCTATTTCCTGTCTTTCCTTACTTTTTAGAGAAAAATTTCAGAATTGTGATTTGTCCTTGTTTAAGTGCGAAGTTTGTGTTTTTTCTAAACATCAAAGAAGTAGTTATCCTATTAGTGATAGTAGAAGTACAATTCCTTTTGAGTTAATACATTCAGATGTTTGGGTTCCATCTCCTGTTGCTTCTGCTCATGGTTATAGATATTTTGTTTCCTTTATTAGTGATTGCACTCATTATATCATGCTTTATTTGCTTAAAACAAAAGATGTGGTTGCTTATGTGTTTCCTACATTTCATAAATTGGTTGAAACTCAGTTTCATGCCCATGTTAAGGTTCTGCATATTGATAATAGAGGGGGGTATGCCTCACACCATCTTCAGGCCTACTTACGTGAGCATGGAATTGAGTGGCAGACCACTTGCCCTTATACCCCCAACAAAATGGGGCATCTGAAAGAAGATTTGTCATGTCCTTGAAGTTGTTTGCTCTCTTCTGTTAGGGATGAATGTTCCCAAGTATCCGTGGGGTGAAGCTGTTCTTACCTCCATTTTTTTATCAACCGCATGCCCACTCTGGTTCTCCGAGGCAAATCTCCGTGCAAATTAGTGTTCCCTAATCATGTTCTATTCCCCATTCCTCCTCGTGTCTTTGGGTCATTGTGTTTTGGCCATATTCTAGCAGTGCATCGATCCAAACTTGATCCTAAAGCCACTCGTTGTATCTTTATTAGGTATCCTCCTACCAAGGATCAAAATTTCGGCCGAAATGACCAAAATTTCAAGTCAAATTATTGGTTTCGGTCCTCACCGAAACAATAATTTGGACCAAAATTTCGGTCAGATTTTTATAAGGGACTGATATTATTGGCCGAAATTTCGGTTCAAATTTTCGGCTTTGGTCCCCTCCGAAACCGAAACGAAACCCGAAATTTTGATCCTTGCCTCCTACCATGGATCAAAATCTCGGCCGAAATTTAAAATTTTCGGCCAAGATGACTCGGTTTCAGCCATACCCGAAACGAAAATTGGAAGTTATCGGCACCCACTCGAAACATTGAAATTATCGGCTAATAATTTGAAGTTTTCGGCAATAATTTGATTTTTTTTTTCAAATTTTTTTTAATACTATAATTTTTTCCTTTCTTTCTTCTTCTCTCCTCCAATTTTTTTCCCCCTTTTCTTCCCCTCACTTGCCTCTTTAATCCCAGAAAAACAAAAAACTGGAGGAGAAGAAGAAAGGAACAAAAAAAAAAAAGACCTACCTAGTTGTTGCGCCCTAGCCCCCGAAGGACTTCTATAGCCCCCCAAAATCAGATTTTTTTTTCCTTCCCTTCTTCTCCTCTATTTTTTTTATTTTTCTGCGATAGATCTGGGGTTTTAAACCTATTTGTTTTTAAGGGGCTTGACTCCGGTGAAAGTCATTTACACACAAAAAGGTGTTCAAATGATCATAAATCGTCAATGGTTTAAGATGTGGGTGATCTATAAAGTTAGGGGAGACTTAAGCCATCTGATTTCAGTCATAATGGGCCCAAAAATATTTTTTAGGGAGATTTAAGCCATCTGATTTGTGGAGTTAATATCATCCATTGTTTTCAATTTAATGGCTGATATTAAAGACCACTAATCAATGGTTTAAGAAGGGCCCTAAAGGTACAGATTTTAAATTGGTTTAAGATGGGCTGCGATTTTTTAAATTGAAACCCATAATTTTTAAGGGACCGACTCTCCTGACCATCATTGGTGTTTAAATGATCTTACACCATCAATGGTTTAAGATGTGGGCGATCCGAACCATCAAAGTGACAAATCATATATTGAAGTGCAACATGTCTAAAAATAGTATTTTAAGGAGATCTAAACCATCGGATCCATTGACTATAATAATACCTGTTGCTTTTAGTTTTAATGGCTGATATTAAAGTTCGTCAATCGGATTGTTGACGTCCACTTATCCGCATATTTCATTGGGCTGAGATTGCCCTTCCAATTAGGGAGATTTAAGCCATCTGATTTATGGAGTTAATATCAACCATTGTTTTCAATTTAATGGTTGATATTAAAGACCATTAATCAATGGCTTAAGATGGGCCCTAAAGGTACATATTTGAAAATTGGTTTAAGATGGGCTGTGCTTTTAAAAATTGAAACCCATAATTTTTAAGGGACCAACTCTCCTGACCGTCATTGGTGTTTAAATGATCTTACACCATCAATGGTTTAAGATGTCGGCGATCCAAACCATCAAAGTGACAGATCATATATGGAAGTGCAACATGTCTAAAAATAGTATTTTAAGGAGATCTAAACCATCCGATCCATTGACTATAATAATACCCGTCGCTTTTATTTTTAATGGCTGATATTAAAGTTCATCAATTGGATTGTTGACGTCCACTTATCCGCATATTTCATTGGGTTGAGATTTCCATTCCAATGATAGATTGCTACTTGGACAATTTAGATTGAGGGCTGATAAATCAAACTTCAATGATGTGAGATAAAAATGGCATTGTAAGGATATTTAAGCCATCATAAATGGCCAAAAAAGGCATGGTAGGCAGTTCTAATTTGTGGACTATACTGTGAAAGAGTTAAAAAAAATATAAAAAAATAAAGTTTGGTCAAGTTCAGCAAAGTTCAAAGCATTTAAAGAAAATTTGATCGAAATTTGACTAATTTACAGTTTAGGTGGTGAACAAAACCGAAACCGAGATTTTGATCCATGCCTCCTACTCAACAGGGTTACAAGTGCTATGTTCCTATCTCCCGAAAATTCTCTGTTACTATGAATGCCACATTCTTTGAAGATACTCCCTTTTATACAAGTTAGGGGGAGAGATCTCGGTGCCATCTTTAGAGGAGACTTATGGTGAAGAGAGCACAAGAGTGATACCCATGGATCAAAATATCGTCCGATACCGATACGTATCGGTATCGGACGTGAACGATACGGTACATTAAATGTACCGTATCGTTAAAATACATGTATGTATCGAACGATACATTGAATGTATCGTTCGATACGGACCGGTACCGATACGTATCGTCCGATACGTACCGGTTTTTTGACTGGACGATACGTACCGGTTTTCCGACATTTTGATCCATGGTGATACCAAGGGTGGATGTGACTGGTGTGTTTCCTGACATCAGTGATAGAGAGAATGAAGAAGCAGAACAATTTGATAGGTTTGCCAAAGACAGAAAAGGAGAATTCTATGTTAAGAAGAAGTTCAAGGATACTAGGTTATCACAAGAGACACCACAAGAACCTCTTTCAGAGACTATTGACCAAAGTCCTTTACTGGAGGAAGGCGATCAAAGTCAAAGTGAGCTCGAACTTCCCATTCCTCTTCGAAGTCGTCATCCTATTAGTAAGTATGTTTCTTACCAAAATATGTCAGATTCTCATCATGCAGGATTCCATTTCTATTCCTACTTTTGTGTCTAATGTTTTATCTCAGCCAAAATGGAAGGAGGCTATGGTGCATAAAATGGATGCCCTTGAATCTAGTCATACATGGGAAGTTGTTGCTCTTCCCCAAGCAAGAAGGTGCTTGGATGCAAGTGGGTTTATACTTGGGAATATAGACCTAATGCTGAAGTTGAGAGGTATAAAGCTCGGCTTGTGGCAAGAGGTTTTACGTAGACACAAGGTGTTGATTATCAAGAGACTTTTGCTCTAGTGGCTAAGTCTAATACTATCTGAGTTCTATTATTCCTAATTGCTTGTAAGAATTGGGCACTTTATCAATTGGACGTGAAGAGTGCTTTTCTTCATGGTGACTTAAAGGAAAAGGTTTACATGTCATTGCCACCGGCTTTTGTAAAATAAGGGGAGCCTGAGAGAGTCTACAGGTTAAAGAAATCGATTTATGGGTTAAAACAGTCTCCTAGAGAGGATATTTGGGCATCATAGGAGGCAATCATGAGGACTGAGTATCATAGGAGTCACTATGACCATACCTTATTTGTAAAGAGAGGAGTGCATCTAAACGTGGAGTTGGTATACGTTAATGACATCTCACAAGTGATAAGATCCTTCAGTTGAAAGGATATTTGGGTAAAGTCTATGAGATCAAGGACATAGGTCCATTAAAGTACTTTCTTAGAATTGAAGCTGCTAGATCTATGAAAGGTATTGCCTTGTCTCAAAGAAAATATACCTTAGATGTGCTTAGAGATACAAGAATGATGGGATGTAAGCCAACTACTACACCCATCGAGCATAATCATAGACTCAGAGGCATGCATCAGCAGATTGTTGGTAGGCTTATCTATTTCACGACTAAATATATCATACGTGGTTAGTGTTGTTAGCTAGTACAAGCACTAGTATCCATCTTGATAATGTCTACCGAAATTTGAGATACTTGAAGAGTAGTCTAGGTCGAGGACTTCTATATAGAGATCATGGTCACCTTGATGTAGCGATTTTTACTAATGCTGATTGGGCAAGCTCCCTTGATGATAGGAGATCTACTACAGAAACTTTGGTCACTTGGAAATCCAAAAAACATGTAGTCTCTAACTCAAGTGTTCAAGGAGAATACAGAGTTATGTCTAAAGGCAATAGAAAAGGAATGCGGATGAGGCACACTCTTGCCAATTTGGGAGTTGAAGTAAAGCTTCCTATGATTTCGTTAAAAAATAATGAGGTCGCTCATCACATTGCCTAGAATCCAGTATATCATGAAAGGACAAAACACATAGAGGTGGATTGTCGCTTTGTTCGTGAGAATGCTGAATCCAAAGAAGTGTGCATTCCCCAAGTTAGATCTGAAAATCAGTTAGCAGATGTTCTCACCAAGGCTGTTAGTGGAAGTCGGCTTTATGATATCACTAGCAAGTTAGGCATGATAGATATATATACCCCAACTTGAGGTGAGTGTAGAGTTATGCATATGAGTGTGAGGAGTATATTATGGTTGTAGAGCAAGGATCAAAAAATCGGATTTCGTTTTGATTTCGGTAGGGACCGAAACCGAAATTTTCAACCCAGTATAAAAAAAAACTGAAAATAAGAGTTACCGTTTCAGTGGGGACCGAAACCAAAACATTTCAGCCGAAATCTATTTTGAACTATGGTGTAGAGTGTAAGTGGGTTACTTACATCTACCATACTATATGTGACATTGTAGTCCATGTCACATGTAAGATCGTATAGTCTTAATGCATTGGGAAGAGTGCTCATAACACTCAACCCTAATTTTCTCCTCTTCTTCTTTCTTCTTCTACCTAACCTTAATTTAATATATCTCTCTTGTTACTCAATCAATCACCACAAAATCACATCCATATGAGAGGGGTGGACAAACCGATCCAGTTCCCAGTGATTTCCACCGATAAAATGCACACACAGAGCCACGATGCTCAGAAAATCATGAAAGACCCAAATAATGGGATCACTGTAAATCCCAAAAAAGACAATAAATCTTGCAGGAACAGAAAACTAACCCCAGATTCATGATCAGCAGTGAAATCCGTTCCAAAAGGGTGTGAATCCGGCAGCTATCAGGCCTCAGATCTTTGAAATCCATGAATATAGGGATTTGAGAGTTTTATACAAAAAACCTTTCGTACACAATGATAGGGGCCTCAGCTCCAGTTGCTATAGAAGAGAGAAATGTTGGGGAAGTTGTACTGATCAAAACCCCATAAGAAAAACCATCATCGGAGGTCAATGGTTTGACTGCGGACGTCAGCATGGCATCAGCATGATATCAACACAGTAAATGATGATGGCAACATCAAGAGTTTAATTTCAGGGATCTTGTCTCTCTAATACCAAGTTAAAACTAGTATCACAGAATTAGGGTTAGAGTTACGTGGGAGAAAAATAGGTTGAGTTTATCTTAACTCAAACCCTTCTCTTATTCGTGTGTCTGTATATATATATATATATATATATATATACACACACACACACACACACACACACACACACACACTTGCTTCTATTGATGACACACCCATTTGTACTAACACACCCATTTACAGGTAAAGAGTGACCCAAAGAACAAACAAACTGACACACACCAATAATAATTCACAGACACACCAACATTATGTACTTCAGTCAACACGGTACACCCCCCGGTGACTTACACATGCACTTCATTGTGTTTTCTGAGAAATGTCATACTCCAAATTAGTTTTTTGTTCTGCTTAAACAATGTCGTATTTTTGTCATTTTAAAGCTTTATTCTATTTGCCTTCATGGGTGGTGGTTTCTTTCATTTAATTCCATCTACACATATTCAAAAAGAGACAATGCTGCCAAAGGAGAAGGCAACCTTTGTGGAGAGTGGATTAACAATTGAAGATAAAGATTCTTTAAAATGTCCATAGGTTTTTCAAAGACGAAAGGGCTTCATTGTCTCTCCTAAAGTAAAAAATTTCAAGTAGATGCTGTGACAGGGAACGCCCAAAAAAAAATATAAATAAATAAATAAAAAAAATTATGAACAGTGACAGCGTGTCGTGAACAGTGACATCGCGCTGTGAACAATGCCACAACATGCTGTGGACGACTCTGTCCAACGACGGAAATTTTCTTTTTTTACCTTTTTAGTCTTTTATTATTTTAGGACTCTTTTATTGTGAGTTTTATATTGTTTACGGTTTTCTTAGCCTATATAAAGGCATTGTAGACACTTTATTAAGCAATTTTTATTACTGAATGAAAGAGAGTTGCTTTTATTCAAAACCTAGAGAGCTTGTGAAGAGTTTTCAACCAAGGGAGTGAATCCTTCAAACCTTGAGGAGTGAGCAATCGTTTCTCATGCGACTTGGTACAAAGCCGACGTACAGCCGTGGTGTGAAGCTTCGGAAAAACCCTTGGTGTGAAGCCTTGGAATCTATCTTTTTAGTTTGTCTTTTCTCTAGTTGTCAGGTATTATTTTTCTTTCTTTGATAAAAGAACAAAAATCCCAAAAGAATCGTATTCCATGATATCATTAATCTCCCCTTTTTGAACTATTTATTCAAGTTTCATCTCCTTCAAAATCCCCGAGAAATCAAATCCGATATTGCAGTTATCACTTGATGCCCTAAACTAGAACGAATTTCGAGTTCCTTCATCGGAGTCGTTTTTCTAGATCGGGAAATTTTACGCATGCAACGCTAAAATGGATTAATCTAATTGTTTTATTAATTTCATTGAATTAATTTTATGCGTTGCTTGATTTTGAATATTTTCGCTATTCAATTCATTCTAAAAGTTAATCCCAATTTCGCATATTAGGGTTTTAGCGTTTGTCCCGCGTCATGCTGCCTTTTACAAGAGTCTCTATGGCTGTACCACCCACTATGCAAACCCTATATAGAATTTCACATGTTCCACATGTGGGTGCTTCCTCCCTCTCTCTCTCTCTCTCTCTCTCTCTCTCTCTCTCTCCAATGGATTAATGAGGTATTTCCGACATCAATAGATACTAGCATTTTGAGGCGCCTTTTGGTGAGAGAATCTGGTCAAAGGTTGACATTTGCAGACATCATACCCCTGAAAAATACGTGGTCAACTTTTCACATGATTATGGCACCAAAAGGTGCTTCTAAACTCCACTATTTCTTGATTTTGTGAGGAGTCAGTTCTATTATCCGTATGCACAAGGTTTTTCCTTTTACTTATAAACTGCATTTATCTGAAAGATGAATATCAAACCACATGAAGATTTACAAATGTTTACACCTAATATTTTCACCTGGAACCAATGCGTTAGTGCCTAACCGAATTTTAGCTGGAGAACCCTTTAGGTAGGTGCTATCAATACGACGGCCTGATTCATTGAAGCCTACGTAGTGAAATGTTACCTGTCATACCAAGGTTTAGAAGTCATTTTTGTGCCAGCAGAAACAGTTCAGAGAACATGCATGAATTTATATCCTCATACCAAAGTACAACAGATAACTGAATCTATTATGGGCATATTAATAATCAGATCTCACATCGACCGATCAAAAAAAAAATCAGATCTCACATCATAAACAGAAAATTTGTGGTAAATTGTATGCCCTCCGATAAATAAATACGTTTATATTCACCATGGAATCTAATCCATATACAAGTGGCATAAACCAATCTAAAGAACATTCGAAGATATTCCTATTATATGTATAGCATAAAAGATGTCTTTAAAAAATGCTTCCATCCTATCAAAGATTCAAGAAAATGCAACCTGACAGACATCCACGAACCATTCTGACATGCTTGAGAATGCTATCATTCTTAACTTTAAAAATATCATTATCAGATGAGATGATAAAATGATTGTTATGTCCTCAATTCTATCATGGCATGAAAATTTTACCAAGTCAACTTTTCTGTAAGTTCATCAGATTTTGTAGTTTAATATTATAGCCAGTTCACTTGAGCCCGATTTTGATGAAATCTTTTCTTCTGGTAGATATGTTTGGTTTGGATCTAACCTGCAACCTCAAGGTTGCAACAGAACAGATTGACAAAGGAGGGTTCAACCTCCCTTAGTCGACTATTGAAAGGAGAAAAAAACAAGGGGGGTTCAAAATTCAAAGCCAGCATGCATAACATATATTTGTTGAGACTTGAGAGAAGGCCTGATCCGACTGACATACCTTGTCCACCTTTAGGAGCTCTGCAATCGTAAAAGACTGATGGAGCCCATTCTCCTCTGCGTGAGAGGATTTTTTTCAGTGGGTTGAATTGGGTGTCGGTTATTATATCAAGTCTTGGGGATGCTATGACTAGGAGCCGACACCTGGCAGGCTGATGCAGGAGGTTAGAATCGAGGACCACATGACAGCTGGAGTGGTCCAGGTGGCCGCCTCATGGGTATCAACCATAAGCAGGGTGGTCAGTGGACTATGTTTGAGGCGAGAAGAGGTTTAGGGTTAGGGACTGATAGTATACATGAGTGGTATAAGTCCAAGGTTGTTGGTATTAGGTTAAGGTAAAAGGATATTAGAGTTAGGTTTGAGATATGACAGAGATTCTTACGAGAGAATAGCTTGAGATGGGTGGAGGGACCCATACCTTTTCTTTTATACTAAGAGAAAACCACATTTTACAAGTATGCCATTTTATAATATACACCATGGTTTTAAAACTCGGAGACTCGACTCGGAAATCATCTGAGTAAAGTCAACTCTGAAAATCGGTCTGATTTGACTCGCTCCGACTCGGGTTATTTAATATATATATATATATATATATATATATATATATATATATATATATATATATATATATATATATATATTTTTTTTTTTTTTTTTTTTTTTTTCTTATTCTTTCTTTCTTTTCCTTTCTTTCTTTCTTTCTTTCCTTCTTTCTTTCTTTCTTCTTCTTCTTCTTCTTTCTTCTTTCTTCTTAGGTCACTAAAGTCGACTCGCCGAGTCAACAAACTCGGCCGAGTTTGCGAGTTGAATCGGCGAGTCGACCGAGTCTCAGCCCAAATTGAGTCAGTAGCTGTGTCGACCCGAAACTGGGTCGAGTCGAGTCGACTCGCCCAAGTTCCGAGTCGACTCGATGAGTTTTAAAACAGTGATACACACACCTCAATCTACAACTTGCGCGCCACACAGTCACTAACACTCCCTCTTAATCTGGAGTATAAATATCATGCACACCCAGCTTCAGGGGCTCCCCCCTAAACTTTTGAAAGTGTTGAAAATAGGCATATAAGCATAGTTGGGCTACGGTATGATAAAAGGAAGTTGCCCCCCTTTTTAATTTTTGGGGCCCGTCCCCTCCCCCTTTTTGTTGTTTAACGTGCTTACAACATGGGCAGTTGCCATTTTAATTTTGAGTTAGTATTGAGTAACCAACCCGAGCACCGGTGTTTTTGGTGTTCGGCTCACTTTTTGGGATGTGTCATGTCGAACCATCATGTGTCCCGTGTGATTTGATGCCCATGATCTCAAGATCTAATTGAGAAAAAGATTGGAACAGAAAAAGATCTCCACCGTTTAATTCAATGTGGTCAGACGCTATTTAAAATTAAAACTATATTGGATTTACAAGGTAGCCATTAATTTTAGATGGTGTTTGACTGTTTAAATCAAACAATGGAGATCGTTTTTCGTCCCAATTTTCTACACCAAAGATCTTTAGATTATGACACACCTATTGTTGGTGTGTACATAGAAAATATACTTAGTTGGTGTACATATAACTAAGGTTATATGCAGATGGGGTGTGTGAGTAATTATTGGTGTGTTCTTAGTTAGTGATATATATATATATATATATATAAAATTCACCCTATCAAATCACCATATTAACTTCATCTTGGTAGCAGAGCAATCAATCAGGTTTACCCATTGCCAGCTGATATCACTCAATATTGCTGACATTCGCATGACATCATGCTGATATATATATATATATATATATATAAAAATTTCATCATATCAAATCACCATTATTAACTTCATCTTGGTATCAGAGCAATCAATCAGGTTTACCCGTTGCCAGCTAATATCACTCAATTATTGCTGACATCGGCATGACATCATGCTGACGTTAGTAGAGGTCAATGTTTGACCCTAAAATTCAAATAAAATTGTATGAGGAGGATCGGAATGTCAAGGGGAAGAACTTTAATGCTGCTTTTTTTCTGATTCAAAGCCCATATTGTGGTGGTTTGAAGGATTTTCCAAGAAAAACCTTAGTCACGGATGAAGACCAGACCTTCGTGGGATCTTTCAGTGCCTAGATTCAGAGTTGGTTCTGATCAGATTCTTCTAGAGACTGTATCTGAATAGTAAGATTACAAGTTAAGTCCATCTCCAAGCAAAAATTTCATTTTTTTGTGATTTCTCTATCTCATTTAGTTTCACGGTTTCCAGTACTTCAGATCTAAGTGCTTTTGTTTAATACTTGAGGAGTGTAGAGTAATGTAATTACATTAGTGGGTATGGTAGTAGTTAAGTTTGGGTTGCGTAAAGTAAGTGGCTTCACTTACTTCTTTTCACTTATTTTGTTTGCCTTGAGTTCTGTGATGTAATAATCTCATATATAAGGAATTAATGCCTAGGGATGAGTGTATGAGAACTCAACCCTAATTTTCTCTTCTTCTTTTCTTCTTCTTCTTCTTCCTCTTTCAAACGCTAACCCTAAAATCATCGAACTTGACTGGCAATGGCTGTCAGATGTTTGTGTTTCTGTGGTCGTCTGTTGGTGGTCTGTGTTGTGGGCTGTGGAGGTCTGCTAGGTCTCTTTTTTTGTCAGTCTTTGTTACATTTGTTTGCTTTGGGTTATTTAAGGTGAAGAATCGCTCTTAGCCCTTATTACTTTCTAATCTTTTCCTTTTGATTAATTCATTTGCTACCTTTATCGATTAAGAAAAACAATATAATCTTTTCCAATTACCATAATGTTAGAGAACAAAGCTATTTCTAACAGCAATATAAACAAAGCTCGCATAAATTCTCAGTAAAAAATACATAGTTTTTAAAGGTAATGCAAGGAAAAAAAAAACCTGTTGACCATCCTTTGGGCAATCACCTTTACCAACTTCTATATCGAGATATATTAATCCCGAATCACACTTTACGTAGTTGTCAGAAGTCACTACCTTGACCTCAAAACCTGTATTACATTTAAATGAGTATTTTCAGTTGCATGAGTTTAGAAAAAAGGTCAATGTATGTATACTTATAAACTACAGTACTGTGCGTAAAAAAGGTACAACTACGCGAAAAATCATACTTCCAGATAGTAAAAGAGAAAAGGGAGGTGACTGAAAAAGGGTCAAGGCGGTTCAAGATCTATCCACTACGCACCATATTCTTATAAGAAGATGTAATCTGTGTTAGGACTAAACATGGGCACTCCATGCATAGTTAGAATTTCTGTCTCCAATTCAGCCACGTAATCAGCGAAAGGGCATTTTCAGTGTTTTCAAAATAAGACAAGGTCATTTTAGGTACACTAATATGTGAGGTGGTATCTTAAAAAAAGATGAGCATTTTCAGTAATACTCATAGGAGGCGTGGGATCTATTCTCACCACAAACACGAAGCTGCTGCACATGAAGTAGCCATGTGAAGTCAAACATCAATGTTTTTGGGGAAATTTGCATTTTCAGCCCTATAAGGTTGCATATTTGCAGAAACGGCCCTATAATTTGAAACTTTGCAAAATAGGCCAGTCCAAGCCAAGTTGTTTCCACGTCAGCACCGACCTTTTTTTTATTGCTATATGTTTATTTTCCATTATTTTTTGTCATCCCTTTTTCCACTGGTAATCTTATTAGAGTGTACCTTATTTAATAACTACCATACATCAATTATCTCAACCAATTGTAACGCATGTTAAAATTCTAAAATACAGAAGAAAATAAAAATAAAATGAAAGAGAGAAGATAGAAATATAGAACAAACAAAAGCGATCGCTATCTTAAGATAGTGTCCCGCTATCTTAAGATAGCGGTCGTATTAGAGTGTACCTTATTTGATAATTACCACACATCAATTATCTCAACCAACTATATTAAAGCGGGCCGCTAACTTAAGATAGCGAGCCGCTCTCTTAAGATAGCGGCAAGATAGCGGCCCGCTATCCTAAGATAGCAAACCGCTATCTTAAGATAACAATCATATTAGAGTATACCTTATTTGATAACTACTACACATCAGTTATCTCAACCATCTTAAAGCAGCCCGCTATCTTAAGATAGCGACAAAATAGCAGCCCGCTATCTTAAGATAGCAGTAGTATTAGAGTGTACATAACTACCATATATCAGTTATCTCAACCATCTTAAAGCGGGTCGCTAACTAGCGGTCCGCTATCATAAGATAGCGGTAATATTAGAGTGTGCATAACTACCACACGTTAGTTATCTCAACCATCTTAAAGCGGCTTTTGTTTATTCTATATTTCTTCAATCTTCTTTTTATTTTCTTCTGTATCTTAGATAATTACAATTGGTTGGTTTAGATAATTACAATTGGTCTAAACCACACATTGGTTCTTTTTATTTTCTTCAGTATTTTCTTATGTATTTTCTTTTTATTTTATAGAGCCAAAAATACAAATTTCCCATGTTTTTGTCTTAGAATATTAATCTAGCAGTACAGCACAATATAGTTTAAACCCAGGATAGAATCATGTGATTTACAGTTCAAAGATTATGGTTCAATTTGATTCCCATACGAAAAAAAATAATCCCGATTCCACTTGAATTTTAATTAACAAAAATCATCCATGAATGTTGACTATTTACTCAATGACAATACTATCTGTTTTCCAACACAAATCACATTCCCCTAACCTCTGGTTGCAGTCTAAGGGCCACTGCCCATATATGAAGAACCTAGTTCTTTAATCAAATATGCACAAAATTCTTCCTTTTAGAATCAAATATGATGCGAGGATCCAATTCACCAACTATCTGAAATGTTGGTGACGCGGGACAAACGCTAAAATCCTAATATGCGAATTTGGGATTAATTTTAGAATGAATTAAATAGCGAAAATATTCAAAATCAAGCAACACATAAAATTAATTCAAAGAAATTAATAAAACAATTAGATTAATCCATTTAGCGTTCACATGCGTTAAAATTTCCCGATCTAGAAAACGGCTCCGATGAAGGAACTCGGATTTCGTTCTAGTTTAGGGCCTCAAGTGATAACCGCAGTATCGTCTCTTGACTCCTCGGAGATTTTAAATGAAATAAGGCTTAAAATAATTCAGTAAAAGGGAACAATTTGGGATTTTGATTTTTTTATTAACGGAATTAAAGAAAGATAATACCTGACAACAATTAGAGAAAAGACAAAATAAAAGGATAGATTCCAAGGCTTCACACCAAAGGTTTTCCGAAGCTTCACACCACGGCTGTACGTCGGCTTCGCACCAAGTCGTACAAGAAATGATTGCTCACTCCTCAAGGTTTGAAGGATTCACTCCCTCGGTTGAAAACTTTTCACAAGCTCTCTAGGGTTTGCACAAAAGCAACTCTTTTTTCATTCAATAATCAAAACTAATAAATAATGTCTTTACAATGCCTTTATATAGGCTAAGAAAACCCTAAACTCGAAATAAAAGAGTCCTAAATTAATAAAAAAAACTAAAAAGGACAATTTTGTAACAAAAATAAAAAAATTCGACGCTGGGTGGACGACGTCCACGGACATCCGTATTGGAGGTCACGAACGTCCGTGACTTGAGGATTCAGAACCACGGACATCCATGGGGCACTATGGACGTCTGTCCCTCACGAAACAGTGAGGTACCATTTTCACGGACGTCCGTCCTGAACGCTCGGACGTCCTTCGCCTGACGTTGTTTTCTGCCTCCTTTCTCTTTATGCTTTCATCTGCCTTCTTTTGTTGGATGTCCCCATCAATACTCCCCGAGTGGGAAAGACTCATCTCCGATGATTTAGGGAATCCACGCAAGCCACACTTTGGGAGCTCAACTCTTGGTTTGTCTTTCCACGCTTTGAGATACTTCTTATTCTTACTTTCATTGGCATGGAAGCTTGGGAATTCTATGACCTTCTCATTCGACTCTTTCTCACATTGCACAGGTAAGGTACGAGATAGAAACTGGGTAAATGGGTGTGATTGGATTGGGTGCTCAATAAGGAATGGATCAAAGGGAGGGATTGTGGGATCTAGAATAGGCGTAAGATCCGTTATGGCGATTATCGAATGGTAGCCCTTGTCTAGAGGAAAATTTAAGCATCCATCCTTACCCTTTTCTGAGATTAGAAAAGATTCCACATGCTCATAACCAACAAGAATTAACACAATGTGTTAGTACGATCATGCGTATTTCCGATGCTCAATAAATTCAAACTATTAATCCCATGCAAATCAAAATAATGATATGCTCCTACTAACTCTAATAACTCACTTGGGATGGACACATTATCAACATTGTCCTCGGTAATAGGAACTGTCCTAATGCAACGTATGGCTCTGACCGGAACTTCACCTTCCTCATCACTTGGCGTGTCACATGGTTCGTACACTTCTTCGGGTAACTCATTGCTCTCTTTCTCGGCATGCTCCTGAATGATCAAGGTTTGACCCTTACTGGGACATTGAGATGCAAAGTGACCAAAACCTTAACACTTATAACATTGTTGCGGAGCATATGTCTAGAACTCTCGACCATTAGTCCATTTCCTTTGTCAACCTGAGGAATCATGGATTTTGAAGATTGACTAGAAGCGTTATTTCCCTTTTCTATAGGATTAGAATGATACTCAAGTTTGGAAGACTTAGATCGGGCATTACTGGAGGTGTCGAGATATCATTCTAATTCTTCAACCCTAGCAAAACACTCCTCGAGATCCGCAACGGGATAAGGAATGAATTCCCTCTGTAACTCTGGGCGAAGACCCATTCGGAATCGGGAGAGGATAACTTTTGTTGGCTCATCGACATTGACCTGGGTCATCAAGTCTTCAAACTGATCGATGTACTTTGCGACTGGGGAATCTCCTTGAAGCAATGATTGCCACTGATCAAGAATACGTTCATCATACGATACGGGAATGTACTTTTCATGCAGTCGGACTTTTATTTCAGCCCACGTGGAAATAGGACGAAGACCCTAGATTTGCCTACGACGCTCTACTCCCAACCAATAAAGTCTAGCTTGACCCATAAGCTTAACTTAGGGCAAAAATCTGACCTTGCGCTCCTCAGACATGACATACCACTCGAAGTAGTTTTCCATGCTGGCGACCCACTCAAGAAAGGCTTTGGGTTGTCTTTTCCCATCAAAAGTAGGAGCGTCCATTTTTACTGATTTCATGACCTTATCGTCCAAATTGGTTTAAACCTCACATCGGGGAGGAACATCTCTCCTACGGTCATGGTTGTTGACTCTATTGTGATTCTCAGCGATGAGCTTATTGATCTCTTCGAAACGAGACTCTAAAGCCTCATGCCGAGCTTGTTGATCAGCGATGTGCTCATCCATCCAGGTTTGACTAGCGGTCACTTTAGATGCAAGATCTCTAATTAGAGCTTTTAAACTACTAGTATCCATGATAGAATTATGCAAGGCTAGATGGTGTAAGATAAATTTGAAATGGAAAGAAATAAACCCAAAAATCTATATGACGCGGAGAACCCTAAACTAAGATTGTGCTCTGATACCAAAAACTGACGCGGGACAAACGCTAAAATCCTAATATGCGAATTTGGGATTAACTTTAGAATAAATTGAATTGCGAAAATATTCAAAATCAAACAATACAAAATTAATTCAATGAAATTAATAAAACAATTAGATTAATTTGTTTAGCGTTCACATGCGTTAAAATTTCCCGATCTAGAAAAACGGCTCCGATGAAGGAACTTGGATTTCGTTCTAGTTTAGGGCATCAAGTGATAATCGCAGTATCGTCTCTTGACTCCTCGGGGATTTTAAATGAAATAAGGCTTAAAATAATTCGGTAAAAGGGAACAATTTGGGATTTTGATTTTTTTATCAACGGAATTAAAGAAAGGTAATACCTGACAACAACTAGAGAAAAAATAAAATAAAAGGATAGATTCCAAGGCTTCATACCAAGGGTCTGAAGCTTCACACCACGGCTGTACGTTGTCTTCCCACCAAATCGCACGAGAAACGATTGCTCACTCCTCAAGGTTTGAAGGATTCACTCCCTCGATTAAAAACTGTTTTACAAGCTCTCTAGGGTTTACATAAAAGCAACTCTGTTTTCATTCAATAATCAAAACTAATTAACGTCATTACAATGCCTTTATATAGGCTAAGAAAACCCCAAACTCAAAATAAAAGAGTCCTAAATTAATAAAAGACTAAAAAGGACAATTTTATAACAAAAATAGAAAGTTAGGCGGACGACGTCCACGGACGTCCGTGACCTGCGGATTCAGAACCACGGACGTCCGTGGGGCACTACGGACGTCCGTCCCTCATGAAACAGTGAGATACCATTTTCACGGACGTCCGTCCTGAACGCTCGAATGTCCGTCGCCTGACGCTGTTTTCTGCCTCCTTTCTCTTTATGCTTTCATCTGCCTTCTTTTGTTGGATGTCCCCATCAAAACATGGCCATGGTAATGACCATGAGTACAATGCTTGTTATAGTCAATTTTTAATTTATGCATTGAAGGGATATCACAAAGGGAATTGTTGGTTAAATATTAAGACTGGAAATGAATACACTTCCACATTTAAAACAAAGTAAGAATCTGAGAAATCGATTCATGTCATCATCATCACAGCCTTATCTCATCTATTTGGGGTAGGCTTCGCAGGTTATATTTCCCAATTTGTTTCCGAACAGCGCTGTGAAATGGATTCATGGCCACAGCTAAAAATGAGAATAATATCATTCTTTAATATAACCTTTCTTTTCCACCTATTATAAAACTTTTCCCCACTCCAAAAAATGCCTCATCATATTGCCTTTAGATTCATATCCTCATCATCATCATCACAGACTTATCTCATCTATTTGGGGTCGGGTTCGCGGGTTCTATTTCCCCATTCGTTTCTAGCCGGCACTGAGAAATGGATTCATGGCCACAGCTAAAAATGAGAATAATATCATTCTTTAATATTGCCTTTCTTTTCCACCTATTATAAAACTTTTCCAAAAAATGCCTCTCACGTGGCTACTCTAATTGCCTTTTCTCCTTTTCTTGTCAATCTCACATTTCCCAAAGCACCAGATGCTCATATATTCTTTTAGAAATATAAAATAGTTACTAATAATAATGTGTACCTTTTTTTCAGCCCAAAATTTTTCCTTCTCAACTCGGGTTTGGATGATGGGGATCGTTTTTCATCCCAATCTTCAACATCAGACGATCAGATTTTGATTCCATGGTCCACATCTCAAAAAACGAACAACATCATGGCATACATCAAACTTTCTTTATTGATGACTACACACATTACATTATGTTATTCTTGATGAAGTCCAAAGTCGAAGTTGCTATGTTTCCAACTTTCCTTCAATTTGTTTGCACTCAATTCAATGCTCATGTGAAGGTCTTACGATCGGATAATGGTAGTGAATACTCTTCCCAACGTCTTCAATCGTATCTTTGCAAGCATGGAATTGTGTGGGAAACCACATGTCCTTATACTCCATAACAAAATGGAGTGGCTGATAGAAAAAATTGTCATTTATTTGAGGTGACACGCTCTCTCTTGATTGGTGTGAATGTCCCAAAATTAAATTCTGTGTGTGTGTGGGGGGTGGGTGGGGGGGGGGATGGGTTGCGTCCTTACATTTGCTTATTTGATAAATCATATGCCTGCTCCCATTTTAGAGGGTAAATCTCTCTTCCAGCCATTATGTCCTACCAAAGGTCTCTTTCTTGTGCCACCCCGTGTGTTTGGTTGCTTGTATTTTGCCCATGTCCCGATTGTTCAACATATTAAGTTGAATACTAAAGTTATTGGATGTATTTTTATTGGGTATCCTCCTACACAAAAAGGGTACAAGTGCTTTGATCCTATTACTCGTCAATTCTTTGCGACCATGGATATTACTTTTTATGAAGATATGCGCTACTCCAAGCTTCAGCAAGAGAGTTCCCAGTGCCCTCTTCAAGGGGGAAAAGTGTTAATGGTGTTGAAGAGGACCCTCGTATGCTCTCTAGTATGGGTATTGTAGAAGACTGCGAAGAATATGTTGAGGAGGGAGCAGGGCAGATAAAGAGCGCTTGTTGGGGAGTAGCCCCAATCTAACAACTGTTGAAAGAGGACCAAAAAAATTTCAAGCCAGATTCTTTGTTCGAAAAATAAGTACAAACATAATATGAGAATCCACATCAAGGCGAGCCTCCCTCTCATACCATGGACCAAGATACTTTTCCAGAGACAAGTCCAGCTGCTTTTGATCTTGATCTCCCAATTGCTTTTCAAAAAATTCATCGATCTTGCATTTGACATTTCATTGGTAACTATGTCTTATCATGCATTTTCTTCATCTCATAAGTCATTCATATCTTCCTTGGATCATTCATATCTTCCTTGAATTCCATTTCTAGTCCTATTTGTGTTTCTGATGCCATAGCCCAGCCTCAGTGGAAAGAAGCCATGATGCAGGAAATGAGAGCTCTTGAACAAAATAAGACTTGGGACGTTGTTAAACTTCCTATTGGAAGAAAGTTGTTGTATGTAGGTGGTCTACACTGTAAAGTACAGATCAGATGGTGAGATAGAAAGATACAAGGCAAGACCTGTTGCTAGGGGGTTCACACAAACACGAGTTGATATCGATAAAAAAAAAACACACAGGGAGTTGATTATCATGAGATCTCTGCTCCTTTGCAAAAATCAAATACAATAAGAGTGCTCACATCCCTTGCAGAGTGCAAAGACTGCCACTATATCAGTTAGATGTAAGAATGCACTCTTACATGGAGAGTTGAAAGATGAAGTTTATATGGTCTTTCTTCCTATTTTAGCCATGAAGGGGAGAAAGATAAAGTGTGCAGGCTTAGGAAAGCCATTTATGGGTTGAAGCACTCACCAAGGGCATGGTTTAAAAAATTTACGGATGTTATGATGAGTTTTGGCTACCAGAGGAGCCACTATGATCATAACCTATTTGTAAAGAAGGAATCAAAACTACAGTTCTTGTTGTATATGTGGATGATATCATTGTCACAGGGGATTACTGTGATAAAATTCTGAGACTGGAAGGATACTTGGGTAAGGTATTTGATATCAAAGACTTAGGCCCCTTGAAGTATTTCTTAGGAATTGATGTGGCAAGATCAAAAAAGGGATTTGTCTTATCACACAGAAAGTATACTCTTGATGCCTTGAGTCATACTGGCATGTCGGGTTGTAGGCTTGTGGTTACTCCTATGGAACAAAATCATAGGATTAGTGGAGAAGGTGGTGAACCTTTAAAGGACATCAGAAAATATCAACAGTTAGTAGGGAAACTTATCTACCTCGTCATGACACGTGCGAGTGTAGTGAGTCAGCATATGCATGCTCCCCAGACTCTACATCTTGATGTTGTGTAAAGAATTTTGAGATATTTGAAAGAAAGTCAAGGCAGAGGTCTTTACAGAAAAAGAGGTCACCTAGATGTTGAAGTGTTCACAAATTCGGATTGGACTGGTTCACTCAGTGATAGAAGGTCTACCACAAGTCTGCACTTTCTTGGGTGGTAATTTGATCACTTGGAAAAGCAAAAAGCAACGTGTAGTTGCAAACTCAAGTTGTGAGGGTGAGTATAGGGCAATTTCCCAAAGGGCAAGAGAAGGGATGTGAATTTGGTTTATTCTTGCGGATCTTGGCATCAACGTGACTCTTCTAATGTTGTTGTATGGAGACAATGAAGTTGCAAAGCACCTAGCTCAAAATTTAATTGGCATCCAACAGTTCAATACAAAAGATTAATTGGCAGGCATTCTAACTAAAGTTGTTGTAAGGAACCGTCTCAGTGATATTACTTGCAAGTTGGGATGATTGACATCTATGCTCCAACTTGAGAGGAATGTTGGTATATTGGTGTGCTTATAGGATTCAACATTAAGTTGGTGTTTGTGTGAGTATTATTGGAAAATGTGAGTAAGTGGGTGCATTAATGTAAATGAGAGTGCGAACAATAGTTTGTAAGAGATATAAACACTAATTATAGAAGGAGATTGAGTAATAAGAAACTCAACCCTAATTTCCTCTCTGTCTTCTCCTTCTTCTTCCTCACCTAACCCTAACCCTAGATTCGTATCATTAAGATTAACTCAATATAGTTGGGAACTGAGGGTGTACATGTTACGACCAGAAATCCTACCCTTATCACAAAGGCCCAAAATTCCCACGCATCTAAATGCGAGAAGCGGGCAAGCAGGCTTATTTAATAATTTCATCATTGAGATGTCTTTAATCATCAGAGTACCTATTATTACTTGAGAGTACCAGCATTCTAAGGTATCTGAAACCACGACTATGTCGTCTTCAGTATAACTACAATAACGAATGTAAATCTAACTATTCTTACCAATTGTAAGTTGAGGTTCAGCTAGTTTCTTTTGAATTCTTGTACTACTGTATAGTCAATTCTTACTTTATAGCTTCGTTGTAACCTGAGTTTATATTTAGCGAGGGGTAAGTTATTTGGATAACTTAGTGAATACACAAAGGATCCGCCCCCAATCTACATAGATGTTGTGTGTGCTTAATATAGTGAACTAGATGATAGCATATGAACAATTAAATTCAAAGCATAAAAGCAGTCCAAAAATAACAAGTAGAATTGACAATAATGAGAGGATGCATGCACATACTCAGTGTAAGTAATGCAATCTATCATTCTTGAAGTCAATCTTATTCCTAATCAGGCAGTCTTTTCAGTACTCGGTTTTTTACAGAATTATTCATTATTATTAGCTTCCACGCGTCTATACACCACGTGATTGAAATTACAGGCAGTAACAGGAAGAGGGCATGTGCCAGAGTCGCTGCTCGAGCCTAACATGCCAATGGCTGCATGTCAAATTATCATCCATCGCGAAGAGTGATGCCACAGTATCTCATCTCAGGCAGTAATTACCCAAATAGCCTAATGGGGAAGCGTGCAATACAATAACAGTAAGTAATGTACCGAAGAACTCGTCTCAGCTAAAGGCATTGAGCCCTTGCGGTGACTAGCGTAAGAAACGGGAAGTATAGAAGATCAATACTACAACTTTTCAGTATTTTGCTGGCCTTTACATCGTTCAGTTTGTTCACTGTCTTAGTAGAGTAAGCATGCAGTAATAATGTCCATGCAGTAGCAGTAAGCGTTCAGAAATAATCAGGCAATGTTTATATCGGACAGTATTTATTCAGGCAGTGTATAAGGCCCAAGTTTGTTGAAATATCGTGAATCACATCTCTTTCTACATGATATTGAAATTCACACTCACCTCATTCGTCATGGCATCCTATACCACCATGAGTTGTAAGGCGTGTGAATATGACATCGTAGCCGCTTTGATGTCATTGCGATAGTGTACCACACCAAGGCAAAGACATGAACAATACAACAGGTGTTTTTATTTTCAATGACATAAATGTCCTATCCGTCTATCTTTAAGTGATGCATGAATGCAAAATATGAACACGGTGAGCAGATGAAAAGTATAAGAAATATAAGCACAGAAAGCATGTCATGTACAAACTAAGCAGAATAACAATATAGAGATGTGGTAAGTATAACAAAAATATATAAAATAAGAGTCCTCAAATAATAAAATATTTGGGTTAGCATGTAAGTGAGCCCTTGGTTTAACACACAACAGGAGGAGGGTCACACTAATATTTGTATTCAATTATTATATACATAATATCATATAACATTAAATTATAACCTAGATTGTGTAGATTGGAAGAGATCCAGAGGTACTCACTTTTTTGAAGAACTTTGAAGGTTGAATATTGATTCTTCATTTCTCATGCCATGCGGTCATCTTTGTGTACCTCCTTCATGACTCTCGTCTAGCAGATCGTGATCCAGATTATCTGTTGTGCTAACTTATTCTTTTTACAGAGAGTTTGAAGAGACACTTTTAGAGAGAGAAAACAACGATAGGGGAAGTACATGTGCCGCAATAATAAAGACAGACAGGATCACTCGAGAGATAGATCGGGAGTAGATATGAGCGACAATAGGGTGCCTAAACAATGTAATTTTAGTCAAGCCAAGAGTAATAGGAGGGTAATGGCAATAACACACACACACAAACACACAAATGTTAATAATAATTTAATAACTAATTAAATTAAAATAAGTAGATGAAAATTTCAAAATAATACTGAAATAAAAATAAATAACTTTATCAAATTCTAAATAAGGGATAATTCTAAGATAATAGTTATAATAATGGCAATAATAATAATATAAATAGTACTATCAAGGATAGTTTGAATGTAATTAAATATTATAATAGATAAAATAATAATTTTTAGATATTAGTTATTATTTTTATATCAATACTATCAAAATATTGTTACTGTTGTTGGATAAAATTTACATAAGGAAGGAAGAGATATAAAAGCTGGTTGAATAATATGAGGATCAGGCCAGACCTCGACTAAGTGAAGTCATCCATATGACAACAATGATAGTAATATATTAATATTGAACAATAGTAAGAATAATATTAATTTAATAGCCAAAATAATAAATAATAGATGAATGAAAATAATTCTAATAAAAAAAAGTAATCTTAACTAAAATTTTGCCAAACAAGTATAATAATAACAATAATAACAACAACAACAATAATAATAATAGAATAACAAAATGCTAAGAAATACTATTTATAAATTGATAAAGTAATATGAATTATATTAACCTTATAAAAAGTAAAAAAATTATTAATTATAATATCAATAATTATGTATAGAGGACAATAATCATAGAAACTTGATACAAATGTGTGAAATTAAAATGTGGAAGTTGAGCATCTTCTCTAGAGATTGGTGCCACGTTAATTGGAGAAACTCTAAATTAGAAAAAGGGAGGGAGAATATGTTACCCAACATAGAAATGTAGAGAGAGAAGTAAGGTGGGTCCTCCACGTAGAAGCTCTTTCGAATGAAAATTAGAGTCCAGTTTGGACTCTAGCCAAAATAGGAAGTGAGAGAGATCTAGCCAAAATAGGAAATGAGAGAGAGAGGAAGAGAAATGTGTAGGAGAGAGGACTCGTAGAATCTTTTTTATAGGGAGGTGGGGGTGTCATGCATTAAGTGAGAGTTTTAATTGAAGTGTAAACTCCGTCACACTATTAACTAGGAAGTTACCTTCTTAGGAAACTCTCTTCAATTACTATTCCAAGAGTCAATCCATTAGGAGTTAGCACCCAAATTTAAATTTACTTCTATTTATTTTAATAATATAAACAGAGTGTGTCCTTGTGTTGAACATAAACACCATGGTATATATATATATATATATATATATATATATATATATATATATATATATATATATATATATATATATAATTCTTTTTAGCAAAATTAGATAAAGAGATGGGCCTAAGGCTTACACCATTCATTGGTCAAAGTTTGATAAAGGTCAAACTAGTCAAACATCACTTAGATAAAAAATTAAATAAAAAGGATTGGTTTTATAATTAGGTTATAGGACTATACAATAATTTAAGATAATTGTGTGTCAATAGGAAGAGGGGATATTTGTGGGTTAATTTAGGAAGTTACACAATTTTAGAATTCTTAACAATTAAGGCAATTTAGAGAAAGAGTTAAAAGAAATAATAAAGAGAGGGAAGTGCTTGGACAGTTAAAATTAGCAGATATTTAGAGAGAGAAGGGTTACTTGGAGAGAATTTAGGGAGATACTTGACCCAAAATTATGAGAAGAAACTCCTCCTATGCATTTTGTGTGTGAGTTTTCTTTCTCTCATTTTGGGTAAGGCTAGTGAGTTACACACACACATTATTTAAAATGTGTAAATAAATAAAGCAATTAAAATATACTTAACATAAATAGTATTGTGGGTTTTGAAACCCAAGACCAAAGGATAAAGATTCAAATCTAACATAAATAGTATTGTGGGTTTTCTCTCTTCTCTTTAGTGATAAAAATTCCAAATCTAATCATATATCTAATACCTAATTTAAGTCTTCATAAATGATAGGAATTTCAGGAATGATTTGACTCGTGTGTTGAGTACTCATACCAAACTTATATACATTGTTTAAATATAATTAATATAAAATTATTCTTGTACAAGTCTTAAGAGGTTTGAACCTTTGACCTCTTTACATGGATCAAAATATTGTCCGATACCAATACGTATCGGTTTTGGACTTGAACGATACGATACATTGGGTTATTATCGCCCCCCTTAAAAAACAATCAAATTATCGTTCAAAGTATCGTTTGTATCGTCCATATCGCTCAATGTATCGTTCGTCCCGATAATTTCAAATTATCGGTTTTTTTTTTTTTTTTTTAAGAAAAACCGGAAAGTATCGTCCGGAACCGATGCATATCGTCCTATCGGTTTTGGGGTTGGACGATACGTATCGAAAATTCGAGATTTTGATCCATGCCTCTTTAGTTATATAGAAGCCCTTCTATAACTAGAGCCAACTTACCATGCTTTAACTTAATTAATAAATAAAATTATTATTTATTTAGATAATAGATATATTATGTAACTTGATAAAAAGGTTAACGTTTTAAATCTGCACTACCTATCACTTGAGCTAATCATAATGAATTTGACGCGGAACAAACGCTAAAATCCTAATATGCGATGTGAGATTAACTTTAGAATGAATTGAATAGCGAAAATATTCAAAATCAAGCAACACATAAAATTAATTCAATGAAATTAATAAAACAATTAGATTAATCCATTTTAGCGTCGTATGCGTAAAAATTTTCCGATCTAGAAAAACAGCTCCAATGAGGGAACTCAAGATTCGTTCTAGTTTAGGGCATCATTCGACAATCGCAATATCGCCTCTTGACTCCTCGGGGGTTTTAAATGAAAATAGGGCTTCAAATAATTTTGATAAAAAGGAAAAAACTTGAGATTTTGGGTTTTTATCAACGGAATTAAAGAAGGATAATACCTGACAATAACTAGAGAAAAGATAAAATAAAAGGATAGATTCCAAGGCTTCACACCAAGGATTTTCCGAAGCTTCACACCACGTCTGTATGTCGGCTTCGCACCAAGTCGCACGAGAAACGATTCCTCACTCCTCAAGGTTTGAAGGATTCACTCCCTCAGTTGAAAACTCTTCACAAGCTCTCTAGGGTTTGCACAAAAGCAACTCTCTTTTCATTCAATATTCAAAAACTAACTAAAAAGCCTTTACAGGCCTTTATATATACCAATGATTAAAATTCGAAATAAAGAGTCCTAATACTAATCAAACACTAAAATAGGCAATTTCAACAATATTTAGAAAACCCCGTCACGTCGCCCACGGACGTCCGTGACCTATGGACAGTGAGGAGGCAAAATCACGGACGTCTATCACTGTTCATCACGGACGTCTGTCACTATTCACGGACGTCCGTCACTATTCATCGTGAACAGTAAAAAATATATATATATTTTTTTTTTGTCGTTCCCCGTCATTCTCCTCCACTCAAAATGTTTTATCACCGATGAAACACGCACGCGGTATTGATCCAGTGTATTGAAACTCGTACGATGGAACTCCTTGCAAGTCATCCGCTGACGTTTTCTGCCTCCTTTCTCTTTATTCATTCATCTGGCTTCCTCTATGTGATGTCCCCATCAATACTCCCCGGGTTGGAAAAACTCATCTCCAATGAGTTAGGGAATCTACGGATGTCACACTTCGGGAGCTCAATTCTTGGTTTGCCTTTCCACGTTGTGAGATACTTCTGATTCTTACCTTCATTGGCATGGAAGCTTGGAAATTTTATGACCTTCTCATTCGACCATTTCTCATATTGCACAGGTAAGGTAAGGGATAGAAACTGGGTAAATGAGTGCGGTTGGGTCGAGTGCTCAATAAGAAATGGATCAAAGGTAGGGTTGTGGGATCTAGAATGGGCGTAAGATCCGTTACGACAACTGTCGAAAAGTTGCTCTTGTCTAGAGGAAAATTTAGACCTTCATCCTTCCCCTTTTCGAGATTGGAAAAGATTCCACATGCTCAAAACCATCAGGAAGTAACACAAAATTGTTAGCATCAAAGACATCAAATATATTCAATGTGTTAGTATGATCATGCGTATTTCCAATGTCCAATAAATTCAGATTGTTAATCCCATGCAAATCAGAATGATGACATGCTCCTACCAACTCTAATGACTCACTTGAGATGGACACATTATCAACACCGTCCTCAGTAATAGGAATTGTCCTAATGCAACCTATGGCTCTGACCGGAACCTCACCTTCCTCATCACTTGGAGTGCTACATGGTTCGTATACTTCTTCTGGCATCTCATTGTCCTCTTTCTCAGTATGCTCCTGAATTATCAAAGTCTGACTCTTACTAGGACATTGGGATGCAAAGTGACCAAAACCTTGACACTTACAACATTGCTGCGGGGCACGCTTAGAACTTTCGACCATTGGCCCCTTTCCTTTGTCAACTTGGGGAATTATGGATTTTGAGGATTGACAAGAGGCATTATTTTCCTTTTCGATAAGGTTAGATTAATGCTCAAATTTGGAAGACTTAGATCGGCCATGACTGGGTGCCGTTCTAATTCTTCGACCCTAGCAAAACATTCCTCGAGATTCGCAACGGGATAAGGAATAAGTTCCCTCTATAACTCAGGTCGAAGACCCATTCGGAATTAGGAGAGGGTAACTTTTGCTGGTTCATCGACATCGGCCTGGGTCATCAGGTCTTCAAACCGATCGATGTACTCTGTGACTGGGGAATCTCCTTGATGAAAACTGCCACTGATCAAGAATACGTTCATCATATGATACGGGAACGTACTTTTCGTGCAGTTGGACTTTCATTCCAGCCCAGGTGGAAATGAGACGAAGACCTGGATTTGCCTACGACGCTCTACTCCCAACCAATAAAGTCTAGCTTGACCCATAAGCTTGACTTTGGCAAATCTGACCTTGCGCTCTTTGGACATGAAATACCACTCGAAGTAGTTTTCCATGCTAGCGACCCACTCAAGAAAGACCTTGAGTTGTCTTTTCCCATCAAAAGTAGGGGCGTCCATTTTGACAGATTTCATGACCTTATCATCCAGATTGACTTGGACCTCACGTCGGGGAGGAACATCTCTCCTACGGTCACGGTTGTTGACTCTATTATGATTCTTAGCGATGAGCTCATTGATTTCTTCAAAATGGGTTTCTAAAGCCTCATACCTAGCTTGTTGATCAGCGATGTATCCATCCGGGTTTGACTAGTGGTCACCTTAGATGCAAGATCTCTAATAAGGGCTTCTATGCTACTGGCATCCATGATGGAATTATGCAAAATTAGATGGTGTAAGATAGATCTGAAATTGAAAGAAATAAACCCTAAAATTCATATGATGCGGAGAACCCTATACTAAGATTGTGCTCTGATACCAAAACTGACGCAGGACAAACGCTAAAATCCTAATATGCGATGTGGGATTAACTTTTAAAATAAATTAAATAGCGGAAACATTCAAAATCAAGCAATACATAAAATTAATTCAATGAAATTAATAAAACAATTAGATTAATCCATTTTAGCGTCGTATGCATAAAAATTTTCCGATCTAGAAAAACGGCTCGGATGAGGGAACTCAAGATTCGTTCTAGTTTAGAGCATCATTCGACAATCGCAATATCGCATCATTCGACAATCGCAATATCGCCTCTTGACTCATCGGGGGTTTTAAATGAAAATAGGGCTTCAAATAATTTTGATAAAAGGGAAAAAACTTGAGATTTTGGGTTTTTATCAACGGAATTAAAGAAGGATAATACCTGACAATAAATAGAGAAAAGATAAAATAAAAGGATAGATTTCAAAGCTTCACACCAAGGATTTTCCGAAGCTTCACACCACGGCTGTACGTCGGCTTCGCACCAAGTCACACGAGAAACGATTGCTCACTCCTCAAGGTTTGAAGGATTCACTCCCTCGGTTGAAAACTCTTCACAAGCTCTCTAGGGTTTGCACAAAAGCAACTCTCTTTTCATTCAATATTCAAAAACTAACTAAAAAATCTTTACAAACCTCTATATATAGGCCAGTAATGGTTAAAATTCAAAATAAAGAGTCCTAATACTAATAAAACACTAAAATAGGTAATTTTCGCAATATTTAGAAAATCCTGTTACAACGCCCACGGACGTTCGTAGTGCCTCACGGGCGTCCATGACCTACGGACAGTGAGAGGGCAAAATCACGGACGTCCGTCATTGTTTCACGGACGTCCGTCACTATTCATTACGGACGTCCGTCACTATTCATCGTGAACAGTAAAGAAAATTTTATTTTTTATATATTTTTTTAATTTTTGGTCGTTCCCCGTCAAAATTATAAATTATATAATATATTTATACTAAATATATTTCTAAGCTTAATGTAGCTATGCACGAAGTCACATAGGTTAACTCTAGTCAAAACTAGTCATCTAGGTAGTGAATTTTGAAAAAATTTGGGCCGCTACAATACAGACATTAAACCACTCATTTGTTGGTCATGTAGCCAGAGAAACCATGTTAGTTGCCAGAGACTCAGACTCTGAAATCTTAGGAGAAGAAACCTCCATGTCCATACCTAAACTCTTGTTACACACCAAATTAATCAAAGTATCAATTACAATTTACTGGTTACTACATCTAAGTTCCAGATCAAGATCTATTAGTCTCATAGATGATTTCACTTGTAATGGAAATAGCAATCATTTGGAGCAATTCATCCTATAATAAACAAAACCACCTTCTTTATTACTAAAATAGAAACTGATACACAAGAAGCAAGATTTACCTTCTCTAACAAAATTTGGGAAGTTTTCAGGGACGTTATTTGCCTCTTGCATTCGCTTATTTTGTTCAAGCAAGCGATTTTTATCATACCGACTCTTCACCTTTCCAGAGGCAGAGAGTGGCACAAATGAGATCGATGAGACCAATGAGAACAAAAGTAAACATCTACGCCTTATGCTTTCTTCAGAATGCAGTACATATCGATTCGATCGCTCACCCTCCCCAAAACTGTTATTTGTGTAGAATGTAGACCGTATATGAACACCCATGAAAGCCAAAAGATTTAAAAAATAAATAAATTAATAAAATACAACCTATCCATACATCCACTGTGAAGGCTACCTTTCGCATTGGAGATCTCTACTCAAGCAGCGCACTGGAATTTGCTTCTTTGGGTTACAGAAAGTTCTGAGCACTGGCTGAGATGATATAATCCTGCCTACAAGAAGAAAATAGGTAAAAACACAATAACATCTCTTCAATCCTGAATTTTTTAAACATAACAACGGATTGCATCGAACAATCCTAAATCCTAATACATCAAATCAAGATCTACACCACATGTTTTCATTAAAGCTTAATTCAATTTTCATTTTCATTTTCTTTTTTATTTTTATTTTATCACCTGGTTGGCTGGGCCTCTTAGAGCACCCGACTAATCCCAAGGGCAAGGGCATGTGTACGTCCCAAGCCTGCACGTGCCAGCTCAACAAGGGATATAATTCGCAGGGTGGCCTCAAGGAGGGGTTCAAACTCAGGTCTCCCGCTTCCTGTAGCGGGTACCTAGCCGTCACGCCAAACCCCCAACTTAATTTATCCAGCTAATATTTCTATCTTCACTAGTTTTATAATCCAAAAAAAATAGTGATTCATTATATCCGAGCTATAGTCACATAGTCGGGACATGGAAATAATTCAGTAAGGGGGCAATTCAGGAAAATTTGAGAAAATAAAAATTAATAAAAAACATAATAACACATTATAATATATTTCAAGTTAGAAATAATGCCTTCAATAAACAAAATAAGTTATAAGGTGTTCAATGCAAGGCACATCTCTAATTACATAATCCGTGTTACCATATAAATTTCTATGCAGGATTCGTCTCAGTTAACTTCGGAAAAAATTGGCACACCCTTAATTTGGAGATTTTTTTAGAGTTTTTTCTCCTAAAATGGGAGACTTTTGTGACTAAGTGCCGATCCGCCGTTTTGATTTCTCACAAAACTCAATCACTATCATCCCTTCAGAATTTAATCACGAAAGCTCGAAATCTGGCCAGAATCATAGATGAAATGAAAATTTTTTAAGCATGTCCATGGATAAATGACAATCGAAGGCAGTAAGTACAGTCCACATTTGCGATTAAACATCTCTAACAAGAACACAAAATGAGAAACCAGTTTAGGTTGACCGAACTAGACAATAAAAACAGAAAAAATAATTACACAAAATTGATGAAACAATACAACCCATAATCATATGTATGATTGAAAATTCTTATTAAAGAAACCAAAACACCAAAATCCAGTACATTTGTTGAAAAAGTTACATGGAGATGAAGGTGTAAGAGGTGTGGAGATCATCTGCATGGTTTTTCTAGGGTTCTAAGCTCGCAACATCTGCTGGGCTTCTTGCAAGGATGGGAGTTGGGAAGCACAGAGCCTATGTCTGAGACGAGGACACAAAGATAACCGTTTTGCGCTTGGAATTGGAAGGCGAACTCAAATGATCAAATCGCTTATCTTCGGTAAGTTCGTAGGCACCGGACCCGAGCGCTAACGCCTGCGGCACTCGGGTCTTTTTGTGGTTTTGTGTTTTTGTTTGTTTTTCAGCCCGATTCTAGCCCGTTTAACGGTTTAATAGGAAGTATCACACAGTCGGATGATAGAGACTTTTTCTTTTCAATTTTCCTCATAATAGATCTTAACATCATAGCGCGCCCAAGATCACAGCGCGCTTATAAGATGTTGATTCCACTCAATACATGTACCCAAAAGTGGCCTAAGTCGTGGGCAAAATAGTTTACCTCTATTTTTAGGGATGTGTGTCATATGGAATCAACGCCTTATTAAATGATAGGCACGGCGTGATTTTAAAGGCTGCATATGACATAGCTCTTTATTAGCCTCCGCCACAACGAAATTCACCTGTTTTAGTTGGTTCCTATTTTCTTTTCTAACTCCCTGCAACGAAGGATTTACTTGCTCTAATAATAAGCTCTCTGCTCTCTACTAACTCTCTACCAAAACAAATAAAATCAGCTCTAAAAAAGAGTAAGTAGAGAGGAAGGTAAAATTACTGAACAGGTAAATATTGCATAAAATCTTGCTATATAATAAATTATTAAGGAGAAGAGGTACTTGCTAAAGCAGGTAGCATGATTTTAGTAAAGAGGATGGGAACCTGTTAAAGCAGGTGAACTCTACTATGATTGGGGCTAGCAGAGAACTATGCCATACGCAGCCTAAATCTGTTTTGAGAAAGATTGGAATAGAAAACAATCTCCATCTAATTCAAATCAGTCACTATTAAATTGGTGATATACCCCCTTTTTCTTTATCCTTTTTGGTGCATCATTTTAACTATGATCTCTTATGGTGTCATTTGTGCCCATGATCTCAAGATATGAAGTGAAAAAATTGATTGGATAAGCTATCATATGTATCCAAAAATTAATGATATATCTTTACTTCTTTATCGTTATTATACTATAAGGGAGAAGCCGGAATTGGGACTCTGACTAGGGTTTTGAAGGGCAAAAAAATCTTTCAAACTAATTTTTTTAGATTACAAGTGCCAAGTAGATATCATTTTGGGATCACTTGGCACGTGATCTAGTGTTTGAGCGCATGATCGATTCATGTGTATGCCCTTCTTCTATTTGAAATATCATTGATCTAAGAACTAGCTAATGTACATTATAGGTATGTTTGATTGCCACATAAAATACGGTTATAATGGGCATTTTGATCGTGAGCGATTGTTTGATAGAGCAAATCCTAAACATGCTTTGACGCTTTTTAGCTTACAATTATGAAAATCACATATGAAAAGAGACCCTCATATCCCCTCGTCGTTAGTTGTTACACGTCGTCATGTATAACAACAAGTGCCTATTATAACCGTGAAATGCGTTTGCAATCAGACATGCTCTATACCTCTGACTTGCTAACCCGTCTCTCCACACCCGTGCATCACATGTGTGGCCCACTAGTTAAAATTTATATGAAACCTATTAATTTTAGATGATATTTGACTGTTTGACCAAGGTTGTGAAGATTCATTTTTTTATCAATATCTTTTGGAGAAAAAATTTATTTGACCATGACGCACATTAGGTCCAACCGATTGAACTCTAAATATGATTCAATTGATTTTGAAAACATTGAGTGCAAGGGAATCTTGACTTCAACTTTTCTAGGTTGACATCCAAGTTTGTTTCTGCCACCGAATAGCTTTTAAATTAGTTGAATAATATTTAGAGTTCATACGTTAACTAGTTAAAGGGTTACAACCATAATCTGTTAGAGGGACAATAATGCATTGATTATTAATCGACAATCAAATGTGCGTACATTAAGTTAATTGGCATTTTGTACTTAAAAGTGTAAATTGAAAGAAATAAGTGTGATTTTAAATATTAAGAATAGTATCAACATGTCATAGATGTGGCCATATAGGGAAGTTTTCATTTATGAGGGCCATAGAATAATCTTATAATTTTCATTTAGGGAAACGATCCTATAGTTTCAAACTTTGGAAAATGGGGCGGCTCCAAGGCATGCTCAAATGAAATGATCAAAATGCTCACTATTATTCTCTTTTCTCTCTCTTTCACTTCTCTCATCCGCCCGCTCAAATGCATAATCCCCCCACCACTATCTAACTCATAAAATAAAAATAAGGGTACATGAAATTTCTTATGACTAATATTGAAAATATAGTTGATTTATTTTAATATATAATCTAATAGCGCATCTATAGATGCAATATCGGGATGATCAATGTGATATCGGGTCCATTGATGCGACAGAGCGTCGAAAGAAGAGCTTGACCAATTCAATGTAGAACTAGTCGTTTTGAGGGTGAAACCACCGGTACAATCTAGTATTGGTTGTTATGATATCCTAGCGTTGATATGACGTATCTATCAGGACAATTTCGTATTGGTCACTATGATATCGTTTTGACCGCTACAATATCCTAGCGATCGATACGATATCATTGATTAGTACGGTATCATCAATCAGTAGATAGCATAGATACCAATGTGATATTGTATCGATCGCTGTGATATAGTAGCAACCAGTTTGATATTGCAATCTAAACTACTTTATTTTAAAAAAGCTAAAGGTAAAACTCCAGTGAATGTTAAGTCTGTTCCATAAATACATTAGTGCTTCCTGTTGTCACTCGAATTAGTGGTAGCCAGTGACAAAACCAGGATTCTCATTTGGTGGGGTACAAAATGGAAGGTCACACACATCACATAAAAAATGGGAGCCATTACTTGCACCTAATTTAAAGAAAGACTTGGTATTTTAGGGATATGTGATATGTGAAAATGCAATATGGACCATATGATTTAATGTTCAGGATCAACAGATCTTTGGTACATAAAATTGGAGCAAAACACGATACTTGTCATATGATCTGTTGTAGTCAACTATTGAATTATATAATAGCCTTTGACTCCATTTAATCAAATGATGAAAATTATATTTTGTTCTAATATTTTAGAATTGATATCTTTAATCATGGCCTTCAAATCAAACGACTTAGATGGTGTTTTCATATAATAGACGTTGCCAAACTTGCAAGACTTTCTTTTAAATTCGGTGCAATCCGGTGCAATCACTTGAAAAGCGTGTGCAAGTAATGGCTCCCATAAAAAATTTATTCACATATTTATCCTAAACATATCCATATTTTCTAAACATAAATTAATCATTATCAACCAATAAAATAGAATTACAAAAAGTTAAATTTAGACAAGAAAAATTACTTCCGATTTAGCACGATCCGAATAAATTTTAACTCAAATCCGATTGCGCGATCCGACAAATCCAATTTGTTGAAATCCTACACAATAAAATTCAAAATACAATTAATATTTAACAAATAAAATTCTAAATTTCAATAATAATAAAATCCTAAATCTAGCAAAAATGTTAAATGAAAGTCTTTAAGGACCCTAAGGTCCCTTAGATTAAACCCAATTATCCATATATAAGATTCAAGAACCTGATTAATTTATTGAGATACATTTAATTACCATAATCAAACATGATTTAACCCTTAATTTATACAATTTCATTGAAATCATATTATTACCTCCCAACCGAACTTTTCTAACAACTTATTTTTGTCCTATTCTCTCTTCTAGAATTATTTTTGGATGAGTGACACTTGTTATTAGTTCAACGAGCCTTTTGTAGAGAAAACCATAATCCTAACTTTAATTGATTCCTAATAGGGACGTAACATTTCTCAGGTATCCATGGCTCTCAAACTTATCCAATTGCATATATATACGGCAACATAATCAGCTAAAAAGGTGAGGCCCCCTCTTCTTCCTTTCCATTTTATACTTTATTTAATTAATAATTAGTTTTTTTTTTTAAATTAAAATTTTTAATGCGACTCACTTGATAAGCTTCTTGAAAACTATAAATAAAGTGAAGAAATAGAGGGTCGAGCAGAACCTAAGAAGAAGAAGAAGAAGAGGCTGCCTGATAAGAAGAAGAGGGGGCTTACCGAATTTTTAGAGAGAGGGTGTGAGGGCTTTTTTAGGATTAGATTTTGTAATATAAAAAAAAAATAAGAATAATTGTTTTGAAGTTTAGCGCCCTTACTCGTGCTCAAGGTCGTTCGATAAATACGTTAGTGCTTCCTCTCCATTTTCGGTCATCACTGCCTTTCTTTGCATTTGTCGGCAAGGATTAAATTTTTCATTTCACCCAAAATTTTGATTGTTGTTTGTAGGCATTTCAGTCATTTAAAATTAGTTTGGCATAGAACTATTGTATTTTGTAAAGGTTGAAACTATATGGCCATTTTCCCAAAAGTTAAAATTGTGAGTGCGGAAAGTGCAAATTTCTTAGTCACATATTAAGTTGATTCACGTCACTCACCAACGAAATGAACGAATGATAGTCAGTGACCCGCCACATCCGTGCTTCCACCTCTATTTCCGTGAATCATTTCTCATTTCCTGCGATACAGCTATAATCAATGGCATTGACCTATTTATATGCGCATCGGGGAGAGAGAACCAAAATAAGCGGTTTAAAAGCTTATGAAAAAGAGAAACTAATAACTAATAAGGAAGCAAGTAAGCTACTTGAGCTATGTTTCGTAAACCACATAGCCTTCTGTTTTCAACATCATATAAACTTTATATGTACTTTTATTTATTACTAGTAAGAGTGCACGTGTGTTGCACGTGTTGATATATAAAATTATTAAAAAAATAAATATGTTTTTGACATTTTTATGGAGATCATTTTTCTTTTCAATCTTTGACACAATAGATCTTGGGAATATGTGTCATGTGGAATCAAAATTTGATCGTTTGATGATACATTGATGATCTCAAGATCTTCTATTATGTTGAATATTTGGATGAAAATGATCTCTATCGTGTGTTGAATGAGATGATAGAGATCATTTTTCGTCTCAATCTTAGATAAAAATATTTCTGAGATCATGGCTCCACCATCAAACGATAGGATTTGGATTCCACATGACAAACCTCTGGAAAAGTGATCCGTGAACCATATTTTATTAGCCTCATGATCATGCTCTTATGTTGGGATGTGCACCACGTGAAATCAAAATATGACTATCTGATAGTAGACCCGTGATGTAAGATATATATTTATATAATTTATATTGTCAACTATAAAACATGAAGAAAAAAAATATAAAGTAACAAATAAGTATTATCTGAAAAATTCAATTAAATCGAAAATGAGTATTTATTCCTTCTCGACTTTAACTTTCTTGAGGATTTTATTGTCTTCATCATCCGTAGTTTGATATTTAATGTTTTAACATATGTACGACCTTGTAAGACGATCTTGGTAAATCGTATTTTGCACTTTGACTTGAAAGATATACTCATTTTTGAGATATTTGTTCATGTGATTTTGAAATTGTTTATCTCCATCCTGCTTATAATAAAACGTAATTAGTCATAATTTTTTTAATAAGAAAATATAATAAAACAAAAAATATTACCTTTAATTTTAAAAGCATAAGATCTTCTGGGGAATAACCAATAAGAATCTTTGCTTCATTATGAAATAATGTGAGCCATATTTCCTCACTCTCATCACCAATTTGTACACGAAGTGCATAACTACAATGTATATATATTGATAATTAGTTCCGGACTTAAATTATAAACTTAAATAGAATTGATAAGTATATTTATATTAAAATTATTACCGTAACGTGTATTTTGCATTCTAATTTTTACACTTTTTGTATTCAGCTTGCTTTTCTTTTAAAATAACTCTTGTTTTGCATGTATTGCATGCGGGGTACTAAGGATCCTTATCTTGATGCACGCTTCTAATTGAAGCTTTGCAATAATAGTATAAAATCTAAATAGAAAAAATAAATATTAATTAAAAATAAAATAATTATTCTAAAGAAAAAATTTATAACTTTTAGTTAAAGTTAATACCTCAGATGGTGAAGATATTTTGCAGTTGACTATTTCATTAAGTGAAACTTGCTCCACATTCACGAAAGTATTATTTGAATTTAATTCAAATGAACTTTTTCTTTTAAGATTGAGATCTGTACTGCACCTGTTTTATTTGTAATATAAGAATTATCAAGACTTTAAAAAAAAATTAAGGAATAAAAATTATAACATTATATTACCATTTTTTTATATCTTCAACTTCTGGTATGCTTGGTTTGATTTGGATTATGGATGTTGGTGTAGTAGTAAGAGAAACAACTCATGATGAATAAAAGGTAAATGAATATAGATTAATAATATTTTCATATAAATTGATAGATGAATTGTTAATATGCGTACCTCGAAATTCATTGGTAGTCAATGAAGTAGCTACAATGATTGGCATTTGATTGACCATTTGATTGAGGGTTTCCCCTTCATTTTTTGCCAACTCTTCCCATAATGTAAGTTTAATTTGAATGGAACTATTAAGATACAAAAAATCACATAATACATATAATAAATAAACATAAAATAAAAGAATTGATATTTATAGTAGAAATTTACCATTCACCAATAATGATAACTTCACGTTTTAATAAATCTCGATTGGTTTTTGTACTTGCGACAATTGCAGAGTCTTTGACTTCGACAACTATTCCCACAATGTCTATATAAAATATAAATAAAGTTACTAAGTTAATTGATCAAAGTAGATAGTAATGTTGAAAAATAAATTTATTTAACAAAGAGAGATAAAGTATATCGAATATTTTTTTGTCATAATATGAATTAACTTCATGTAAAGGAACGAAGTGATATTTAACTCTTTGAAGTCCAATGTCATTAAAATCCTCAAGAATAATAGTACCAATAATAAAATATAGTTCAAAACTTTTATGAACGTGTCTATAATTTGGATTTATGCTTTTCACTATTCCATTGGATATAAAGTAGCATTTTCCTTTCTCAAGTGTGCTTTCAAACTTAGTAACTACTTCATTAAACATTATTGCTTCAATCTGTGTATCCTGCAAAGGAAAATTTTATTAGATATAACATGAAGTATAAGACAATGATTAGTTATTATTTTACCTCATCATCTATCAAGTTGATTTTCAATAGTTTTTTAGGTCCCTTTGAATTTGTATAAGTATGTATATTTGGTCGTTCGATTACTCTTGCTTTGATAGTCCATATTCGTTGATTTAACTGGAGCGAGTTAATTGGCATGTGAGCTGAAGGAATTAATTCTTCATTTGACATTGCTACCTGTATTTAAACATTGAAACTTATCGATATAATTATTTAGAAATAATAAGAAAATATTAATCTATTAAAAACTATATATGTGAGAAAATAACATAGAATATATAACATATCTGTTTGGTAAAAGAACTTCTCTTACACTATAGCATGATCGGACAATTTACTTTGAGATCTAACTTATGCGGTGGAAGACCATTCGGAATCAGCGAATTTAAAAATTCTTCTTGATAATAATTATTGGTATCATCAACAACAGAATCAAAGTTATGATAAGTTTCAATTTTTCCAGGAAAGCGTGTAATTAATTTCTCATTTAGAGCATCGACGAACTCATTTTTAGTAGCTAAAATTGCTCGGCAAGTGATATATTCCGCAGAATGAGCATGTTGTTCTAGTGAAGGAAATACACTATCAATCAATATATTCTCAGATATTTCATCATCTTCATATTTAATCACCATTTCGTCTGTAATACGAATCAAATTTTCTGAAATTGTTGGTTCCTCGCATTGCCAACACGAAGGAGAAAGTCACTGTAATAAGAATCTGATCTTGCTCTCATATTCTGTTTCAATCGTAATTTTTCCATTTTTGGCCAAAGATATGACATAACTAAGCTTGCGTCTATTATTTCGATTCTTGTCCCACGTGGGACAACAGGAAGCACTTGACGAAAATCTCCTCCGAAGATCAAAATTTTTCCACCAAACGGTGAACCATCATTCATTATATCTTTTAAAGTTCTGTCTAATGCTTCAATTGCATGTCTTTTGGCCATTGGTGCCTCATCCCATATTATAAGTTTTGATGTACATAGTAAGTTTGCAATTGTGCTTTGTTTGGATATGTTACAGACACTCGATTCATTTATATTAATTGGAATTTTAAATCTTGAATGTGCAGTCCGCCCACCTGGCATTATTGCAGCTGCTACACCTGATGTTGCAGTCGCAGGAGCAATCATATTTTTTGACCTTACTGTAGCAAGAAGTGCACGATATAGATATGTTTTGCCTGTACCCCCTAGCCCATCGACAAAGAAAATACCATTTTCGTTAGAATTTATTCGACTCATTATAGTTTCATAAGCCAATTTTTGTTTTGGATTTAAGTTTGAAGAAACACAATAATCTTCATGAGGGATTAGAATATTCATCTCATCAATAATTTCTCTTATATATGTATCATTATTATTGACCATTTCCATTTCAGACAAATCATAATCTTGAATCTTCTTTCCCATACTTTGTAAGAAATAATTTATACTTGATAAAGTGTTTGAAATTTGTAACTCATATGATTGATTTGCATTTGCAAAGTCGTGTGACATAGCTTCAAAATGCTCATTCCATAATTTTCTAACATCGCTGGGTTCGCAATAGACTAATATAGTTGCAAAAAGTCTACGAAGTTCTAATGGCATTTGAAAGTTAGTAGCATCATTTAAACACTCTGAAATATTGTCATCACTTTCAAGTAAACCACGTTTCTTAGCAGATTCTTTAAATGTTGAATATTGAACTCCATCTACAAGTAAGAGGTCTTGAAATGACTTTGGACCTCGTACATGATTCAATAACAATCTTAAATAATATCTTTCTCCTTCTGAAGGATTGGCTGCATTGATTCGGCCAATTACAATCATTTTCTTTCTAGGACTCCAACACTTATTTTGTTTATTCCAAACATAATGCTCTGGGAATTCTCTATATAGATATCTTCTTGCTTCTTCATCAACGAAATTCATTTGAAAAAACTCGGTTAACGACGTTTTGGAGATATTCTCTGTTTGCATCAATTGTTCTCAATTTTGATTTTCCCAATAACATACTGATCGCATATTTGGAAGATGCAACTGTAGGTTAATGATAGAAGGATAAATTTCGTTTAAAATAAACTCGAAAATTCTTCACATAGCCTCTTGTCAGACACCCATCTTCCTTCCTGAAATAGTTGAATCTCATCTATAACATTATCTCCATCTTCCATTGCAACCGTTACAGCTATACGATCATGACCTTTATAAATGTACTTGTAGAGGTACTTCACTGCTTTCAAATCGGAACATATCTCTACATTGATATGACAATTATATCTTGTTAGAAGATATGGATTATAAGGAACAACCCATCGATTATCTAACATTGCATTGCGAACTAAGACTTGTCGCCCATCATCTCTCCTTCTATAAATTGGGTAGGAATCTTTACCTTGCATTGTTTTTGATGAAAATTGTCGAGGATAATGACTTTTGCACGATCCCTTCTGCATGCAGGAGTTTTTCTTGTTGAGTTCTTCACAAGGTCCATGCGTCATATGTTTTATAACTTTTTCATGTAAACTTCGGTATTTTTCAGGATCTGGAATCTCCGCACAAACAAATTTATCAAACAAATTTGGATTTGTAATTTTAAAATCAGATTGCATGATAACTAAAATATGAGCATGTGGGAGTCCTCTCTTTTGAAACTACAACTCGTCCAAAAATCGATTTCTTAAATATTTGTTCTTTTAGGTCATGTAACTTTACTTGAAAAATTCTTGCTATCAAATTGGGCCTATCTTGAGCGAGTTGTCCGGGTTTTAATACCTCTTGTATTTCTTTCCATTCATAATTGCATGTCATTGTAATGAAAAGATCAGGTTTTTCGAATCGTTGAACTAAAGCCATTGAATCAAGATATCTACGATGCATATCTCTAGGGCCTCCAATAAAAGATGCTGGAAGCACAATTCTTGTTCCCACATTAGCCCCTCTTCTTTCTCCAATCAAAACACTATCAACAATTCATTGATATAATTATGCTCGAATAGCAGATTGTCCTTGTCTAAAGAAATCTAATCGAGTTGTTTCTAACTTTATGTACATATCGACAACGTATTGTTGTAGCAATCGAGTGGCACATAAAATGATAGAATTTTCAAAATCTCGAATTTGAAGTTTATAAGAGTAGTACTGTCAACATGATACCATTCCTTGATTTTGTCATTTTATACCTGCAGATTACAAGTAGATAAAAATTAATAAAATAAATCATTAAGAACATAGAATAAATACAGTGTAATATATAAAGGTAAATACCTTCCCCTTCTTGATGAAAAATATCTTCTACAGATGTGAATTCAACACAATTTAAATTTTCATTGAATTGTGTCCCACTTCCATTTCGAGTATTACGCTTGTATATGTTTTGATGCCATCCAACCTCTCCATACGAGAATAAAAGAGGATACTGTAATGGATCATAACAACCAAAATAGTGTTTAATTCTATGAGACTTTCCTGAATGCGCATGGACTATGACATCTCTTTCTTGGACTCCATTGGGATTATTTCCTTCAATCCATATAGCTGCAACTTGTGAAGCTAATGGTGTATTATAAACTCTTTGATCAACTTTGACATCGCTTTTGATTAAGATATTGTAAGTTTCTAATGATGGAATATCTTTCAAGCATCGTAAGAATTGAGCATAAGGATTTACGCGAAGAATGCTCATCAATTTGAAAATAATAGACTTTGCCAAGTTTGCCTCTTATATTATCCCCTTTCTATTTTGAGTTTCATTCTCAGTATCATAAAAGTATAATTGAAGGAAGCAAGGTCTATTCTTGATTGGCAAAAGAGACGGTAAATCATGATATATTTGCCCTTGCACTCGAAATGCATATACACCGCGTCTTGAACTCGCAATATCGTTATCAAGATGTACTCCAAATGATGTAAAAGAGAATATACTATTATATGCTCGTATATTCCTTCGAAACTCAATAGATTCATTATTTTGAGCTGTAAATAAATTTAATAAATTTTCAGGAACAGTAGTAGAAGTCAGAGTAATTTGTCTATTGTAGCAACAAAATGTTGGTGGTTCATACTGAAACTTCTTTGTGCCACAATAAATACAACTATCAGCATGTTGTAGCTGATGCAATTCAGAACACACTGGCTCATGTGTTGGTTCATTGATATCACCATGATCTATTGCCATAAAAATAACAGGATGTCAAACCTCTATATGAATTCGTAAATGATTAAACTAAAGGATTATAAACATAAAAGAATAATACAAACTTTGTTGTCGAGTCAAAGGTCTTAATTGAGCTTTGAGTAAAAATCGTGTAGCTTCTTTTCTTTGTAATGAAACGTGTTCTTCTATTAGATCAATAGAATTTGCATCCTCTTTTCGCTTTAACGCTGTTTCCATGACGTTTTGAATTCGAGCTTCATTCTGCTTCTTTGTGAAGTCATTGTACCGTTGTCGATTATATTCACGTTTTCGTTTAAGTATTACTTCTGAAGTATAAAAGTTGAAATATAAATTAGTAAATATATATTTATAATAATAATATTTTAATACATAAGTAAAATTAACGGTTACTAAACCTTTTTAAAAATCGATAGTATAACTAATTGGTGATTTCCCAATTATATCACCTATAGAGTTGTCCGTTGAAGATGTTAGAATATTTTGGGAACCATCATTTTCTCTTGATACTCACTTCTGTCTTGCATCCTTGACACTTTGAATATAATGTGTTTTATCCTCACTTGATAAATTAGCGTATCTCAGCCTATCATATTCACGCTGATGTTGACGTTTATCTTCACCTAATCATGTTGAATATATAATATGTTATTTTAAAAAAAATGGAGCAATATAATTTTTATAATTATATATAAATTAATCACATAGATAGAGTAGTCTTCAACCTTTAGTTGGTGTTATTGTGGTAATACTGTAAAATATTGGAAAGATGTCAAGCTGTAATTATCAGAATGAACAAAATTATTAGTTATTAAGAACGACTTTGATTAAGTAAAAATAATAAATTTGAGATTAGATAACTTGAAAATAAAATTGTTATCTATAACATACTAATAATATTGTTAAACAAAAGTCATTTCAGATATCCAAAATATGTAATACATGTCCAATTAAGATAACTCTTTATTCATAAAACAATATGTACCTTCTATGAATGAAAGATATATTAATGAGAGACGATCAAATATTTTTTTCAAGATGTTTGTGGGAGGAGGGAGCACAAGTAAAACCTGCACGAATGAAAGTAACATCAATATATTATAAGTGACTTTTTGATGATAACAACTTCTAAAAGTCCCTCAATTGGGGTAATTTTGAAACTAAGTTAGAACATTTGACAACTACCAAGAGTGAATATATACATAAAAAAATAAACAAAATTATAAATCGAAACTAATTGATTGTGCATTCTTCAGTATTTCCTTTAGTAAATTCAACCAAATAGCTTTATCAAATTCAACTTATTTTACAAAAAAATAATTAAAAAAAAAAGGAAGAAATAATCAATAATTAATTTTGAAAAACTTACCAATTATGATTTTGTGAGGCCAAAAATATAAGAATGTAAATACCTAAATCTAGGAATGTAGATAACCTGAATTAATTATTCAAACTAAATTCAACCCAAAACGTGGCTTCATCAAAAAATAAGAACTTGGGCTTATTAATAATAGTGCCCTCCACCATTTGGGCTTCAGACAACGCATTGCACAAAAGCATAATAAAGCTATCAAGTGCCTTTAAGCCATCCAAATATCGGCTGAAAATTTTAATACCATACAAAATTTGATCGAAATTTTGGTTCCAAATTATCGTTTTGGTGGGGACTGCAATCGATAATTTTGGTGGAATGATTATTTTATTATATTTTCGGCCCCAAATAATTGTTTTGGTCTGATGTGACTGGTTGCATCCACCAACATTAATTGAGGCCCACCGCATTTGCAGCCACTTGCATCGCTCCACATCAGCCGCTTATACTTTCTATGCTTTAAATTGAATGATCGCCACATTAGCTGCTTGCACTTTGTCTGTATTAAATTAAATGATTGCCGCATTAGCTGCCTGTACTTTGTCTTCATTAAATTGAATGATCAATGGTTTTAAATAAATTAAAATAAGTTGATGAGTCTAAATGTGACTAAAGGTAATAATAAAAAAAAAAAAAAAGAGTGACATAAATTAGTACTTTATCTCATTTGAGTTGACCCTTATGTAATTAATAAAAGAAGGAAATAGATAGAAATAAAGACAATAACAAAAGGAGAGAGAGAAGAGAGAGAGAGAGAGTGCATCTCCTTTCTCTGCTGCTTTCTTCTCTCTTTAATCTCGTAGAGAAACCAGAGCGAAGGAGAGGGTATTTTTTGTATTTTCTGTCGGAATCCGACGCCATGAAATCCGGCGAATGGAGAACTCACTGAAGAAGACATCTCGCAGGTGACAAGAGAAGATTGTAGAAAATATCTCAAATAAAAAGGTTTGATTTTTTATTTTATTTTTTTCATTTTATAATTTCGCTCATTTTCTTCGATTTTACCGACACCGGAAAAGAAGGTATTTTTATTTTATTTTTTTAATAAAAAAGATAGCCATAGAGTACCCCTAAAGACCTCCATATTTGATGCCCATTTCTTTTATTTTAAATTTTTTAAATTATTTTTCTACATGATTTCTCAATACCGATATATTTTATTTTAACTTTTTTCAAATTATTTTTTCACCAGGTTGGCCCTTCACATATATTTATTCTGACCTTTTTCGAATTATTTTGAAAGATCCATATTTGAAGTAACTTATATGATTCCTCCATGCCCATTTCTTTTATTTTAAAATTTTTAAATCATTTTTCCACATGATTTCTCAATACCCACATATTTTATTCGACTTTTTTTTAATTATTTTTTCATGAGGTTGGCTGTATGATTTCTCAATACCCATGATTTCTCAATACCTATATATCTATAAATTTTTTAAATCATTTTTCCACATGATTTCTCAATACCCACATATTTTATTCGACTTTTTTTTAATTATTTTTTCATGAGCTTGGCTGTATGATTTCTCAATACCCATATATATCTATACCAACTATTGGTCTTAATTTGGCTGTATGATAAAAAAATTAATAAGGTAAATTAGTATTCACATACCTTGTTGCAGTATCTCTTTCTCGCAATAAGCAATATGCTTCTTTTTTTTCTTCGTCTCTTTCTTCTTTTCTTCTCCTTACATTCTATGTGAATATGATTATATATTTGAGATTAATAGAAGTCCGGTTTGTTTTAGCTGGAAGATTCCTAATTGAATTAAATGTGTACTTATTGAAGTTCTAATTTATACCTAATTGAATTAAAAGTGTACTTATTGAAGTTCTAATTTATAGCCCGATTCTTATTTATTTTGTTGAAGTTATTTTAGCCGGAAGACTCAGTTGAATTAGAGGTGTACTTCGGAAGACTCATAGTTGAATTAGAAGTGTACTTAATCTACAGGGGTATTTTGTTCTTAAAATATGAAAACAGTTGAATTAGAAGTGTATTTCGGAAGACTCATAGTTGAATTAGAAGTGTACTTAATCTACAGGGGCATTTTGTTCTTAAAATATGAAAACAGTTGAATTAGAAGTGTATTTCGGAAGACTCATAGTTGAATTAGAAGTGTACTTAATCTACAGGGGTATTTTATTCCTAGGGGTATTTTGTTCTTAAAATATGAAAACGCCAAAATTGACAGAAATAAAAACTATCATTCGTGCTTTTATATAGTAGTAAGGATTATTACTTTTTAGCTTTGATTACCCATGGAAATGTTGGGATTCAACTTAATTTTGAATACCCATTTCATCTCTTTTGATTACCGTTTATTAAATTAATTCAATCTAGGGCTTTTGTTTAGAAAAATAGTGAAGCCCAAGAATGCTACCCAGATGGAGCAGAGCAGTTTCCCATCTCTCCAAGCTTGGATTACAGAAAAAACTGGAGTCCCCAAAAGTTATCTACTATTCTAAGGTGGCCCCAGCAATGGCTTCAACCGTGGCTACTGATTCTGATGTAAAAGGATCTTCAGGCAAATCAGAGGTATAAAACGAGGCCACCTACTTCCAAATGTTGTAATGGATATTGTTGCCCAAATTTATTGGTAGTATGTTGAATTGGATTTTAAGTGTAATATATATATATATATATATATATATATATATATATATATATATATATATATTATTTTTTTTGTTACTTGTTGTCTAAATCATAACTGTTTAATTGATTTTCTTCAAGACTCCACTAGTTTTCAGATTTAGCTGTTTATTTTAAAAGAGGATGCTTGATAACTATATTTTAGTTTTTTATTAAATGATGATGGTTCAACTGTTTCCGTGAGCCCCCGACCCACCATTGAGCTATTGCGGTCAGGTGACATTGCAGTAATTTAGGAGTTGTTATTTGTTAGGCCTCTAATGTGTCCGTATAATTGTTTATGAGTTAATTTTTTATTTGGATTTCGCTATTAACCTTAAGATAAAGATGGCGAGTAGAGGGATAAGTAGGAGTTAGGGTAGGATTAGAGGTTCTCAGGTTGAATTGTGTTAGAAGTCAAGTTTGTGAGAAGTGCGGTCTCTTGGAAAGAAAAGGATTTTCTCCGTTAGATCCTTTTATGGCTTTTTGGTTTGCCAACTGTTGATGCTTCATAGTTGGGTGTCGGTATGGAAAGGATGTGTTCCTCCTAGAGTTTGTTTCTTTGGTTGGAGTCGTGCTTGGGGTCAAACTCTCACGGTTGATCAGCTGATGAGAGAAGTCTATGAGATACTGTGTGTTATGTATCTCCAAGAACAGCAGTTGGTGGTTCCTCTATTTATTCATTGTTGGCTGGTTAGAGAAATTTGGGGTTGGGTGGTTACAAATTCCTGTGGTGAGGTCATAGCTGCTTGGGAATATTGTTTCTTCAGTGGGATGAAGGGGGCCTTTTGATGGACGACTTTGTTTGTGGTCCTTTGGGCCGTGTGGGTTGAGAGAAATGATAGTGTTTCGCAAGGTCCGGAAACCAGTGGCTTTTATTGTCTGTAATACCAGGGACTTGGTTATGAGTTAGGTTCGATTGGTCAAGGAGGCTCCAGGGTGGATGATAGGGTTTAGGAGATGTCTGGGATGATCCCACTCTCATGTAGTTTGGCTTGCTCCTTTGGCTTCCTTGTGCCTTGGGGCGCTCCCCGAGGGCTTAGGTTGGGCGGGGAATTTTTTTTTTCATTGTTGCTTTGTTTCTTTTCCTTCTTCTGGGGTGCAGCCTGCTACCCGTTGCTCTTAGCGTCTTGGTCAGTCCATATTGTAGTCTTTGTTTCCTTCATCTAATATATTGCATTTACTGATTAAAAAAGTTTGTGAGAAGTGGTCACTTTGTGTAACATGGTTAAAGTATTTTTTTTGCTCCAAGCAATAAGAAGCCACATGGTCATTATGTAAAACTGGGTATAGTTATATTTTGAACAATCAAATGATGAAAATGTCATCGGTCCCTATAGTCAGGGATGCCGTCCTTTAGTACCAATCGATGAAAAGACTATTGGCTAAATGTCTTGGCTACAATTAACATGCCTGTTATGCGTGCAGTTTAGACCCTCCAAAATGCAAGGGTTTTGGTTCTACTTTTCTAAACTTCGATAGATTCTATGGTTTAGGATAGCACGCCCAATTTGAACCGCTAGCCAGCAAAACTCCAAGTTTAATAATTCTTGGTGAGTTGTTTTCTGTTGGGAAAGAAAGGTGAGATTTGCGTAGGGGTGCAAATGCTACAACCTGCTCCCCTTCTTGAAGCCGTCCAACTAGTGATGATTGGCAACAGGAAACAAAAAATATATTTGATTGCCACTTCTTGAGGGCCCTCTTCTAGTCCTAGGGACTGTGCATAAAGAAGGTGGGTTGTAAATCAAACAATTAACATTGACCAAGATGAGCGAGTGCCGAAGAAGGGGGATTGTGCTTAAATTGTGAGAAAAAATGCAGTGGCAATGACCGACCCTTGAGTACTATGGTTAGTGAAAGGGGGAGGAAATGTGGCACACCATCCAGCTTTTTACATTCCATAACCTTACATATTGCATTCAAGGTTCGTATGAATTAAGCAATGCGTTCGGCTTCTAATGGGTTAGTATGGTTTTTTAGGAGTTTATTTGTTATTTGGCCTAGGCTATAAGACTAAAGATAAGCAGGGAGTCGATTAATAAGCAAGGAGTTGATTAGGAGCAGAGATAATATGAAGTTAGGAGTCTAAGTGTATGAGAAGTGGGTATTATGTAAAACACAATTAAGCCATTCTCCCTCCAAGCAATAAGAAAATCTCGTTCAATTTGAACGGTTAATTCCCTCCAAGTTCTTTATTCTAGTAGATCCTACTTCCATCATTTAGTTGGAATGCTTATAAAGCCAATAATAAGGTAATATTCTAAAAATTGTGTGGGAGGTTGACGAAGGACGAGTCGCCCGCTAACCCTAAAATAGCAGAATCCCGCGTGGAAGGGGGTTTAGGGTATTTAAACCTTTCATTAAAATAAAATAAAAGAAGAATAAGATAGGAAATCTCCGGATTCGCTCTAGAGAGGCTTGTCGGCTTCTCACCAACAGGTTTCCAAGGCTTCCCATCAAGGCTGTATGTCGGCTTCGCACCAAGTCGTACGAGAAACAATTGCTCGCTCCTCAGGTTTTGAAAGAATCACTCCTTCGACCGAAAACTTATCTCAAGTTTTTCTAGGGTTTGTACAAAAGCAAGCTCTTAATTTTCATTATTCAAAACCTGTCTATTACAAAGCTATAAAGACCTTTAGATAGTAGGTCATTAAACAAAAGAAAATCCTAAAAACAATTAAATAAGAAAAGACTAGTTTAACCCTGAAACTTAAATTCGAAATTGAAATTTAAAAATAACGCTGCGCGGTTTCGATCGATCGAAAGTGGTACTCGATCGATCGAAATTAAATTGATCGATCGAAAGTGACACTCGATCGATCGAAATTAAATCGATCGATCGAAAGTGACTTTCAATCGATCAAAATTAAATCGATCGATCAAAAGTGGTACTCGATCGGTCGAAATGTGTACTCGATCTTTGCTTCGGGGCCGTTTGACAGCCCATTCATGGGTCCACTTCTTTCTTGCCGATTTTCTTCGATTGGCTCGGCCATGATCTAAACATGCGGATCTAAATTCCCCATCAATCTCTTCGACTTTGAAAAAGTTCGTCCTCGAACTTTGGCCGACATCGATAAGCGTTATCAAGTATGCTTGTTCCCCATGGATCTCGAACTTTTGAATGGTCTAAGACTCGGTAGGGACGATCACAGATGCCTATGCTTCAATGATTGCGGGTTCGGTAGGGCCTATCATGGATGCTTGGACTTCAACGATCTTGGGCTCTTCGACGGTTTTGAGATCTGCCACAGTCTCAACAACTGGTATGGACTCTACAACCGGACGTTGTTCCGACAGAAGATTAAGGCGAATAACTGGATCTGCTTGAACAACAGGCGCCATCAGCTCTTCGACGGTTTCGAGATCTGCCACGGTCTCAGCAACTGGTATGGACTCTACAACCGGACGTTGTTCCAGCAGAAGATCAAGGCGAATAACTGGATCTGCTTGAACAACAGGCGCCATCGGCTCTTCGACAGTTTCGAGATCTGTCACGGTTTCAAGATCTGCCACGGTCTCAACAACTGGTATGGACTCTACAACCATACGTTGTTCTGGCACAAGATCAAGGTGATAATTGGATTTGCTTGAACAACGGGCGCCATTGACTCTTCCATAGGCATGGAAGTACTTTGATTTACTATAGGTTCGGTATCTTCCACTGATACAAGTACGACCACGGGTGCGGGTAGAGGAACTTCAGCTCGTAGAGATTTTATCACCGGTACGGCTATGGGGACGAAATCTCTCACCCCCGATCTTAAAGCGTGAATAATGTCTAATACGTCTTCGGATAGATTGTGAATAAAATCTTTGATAATTATTGCGGTGATATTCTCACCCCATTCAACTACGATTCGACGCGATCTTAGTAACTCGCAATAAACGCTATTAAGAGGTGCCTTATGCTTGAATATGGAACCGTGTTGCTCAGATGATCTACCTTCCTCTTCGCACCGAAGTGTTTTTACCCTCGCCATCTTTTGGCGCACGATTGGAATGTTTTATCGTTCCACGAACGCTCTCATGGAAACCATGTAATCATTCAAATCACGAAGGGCTTCGAGAACTGGGTCTTGACTCATGATTCGCTGATCTATTCTCTGCGGATTGAAACCGCTCTGATACCAAATTGACGCAGGACGAGTCGCCCGCTAACCCTAAAATAGCAGAATCCCGTGTGGAAGGGGGTTTTAGGGTATTTAAACCTTTCATTAAAATAAAATAAAAGAAAAATAGGATAAGAGATCTCCGGATTCGCTCTAGAGAGGCTTGTCGGCTTCAGCACAAACGGGTTTCCAAGGCTTCCCACTAAGGCTGTACGTCGGTTTCACACCAAGTCGTACGAGAAACGATTGCTCACTCCTCAGGTTTTGAAAGAATCACTCCTTTGATCGAAAACTCATCTCAAGTTTTTCTAGGGTTTGCATAAAAGCAAGCTCTCAATTTTCATTATTCAAAAACTGTATATTACAAAGCTATAAAGACCTTCATATAGTAGGTCATTAAACAAAAGAAAACCCTAAAAATAATAAAATAAGAAAAGTCAAATTTAACCATGAAACTTAAATTCGAAATTGAAATTTAAATATAACTCTGCGCGATTTCGATTGATCGAAAGTGGTACTCAATCGATCGAAATTAAATCGATCAATCGAAATTAAATAGATCGATCGAAAGTGACTTTCAATCGATCGAAATTAAATCGATCGATCGAAAGTGGTACTCGATCGATCGAAATGTGTACTCGATCTTTGCTTCAGGGCCGTTTGACAGCCCATTCATCGGTCCACTTCTTCCTTGCTGATTTTCTTCGATCGGCTCGGCTTTGATTGGCTAGGCCACGATCCAAACATGCGGGTCTAAATTCCCCATTAGAGGTTCTGGACCTTTAGCAATGACATGTTTATGTTTATTTATTTATTTTTAGTTGACAAAGAAACTTTGTTAAGCAAAAGAGAAAGAATAAGATTATGAGGGGCACCTAACATGGTGCTAGATGCCAAAGGACATGAGTACCTCAAGACAAGTAAACACTACAACTCCTCAGTAGGACCTTAGATGATTCCCACTTGATATGGTAAAGGATAAAGGTAAAATGAATTTTGGAATCCCTTGATATAAAGCCGAAAGGATGTAAGTATAAGTTTTCTTCAATCTAATCAATTGATCATGTAACCTCCACGATGCATGCGTACCCTTGCATGTACATGAGATGACATGTTTCTAATGAGGGATAATGGCTTTTGACTGACCTTTAAACACCAAAATGGTGTAAATGATCTTACACCATTAAATTTATACTTTTTATCGTAAACCGTTGAAGTGTGATTTGTCATTATGCCATGTGGCACACATCTTGATCAATCTAAATTGTCCAAGTGGCAATCCATCACTGGAACACATCTCAGAAACATGCCTATAAGTGGGTGTGAACCATCTGATTGATGAACTTTAATATCAGCCATCAAAACTAAAAACAGCGGTTGATATTATAGTCAACAGATTGGATGGTTCCAATCTCTCAAAAACTTTGATTTTTTGGCTCTTTCCCCCTTCAATGTATGATCTCTCACTTTGATGGTGTGGTTTACCCACACCTTTAGCCCTTAATGGTGTAAGATCATCTAAACACCATTTTGGTGTTTAAATGACAGCCAAGAGAGTCGGGTCCTTTCATGATTGCCTACTTTTTTTCCAATTGGAGTAGTGTGTTAAGAGTGATATTCTTCCCCAACGTAGTAATTAATCATGTCCCTGATGTACAAATTGTCTATTCTCCATGCTTACTCCCAGGAGTTTCTTTGCTTCCTTTTTTGTCATTCTATATCTTCCGAGATCCTGATCCCAAATAGATGGTATAGCGCTTTGGTGATGGCGATGGTGTCTCTTTCAAGATCTTTCATGCTTTTCATTCATTCCTCTTTTATCCCAAGCATCCAGTTCTTTAGAGGCACTGATATACAAATAAAAAAACGGGTTTTTGCATTTACCCCTCTGAGATGTGTCTTATTTGCACTCTGCCACTCCGATGTTTTAATTATTTACAATGCGACCTTGCTTTTATGTTTCCTTTACTTATTACCCCCTACAGTGGTGCATTCTCCAAAAAAATAACCTTTGACTGCTTTGAATCAGTTGATGGAGATTGCTTCACCCCAATCTTTGGTCTAATTGATCTTGAGATCATAGACATACAATCAGACGGTCAGATTTTGATTTCACATGACACACATTTCGAAAATGATTCAAGAACCACGTTTGATGTAACCCATGATCACCATGTGGAATCAAAATCAGATTGCCTAATAGCAGGATTCTGACCTTAAGATTCATTGGGTGGAAGATTGTGGTGAAAAACTATCTCCATCATCTGATTTAGAGCAGTCAAAGATTAGTTTTGTAATTGAGCCGTCCCTATAGGGGTAATAAGTAAAGGAAACACAAACATGGGGGGCGGAAAGCAAATAAGACATATCTTAGGGGGTTAAATGCAAAAAACCCATAAAATATGATAATGCTGTTAATCTGGTGAAAGGGAATTGCAAAGTCGAAAGGCCATTAAAATCAGTACAAAGTCGAGACAATAGAAGGAAAAGCCCTAATTCCCTAAACTTTGCTCCAATTTAATTCGCTACCACCACCACCACAAGTTTTAAAAAACAATTTTCCAATCATTTCATTCTCTATGAATGTGGATAATATGACACTCTTGCAATTGAAGGATGGATTCCATTCCCTTTTTGGTCACATCCCTCCAAGGCGGAAGTGAAGGGTCCCTAAGCCATAAATAGTTAATTAAACCTCACTTGATCCAAATCTAGAGGGCAAGAGAACGAGGAGACCTGTCCAAAGTTCCTCAATTGTCGCTTACATTATATTCATATCTTTGAAGGACCAACATAGGAAATAATCGTGACCCCTTTAGTAAAAATCCCACCAAAAGTTACTATTACTTCTTCAGTCAATTTAGTTTGATCCAACTAGGGCTGCTTAGATAGCAGCGCTTTCACTCAAAGAGGTGTAGTTGCTACGTGCAACGTTCTAAGTGTTCAATATTTTGTGTGGCGGAATGTCATCAAACATTTTATGGTGCATGCCTTTTCTGCCATGCATAGAACAATTTCCCGTACCACTGCGGAGGATTCAGAGAGGAATTTTTTGAATTTCAGGCATTTTGTTTTGTTCCAAATAATCTCAAATACTGCAAAAAACATGATTTACCATTGCATTTTACTTGAATGATCCCTTTTGACCACATCTTTTCTTTTTGTAAAGCCAATATAGTGTTAATTGAGGCAAGGCTAATTTAAGTTCCAAGACCTTAAAAAAAGGAATACGCCATTTTTTTAGTGTAGGGTGCTTAGATGAGGAAATGAGTCATAATTTAGGTATGATTTCCATATAAAATGCAAAGAATGATTGGGAAATGGTTCTGCCAATTGATGCAGTCAGTTTACCATATAGAAAAATAAGAAGAAAAAAGAAATAAAAAAGAAATGAGAGAGAAAGGAAGGCTGCAAAATTGCCCTCATGTGTATGCGTATGAGGGGTGAGGTAGGGGGCATCCCCTCAGGTCATGTGCACTTCACATGACTCTTCTATAGGCCACTCGGAGTGGCTCATGCTTGTCTTGAATTTCATCAATGAAATTACCTCAGAAATCCATATGATTTCTGGTTTGAAAACTTCAAATGATTTTGCAATTGCAGTGCAATAAAGTTTGCAGACCTTTTTTGCTGCAAATAAATCTTGAAAAAATGAGATTTGTTTTTGCAGCAGTGAGCCCCACTTTGCTACCAAATGGATGCAAATCCCATTTTTGCTGCAAATCAGAATTTATACTGAAAAAACTGGATTTGCATTATACCAAACAGGCACTAAACGCTATTATGTTGAACATGTTCAATAGCAAAAAGTTATTATGCTATTTATGGCTCGTGTGGGCTATTTCTCTTTGTTGATAAACATTACTGGGGCAAACTGCATTTAGCATTAACAGTCAACTAATCCCTCTGGGATCTTATCACTAAGGGATGTCGAGACAAAAGCTTGGGCTCTAAGGGATGAGTAAGAGTTCAAAATTGATGTTAGGAAGTCATCTCTAATGAAATTAATGTTACCATTGTAAAATGATTTCACAAACCTTTGCCTAGGTTGAGGCCCATTTCTAAACCAATCTTGGAAGCTGATAGTGAGGTAAAGTCTTCCCCGCACTAGGTATCCAGCTAGAACAGAGTAATATTTCTAGCTTTTTAAAAGGAGAGCTGCCAATACCCTACACATCCTCCAATCTGGCAAGCGGAGAAGTAGACTTTGTTTTAGGCAATTTAAGGCTGTGTTTGGGTTAACTCTTTCTGGCCACTGAGCGGCTCCTTGGCTCTGGCAGGAAACTGTTTTCAAGTTTGGTAACACTGTTCCTCACCCAATCTGCTTTAACGGGGAGCTATTTTAAGTGATAAAACTGCTCACCATCAGAGCAGATAAAATCTGCTCCGGCGAAGAGCAGGCAGAGAGCTGCATCCTCTCTCATAAGAGCTAACCCAAACACAGCCTAAAGGATCCACACTATGCTACCTGTGTTTCCCGACTAGTATCATGCTAACCTCATCCAAGCAGTGAGAACCAAGATGCTCTTACTCTCTAGGCTTTTGAACCTCCAACTGTACCAAGCTTACTTCCTTTCCCTGATCAATATCACTCCAGAAAACCATTTTTGGATCATCTCAAGTTTATTGTCCACGACTGATGACATTTTTAGCACAGGCATAGTGCAGGGGGAGATTAGCAAAGGAACTTTGGTCTTAGTTTACTTATTCTCCTGGAAGATAGAGGTTTTTGCCTCACCTAGAGGCTAATCTTGAGTCAAACTTCTCAAGTACTAATATTACTCGAGAAAAAAAGATAAAAGATTAATGTTTATTTTCTGATAACCATATTGATCAGTCTTTCAAATGTGTGTTTACATACATCCAATGTGATACTTTCTAAGAAACGACGCTGTACTTATAGATAGTTTGTGTTCCTTTGTTCCATTACCCCTTTTAAGTCCTCTGGCTGTAGAAGTGTTCTGATGCATCAGTAGATAGTTTGTATTCCCAGTACATGAGCCTTTCTATGTGGCTGTCCTTTCATGTTGTTAATGAGCTAACATAGAAAGGGGTTGCTTTATTAACACTCACAGAATCTTGGAAGGCACCTACGCCAAAAGCCATTGACTGCTTTGAATCTGACGACGGAGATCGTTTTTCGCCCCAATATTAATCACGTTTGAGCGTGATGTGTGCCATGTGGTTTTAGGGCTACATTTTCAGGATTGATGCCTCGTGGAATAAAAAGACTGACCGTCTGATGGTACGCTGATGGTTTCAAGATCACTTGTGTGGAAGATTGGGGCAAAAAAAGATCTCCATTGTCTGATTCAAAGCAATCAATGGTTTTTGGCGTAGGTGCCCTCCAAGATTCAGTGGGTGTGAATAAAGCTACCCAATACAAAAATGGAGTGTTTTCTGCATTATTTTCCTCTGAAGTTGTTAACGTATATGCAGTATAATATGTTGATATCTAACTGTTAGTGTAATCTCAACCTAGTGGCATACTTGTTAGGTGCTAATTTTTTTTTTTTTCCGTTATTGTCCACCTGTTGCAGATTCTTAACTTGCTTTAAACATATATTCCATGCTCCTTGTCATTTGCATTTCAAAGCTTAAATTTCTTATGTTTTGGCAGGTCAGATTAAATAACATGTTTTGGTCTAAGCCCTGTTCACTGGCTTTGGCTCCCGACTCACCTCTGAGAATAGAAGAGCCAAAATATGATGGAATTAAATATATTATGCTCAAACTAATGCTCTTTTATAGTAAACAAAGCAAATCCATTCGAGGGGCAAATGTGATATATCGGCGCATCATTTCACAAGTTGATAGACCTGCCATTTATAATGGTAAGCCTATTTTCTCAAGTTTACAGAGAAGAATGTATTTTTACTTACTAAAATATGATGCCATGCATGTTGCCTAAATTTCTGTGTTCTTTTATTGCACCTTAAGCGTAATGCAGGTATAAATCACAAATTGCCTTTTTATAGGTCTCTAATGCTCCAGTTTATTCATTTCAAATGTAAACTGTCAAAATGAAATTTATTAACAGTACCTGTGGTTGTGGAAGACTACTCTCTAGCGTCAGTTTTTCATTTCAAGAAGAGCAAATTCATTGATACAAAATTTCAAAATATACCCTCATACATTGAGATAGCATGGCTCCCATCCCAGACACCCAAGTGCATTTCAAAGTAGCTTTCTTATGAAATCTCAAGTGGCCATTCATATTTGCTGTTGGACAGGTAACCACTTAACTTTCACAGTGATTCTTTTGGTTGATTGGTTAGTGAATAGTGACCAATAAAAAATCCGGAATAATATATATTTAGATTATTTATAATATCAGGAAGTGGAGAGTATCGCTAAAGAGGTGTGAAAGTGTTTTTAAATAGATTATATATCTATTTTTGGATTACAAGTATAAATTTGTCTATGGTGTATTTAATTGTTTTATATAAGTGTATTCTAATGAAAGCAGTATAAATATCTGTTACAAGAGTTCATAAAATATAAAATTTAAATGATTCCATATGAAATAACTACAATGATGCGGCCCTGTATCCTGTCTACTGATAAGCTAGTCAAGGCAGTAATTTTCAGTCAAAGGAGTCCGAACAAAAGAGGATAAACCTTCCCAACCTACACCCCATAAAATTGAGTATGGGAAGTTCAAAGAAACATTTTGTCCAAACTTAGATGATGCCGTCTCACTTAAACTAGGCCACACATGCGGCGCCTTTTGGGACAGGTTCAACTTTATTTTTTGACTTATTTTATTCAGATAAGGTTAATTGTATGGATAAGGTTAGATAATTTTTTTGTAGATAAGGTTAAACTAGGTCACTTGTGGTGTCTTTTAGTGCAGATTTAACCATTATGTTTTGACTTATTTTATTTAGATATATATTTTAGTAGACAAGCTTAGCTATGTGGTAGGTTAAAATAGGACCTCACTTAGTTTTCCTATAAATCTAGGAATTTTGAGTCTAATTAGAGCTAGGAAGAGAATAGGGGAGCTGCAGCTATATGTCATTGCTATTATTTATGGAGAATTTCCTACTTGACATATGATAGATACTTTTTCTCTTCTTCTACTTTCAAGTTTCAACTTATTCCCGCTATTTCTCTTTCATTGATCAAAGCAAGCTGCGGTTTGCTCTAACTCATCAAGTGGTTTATATAAATTATAAAATTATGGTATTCCTTTTATTTTTTTGGATAAGTATATCAAACTCTGGGATTGAATCTAAATTGTAAGAATAAAGCTTCTGAATAGCCTCTATCCCACCAAATCCTCTCAAAAGCTCATTTTTGTGGTTTTAAAGGGGAAATATCACCAAAGCCTGTCTAAAGCTAACTTTTGCAGATTAGTAGGGGACCTGACATCTATGGAAGTAAGTTTTGAGAGCATTTTTTGGAGTAAAAGGTTTTCAAAAGCTTGATAATCTTATAATGCCTATGATCCCCCCATTGATCCTAAAATTATACATGTAATGTAACATGGGGAAGCTGAAAAAAGAAGAAGATTCTATGCACATCCATATAAGAAAAGATAGCAAACTCAACAAATATTAAGAGGGGAAAGAGGAGGAGGAGGAGGGGGGGGGGGGACTAAGCTTTAACAATTTTTTCAAATTCTTAGTCTCCCACATCATTAAAATTCCGTTATTTTATTTAATAAAACTAAAGAAAATTTTACTTTTGAGCCTACATATGGATTATATAAAAATTTCTTGAGATTTTGAAGTAGTTCACAAAACTCTTTATTTAATGAGAACCCTAAGACTCCTAGAAAATAACTTAAATAAAAAGGGCTTAATAAGAATCCGTAAAATCCTAACCTCTTACTCTAATATAGAGATGAGAAGAATCTATCCAAAAAATTAGGAGAGATCTTGCAGGGACAGAAATCTCTCCATAAAGAGTGGCGAGAAATTTCTATCTCGTCCCCCCCTTTTTTTTCTTTTGTTCTCTTGCCATGATCTCTCTCTCTCTATTTTTCTTATTTTTTTCTTTTCGCATAAGAAACTAATTTCATCATTCTCCTTTAGTTGAACACCATATTTCATAAAGGTGTACATATTCTTCGCGTCTTAATAACTGTCGACGGTCAAATTTTCATGGCGGATTGAGTAATAGGTGACATATAATATATGTACCATATCACACTATGCAGAGTCCTCTTATTCATTCCAATAGATTCTTGACTAGACATCAATACAAAATAGGTATCTCATTGCCCTTTTTAAACCACGAGATCTTATATGGGTGATCGAGCATCTCAATCTTCAACTTAAGTTTATTACCATCGCTTTCAACATCATAGTTTTTGTGCTCCTGGCAACTGTGATGAGGGTATGTTCGACTGGCAAAGACGGAGATGGGATATGCATCCCAGCAAGATACGACATCCTCCCTCTTCCTTCGTGGGAGGAGAGGCAGGATTGAGATTCGGTTTCATGTAGCCAAGACGATCTTTGATTATTTTTGTAAATATTGATTATCACATATAGCCCTCGAACTGACACCGGTGACTTTAGGCAATCTGAGTTGTCACCTTGGGCCATCATCGATGGATGCCTTAACATACCAGATGATGGGGACATCAGATTTAAAGAACCACCTGTGATTTATCAGAGGCGAAAGAAACGTCACGATGACGGATATCCATGAAATCTCAGTTAGTTACTGGCGGTTACAATTAGTTATTTATTTTCATATTTCAAATATGTGCAGTTACAGTTAGTTATTTATTTTTAAATTTCTAATATGTTTGTAAAATGCCCATAAAAGGTTTTGTAAGGACTATTTTTAGGAACTTAATGATTATGAACTTTTGCTATGCAAATTGAAAATGAGATGTTTTCCTTCGAGAGTATGATTATCTCAAAATAGAAGAGTGATTCTTCTATATGCTTGTGGTTGGTGCGAAGCCGATCATTCAATCACTTTTATCTCACTTGAAGGCGCAAGTATTTGAATTCTTGTTTTCTTTCATTCTACCTACAATCCTATTTAAATTTTAATTGCCTAGAATCCCATTTCTCTTTGTTAAATCCGCTCATTTTCGAACGAACTTTTTTGTAAGTTTGTTCGAATTCCTAAACTGTTGGAGATCTATATGTTCGCCTTCTAGATCCAGAAAGGAAATGTGTAGCGAAAGTAATACTGGTTTGGGCTATTGTAAATCATGTAATTGGAAATCTTTTCATTTTCTATGTTAATTTGTTAAGATAATTTATATTTCAATTATTTTTTATTAATCTTCAATTAATCTCAGCCCACCTAAATCGCATTGTGTTAGTACCTGCATCACCGGATCTCTAATATAACCAGCGGATCTGAATGGCGACCGACTAGAGGGTCCAAGAGAAATCAACACGAAAGACAAATAACATTTTTCCACATAAATATGGTCTTTGTTCATATGAACTATTTTGAGATGATAAATATGATAAAAAAAGAATAAAGATCTCACCCAACAATCTGAGATCAACTAATCCCCACTCAACAACTACAAATATGGTTGAATTCCTTGCGGAATTCACTCGGAAGTCTTCGAACAACTCTAGAGATCTTCGAATAGATCTTGGAACAGACTCCCCGGGAGACTTCACATAAGATGCTATTTATCTCTCTCTCAGAACTGTACTTTCAAATTTCCCTCTAAAAACTGCCCTCTTGAATCTGAATTCTAGCTCCTAATTTATATTGAAACTTCAAATCTCGGCCCAATGACAACTCACCACGTGTCGAGTTCCCGTTTGCTTCAAGCTTTTTCCTTCGGATTGCATGCCCACAAGCACCTAAAACCGTTAATTCCTTCCACTTCCGAATGGTCCGCATCAAACGTGCTTTCAATCAAATCCTCACTTTTCACTTCTGACCCAATAACATATTGGCACTTGTAAGTTGTAACTGCTTCAACATGCTTCAGTTCAAACTGGTACTTTCTCACGAAATGAACATGGGTACCAATGAACAACTGGCACCTGTTCACTTTCAAACCTTCTTCTGATGACCTTTTATTTTGATGATGTCAATTTTTTACTTGAGTGAAGACCATCCACTCTTTTTTTCGATTTCTATTCCTCGATATAAATCCACATTTCTTTGGGTACCATCTTCGACGCCCAAACTCTTGGTCGAGCGCACCATACTTGTAGTCGAATCCACAATGCAATGGCGTATTCAGGCTCAGTAAGGTTGAGCACACAATTACTTCTAACATGATTTACAAACTTCAAATTTCTAATGTTATCAAACTTCAACAACTTGATTATGTAGTCTTCGAAAATTCTTCAATTTTACCCTTGAGTCGATTATTTCAATCGACAACAACCTTCTTTCACATTCCAATACATAGAGGCTACACAGTGCAAGTGGTATAAAAAACACTAGATCGTTGCCACTGATTTTTCGTCTCAAAGACTTTTGGGGTCATCAACACCTTTCACATTACTGGAGCTCCTTCCACATCTCCAATTATTTCTCTCTCTAAAACATCATCATCTAGGTCATTGCAGCCTTATCATTATCATTGAATGCGTCATCATGAGGATTATTGCATACCCAACCCAAATCACCTCCTTGCTCAACTAAAATAACATCTAAATTTCGTAGCCTTTTTGGACATTCTGATAAGCAATGGCCCACTTTACCTAACTTAAAACAGTTAAAATTTGTCGCAGTTTGCATCTAAAATGTTGTTTGTCGTCTTTTAGCCTCCCCCTTGACTAGTGTTTGTAGAAAATTGGTTCGAGTAGAAGTAGGAACGTCCTATTTCAACCCTTGTGATATCTCGATCAACCTAGAAGCTCCATGATGGCTAAAGCTTTTCCTTGATGAGTTTCTCTTTAGTTTCCCTTTTTTTTTTCTATAGGTAAGCTGGGCTCGAACCTGCGACCTTGGGGTTGCAATATTGCCAACCTTCCATTGTGTGACAGGCCCAAGCCCTTCCCTTTAGTTTCCCGGTGAGAGGTTGCTTTTGTGTAATGACCTTTCAATGCCGGATCCACCTTGAATGATGATGGCGCTTTGGTGGAGGTATTCTGTATTTAATAGCTAGCTGATGAAGTGAGAAAAACTTGAGTATTAGGGTTCTCGGATAACCATATTTCCTTTTTATTGTTTGAAAATCTAACTGCTATAAAGAAGGGCTGATGCCTCCAAATAAAAATAAGCCACAGGATCGAATCCTGAGATAAAAAAGTCCAATTCGCAGCTGAGGTTGCTAATCTGTCTCCAATAGAGTTAGCATCCCCAATTACGGACTTCTCTGGGAAATAACACAGGCCAAGAATTCCATGCTTCAAGCTTTTTGTTGAACTTTGTCGGGTAGGTGTTGATATGCTCGTTTTCTTTTCCTTTTTCAGTAGCCATGCCACATCACCTTTCCTTGTGGTTTGTACTAGTAATCCTTTAATAAAAAAATTGCTTTGTGCATTGGATCTTTATATGTTTTGCGGATTTGTTTTCCTTCATAAAATATATTTGATTGGTTTCTCAGTATAAATTTTCTCTGTATTTGAATCCTGGCCTCTGTCTATCGCCTGATGTTTTATATGAAGAGAAGCATTGGAAGAAATTAGACCAGAGATTTCACTGTACCTTTATACCCTCTGTTACATCCTTAAACCATATTTTGTCTTTATGGAGGACTTATTTTGTCTATGCCGTGATATATTTTTCTTGACGGTAGTCTTATTAGCTAGTAGTGTTGGAGGACTTATTTTGTCTATGCCGTGATATATTTTTCTTGACGGTAGTCTTATTAGCTAGTAGTGTTGAACACTTGAGCTAGCATATGCATATTAAGTTGTAATTGGTCTAATTGTAGAACTTTTTTCATATATGCAGCATTTCAGTTGGAGAAAACCTTTAAAACGACATTTTCTTTGCTTGTACTACATATGTGGCTTTTCTTACGCCGCTTGAAAGAAGAAGGACAGGAAGGTGCTGAATTTGGGCAATACCTATATGAGATTTACAACCACGATTTAGAGCTGAGAGTATCTAAAGCTGGGGTTAGTAATCATTTCTTTAATATTAATTTCGTTATTTAATATTTAGTAGAGTCAGAGCCAATCTGTCACTTAAGTGAATTTTATGATATTATCAGAAACATTTAGTTGGCAACGTTTTCTTGCAGAAATTAGGAATGATGAATTTGAATTAGTTTACTGCAAGCCAAATGGTAGGTATTGTGCTGTAATTTTTCTTACTGATAAGGAAGCTATAAATTATACAAAGGCAAATGCAGACTAGAGGCAAACGTCCCAGAGGTTACAGAATGTTACTCGTCCTGTTAGGAGATTAAAAGCAAACGGCCTGTTGGTGTTTGCTTTATTAACACCCACAGAATCTTGATGGGTACCTATGTCAAAAACCGTTGATTGCTTTGAATCAGACGGTGGAGATTGTTTTACCTCCTAATCTTCCACACAAGGGATCTTTAGATCATGGGCGTACCATCAGACAGACACTTTTTGATTCCATGTGGCACTGGTCCCAAAAAACTGCCTCATGTTTAAGTGTGATGTGTGCCAAATATTTTTACGGGCACTTTTTTTAGACGTGCCATGTGGAATAAAAAAACTGACTGTCTGATGGTACGCTCATGGCCTCAAGATCTCGTGTGGAAGTTGGGTTGAAAAACGATCTCCATCGTCTGATCCAAAGCAATCAATGATTTTTGGTGTAGTTTCCCACCAAGCTTCCGTGGGTGTTAATAAAGCTACCCTTAAAGTACCTGCCAATCATTTTACTTATCTTTTATGTTAATAAAGAAATGGTACTTTTGATCTTTGTTTGGAGCAACCAGTTCTGTGTGACCTTAAGGAAATAATTTGTCTACTGGCTTATGGTTGGCAATCTTGTCAGCTGCACAGTGAGTGGACCTTGAGACATGCAGACTTTAAAGAGCATGGTTATCCTTCCACATCTTAAGGTCTCTTGGCTGCACAGCTGAGAAGATGTCAGCTCATTTTCTACAATAGCCGTCTGCTCATTGTAGTGAATTCTTAAGGAATTAGTGACACATTGGACCACAGTGATGGAATTACTCTTTTAACAGTGAAAGCATTGCAAGATGAACACAGATTGTGAGAATAATCTTACAAGTTCAGTGTCAGTTCTGTATTCCATCTGCTAAATACACCTAGATGCCTCATCTCACTATTATTGTTATTATTATTATTATCATTGTTATTATTATTATTATTATTGTTATTATTATTAATTGACGCGAGTGTGAGTAACTACTTTCCCCAGCTGTCGATCTTCTCCTCCGTCCAGTAGGAAGTTCATCTCCAAAAGTGGCCTCTTCCACTTGTTTTTACGTAAGATCCTCACCTGTGAAGACTTGCTCATCAGCGGCATCTTCTATCCAAGAAGAATCGGATGACAAGTCTTTGAGTGAGATGAAATCATAATGTCTCGGATTTTCACGACATTTGAGGAAGCGCTCCCGTAGCTTTTGATTATATTGCACATAGACCAAGTCATTGAGCTTTTGTTGCTCAAGCTTGTTTCGCTTCTTCGTGTGTATCTATTTAAGATAAACATTTATATAAAAAAATTAATATATATCAAATAAGAATTAACAATAAAAATTATATTAAAGAGTTAGTTACTATTACTAAAAACATATTAGTTACCAACTTACCATCTCAAACGCGCTCCAATTCCTTTCACATGTCGAGGTCGAGCATGTAAGGCCAAAAACCTTAATGGCAATTTTCTTCAGGAGTATACATTTTGTCACTGAATCCACTCCATAGGCCACCCACCAATCGACTACAATAATAAATTTTAATTAGGTAATTTAAAAAAGAAGAAATATTTAATTAGAATGATGAAATATAATAAAAAATATGTCATAAACATCACTTACTAGGTATTCGAGTCTCTCTTTGTCAAACCACTATATCTCTCCCGAACATCCCCTTCGCTTTCTTGTATCGATCCAAAGAGTTGCTAATTCGATCTTGTTCACCTTGGTCCGAAACCATCTTCTCTAAAACGTCAAGAAAACCACTTGATGGGGGACGCTAAGATCGAGAACCTTGGATTTGGGCCGCAAAAGATTACCAGCGCTAGAAGGAGCAGAACCAGACTTAAAAAAAATCAGCATGTTGGAGCAATGTCAGTCAATCAATCAACTTTGGGAATTCGATCGATTGACTGTGGCCTGTGAGGAGTTAATTCTGGCGACATATTTATATATGAGTCAATTGATCGAATGACAAGTGTCGATCGATTGACTCATTCTGTGCTGTGACCAGAATTCGAATTTGAATTTTAAGGGCATACTTGTCTTTGTTTATTTTTGTTTTAGGGTTTTATTTTTCTTTTGTGAGGCCTCCTATATAAGGTCTCTAAATAAACTTTGTAATTAGTTTTTTAATGAATGAAAAAAGAGTTTTTGCTTTTGGAACTTGAGATGAGTTTCTTCGAAGATTAAATCTTTTTCCCGAAAAGGGTTGTGTGAAGCCAAGGGTGCGAAGCCCACGATCTATTTCCCGAGAAGGGTTTGGTGTGAAGCCCACAAAATCTATCTTCTTTCTATCTCTTCATTTTTATTTTCTTTCTCTGCTTTGTTTTGATCTCATAAACCATAAATTCAGCCATCACCTTTTTTTTTAAATCCCCATAATGATAAACCCTAGCACTCATCAGAGCCATTGATTCTAACCAATCTCATAAATCCTACATTCAACCATCTAGCCAGAAATGCCTCGAAATTCATAAATCCTAGACCCCATCATAACCATCGAATCTATCTGATTCGAACCCTAGATCTCATCCAAGCCATTAACCAACCCGATTCAGAAACCCTTAGAGGACTCGTGATTATATCATTGACCCACGAGCGGCGCCCTAATCTGGAAGTGGCTAGAGTTCTACCTCTAGGATATTCCTTCCGCAAATCTAACGGATCTAGCACACAGACCGGACCCTACTTGAATCTAGCGCGATTTTTCAATGGAAAACTATGAAACCCGAAGCTAACCGTATTATTTTCAGGTTTATTGTTTAATTAATTTAGTTTAATTTCGACAAATCATCATCTCATAAGCATTCACATAGTTTAGGGTCCGTGTTCCGCATTAGTTTTGGTATCAAAGCCTAGGTTCTAGGTTAGGGCATATTGTGTGGCATATTCACTGTTTTTTGTGTCAATCGATTGAGTACCCTTATTCAATCGATTGATTCTGTAATTCTGCCTCTGTTCCATATTTGTTTACAGTTCTTTTCAATAAATTGATCTGTATCAATCGATTGACAAGTCATTTCTGTTACCAGTGCAAAAGTGCTATTCAATATCAATCGATTAACTTATCACTATCAATCGATCGACTGATATTCTTTGATTTATTGCATTCCACTTTTCTTTGCATTTATTTCATTTGTATTCATCATTGTGCATGTCTTGTGTTCGACAAAAGTCCTTGTTCATTTTGAGTCACATGTGTATGTCATTTTGATGTCTTTGATGTCATGTCATTTGTGTGCACGCCATGTGTTTGTTAAAATTCCTCAACTGTTGTGTTGTCCAAAGAATTGTGTCTAGGTTATATTTGTGTCAAGCATCGTGTATGAGTCACTTACACGTCATCATGAATTCGTTACCCGCCATAAAAAGGTGCTAGTCGAACGAGGAAACTACTACACTCCACATTCTTGGCAAAATCCCAAAAGTCGTGATGAGATTAGAGTTCGGGGATATCCTCTTCATCATGAACCTGAGTATGACCCTGCCGAGAAGTTTCTAAACTCTATTCGAAATGAGGTTCCAGATTTTGAGGGTACGACGGACCCTAGAACCTTTGTAGAGTGGTTGTCTAGTGTAGAGGAGTACTTTGATTGGTATGGAGTACCAAGTGAGTACAAAATTAGGCTAGTAATAGCAAAGTTTAAAGGTAACGCCAAATTTTTTTGGATTCATATAGAACTCCGTATCGAGTTTCCTTGGATTAAACTCATCTCCATATGGGAGGATATGAAGGTGACACTTATTGAAAAGTATGTTCCTTTGACATACCGTTACCTTCTACGGAGTTTAAGAATAGAGACAAATAAGTGTCATGATTGTCTTTAGTGTCAAGGATTTGGACACTTTGCTTATCAATGCACTACAAAATTTTTCACTCCGAATTTATTAACTAAAAGTGAAAGTTCTAAGGAGACGAAAAATATGAAAGTAGAAGAGGAAGTGTATGACCCTAGAACCGTGATGAGTGAAGAGGAAGTGGAAGAAGCTGATGAGAGTCTAGTTTGCGCTAAAGAGACCCCTATTTCCCTTGTGAGTAGTGATGTTTGGTCGCCCACACATGAGTCAACCGAGTCATTTACGCACAATTTGTTAGTGCCTGTAGAGCCAGTTGTGCACGAGTCCTTGTTGGTGGTAGAGTCGTGTGCATTTGAATTTTTAAAGTTGGTCGAACCAAGCATACATGAGCCATTAGTGTCCTCTGATTCAATCACACATGAGCTGACAGTGCCCACAGAGTCAGTTGTGTCTAAGTCGTTGATGTTAGTAGAGTCTAGAATACTTGAGTCGGTTACATGTGAGTCATTAGCGTCGCATGCACATGATAGTATCAAGTCCACGGATATACATACACACCATAGTCTCGAGTTGCATACCGCTTCACATTCCGAGTCTTATTATAAGTCAACTTTTGAGTCTCATTTCTCATTTCATGCCGAAATTACGCGTAAAATTAATTTATGTAATGAAACTCTGAAAGTACCACTGCGGTTACCTAAGGCTTTTACGGAATTTTAATTGAATGATTGTGCAATTATTCGGATTGGACCTGAACGATTCCCATTGTGAGTCGTAAAGAAGTTCCAGGCCCATGGCGTTAGACCTTTTGGAATTGTTGCAAAGAATGGTCCTAATGCGTACGTTCTTGAGCTTTATTCGGACACAGAGATTAGCTCAACGTTCAATGTGGAGGACCTAGTTCCTTCTTTGAACTCTACCCCACTTCCTTGCAATCCTTTCTAAAAGACTCCAATTCATAACCCAACCCAACTTTGCAACCATTACACCTTTCCTCCTCAAGCAGGCAGAGAAATGAGGTAATTGAAGAGATTTTAGATGATCTTGTGGCATTCACCTGCGGCAGAGAGTTTTTAGTTAGTGAGGTGCAGAGGGTTGATAAGTTGACTACCGAGAGTGCATGGGCCGATCATGAGAGGGCTCGTCGCTTGCGTTCTCGTATATCCAATCAATATCGCGATCACACTTCATCGGAGATGAATTCTTTCTGGTTCGGGAGAGTTGATGAGAAGCTTCAAAAGTATTTGGTAGAGTGGGTTGGCGAGTCGGGCTATTGGGCTCGTCAGAGAGGTATAGTGTGCGTCCCGCTACAATGGACCGAGATGATGCTCATATGTCACCGGGTGCTGAGATTCACTTCATGCGTGTTTCATCGGTGATGAAACATTTTGAGTCGGGAAGAATGATGGGGGACGCCAAGATCGAGAACTTTGGATTTGGGCCGCAAAAGATTACTAGCGCCGGAAGGACCAGAACCAGACTTTAAAAAAATCAGCATGCTGGAGCATTGTCAGTCAATCGATCAACTCTGGGAATTCGATCGATTGACTGTGGCCTGTGAGGAGCTAATTTTGGCAACATATTTATATATGAGTCAATCGATCGATTGACTATGCTGTGACCATAATTCGAATTTGAATTTTAAGGGCATACTCGTGTTTGTTTATTTTTGTTTTAGGGTTTTATTTTTCTTTTGTGAGGCCTCCTATATAAGGTCTCTAGATAAACTTTGTAATTAGTTTTTTGATAAATGAAAAAAGAGCTTTTGCTTTTGGAACTTGAGATGAGTTTCTTCAAAGATTACATCTTCTTCCTGAGAAGGGTTTGGTGTGAAGCCAAGGGGGCGAAGCCTACAATTTATTTTCCAAGAAGGGTTTGGTGTGAAGCCAAGGGTGTGAAGCCCACAAAATCTTTCTATCTCTGCATTTTTATTTTCTTTCTCTGCTTTGTTTTGATCTCATAAACCATAAATCCAGCCGTCGCCTTTTTTTTAAAATCCCCAAAACCATAAACCCTAGCACTCATCAGAGCCATTGATTCTAACCAATCTCATAAATCCTACATTCAACCATCTAGCAAGAAATGCCCCGAAATTCATAAATCCTAGACCCCATCAGAACCATCGAATCTATCTGATTCGAACCCTAGATCTCATACAAGCCATTAACCAATCCGATTCAGAAACCCTTAGAGGATTCGTGATTCCATCCCACGAGCGGCGCCCTAATCTAGAAGCGGTTAGAGTTCTACCTCTAGGATCTTCCTTCCGCGAATCTAACGGATCTAGCGCACAGATTGGACCCTACTCGAATTTTGCGCGATTTTTCAATGGAAAATTACGAAACTCGAAGGTATCCGTATTATTTTCATGTTTATTGTTTAATTAATTTAGTTTAATTTGGGCAAATCATCATCTCATAAACATTCACATAGTTTAGGGTCCTTGTCTTGCATCACCACTCATATGCATTGCTTCCTGCACATCCTGGTTCGGACAAGAGAAAAAGATTGTGGGATTTAAGATGAATGCGGCGAAGGACAACATGCTAGACATTTGGCCACCCCATCTCTTCCCCTCTATGTCAAGAATGGGTTGATAGAGACGGGGTTTGTACATATTATTTGATTTAATTTTTTCTATAATTTTTTCCATAAAACTATAGATATAACCCATTGGGGGGCTTCTCATCACCATCAACCAATCGTAGTATATCTACAAGTGGTTGTGAGTCTCTAAGTGACTGAGCAACATTATTCCAAAATGAGTTTGTTATGATGGTTTGTGCCTCCAACTTTCCTTCGGCCTTCTTTGATAAAGCTCCATTCCTCTATTGAGTGGAAGTTACGAAACTTCTAAGCTTTTCTCTTTTAGCATACATGTTTTGTAATCTCAAGAAGGCCGTAGTAAAACGGGTAACAACGGGGTGTTGTAAATTGCCACCAATTGCTTTGCATGTATGGTGGAGTAGAAGTGTATGCTTATTATACATGTACATTACTATCTTCTTAGTCTTCACGATGGTTTTAACTTTTAATGTGAACTTGCATATGTCTTCTAAGATTAGGTTCAAACAATGAGCCGCACATGGGGTCCAATATATGTGTGGTCTCTTATCCATTAGTAGCCTACTTGCGGCCACGTAGTTTGCCGCGTTATCCATGACAACTTGGATAACAAATTCGATACCGATTTCTTTTTCTATCACCTCATCTATGAGGGAAAAGAGATTCGACAATGTGAGAATGGGCTGAAGCATCTACGAATTTAATGAACATAGTTCCGGTAGGACAATTTGTCAAAAAGTTAATTATTAACCTACTGGCCTTATTGGTCCAACCGTCGGTCATTAGTGAGCACCCATATGTCTTCCAAGCCTCTTGATACTCTTCGAGAAGGTTTTTTGTGAAGGTCAATTTATTTTAAAACCTGTATGTGTTACCTCATGATATGAGGGAGGTTTTAGGCCGGGTCCAAATTGTCCAAGAGCTTCAACAATAACTTTGAAGCTCTTAAACATTATGATATTGAATGCAATACCAGCTTGGTACATCCACTTAGCCACATATTGAATAGTCGTGGGTCTTTCCTTAGCTTTAAATTTATTTTCTTTAATGGTTTAGGCCGGACCCTTATCCCTATTGTTTACCACATCCTCAAGATGTGGTCTACAAGAGAAGAATTTCTCTATTCCCTTCCCTCTTGAGCCATGTGCTCTTTTAGGAAGTGGTGGTCTTACACTATGACTATGAGCCGTGGAGGGAGTAGATCCACTGTCTAATTCCTCTTCTTCTTCATCAACATCATAACTACCCCTTTCATTGTAATCTTGTAAAATTACTTCGTCATTATGCTTGGTCCTCGAAGTCTTATCCATTCACTCCAAGATCTCCCTTCAAATCTCGGGTGTGACATTAGGACATGCCTTCGCATTCGATCCGGGTTACTAAGCTAGATGTTGCTTGTGTCTCCCTATTCCCATTACACTTACATGCGGGCATTGAGTACATTGTGCCTTTTTTCGGTAACACTTTTGTAGCATCCATATTTCCAATCCGGATCGTTTGACTTCGGTCTAAGATGATCGTTTGAGGTCGTAGACATATTGACAGTGTAATTTAAAGAAGTGGGTTGGGTGGGTCACGTGGATGTAGAGATTATCCACAAAAAAAGGGAAAAATCAAAGAAATAAGGTGTAATAAGGAGGAGAAACAAAATTTAAAGAATATTAAATAGTAAAGTAACTTCCAACTCTTGACTCTTGAGTGTTTCTTCCCTTTTTGCTTGAAGAATGAAGATGGAGGAAGGAAGAGTGTGGCTATGAGCTCTTCAATCAATCCTTAGTTAACTACAAAATATAACAAAAATATTATCAACAAAGATTGAAGAGAGAAAGAGAGTATTAAACTAAAAAAAAGAGTAAGAGACCAAAACATACCTTGAAGAGGTGTGGTAATTGTTACGAAGACAACCCCCAATTTATAGGGTTTGGGGAAGCAAAAAGAAAGAAAGAAATAAAAAATCCCCAACGGTCATAAACATGACCGTTGGAGACTGTACACGATTGCATACTGTTGCATATGCGATCGCATATGACAACAGTGGTGATATATATTGGTTTCTATTTTTTGTAAGTGGTATATATACTAATACTGAAGTGTGTGGGAGCATGTGACTCACAACCCTAATTGCATCATCTATTTCTCTGTTTTCTTCTCTCAACTGCTTCATCACTGACATTAGCATGATGCCACGTTGACATGAGTAGGTCAACGGTTTGGCCTTACATAAAAAAAGAGAATACATAGTTCTGATCGAATTTCAATGATGATCAACTTTAATGTAGGACACTCTGGTGTGTTGTGAGATCTAAAGGGTTTTTCAAAGGTATCTTTCAAAATTAGGGGTTCCACGGATTTCTGAGCTATTGACCTCTGCGTTCATGATAACCTAGGTTTCTGGCGATCTTTTGGATCAGTATCCCTTTCTTATTATGGATGTGATGGATTGATGATTTGAACCGGATCGATCGAGTCATGGTTCGCATGCAGTAGAAGGTGACCCTGGAAGCATTATAGGATTGGCAGAAGATAAAAGTATTCTATTTTGATATTTGTAACAATTTTCTTTTGTTATATTAGATAGCAGTAATAATGCAGCCTATATGCTTGCTAGGGAGGGAGTTTCCAAGTATTTATTTATTTTTTGAGAATTTGTTTCCTTTGGATTATTGCGATGTAAGAATGTGTTTTATCAATTTGATTCTTTCCAAGGTCGAAGTTTTTTTATGAATAGAGTGTGCTGCTGAAAATAACATTTTAAGAACTAGTATAATCTTGTCATATACCTTGCTATTTACCCTATACTGTTGCTTTTCTTTTCTACTGAATCACAGGTTAACTTGCTATTAAGTAAATGGATGAAGGATCTGGAGAAGATATTCTACGGCAACATTGTTGTATATGATGCTGCCATGCTTCCTGAAGCTAAGAACGATGAGCTTCCACATGTGATTTGGAGGTATGGTATCTGTCGGAACTAGTTCAAGTGTATGTGCAACATGAATCTCTAATGGTAGTGTCGAAAGGAAGTCTGGCATGCCTTTTTTTATCTTGGTCACATAGGCATACCTTTCTTGTACTTTTAGATTACTCATATTAGAATTTTAGAGCACTCCAAATTTTAGAGGAACAGATATTTCATCAATTTTTTAAGGTATTCAAATCCTATTGGTCCCTGTGCATGGTTATGAAGTTGTTATGGCTTATCCATTTACTAGTTTTTTCTTTCTACTCTTTTTCTCCTTCGACTATTTCCTGCATGGAAATGGAAAAACGCAGTACAAAGTATGAGCAGTAGGGCTGCAATGGGCCAGGTCAAAATTTTGGTTGACCAATAAGAAAATGGAATATGACCGACCTGATCTAACCCGAGGGTGCACCCGACCCAACCAAATGGTGCACCTGAAAACCCAACCCCTTATTTTTCATATTTTAAGATACAAAATATTAGGCCAGGTCGAGGGTCGACCCGAAGGTCAGGTCAGATGTCTCATGACTGACCGGTAAAATATTGGGTTGGATCGGGTCAGGTTTTGGGTCGGCCTGATCCATTGACAACCCTAATGAGCAGGAAGGGTGGCTCTTTAAAAGATTCGAAATTTTATGAATGTAATATATGTATGGATATTTGATAAAATGTAGAAATTGCCATATTTAGCAATGTTTTTTTGTAAAAACTTGGAATATCTAGATTCACAACATACAAATTATAATGATTAGTTTAAAAGCGGTTTTGAGGTTTAGCAATAGCTAGTGGTAGGAATTGCCAGAGTGGCAGCACCACCTTGAGTGGAAGATTCTGAGAATTAAGAATCTCATAGATCTATTATTGATGTATTATATGGTCAGCATGTCCAAAGTTGCTCATAAAACAACTCAAAGACACCACACGTGATATTCTTATGGTCATAGTTGTAAAACTTGGCGAGTCATCAAGTAACTTGGCCGAGTTACTCTCCTCACCGGGATTTTGAGTCGAGTCCGAGTCAAGTTGAGTCTTTGCTAGGATGATGCAACCAGGGTTCCTAAACTACCCTAATATATGAAATATTTTCATGAGATAAGGTTTTAGGGACCCTACATTTTAAAATTTATTAAACTACCCATTTTACCAGCATATCTTTCCATCTTTTTCCTTGTAAAACGCATTTATTTTAAAAAAATATTTAGTAAATTATCCAGTCGGAGCGAGTTGAGTTTTTCCGAATCTTCGAGTTAAGTCGACCCAACTGGCTTTTGAGTCAAGGTTTTAAACCATGCTTATGGTGCAAGGAGGCGTCTCAATTATGATGCTTATCTTTAGCATGTCAGTGGTTATACTTCAACTATATCAACCACCAATGCTTAATTTAGAAAGAAGTATTTAGAGTATATATAAGCACTGGATTACACTATTATAGGATGATTTGTTCTACATTGAAATTGGATCCCTTCTTCTGTAGATTTTCCTAGATAAAATGATATAGGGTTAACCGGCCCGTTCCTGATCTAGATTGGAACACGTACTGACTGGGTACATGTGGCACTGTTTTCATCAAGGTGTGCCACATGATGCGAAGGACCCGATGTAAAGATCTGGTGGGTCGAAGATTGAATCGAAAAAATATCTTCATCCTGTAGTTCAAAGCGGTCAACAGCCTTTAAGATGAACGGTTAAGATGTAAATCTTCTAACCCGTTTTAACTGTTTATTTTAAAGGTGTTTAACAGCTTTGAATCACACGATGGATATGTTTTTTTTATGCGATCTCTGACCCACCAGATCTTAAATTGGGTCCTTCGCATCAAATGGTACACTTGATGAAAAATAGTGCCACATGTACCCAGTCAGTGAACCATTCCTATTTAGTTTGAGAACGGATCGGTTACCCTATACCAGCTCTTGCACTTTCCAACTTCCAACACTTAGTGTTACACCTTCTTTGTTACATGGTTATACCTTATCAGGTACATGTGAATTTATAAATTTTTTCTGCTGAAATTCATATGGTTTCATAGTATGAGTTATCCTTCTTTCTGTTTTGATGCAATGAATTCATACTAGCTCTATCTGTTTCATGTTTCACCCTAGTATTTTAATCATGTTAATGATCAAAATGATTTATGAGCTGGACGGCCTTGTTAGACATCCTCTCATGCCATGACGCTGGAGAGTTGGTATTTATTTGATGTTCATTTTTCCAATGTAACCATTATATATGAGTTTGGATTACTGGGGTGTCACCTACATAAATAAGCGAACTCTCAAAAGTTCACTTGTTTTTCGACGTGGCACACATTCTTTTTTTTTTTTTTTTGATCAGTAAAGGAAATATATTGATGAGTAGCAAGATGCTGAAAAACCAATACAAGCAAACGACCAAAAAAACATAAAAATACAAAATGGGCAAGTAAAAGACTATAGCAGCCCACAGAACAGAAACGATAAACTCCCCGATACACAACTCCACATCAGCTCCTTTATAGACTTCATGATCATCCCCAGTGGCTGGTATTTCTACTCAAAACTGTGTAAATTCTTCTCTCTCCATAGACCCCAAAAGACCGCGAAGGTAGCCGCCGCATCCCAATACTCCCTAAGAGGGCCCTCCAAATTATTGGTCTCCCAGCTCAGGTACAAAGAATACGGCTTCTCCGGCATCACCCAACTCATACCGAAGGATTTAAGGATAATGCTCCAGATTTCCTTTGCCACTTCACAATGAATCATTAGATGAGGAGCAGTCTCCTCCTCCTTGTTACACATGACACAACAGTTTTGAATCTCCTTCCCCCTCCAAATTAATTTGTCCAGCGTAAGAATTTTTTCTTTAAATAACGTCCACACAAAGAACCTCACTTTTAGAGGAACGACCTTCCTCCACAGACCAGCCCTTTGAAAAGTGATCAACGGCCGCCTCGTGAGCAACCTATAAAAAGACTTAACCAGGAACTGTCCATCTTTATTATGCCCCCAAATCCTCTCATCCTGGCCACTATGATGCCTCCTAACCGCATAAAGATTGCTCAAAAGATTAGAGTAAGAAACCACTTCCTCACGAAGGAGCCTTCTTGTAAGCACCTCCCACACAACCCCCCCTCCGAATCGAGAAAAACTCACTGATCGTGCCTCTTGGATTGACGACAATGGCATGAATGTCCGGAAATGACGTAGCAAGAGGGCTGCTCTCCAGCTAGACATCCTCTCAGAAGCGTATGCGTGTACCACACCCCCACCTAAAGCGGACCCCTCTGGCATTAAGCTTCCCATGTTTTGCATATGCCCTTACACCAAGGGGACATACCTCTGTGAACTACAATATTGACACCCCAGCCCCCAAATGACTGGTCGTACTTCTCTATCAAAACCAACCGCCATAGACTTTCTCCCTCCTCCCTCCTCCCTCCTCCCTCCCCGCCCGCCAAAACCACTTCTCGAGCAAAGCAATATTAGCCCAAAAAGGACTGCGAATACCGAGACCCCCATTGCGTATTGGCAATTGACAGGTCTCCCAATTCACCAAGTGATACCGCTTATCGATGCCCGACCCTTCCCACAAGAAGTTTCTCTGAATTTGTTCCAAGCGATTAATGACCCCTATCGGACATTGAAAAATAGACATAAAAAATGGGCATCGAAGATAGGACTGATTTGACCAACACGAGCCTTCCACCACTGCTCAACATTTATCCTTTCCAAGCAGACAGACGTTGTTGGACCCGTTGGATAACTGGTTCCCAATCTTTAGCAACAAGTTTCCTGAGCCCAAGAGGAAGCCCCAGGTATTTGATAAGGAACTTCGCGATCTCACAACCTACGATCTCCGCCAACTCGACCAACAGCCTATCCTCCATACCAATACCTGTTATCGTCGACTTAGAAAGGTTAATGCGCTATCCCGATACCGCCTCATAAATATTTTATGATAGGACATCTACCAGAGCCGCAAATTCCGAAATCTCAGCCTTTTCGAAAATGATCGTGTCATCCGCAAATTGAAGATGCGAGATAGACTGGACATGTGTTCCCACTTTGATACCTGAAATCAAATTAAGACGTCGAGCTTGCACTAACAGGCCAGACAAAGCTTCGCCCACCATGTTAAACAAGAAGGGGGAGAGCGAATCCCCTTGACGAATACCTATCGAGCTTTAAAATTTTCCTTCTGGAGTGCTATTGATCAAAACCGAGAACCAAGCCGAAGAAAAACAACCCCTCATCCATCTTCTCCATCTCGTTCCAAACCCCAATCTTTCAAGCATATAGTCAAGGCACTTCCAACTGATCCGGTCATGCGCTTTCTCCATGTCGACTTTCCACAACGCAGCCGGCCTTCGGTCATGATGCGCCAAATGGATGGTTTCCTGGGCCACCGCAACCAGGTCCACCAGTTGCCTACCTGCGACAAACACCCCCTGATTTTCCGAAATAATTCGACTCATTACCGGTTTGAGTCTGTTGGCAAGGACCTTAGCTATTATCTTATACAAACAGTTCGTAAGAGAAATAGGCTGAAAGTCCGCTATACCCACCGCCCTCTCCCTCTTAGGAATAAGAGTATTGAAGGTAGAATTTAGGCTCCTCCCAATGCATCCGACAGCGTGAAACTCGTGCATGACATCTAACAGGTCCCCCTTAATAGTGAACCAAAAGAATCTAAAGAATTTCATTGTAAATCCGTCGGGTCCGGGAGCTTTATTCTTTGCCCCGCCCTTGATTACCCCACGCCTCTTCTTCGCAGAACTGATGTTCAATGTACATCCTCTCCTCTTCCCCAATCTGTTGAAACTGAATCCCATCCAGCTGCGGTCGTGACCATCCCTCATCCCTATACATATTTCTGTAGAACTCCACAACATGTCGTCGGATGTGTTCCTTTTCTGAGTAGGTTACCCCTTGAACCCTGACCTTGCCCATATAATTTTTTTTATTCCGCACGTTAGCAACCGCATGGAAATACTTGGTATTCGCATCACCCTCTTTGAGTCATCGAACCTTAGCCTTCTGACGCCATTTAATCTCCTCCGCCAGACAAGCAGAATTGAACTCAACTTTCCTCCTATATCTCTCCTCTCTTTCGTCCTCCGTCAAGATCCGTGATTCTTCTATCTCGTCTAACTGGTTGAGCCGCAGCAAGAGGGCTTCCTGTTTTTCATGAACCCTCCCGAAAACCTCCCTGTTCCACGTTTTACAGTTCTGTTTTTCTCGTCTTAACTTGGCTATAAATCTGCTCTCCGCTGTTCCCTGAGCTATTGGTTGCATCCACTAAACTGGCACAAAATTTTGAAAATCCTGGTCCAACAACCACATGTTTTCGAAGCGAAACGGAGTCGGCCCGTCCCCATGTGGTTCACAAGAATGAGTGGCCGATGATTTGAGACCACATGAGCCAAACATTCCAACCTAGCTCCCGGGAACATATCCATCCACTCAGTGGTACATAAAAATCGATCAAGTCTACTCATCGATGGGTTGGATTGAAGATTCGACCACGTAAAGAGCGCCCTGGTTAACGCACATCCATTAATTCCCATTCGTCAATGTACGTATTGAAGTCCCGCATGACAGTCGTATTCGGCGGACCCCCTTTTTTCTCGTCTCCCCATCTTATAGCATTGAAATCGTCTCCAAGACAAAATGGACTATCCCATCTAGCAGCGATCGCCGATAATTCCCACCAGAAATCCTACCGGTCCCTATCAGCAGTGGGGCCGTAAATGCCTGCAAACATCCATGTCTTTCCCGATTCTTTACTCCGGAGCAGAACAACAACCGAGTAGATGCCAATTTCCTCATCCACTCTATCAAATAACCGACTGTTCCAAGCCAGGAGAATACCACTTGAAGCACCCTCGGAATCCACCCCCAGCCACTCCCATTGCTTGCCCCAAGCACCGAAGCTACTTTTCTGTCATCACAGTTCCCCCACTTCGTTTCTTGAAGAGTTACGACGGCTGGTTTTATAAATTCGATGATCTGTTTAACCCCGGCTCGTTTACTCCCATCACATATCCCCCGCATGTTCCAAGATAGCATCTTTATAATCAACCAATAGACCCACGCCCGGACCATAACCATTAGCGATTAAACCCCCCTGCACACCCTCTCATCTGACATACCCCACTGCAGCCTAGCTAATTCCTGGGCACCTCCCTTTCGCCTCGACTTTGACCCGCTTCTACTGACCAGAACCGATCATAACACCCTTCGAAGCTCCTCTTCAGACCCCCTAAAGGACATCCCGAGATCATGCCCGACTCGAATAAGGCGATCAATATCGGACACCATAGCTACTTACTCCTCGCTCCCCTCCCTGCTATAGGTCACCGGAATATCATCATACGAGAGCATAGCAGGCGACTCCCTTAGTAGGGACATAATCCTGGGATTACATGACCCAGTGGGTACCGGGTCCCAACTGGTCACACATTCTTGATCAGTTGAAATCGCCCAAGTTGCACATTCGTGATCAGTTGAAATCGCCCAAGTTGCTAATCATCATGCAACTGATGTCTGCCCATCAAAGGGTTCGTATTGAGTGCTTGGAACACATAGTACTGATCTGCTGATGGGTATATTTTTTGGGCTAAATGAAGTTCACATGATGTCTTATTAATTTGACGTGGTGGGTTGTCCAAAAATGTGTCCCACGTGGCACCACATGGCATAAAAGTATGCCACTGAGGGCTGCTATCTATTGATGTAGGCGACCAAGGTTGATCTCTATTGAGTTACAAATTAATGGCAAAAATTTTGGTTTTGAGAATCATGTTTGCACACTTTTATAGTATATAACCTATAACATATACTTACAATTGTGACATTGTAGGAATGTCTTCTCTGACGATGGTTCACAGATGCCAAATGATGCTGCTGCCAACACAATTCAGGCATGTGCCTATTTTTGGTAGTCTTTATATGCTCAATGACAGTCATTTTGAAATGCATTTAGTATCCTTTTCCTGTTTAAATAAAGCTTCCATTGATATCTTAGGGTGCATATGGATGTGCCACGAAATTTCAATCTCAAGTGATTCTTTGTTACATTAGATTGTGGTTGCATATTAGCTCACGTTTTTCCAGCTTTTTCTAGCAGTCACAAAAGTCTAAGTCGCGACTCAACCGATTAATTGGCCATGTTTATGATGTGGCCCAATATATTTATTTATTTTACTATTATTATTATTTTTCACTTAAGGGAAAAGAACTTCAGGTTTTGTACTATTTTGTTAAGTTTGTTTACAAAAAAAAATTATTTTGTTCCTTAAATATATTATGGTATACTTTATATATTTTTAAATTTTTTTTTATTTTCTCTGATTTTTTTCGACTTAGACCATGGGTTAAAATCTCGGAAAAACGATACGTATCGTCCAGCCCCAAAACCGATATGTATCGGTTTCGGATGATACATTCCAATGTATCGTCCGAAATTTTAGGTTTTTGTATGGGAGGCACCGATATGGTACCTTGAATGTACCGTATCGGTGAGGTCCAAAACCAATACGTATCGTCCGATACGTATCTGTATAGGACGATATTTTGACCATAGCCGATTTATTTCCAACTCCCGACTTTGTGACTATGTTTTCAAGTGAGAAGGTGTTCTGTTTTCACTTGATGTGGTCCAATTTTTTTGTTTATTTACTGTTATTATTATTTTTCACTTAAGGGAAAAAAACTTCAGGTTTTGTACTATATTGTTAAGTTTGTTTATAAAAAAAAAAAACTATTTTGTACTATTTTGTTCATTAAAATCATTATTTTTAACTTGAAATATATTATGATATACTTTATATATTTTTTTGAATATTTTTATTTTCCCCGATTTTTTTTCGGCTTAGACCCTAGCCGATTTATTGCCAACTCCCGACTTTGTGACTATGTTTTCAAGTGAGAAGGTGTTCTGTTGTCACTTGAAAAGTGTGCAAACCGTAATCAATGTTGTTTAGGTAAGCCCTAAACAATTTTGGTTGCAATCTTGTTCGACAGGGATGCACATCCCACATCCAAATGCAGCCTTATGCATGCTAATTGTATTACACATGAGAAAACAGCTGAATCTGCTAATATAAACCTTCAGATTTTGGATTAAACTGTGGTTCGTGCATTTTATGAATGCATTGGGTATAAGTTGCAGAAAAGAAAACCACAGAATTGACCTGGAATGATAAATGGTTGATTAAGGTAATGATTAGCATGTTGTGTAACAACCGTTGTAATAAACTCATAGAAATGGTGACACTAGTTAGTGAGATCTAGACCCTCGAAATTTGTCAAAATTGTTCAGGGGTACACCTGATCCATTCCATGGAGATTACCTAGGGAGTCGGGGGGTTGGATCTTCCGAAAGTGTGGAACCTAAACTTCAACACGGTTGTTATAGAAGCAGCTGTGCGATGTGAGGTTTTATAGAAGCAGTTGTGTGTTCCATGCATCTCTAAATGGGAGGCGAGAGATTATACTTTATGTTAATGGGCCATAGCTTTTATTGCTATGCTCGAGTCTTTCTTCTCATAGATTTTTGCCCACGTATGTCCTTATTCCCTCGCTCTAAATGTATGAGCAAGCGATAGATCTCATTGGCATAGATAGGAATAGGAAGGGAGAGCAGTAGCGAAAAGGAAAATATGCAGCTGATATGGAATTGTGGATGTTCACCCATCCATGTGAGGGAAATACAGTTATGAGGGATAAATTACATCATGGAGACATTGGAAGGAAGACTATTTTCGGCGATGGCCAGAAGGAAGACCTGAAGAATGAATGACAATTTGGAGGAAGAGATATAAAAGTTGGGGTTGCAATATTGTCAATCTTCCGTTGAGCTACAATCCCAACCCCATCATTCATGAATCATTATTCTCATAGTTTTTTACTTTATTTACATTGGTGTAATATTTATTTGCAAAAAGTAATAAAAATTTCAATGCATTAAATTATTCACTTGTTTACTTTAGAATTACCAATAGACCCCATTGTAGTGATTATTTATGTAGAGTATGTATACATCAAATTATTATATTTCCATTTTTTTTTCTATTTCAAGGTTCCTTTTTTTTCTAGATTTTTCAAAGACAAAAAAAGTCGCATCATTCGCCAATATTAATATGTATTAGTCTTGGGGGTGGCCAATATGATCACCAATGAGTTTCGAAACTTGATAGGCATTTTCTCTATTATATGTTGGACCGTATGGGTACTCGATCTTTGGTACGAGTTTTTGTTTATGGGAAGCTTGTTATTCATCAACTTGGATTACTTTAAAAGCTGTAGAGGGTTGAGGCAAAGTGATCGTCTCTCCTTTTTTGCACAAGCTTTTAGTAGACCAATGGATAGGCTAGGGAGGATGCATATATATCTCATTTACAACATGTCAATGACACTTTGGTGTTTTGCATGGCCTCGATGGTTGAATTGGTGAATTTTAAAACAATTATTCTTTGCTGTGAGAGAACTTTGGAGAAAAGGGTAATGACAGTCAAACCAAAAGCGTGGTTCTTAGAATAAGGGTTGATGAGGGGATCCCAAAACTAGTGGTGGATGCGTTTGATTATAGATAATGGATCTTGCCATCGGTGTACCCCTCAACCTTCCACTTTGTATTGGTAAGCTTTTTAATGGCTGGCAGGATCCCGATTATGCAGAGGTTTAGAAAAAAAATTGCTTGCCATGTGGAAGCATAATCTCTTATTGATTGGAGGTCACATCACACTTATAAATTCCACTCCATCCAATTTACTGGTCTACTTGTCTAGGTTCCAGTACCTTTAAAGTGAAATTGAGAAGCTGAAAAAAAATTGAGGGGCAATTCCCATGGAATGGCTGAGGGGTTTAGTACAAAATTGTCCAAATACAATTTTGCTAATTGGATTGATGTGTGATTTTATTACAAGCGGGAGGATTGGGTAGCCGGAGATTAAAGGAGATGAACTTGTTATTGAGGAAGAGTTAATTATTAGGTACCCGGCCTATGCACCAGGGACGGTGCAGAGGTCAATCTCCCTCCACCAAACTGGTTAAATCTTGGGGGTTGCACAGAGCATACAAATAAGTGAAAATACACCGACTTGGCGCTTAAAAATTCCTATGCATCCCCTAAGGCTAGTGGAGGGGTTTGACCCATGTACTGCCCTCGGTGCACAGGTTGGGCACCTAATATGAACTCTATTAGGGAAATGGTTGTGGTGGATGAGTGAGGAGGGTGGGATTATAGGTTATGGTATTGGGTGTAAGTTTTGTTTTGGGGATGGTATTTGGGAGTTTAGGATGTTAGGTTGTGTAATAAGTCAAAGGTTTGGTGGATGGCGATTTATCAGGTCAAGGTAGTGTATGAGATTTCAGTGAGGAATGGGTATCATGTTAAATCCTGGGAGGATCTCTGGTGGGAGTTTCTTTGGTGCACCTAGTCTACGAGGATTGTATTCTTCCCAATTGATGAAATTAAATGGCACTCACGTGTGCTAGTTTCTCTTTTGTACGTAGGTTTTTTTGCCTTTCTTCTTATGGGTCCTAAGCACCTTACTTATGGTGTGTGAGGATTTCCACTGTACTATATTATAGACCGATTTATAATCTAATACCTTTTGATAATTCATAAAAAAATGCTTGATTAGAAAGTAATGTAACATTGTAACAATTTTTCGAAGAAATATAACAGCACATCATGTTCTTTAATGTATTAATGTATATGAGCCTTATTTTATCCTTATTACATATGGAAACATTCCTCCAGTTGAGAAGAAACCCCCCTGTTTTTGTTAATTTATTTACTTTCAGGCCTTGTCGAGGTACACTCGAAGGGAGTCTACTTGCCTCTCGTTAACAGGTAAGTGACCTTTTAATCATATTGTTATAAATCTCTTTCCGTTCTAGTGGGAAGCTGTAACTTGTTCTTTGACAAGTTTCTTCGTAACTGTGAGTGTTCCTTTCAAGTTTGCAAGAAATTCTTATTGAGATTTTGAATTGTTATTGGATTGGCAGAAAAGGAGGCCATTTTTTCTGGCAACTTCATGTTCACCTCATTGGAGAACTTGTCGCCTAATCCGAATCCAGGAAAAAAATGAAAGGGAGGATGCAGCAAGGTCTAACCTGTTGAAATTGGGACTTAAATAGGAAGGTTGTTTGGATTGTGGTGATAACTTATTGTTTTGGGTGCCAGGTGATTAGCCCGAAAAGAAAGTATTCATTTTCAATTTTAGCTTGCAAAGGAATTCTGCCTTGGTCCCTAGCTGTGAAAACAGCGAAGAAGTTTTGTGTTAAATTATAAATTTATTGTTGTTAGGAAAAAAGAGAATAAGAAAAACAGAAAAAGACCCACTATTATCAAAATAAAAGTTGCAGGTCCACCGATATCCATGCGTTTTGATATGATTGGTGGGGTAACAGGTATTTTCTTATTCATAAAAAAAAAAGCTATTTTCTTAAGCTAGATGATCTTATGATGTTGGTGACCCCACTAAATATTGAGGTGTGATATGATGGTGCTTTGCTGCGTTCATTTTGCAAAAGCAGGTGGCCCACCACTTTAAAAGCTGAAAGAGGGCACCCTGTGATGGTGCTTGATATCAGCATGTATGTAATTTGCTTTGATTGAAATAAGGGATAATGGACCCACATTTAAACATCACGTGGTGTTTAAATGATCTTACACCACTAAACTTGAATTTTTATCTTACAACATTGAAGTGTGGTTATTATTATGCCATGTGGCGCACATTTGTGATCAATCTAAATTGTCCATGTGACAATCTGTCATTGGAATGTGTCTCAGGCAAAGAAATATGCCTATAAGTGGAATCATCCGATTGATTAACTTAATATCAGTCATTAACACTAAGAACACCATTTAAACACCATTAGGGTGCACAGATCGAATGATTCAACCAATTGCTTTTTAATGAAGATCTCACTTTTAGGGTATGGACTGCCCACATTTTAATCCATTAATGGTGTAAGATAATCGAAACACCATTTTGGTGTTTGAATGACCCTTAGGAGATAAGGGGTTCTAAAAATTAGTTAAACACTAAAATGGTGTTTAAATGATTTTACACCATTAAAAATAAATGTTTGTTCTTACGTCATTATAAATAAAGGTTTGATCTTACACCATTAAAGTGCATTCATTATTATGCCATGTGACACACATTTGTGATCAATCTAAATAATTTAAGTGGCAGTCCCCATCGAACAATGTCTTAGCAAAAGAAAAACCCCTTTTAGTGGATGCGATCAATCTGATCAGTGAACTTTAATACAGGTGATTACAATGAGAACACCTGACATTAAAGGGTCACAAACAGATGGTTCAATTCTCCTTAAAAAGTGTGGTTTTGGGGCTTCGATGCATGAGCTCTTTGTTTTTGTTTTTATATTGCCATTCAGCCGAGACGGCCTCAAGAACCGAGGAGCAAGCACGCATGCACATATGACAGTTGCTGAGCAACGTGAGGGAGCATCAACTATAGTGGTGAGGGTTAACTAACATAACCTAATTCACACCTTGTAAAGATAAGGTGAGAAATAGCGTGGAGGACGAAAATCGAACCCACGTCCTCTATTTGCGCCTATTAGATTATTGGTGAGTGTCTACACAGAACACTATTGACTGTACTTAATCAGATGATGATGATCGTTTTTCATTTCAATCTTCTACACAATGGATTTTGAGACCATGGGTGTGCCATCAAACGGTCAAGTTTTTTTTTTTATCCACGTGGCATAAAATCACTTAGCACACATCACACTCGAGCAATTTTAGGGCCACTTTTTTGGAATTTGTGCCACAAGGAATAAAAAACTTGACCGCATGATAGAACGCCCATGGTGTCAAGATCCAATGTGTAGAAGATTGGCATGAAAAAAGATTACCATCGTCTGATTCAACACGGTCAACGGTTTCAGTGTAAGCGGCCACCAATAATCTGGTAGGCGCGAATAGAGGTACCCTTATAAGATAATATAGCAGGCGTTGTGCTTCTTAGTAGAGATGGGTAGGGCTCTCAATGGGCCAGGCTAGGATTCAACCCGGCTCTAACCTATCCGAACCGGGTTTCCTAATTTTTCAGCCCAGGCTGCGATGTACTCAACTCAAGACCGTCTTTCCGAGCTTTTTTTCTAATAAAATTTGGTTGACTTGTTTTTTTGGGATATTTTTTCTAATAAAATTTGATTGGGCTTGGGTTATTTTTTTTCTAATAAAAGTTTGAAGAAGGTTAAAAATTTAATTAAATAATTATATTAACATTATAGAGGCTCAGGTAAATGCTTTTATTCAAATATTTCATTTTAGTTTGTTACACAATATTTATAACGGATAACGGTGAATCTCAAGGCATTTAAGTAAATTATATTTAATTAAAGAAATTTTTATTTTTTTTTATAGCTTTAAAAGGATATATATATATATATATAATATCCGGGCCGGGTGTTGCAACACTCAACCCAAGCCCGACCCGGATTTATTCGGGTTGCATTATGTTTAGCTCGATCCAGATACCAGGCCAGATTTGCTTGATAGAAAGTATCATTTCTTTCGGATCGGATGCTGACCAAAATCAGGCCGGCCCGACCAATTGAGAGCCCTAGAGATGGGTGTCTACAAAAGGGGTTGGAAGTTGGAACCCTCTCAACCTCAGGAGTGAGGATACCATCCGAATGTAATAGAATTGCCAAATGGTCAAGCCGTGAGAAGTGCGCAGCTATTCGTGGCCGTGCAAATCAATGAAAATGCAATTTTGACCACCTACTGATTTGGTGCTCCAAATTTATCTGGCGGTGCTCAGGTCGGGTATCTAAATGTCGGGCACCTAATACTAATAGGCTAATACTAGTACTAACTCATCGTAACACCCAAGGATACCGGCTTTCAAATTCTCTTTATGTTCTATTAAAAGATCTAATACCATTTGATCATCACTCGTTCACACTGATAGATCTAATACCATTTTATCAATAAACAAAATCCTAAACCACAAGTTCATCCATCACTCATCCATAGACTGATGTCATCACAACAATTAACCAATCACCACCGTCGTTGATTGATTGGTCAAACATTTTTAAAAATGAAAGATTAGCATGTAAATCTCAAGAGGGGCCCACTCTCCTAAGTGTCACTTTAAAGTTTAAACACTAAAATGTTATTTAAATAATCTTACACCATCCATGGTTTAAGATGTGGGTGATCAGAACCATCAAAGTGGTAGATCATAGATTAAAAGTACACATGCCCAAAAATGGTATTTTAGGGAGATTTTTAAACCTTCCGATCTTTGAACTTTAATACCAACCGTTGTTTTCAGTTTTAATCAATCGGATGGTTCACATCCACTTATATGCATATTTCTTTGAGCTTAAACATGTTCTAATGATAGATTGCCACTTTGACAATTTAGATGGATCATAAATGTTTATCACATGGCATAATAATAATAATCACACTTCAATGGTGTGAAATTATAAGTCTTAACTTTAATGGTATAAGATCGTGTAAAAATCACTATGATATTTAAAGGTCGGTCAAGAGCCATCATCCATTCTCAAAAACCTGTTTGAAGCAATCTTAGATCTAAGCATAGTCACCAAGTTGGGGTTTGGTAATAATTTCGGTGAGGTTAAAAATCGGAAAAATTTGGAAAGTTTGGGAAATATTTGGAAAAAAAAAATCAGAGAGAAAAAATATGGAAAAAGTAAAAAAAATAAAAATAATAAAATTAATATTTTTGACAAAATTCGGGAATTATTTGCGAATATTCACAATTTTTTAGCATTTGTTGGATTTTTCACAAATTCGCAAATTTGGTGACTACAGATCTAAGCATCATGTTATTCCCATCAAGTGACAGTTGATGGAAAATAGTACTAACAACTATAAAAGTAGGTCCTTTGCAGATGATTTGCTGGTACAATAACTTAAAATAAAAGAGTTTATACAGTACAAACAACGACCTAATACCAAGGACCAAGGATCCAAATTTTGACCGAAATCCAAAATTTTGGATTCATACAAAAATATTGAAATTTTGGATTTCGGTTTCGGTGGGGACCAAAATTTCAGACATTTCGGCTGAAATTTTGATCCTTGACAAGGATCATAGGCCCATGAGAGTCTAGAGGATGGTTTGGTCTACGAAGGCAGTTGATTATAAATTTGAGGGCATCTCAAACACGATCAATGCAAAAGGTAGGCAAAGTGAAGGCAGGCAATGCAAGTAGTATTTGTGTGATCAATAAGTACTACTTCCATTGAAGGGTACTTTTACAAAGAACAATGATATATGCTGGACATTTTATGCAAACAAATTGCAAATGATTGATGTGCTATGATGCAATTCAAGTACAGTGTGGCTTAATTAATGCAGGTCAGTATAGTCAGTCACATTGCACTATATTAGGCACATATACTTGGTCCTCAATAAATCTGTCCCCCGTCTATAATTTTCCTTTTACAAAACATCAGTAAGACCCACATTACTAAATGGAGCATTGGCCTACAGAAAAAGTGATCAAAAGATAAAGTTCTTCCGGCTGAAATGCATATGTTTAGATAAATGCAAGGAATAACAAAGATGCTCAAATAAAAAAAATGAGCACATAAGTATATGACTCATCCCACTCAGAAAATTTGTAGTCGTTTAGGGATATTGCCCAACGGTAATGTGGACAACCTTTGTACAAAGGATTGAAACAATATAAACACAAGAAATGAAGAAAATAGGAAGACCAAAAAAAACTGAGAAGAATTGAGTAAATAATCCCTGAGCAGAACTGAAGGGTGTCACTATCAAAATATAATCAAGCTTAAGAAAAAGCAATATGTGCAATCATCTCAGATCAAAAGTTGATTTCACATATATAAGGCTCGTAAAAATGTTGGAAGTCAATTTTTGACACAATGTGGTGGTCAAAAAATTATTCTTAAGCTAGATAGTTGATAATATTTTGATGTTGGTGAGGAGAGTCAATCCTTGTGACTTATTTGAACTATTGAAATTTCAGATGAAGACTTGCAAGGAAAATTTTCATTTTCCCAAAGCTTGCAATTCTTTAAATTAATGGGAACAAAGGACTCACAGTATTAGTAAAAAGACTGATGAACAACGCAGGAGAAAGGAAATAGTACAAATCAGTACCTCAGTTGTAAATCAATCCAGAATATAGGACACTCGAAATTTTCCAAGAACACTACCACCAGAAATCAATGTGGACCTCTTCTTCATTTTCTTTTTTTCACCTCGCTGTACAAAATGCCTGTGTGATCAAATATGTACATATCTTTCACGTAAAGAGAACCCGAGCTGCCTCACTGAAGCACAATGCGTCAGCCCATAGAATAGTGTCAAAATTAAGCACCAACAAAAATAAAATACAAGATTATTTGGTGTATAATTGGGGCGGAAAATGGAATATGTGCTGCCAGCCAAATGTAGAGAGCAGCAAGGGGTGATAACGGGTAACCTATTTTGCTCCAACATAAGATCCCAATTTGGATAAGTCCGGTACCCAAAATGATAATTCGGATGATCCAGTTGCAAACATTAGGTTTCCTGGAGCCCATTTTATTACTGGAGGTTCAATCTCGGTACTCAACCAACAGGCAACCTGGACATGGAGTAAGAAATTCAGTTCACACAGGAATAAGGCTGTTGGAGCATTAGAAAAAAAATGTAGGAACCTGTGAAAATAACGTAGAATGTTGATATCATACTTCTTTACCAGTTCTGACACTCCAGGCATAAACGCTGCCATCACCTGAACCTGCAAAGGAATAGAAAAAAATAAACTGTATATTATATCAGCCTCTGAAAACCAATCAGGTAATGAAATAGGAAGTGCACCAAAGCAGAGCAAACCATAAAACTAAAATACCAACTCCAACTTATGAAATGAAAATGTAATGGCCTTCTAGAGGCTATGACACGTCAAAAGCTGACACTTACAGATGCCAATACCCCTGAAAGCAGTGATTGTCAGTTTTTGTCGATGAGAGATCAGCTTCAATAGATATAGATATACTGATGTCAGTGATAACGCATTAACCCTAACACTAAAGTCAAATCATAGATTGTAAGAACCCACTAATCATAGAAGGTGGCTCTAAGAATGCCATTGGATGATCATCATCATAACAGCTTTATCCCATTGGGATTGGCATTGCGACTCCTATTTTTCCACTTGTTTCTTATCGGCCCTAAGCTCTTTGTAACTTTGCAGCCCTTCATGTCCCTTCTCACTACATCCATCCAGGTCCTCACTAGTTCTCTTCTCCTACTTCCTTGTGCTTGTAGCGTCTCAACCCTTTGTATAGGATCTGTTTCTAGCCTCCGATGGACATGTTCAAACCATCTCAAATTTCCTATTATGTACACATTTTGATATTTATCCTTTCTTGTTACTCCACACATCCATCTTAACATATGCATCTCAGCCATATGTACTCAATATAGATGTACTCAGATTTGGGAATCGGTATTTTGTATCTACTATTAATGACTGCACACGTCTAACTACATTGTACCTGATGAAAATAAAAGATGAATTGCTTCCATTTTCCCTGTGTATCATGTGTTAGTTCAAACTCGGTTTGATGCATCTATGAAAGTATTGAAGTCGGAAAATTGGGGGGGGGACTATTCTTCCTAGCGCCTCCACTCCTATCTCTGAGATCAAGGTATTGCATGACAAACTACGTGCCCAGATACTCAACAAAATGGAGTAACTGAAAGGAATAAACTGTCTCTACGTAGCTGTATACTCTACTTCTCGAGTTGCCCATTCTTTGTTGATCAGAATGAAGGTACCTAAATGGTTATGGTGTGAAGTTCTTATTTCTTAATGCGTGTTTCTCATAAATCACAGCCTACTTGCTTCAAGGGCAATCTCCCTTCCGTATGTTGTATCCCTCATCTCCCTCTTTCATGTTCCTCCTTGCATTTTCAACTGTTTGTGTTTTGCCCAAGTCTCTGATATTTGTTGTGATAAGTTGCATTCTCTATCACGGAAAAGGTGCAAGTGCTATGATTCAACGTCTGGGAGAAGGTTTGCGTCCATGAATGCTACCTTCTTTGAGTTTGCACCTTTCTATATCCAGTGCCCTCTTTAGGGGGAGAGTAGAAAGGAAGAGAGCATGCCTCTACCATATCCCATACGAGAGGCATCGCCTCATATTGAAGACCAGTGTTTGCAAGAAATAGTGCTAGCAAATGTAGTAGAAAATGTGCTAGTGGATGAGCGAAAGTAAGGACTAAACAAAAGCATACAAGAGAAATTTCAAGTTTTTAGTTGGAAGAGATGGAAGAAGAACAACCCACTCTCATGAATCAAACTTCAACCCCTGAAGCTAGTCCACAAGTGAGTGAACCTCCTCTTGTTTCTGCTATAAACATTTCTATTGCATTACATAAAGCCCAAGGTCATGTAATTGTCATCCTATTAGTAAGTCTGTGTCATATCAAGCTCTTTCAGTGTCGCACTTATCTTCCATTTCTTTGTTAGACTTCTATTCCTAGTAGTGTTTTTAATATCCTGTCTCCGCCACAACAGAAGGACGCCATGATTCAGGAAAAGAAAGCTCAGGAACAAGTTAATACGTGGGATGCTATCGAACTCCTTGAACGGAATAAGATAGTCAACTGCAAGTATAGGAAGCAAACAGGTTGGGTTTGGGTCGGGTCAAGGTCAACCAGAATCTGACCCGCCACCTATGACCACAACCTGAACCCAAGCCAACCCGTTTAGCAGATAACTCGAACGGATAAAGTGAACTAGGTTAAAATATAAGGGGAGGGAGTCCGGTCGGGTCAGTTTGGGGCAACAAACCTCAACTCAAACCCAACCGTTTAATAAACGAGTTGGGAATTTCAACCCAACTTGACCTGAATGGTCAGAAATATGAACCCAAACCCAACTCATGGGGGTTGGATCGCTTGACCTGTCAGGTTGATTTGACCCATCTGCACCCTAATACAAGTGGGTCTACACTGTAAAGAGTAGATGATTCTAGAAAGAGGTATAAGGCCAAATTCACAGCCAAGGGATTCACACTAAAACATGGCATTGACTATCATGACTCTTGCGCCACCTGTAGCAAAGACATATTATTTGAGTGCTTCTTTCACTTGTTGCATACAAAAATTAGCCGTTCAGTCGGATGTCAAAAATGCCTTCTTAAATGTCGTTATACCAGTTAGATGTCAAAACTGCCTTCTTACATAGTGATAAAAGAAGCAGTTTACATGACTCTTCCACCTGAATTTTTTCTTCAGGGGGAGAAAGGTAAAGTTCGTAGATTGAAAAAAGCTATCTATAGATTGAAACAATTCCTTATAGCCTGGTTCAAAAAATTTAGTGATGCTGCTATGAAGGTTGGGTATTAAAAGAGCCACTATGTCCATACATTGTTTGTGAAGAAGGGATCCCACCTCACAACATTGGTTGTGTAAATTAATGACATAATTGTTACGAAAGATGACAATGAAGAAATAATGAAGCTAAAATATTACCTCAATCGAGTCTTTGATATTATCATGTCAAGGATTTGGGTACTCAAGTATTTTTTTGGGCATTAAAGTAGCAACTAGCAAGATCAAGGAAAAGGATAGTTTTGCCCCGGCGGAAGTATACACTCGACGTCTTGAAGCAAATAGGCATGTTCGGATGCAAACCTGAATAAATGAAGTGGAAGGTGAACTCCTCAAGGATGTCAGAATGTAGCAACGGCTTGTGGGGAAGCTTATTTATCTCACAATGACAAGTCCTGATATTACTTTTGTTGTGAGGGTGCTGAGCCAGTATCTGCACTCGCCATGGACTACTCACTTAGATGTATATAGAATTATGAGATATCTAAAAGGTAGTTCAGGGAGAGGCTTACTCTACAGTAATTATGGGCATTTCAATATTTAGGTCTTTACCGATGCCGAATGGGTTGGATCCCTAAGTGATAGGAGATCCACTACAGGCTATTGCACCTTCTTCGGTAGGAATTTAGTCACATGGAAAAGTAATATGCAACATGTTTCTAACTCTAGTGCAGAAGTGGAGTACAGATCCATGTCCCAAGGTGCCCATGGAGGGATGTAGATCAAATCATGGTATCAAATATCGACCGATACTGATACGTATCGGTCCGACAGAGAAACAATATTGGTATTAGTCCGATACGGTTGGGCCTAGTACTGGTATCAGTCACGGAATTGGCGGATACTATTGCATATCAGCCGATACGTACCCTACGTATCGGCTGATACGCAATAGTATCAGCCAATACTGTCTAGTTTTTATTATTTTTTTCCAAAACAAAGTATCGGTATCGGCTGATACATATCAGTACACGAAATGGATTGATACCCAGTACCGATACCGAGTTTTGATACCTTGGATCAAATTCATCTTGGCCGATCTAGGAATCCATGTAAAGCTTGAGTCAAATAAATTTTCTACACCTCAAGTAAGCTCAGAAGATCAGTTGGCTAATAGACTCAAAGTTGTATGGAGAAAGTGATTGTATGAACCTTCAAGTTGGGGGGCATGATAGATTTATGCCCCAAATTGAGGGGGAGTGTTGGTGTATCAACAGTATTAGTGGTTGCGTATGTCAGTAGGTAATCTAATTAGTATATATGTGTATTAGTCGTATACATTGGATTCTTTTGTAAGGAGTATATAAATAATAATGAAGGGTATGTGAGGGGATCTATGTCACAACCCTAATTCTCCCCATCTCCTTCTCTTCTCTTCTCTTCCTATATCTAACCCTAACTCTTCCTATTTAACAACTATAAAATATAAAAGGAAAATGGATAGGCATATCTCGTATCATGGAGATACAGTAGCAAAGAATGACAAGCAATTGATGTGCATCTTGTTCTTTCATGCTTGAAAAATTAAATATTCGAAGAGTTCTTGTTATGGTTAAAATTCTAAGAGCAAGTTAGAATGTATAATACACTCAAAAGAACAATTCGGCCTTCTAAACAAAAATTATGAAACAAAGGTGTACAGTAGTGACCCAAGAAAATGGATTAATATAATTGTCTTACCCGATATGACAAACATTCCTTCGGGACTGAAGGAAGCTTCCAAAGTGGCATTGCTTGAAACAGGCTTCACATTGTAACTAGATATCTACATGAAACAATTGAAGGAAGGACATCAGACGGTTCACTCAACGAAGTATTTTACAAAGATTCAAACAGCAGCAACAACTCATTTTTCGTAAACACCACATCCAAAAATGCAGAAATGTGAAAGACGAACTCACAGTTGTGCCCCTGAAAGAATCAAGTACATGAATATGGCCTTCCATAGTAGTCAAAAGAATGAGCCTTCCATCATTACTGAATTTAACAACATTGGCATCAGACTTATCACCCCCAACTGGAAATATATCAAAAGGGCCCTAAAGCAGAAGGAATTGTCAGAATTTAAGTCTTTTGAGAAATTTAAAGGTTACGGAAATGATCCAAACAACTACTGAACTACTTACCTTCTCATAATTGCGTGCATCAAACATTCTTATATATCCTCCAAAGGCAATCGCGAAGACCATTCCTTGATCATCATAAGCAGCTGCAGGTCTTCCTTGTACCCGTAAAAGTCCCTGCAATAAAATATAGAGAATCAAAAGTTCAACTCTAAAGGGTTAACATATTTCCAGAATGACCTTGAAAATGGCAAGGCCTCCACCTGGCACTTGTCAGCACGTTGATCCCAAAGTAAAACGGTTCGATCAAGAGAACCAGAGATAAAGTATTCCTTACGAGGGCACAAGCAAAGAGAGACAACCCTAGAAAAACAACCAGAAATTCCATAATTCTTAAGAGTACACCATATATGTCAAATATGAAACAAAACTTGAAATCGGTGAAACATGTGCCTATCATGTTGAATGGTTAGACAATCTACCATAAGTAAATATACCTATCATGGTGACCTTTAAAGTACCGCAGGTACTTGTTGTCATTTAAGGAAAGAAGCCGCAACGATTCTGCATCAATAGACCAAATTAATGAATGATTCTAGAAAAAGTTTATCATATTTATCATGTCGTATTGATGAACTTACCATCCCAACCATTTTTTGAAGAGTATATAACTGTTGTTGGATGAGAAGTGAAGCAAACCAAATCAACCCCATATTTTTTGCTATTAATAGTCTTCAAACAACTGGCAAGGAGCACCAAAATTTATGTCATTTGAGAACACAAGCCTCTTAGCATAATATCAATCATTGAATTTAAAGATTAATTTGAACTATGTAACCTAGTCACAGACACTGCTGTCAAGAAATATGTACAAAGTACATTTTAACATCTGAAAATAGACAGAAATGTCATTGTACAAGTAAATATTTAATATATGTAGAGTATAAACAAGAACCCATCGAAATAAAGAAAAAGTGTTTAAACTCTATAATCCATATAGAAATAAGGGATTTTTGCATTTACCTCTCTAAGATATGTCGTATTTACGCTCCGCCCCCCCGTGTTTCCCCTATTGACACTGCGGTCTCTGCTTTTGTGTTTCCCTTGCATTTTCCCCCTACAGTAACGAATCAACCGTTGACTATTATACAACTAAACTTTGACTGCTTAGAATCAGATGATGGAGATCATTTTTCACCACAATATTCTACCCAATGAATCTTGAGATCAGGAGTTTACCATCAGGCGGTCAGATTTTGATTTCATATGGTAGATGATACAAAAAGTGATCATGATCGTGGGTGTACATCAAACATGGTTCTTGGATCAATTTTCAATATGTGTGCCATGTGAATCAAAATCTGACTGTATGATGGTAAACTCATGATCTCAAGATTCAGTGGGTAGAAAATTATGGTGACAAATGATCTCCATCATCTCATTCCAAGTAGTCAAAATTTAGTTGTATAATAGTCAATAGTTGATTCGTCACTGTAGGGGGCAAAATGCAAAGGAAACACAAAAGCAGGGACCGCAGTGTAAACAGGTGAAACACGGAGGGTGGAGTGTAAATACGACATATCTTAGAGGGGTAAATGCAAAAATCCCTATAAATAATGCTTGGACATAAATGAGAAAGCAGATTGAGGATTTGCCTAAAATATCTGGGTTGATACGGAGTCTGACAGGTGTGCCCAACTCAGCAGATGTTTAGAATGGGGTTCCCTTGTTACAGAGTGCCAGTAATAGCGCCCAACTCATCAGATGTTTGGAAATAGAGTTCCCTTGCTATGGAACACAAGTGATAACAGAACTAACCTAAGGGGCTTTATGGATTATGGAAACAACATTTTTCGAGGTGAGGCAATATAGGGAGATCATAAATATGAAAAGCACATATATCATTTAGGCAACTCCAACATCCATAGTCAGGATAACACAAATCTCAGGGATAACTGCTAGAGAAATATGCCTAAATTTTTTATGCAACTCAAACATCTATAGGCAAAATGAAGATTATCACCAATCCCAGAGATCATTGCAACTATCCAAAACATTGGTTTCCCACGTAACATCCATGGATCCATGAAGACTAACCATTACCATGAACAAATTGATGGGGTTGGCAACCAGTAAAGAGTATGTGAAACCCTTCAAATTTTTGAGATTAGTAGTAATACTAATAATAGTAAGGGCTTAGGCCTGTAGCATAATGGAAGGCTGACAATATTGCAACCTCAAGGTCACAGGTTTGAGTCCAGCTTACCAAACAAAAAAATTATACTAATAATAATAATAACTTTTTTTTAAGAAAACCTTTATATGGCTATCTCGTCGCTACCAGGATCCCTGAACAAGTATTTCACATGGGTCAAAATATTCCACGATAAACCCTACATATCCAAGAACATATCCCTCTATGATAAACAGATAATGCAACATGCTGCAACAAAAAAATGAACACGTTCAACATGACATGTAGAAGTAAACAGACAGCTGGTCACAATAGCATCGACTTAGAGGCGATGAAGAATAAAAAGGAACAAGGAAATTGTCAAACACATTGCAGTAAAATTAGCATGAACGATATATTAATATATTATTTACAATTGAAAAAAAGAAATCCATTACAATAAAAGAATATCTTCTTTTATCAGTTGAAAGAAGATATTCCAGAGGGACCAGAACCAAGGGTGTTTACGTCACCCGTGGCACATTAATGACTAAAAAAAGAGTTGGTGCAATAATTCTAAACAATACGAAACTTCCATGACAAAATCATACATGACTATTTTTAATCCTTTGAACAACTGTGATCTATTTATTAACAAAGAAACTATATAAGAATATACATCAGAAAGTGAAAGAAAAAAATACAAAAGATCAAAGGAACAAGTGCTTGGCCCAATACATCAAGACTGCAGGAAGACATCCCAGGTAGCCGAAACAAGAGAATTATTATGAAGATGTTACAATCGAGCAGCCAGTAATAGCACCATCTTTGGCTTAACTGGCTTGCTCTTATGTCACCTTCTCTATGTATATGAGAACATTTATCATTCTCCCAAGTTTCATAGAATCTTGTCCATCTTTCTTAACATGGAAATGAGCGTCCAGAGGGATCAAAACAGTGGTCATCCCACACAATATTTAAAATTAAAGATTCTGAATTGGTACGAGGAAGAAGAAGAAGAAAGATGGAGAAAATTAGGATTGTGTTGTTCACACATCCCAATGCATTAATAGTATTTATATGAAACCTATTACATCAAGGTTAACAATGAATGTAAAATAAGGAAGTGCTACTTACTACACACAATGACACACACACACACCCAATATAACTCCTAATAGGCTAACACACCCATTAATATAACTACAAGATCAACAACAATTGTATTACACCTCAGCATAATCACATAAGCTGTCCCCATTGATCTAGCAAAGGAGAGAAGCTCCTCGCCTGTGTAATTATGGTAAACACCTTCTATATCAGCAGTGACTAGATTTCCTCTACTACAACCGTCAAAGTTCAACTTCCCCCATCCATGATCCGATCTCCTTTTAAATGTCTTTCAGACTCAAATCTGACCTATTGCTGTAACACTCACATTTTCAGTCCTCCAAAAGCTCCTGAAGTTAGATCCAACAGAAGATGCTAAATAGGCGTGCACTTTTCAATATCTCCACCAAGACTCTCCCAACTGCCATAGCTGTCTGATGCTTTAGCGTTAAACATATTTTCTTCCCTTGGCCAGGACCATTTTCCACAAACATACTTATCAAATGTTTTCACTTTTCACTTTGCTTGTTCCAAGTTCAAATATGTAGTGATTTGCAATTATTGAATCCAACGTGAATCCAATTATTTTGAAAAAGGTATATCATTTTTTTAATCCAAGTTCATTTACTAAATAAGTGAATTCCACCTTCTCCTTTGAAGTTGGTCTGCTGTAAGGATCATTCCCAAAAGGTCATCCAGAAAAGCGCAGAGCTCTTGGATTTGCATTGGGGTCCTAAATTATGGCCATAATGTTTCAAACACCCTGGTGAGCCCCACCAGAAAGCCCAACTACCCTACTTCCATCCTCCAAGTTGGAAGATATTATTCTCTTCCTCACTTTTTTTCTCTTATAATCTCAAACCATAGGTCAGGATATGGCTCCATGTTAACATTAGCGATCCTCCACTACCATTACCAAATCAAAGTCTGGTTGAAAGAAATAACGTCTTATTCCTCGCTTCTTTGTGATGATGTCCATATTGACCAGTTACACCCTCAAACATTAATTCAAGCCATTGCATAAAAATTGCTCACTTTTCAGCAGCATTCCTAGACAATTGATTAGGGTGGTGTGAGGGAAGAGAGGGGGAAGGAGGTGCTTATCCAATCTCTCTACGATAAGCAAATCATTGAAATTAATCGTACACCCTCTAATTTTTCCATGTTGAATTTTTGGCCCGTGCAACCTCAATTGCCTACAAAATAAATATCTAAATCATTGGCAGACCTAATTGCTCTAGAGAAAATGACCAAGTCATCCACATATTGTAGACAAGACTGCCCGTCCCCTGAGAGAGGGCTTCATACCCCCTCAACAATCAAAGAATCCTTGGAATTCCATATAAGAAGGCTAATAGCGTCAGCAGTCAACATGAGCAAGAAAGGAGAGATAAGGTCCCCTATCTCAAGCACTTTGTGAAATGGAAGTAACCAACCCAATCTCATTTACTCATAGCAAAAAATTGTTGCAGACACACACCAATGTATCAACTTCCTCAATTCGAGGCCAAAGTTCGTCCTTTAAAGTATGGACATCAGGAGAGGCATTTCAACCCTAACATAGTCTTTGAAAAGATCAAATTTAAGGACAATCACTTCCAATCCAGACTTTGAATAGGATCAATGGTCAAGTCGGCCGCTATTATCTCATCAAGGATTTGTCTCCCCCAACAAAACACCCTTGGGAAGAGGGGAGATCTCACCTCACCTCACCTCAACCTTTAATTTGGTTAGTGCAACCTTCATGATAATCTTGTAAACCTGTCCACAAGGTTAATGAACTGAAACTAGTTAATATCCTTTTCACCTTCGAATCAAAGCAATTACGCATAGTTGAAGGTCACCACTGACTTCTAGTGAAGAATTTCTCCAAAATTCCCTTCAAATCTCTCTCCACCAAATCCCAAACAAGTAAGGAAGTTAAGGCAGCGGTTTTCTCTTCACAAAGAAACAAAACCCCCAAGGCCCCAACCATGGGTCTAATTACTATTTCTGGGGAGGTTCTCGTGGGAGTTCCCTACATTGACGCCTAGATTTTCCATTTCGCCCAATATCGCTTCTTCCATAACACTCCCAACCTCCAATGTAACGCCAATAACTTTGATATTGCCAAGCAATTCTGCCCAACTTCCAGCGGAAGCAGTCCAATGAAAGATGGTATTCCTATGCCCATCTTGGAGCCAAGGGATCCTAGATCTCTCTATATCTAGAAAGCCACTTCCTAATCAAGAGCAAAGTCATTATCTTTTCAATCTGTTACGGTCCTACTATCTCCAAAGCGGAGAGCGAAGAGGATTCTTTCTTAGCATCGAACTCTGGTATTCTTCTCTCAAGTTGCTTAATCTGATCTTTCATCCTCTCCAAAGACCATCTTAACATCATTGCCAGGCTTGGGAGTCAGACCAAGAACCACATGAAACATAGCTTCATGGAAATAGCAATTTTAAAGATCAGAAGTGTCAATGTGGAACTTAAGGTTTCTCTATAGTCTATACTTATTAAGCAAAAATTTCCCCATTTTTTAGCTTAAACATTCAGTATGATTTGTTTTCATGCATCTTTAAGTTATTTTAAATGATCAACTTCGGAACTCCAATTAAAATCTGGTTGGCCACCAAATAGTCGCCAATGGCTGCCAACTACTATAATATTGTGTACAGTATATACACCTGCAGCTCAAAATTATAGGTATAATTTCTTCACATCCATAACAAAACATATGTTTAGATTTCAAATAACAAAATCAATAGGCCAATCATGAAAACCCCGAGCATTTTATTAAGCAAATTCCTACCAACATAAATCAATGATCATACTTCAATAGATGAGGTTTCAACTAGAAAGAAACATTCTCTGTCAATAAAGAAGGATAAATGAACAGCGATCTGACGCGGGACGATAACCCTAAAATGCGGAATATGATTTTTATGCAATTTGGCCGAAATTAAATAAAGTAATTCAAGTTTAATCACACGAGATCCAGGTAGGGTTTAGTCTGATGCGCAAGTACTTTTAGATTTGAGGCGAGATTGGCCTAGAGATAGAACTCTAGCTTTTTCCAGGCTTGGGCGTTCGTCTTCGATCCGATGTAGATTCGCAGGCTCTAATTAGGGCTTTGGAAATAGGTGTATGATTTTGTAATGAGCTTATGGTTTGATTTATGGCTTAGAAAAGGGTTTTGGGCTCTGTTTGCTTTGGGATTCTGAAAAGGATTTATGATTTTAGGGATCAAGAAATCAATAGGTTAAGATGTAGGAGAAACAAGCAGGGATCAATAAGGCAAAAATCCAAAGAAGACAGTGATAGATAATAGAGAAAATAACAATGGCTTTTGGGAATCACTCCCTTGGCCTCACACCAAACCCATCTCAAGCAAAGAATATTCAAGCATAAAAACATTCAAAATATTCAATAACTAATTAAAAAGTCTTTACAAGCCTCTATATATAGGTCACCAAGAATTAAAATTCGAAATAAAGAGTTCTAATAGAAATAAAACACAAAAAGGCAAGTTTTCGCCAAAAAAACTCAAATTTCGGAAGCCCGTCACGACGTCCACGGACGTCCGTAGTGCCCCACGGACGTCCGTGACCTACGGACAGTGAAGGGGCAAAATCACGGACGTCCGTCAGTGTTTCACGGACGTCCGTCACTGTTCATGTGAACAGTAACTATTTTTTTTTTTTATGAAGTTGAAATTCTATTGCGGTTCAACTTCAATACTTTCGATCTTGACGTTCCCCGTCACGATCTTAAAAAGGATGACTACAAAAGTCTGTGAGGAGAATCTACTATTTTGTTTTGGATAAAGCATGGCGCAGAGTATTTGACTATTTGTATAATAAGCTAACGTGTTTAAATTGAAAATTAAATCACTCAGGATCATCCAAACTCAGTCAAGCCAATCTTTAAGACTAAGAAAAAGAATATCATAGGACGGCCAGCACATAGAAGTATAAAATAATAGGGACACATTTCCTCCGACATGAATATTACTAAAAATTTAAATATGGGAGTCATTACTTGCACTCGGACAGCTGACCCTTGCATTGAATTTAAAAGAAAGACTTGCAAGTTTGGTGGCCTTTGCTATATGAAAACATCATCTGAGCAATTTGATTTGAAGGCCATGATTTAAACATATTAACTACAAGAGATTAGCACGAAATATAATCTTCATCATGCGATTAACTGTAGTCAAAGGCCGTTATCTGATTCACCAGTCGCCACAATAGATCATACGATAAGTATCAAGTTTTGCTCCAATCTTAGGCACTGGAGATCTATAGATCATAAACTTCAAACCAGTCAGCCTAAATTGTGTTTTCACATGTCACATGTCCCTAAAATACCAAGTCTTTCTTTAAATTTGGTGCAAGGGCCAACTTTCTGGGTGCAAGTAATGGCTCCCTTTATATACAGAGAAACATATAGTAAACTAGTAACAGGGACAGAGAAACAGGCATACTTTGCATTTGCAACATCATAGAGGCGAATTGATTCATCATCACTAGCCGTCACCAAATAATTTGATGCCCTGTGAAAATCCATTGAACTGATTCTACCATTCTGGAAATTCCAGTTAGTATGTTAGTGACATATCTCCAAAGGGTCGATGAAACAATAAACAATGGTAAAGCTAATAATTACAGGAAGAAGATAGAACTCAAAACCTACATCATGAAATATTTAAGTCCACAAGTATTTAAAGATCTCAAGGACATGATTCCAAAATGCCATAAAATCCAATAGATCATGCAAAAGGAAGGAATAAATCAAATATTAGGCAAGCAAAATCCCAACGTTCTACTATACACAGGTCTCACTAGGCTCAAAACCTGTTGTCTCCATGTTAGTGAGAGATGATACAAAGATCGAAAGCCCTCTGACCTCTGAATGAGTAAAGCATAAGGTGTACAAACCAATATGGAGATTAGTAATACAATAGCATTGAAAAAAATTAAAGCTGAAATGAAAAAATCTTGTAAAACATGCAAGAGAATCAAACTTAAGCACATTTCCATCTAAGTTTCGCATCTCAATTCCTTCACTGAACTACAAAAGCGATAATTACAAAAAATATTGCACAAATTAATGTTGAATTGTATCGAAAGAAGGCATTGGATGGATACCCACTATTAATTTGAGTATACTAAAAATGATAGGACATGAAGTGAGGTTTAAAATGATTGCATGTTAATGATGCCACCAAATGCGGGTAGAGAGAGAACAACGCACCAAAAGTTATTTTCAAAAAATCCAGCATTCAAGTAACACAAAGAACATTGATTTGGCCGCTACTTTGTAATTGATAAATAGCACATATTTTATTAAATATCGCTGTACGTGTGAAGAACAACACCCTAGGGGATGTTGGGGCCTAAGGTGAAAATTCCAACCAAAATATGGAGACATCCCCGAGGTAAGAAATCAGAAAAGACTTAACCAAGAAGGAGCCCGACTTGTTTAATCTCCAAATCAAGCAATCTTGGTCACTTTCATCCCAAGACCTCAAACAATTTGATAGAGAGGACAACTTCTACACTTCTAAAATTAAAAGCCTCCCAATTTATGGCACCATCTTCCTTGCTATCAAAGTATTTACTCATGTCCACCCTATCATCACATGACAGCTTGAAGAGAAAACAAAAATGATGATAGAGGGGTTTCACAGTGACGCCCTGCCCCCGCCCCTAAAACCTGAGAATCTGAGATAGTGGATTCCGGCGCGCGGGTGATCGTCGGTGAATGAGGGATTAAAATTTTTGAATGCGGAAGCATAAGCTTGCAGTAACTTTTGTTGAATTTATTCGCATATCAAAGTAGCAACCGATATTTTTAATTAAAAATATGACATTCCTAAAATTTCTAATAATCAATACTTGGGTGTAGTGTGACCCATAATCTATCTCAATAGATTTCAAGGGTGATTACTCTATTTATGTTCCGCCCTCACCTTGAGATCCGCTTTCTCGCAAATCCCATGGCATGAACGGTAATAAAGTGCCATCTTAGTTTACCTTCTTTAGTCACTGACTTAAGATTCATTTGTTAATTTACTAATGTGTAGCAGAAAAGATATGTAAATCAGCTAAGGTGATTACCTAGCCTTCTATTGAGTTAGGGCAGAGTTAAAATATATATTTTTCACCAGCCTCCATGTTGGTCTACCCAAAAACAAGCAAACATTTAACCATAACCATTACATATTGTTTTCAGAAACAAAAAGCAGTTTGGGCCACTCGTGGCCTTCATAAAAGGTAACTAAGTAGGTGGCTCTTTGGAGTTTGGACTCCAAGTCTGGCCAAAAGCATTCCAGCCAAGCCATTCCAAAAAAGAAAGCGGTATCAGGGAGGATCAAGGCCCGATCTAAGTCGTGAAAAGCACGAATTTAGTTCCGTGGTGCATTTGCCACTGAAATTTGGGTCATGAAACAAAAATGAGATGTGAAGCTCAATAGATATCTCCTCCCGGTTCTATAAGTATAGACCAGCAAATTTAAATTGCATGAATAGGAAAAGCATGTATATATTTATAAGAATGTAGGAATATTCAGAACATTACTATTATACCATCCTACTGAATAAACAGATTATAATAATCATTCTATTGCATAAAAAAGTTCATGTTTCACATATTTTCATTTCCCACTAATGCAGGTCTTGAGTCGAAAATGATTTGTGGTAGTGTCACCTAAAGTATTCGTGAGCACTTGGGGGTTGTGTAAGGATAGATTTTTCTAATAATGCCTAAAATGCAATGTCAACCTATGTTTTATTAAGTCTTTTAAAATAAATGGTGCAGATACTAGACACCCAATCATGGTTTAAAATACCGGTTTTCTGGTACATATCGTCCAGCTCTAAAACCGGAACGTACCAGACGGCAGACGATACATACCGGTTCCGGACGATACATTGATATGTATCGTTTGATACATTACCAATCCATATGTAATGCACTGGTACGATACATACAACGTATCATATTGGTGACCTCTGAAACCGATACGTATCGATTTCGGATGATATTTTGAACCATGCACCCGACCATGGTCATATAACCAAGGAGTCAAATCGGGTACCGGTATCGGTCCATGGAGGACCAATACGAATCGGCTGATACATTTCAGCCGATACCGATACAAAGCGGTTTATTTTATTTAAAAAAAGAAAAAAAAAAAGTGTATGCTAGTCAGGTTATCTCATCTATTGTTCTCAAACTATAACTCTATAAGGTCCAATCACAAAACAAAGTAAAATAATAGCCGCCCTTATAAAAGGTACCTCACTTGGCACCCACCTATTTACTGCAAGCGCCCACGTCTCAGGACCATTGAAAATCGTTGATTGCATCGGATCAGATGATGGAGGTCGTATTTCACCCAGATATTTCACAAAATAGATCTTGAGATCATGTATCACCTATCAGGAAGTTAGTGTTTGATTACATGTGTCACAGATCCCCAAATATTGGACTTAAAATTATGTTTGAGCGTGACGTGTGCCATAAGATTCAAGGGCCATTTTTTGGGATTTGTGATACGTGGAATCAAGAAATCGCCTTCTGATAGGTGCACCATGATCTCAAGATCTATTGTGTCGAAGAACTAGATGAAATGAGACCTCCATCATCCGATCAAACGCAATCAACGGCTTTCAAAGGGTTTCGGATATGGGCGCTTTCAATAAATAGGTGGGCGCCAAGAGAGGTACCTTTTATAATAGGCGGCTATTTTTGTGCTGGTGATTGGACCTTCAAGTCTCTGACTCTCTGAGACTACAGCAGAGAAGATAACAAAGCAAAAATTTTAATTTTTTATTATAAGTAATAGTTATACCTACTAGGCTGCTACAGCTAACAAAGCAGTAATTTTAATTTTTTTTTATAGGTAATTACTATACCTACTAGGCTACTACAGCTAACAAAATGGTAATTTTAACTTTTTATTATAGGTAATAGCTATACCTACTAGGCTATTGCAGCTGTAGGCTAGCTTTCAATTTGATCAGACCCCAACATGAATTTTAATCCGCTATATATTCCTTTATCATAGGTGAGAGTAACGGTAAAGAGTGATAAACTGGTACGTCTCGGTTTGCCAAAAAACCGATACGTATCGGTATCGGCCGATTTTTTATTCCATGCATATAAGGTGCATTCACTAGCTCAAGGGTGGACGTGGAGCAATACCCGCCCAAGAGTCTATCAAGACTTGGAGACTATCAAACCTTCCAAGACGCATACATATTATTGCCTTGATCAGAAACGAGTGGAGAAATAGGATTCGCAAAGCCCACCCCAAATCGATGGGATAAGGCTGCGATGATGATGAATTTTATTAAAATGTTTCACAATGTGGATCATTTAGAATGAATCGATCGAAAATCGGGAAAATATGAGCTCAGGCCATACATCTTTTTTTTGTTTTGATAACCTCGGTATCCAGACCTCTTAGAGTGCCCGCCTATGTGCACCCCAAATTAGCACATGCCCGGTCAGCACGGGATTTAAATCCCTAGGGTGGCCTCAAGGGGGGATGGGGATTCGAACTCAGGTCTCTTGCTTTTGGAAGCAAGTACCTGGCCAGCTCGCCTAACCCGTTGAGGTTAAAGACCATAAATCTACTGAGTGACTGCTCGAGAGGTATCCATTCTACCATGTAATTTGTCAAACCAATCCCTCATTCCAACATCATAATAGAGGTTGATCATTCAAAAAGCTACTGATTATCTTCTTATATAAATTTACGAATAAAACCTAATCGCAGCACAAAATCCGAAGATACTGATATTCCATCATATGTAAATTCAAAATTATTTTTTTTTCAAACTACAATAAGAAGAACAATAAGCGGCGAAACATCAGGAATCGAAGAAATTGGAAACGCAAACTCACGTAGTCTCTGAAGGCCATCCCGACTTCCATGCTTTGCAAGACCTCTTCATTCAGCTCCATCGACACCCTCTCTTCTGCTCTATCAGCTTGCCCGCCTGCAAATAAAATAATATAGTATAAGAAAACTAAACAAACAAACAAACAAAAAAAGTCGATGGATCGTTGCAAACTGGTTTTACAGGTAAAGTACAAAGCAAAGAACCCTAGATTCGAGAGTTGTCACCTGGCATTTTATCTAAAGCTCAAAAACACTAATCAATCTTCACATATGCAGAGCTTCTCTGGTTCCAGAAAAGAGAAAACAGCAGACCACCGTCTAACGAAAATTATAAATAAATACAGAAAAGGCCGTAACCAAGCTCCCGCTTTTCAGCCGGGTTGGGGAGAAGTAGACCGTCTCACGAAAATACGAGGGAAAAATGTTAAAAAATAAAGTACAATAAAGAGAGCCCAAAACTTACTCGGAAACTTTGCCCTTGCACCGTAGTTATAAAAAAGACTTTGTATTTTAGTAACATGTGATAATAAAAATACAATCAGTCGTCTGATTTAAAGTTTATAATCTAAAAATATTTAGCACATAAAATTAGATTAAAACATAATCTTTATTACATTATTATTATAGTCAATTGTTGAATTAAATAATAGTCTTTGATTATAATTAATTACATGACAAAAATTATTTTTTGTGTTAATCTTTTAACACTTAATATCTTTAAATCATAGCTATTAAATCAAATGATTTAGATGACGTTTTCAAATAGTAAAAGGCACTAAATTTATAAGTTTGTGTTTTAAATTCCGTGCAAGGGCAAAGCTTCCAACTGCATGTAATGACTCCCTACAATAAAATAGGAAAGGAACCTCTTTTCACGCCCAAAGTAACAAAAGGCGCCCCAATAAGGCTAAGTACTGTGGATAGACTGGTGGGCGCGAATAGACGTTCCCTATATAATAAAGCATTGGAGTTTTAGGTTGCCGTTGGGATTGCTTTTTGATGATCAACAATTTAGTAAGGAAGAGGTTTAAATTGCACTTTGAAAGAGATTTTAAATTCAGCTCTTTCGCTGAGAGCACTTACAACCAAACATAGATCGAGAAAGGTACCTTTGTCCATGCCTATAATACAACATTACTGACATCGCCTAGTTCTCAAATCAATTGAAACCCATTAATTGCTTCGAATCAGATGATCGAGAGTGTATTTCACCACCAATCTTTCCCACGATGAAACTTACATAACATACATCTCACACTCAAACCTAATCATGGAGTTTTTTTTTTTTTTAGATATGACACGTGGAATCAAAAAATACTGCCTGGTAGTAAGAGCATGGTCTCAATATCCATTGTTTGGAAGATAGGGGTGAAAAACGATCGCCATCATCTGATTCCAAACAGTCAATGAGTTTCAATAGGTTTCAGACGATCGCCATCATCTAAATCCACCCACCAAGTCTTTGAGTTCACCAACGCTGAAACACTTTGATTGCATTGAATCTGACGATAGAGATTATTTATCGTCCCAATCTTTCACACAATGGATATTGAGATCATGGGCGTACCATCAGACAATCAATTTTTTATTTTATGTGTTACACATCCAAAAAAGTGACCTTAAAATCAACTTTGAGAGTGCACGTGATGCTAAGGTTACTTTTCTGAGATGTGTGTCATGTGAAAAAAAATATTGACTGTCTAATGGTATGCCCATGATCTCAAGATCCATCATGTGAAAGATTGGGAGGAAACTCAATTTTCATCGTATGATTCAATCATTCAACGCAATCAATGTATTTCAGTGTGGGTGAACTCAAAGATTTAAGTGGGTGAATTTAAAGGTACTCAAAAATTAATTAAACTTTTTTTCGCTTCAAGCACAATTTATAGGAAAAAAACGTATAAAATGCATTTTAAATGGAAAAAATTGGTTTTAAATATTTATGCATATTGGTCATATTGGTCACTAACATTTATGAAATTTCAAGGGTAGGCCCATTTAAGATTTTGGTGACTTACTGGAAGATCACCAACATTTGTGCGTGAAAATTCGAATTTGCCGACTTTCAGAAAAAAAAAAAAAATCGAATTTGCCACAAAATCATTGGCATAGTCAATGAAGATTATAAAGGGAAGTGTTTAAAATGGATTGTATATGGTTGGTAAGACATATGATGAAGGACGGGCGGTCATGAGATTTTGGAGCCCAACGCGAGTTTTTAAAATGGGGCCCTACTTCATATTAATCCTAAAAAATAGATTGTCAATTTTTTTTTTTTACAAATAAAATAATACTCATTTCTCCCATAGTGATAAATTTTTTCGATGTTTTTTAAAATTTTGCTAAAATTGACCCGAAACAAAGAAATTTCGATGACTTCTCCGAAATCGCCAAATTTTATTATTTTTCGCAAAATTAACGATTTTTTTTTCAAATTTAATGATTTTTCTTTAAATTTTAGTTATTTTTGTATAACAAATATTTTTTTTATAAATATTAAATATAATTTATATATAATATTTTTTATACTTCGTGAAATACCAAAATATGGTCCAAATTGAAATTTATCATCATGATTGATCCTAGATTATAAATACCTGCATATTCCATTCTATTGTTTATAATTTAAAAAAGTAACTAATAAGTTAACGAAAATATATGTTAAAGAAAAATGAAACACAAAAAGAGAAAAATTAAATAGTAGAGCGTACCCCATGGATCGAGTAACCCAATCAATAACACTGTGGCATTTTGTAGCATTTTAACTGTAATTGAATCTTTCATATTATTTTTTAGCACCTTAATCGTCTTAAAAGGTTCCATAAATAGGTTCATTGGATAACTCTCATCAAGTAGATCCAAATTGACAGGTCATTTGCAAAAATTTAAGCTGTAACAAGCACAAGATCGCTGTTTTGAGTTAGGTCATTTAATAAGAAAGGAATTGTATATATATAAAAGATTCAGTCAAACAAATCCGGACTGTTTAAAATGGAGCCAGAGAATCCACTGGGTCAATACATAAGGCTGACTTGGAACAATAAGACAAATGACCCCAACCCATGACCAACACCGACCAGATCCAACCCATAAAAAATATATATATATATATATATATATATATATATATATATATATATATATAGGGCATGAGCAAAAGTATCAAATATCGTCCGAGATACCGATACGTATCGATATCCAACTTGATATCAGTATCGGCTGATGCGTATCGGTCCTCCAAGGACCAATACCCGATATCGATACCGATTTTGTTCCCTTGGGCATGAGAAGAGTTAAACCCATAACCTATTAGGTAAAAAGTAAAATAACACAAGTATCTTAACCAACTAATTCATTAACTTGATTTTCTATTTTAGTACATTGGAAATTATATTAACCAATACCTCATAAGGACTTCCAAGAATAGGGGGCCCAAAAATTTGGGGACCCGAGGCGGATGCCTAATGGGTTGTGCCCCATGGCCAGCACTGATCAAGGATCAAAATTTCGGTTTGGCCGATATTTCGGCCCCCAATTTTATTTAAAAAAAAATCAAAATGAAAAAATAGATGAGATTGCAAATTATCAATTGATAATTTGCAAGCCATACAACAAAATTGATATATAAGTGATTTCGTTTTGGCTACGGCCGAAACTGATACATTTCAGCTAATAAATTTTCAGAAAATGTACAGGTAAGATATATAAAAAGTAGAGGAAAATACTAAATGGCACCCCAAAAATATTTTTATCACAAATTTGGTATTTTTTTTTTGAAAAACAGAAGGGTGCCCCATACGGGTTAAAACAGGCGACAAGCACCCATTTTAGATGCACGAGGGTTCTTTCCTGGGGATGGCAGCAGAGCCCTGCCGATCGTGGTGTCTTCTCCGGCGAACACCAAATAGCCTTTTTTTTAGTGGGTTCTTCTTCTCCGGTAAACAGATGGTAGTAGAGCCCCTGGCGATCGTGGTGTCTTCTGCGGCGAACACCAAACACTCATCTTCTCCGACGAACACCAAACACATGTCTTCTTCGGCGATCGGATCGTTCAATTTGGTGCCGGATTTAGGGCTTGAATCGGCGTCGATGGGGGAGGACGATTGCGATGGGGTTTCTTTGGGGTTAGGGTTTTGGGACAAGGAGAAGTGCGTAGATGGAAAGTGTATGATTTGTGACGGGGTTTCGCCAAAGATGTTTGATTTGCGATGGGGTTTCGTCGGAGATGTCTGATTTGCGATGGGGTTTCGCTAGAGATCTCTGATTTGCAATGGGGTTTCGTCGAAGATCTCTGATTTGCTCTGCAACTTTTATAATTTGTAGGGGGAAATGTCTATTTTTATTTAAATAATTATTCTCGTCGGAGAAGAACTTGGTACTAAAATATCGTCGGAGAATAACTCTGCAACTGTTGTAATTTGTAGGGGGAAAATGTCTATTTTTATTTAAATAATTATACTTTTATATGATCAGACGTCGGTTCTTCTTGTCAGAGACCACTGATTTACTCTGCAATTTTTTGGTGTTCGTCGGAGAAGAAGGGCGTTTGGTGTTCATCGGAGAGAGAGAAACAATTAGGGCAATTGTTGTTTTTAGGGCATAAATGTAATTTCTGATCATTTAAGTATATATTTATAGTAAAGGTAGAATGGTCATTTACCCGTTTAAGAGGTGCCTCAGCAAAAAGCTTGGAAGCCCTTTCATAAGGTTATTGGGACACTGTTGGGTTATAAATAACAGCACCCGATTATAGGGTTATAAAAAATGACACAGGGCCTTGTTAAGTAAATTGCCCTAGAACGTATCGGAATTAAAATCTGTGTGTGCCTTGGAAAAAGACTTACCTCTATGACTCTCTCTACTTTTGACATCACAAGTTATAGTAAGTATCACCGGTAGCAGATGTGTCAACTGTCAACTTTATATCTTGCAGTGTAATATGTGGAGGGCAAAAACAGTGCGAATACATTGCAGTTGAAACTTGAAACACGATTTGTTTTAAACTCAATCCCCTCCGGGACGAGCCGGAGACTACAAATACATTGCATTCTGTTGCCGTGCTCTCCCATTGCAATATAAAATGGTCATTGATTCATTGTAGTGCATAATATATCATGCATTGCAAACACTGTATTTACGCCTCCGTGCCATTACCCATCAACCGCGAAACTGACCCGTCAGTCTAAAAAGTGGGACCCATCTCATCCCTATAAAGTAACTCTATCAACCCACCATCTAAATTGCATCTACGGTTCTGAGAAAACAGTTAATCCAACTTTCCATAATTGCATTTGCTGGTGACCGCACCCACTATCTAAATTGCATCTACTGTTCTGAGAAAACATGTTAATCCAAATCTCCATAATTGCACTTGCTGGTGACCGCATGTGTAACAAAAAAGACTTCTGTGGGAAATGGCGAGTAGGATTTTTAAGAAATATTTCTCTAAATTTTTTATGATCATAAGCAACTAGATGATTACAAATTTCGAGAATAGATGGATTGGCACGTGCATAACATGTGCCCTATACTAGCATATACAAGACTAAGGCCTCGTTCAGGTGTTTTCTGGTTTTTCCCAGAAAAGCTCAGATTCTTGGACACTCAGATTCCTGACAGATTTTTAGCAAACTCAGATTCCTGATTTTCTCATATGCATTCTTCAGTTACTCAGATTCCTTACAGATTCTTATAAAACTTAGAATCCTTTGTTTTTAAGTTCCTCTCAGAAAATCCTCAGAATCGATTCAATCAGTAGTTATATTATGACCGTGAAAACGTGATCTAATCATCGATTTATGTGCCGTACTCGGATTTCTCTCAAAATTTATGGGCAACCAATCGAGACGAGGTTGAATATATTTGACGGAGATTTTTTCGAATCTAATTTAAGTCGGTTGCTTATATATATATATATATATATAGAGAGAGAGAGAGAGAGAGAGAGAGAGAGAGTACCTTTAAATCCACCTAACGAATCTTTGAATTCACCCATGCTGAAACAGATTGACTGAATTGAATCGAATGATGGAAATCATTTATCCTCCCAATCTTTCACACGATGGATCTTGAGATTATCATTACGATTATCGACGGCCAGTGTTTTATTTCACACGGCACGCATCACAGAAAAGTGACCTTAACATCACGTGCACACTTAAAATTGATTTTAAGGTCACTTTTATGGGTGTATACCACATGAAATAAAAAACCGACCGTATGATAGTACACTCATAATCTAAAGATCGATTGCATGAAATATTGGGACGATAAGCAATCTCCATCATCTGATTCAATGCAGTCGATGTGTTTCCATGTGGGTGAACTCAAAGGTTTGGTGGGTGGTTTAAAGGTACACTAATATATATATTCAAGTGGGAGCCATTACATACACGCTTCTTAAGTGATTGCACATGATTAAAGAACTTTGTATTTTAGGGAGATGTGACATGTGAAAACGCAATCTAGGCCATCTGATTTAAAGTTCATGATCTATAGATCCTTAGTTGATAAGATTGGAGCAAAACACGATATTTATCACATGTTCTATTGTTGCCAACCGCTAACTCAAATAATAACCTTTGACTATATCTAATCACATGATGAAGATTATATTTCATGCCAATCTTATCCACTAAGGATCTATAAATCATGAAATTTAAATCAGACGACCCAGATTGCATAACATATCACATACTGTTTGGACAAGAACCATTGACTGATCTAACTCAGATGTTGGAGATTGTTTATTGTTCTAATCTGAATCTGACGATGGAAATGATTTATCCTCCCAGTCTTTCACACGATGGATCTTGCGATTATCGGTATTATCGACGACCAGGTGTTTTATTTATTTCACGCTGCACGCATCTCAGAAAAGTGACCATTACATCATGAGCATGCTTAAAATTGATTTTAAGGTCCCTTTTAAGGGTCTGTACCACATGAAATAAAAAACCGACCGTCTGATGGTACACCTATGATCTAAAGATCGATCGCGTGAAATATTGGGACGATAAACGATCTCCATCATCCGATTCAATGCAGTCAATGTGTTTCCGCGTGGGTGAACCCAAAGACTTGGTGGGTGGATTTAAAAGTACTCTAATATATATATATATATATATATATATATATATATATATATATATCTCGAGACCCACCAAATCTTTGAGTTCACCACGTTGAAACACATTGACTGCAATGAATCAGACGATGGAGATTATTTATCGTCTCAATCTTTCATATGATGGATCTCGAGATCATGGGCGTACCATTAAAAGGCCAATTTTTATTTCATGTGGTACACACCGAAAAAAGTGACCTTAAAATCAATTTTGAGAGTGTACGTGATGTTAAGGTCATTTTTTTGAGATGTGTGCCATGCGAAATAAAACACTAATCGTCTGATGGTACACCTATGACCCAAGATCCTTCGTGTGAGCTCAGATTGGGATGATTAACGATCTCTATCGTCTGATTCAATGCAGTAATGTTTTTCAATGTGGGTGAACTCAAAGATTCGATGGGATTTAAAGGCGCTCTTAATAATAATATTATATTCATAATATAAGTTGGTTGCCTTTACTTTTGTAATTGTAATATCTTGGAGGAACCATTTAGACTTGCTTTAAGTGATTGCACCAAAGTTAAGAAAAGACTTTATATTTTAGGGACATGTGGCATATGAAAACGTAATATGGGCCATCTGATTTAAATTTCACGATCTGTAGATCCTTAATGGATAAGATTATCACAAAATATAACTTTCATCGTGTGATTAAATATAGTCAAAGGCTATTATTTATTTCAACGATTGACAATAATAGATCATATGATAAATATAGTGTTTTACTGTAATCTTACCCACTAAGAATCTATAGATCATAAACATTAAATCAGATGGCCCAGAACACGTTTTCAAATGTCACATATCCCTAGAATACAAAGTCTTTCTCTAACCTGGGAGCAATCACTTAAAAACCGTCTGCAAGTAATGACTCTATATGTTATAAAATATATAATATCAAATTTCGGCTGCCTTTATTATGTTGCTTATATATATATATATATATATATATATATATATATATATATATATATATATATTATATAATATATATAATGGTGGATATATAAGCAAGCAAACAGGGATACATCATAAAACAAACAGGTATACATTGGTTCCCACATACGGATGCATGGGATAGGTGCCTCGGTGACGGTAGGGTGAAATCTGAAGGGAGTAAGCAGTCCAACGCAGGTCAAACACACCAAGATGACTAGCCCCGACGCCTAATCTTCCCAGACCGGTCGGTGGCCGTCCGTGAGCCAAAAATACATCTGACGGTGTGAGTTTAGATTAACTCACCGTCATCTTCTCCCACTGGTCTGCAATTTTTTTTTGGTTTTTTTTTTTTGTTTTTAGGCATATTTGGGATCTGATGTATACAATCCTGTGAAGTATACACACCGCCTACGATCTGAGCTCAGATTCTGAGCTCTTCCGAGCAATTTACTCGGACGCCCAGGTATCGCTTTCACTCGGAAACTACTCGGATTCCCGCTTCCCAAAAAAAACTCTCGAACGCGAGAATTAGTCGGAAAACACCACATTCTGATAACTTTCTGAGTTTAAACTCAGAATCTAGGTTAAATCCGGCTCCCGAACGAGGCCTAATAATATATGCCCAGCCCTTTTAGGCAGCCACACCCCTTAAAAGTAGGTGGTGTAGGTGACGAGAATCATTCTGAAAAAGAAATAAAAATCGTATCCATTGATAATTGGTTACTATAATAAGCACAATATTTGAAGTAGACCTTCTGTTGAGGGTTAAGACTTGAGCCGCTACAAACGCAAAGAAGTAGAAAAAGAGGAAGACTGAGGAGACTTAGAGAGAATCAATGAGAAGGGACAAGAAAGGTTGCAATATTATGAATAACTTATTGAATAAATAGGACTCGTAAAGCCAGCTCCAAATAGATGGGATACGACTATGATGATGATGCTGCCGAACAAGCACAACATTAATTTGCTGTCCAATATTAGATATAACTTCTCTTGTTACAAAAACAATGGAAACTAGATATCTCCAAGCTACAAATTTTGTACATACAAGCACAACACCGCAAACAAACTCGTTGATAAAATGTTGTTGAGCACCATGATTGTGCACCCCTGCTGCCATTAAAGGATCCAAATCTTTTAACCATCCCAAATGGTATTTAAATGATCCTTCGCCATTAATGGCTTAAGATTCTGATAGTTTGTACCGCTAAAGTGATAGATCATATATTAAAGGGAAACCGGCCTAAAGATCACATTTCTTGAGAAATTTGAACTAAACGATCTGTACACTCTAATATTTGTTCTAAATTTTCAATGACTAATATCAAAGTTCACCAATTGAATGATTCACATCCACTTATAGGTAGGAATCATTGGTGGAGACAAATTCTAATGATGGATTGTCACTTGGACGGACAATCACCACAAAAATAAGGGGTTTCAGCGGCATTTGCTATTAAGGCATTTTTTGAATGCGGCAAGACTAATAGCGGCAGTTTTTAGTAATGACAGTACTAATAGCAACAGTTTTTTATTAAAAAAACTGCCGCTAATAGTCTTATTTTTTGTAGTGAATTTAGATCAGTCACATATATGCGCCACATGACACAATAATAAACTAAATTTTACCGGTATAAGATTAAAAATCTAATTTAATGGTATACAATCATCTAAATTCTAAACACCATTTCGGTGCCTAATATCTGTCTAAGAGCAATTACAGGAAAATCAAATGTAGGGAGCACGTTTGGGACATAAAAATTAAACTCTTCATAGAAACCAAAAAAATAAAATAATTAAACAAAAAAAGTGTACACTTCCCCTGTACTTAGTACACACAAATTTACACACATTGAAATCTAAACACCTCTCCACCCTTTCACAAAGTTAAAAATCTATCATAAATTCAAACAACCCAATTCATATGAACAAAGCTTAGCCACCTTCATATGACTGGCAAATCTGGCAACACCACCTCACCGGACTCCCGAGTTGCTCCATCCGTAGCAGCAGATTTTTTGATGAAGTCTATACAATCTGCAACTGCCTCGCTGTAATACGAGTCAGGCTGATTTGCTCGTGCCCCGCTACTGCTGAAGCCGCTTTGTTGAGCCCCTTTAGAAATGGCGGACATCATGATCAATCGAAACACCACCGAGCGAAAGCGTTCGAGCAAGGAAACCTTGCCTCGGAGCCTTGGGATGCACAGATTGCTCTTAACGTTCCTTCCTTTCCCCTTCATCTTACCAGTTTAGCTTTCTTCTCCGAAACTCGTGCGAGAAGAAGAGGAGAACAAAGTGCATCAACGGCCCTATTACTTATACGTGCCTCCGATCCTAAAGCACATTATATTATCACTTGGGCTTGGCTCCAAACGCCCTTTTTGGCTCGGGTAACGGTCGGCTTGATTATGATGACTGAGGTTTGACTCTCCTCAGATGCTTCATAAGGTAATGAAGTGCCTTTGAACCGTCAAATCGTGTCAATTGCTGAGTAACACGGTTTAAAGGCCCCTGACATACATAACAGTCAACTTCTAAGAGAACTTGATGGCTAACAGGGTTTCATATTGAACAATGACCCTTGACATAATGCATATTGATAGTGTTAAACGATTATTTTAGTTCATACATACCAAAATCAAAAGATGATCGTATCCAAGGTGTCAAAATGGGTATTGGTCCATGGAGAACCCATACGACTCAGCCAATAAGTATAAGCCGATATCAATACGTATCACCTTTTTTTTTTTTAAGAAAATAAAAAATAAAAGTATGGGCCAAAACTGATACCGTATCGGCCGAAGCCCGATACGTATTGGCCGATACGATCCGTATCGACTGATACTGATACATATCAGTTGGCTGAGAAACCGATATGTATCGGTATCAGCCGTTTTTTTATACCATGATCGTGCCCCGTCCCAATTTAAGTTATGTAGGGGAATGTAGGTGTGCGGCACACATTTTTCATAACACAAGTTATTCAAGTTATTAGAAAATAATTAGGATTCTGTAAATTAGGTTAGATTTTAAATTAGATTGATTAGGATAACATTAGTAAATAGATTAGATTAGGTAAGTGTTCGAGTTTTCTTAAGATTCATGTAATCTCTTCTATAATAGGCGAATACCACCGAATCAAGATTTAGCAAAATGTAGCCTAAGGTGTTCTTTCTCACTGTCCTTCATCATTATCAGAGATTTTCACATGGTATTAGAGCATTAATGGCTCACGCCTTATTCGATCCATTTTTTTGTCTTTTTAAAAGTGATTTTTTGAGTTTATATTTCAAATAAACACTTATTATAGCTTCACGATCTCATCATCTTTGTTCACGATCTTTTTAATGAGAGTTGTATTGTACGATCCGCTTCAACTACTATTGAGACAGATCATGTCCTACTTGATCTAGCGGGCCACTGGCTCCGACAGACTCACAAGATGAGCGTGATATATAGAACAATAATGGAGTACACAGACAGATGTTTATCACCATCAAGCACGATCGGGCATTTTCAAGCATTGATTAATAATATCAACACCAAGATCAAGAGCTTATTTTTTTGGTAATCAATTGTACATTCCTTCTTCAAAGAAACATTCAATTGCATGAGGATATTAGAAAATAGGATTTAATTAATATTTTTAAAAAAAAGTCGTACCTAGTACACAAGGCTCGAAGTCGAAGAGAGGTAGATTATAGGCCGTCTTACCCCATTGTAAATCGATACATATCGGTTATCAACTCAGTATTCGATACGTACATATCGGCCAATACGGGCCCATATCCCATATCAGCCGATACCTCCCAATTATTATTATTACTTTAATTATAAATTTATCGAATGAATTTGATATCGGTCGATTCGTATTGCACGTGCGTTGCACATGTTTCCAATTGCACGTGTGTTGCAAATGTTTCGTCTTATAGTTAGTAAAAAAATTAATTTATATATATAATTTATTTATATCCTTTGTATGATTATCAATATGTAACGGACCGTCTAATCTATCAAAATGTTTATATTCTAGTAGTTGTTACTATATTTTACATAGGGTTGTCACCGACTCGAGTCGATTTTATACTTGACCTAGCTACTTGATGACAACCAAAGTTTTGTCACCGACACTGTCACATGGCATGATCAATCCAAAATAACACCCATTTTAAGTTGATCAATGTGGACATGACTTTAAAAAAATCAACTTTTTTGGCCTCCATTTGATGAATCAAAGATTAAGTGACCTCCAAACTAACTTAGTTCATTGATTTTGAGTACCTTTGACCAAATTTTCAATGTTGATTATTCATCCGATCATGTGCCCAAGTTTTTTGTGTAGTACTTGATCGATCATTAGATTACAACCTTTAAATCAGACGGCCCAGATTGTATTTTCACATGGTATAGTTTCCCAAAATATCAAACATTTCTTTTAAACTATGTCCAAGAGCTAACTACTATGGTGCAAGTAATGACTCCCTCACCACGACTCTCTCTCTCTCTCCCATAGGGTTCTTAAAGATGTTTCTTTTTGTGATAAGGTACCTTTATTTTCAACTCTAAGATTTTTCTTTTTAAATCATTGCTAAAACCATTGCATACTTTTAATTTGTTCAACGGAGATTTTTTTCATCCCAACCTTCGATAGAATAGATCTCGAAATCTTGGTCTTAGCATGAGATTATCAGATTTTGATTATATGCCCGTGATGTTAAGATCCCTTATGTTTGAGTGTGATATCGGTCATGTGATTTTAAAGTCATATTTTAAATTAGTGTGTCATGTGAAATAAAATTATGATCATCTGCTGATATGCCTATGATTTCAAGATCAACTTTTTGAAAGATTGGGATAAAAAATTATCTCCATCCTATGATTCAAAGCGATCAATGCATGGAGGTGAGATAAGGCCCCGTTCGATAGAAATCTTAGGGTATATTTTTTTATTTTACTTTTAATGGGGTGGTTTTAAAAGAAAATCATGGAAAGTTCCAAAAGTAAATTTTCTTGAGAGTGCAATTTTTTCATTTTTCCTTCGTTTGCCACAAATAAAATTCAAGGGATTGGTTATTTTATGGTACTGTTAAACTACCCCAAAATCTGTAAATAGTTCTCAACTATCCAATTTGTGAGGTCGTATTAGAGTCGAATCAAATGAGTGAAATTAGTTTTCATCGTAATCTTCCACACGATTGATCTTGAGATAATGGTTATACCATCAAACGGTCAATTTTGAGTTCCATGTGATGTAGATCCCGAAAATTTGACTAAAAAATAATTAATTTTTAGGATCTGTGCAATGTAAAAACACTATCTAAGTTGTCTGATTCGAAGGTTGAATCTAAAGATCTTTAGTGAAAAGATTGGCATAAAACACGATCTCTATCATATGATTCAACCCAGTCAACTGTTGAATCAAATAATAGACTTTGACTGCACTGGATCATACGATAAAGATCGTGTTTCGTGCCACTTTTTTTAACATAGGATATTCCAATCATGACTTTCAAATCAGATGGCTTAATCTTTTCCACATGAATTTTTTAAGCATCAATAATTGATTGATATTTTATTGGCACGATGGAGATCTTTTTCACCCCAATTTTTCACACAAAGGATCTTGAGTCAATAGTCATATCATTATATGGTCATTTTTTTATTCCAATTGATATAAATTTGAAAGAATTGACCAAAGAGTCCGGTGCCACACATCACACAAAGAGATGAAGTTAGGGCCACTTTTTGGGAAGTGTGCCATGTAAAATAAGAAAGTTACCATCTGATGGGAAGTCTATGGTCTCAAGATCTATTGGGGAAAAAATTGGAGTGAAAATCAATCTCTATTATCAAATAAAAAATTATCAAAGTAATTTAATATTTTAAATCCGACTTTAGATAAAGAATATAGAGTTTTAAGGGTTACAAATATACAAATCCTTTTAATATGCCATCCCAACCGTCCATTCCTCGTGCACTTTGCCTGTACGTTTCTCGTTAATTATTGATTATTCTCTTTCTTCCTTGTATACATCCATCTTAATTCCCGTTTTACTATTAATGGGTTTTTGTTTTTTCTCTCAGATTACATGGTGGTTTTGAAGGAGATCCAGGAATTATGCAAGAATTATTCATATTTTGCTTCGCCTTTGAGGTATATGTACATGGAAAGAGAAAGTTTTGCAGGGAATTTAAGTACTCAGAAGAGGAAATCTTATTTTGATCACACTAATGATTGTGTGGAGGTTCCTTGTGGATTCATGAAGGGGCTTCCTTTAGGGGTTTCTGGTTAGTTTTATAGTAATTTTGAGTATTAATCGGTGATTGTTCTTGCTTCATAGTTGGTTATTATTTGTTTTCTTTTAATTCTTTAATATGATTTTCAATTGAATAATGATATATAGAAATCATAGAAACATTTTTTTTTTCTTTTTTTTGTTCCTTGTTTATTAAGAATTGGTATTAAGTGTGATAATTAAAAATTTAGGATAAGAATACAATAAAATCCGAAAAGGATATAGATTGAAAGTTTAAAAAGGATAAAAGTATTTTTGGTATTATAAAATGTGACAAAAGCTATTTTTACTTTTATATAATAAGAAGGATAATAATGAATGACAGCTTAGATTAGTAATGAATGACAGCTTAGATTAGTGAAAAACGTTTGCCACATTGACTATCGTTCACTTACAAAGCGGGATGGTGAAAGTTTTATGTTAACCCCTCATTAACTGGTATGGAAGACCCTAAAACCATGCTAAGATCAAGCCCCAACCATTGGACCTGGTTCCCTACTTCCTTCGAGCTGCATGTATGACGTCTCGAAACGGCTAAAGAGCCGCCGCTCAACAGTACAAGCCGAGTTGCTCTCTCTCTCTCTCTCTCTCCAGTTCACATGCTAGCATGTGCTGGGTGATATGTTATATGATAGGTTGCTTTAGCGACTCCGTTATTTAAATCAACCGACCGAACAATACGGTTGTCTTTATTAGAAAGACGTCAAACGTTCTTCCAGTCTCTTAGGTGGAGTCGACTCCTGTGACCGCAGAATGTGACTCTATTCAAATGGAACTTTGGAAGGTTGGTGAAACATCTCATTCATTCTATCTATGTGGGTTAATCACCACCACATAATCCTACTATGCTATGTTGTCATCTTCGTTATGCATGATCTTTGTAAATTGACTCTACTTTTATACATTGTTATACCCGCGTCACATAAGCTGCCTGTAAAATTGTCTATAATTTTTTTATATTTTATGAATGTAAATTGACTCTACTTGTAACCACCAAATTTTTTTCAAAATCTGACTCATACAGATTTCAAGGTGCCACAAATATGTGGCATTTTGCTTTTCATCAATGATGATAGCTCCTGATGGTCCGTTAATATCAGGACTGACTCCTACCATCACGGCTTTTACGCATATAGTGTCATGTTAGGACCACGCGTCATGAAGCGAAGGTTCTTAGTTCGAACCCACCCCTTGTTGGTGCACTCACATGAATTTATCTATATTGACTGGTACGTTTGATGTGCGGGTGTTTTTGCACATACCAGGATACTTAGACGGGGACTCTAATAGGCCGGATACCTCGTTACAATTAAAAAAGAAATACAAGAATGTTGATGGTACTTGGTGTACATCTTTGATCAATTCAAGTAGTCCACTTAGAGTCTATTAGTAGCTCACGTCTCAACCGAATAATCACACTCATGACCTGAGGATCGAAATCCTCCAATTGTTGCACTTTAATATTTGACCATTAAAAAAATACAACACAACCATCCATGATAGAGTGCATAGATGAGATGATTCACATTATTCTATAAGTGTAATTTGTCAGTCTACTTGAGTTCAATATATATATATGCCACCACTTTAATGGCTTAGATTGCTAAAAATGTCCACTAGACCCAAAGATAGGCTTTCGTGGCTCTTATCGGTAATGAAGTGGGGATAAACTACTAATACTTAGTGTTTTCTTCAGATATATATGAAGGGTTGCCATTTGGAATGCACATCAAGAAAAAGATTATTGAATGCGTCAGAAAACCTGCTTTAGTGTGGAGATTCTCAAGAAGACACCCTCAAAAATGTTTGTGTTCCGCACGTTCCAAATCCCTCACAAAATGGAAAAGATGAGAATCACCAAAACTTTCTTACCCTGCTTCCCAAGAAAACACTATTCCAAGCTCCAAACGATGATTCCACTTTCCCTTTTTTTTAGGGGTATCCCAATATTGATCCCTCTGAGGCCCGAAAAATGAAGTTGATTTCAAAGATCGCCAACTGGTTGCCCCAAATTCCACTAGTCCAAGGACAATGGATGAAGATGTGATTATCAAAGTATGAGAAATTTTGCGAAAATAGCCGAACGTAGAAGCGAGTGCTGACATTAACTTTCTACAAAATTTGCAGTCATTGGATATGGGAAAATCTTGACTACTACAGTTTCCTCATTTATAGGATGACATGTAGTGAAGATTCTCTCAAATCCAATGGCTACTCATTTTGATGAACTCGAAATCAGGTTCAATCAGTTCAATCAGTTGGACTTGGACCTGACCCATTGCCCCTCTTCATTTATAATATTCTTGTCGGCACAATATAAAACAAGTCTGCGATCAAAACAGCCAAAGACATCTCCCTGATCCAATTATCCACCAGAATTTGGTATCTTGACCATTGCCCATAATGATGAACACAAAATCTGGTTCAACCAGTTGGACTTGGACCTGACCCCCTCTCCAATTATAATATTCTTGTCCGCACAATATAAAATAAGTCTGCGAACAAAACAGCCAAAGACATCTCCCTGATCCATTTATCCACCAGAGCTTATTTGCACCCTTCTAACACTAGTTTACACCATTCATGAAGTGGGGGAAACTTGCAAACGTACATGATTGGGGCCATGTGGTTGGTGGAACCAAGCAAAATAGTAACGCAAATCGTTTCCAGTGGAAACGTCATTGAAAGCACATTGGCACATGCGAAGTGTAAACTAATTAATTAAAATTGTGGATGAATGGAGGAAAAGACTTAATGTTCGAAAATATTAGGAGATTATGTGAGAAATAGAGGTTAAATAATAAAAAAAATTAAACAACTAGTAGAACTGTAGGAGGCACATGCAATGCAAGTGAAGGAAAATATTGTGTTTGGCACTATATCTACCCACCAATATTTTGTCCATTGATAAATTTATCCCTACTCTTTAGTCTGAGAGCGAGAAGACTTCTCGTCTAGGGAGATTAGCAATGTCTAGCAGGGTATTAAAATGGTATTGGGAATCGGTTGCCCGAGGCCGATACGTATCGGTTAATACTAAAAAAAAAAACAAAAACAAGAAGTCTTGGCTGAAACCAAGATGTATCAGCCGATGCCTGATACGTATTGGCCGATACGTGTTGGCGATGCCCATACATATTGGCCGATATCTATTGGCGATACTGATACGAGATACCAATATGTATCGGTACCGGCCAATTTTTTATACCTTTATCTCTAGTATTCTATAACAAAAAAAGTCGGTCAATCATATATATATATATATATCCCATCTACTAAAAAAAGAAAGGAATTCAAAATTTGGTACTCATTTGATTCCTTTCTATTGAAAAGATGTTTTTTCATTCTATAACATAGGACAATGAAGGTTAGGTGCAAGTTAGCAAGACTCATGCTTATTGTAGCAAAATCTCAAATTATACAAACTTCATTAATGCGCAACAGAACTTGATTATCAAAATCCTAAATGATAAAAACTTTATTAATGCGCAATAGAACTTGATTATCAAAATCCCAAATGACAAAAACTTCATTTTGGTTGGGGTAGCTCTGTTTGCATCCATGCATTCTATGAAAGCCGCCATGTCCCAAATCCCTTCAAAACCATTGATTGCTTTGGATCAGATGATGAAGATCGTGTTTCAGCTCTCCATTCCACACAATCGATCTTGAGATCATGGCTCACCTATCAGACAGTCAGTTTTTTACTCTATGTCACAGATTCCAAAACAAATGACCCTTGAATCATATGGCACACATCACGCTCAAACGTGAATTTTGGGGCATTGTTTGAGGATCTATGACACATGGAATCAAATAATGAACGTCTGATAGATGAATCATAATCTTAAGATGTATTTTGTCGAATATCAAGGTGAAACATGACGTTCATCATCTGATCCAATGCAATATATGATTTTCAAAGAGTTTGGGACATAGGCGCTTTCAGAGAATGAATGGGCACAAACAACGGTACCCATCAATTTATGATAAGAATGGAATTATATTAAAATATAATAATATCAATAATAAATAAAAATAAGGGAGGATTATCATTACAAAAAATAAGACTATTAGCGGCAGCCAAAAACTGCCGCTATCAACAAAAAACTACCGCTAATAGTCTTAATAGCCTTTAATAGTTTTTTTGTTAATAGCGGCAGTTTTCTGCTCCAAAATACTGCCGCTAATAGTCTTATTTTTTGTAATGTATTCACACCCGTCTTTCCAGAATACACTCTTTCACACGAAAAAATTGTTGACTGTCTTGAATCAGACGATGGAGATCATTTTTCATCCCAATATTCCGTATTATAGATCTTGAGATCATATCGCACCTATCAGATGGTTAGATATTTATTCCACATGATACACATCCCCAAAAGTGATCATCTAGCAGGTGTGTCATGATCTCAAGATTTATTTTGTGGAAGATTGGAATGAAATATAATCTCCATCTTCTGATTCAAGGTAGTCGACATTTTTTTCTTATGAAAGAATGTGTGCTCTTCACAAGAAAAACGGGTGTAAATAACGCCACCCTAAAAATAAATAATTGTTAAAAACTACAGTGTAAATGATTTTCATGTCAGTAATGTCACAGTACTTTCCATCCAATTTAAAGGTATTCAAACAAGGTGAACGAGCTTCAAGCACATGCATCTTACTTACGGTTTACCGCTTTAAATCATATTGTCTTCATCTTATAGGCTCCAATTGTATGCATTTTGTTTGAGCTTGAGTTGCATTTTTTTTGTCTATTCAAAATGGAATATAAAGACATAATAGGTATATTTTGACAATTTGTATCAAAATAGACATAATAAATCTATTGAGAAGTATAATATTTAACAAAAGAGATTTTTTTTAATATAATAAGTATTAATTAATTCATTGATATATGTGAGCACTTAACACTTATTTGGTATTCAATAATATCCGTGCATCGGTTGAGCAATTGTTCAACTGGTATTCTCTTCTATTATGGAAGCACAAGTCGGGGATTCTAATTCCCATGTCTGGTCCCGCCCTTTGTGCAAGTCCCCTCCTAATGTGCTAGGTCAATAGTGGATCCTCTATGTGTGCAAGTTTACACAGGCACTACATTTGGATTGCTTATGAGGTATGACATCCTCAACAAAAAAAAAAAATCGATACAACTCAATTGCAACTCTTTTCTATGAGTTGGTATCAAGCGTGTGAACTAATAATGCACTTATGATAAAAGTGTACTTTAATAAATTAAATAATAGAGTTTGTCCGGTTTAAAACAAAACACAAAAAATATTTTTGAAATTTACAGTATAGCAATTCATTCTCCAAATAAACGGCTCTCACGTGCAATGCATGTGCATTGTCCACTAGTGTGTATATATATATATTTGAAAATGCTAATCTCGCCCATAGTGACAAATTTTACCGAAAAGGGGAAAAAACGAAAATTTCGGAAACTTTTTGGTACTTTTCTATATTTTTTGGCTAAATTTCAAAATTTTCGGTATTTTTTTTTTTAAATATGTTAGTAATTTAATATATATATTGTAGTGATTTTTTTTTTGAATATTAAATATATATATTATATATATTTTTAATCCCCAAAAAATTCCCGAATTTTTTCTGCGAGATATCGAAATTAATCCGAAATGTACCGAAAGGACCCCCCACCGAAAAATTACCGAAAATGAAATTTGTCACTATGATCTCGCTTCTTTATTGTGAGATTAGGATCATCTCCGTTCCAAAATGCTTCCATATTGTGGTTATGATAAATACATGAAAAATAAAATCACCATATTTACTTTTTTGTTAGCAAATTTATAATTTATAATTACAACTTAATTACAAATTTATCACCGCAAACTTGTAATTACACTTTTGCCACGAGGGTGAGGTGTATATATATATATATATATATATATTGGAATGCGCATATGATTTGAAATGCATATATGAACGTATGTGCTCAAACCCATAATCTCATGACATATGATCCCAAAACAACACCTATTTTAGGTTCACATGCCGCATGGCATGTACTCTTTTACACCTTTGACCACATTTTGTACGGTCGATATATAGCCATTTTAATGTTTTAATTTTAAAATGGACTTGATTCCTTGGGCAAGTTGTCATGGCACCCATCCATGTTGACCCCACCATGGATGGGTGCCATGTTGACCCCACCAAATAAGAATGCATGGATTAGCCCCCCCTCCCTCCCTCCCTCCCTCTCTCTCTCTCTCTCTCTCTCTATATATATATATATATATATATATATATATATAGTAGTGAGGATATGCATTGGGGATATGCATTGGATGCTGCTCACGTGTCACGTTTCAACGTGATCAATGAGTTACACCCATCCTCTAGGGCTCTCACGTGCAATGCATGTGCATTGTCTACTAGTGTGTGTATATATATATATATATATATATATATATATATATATATATATATATGAAAATGTTAATCTTGCCCATAGTGACAAATTTCACCGAAAAGGGAAAAAAATGAAAATTTCGAAAAAAATTTGGTACTTTTCTGTATTTTTTGGCTAAATTTTAAAATTTTCGGTATTTTTTTTAAAAATATGTTAGTAATTTAATATATATATATTGTAGTGATTTTTTTTTTTTAATATTAAATATATATTTTTAATCCCCAAAAATTTTTCGAATTTTTTTAGTGAGATATCGAAATTAATCCGAAATGTACCGAAAGGACCCCCATCGAAAATGAAATTTGTCACTATGATCTCGCTTCTTTATTGTCATATTAGGATCATCTCGGTTCCAAAATGCTTCCATATTGTGGTTATGATAAATACATGAAAAGCAAAATCACCTTATTTGCTTTTTTGTTAGCAAATTTATAATTTATAATTACAACTTAATTACAAATTTATCACTGCAAACTTGTAATTACACTTTTTCCACGAGGGTGATGTGTGTATATATATATTGGAATGGGCATATAATTTGAAATGCATATATGAACGTATGTGCTCAAACCCATAATCTCATGACATATGATCCCAAAACAACACCTATTTTGGGTTCACATGCCGCATGGCATGTATTCTTTTGCACCTTTGACTACATTTTGTACGGTCGATATATAGCCATTTTAATGTTTTAATTTTAAAATGGACTTGATTCCTTGGGCAAGTTGCCATGGCACCCATCTATGTTGACCCCACCATGGATGGGTGCTATGTTGACCCCACCAAATTAGAATGCATGGATCATTCATGCAGTCAAACCTGTATCCTAGCCCCCCCTTCTCTCTCTCTCTCTCTCTCTCTCTCTCTCTCTCTCTATATATATATATATATATAGAGTAGTGAGGATATGCATTGGATGTTACACCTGATCAATGAGTTACACCTGAAGCCCCCATTGAGTTTCACCCATCCTCTAGGGCTCTTACGTGCAATGCATGTGCATTGTCCACTAGTATATATATATATATGAAAAGGCTAATCTCGCCCATAGTGACAAATTTCACCGAAAAGGGGAAAAAACAAAAATTTTGAAAAAATTTTGGTACTTTTTTGTATCTTTTGGCTAAAATTTAAAATTTTCGGTATTATTTTTTTAAATATGTTAGTAATTTAATATATATATTGTAGAGATTTTTTTTTTGAATATTAAATATATATTTTTAATCCCCAAAAATTTCCCGACTTTTTTCCGCAAGATATCGAAATTAATCCGAAATGTACCGAAAGGAACCTCCACCGAAAAATTACCTAAATGAAATTTGTCACTATAATCTCGCTTCTTTATTGTGAGATTAGGATCATCTCCGATCCAAAATGCTTTCATATTGTGGTTATGATAAATACATGAAAAGCAAAATCACCTTATTTGCTTTTTTGTTAGCAAATTTATAATTTATAATTACAACTTAATTACAAATTTATCACCGCAAACTTGTAATTACACTTTTGCCACGAGGGTGAGGTATATATATATATATATTGGAATGGGCATATGATTTAAAATGCATATATGAACGCATGTGCTCAAACCCATAATCTCATGACATATGATCCCAAAACAACACCTATTTTGGGCATGACATGTATTCTTTTACACCTTTGACCACATTTTGTACAGTTGATATATAGTAATTTTAATGTTTTAATTTTAAAATGGACTTGATTCCTTGGGCAAGTTGCCACGGCACTCATCCATGTTGACCCCACCAGATTAGAATGCATGGATCATCCATACGGTCAAACCTGTATCCTAGCCTCCCCTTCTCTCTCTCTCTCTCTCTATATATATATATATATATATATATATATATACAAACACAATGCATCGAATTAATCTTTTTAAAGTTTTTTTGTAACTTTTAAAATATTATCCTTCTACAATAGATAAGTGCATCGATTGGCCAAAATCTAATTAGATTAGACAAATAACCACCTGCTTGAAGTAACAATAATTACGATGGGAGCCTATTTGTTCACTATATAAATAACATAGGATAGCGTGACACGACATGGGTATGCTCCCCAATGTCATGTGATTAATTCATTTCCCTGTCCATTATCTTAGGTCCCACGAGGCTAAGACGGGTCTGCTGAGAAGGAATTAATCCGGCGGTTGAGGCCGCCAAAAGGGCGGTCTCCGCTGGAGCACCTACTCAAGTCAAAAAAAAAATAATAGCATCATTTATCTAATCTAATTAGATTCGAAGGGTAAAAAAATAATTTTTTCCTCTAAAACCCATTGGGGATGGGTGTCACTAGCCATGTTTCATCGTTGAGTGATCTAAGGTTCGAATGCACATTTATTGCTATGCATCCGAATCCATAATATTCTCTCTCTCTCTCTCTCTCGCATGTGTATGTGTATGTGTATGTATATATATATATATATATATATATATATATATATAAGGAAAAGTCCGGAGTACACAAGATAGGTACTCCAAGATCACCTGAAGCTCCTTATGGCTCTCATGACCTCATCTATTTCTGGTTAACTTGTCATATTTCTCCATTTAATTCTAGTCAAAGGTAAACCCTCGATTTCTCCACAACATTCCATGTCATTTGTCACCATCTCGGTTGGTAGGGTAATTTCTCACCATCACTCTTGGAACTACACTTCAAAGTTTTTTTTTGTGTCCATCTTTTCTTTTGTTGTGCTTCTATTATTTCAATCTTTCATACGTTAGTTACTTAAGCCTCCATTGATAATGCTCAAATCATTTCAAATGATTATTTATAATTTTCTTTTATTAAACTTTCTCATATGCATTTGTTCCTTTCAGCCACATGAGTTTTTCTCCTTCTTACTGTATTATAAAACGTCGTTATTAATAAAATAATTTATTATTTTAATAGCATTAGGACTAGTAGTGGCAATTTTTTTATTAGTCAAAAACTGTCCCTAAAACACCTCAATTTGTAGTGTCATTTGTTGGTAGCTTAGAGGACATTTTCCAAATTTCAAGGTAAGTCAAAATATTAGACAATCTCACTTTGTTCCGTGTGTTGCACTACATGCCATTACAAACTTACAACTCAATTTTAAACTTGGTTAAATTTTTTAAAACCACTACTTCATCTCTTCTCACCATGGTCATAAGGTTTTACAGCTTAAAAGGGCTGTGAGAGTGCTGGGCGGGCCTGGATCCTGGTCGGGCTTTTGGTCACTTACATTATTTCTGATTGCAAAAACTAGGCCCGAACTTGTCCCGACAAAACCTCTGGTCTGGCTCACCCCAAGTCTTTTCGGACTTGCGTTTTTTATTTAAACCCAAACCCAACCCACACAGAGTTTGGCCAGCCCAACTTTTCCTTTAAAATAGTAAGGTTTGATCAGGCTGAGCCATTTTTGGGCTGGGCTTTGAGCTGTTTGATTATTTTTTTAATCCCAAAAATAAGGCCCGAACCCGGTCTGGATACAAAATTGGACCGGGCTCGGGCTTTTTATTTGAACCAAAATTTGACTGGAGCTGGGCCTGGCTGAGCCTGACCTATTGACAGCCCTAGTTAAAGTAACATTTTATCCACCATCAAAAGCTGAGTTTCACGCATTGTAAAGGGCCCTCATATCTGTGGAAATCAGCTTTCTATGGGGTTAAAAGGTTATGACCCACAAATCCTAAAATAAATAAGTACAGTGAACCTAACCCATAGTTAGGGCCATATAAAAATGAAGAGAAACATAATTAAGTTGGCAATCTTTAAGAAAAAGTGAATTCCACGTTAGCATCTCCACTACAACTTCTCACTTTATTATATAAGAGGGGTCCAACATAATTAATTTTCAACTTACTAAATCATTGTTCAAGACATTGAAATTCTAAGAATATAACAATAGTGGTCTTGGTCTTACCTTCCTTACCCTTTCCCAATGCATGAGAAACATTCTCCTCTATATCCTCAACTTATTCTAAGAATAAATATCAACACACCTGTTTTTCCAATTGTTCTGCTCCCACGCCATGATAACTATAGTGTTCATCTCCCCATTACTAAATTGATTCCCTGTTGGTCGGCTAAAAACCCCTTTTTAAAAATAAACCCGTAATCACATTAACCAATAAACCTTTCTATCTTGCCATATTAATCCACAAAATTTTGCGCCTAGTCATATGTGCAAGTTAAAAGAACTCTCTTTCTCTCTCTCATGCACATATCTAGGAGCTCCAGGTCGAATGGGCCTGATCAGGCCCAGCCCATAGGTTAAGAAACTGGGATGATACGTTCCACCTGGACTAAAAGTGGTCTAAATTAAACACATGTGAAAAGGGGGCCATTGCATAGTGCACTGGTAAAATGCTTGGGCGGTTCAGTGTGGAGATGTTGTTTAAAAAGCTAGAGGTTAAGTTTGTATCCCATTCACTCCTATCAGAACTCCTTGCGTATTGAACTAGCACTAGGTAATGGCCTTTTGGCTCAAGCACATGCGAACCACGAACTGGTATGCAACAAACACAATTTGATTTGGTCTGATTAGGGAATCAATTTACAGTCTGGTTTGGGATGCAAGTTCAGTTTACCGAACCAAAATCAAAATTTTTAGTTTATTTATTTATTTTTTGAAACTGAAATCAAACCCAAAACTTTTGATTTTTTTTTGGTTCGGGTTTCTTATTATTTATTTTATAATGTTAAGGGATTTGTGTCTATTTTGGGTTTTTTATTTGATTTTCTCACTCTACCTAAACGGATTTCGGTTCTCAGCAACCAAAACCAAACCAAACCGATCCTGAGTCGGTTCAGTTTGGATCAGTTCGAATCAGTTTTCAGGCCAGTTCTGTTTTCTTGATTTTCAGTTCGGGTTCGGGGATCAGGTTAAACCTTGCATCCCTAAGTCTGGTTCACCCACTTTTTACGTAAGTTGCTAATTGGAAAAAATGTTGGTTAAAGGAGTTGACCCCACACTAGAAAGTGGGAAACCACAAAGAATAACCAACAAACCTGGTAACATTGGTCTCAAAGTTTATGGGACCTAGGTCCAGCCCATTATGGCCTGGGCCCAGCAAGTTGTGCTGACAAGTTATATCATATGGTCAAACATTTTACTGACCAGTGGCAACAGAAGCGTCAGGCGTTCATCATGAGGCAATGCAGAGGAATCACTACCTGCAGTTGAGGCTCAAATGTCTGAGCAAACTAACTTATTTAGATTGGACAAGGAAAGCCACGACAAATGATTTGGGCACATGGGTTATGTTTATTTGATGAGAAGGCCCTTAGGCAGCTTCTTTTTCTTATATAAATACTATATTACCTCTCCTCACAGACATCACATAAATGGCTTTTTGGCCACCAAATCTGGTCGAAAGCTGAATCCCACAGATTTTCAGGTACACTGATATGTGAAGAAATCAGCTTTTGACAAGATTGAATTTCTCCTATATATAGTCTGCAATTTAGTGTACATAAAATTGAGTTCCTCTACAGCATTGCTAGAGAGAATGTACATGGTACAAGGAGACAGCTTTGTGATACAAGTGAGGGAAGGAGAGCCGCACGCTCGATCCAGGGTTGGAAACAAGGTCAATCTGTCACCGATGAAGCTCTTCAACCGATTTCGTAAGATTCTAATGCGGTTCTTCTTCACTATCCCAATCCGAACACCGTCAGTTCCCACTCGGGGCAGAGGGGAACACCTGGAGCCTCCGAAAACATCGTGCAGTTCGTATCACTACTCGCCCAATTCCCACTATACCGAGGCCATTGCCGATTGCATCGAGTTCTTAAATAAGTCTTCTCAAGACACTGCGTTGAATGGTTGGAAATCTGATGCCTTAGATTGAAATTTTAAGACCATGGGTCTCAATCCTCTTCCTTCTTTTGCTTTGACACCTATGTTTGTATATGATTTGTGGTAATTCTGCCTGAAATTTGGAAGACCTGAATGTGTTTGAAGTCTTCATAACTATAGTAATCCAAATTTATTTGGATGATTTTATTATATTGCTTTCTGTTATGAACAGTCATATATTTTGTTATTTTTCTACAATCTCATCCCAACGAACCTAAATCATGATGGGTACCCAACTAAACAAAAATAAAAATAGAAAACAGTATAAAAATCTCCCATGGATTGATTATTCGAAAGAAAAGGTAAACGGGTTTTAATCTAAGTATGTCTAATGATCTTGAGGCCCTTTCTTCTTTGAGAAAATTGCTCCTATTAGTGGGATCAGTGGTTTCTTTTTCTTCTTCAGAGAAGGGTGTCTCTCTAGCACTTCAACACTCTCTGTGGTCAGAACTCTAGCCATAGATGGAGGGTTGGCAAACTTTACGTATCGTTTCTTTTCAAACTTTATTCCTTCATCGACCTTTTGGATCGGGATTACGACATTTTTTGCAGTTTCCATGAATTTGAGGTCCTCAGTCCTTGAGTCGATAGATTTTTCAGGCAATTCCCTACGTTTTAGCTGTTGGAGCTCTCTCTTGAGGTCTTCGATCTCAGAGTCGGTGGGCTGCTTATCTGATTCCCTGACTTTTAGTTGTTGGAGCTCTCGCTTTGTATGTTCGAGCTCTTCTTTGAGAGTACTAAGGCAATTTGCCATCAAAAGACCTTCTTCTCTTGCTTTTTTGAGGGTCTCCTTAGTTTCCTCGAGGTCGGCCACAACAGTTCCCAGACCCGAGAAGCCATGTCTGTTTTTGTCTGCTGCAACTCTCATCTAAACAAGAAGGAGAAGCACCATCAATGGAAGTTAGCTGTGGTATGTTAACAACTTTTTAAAAAAGGGGGGGATTAGCTCTCCTCTCCTTAGGCCTATGATAGAAGTAGAAAATCCTCACTCTTAAGACACTGGGCTGTGTTTGGGATTGCTCTTTGGAGGCAAATAGTAGCTCTATGCTCTGGCGCTGAGCACTTTAGTATGGAACTGTGTTTGATTGTAAATGTTCTTCACTCGTTCGGAGAGTGAAAGAGCTGAATTTGGTTCTCTTTAAAATAACAATTTAAATCTGTTCTTTCAAGTGGCTGCTCTTTGGCTCCAAAGAGCAATCCAAAACACTGCCTTAGACGTTTAAGCGATATCCAAGTGACAAGACATCATATGCCCTCTATAAAAGATATGTCTGTTCAGAGATTTATACCATCTAATCGAAGCACTTCAATATCAACCTATGTTAGATATGAACAGCGATCCTAAATAAAGCTGATCATAATCTTTGGCAGAATTTGGTGGTTTAATCCGTAAAGGTTGATCATAATCTTAGGCCTTGTTTGGCAATTATTGTTCAAAAAGCACTTCTAAGAAAAAAAAAATGGTGGGTAAAAAACACATTTCACCTGGGGACCTCACAACTTTTAGTTGAAAATTGTGTTTTTTGATTAGCTACCCATGTGATAGGGACTTTGAGAAGCATCACTCTACAATTGATAGGTTTTTAACACTTTTTTGAGACCGAACAAGCTCTTGTAAACATAGTGACAACTTCAGTTTTTGGTTCAGTAAGGATTGTTTTGGTTCATTTTCAATCAATTTCTGAAAAAAATTTGGGAAAATTTGAGAAATATTTTAGAGAAGATAAAAACATACATAGAAAGATATGTTTTAATATTAAGATATGTTTTAATATTAAAATATTAAAATTATAAAAGATCAGTTTATTTTGCCCAAAATAACAAAAGTTTAAAATTTTCAACGAAATCACCGAAAGTTTCACTCAATCCCTGTTTCAGGATATTTTGAAGAATCTTCAGTGAATTTTTGTCAAAATTTGTCATTATGATTAATAAGATATCCTAAGAACAAGCCACTATCAAGCAATATTGTGGTATGTCTTATAGATCAATTCAAGTAATCCTATAATCTAAAGACTACCCAATCAGAAAATTTAAACCGTTCAATGAGTGATTTTTGGCCTTACTTCGCTTCAAAATTTCAAGAACCAGGCAGCAACCCGACTTGGGCTCTGTGGTCCCAGCCGATGTTGGATTCTCTCCCTTCCACCGAACCGACGGACTGTTTGGACCGCCTGGTCCTGAACGAGTGGATTGGTTACTGAGTTTGGTTTTCAAACTCGAAAATTATAAGAGGTGGACAGATTTGATGCAGACAAAGTGCAGGCAGTTGACGTGGCACAATGTAAATCGCTGCACTAATTGAGCACCGACCTATATTAATTGAGCCCATCGTACTTGGAGCCATTTCTGCCGCATCACATCAGCCGCCTGCACTTTGTCTACATAAAATTTATTCACCTTATAACACTGTCCTTTAAAAATACAATTTTGCACCAATGAAATTTGTGGTGCACCTGTCCACGCGTGAAAGCGGTGGACATGCCTATTGTTTTAGATTGTATAATAAATTTAGTTTGCTGCCTCCTGGGTAGGCTGAAAGCTAAAATACACCGAGGTAAACCACTCTAATGACCCATTGTGGTTAGTGTTTTGAATTTTAAAGATCTCTTAAAATATTTAATTGATTATATTCACCTCTATTTAAAGAGGCTTTCCTCTATTAATAAAATACAAAAAAATCATTATAAAAATGTAGAATTTTAAGTTTCATTCATCACTAGCGAATTTCTGACCAAAGAATACACCTATGCACGGGTGGATATGAATCAAGGGTTAAAATTTCGTCCCAAATTTTGATCATATTTTTTATGGGGCTCAAAATTTCGATCGAAATTTTGGCTAAATTATTGGTTTTCGGCCGAAATTTTCGGTTTCAGTCTCCTCCGAAACCGAAACAAAATTCGAAATTTTGATCCTTGATACGGATAGAAGCTTGGGACAGTTGCCTCTAACTTATGAAAACATATGATGTAGCCCACTTAATCAAACTATAGCACGTGATACTCAGGCCTAGTCAACCTATACCACAGTTCCTAGTCAACCTATCCCTAGTTGCCTTTCTTCTATTTTTTTTAGGTGGGTTATACCATTATTTACACCCGTGAAACATAAATCTTACATCACCTCCAACAAGCATGCATTGACTGCCTTTCAATCGGATGATGGATATCGTTTTTTATCTCATTCCTCCATACAACGGATGTTGAGATCATCGGAGTTTTTTTTCATCTCAATCTTCCACACAACGGATGTTGATGATCATCGGCGTTCCATTAAATAGTGAATTTTCTAATTCACATGGCACACATCCAAAAAAGCAACCTTAAAATCGTGTGACACACATCACACTCTAGCATATTTTAGGGTCACTTCTTGAGATGTGTGTCACGTGTAATAAAAAAAATGACTGTCTGATCCCGTGATCTAAAGATCCATTGGGTGAAAGATTGAGAGGAAAAAAGATCTCCATCCACCGAGATGGTCAATGCATGCCGGCTGAAGATGTAGTGAGATCACACTTCCACCGGGTGTAAGTAATGGTACCTTTTAGGCATGGTTGGCCCATTTCCAATATGAAGGTAGTATTAGGTACGTGGGCACCATCTTCCTTCTATTTTTCTATGGGTGCCTTCTAGGGATGCAAGTTCGGTGTACCCAACTGAATCGAACCCGAATTTTTTGGTGTTTGGTTTGGTACACCCTAAACCGAAATCAAACAAAAACCCATTCGGTTCAGTTGGGTTCAATGCTCATTTTTCTAAAACTGAAACCGAAATCGAAATCAATTCGGTTTGGTTCGGTATAAGTAAAATACCTACTTTTTTATTTTTTAGGGTTTTTTTTTTCAATTTTTTGGGTTTTTTCGGTTTACTTAACCTACCCCTCGATTCTCGATTTCAAGCCACCCAAACTGAAACCGATTCAGGACCCTCGATTTTCTGTTCGGGTTTGGTGTTCCAATCAAAAATCAAAACTTGCATCCCTAGTGCCTTCTCGTTTATTTTGAAAGATTGAAACGAAAAAATCTCCATTATCTAATTGAAAGCCGTCAACGGTTGTGCGGGTGTGCCGCCTACCATGAAGGTTTGCAATTAATGGTACCCTGGAATCTTTTCTGTCATATTGGTTGGCTTCTAACCGATCTTTTTACAACATATCAATAAGTAATTGTGAATAGATCTCGCATAATAACACGTGATTTGGCATCTTTTGTCCAAAAAGAACCTACTTGGAGTGCAGTGATGTCTCTTCCCAAAAGCATAAATGGGATTCTTTATGTCCTGCACACAAGCTTGGAACAGGCGAACCAGTTTAGCTAGAAGACAAAGATGAAACCTAATAACTCCTTTTTAAAATGATGAAATGACGAGTTGGTATATGAGTGGCGCCTTTGCTGATGGGACTTTAAGAGGGATCTCAATGGGCACAGTTGGCCCTGAGGCTTCTCAGTATATGAGCCCGGCTCGTTACGCACATTGGGCTAACCATGTCACAGCCTGGCCAAGACTGGCCCGTCTAAATCAGATGTCCAGAAACTCAGCCCTCAAAGCTTGAAGGGTTGTATATTTTAATATAGATTATAAATGAGACCGACTCTCGTGACTATCATTTAAGCACCAAATGGTGTTTAAAAGATCTTACATTATTTATTGGTTTATGATTTTGGAAATCTATACGGTATGATTTTGGAAATCTATACCGTTAGATCTTACATCATTGATATTGGTTTATGATTTTGGTGTGTAAAAAAATTCACTTTTTGGGAGATTCTAACAATCCGATTTGTGCACTCTAATATCAATGATAGTCTTAATGGTTGATAGTAAAGTTCACCGATCGGATGGTTTACATCCACTTATAAGCACGACCATTTGTCTAAAACATATTCCAACGATGGATTGTCGCTTGAGAAATTTAGATTGACCATAGATGTGTGCTACATCGCACAATGATATATCACACTTCAATGGTATGAGATAAAAATTGGGATTTTAACGATAGAAAATTATTTAAACACCATTTAGTGTTTAAATGTTGGTCAGGAGTAGTTATCACATTATAAATAAATAGTACAACGTGACATGTACTTGAGTTATAGAGTTGAATTCTACACCTGAGCCATTTGGGTGTCACGTAGAACTAATCCAGGATTAAGTGTCATAACAGCATGCACATGATGGATCAATGTTATAACATTGATTTTGTAATTAAAGGTTAAAATTCTTTATGGGCAACTTCTTTTGGGTGTAACTCTGTGACCCATCAAATCAAGAATAAAAGAACTAATTATAATTATTTTTATTAAAATCTTAGAGAAACTATTGAACCCTTAGAAGACGTGGTGCAACTCAAAATTGCATGCCACGTGTCACGTGATCTACACTCGAGAGTAGAGTTAGAACTCCTAAACCTTATAAATGTATGTATCATATTAACTTATATATTCATATGATATATCATATTATTATTTCTTATTAACAAATTTAGGCTTTAATTATAAGGTATTTTAGTAAAATGTCATCCCTACTCTTATCTTATAGAAAAAGAGGACACTGAGTTTGTGTTTCGGATCCCACCTAGTGGAGAACTGCTTGCAGTAACATAGTTCCTCTCCCCATTTTAACAAATAGATGCTTTAAATGGTAAAACTGACCTGCTGCTCTCTATCAGAGCAGATTTAGGGAGCTGCGTATGCTCTCATAAGAGGTAATCCAAGCCCAAAAGCAGCGTATGACTTTGATGATGATGAACTTATCATTGTTCATGACATATATTTGCTTCCTTTAATTACAGTTTGACTAGTTGAATCTGGGTGGATTCGACAGCTAAATACACGTCTAAGTCCATATGAATGGCATGGTGGCAACTGCCGTACATATTAATTTCAAGCTTGACTGACAGTTACCATCTACATTAGTATCTAATACAGTTACCTAATCAGATTTTAGGCATAGATTACGTGGGAATAGGGTTTGAGATTTTGACAGTTTTTTAATTATTTGAATTCAGGTTCTTGATTAATTGTTCTATAGTCCTCCACTGCCACTGGTATTATATGCTTAAGATGTAATCTAAGACCAATGTATCAGGGCTCCAATAAAATAAGAGGGTACTTTTATTCATGTTCTTGATTACTAGTGAACGCCTACGACTAGAAATCGTTAACCACATTAAATCAGATGATGATGGTGATCATTATTCATTTCAATATTCCATACAATGGATCTTAAGACTATACCCGTGCTGCCAAAATTTTTATTTCACGTGGCATGTATCCCCAAAAGTGACCCTAAAATCACCTTGGAGCATGTGTCATCTAATTTAGGAGTCTTTCTTTTGATATCAATGCCACGAGGAAACAAAATTTGATAGGAGTCTCATGTCCTCGCGATCAAAATTGGCATAAAAAATTATCAACATTTCAATGCAGTCCAATGTTTTTAGTAAACGCGCCCACCAATTACCTGGTAGGTGAGAATAGAGGCACCCTTACCTTAACTACTTGAGTTAAGGTTGAGATTTTGTGCAAGAGTTAATATTAGGCGATATACTTGTCCACCATGGGCCCTGCAATGGTCTCTCTCCTTTCTTAGCTAGTAAAATAATATTAGGTAAGGAAGCTGAGGGGAAGGTGATTTGCTAAGCGGGTCCCTTTTTGGGACATGTAACTACAGCTTTATCTTGTGTGTCATGTAATTTTAAGACTACGGTTTATGATGTCAAAGATTCAAAACAAAAAATATATGCCCATCATGTGATTCAAATTAGTAAGGCTATCGTATGGCATAGATCTCTGCTAGCCCCTGTCATAGTAGTGCTAACATCCTGTTACCTGCTTTAGCAAATATCCCTTCTCCTTAATAACTTTTTGCATAGCAAAATTTTATACAAGATTTATCTATTCAACAGTTTTATCCTCCTTTCTACTTACTCTTTGTTAGAGCAGATTTTATTTATTTTAGTAGGGAGTTAGTAGAGAGCAGGGAGATTGCTACTAGAACAGGTAAATTCTCATTTGCAGGGAATTAAAAAAGAGAGTAAAAACCAACTAAAGTAAGTAAACTCTGTTGTGACAAAAGCTAGCAGAAAACTATGTCATACACAGCCTAAATGACACTTAAAATTAAAGGTGTCAAGACACGAGTTATATGTTGTTAATTGTTAGTCTTCAAATCACACCTCAGTACACAATGAAATTACATGGCACTCTCGATAAATGACCCGCTTAACATGTCACTTGGTGCTCAGGCTGCTTACCTAATAGTAACTCACCAATAAAAACAATTTTTAAAAAGCCATATTGGAAAGAAAGCATAATTGCAGTTACCTCTTTGAGTTTGTTAGCATAGAGTTCACCAGCTAAAACTCTCTCGCCAAACAGCGTGACAGCCTCCTTAACAGACCTAAACGGCGCCCTCGTGTCAATTTCTGCTCTCCTTATGAACACAACTCCTTCTTGGCTTTCCATCGTCATAATCCGTGGCCTCCTCTAACATCTAGAGAGAGAGAGAGAGAGAGAGAGAGAGAGAGAGAGAGAGGGGGGGATAGTGGTAATTGTATAAGGACCTCTTATATTTTGGGGGTGCGAGGTCCTGTGAGAGAGAGAGAGCGCTTTGGCTAATAGCAGTACTAATAAATAAAAGAAATATCGGCTTCCTTTCTTCGCGTCCACTTCACTGGTATTCTGTTAATTAAAGGTGAAGCCAGTTGGTGGACGGTCGAGATGCAAATGATCAGAGGGACCATCTTGAAAGGTGAGAGAGAGGGGAAGGGGAGGGGACGCTTCACCAAAGGACTACTCAAGGCACCGAACTTCGCATATTAGTTTCTTTTGTATTTTATATTTTATCTTTTGGTCATTTGTAGTTTATTGTGTTAGTACATGTGGCCATGTATTCGTTGGATATTCACGTAGTGGGAAACAGAATCTTACTCATGTAGTCGTTGTGGATTATCTTAATAGTAAACAGAGTCCCATTTATTTGGGACATTTTCGATGTGACGTCAGATTAATAGGAGAAAATGGTTTCTCCATAACATTGAGTAATCCGAACGAATATAACGGGGCTTACCGCCACCTACGAAAGACATCTCAAAAAATATCATTAAGGTCACAAAGTGTACATCCGTTCTGAGAAACACTCACGTTATTGGCGATCTCTAGTCTCGCGACAAATCTCGTGTTGATCCGCGTTACATCTGAGAGACGATTTTTAAGCATCACATTCTTTCATTGGTATCAGAGCTAAGTTTAAGGCGCCATATTAAGATTAAGGTTTTGATCCGAAAGATCATGGGTCTATCGTCCAATCTTTGTACGCTTCTCTGCCAAATCGATCTCTGACCTCACCGTCCTATCTTCTCACCAACGGCTCTGCTGTTTTTTTTTTTGCCGTGAGATCTTTTGCCGTTGGATCTGTAAATTTTTGGGCATTGGATCTGCTAGTTACCATCGGATTCCCAAAAATTTTCTAGGCGTTGGATTTCTGAGCGTCCGATTTCTAACTTCTTCATCGACCGATTTACACATCTCACTGCTAAAGAATAAAAAGGGCAGACCTGCAGAACGAGACAAATACTAGTGACGGATTCCAAGAACTCTCTTCAATTGGTGGACTCCAAAAAAGCTATTAAATCCTTCTTTTTTTTTTGATAAAAGGTACATGAGAGTATCGTGTATTTTATTCATTTTTTTCTTTTCTCTTGATGTGGTGGTTACTGGGTACATCAAGAACGCATGCAAGAAGCAACTCCGAATTAGTGCTCAGCCCAGCCGCTATCAGTCGCAAATTACTTTTTGGATCCGGTACCAGCCCAAAGTTCTGTTTTGTCTCCAATTAGTGCACAGCCCAGCCAGCCAAGTTTCTGCCTCAAAGTGCTGTCTCGTCTCATATTAGTCTTGGGATTTGTTATAAATCATAAATACCAAACTGTGGTATTAGTGATCTATTTTTGGGCTATATCTTTGGTTATAGAACACGGATTTTCAATCTGTTTGAACCTGTGGAGGCGCATCTATCCACATTATTGATTCAATATTCAGAGGCTGTTACACCGTTGGATTAGAAAAGGTCATCCTTGCACTCGATCGATAATCTGTTTAGAGCGCACTCTGATCAGCCTTTTCTAACTTTCATTTTTTTAATTTATTATTCGAATATCAGCATAAACGATTTAGATTTGCTCTTGATACAAAATGACACATAGTATAGTCGTTCACGAACTCTCTAAAATCGAAAAATTAAACGGCTTAAATTATGATATGTGGAAACGTAAAATTAAATACCTTTTAATCCACGAGTGGATACACTATATGCTGAAATCCAATCCCTCTATCATCGGTGATAAACCATCTAGGGAAGATAGAAATAAGTTTGATAAGTTTGTGCAAGATGATTTGATTGCAAAAATCTCAATATTAACTTTTATGCAAAATGATTTGATAAAAGTTTTTAAAATTTATGACACCACTAAAATCATGATGGAAGCCATTGCTCAAAAATATGATAACGTGTCTGAAGCTCACATCCAATTACTCCTTCAACAATACAATTCTTATAAAATGAAAGAAGGAGATAATATTGTTGAACATGTCAATAAAATGACAGTAATGACTTAAGACCTTGCTGCTGTAGGCAATCTAATTAATGAAAGAATGCAAATTTTAAACATTCTTAGTAGCCTACCTCCCTCATGGTCTATGGTCACCACTGCCTTAAGATTGAATGGTACTGCTTTAAACATGATGGACCTTCCTTTGAAATTAGCTCTTGAACAGGAACACTTGAATCAAAATAAAAATAGTGAATTAATGGTAATTCACGACCCACCAAAATTTCAAATTCAGAATAAGTTCAAGGGAAAATTTAAAATTTTCTATAAAAATTTTAAAGGAAAAGGAAAGAAGCCGTTTCATCAAAAAGCTAAACCTATTGCACCCAAAGGAAACTGTTTCAACTGTGGGAAGCCTAGATATTTCAAAGTGAACTATCCTCTTGAACGAAAAGACCATGGGAGTGGAAGCGACAGTAAAGGTGGAAGTCGTCAAATCATCTGTGTTGTCTCGGAATGTCTGTTTGCTGACCAAGATATCAAAGGTTGGTGGATCGATTCGGGTGCCAACTGTCACATCGCAAGCTCTAAGGTGCTGTTTCAGGATTTCAAGGAGATTAAGGCATGAGAGAAAAGGATCTACATGGGAAATAACACCTACTCTGATGTGTTGGGTGTGGGAACCTGTAGGCTGAATGTGAGAATGATTGATTTTGTTCTCACATATGTTTATTTTGTACCTAGTATGAGGCGCAATATTGTATCTGTATCTCTCTTAATCCTCAAAGGTTTTGATGTACGCTTTCGATCGGCTAAAGTATCTATCGGAAAGCATGGTCGTATTTTGGCATGGGAACACTTGGTTGCTGAGCATAACTTGTTTGTTCTTGATGTAACCGAAAATGTTGACAATAAAAGTTCTTCTTCTTATATTGACTGTGTCAATGTTGTTGATTGCTATACATGGCATCTTAGCTTAGGACATATAGATAAGGATAAAATAATTAGATTAATTTCCAATTTAGACAAAATAGATTTGAAAACTTGTGAACATTATTTATCTGGTAAAATGATTAGAAAACCTTTTTCCTAAAGGAAAAAGAGCAACGGAGTTGCTTGATATTATTCATTCTGATATTTGTGGACCTCTAAGTGTTAAAACTCATAGGCAAATGGGATATTTTATTACCTTTATAGATGACTTCTCTAGGTTTGGACACATTTGCCTCATTCGAAATAAATCGGATGCATTGGAAACCTTTAAAGAATATAAAAGGAAAGTCGATAATCAATTAGGTAGAAATATAAAAGTACTTAAAACCGATAGGGGAGGAGAATTCACCTCAGATGAATTTAACATCTTTTGTAGGGAAAACGGTATTAAACATCAAACAACAATGGCTTATACACCACAACAAAATGATATAGCCGAGAGGCGTAATAGAACCCTCATGGACATGACGAGGTCAATGATGTCTCATGCTGATTTGCCTAAAATTTTTTGGGGAGAAGAATTAAATACCGCTATGTATATCCTCAATAGAATCCAAACTAAAATTTTACATTCGACTCCTTATGAGTTATGGACAGGTAGAGAACCTGATCTAAGTTACCTTAGAAAGTGGGGATTAGTGACGCATGTACTGATTCCATATCAACTTAGAGATAAATTAGAAGTGAAAACTATCATATGTAATTTTATTGGTTATTCCAATAGCTCTAAGGGTTATAGATTTTATCATAAAGATAAAGGTCTAATTGAAAGTAGGGACGCTGAGTTCCTCGAGAACCTCAGAGATGAGGATACATTTACCTCTTCTGATGATCCTTTAACAATAATAAATGATGAAAATCAACCAACTCTTGTAGGATCTAATCCCATTGATGAACCAATACAACCTCCTCGCATGAGTGGACAAAAGAGGACTAGAGCTCCTCCGTCATTCTTAGATGATTTTTATGTTCATATGAGTGAAGAGCTATGTAATAACCTAGATTTAAATGAAATTAATGATCCATTAGATTACATTGATGCTATCAACTCTCAAGAATCCAAAGAATGGTTAGATGCTATGAATGATGAAATCAATTCAATTGAAAAGAATAAAGCATGGGAATTATGTGATTTGCCTAATAAAAGAAAACTCATAGGCTACAAGTGGGTATTAAAAAGAAAATTTAAATCTGATGGGTCTGTAGACAAATACAAGGCTAGATTAGTAGCGAAGGGGTTCAATCAAAAAGAGGAAATAGATTATGTTGATACATATTTCCCTATAGCAAAATTTATGTCTATAAGGATCATATTGGCAATTGTTGCCTATTTCGATCTCGAACTATTCCAGATGGACGTCAAAACAACATTCCTTAATGGAGAGTTAAAGGAAACTATTTATATGAAACAACCCAAAGGTTTCGAGATTGAAGGGCATGAGGATAAGGTGTATAAGTTGAAAAGAACCTTATACGGGTTAAAACAATCCTCACGTCAGTGGTACTTGACTTTTCATAATGCAATCCTTAAAATGGGATATGTAGTTAATCGATTTGATCATTGTGAATATGTATTGAAAAGTGGGAGTACTTTTACAATATTGTCTTTATACGTAGATGACATTTTTATAGCAGGAAATGATTTGGAAATGATTGAGAAAACTAAATCCTGGTTGAGTTCTCAATTTGAAATGAAAGACATGGGGGAGACATCATTTATTCTACGTATAAAAATAATTAGAGATAGAGAAGTTAAAATGTTATACCTAAGCCAAGAACGGTATATAGAAACTATTTTAAAACGATTTAATATGGACAACTCTCATCCTGTATCAACTCCCATAGAAAAAGGGTTAAAATTAAGTAAAATTCATAGTCCATCAGATGGACAAAATAAATTGAATGTTTCTTATGCTCAAGCCGTTGGGAGCTTGATGTATGTTATGATGTGTACTAGACCCGATCTTAGTTTTGCAATAAGTGTGGTTAGTAGATACCAAAGTAACCCGGGTCTTAAGCACTGACAAGCAGTGAAGCCAATACTAAGATATTTAAAAGGAACAAAGCATCTTAAACTATGTTTTCAAGCTAATGAACTTAAGGTTCAAGGCTATTCGGATGCTGATCATGCTGGATATAAAGATGACGAAAAATCTACCTCAGCTCATACTTTCCTCTTTGGAGGTGGTGCTGTTTCTTGGTCTAGTAAGAAACAGGGTTGTATTGCCCGTCATACTCAAGAAGCTGAGTATGTAGCTTGTAGTACTGCTTGTACTTATGTCGTCTAGATAAAACGCTTCATAGCTGATATGGAGCTAGATATAGCCGACGAGCCTGTGCACATATTTTGCGACAATAAAGTTGCAATTAGATTGATTGAAAGTGGGTCAAATAGTTCAAAAGGTAAGCATATTGAAGTGCATTATCACTACATTCAAGATGTAGTTGAGAAAGGTGAAGTAACTGTGAGTCATTTACCTTCAAGCGATATGATCGCTGATCCTTTGACTAAAAGTCTTAGTGCGGATGTTTTTTCAAAGCATGTTAGCTTAATGGGACTTAGGGACGTCTGAGTCATGAAAATACATAGCACTTACTTTTTATTATGAAGAGCATATCCGTTTTATTTAAGCGTGAAAAATCTCATGATATAATTTTTTTTTAGTTGTGAAAGACATATCCGCCAAGAGCGTGAAAAAACCTTATAACTGAAAATACTTTCATAAAATATGCATTAAAAATAGTGGGAGAAAATATTATATATATATATTTTAACGGCTTTCATAGCCAAGTGGGAGATGTTGGCACGTGTGGCCATGTAGCCGTTGGACACTCACGTAGTGGGAAACGGAATCTTACTCATGTAGCCGTTGTGCGTTATCTTAATGGGAAACAGAGTCCCATTTACTCGAGCACTTTCGATGTGACGCTAGATTAATAGGAGAAAATGGTTTCTCCATAACGTCGAGTAATCCGAACGTTAGAAGATCTCATGCGCACCTATATAAGGGGGCTTAGCGCCACCTACGAAAGACATCTCAAAAGGATATCATTAAGGTCGCAAAGTGTACATCCGTTCTGAGAAACACTCACGTTATTGGCGATCTCTAGTCTCGCGATAAATCTCGTGTTGATCCGCGTCACATCCGAGAGGCAATTTTTAAGCATCACATTCTTTCATATTGACCTGTTTTTGGTCATATGAGAACTGGGAAGCAACGTCCGTCTCCTAATCCCCACTAAGAATAAGGCTGTCAACAGGTTGGGTCGGGTAAAACCCAATTGTGCACCAACCCAACCCAAAAACTAACCTGAAAACCCTACCCAACCTGGTAAAACCTCCTTTTTTTATACTTTATACATACTAGTAAAAAGGCACGTGCAAATGCACGTGAACACTAGGACCTTTAAATGATTAAATTTGAATTTTAGACATCTATCAGGTGATTTGAACATAGAAAAAAATATAATATTTCAAGTGTTCGTTATTTCCCTAAATCAAAAAAAAAAAAAACACTTATTATTATGTTTCATATATCTTCATTATGTATAATTTAAAGTTATATAAAAAAATTTAATTATATATATATATATATATAACTTATATTGCTAACTATAGAACATGAAGAAAAAGATAAAAACTAGCAAATAAGTATAAAATAATAAGTAAAAGAATATAAGATATTAAATCATGAGTCTTGTCCATTGTAGGCTGCAAGTTAGGTACCAAACGAAAATCGAGAATTTCGATTTTCAGTTCAACCAGAATCGAAACGAATCTGATTGTTTTCGGTTCGATTTTATTTTTATTTTTTGATTGATCTGATTACGATTGGGTTTAGAGTTCTTTAATAGAGAAGAAGCTAAGAGATAAATAAAGCTTTAGGACCCAATTTTCAAGAGTCTCAAAATTGTCTTAGCACAATGGAAAAAAAATGTTATTAAATAACATCCATGCCAAGTTATCTATTATGATAAAATCAATTGAGTCTCTTGAAAATGATTTAATAGAGAATAATTGGAACACTTAAATTGATAAAGAATGTATTGGGTAATTTTAGTCTTATCTATAGTCTATACACTCTAATATAAACACTTGTTCTTATTCTTTAACTACCTATATTAAAATTCACTAATTCAATAGATCACATCTATTGATAGGAGATTGTCTGAGGTGAGATGTTCTAATGATGGACGGTCACTTGGTGCATGTGGGTATGGGCCGTCACACTTGGATAGTTGAACTATATATGTAAATTGGTCACAAATACTTGCCATGATATATAAATAGCGTAGGCTTTAATGGTATAAGATCAAAAGTATATTTCAAAGTGTAAGATTATTTAAACACCACTATCACATTTAAATGTGGGTCAGGATAGGAATTAAAAGTCACAAAACAAGCAAATAGGGATGGACCCATGGAATAGTTAAGTAAATAGGTGCCAATCATAGTTAGACATGTGGACTCTTTAGATTGATCACAGGTCAGTGCAACGTGCTTAATGGAGTTTTGATGGTGTAAGATCATAACATAGAGTAAAATCAAGCACCTCTTTTGATGTCATTTAAAGCAGGTTTTTCATTGAAGCCCAATTTCCTAAATTTCAAGCCATCATCTCGAATGTAAAGAGATTAGCCTCCTCACCGGCAATCTTGTTAAACACCTACAAGCTCATTCATGATATCAAAGGCTAATTTCCATAGATATCAGGGCCTCCAAAATTGGCAATAATTAGCTTTTTAATTGGAATCAAAAGTAGTTAAAAAGTGCTTCATAAACTTGTAGGACCTGTTATTATATAAAATACAGTATGTGGTAGGTAAAGATGGGATTTTTTTATTCATTCTCATAGTAGAAAGACAAAACCCTAAAACCCTAAACCCTTATTCTTATAGAACATTGAAGAAAAAAGATCAATCTAAAAACAAAGCAACACAACGAAACCAGAAAACATAAAAGCAAAAGTAAAGATCAAGAATCTACATCTTAAACAATTGTTTAAGATGTGGATGATCCATACCGTCAAAGTGATGCAGGTCATAAATTGAAGTGTAACGGACTCAAATTGGTATTTTATGGAAGTTTAAACCATCTGATCAGTGGATTACAAAATCAAACGTTGGTTTTAATTTTAATTGTTGATATTACAGTTCATCAATGAGATGGTTTACATCCACTTCCAGGCATGTTTCTTTAGTAAGAGACATGTTCCAATGATAGTTTGCAACTTGGAAAATTTATATTGACAAATTACACTTCAATGGTGTGAGATGAAAAGTTTAATTTGAATGATGTAAGCAAGGAATCAAATATCGGCCGTTACCGATACATATCGGTGATACGTATCGGTTTTATCGTCAACCGATACGTATTAGTTTCGGCCACCCGTGTTTCTGTGCCGGCTACTACCGTTCTGTGTCATCATCGTCTTCGTCAAAATCATGGTTCAAAATTTCGGCCAATAATTCAAATTATTGGGTAAAATGTATCAGTTTCGGCCATGGTCGAAACGATATCACCTATTACCAGTTTGGTTGTATGGGCCTGCAAATTATTGCCCGATAATTTTCAATCTCATCTTTTTTAAATAAAAAAAATTGGGACTGAAATGTTGGCCAAGCCCCAAATAATGGGCCCATGTTTTAATTTTTGAGTCAATTTTTCGGTTTCGGTCATGATCAAAACTGAATATGACATTTTGATCTACTTAGAACTTTTCATTGTAGATGGAAAGAGCCGTTTGAGAGCCAGGGTGAACCGATTATGGCAATTTGGTGGGGGATATGATTTTGTTTTGGGGAACTCTGTTCGTGCCAATCTGATTAGTGAAAGCACCCACGTCTTAGAGCCCTTGAGAATAGTTGATTTCGTCAGATAAGATGATGTAAGTTGTCTTTTGCCTTGATATTACAGAAAATTGATCTTAAGATCATGGATCACATATCTGACGATCAAATATTATTATATGTGTCACAGATCTCCAAAATATGCCTTTGAACACATCACGATCAAACGTGATTTTAAGGACCTTTTTTGGTATTCTTTGATAGATGGAATAAAAAAATAACCGTCTCCTATGTGCAAGATGATCTAAAGATCTATTTAGTGAAAGATGGGGATAAGAAAAGGGAAATTTGCATTTTCGGCCCTAAAAGTTTGCTTATTTGCAGAAACGGTCCTATAATTTGAAACTGTGCAAAATAGGCTAGCTCCAAGCCAAGCCATTTCCATGTTAGCATGAACCTATTTTTTCATTATATATATATATGTTTATTTTATATTATTTTTTTGTCGTCCCTTTTTTTAAGTTGGCGGTCGTTATCTAAAGACGACATTAGATAGTAATTTATTTTAATTGTGTACATGATATGAAATCACTGTAAAAAAGAAAAAAAAAACTAACATACCGTTATCTTAAGTTGGCGGTCGCTATTTAAAGACGACATTAGATGGTAATCTATTTTAATTATATACATGATATGAAATTACTGTAAAAAAATATTTTAAAAAAAATTCGCCAACATACTGCTATCTTAAGATAGCGATCGCTATCTTAAAAAAAAAATAATAATAAAAATAAAAATCCGTTAACATACTGCAATCTTAAGATAGCGACCGCTAATATACCGCTATCTTAAAAAAATATAAAAAAATAAATAAAATACCGCTATTTTAAGATAGCGACCGCTAGCATACTGTTATTTAAAAAAAAATAATAATAATTTAAAGATGACATTAGATTGTAATCTATTTTAATTATATACATGGTATGAAATTACTGTAAAAAAAAAAAAAAAATCGCTAACATACCACTATCTTAAGATAGGGACTGTTAACATACCGCTAATATACCGTTATCTTAAAAAAATAAAATAAATAAATAAATAAACCCGCTAACATACCGCTATCTTAAGATAGCGGCCTAACATACAGCTATCTTAAAAAAAATTAATAATAATAAATAGCGACCGCCATCTTAAGATAGTGATCGCTATCTTAAAATAAAGATCGCAATCTTAAGATAGCTATATGTTTACAATCGCTATCTTAAAATAACGGAATGTTAGTGGATTGTTTGAATTTTTTGTTTTGTTATTTATATCTTCCGTTCTTATATTGTTTGCAAATCACTAACTAATAAAACTTATATTGGATAACACAGTAAACTCTCTTTTTCATTTTAAGATAGCGACCGCTAACATACCACTATCTTAAAAATAAAATAAAAAATAGCGGCCGCTATCTTAAGATAACGGTATGTTAGCAGATTTTTTAAATTTATTTATTTATTTATGTCTTCCATTCTTATATTTTTCACAGATCACTAACTAATAAAACTTATATTGGATAACACAATAAACTCCCTTTTTTTTTTTATCCAAAACCATCATTTTAAGATAGCGATAACTATTTATCTTAACATGACTGTCTCTATCTTTAGATAACAATATATTAACAGGTTTTTAAAATTTCTTTTTTTTTTTTACATATGTCTTACATTCTTATATTTTTGGCAGATCGCTAACTAATAAACACAGTAATCTTTTTTTTTTTTTGTACCCTAAAATCTATCATATGTTAGTGAGCACTATCATAAAATATCATCCGCTATCGTAAGATAGCGCTTACTATCCTATAAGAGAGCGAGCGCTAGTGTAGTTGGAACTAAAAAAATGGACAATAAAAAAAATGAAATATATATATATATATATATATATATATATATATAAACAGGTGGATGCTGGAGTGGAAACGACTTGGCTTGGAGCTGGCCTATTTTGCACAATTTCAAGCTATAGGGTCATTTTTGTAAATAAGCAAACATATAGGGTCGAAAATACAAATTTTTTGATAATAAAATATCTCTATCATCTGAAAGGATGTAATCAATGGTTATAGAGGGGTTTGGCAGGTGGGTGCTTTCAAGAAACTGGTGGTGCTAAACAACGGATGCTTCTCTTTATTTTTTTGAAAAGACACGTTATCAGTCCAGCAACTGAAAACCATCATTGTTTTCAATTTATTTTGCTCGGGTGGTGACCGTTTGTACAAAAAATGTTTGTTTAAACGATCTTACACCATTGATTGGATTGTGATCTTAGAAATTCATATCGTCAAAGTGATATATCATCAAATGAAGAGTTAAGGGGTCCAAAAATCACACTTTTTGGGAGATTCGAACCATCCGATCTGTGCACTCTAAACCAATAGTTGTTTGATGGCTGATATTAAAGTTAACTGATCGGATGGTTTACATCTACTTAAAAGCATTATCTTTTGGTTGGGACATGTCCCAACGATTGATTGAAACTTGGGAAATTTAAATTGGTGATAGATGTGTAGAATATGGCACAAATGATAATAACGCTTCAATGGTGTGAGATAAAAAGTGAATTTTTATAGTTTAAGACCATTTAAACACGATTTTTTGTTGAATGTGTGTATCATATTATATTTCCTAACCTATGTAGCTCTACCTACCTATAGGCTATACCTTGTTGGATATTTAACAAAATAAATATTTATTATTATTAATTTAATAATATTTATTTATTAGTTTATTTATTAGTTACTTATCTTTAAATGGTTTCTTATATTCATTGGTTCCATGAATAAAAGATGTCAATACTTCAACCTTCAACCTTCAAATCAAAATAACTTGAATTTTGAATTAATATTGGAGGAAAACTTTTCCCATCATAAGTTTAAAAGTGTTGTAAATATTTTGTCCCACCTCACTATTTTACAAGAAATATTCATGGCTTATATATGAAAACTTATCTTCCATATTGTTTCGCTTGATGAGTGAAACATAGCTCATAGGTAGGTAGAGCGGGTGTACGATGTACAAATGGCGCAATTGACGTTTTTAAGGCGCACTTTGCACTTAAAAGTTTGAGGAGCCTTTCCTATTTGATCTGAGATGGTCCGATCGGTTGGATTCTCGATTCAGACAAGTCAGTTAATGACTGTTGAATACCAAAAGTTGTAACTGTTCAAGTGTGACCATTGGATCCTTGCAACTGTTGATCGGATCAATCAGGGCCCTCGATTGCAAGAAACCGACAAGCACAACCACCCCTGAAGAGGTGTTCCGAAAGTTATAAATAGAGGCCAAAGGAGGGATTCTAATTCACTTACAATTTCTGAATCCTATATTTAAGTCCTCATAATTCGTGTGCCAACCAGAGCATTCTATGTCTTCGTTTGGTTGGGTCGCACACTACAGTGCAACGTATTGTGTGAGTATGACAACCCGAATTTCGACACCCCAAAACCCGTGCCAGCAGCACGGTCCTCCAGACCGCGCCCCAAAACTATACACGGAACATTGGTATAACAAGCACAATTAAATAAATAAAGCAAATAATTTCATAAAGCGGAAACGATTAATGTGCCCAACTGGCATACGCAAAAGACGGTTCTACTTTCATGCCACTGCATGAACAGAGAACCAACCCGAACCATCGGTGATAAACAGATCACCCCAGATGGTTCACCAAAAGAATAATCCAATTTAATTACATTGTTTGACAAAAATAAAGGCTTGTCATACCAAGCCGTACAATCTGTTCTCAAAACTGACTCTCTATCAAAGTACACAGCAGAGTCTCCTAGAAGAAGTCCTCTATCAAAGTACACACTGAACAGGCCTAAAGCAAAACTTAAATCTTCAACTTAAGTAATCCCCGAGCAATATAGCATCGAACTCCGATGAGATACCCTTCATCGTCGTCTAAATAGACAGTTGTAAATAATGTATTCCCTGCGAATACTACCCAAACCCCTTTCTTACTAGGCGGCGGGGTTAAATATCACTCAACATCCCTGGGATGTGCTTACTATTACGGATAAACCTCCGCACTGGTATACGAATTGGCCGCCGTACCGGTCACGAATATCCTGCCGCGTCAGTCGTGGGTATCCCGCCACGTTGGTGGGGTATCCTATCAAACCTCAAATAATAAAAATAACATGTGCTTTACATATAGTTGTTCACCGTGTAAGTGTGTTATTTTATATCAGTTAGGCCTCAACAGTATTTATTCAATCATATGTATACATCCCTGAGATGTATACATACCCGTATCACATCTGATGCCTTTATTACTTTCTCATCCCCTGAGGATGTCTTATTCTCATTAGATTGCTTGATCTTAATTACTTGCATCACACCGACGCCTTTTTCACATTCTTAGTGTTACACATACACCCATTTTCACAAAGCTTTTCGTAAGTTAAAACAACTTCAAATTTGATAATTATATCACTACATACATACCCTTGAAATTAAAGTACATGTTCAAGGTGTTCCCTACCTCAATTCTCTGAAGGTCCAAGCATCAAGGTCCCACGCGGCTCCTTGTGCTTGCTTTCACATGCACCACCTATGGTACATCATAACACGTGCAATACATCACTATAGATGTAATGAAGGAGGTCCTAGACCCTCCATGAATTTCAAAGGAAAATTATAACGTTAAGTAAAACTGTTAAAGTCGATTAATCGATTTCCAAAATCGATTAATAGAAATACAATTCGATTAATCGATTCCCAAAATCGATTAATCGAAACCCAAATCGATTAATCGATTAATCGAGATTCAAATTCGATTAATCGATCCCAAATCGATTAATTGAAGTCTCTAACATAATAAGGTCGATTCTCAAATCAAGTGGTTGAAAGTCTGAAATTGATTAGTCGATCCCAAATCGATTAATCGAAATCCAAAATCGATTAATCGATTTCCCAACTCGATTAGTCGATTTTCCCAGGTCTCCTTTCTCCAGCCACTGGAGGTACCCAGTCGATTAGTCGATTTTCAAATCGACTAATCGAAATCCAAATCGATTAATAGAAATCGGACTTTCATGACTTTTCAACTTTCAGGCCAAAATTGATTAATCGAACTCTAATTTCGATTAATCGATTTGGCCAGATTCAGCCCCCTTCCGGGTTGTTCTTCCAAATCTTTCTCCTTTCTTTTCTATGCCTTTAATTTACTCATTTAACCCTACTTGACTGAATTAAACTTGTCTACAATATATGCATTCACTTTACTTAAAACTCACCTCAATAATCCCTTCAAGGGATTGATTTGTTGGGTTTGATGGCTAGGGTTCCATCACTTGCTTCAACGATCCCATCGCTTTGAATCCGGAACTCAATGCTCTAATCTCCTCTTGATTTGTATTAACTCCTCTTTCATAACTCCTCTTTACTCTCTCTCTCTCTTCTTAACTCTCTCTTCAACAACCAACAAAAGGGAACTAGGGTTATTAAAACCCTTTTATTCTCTCTCCTGCTTGTGTGTTAAACACATACACCAGAGATAGGTGTATGTGACTCTAAACCAATAACACTCACTACACTTGAGTCCCATTTGCATCACATCAGTTCATCACTCCTTGAATTCAAAGTTTGACCATCACTTGGTCAACCTACGATCAATCGGGCATAAATCCCGAGGTCAAAGTCAAACAGTCAAATTTTCGGGATATTACATTCTCCCCACCTTAGGAATTTTCGTCCTTGAAAATAACCCAAGGGTGTTCGCTTGGGTACCCCACACACTGGGGTAGCATGTAACCATACACGGAAAAGTTGACGGATGCATTATACAGAGCAAGTAAACATAATTAATTCAAGCACATACACAAATTTTTTTTGTATATTTCATTCATTTTTAAAATTTATAACTTGTTGAATTACATCTTTTCAGTTACATCATATCTCGCAAAATCAGTCATACAAAAACATCCTCGTCTCAGTCTCACGCCGTCCCCTCCCCTGGATGATCTCGGGTGCGTGCTCGACCGGACCGGGTGGCTCTGGCTGGATTGGGCGGCGTGGGTGACCCGTCTCACCGGTCGCTGGGTCAGCCGAGGGGTCTTAGAGCGCCGATCGTGTGAGGTACTCGCATGGAAAACGGCACCCGTATGGAATGCAGTCCGTCCTGCTGTCCACTCCGCCTCCTGCGCGAGGCGCTGCTGATAGTCCAACGGATAAATGTAGCGGAGTGTGTGGAACATCAAAAAGTCCATCCGTCAGTTCATCCGCTCGTTGTTGGCCTCCATCCTGGCCAACACGTCCTCTATCGTCAAAGCCTGGCGAGCCACTCGTCAGCGATATGAAGAAGTGGGTGTAGCTGCCACAGAGCGTGCTGGCGGCGTAGGTGAGGCAGTGGTACGGGAGGGTGTCCCCTCCACTGGTGGATCAACTGAGTGTGCCCCACCCACGGGTGGGTCCTGCTGTGGTGGTGGTGGTGGTGCCACTGGTGCTGCTGCTGCTACTAGTGCGGGAACTAGAGCCGGTAGGGTCCGCTTCAATAAATTATAGCTACGGATCTATGAAGAGTTTGAAAATGTCTTCACTCGGTCCATTGCCCTCTCTTCATGGGGCGACACAACGTACTCGGGGGCGTTGGAGTAACACTCCAACATGCTCGAGATGAGCCGAGCGTAGAGCATTTTCTCCTTGGGCCTCAAGTTGCCCTTCATCAAGTTGCCCTTGATATATCTCATCCCCTCAAGGATGATCATGGTAGCATCAAACCAACGGCCACAGAAGACCGTGTATAGTGCCTGCTGTACCAATTCTACCCGCTCAGTGTCGTGGCGCATCAGGTAGAGGTTGCACTTGATTATGGAATCAAGCATCCACATGTAGTGGGGAAGGTCGACCCTCCTAATGGAGGATCCCGACCCCTTCTTCCCATTGGTCATGCGGGTCATGATCTCCTCAAATCTCGCCTCTTCCTCGAAGGGTGGGAAGAGGGTGGTCTCGGGTGTAAAGTCAAGGTAACACTCAAGGACCTCGTGTATGTGGCGACGGGTGAATGTATAGTCGCGACCCTCAATGGTGGTCTTGACTATGTCGTCAGTAGGGCCATCCACGAGCCATTGATAAAACAATCGAACCAACCTAGGGTAGTAGGACCCACGGATTGGTTTCAATATATTTCCAAGACCGGCCTTTTGAAGGTGTCGATGATATACTCGATTTCGAAAGTCTTAGCCGCCCACCACTCGTTGGGTTGGATTACATTGGTGGGTGGTAGTGGCATGGGCGTAGACTCGCGTGAAGACTCGCGCGAAGCCGCGCTCGTCGAACCGAAGGTGGTCTCCGATGTTGACGGTGATGGAGTCCTCACCGGTGATGGGGTAGGTGGTGGCGTTGCGGCGTTCTTACGCCAGACCGGGAGTTTAGAGGTTGCCTTCTTTGAAGACAAACTGGTTTTGGGCGGCATTTTTGCGAAAATAGGATGAAACTTGGATTTTTATAGCTCAAATTGAAAGAAAAGACTCGAATCTAGGGTTTACCTTAGGTTTTTAAGCAGAAGGTACGCGATTTCAATCCGAAATCAATTCGAAATATCCAAACCCTAGGTAGCTCGGTCGTTAGAGGGGAAGAAGAAGGCGCGCAAAAGAAAATGTTCCAAATGATTTCGAATGGGGAGAAATCCCCTCCAATTTAGACATATAGGCACCGATTCGATTAATTGATTTCTAAAGTCGATTAATCGAGATTCAAAACTAGGTTAAGCCACGCGAAATTGATTAATCAATTTCCAAAATCGATTAGTCGAAACTCAAAATCGATTAATCGAAATCGTATTCGTTTAAATTTTTAAGTTTTGGAGCTCACTGGCGTGAGCCAGTCGATTAATCGAAATCCCAAAATCGATTAATCGAATTTTTCTTCGATTAATCGAAATCGTGAGGTTTTTTCAAATTTTTTCCAAACTTCTCAAGTAAGTCGACTAGTCGAACCTCCAGTTCGATTAATCGAAATCCCAAATCGATTAATCGAACTTTACTTCGATTAATCAAAATCGTAAAATTTCTTCAAGTTTTTTCTAAAATTTTTAAGTTATTCGATTAATTGAATCCCCAATTCGATTAATCGAAAACATAAATCGATTAATCGATACCAAAATCGATTAATCGAAATCTGACTTTGTCATTTTTTTGAATCTTGTTCCAATTTCCACTCACTGGCGCATGCCAGTCGACTAATCGATCAAAATCGATTAATCGAATTCCCAAATCGATTAATCGATTTGAAAATTGATTAATCAGTGTAGATCAGATTCTTCAGATTTAAAAGTTTTCATGTCTGTTTGATTCTTCTTGGTAAACCATGATACCAACTTGTCCTTAGTTCTACAATACACATCATCACGGCCATGTCGTGGCCACGATGAATTCCAAATTCGCATCCAACACTGTATTTGAGACTCCATGTGGATAATATTGTCCTTTTAATAACGTGATCATAAGATTGACATTGAATTACAACATACGATTTAAATCCATAAACATGCTTGCGGTGATACAATTTTAGCTCTCAAGTTGTTGCAAACAAAGCTGGATATTGTTCTTTCACGTCGGCCTCTTGTTCCCATGTAGCTTCCTTGGCTGGATGATGCTTCCATCGGACAAGTACTAATGGAATCACTTTTGTTCGCAACACTTGTTCTTTTCGATCCCAAATCTCCATCGGCTCTTCGATCATCGTCATGTCCTCATGCATCTCGAATGATTGTCAGCTCAACACGTGATCAGGGTCATTAAGGTACTTCCTTAGCATAGACACGTGGAACACATTGTGTACTTCATCGAATAACTGTGACAATCCAATGCGGTAAGCAACTTCCCCTACTCGACCCAAAACTTCAAAAGGTCCAAGATAGTGGGGACTTAGCTTCCCTCTCTTTCCAAACCCCATCATGCCCTTTATAGGCGATACTTTTACGAATACGTGTTCACCCACGTTGAAGTCTACACTCGTCCGCTTGATATCGACGTAGCTCTTCTGTCTGCTCTGCGCCGCTTTGAGTTTTGCCCTTATCACCCGAACATAGGTGGCATTATCTTCAAGTATTTCGGGTTCCAAAATAAATTTCTCCCCGATTTCTTCCCAATTGATGGGCGATCTACATCGCCGTCCGTAAAGAGCTTCATATGGTGCCATCCCAATGCTCGTCTGAAAGCTGTTGTTATATGCAAACTCAATCAAGGGTAGGTGCTGATCCCACGATCCTTGCAATTCTAACATACATGTCCTAAGCATGTCCTCAATGATCTGATTTATCCTCTCAGTTTGTCCGTTGGTTTGCGGATGCCGTACTGAAATCTAGTCGCGTTCTCATTCCTTCTTGAAATTTCTTCCAAAACTTTGATGTATACAATGGGTCACGATCAGAAACAATGCTACTCAAAATCTCATGCAAACGGATAATCTCTTTCATATATAGCTCTGCAAGCCTTCCCGTCGTGTACATCGTGTTGTAAGGCAAGAAGTGCGCTGTCTTGGTCAATCGATCGACTACTACCCATATGGCATTGTACTTCTTTGCAGTACGCTGTAGTCCAACGATGAAGTCCATAGAAATCAATTTCCACTTCCATTCCAGTATAGGTAGAGGTTGCAATAGACCTGTGGGGTGTCTATGATCGATCTTGACTTGCTGACACGTCAAACACCGCGACACGTACTCTGCCACATCTTGTTTCAAGCCTCTCCACCAGTAGTTCTTTTCAAATCTTGATACATCTTTGTGCTTCCCGGGTGGATAGCATAGCTTGATTTGTGTGATTCATCAAGAATGGTTCATCGTAGATCGGCGTTATCTGGAATAACGAGGCGGCCCTTGAACAATAAGGAACCATCCTCCTTGATTGAAAACTCAGATTTAATACCTTCAGTTACATCTTGATGAATCTTTGTTAGCGTCGGGTCTTTCATCTGTAGTTCATGGATATGCTCAAATATCACCGGTCTCACTGAGACCGATGTTCACATCATATAGTGTCAGTTCTTCAAATAGTTTCCATCTGTGCATACCCAAAATTAAACTAGCCAATTGAGCTGAACTCTTTCGAGTCAAGGCGTCAGCTACTACATTAGCCTTGCCTGGATGGTACTGTATAGAACAGTCATAGTCTTTGAGGAACTCCACCCATCAGCGCTGCCTCATGTTTAGTTCCTTCTGTATAAACAAATATCTGAGGCTCTTATGGTTGGTGAAAATCTTGAAAGTCTCACCGTATAAATAATGTCTCCAAATCTTGAGCGCGAAAATGACCACTGCTAATTCCAGGTCATGTGTAAGATAATTCTTCTTATGCTCTTTCAACTGTCTCGACCCATTCGCTATCACCTTTTTGCGTTGATTAAGCACGCAGCTTAAACCAGTATACGAAGCATCGCTATACACTGCAAACCCTCCACTGCCTGAAGGTATAGCTAACACTGAAGCTGAAGTGAGTCTCTTCTTGAGTTCTTGAAAACTCTTCTCACATGCCTCACTCCATTCAAACCTTGCATCTTTTCATGTAAGTCTCGTGAGTGGTCCTGATATTCTTGAAAAACCCTCAATGAAACGTTGATAGTAACCCGCTAATCCAAGGAAACTGCGGATGTCGGTCACGGTCTTTGGTTGCTCCTAATTCCTTACTGCTTCGATCTTTGCTGGATCTACAATGACACCAAGCTTTGAGACGACATGTCCCAAAAAGCTAACTTCTTCTAACCAAAACTCACATTTGCTGAGCTTGGCATATAACTGGTATTCACGTAGAGTCTGTAGGGCTACTCTCAAGTGCTTTTCATGCTCTTCCTCTGATTTTGAATAGATCAGGATGTTGTCAACAAACACTACAACACAAGAGTCCAGGTGTGGTTTAAACACCCTATTCATCAAATCCATGAATGATGCCGGGGCATTTGTCAACCCAAACGGCATCACTAGGAACTCATAGTGTCCGTATCGAGTCCTGAATGCAGTCTTCTGAATATCCTCTGCCTTGACTCTCAACTGATGGTATCTCGATCTTAGATCGATCTTAGAAAAATACTTCGCTCCTTGCAGTTGATCAAACAAGTCATCTATTCTAGGCAAAGGGTATCGGTTCTTGATGGTAAGTTTGTTCAATTGTCGATAGTCAATGCACAGACACATTGACCCATCTTTCTTCTTTACAAACAAGACCGGTGCTCCCCATGGAGACACGCTCGGTCTAACAAACCCCTTGTCCGTTAACTCTTGTAGCTGCTCCTTCAACTCAGCAGGAGCCATTCTGTAAGGTGCTTTAGAAACAGGCTCCATTCCTGGTGCCAAGTCGATGGCGAATTCTACTTCTCTCTCTGGAGGTAATCCGGGTAACTCATCCGAAAATACATCGACGAAGTCTCACACAACTGCTATTTTAGAGATCACATTCTTCTCCTCTTTATGCTCCTTCAAAAATGCCAAGTATCCACTACACCCTTTTCTGATCAATCGCTCGGCCCTGACTGTCGAGATAAGTGGTAGGTGTGTCGACCTCTCTCCTCGAAACCTAAACGATCTCCTCGTGTTGGGTCTGAAGATGACGCCCTTGTTCTTACAATCTACCGTCGCACAGTGAGTTGATAACCAATCCATGCTAAGGATCACGTCGAATCCTTGCATGTCTAATAGAATTAGGTTCGCCGGTAGCTTAAAGACGTCTCCATCCATGACCCTTACAATCACGAAGTTGCAACCCTTTTCGGTATCAACCGCTTTCTCAGTAGGAACAGTCACGGTTAAAACGAAGTCTAACTCCTTTCGGTCGACTTTCATCCTCTTTGTGAAACGAGGGGTAACAAATGAGTGGGTAGACCCCGGGTCTATCAATACTCGAGCTTCGTATGTCACGTCGCTTCCCTTCTTATATGTTTGTAACATACCTAACCATACATACACACACACACACACACACACATATATATATATATATATATTGTTCATTATCCTACCAGAATTTATCACATGCAAGTTTTTCTTATTTTTCTTATATGTAGATGCACCTTCTCTATCTAAAATTTTATAATTGAGATTCTTTATTTAAAAGAAGCTCACCTTGAATGACATCATTTGTGTTCTGAGCCTCTTGAGCTGTGACTGCGTAGGCTCTCCCTTGGACGATCGGCTTCCTTGCTTGTATAGGTCGTGGAATAGGTGCTGAAGCCGTCTTCCCCTTGTTCATCTCGGGGCATTCCTTGATCAAGTGGCCCACCTTGCCACATCGAAAGCAACCCCGAGTGCCTATCCTACAGTCCGCTGTCTTGTGAGGCTTGCCACACTTGGCACAAGTCTCACGAGGTGTGGAAGAAGCTACTCAAGAAGCACCTTGTGTGACTGTAGCGCCTGTAGTAATAGCAGGGCTCTCGTAGCTTATCGGTCTCCTCGATGCGAGCAATGGAAATCTTTGCTGGTTGCTCTGCTGCGCCGGTCTCCCATAACCTCCTTGAAATGGTGGTTTGTGGTTGTTTGGTATGAATCTCGGCTTTTTGTTCACCGGTTTATAATTCCCCGTTCTGCTCTGATCAGTGTTCCACCTTCCTTGTTGCTCCCTTTGGCGGTACTTATTGTTATTTTCTTCCTCTACCACCAAGGCTTTACTCATGACCTCCCCATAGGTCTTCAGTTGAAATGGTGCTACTCCTCCCCTCATGTTCGGCTTCAAACCTTGCTGAAACCTCTTTTCTCTCATCATCTTTGTGATGACGTTGTCGAGCGTGAAGCGAGCGAGTCTCATAAACTCCACTCCATATTCTCTCACACTCATCTTCCCTTGCACCAATTGCAAAAACTGAATTTCCATCTGGTTCCTCACCACCTCTGGAAAATACTTCTTGTTGAACTCCTAGATACGGACTTCCACCAAGGCCCAACCTCTCCGTCTAACATGTAGGCTGCCCACCGGACGCTCTCGTCCTCCGTGCATGTCAGTACACTGAACACCTTCTCCATCTCACTCAACCAATGCTCTGCCACTATGGGCTCTCCCTGTCCAGAAAAGCTAGGAGGTCTCATCCTCCTAAACTTCGAAAAGCGAGAGATCGGCGGTTTGAGCCACCCTTTGGAGATGTCGGTGGTCGATCTTTGCTCATGAGCGGTGTGAGCTCCAAGTTGTTGTACATGGCAGCCACCATGGTCTCCATGGTGTGCATCATCCTCTGACGCTCTTCTCTATCCTCATTCCTTTCTCTAACTCTTTCCTGTTCTCTCTGATCTTGATCCTATCGATCTCGATCTTGATTCTCTCTCTGATCTTGGCTTCCCTGGCCACCACTGCCAGAAGCCCCTCTATCTCCTATGGGTACTCTATTGGTATCCAAGATAAAATCTTCTCGACTACGCAAGCTTCTACTATGACCGCTCCTAGGTCGGCCCCTTCCTCTAGAAGACATAACGGTCTGCACGTGAAAACAAAGTTTTCATTAGCAGAAGTCCCTATGTTTTGACAAAAGAGTGCTTATCAGAGTTTCCAAAAGAAAATGCTCTAATACCAACTATGACAACCCAGATTTCGACACCCCAAAACTCGTGCCATCAGCACGGTCCTCCAGACCGCGCCCCAAAACTATGCACGGAATATTGGTATAATAAGCACAATTAAATAAATAAAGCAAATAATCTCATAGAGCGGAAACGGTTAATATGCCCAACTGACATATGCAAAAGACAGTTCTACTTTCATGCCACTGCATTAACAGAGAACCGACCTGAACCATTGGTGATAAACAGATCACCCCAGATGGTTCGCCAAAAGAATAATCCAATTTAATTACATTGTTTGACAAAAATAAAGGCTTGACATACCAAGCCGTACAATTTGTTCTCAAAACTGACTCTCTATCAAAGTACACAGCAGAGTCTCCTAGAAGAAGTCCTTGGGTGGAGGCTCCAACTCGTCTCCAGGCACGTAATCCGAATCACTCGAATCTACGTCTCTCGAAGCCTCAACAACTGCTATCAATGGACCTGCGACGTATAGTTTAAAGGGTGAGCTACATCCTAGCTCAATAGGGAACAAACACAATGAACATATAAATTAAGACTCACATATATTCCATGATATTCTAAGCATGATGTGCCTATGTATTTGCTAGAAAACAGTTTAAAAGCTTATGAATTGCATTCAAGTTTACTGGTAATTAGCATGTCTTATTTTACTGTTGACTTATCATGAATGACACTGAACAGGCCTAAAGCAAAACTTAAATCTTCAACTTAAGTAATCCCCGAGCAATATAGCATTGAGCCCCGATGAGATACCCTTCATCGTCGTCTAAATAGACAGTTGTAAATAATATATTCCCTGGGAATACTGCCCAAGCCCCTTTCTCACTAGACGGCGGGATTAAATATCACTCAGCATCCCTGGGATGTGCTTACTGTTACGGATAAACCTCCGCATTGGTATACGGATTGGCCGCCGTACCGGTCACGGATATCCTGCCGCGTCAGTCGTGGGCATCCCGCCATGTCGGTGGGGTATCCTATCAAACCTCAAATAACAAAAATAATATGTGCTTTACATATAGTTATTCACCGTGTAAGTGTGCATCTTATATCAGTTAGGCCTCAACATTAATTATTCAATCATATGTATACATCCCTGGGATGTATACATACCCGCATCACACCTGATGCCTTTATTACTTTCTCATCCCCTGAGGATGTCTCATTCTCATTAGATTGCTTGATCTTAATTACTTGCATCACACCGATGCCTTTTTCACATTCTTGGTGTTACACACACACCCGTTTTTACAAAGCTTTTTATAAGTTAAAACAACTTCAAATTTGATAATTATATCACTACATACATGCTCTTGAAATTAAAGTACATGTTCAAAGTGTTCCCTACCTCAATTCTCTGAAGGTCCAAGCATCAAGGTCTCACGCGGCTCCTTGTGCTCGCTTTCACACGTACCACCTATGGTACATCATAACACGTGCAATACATCGCTAAAGATATAATGAAGGAGGTCTTAGACCCTCCATGAATTTCAAAGGAAAATTATAAAGTTAAGTAAAACTGCCAAAGTCGATTAATCGATTCCCAAAATCGATTAATCGAAATACAATTTGATTAATCGATTCCCAAAATCAATTAATCGAAACTCAAATCGATTAATCAAGATTCAAATTCAATTAATCGATCACAAATCGATTAATCGAAGTCTCTAACATAATAAGGTCGATTCTCAAATCGAGTGGTCGAAAGTCTGAAATCGATTAGTCGATCCCAAATCGATTAATCGAAATCCAAAATCGATTAATCGATTTCCCAACTCGATTAGTCGATTTCCCCAGGTCTCCTTTCTCCAGCCACTGGAGGTACCCAGTCGATTAGTCGATTTCCAAATCGACTAATTGAAATCCAAATCGATTAATTGAAATACAATTCGATTAATCGAAATCGGGCTTTCATGACTTTTCAACTTCTAGGCCAAAATCGATTAATCGAACTCCAATTTTGATTAATCGATTTGGCCAGATTCAGCCCCCTTCCGGGCTGTTCTTCCAAATCTTTCTCCTTTCTTTTCTATGCCTTTAATCTACCCATTTAACCCTACTTGACTGAATTAAACTTGTCTATAATATATGCATTCACTTTTCTTAAAACTCACCTCAATAATCCCTTCAAGGGATTGATTTGTTGGGTTTGATGGCTAGGGTTCTATCACTTGCTTCAACGATCTCAATCGCTTTGAATCCAGAAATCAATGCTCTAATCTCCTCTTGATTTGCATTAACTCCTCTTTCATAACTCCTCTTTACTCTCTCTCTCTTTCTCTCTCTTCTTAACTCTCTCTTCAACAACCAATAAAAGGGAACTAGGGTTATTAAAACCCTTTTATTCTCTCATGCTTGTGTGTTAAACACATACACCAGAGATAGGTGTATGTGACTCTAAACCAATAACACTCACTGCACTTGAGTCCCATTTGCATCACATCAGTTCATCACTCTTTGAATTCAAAGTTTGACCATCACTTGGTCAACTTACTATCAATCGGGCACGGATCTCGAGGTCAAAGTCAAACGGTTAATTTTTCAGGATATTACAGTGAGAGATTGGTGCTTCACCGAGGCTTCACTATATGCTGGAGGCGAATTTGCCGTTATCCCGTTGCATATAGGGGACAAATATTGTCTTAAAGACATCGATATAATCATGCCTGGAAGCCATTTTTTCGGTCTATTTTCTGTCAATATTTGTGCAACCCACCAATAATTTTAAGATAATATTTCTATGGCACAAAAGATGATGGAACTCTTCAACACGAAAATCATAAAACTCGAGTGTTTTAATGGCAGTAATTTCAAATGATGGCAATTAAAAGTATATTTCTTACTCATAACTTTGAAAATCGCATACGTTCTCACTATGGACTCACCACCATTGGAGCATGAAGATGAAAAGTTTGAAGAAGGTAGAATCCGTATAAAATGGAAAAGCAAAATTACACATGCAAAGGTTATATTCTCAACGCTCTTGTCGATTCTCTTTTTTATGTCTATCAAATTTACAAGACTGGAAAGGAGATATGGGAGGCTCTTAAACAGAAGTACAAAGTAGAAGAGGCCAGCGCGTACTCATACTTAGTAAGTGAGTTATTTAATTTTAAGATGTATGATTATAAACCTATTTTGAAGCAAGTGCACCAGATGCAGATTATCTTCAACAATCTTGTGGCGAAAGGAAGCACAATAGACGAAGGTTTTAAGTCTCTGCGGTTATTGTAAAGTTATCGTTGGGATGGAAAGATTACCGTAAGAGTTTGAAACATACGAAGGAAGATCGTACTATGGAAGAACTCTTGACTCATCTTCGTATAGAAGAAGAGGCTCGTCTACGTGACGAGGAGGAGAAAACTGAACTCGCTTCCAATGCTCACATTGTTGAAGATGCATTCACATCGAAGAAGAATAATAAAGAGAAGAACTTCAAACTGAAGTTGAATAAGAAAGATTTCAAGAGAGGATAATACAAGGAAAAGGCAAAGAAGGGTACTTATTTCAAACGTGATTGTCGAGAATTCTTGAAGAGTAAAAATCAGGCAAACATTATGGGTGAAAAAGATCTCGTTGCGGTGACCTCCGAAGTCAATATGATAGATGGTGGAAATGAATGGTGACTCGATTCTAGGGCTACTAGGCATGTGACCTCTGATAGGAATAATTTTATATCCTATGAGGAGGCTAAGAATGGACATGAATTGTTCATGGAAAATTTCACTACTGCCAAAGTGGTAGGCCAAGGCAAAGTTGTTCTACACTTTACTTCGGGAAAATCTGTTACCCTGAATGATGTACTTCATGTCCCTAAAATCCGGAAAAATATTATATCGGCTTGTATTCTGAATAAACATGGATTCAAAATTGTTATCGAATCTGATTCCACTGTACTTTCTAAGAAAGGGATGTTTGTAGGCAAGGGATATGCCTCTTACGGAATGTTTATGTTTAATATCAATAAGAAATCTGATTCTTCAATTTATATGTGTGACTCAATTTATTTATGGTAGAATAGATTAGGACATTTAAATTTACATTCTATGGATAATATGATTAAATTAGAACTTCTTCCTAAAATACATATAGATTATGGTAAAGATAGATTTAGTATATATGTCCAGTCTAAAATGACTAAGAAGCCATTTAAAAGTGTTGAAAGACAATCTAAACTATTAGATTTAATTCATACTGATTTATGTAGTTTGAATAACATTATTACTAAAGGAGGAAAAAGATATTTCATCACTTTAATTGATGATTGTTCTCAATTTACATATATTTTCCTTCTTCATTTAAAAGAGGAAGCATTTAATAAATTTATCTCTTATAAGGCCTTAGTGAAAAATTAATTAGATTTTAAAATTAAGGCATTACGATCGGATAGGGGAGGTGAATACATATCACATGAATTTTCAAATTTTTGTAACAAGTATGAAATTATTCATGAAGTCACCGCTCCATATTCTCCTCAATCAAATGGAATTACTGAAAGGAAAAATCAGACTCTAGTAGAAATGGTAAATTCTATGTTAACAAATTCTTGTTTGAATTCAAATTTATGAGAAGAAGCTTTGCTTACTGTATGTTATATTTTAAATTGGATACCTTTTGAAAAATCTTCTAAAACTCCATATGAAATTTGGAAGAACAAACCTCCAAAATTATACTATTTAAAAGTATGGGATTGTAGAGCATTAGTTAGGGTACCCGATTATAAACGTATAAAATTAGGCCCTAAAGCTATTGAATATATTTTTGTGAGATATTCTATTCATAGTCCTATGTACAGATTTTTAGCATGTGAACATAATAATACTTTTAAAAAGGATTCAATTTTTGAATCAAGAGATGCAGTATTTTATGAGAATAATTTCTCTACCATTCCTAAACCTCTAGCATCCTCTAATTTAGATGAATCTTCTAATTATTCTCATCTCTCTAATAGTGAAGATAAAAAGATGAAACTTAGAAGAAGTAAGAGACCTAGGAAAGCTACTGATTTTGGTTCAGATTTTTATGTGTATCTTGTAGAAGAAACCAGAAATGAGAAAACTAAGAAAATAAAGTTTATTTTTAATATCGATGAAAATCATCAAACATTTGATGAAGCTGTTAAGTCTATTATGTATTTTAGAAATAAGGCATAAGTGATGAAATGGATTCTATCATATCTAATAATACTTGGGAATTAGTAGATTGACCACATGGATCTAAACCTATAGGTTGTAAGTGGATATTCAAAAGAAAACTTAATCCTAATATCACTATAAATAAGTTTAAGGCTAGACTTGTTGCCAAAGGTTTTAGATAAAAGTATGATATTGATTATTTTAATACTTATACTCTAGAGGCTAGGATTTCTTCCATCAGGATATTATTTGTTCTTGCTTCTATATATAAATTTCAAGTTCATCAAATGGATGTTAAGACAACCTTTTTAAATGGTGAACTTGAAGAGGGAGTATATATGAATTAATCAGAGGGTTTTATCATATAGGGACATGAAAATAAAGTTTGTAAACTTATTAGGTCTCTATATGGTTTAAAATAGGCTCCTAAACTGTGACATAAAAAATTTGATAATATTATTTTATCATATGGATTCAAGATTAATGAATCAGATAAATGTATTTATAGTAAAATATTAAACGGTAAAGCTGTAATAATTTATCTATATGTAGATGACCTCTTACTTTTTTGTACAAACTTAGAAAGTATTCAAAATACAAAAAAAAAAATTTGCTTCAAAATTTGATATGAAAGATATAGGTGAAGCCGATGTAATTCTTGGAATAAAATTATTTAAGCAAGATAATAATATTATTTTATCTCAGTCACACTATATAGAAAAAGTGTTAAAGAAATTTAAACATAATGAAAAATCAACACCAACACCTTTTGATCCAAGTATAAAATTAAAATCCAACGACAGTAGAAGTGTATCTCAATTAGACTATTCTAGAGTAATTGATAGTTTGATGTATGCTACTCATTGCACTAGACCCGATATTGCTTATGCAGTTGGAAAATTAAGTAGATATACTAGTAATTTTAGTCATGAACATTGGGAAGCAATTAGTAGAGTATTAAGTTATCTTAATATTAAGGATTATGCATTACATTATATTGGTTATCCTACTGTACTTGAAGGATACACAGACGCTAGTTGGAACAATGATACAGATGAATTAAGGTCTACTAGTGGATGGGTATTTACTCTTGGAGGTGTCGCAATTTCTTGGGGATCAAAGAAATAAATATGTATAACACATGCAACTATGGAATCAAAATTTAGTGCTCTTGCGGCAGGGAGCAAGGAAGCAGAGTGGTTAAGGAATTTATTATTAGAAATTCTTATTTGGCCTAAGCCTATGCCACCAATCTCTTTATTCTCTAATAGTAAAATTGCACTATCTAAAGCTTATAGTAAAATTTATAATGGAAAGTCAAGACATATAAGTCTAAGACATAATTATGTTAGTCAATTACTTCATTAAGGAGTAATTACTATTAATTCAATACGGATCTTTGCAAATTTAGTGGATTTATTTACAAAAGGTCTTACAAGAGATGTAATTATTAAAATATCAGAAGGGATGAGTTTAAAACCTAATAGATTACATCACCTATGATGGTAACCCAGCCTATTTTCTTAAGTCCATAAACTAAAAGTATACTGGAAAAAAACAAATCATATGTAGTGATTACGCATTATTAAAAAGTGTGAGTATACAATTCCAACTATCTCAAGTAATAATGTGGCACTTGCAACATAAGGAAGAGGTTCAGATAATTCTCTTATCAGTCTATAACATATAATGTTGAAATGTCTAAGTTAAAAGGGCATTTCTGATAGAATTGACCTATATAAGTTACGAAGTGTGGTCGCTTCGAACATAGATAAAGGCTTTTCTTGAATACAACTCATGAATATCAGGGTATAAGCACAAGGCCATAAAATGTGATGGCTATTAAAGTGAAGTGAAACTTAGATTACTTATGTGTGTTATATATCTGGTTGATTATACAAGAAAATTAGTTCAAGAATTTATATCACTAAAATTTTCTATTAACTTTGATGTATTATCACTAAGTGAAGGTTCAATTTCTTAAAACACCTTCATTTATGCATATCGTAGTCAATAAGTGCTCAAAATGTTTGGTACATAAATATATTATCTTTGGTTATCAGATTTAACAAAATAGGGGAGGAATGTTGATATTTATTTTGTAAATAGGGGAGGAATGTTGGATATTTAACAAAATAAATAAATATTATTATTAATTTAATAATATTTATTTATTAGTTCCTTATCTTTAAATGGTTCCTTATATTCATTGGTTCCATCAATAAAAGATGTTATTAATACTTGAACTTTCAACCTTCAAGTCAAAATGACTTAAATTTTGAATTAATATTGGAGGAAAATTTTTTCCACCATAAGTTTAAAAGTGTTGCAAATGTTTTATCCTACCTTACTATTTTACAAGAAATATGCATAGCTTATATATGAAAATTTACCTTCCATATTGTTTAGCTTGATGAGAGGAACATAGCTGATAGCGGCGGTTCGTCGCCGCGCACACGTGCACGTGTGCGATGTGTGAATGATGCTTTTAAGGCGTATTTTATACTTCGCACGACCGCATCGCCGCGAGGAGCTTGAGGAGCTTTTCCAATTTGATCTGAGATGGTCCGATCTATTGACTTGTTGACCGGGCACAAATTGTCTTCACACATGTGCATCGCTTGTGTGCACTAGGCAATTTTCGACCGTTCCTGGAAACGGTCGGATTCCGGATTCGGACAAGTCAATTAATGACTATTGAACTCCAAAAGTTGTAACTGTTCGAGTATGACCGTTGAATCCTTACGACCGTTGATCGGATCGATCAGGACCCTCAATTGAAAGCAACAGATAGGCACAATCGCCCCTGAAAAGGTACTTCAAAAGTTATAAATAGAGGCCAGATGAGGGATTCTAATTCACTTGCAATTTTTGAATCCTACATCTGAGCCCTCAGAATTCATGTGCCAACCAGAGCATTTTGTGTCTTCGTTTGGTTGGGTCGCACACTACAGTGTTACGTAGTGTGTGAGAGATCGGTGCTTCGCCGAGGCTTCACAGTATCCTGGAGGCGAATTTTCCATTATCCCGTTGCATATAAGGGGCAAATATTGTCTTAAAGACAATGATATAATTGTACCTTGGAGTCATTTTTTCGGTCTATTTTCCGTCAATATTTGTGCAACCCACCAACATACCTAACCCACACCTCCAACGGCTGCACACTGTGGTACTAGTAGGATTCCAAACTTTTGCTGATATTTTTTTTTTTTTTTTCAAAAAGGGTAACACCTGGTAGTCGTCTCCTCTCCACGGAAGCTCTGGTGCCCGTCTCCTCTCTGACCTCCTCTGGTACTCCTCTCCAAGCATGAAGCATATATCATTATATATTTCAGCTCCTGCATCCTTACCAACTTACAAATTCTAACCCAAGCAAAAAGCTAAAAAATCAAAAAAAAAAATCTGACGCTTCATAACCCTACCTCATCAGATCCAACAATCTCGATTTCACAATTATCAATGCTGTTTACAGGTCTCTATTGGACGAAGGGAGCAAAGTCTGAGAGCGTGGGGAAGGAATGCAGCGATGTCTGAGATGGATTTTGGGGCCTCTGAGATCGGTTATATTCAAGAATATTAATCTATTTTAGAGTCCTAGTTTAATTAGGGGCATTTTAGGTATTACAAAATGTGATAGAAACTATTTTTACTTTTATATAGTAGTTAGATTAAATATCGGGTCGAGACAGGTCAACCCAAAGTCGGGTCGGACGTTTGATGCTTGACCCGACGAGTCAAGTTTATGTCTAGCCTGATAAAATACCGGATTGGGTCGAGTCAGGTATCAGGTCGCTAATACCCTTGCCGCTAATAATCTTAATAGCCTTTTTGTTAATAGCAGCAGTTTTTTGCTGTAAAAAACTGTCGCTAATAGTCTTATTTTTTCTAGTCTCTTCACAGCCCTACTTAATAACTTGCAACATGACGAGGAAATCGAGGATTTAAGAAATTAAAGATTCATGCTAGTAAAAAAAAGTTAAAGATTCACAAGTTTTGAGGAATACTGAATTAGTTATAGGAATTTCTCATGAAAGTTTTATATTGTGAAAGGAAGAAAATTTTAATAAAATAATGCTTATACAAATAATATGGGATAAATATTTCACCAAAGTTTTACTAATTTCAATGGGAAACATTTCACCAAAGAGCTTGATCTTCCATTTTGAGATCTTTAGATTCGCTAGGTTAATGGCAGAGCCTCCGCGCGCTAGCTAGCACACTACTTATTGGTTTGCTGAAAAACTCAGTAGAGAAAGCAACCTCTACATTTACTGCTTACACCGATTGCTAACAAGTTCAGTGTAATTAAGGGATAACCTAAAGTTCACCAAACATACGGTGGAGATTTGTAATAGTTTCACATTGGATAGGGAAAAGTTCTAACCCTGGGCTATATGTGATTGCGGATGCTACATGTCATGACACGTTTTGGGTGGAGACTTAAGCCCATGCTAGAAACAAAACTAGGGTGGGGACCTAAGCCCAGAATCGGACAATATTATGGCATGTAGGTCTGGGTCATTACAAAATGGTATCAGAGTCGAGGACGGCTTTTCTATAAGGTGGGGGATTGTAATAGTCCCACATCGGATAGGGAAAAATTTTGACCCTGGGCTTTATGTGATTGCGGACGCTATATATCATGACGCATTTTGGGTGGGGGCTTATGTCCATGCCAAAAACTAAATCGGGGCGGGGACCTAAGCGCAGAACCGAACAATATTATGGCATGTGGGTCTGGGTTGTCACGAGATGAGTTTTCATGAATTTTATTTTTTTAAAAAAGATGATCCAACCAATGCGCCTGAGTTGCATGTGACATTGAAACAATTTTTCGAGTGCCACGTGAAACCTTGGAAGTCAAACATATACATATATGGACAAGGATATATATATATAGGTAATGGTCATCTCACTCGAGTCATGAAATATAATCTCATGACTTTAACAACCAGTGATTGTATGCCACATCAGGTTGACTTTTAAGTCATCTTATGTGAAATGTAGCCAATAGGAGCTAGAGTCATGGGCTTATGTCCCACGACTCAAGTAATATAATCAGTTCTATATATATATATATATATATATATATATATATATATATATATATATATATATATATATATGTCACGACTAAGAAACTTAGCCGATCTCGAGGGCCTAGAACTCCGTGTTATGATACTGCACGCTTGTTAAGGCGATAAGCTGACATACATATCTTATAAGATCTTACATAATATTGGGCTCCCAAAAATCGTGAACCAAATCTTCTTCTCATATCAAAATTTCCTTCATTAAACTTACATTGAAATTTGAGTCCCTTATACTAAATGACTATAAATAAAAGTACGATCAACTACTATAAAGTCATTTCAAATATTTAATATATACCTGATGTCGTCTAACTAGTCCTCCACGTCATCACCCTTATAAACCGCATCGTCTACTAGCGCGTCAAGTCCATTGGGCAGTATAATCCATATCTTCACCTGTAGCTGTTAGTTTTTAGGAGGGGGGTGAGTTTACTCAGTCACGTGAACTCAGTGGATTACACAACCGATCCACCACAACCTACTCGGGTGATTGTGGGTGCAATCTTGTAAGTGAAAGTGAAACCCTTACAATTTCATATAAACAACTTAATAAAAATTTCATATACATTTCATTAGTATAAAGCTATAAAACTGAAACAACGTAACATATTTCAGTGCAAATGATGGTTTTAATGCTTATTACTTTTCTTACTTGTTTAGTCAACTTAACTTACATGGCATATCGAAAGTCTTATTATTACTTCATACGCTTACACAATGTACCTCGTATCTTACTTATCTTGTTTAAACGATCTGTGTCAGGATCGCTGCTCGAGCCTATCACGCAAGGTTCACGTGTAGATAATCACCTAACTTTCATATTATAACATAAACCACAATTCAGCCGGATGAGGTTGTACTCATAAAAATCATTGTCCCCTTAAGTTGAGACACTGTCGTATCATATTGCCCTTAAGACCCATGTTGGCTGCAGACGTTGGATCTTGCGGTGGCACGCAAGGCATGACACATGTTGGAACTTAATTTCATATTCAGTTGACCTTCACAGCATATCTTAACATTTCATAACATTATTTGGTTATGGGCTTATGTCTCCACCCTGATCTCATATTTGTGTGGGCTTAAGTCCCCACTTTCTTAACATTTCGTAGTTTAATATATTCATATTCTATTATTTCTTAAATTTAATTTGAATGAACCATGGTGCGATAGGATTCACAAATCACGCTTTCCAAGAGACATGTTCCGTAGTAACCTGAATGTACTTCGTGCGGCATCCTATACTATCATAGAGGAGTTACATCCGTACATGAACGCCAACATTCTAAGTTTCACGTGACCGTGAAAGAAATCTTACCGTGACGAACACTTAAAAGTCGTGTATCGTATCTTTTTTATTTTTCTTAACATACATATGTCATAACGTACTTCTAAGTGGTGAATGTCACACAAAATACAAATGAAACGGATAATAAGAAAACATCTAACCATAGGAAAAACTAATATTACTCGTAATTCAGACGTCTCGCTCATCATTAAGAGAGAGAAGAAGGCGACCTATAATGAAGTTGCGTGCATATTATAATACGTATCACAAGGTGATGTTAAACTAGTCTCATCAGATAGATCTTGTCAATCTGAGGAAAACCGACTGGTCATTTGTGAAATTTGGCTAAGGATTGACTCTCGTGTTACTTAAACAAGTTTCGACCGTCGGATCCCATTACATGATTTTTGGGATATGTACATTGTCATAGCGTGGGTAAAAGATACCTCTAAACAGTTTTCCTAAACTTAGAAGGTTGGGCCTATTCCAAAAGTTTGGGCTTCTACTTCTCAGGAATCTTTGGCTTAAATTGAGTATTTGGGCCAAACACTTGGGTATTTAGGCCCATCTAGGGTCTGAAGGTCAAATAGGGTAATTTGATGAAATCTATGGACTTAATTAATGATTTGTAAGCCTTATAGGATTCATATGGTTAAGGATATGGATCTATTTTAATGTTTATGGTCCTTACGTCTCAATTTGAGAAATTGGATATAAAGTATGTTTTCAAGTGAGCATGTGTACCATGCCAAGTGGCACAAAAGTTGAGGTTCACTATCTAAGATAATAATTTGACCATTGATTTGGTAGATGGTTAGATGATCTATAATTGGGTCCATGGGTTTCGGCCCATGGGTTTCACCCCATGGTTTGTTCAAGAAAGGGAGTTAAAGTGCACCCTTTGGTCAATGTGCACCTATTTGCAAATGCAGGAAACAACATAATTAATCTAAGTGTTAATACAAAACTTTCACAAATTTTTAAGGTATAGAAAATAATTGAAATAACAATATCATGAGCAATATGGGTCGTCTAGATGGATAAACCGTCGAGAAATATGTGGGCCTCGCCCACTGATATGAATCTCAAAATGGTTAAGATCATCGAGATCTAAGTGGTCAAACATGGACCATTAGGCCTAGTGTACACAAAACAAAAACAGTGCATCAGCCTATACATTGCATGAGCTTTTTGTTGTGTCCGAATTATTATCCTTAGGATCTGTTGTGCTGTCACACTTGTGTGCAATATGGAGGGGTATAGTACTCTCTGATTCTCAGTCGATGGGTTCAATCATAGGATCAACCTTTTGACCATAACAGTCTTATGAATCCACACAAAACATAAGATTGAGAAATTACAGTTTTCATAAAATCATCACAACAGTGTAAAAGCATTGATTTGGATTGATAGAAGGGCGCCCACCTTTTAGGAGCTTTCAAATGGTAGAATTGAGACAGATCTCGATTTACTTGTACGTCTTTGCTTGTATTTGACTACGCTCAAATTCGATCGACCGCCATAGTTTTTGCTAATAAATAAAGACGAGTAGGATTAACCTCCAATGATGATAATTTTAATGATATAATATTAGAACCTAATTGATGAACCTACATTCACAACATTGCACTACAAAAAATAAGACTATTGGCGGCAGTTTTTTTTAATAAAAAACTGCCGCTATTAGTCTTATTTTTTGTAGTGTTGCAAAGGTTTTAAATGACAAAATTTTAAAAGAGCGATAAATAATTATATCTATAAAAATTTACCTCTGGTAATATATATATTATCAGAGGAAGGTGAGGATGACATCATGTCATCATGTCCCTTATGCCCTTGGCGACACACATGCTACAATGGCTGCAGGACTAAGGGTCGCAATCCGGCGAGGGTGAGCTAACTCCAAAAACCCGTCCTCAGTCCGGATTAAGCTAAGCATAATCCATAATCCAAAGGCAAATGCACTTTTAAAGCCCTAAGCCTGCCCTTGAAATGCCTCCTTTGTAAGCTATTGGATAGGCTCCTTTGCTTAGCTCCTTACCTACTATAGGGTTGTTCGTTCGGGTGAGACAGGAACCTCTAATCCATTCCTATTACCGGCTGATCAATCAACCATCATTGCTCTGCCTGCACCTCGATAAGTTGTTCATTTAGACGAGAAGACCCTAAGTTAGCGACCTAGGGTTCTGCCCTATGATAATGCCATTCGGGTACCAAGTGGCACCTAATTTGAAGGTCAAGTGCCTAGGCAACATGTACAAGATCAATCACATCCATCTCTAAAAAGAAAAAATTGAAAAACATCTTATCCACCATTCAAAATGTGATCAATGTTGAAAAAATTTCAAAGCACTAGATATGTTAGACCGACCCAATATTTGACCACATTTTCGAAGGACAAAAGGTTTTTTTTTTCAGACCACATGCAACGTATCCTGAGGTCCCAAGACAGTTTTTTGTTTTGAGATCTCATGCCACGATACCTCGGCAGTGTTTTACGGTTCAACCCTATAACCTAGGGACTCCTTAAACCCCCCCCCCCCTCTCTCTCTCTATCTATCTATATATATATATATATATATATATCGATGGGGAATATTAACCTCACCTTCTTCATTTTGAGGTTAACATCATTTACCGAGTATAATACTCTTGTTAAAAAACATTTTCATAAAATTTTAAAGGACGTTGTAATAAAGTTGAACTAAATAATAAATTAGATGTTTTCATTTATTGCAAAAGCCTCATTTATTATCTAGTTCAAGTTAACTAAAATAACCTTTTATTTTACGAAAATGACCTTTAATAAGAGTTTTATTGCTCGGGTACAACCTCACAATGAAGAGGGTAAGGTTAGCATTCCTCATATAGAATTGATCTAGGTTGTGTGTGTGTGTGTGTGTGAATGCCAAATAGATTAAGTAATAATTAAAAGGGTGGCATTATTTGCACCGAGCCGGTTTTTCCTTTGAAGATCACACACTCTTACAAAATGTAAAATTGTTGAATCAAACGATGGAGATCGTTTTCCTCCCAAATCTTCCACATAATAGATCTTGAGATCATGGCATAAGACAGTGTCACACACCTCTAAAGTGACTGTGATCATTGGTGTGCCTATCAGACGGTCACTTTTAGTTTTGGGGATTTGTGCCCTATGGAATCAACATGTGATTGTCTCATAGATGCGTCATAATCTATTGTGTGGAAGATTGAGACGAAAAATGATCTGCATCATTTGATTCTTTACATGGTGGAAGAGTGGGTGCTCTTCATAGCAAAAACTGGTGCAAATAATGCTACCCTAATTAAAATTACTCATTATTTGATTCTAAAGTGAAATTAAAACTATTTTAACAATGAAAGGTGTTTTATCACAAAAATTAGGTGCATTAACTAATTCTTACTTCAAAATCATAATTAGTTTATAAATTATAACTGTTTACCCATTAATCTCACCTAACACCATCTCGCCTTCTAATCTCACGCAAAGCCTAAATCTCCTATCCCTGTAATAGACCCCTTTCCAAAAATCTCTCGATTCTCTCCCTTAAATCTCTCATACTTTTAGCCGAGAGATAAGATTTAGCATCCACTAAATCTCTATCCTTTTAGCCAAAAAGATAAGATTTAGCATATATCCTACGAGTACCTATAAATCTACCCACCAAATCTTTAAGTTTATATTAGACTGCTCTTAGAAACGTGAATTTGGATATCGTAAATTCAAATTTACAAGAATTTAAAAATTCATGACTATATTATAAAAATATGGATTTGTAAATAACACATCTTAAGCGTTATTTGAAAATCCAAATCTTATGCAAATATATAATTGGCTACAAAAAATAAGATTATTAGCCGCGTTTTTAGAACAAAAAACTGCCGTTATTAATAAAAAAATTTATTAAGACTATTAGCCGCAGTTTTTTGTTAATAGCGGTAGTTTTTCGCTGCCGCTAATAGCCTTATTTTTTGTAATGTCGGTGCTATCATAGGTACGGTTCGACCTGATACCGAAACCGACCAGAACCGATGGTACCCAACTCGAATTAAACCGAATTGAATCGAGCTGAACCGGTGATAAATGGACCAGATTGAATAGGTACCAGACCAAACCGAACCCAACCCGACCCACACTGACCCAACCCAAGCTTAATTAGTTACGGCAACGACTAGAAAACTAGTCATTGCAAGCCCACCTTTGTACAATGCACATTCGGGTGTAATCAGTAGGTTGTTGATTGCACTCATTTCTATTTTTGATTTTTAAATTTATGTTTTTGCAACTAACCTTTGTACATTGCACATTGAGTGCAACCAGGAATTATTGGTTGCACCCATTTAAATTTATTTATCCTTTTCCTTGTGTTTTGTAGCCCACCTTTGTACAATGCACCTTGGGTGCACTCTCAATAAATTGTTGGTTGCACCCTTTTTGGTTCATTTTTCCTTTTTTTTTCTTCTATTTTTGCAGCCTACCTTTGTACAGTACACTTTGGATGCAATCAGAAAATTGTTGGTTGCTCTCATTTTTATTTTTTTATTTTTTGCAGCCCACCTTTGTATAATGCACTTTGGGTTCACCAAAAAAATTGCTAGTTAAACCCATTTGGGATTTTTTTCAATTTTTTTTTTCTAATTTTGCAGCCCACCTTTATACATTGCACATTGGGTGCAACCAAGAAATTATTGGTTGCACCCTCTCATTTTCCCCCTGATTTTTTTTCATTTTTCTTATTTTTGCAGCCTACCTTTGTATAGTGCGTCTTGGGTGCAATCAGGAAATTGCTGGTTGCACCTATTTTTGATTTTTTTCCCCCTTAACCCAAACAGAACTAAACCGAACACCAAGAATTTCAGTTTCGGCTCAGGAACGGTTTATGTGTTAGCGGAATTCAGTGTACCGAAACCAATATATTTCAATTCGATTTCGGTTTGCAGTGTACCGAACTTGCATCCCTACCTACATAGAATGAATGAAACCAATGAAATATAAATTTTTTTTATAAAAAAAAGAGTCAAATGAAGTATCCATAAATCCTTGGACCAACTCTTAAGGCAATGCTTAAATATCTAAACAAGAGATTTGCATATCCAAATATTTCAAATTCTGAATTTGAAATCCCCAAATCCACATCCACATTCCCAAAATGCAGTCCTCCCAATCTTTTACAAGATAGATCTTGAGATCATTGGCGATTGGCGATCGGATTTTTATTTCATGTGAAAAAAATGACCTTAAATTAATTTTGAGGGCACACATAATGTTAAGGTCACTTTTATGATATGCGTGCTAGCTGAAATAAAGCATTGACCGACTAATGTGACGCCTATGATCTCAAGATCCAACTTGTAAAAGATTGGGATGCTAAACAGTCTCCATCGTCCGATTCTATGCAGTCAATATATTTCAACGTGGGTAAACTCAAATATTCACACAACATATTCAAAATCGTGACAAATATAAGAAAAAAAAATATAGTTACAAAGAAAATAGAGTTGGATTATAATTAATTAATATGATTTGGATAAAGGTTTTTTGCTGCAACAGAGCCGATTGTAAATGGTAATGAAAATGAAAGAAACTTGTCCCCAATCTTGTGCGGGACAATTCGATAATATTTATATGTTAATTTATCCAAACACCTTCTAAATTTTAATATTCCATGTCAGACATGGGGCGCTGGTTAGGCCCTAATTCCTACTCCTAACTGAAACCTGATGGAATCTAAATGAATCTGACGATCGGACCATCCAAATTTAGCCTAAAGATCTAGGCGCACGATCAATCAAAAACTAATAAATATATAAACTATAAATATGCGCACCTTGAGCATTAGCCATTGATGGTTGCCGATCTTCAACGATGTTCTCGCGTTCAATGTCTCCTAGCATAATGGGGATGCTCTAGCCAATAGGGAGGATTGAATTATGTCGAGCTATCGTTGGGACCAGACACCCCTTATATTTATAGCCAAAGAGTCCTATCCCATTAAGGACTGAAATTGCTAATTGTAGTGTGATTAGAAATCACAATCATACCTTAACTGAAAAACTCAACAATCAGTTGCCTATTCTCTTCAAACTCACCAGAATAGCAATTGTACATCTTAAGGTTGATCTTACACCATTCATCGGTCAACGGGTTTGACCATAGTGATGGCCACCAAAATAGGAACGTCTAACAGTCTCCTACTTGGCCAAACTATATCAATAAACTCCGATTACCCAATGTTAGCTAACGTTCGTGGAATGGTAAGTCACAATCAATCTTAATCAAAGTCTTTATTATCAGTCCGGTCCAGTGAGAATTTCAACACAGAATCAATGTAGTCAATATATCATATCATCGATATATAACCGCTCATTAGTCACTGTATTGGAAGTCATCACCGACATGGATTCCAACTAGTATGATTTCACATAGATTGTAAGTTTATAAACTGAATGGTGATTACATGTAAACTCAATCTAATATTGGTCCCACTTTATTGCCATCTACTGGCACCATATGTTCCAAGGAATTATTTGCATAAAAATGGAAAAGCAAATAAATAAGTTTCATTTCTGAATCAATTAAACAAATGTATTCACTCGCATATATCCACTCTCAAAGGCTATCAAAATTATCCGTTAACCCCATGCGCGCAACATGCTCCAAAAAGAGCTTGGGAGGTAAACCTTTTGTGAGAGAAGATTGACCAACATGAGTGTACTTATCTTTCAGCAGGATACAATTTGATTATGAACTTTCTCCCTTACAACAAGATATTTTATATCAATATATTTGGAACCCCACTAATCTTGTTGTTGGAGACAATGATAATCGTAGCCGGAATTGTCACAAAGAGATTCTCGATGGCTTTGAAATAGTATCAACAACCAAGCCACGAGATAAATTCTCAACCATATCGCCTCACATGTTACCTCAAAACATGCAACGAACTGCCCATAGTGGATGAAGTAGTCGGCGTTTGTTTAACGCTCTTCCAAGATATAGGTCCACACCGCAAGCATAAAAATATAACCCGATGTGGACCTACGGTGTCTTGACACCAAAGATAGTCGACATCTGAATAACCAATAACTTCAAGGTTATTCGACCTTTGTATGTGAGCATGTGTACTTTAGTCCCTTGTAAATAGCGAAAAACCTTCTTATTTGCTTTCCAATGATCCAAACCAGGATTACATTGGTACCTGCCAAGCATGCCAACTATATATGCTATATCTGGACGAGTACAGACTTGTGCATACATGAGACTCCCAACTGCCGATGCATAGGGAATTGTCTCCATCTGTTTTCTCTCCAGATCGATCATGGGACTCTGAAGTAGACTAAATTTATCACCCTTAATGACAGGGGCAACAGTAGCAGAATAATTGTGCATGTTAAACCTTTTAAGAACTTTATCAATATAAGCTCTTTGAGACAATCCCAATATGCCACGGGCTCTATCTCGATGAATCTCAATTCCTATCACGTAGGAAGCTTCACCAAGATCTTTCATATCAAAACTCTTTGATAAAAAATTCTTTGTCTCATATAACATGCCCAAATTGCTACTCGCAAGTAAGATATCATCATCGTATAAAACAAGGATGATAGACTTACTCCCACTGATTTTAAGATATATGCATTGATCCACAGTATTTTCTTTAAAACCAAAATTTGAAATGACTTCGTGAAATTTTAAGTACCATTGTCGAGATGCCTGCTTTAAACCATATAGAGACCTTTTGAGTCTACAAACTAAATGACTCTCCCCCTCAACCTGAAAACCTTCAGGTTGTGTCATAAAGACATCTTCATGCAAGTCGCCATTCAGAAAAGCAGTTTTAACATCCATTTGATGCAATTCTAAGTCAAAATGAGCTACTAATGTCATGACTATCCGAAAAGATTCCTTTCTAGAGACAGGAGAAAATGTCTCTTTATAGTCTATTCCCTCTTTTTGAGTGAAACCTTTAGCGACTAATCGGGCCTTGTATCTTTCTATATTACCTTTGGAGTCTTGCTTGGTTTTAAATACCCATTTACAGCCTACAGGCTTGACTCCATTAGGTAACTCACAAAGATCCCAGACCGAGTTATGTTTCATTGATTCCAACTCATCTTTCATGGCTTCGAGCCATTGAGTGGATTTGTCGCTCTTCATGGCTTGGCTAAAGGAAACAGGATCTGATTCCTTTCTAAAATCAAACTCACTCTCATTTAGGTAAACTATATAGTCATCAGAAATGGCAGGCTTCTTTGCTCTCTCTGATCTACGCAATGGTAGATCATTATCATTGGGCCGCCATGGGGAGCAAGAGCCTCCTCAATGTGGGGTGTGTCAATAGGTATAGCGTGCATCAACACTAGCTTGAATAAGCGTGTTGGTGCCTTTTTAAATAAAAGGGATAGGAATTATAATTCTCCTCAAAAGTGATTTTCCTAAGCTCTATACTCCCACCGATCTCACGATCCTCAAAGAATTTCGCATGTCTAGTCTCAACAATCCGGGTACTATGAGTGGGGCAATTAAATTTATAGCCTTTTGATCTATCAGGGTAACCAATGAAATGACAACTTATAGTTTTAGGGTCCAATTTTCCTAATTGTGGGTTGTACACCTTTGCTTCAGCCAAACAGCCCCAAATGTGTAAATATCCTAAAGTCGGTTTTCTGCCTACCCATAGCTCATAAGGAGTTTTGGGAACTGCCTTACTAGGAACTCGATTTAGGATATGTACCATTGCTTTTCAAGGCTTCTCCCCACAAGAACGTAGGCAACGTAGAGTTGCATAACATGCTTCTCACCATATCCATAAGAGTACGATTTCGTCGCTCAGCTACACCGTTCTGTTCAGGTGTTCCCGGCATGGTGTATTGAGCGACAATGTCATGCTCTTGTAGATCTGGCGAAGGGTCCCGGATTATGCACTGCTTTGAGTATCTACCATAGTACTCTTCGCCTCTATCAGATCTCACAATTTTAATCTTCGAATTGAGTTGTAACTCAACTTCGGCTTTATAGATTTTTAACATATCCAGGGCCTCAGATTTCTCGTGAATGAGAAATATATAACCAAAACGAGAATAATCATCAGTGAAGATAATAAAATACTTTTGACCACCAATAGCGGGAGTTGGAAACGGTCCATAAATATCAGTGTGGACTATTTCCAGCAAACTCGTGCTTATGAGAGCCCCTTTCTTATTAGTCTTTGTGAGTTTCCCTTTAACGCAATCAACACAAGTATTGAAATCAGAGAAATCGAGCGCATCGATTATATCATCTTTAATTAACCTCTCCATTCTATCCTTAGATATATGGCCTAAACGTTTATGCCATAAAATGGAAGAGTTATCGAGTGCTCGCTTTCGTTTCTTACTTATTTTGTCATTCACATGCATAGAAACTAAAGATTGGGCGTAAGATGAATCCAAGTTCAACTGATAAAGATTGCCCACTAATGGGCCACCACCCACAATATCGGAATTAAATAATAGAGTAAACATATTATGTCCAAATTTAAATTCAAAACCTAATGAATTCAATTTAGAAATTGAGATAAGGTTTCTAGTGATACTGGGAACATAAATAGTATCAACTAAATCCAAAATGAAACCACTATCTAAAATGAGATGGAGAGTCCCAATGGCCTCCACGTTTGCTTCTACTCCATTCCCGAGTTTGATGGTACGTTTGCCTTTACTTAGCTTCCTGCTGGATCGAAATCCCTGCATTGAATTACTTATGTGAATAGTTGCACCAGAATCTATCCACCAAATATTGCGTGGAGCATCAACATAAAGTGATTCAAAACACATAAAAGCAAGGTCATTACCTTTCTTAACTAGCCAATCTCTGTATTTCTGACAATTCTTCTTAATGTGTCCCTTCTTCTTACAGAAGTGACACTTGATGCCAGAAGTAGATGTGCTAGCTTTTCCTTGTTTGGTTTCCGGTGGAGGAGCTTTCACGTTCTTTCCTTTATATTGTCCCGATTTTCGCTTGAAATTTCGTTTCGATGGGCCAAGAGCGGCGTAATGGGCACTTTCAGGTTTTTCAGCCCGAAGTCGTTCTTCTTGGACACAGTGAGCAATTAGCTCGTTCATCTTCCACTTCTCTTTCTGCGTGTTATAATTGATCTTGAACGGGCCAAATTTTGCAGGAAGGAAAGTCATAATGAAGTGAACAAGATAACCCTCAGAAAAACCCATGTCCAGTTCTTTCAATTGAGTTGCCATGCCACTCATTTTCATAATGTGCTCCCGGACGCCGCTATAGCCATCATATTTCATGGTTCCCATTTTAACAATTAGACTACTGGCAAGGGCTTTAGAAGTCCCTTGAAATTGTTCCTTAATGGCTTGCATGTATTCTTTTGCAGTGTGCGAGTCAGGAATACCTCCCCGAATCGACGAATGGAACTCTTTATGATCATGAGGCTCATACTTTGATCTATCCCATTTTTCTAAATCCAGATGGTTCATCGCCGATCCTCACCAGCATCGTGAGCACCTTGGGTTTATCAGATCGTATAGCATAGTCAAGATCTATGCAGCCTAGAACAATTGCAACTTGTTCCTTCCATTTCTTATAATTTGATCCACTCAAAAGTTCAATTCCACCAATCATACTGGTTATGATAGACGGGTTCAATGCTGCACAATAATTAAGGGCTTTATTATGTCCACATACAATCGAAGTAACTATCAATTCCACAAGGTTATAATTATATTATGTGACGCGAAAGTTAAAATATGTCAAGGAATATAAAAATTAAAACCAATCTATATTAATAATTGTGAAACTATTTGTGTCATTATAACCCTCCGTTGGGTCGAGCCATAACACACTAGTCGCTTCCTCAATCTATATTAATAATTGTGGTACTAATTGCGTCGTTATGACCCTCCGTTGGGTCGAGTCATAACACGCGATCAGTACCCACACACACAAAATAATGAATAGTGAAACACAACCATCATATAACATTAAGTGATTCATCACCGTTGGGCAGAAGAATCCCTTATGTTGTGACGCCAACGTTCACTATACACTTTCAATAGATTTGTAACACGTTTTTGGATAAAATTAAACCTCACTATGAAAACCACGACACTAGGAAAGGTCATCACCGTTGGGCAGAAGAATCTTTTCAAGCCATGTTTTCAAATTAGGTTTGATAATATTTTAGATGATCACAAAATGTGTTATGAGGAGGTGTCAAAAATGACAATAAATGAGCATTATAATATGTAAGTACCAGCCATGGTGGTAGAGCACAACCTCCACTACCCAATTCTAATGAATGATACAAAAAAAAATTGATTACACAATTGAAAAATGGAAAAAATAACATCAGGTCATGCAAATATCATAATAGAGAGCTCATTATCAAAAATAGACCTCAAAAACGGATCCGAAATATCTGAGATAGTCAAAATACATATATAATGCCCGAAATCGGACCTGTAAATAGCCCAGAAATTGCCCGAGAAGATTAAGAAATTTAAAGGGCATAATGGGGCCAGGTCAAGGCCAGAATACGTGCCAATGGTCGAGCTCGGACCATGGGCCCGAGTGGCGAGAAGGCCTCACCGGGCAGTATCGGGTCAGGTCGTGCCATGGTCCAAATGGGCCATGGTCAAGCGGGGCCAAAGGGCCAAAGGGTTTGGTCGATAATACCAGCCTGGGCCAAGTAAGGGCCCAAGCTGGCCAAAAGCCAAAAGGGCCAAAGGGTCGTGGGTCATAGGGTCGGGTGGGCCACAAGTGGTCATGGGCATGACCCGCCCATCCCCTTTCTTCTTCCTCTTCATCTTCTTCAGAAATTTTTTTTTTTTTTGGTTACAACACAGGGCTTAATCACACCCTCACCGGTAATCAGCCGACGTCCGATGCACCGGCACCTCGGACGTCGGCCATCGTCCCAGAGCCGGAAAAAAACTACCGACCGTCCAAAGTGAAATTTTTTTTTTTTTTTTACAGACACCCTTCGGCTTACCTCACGCCCATCTAGTGACCTGGCCGACGGTCCGGTTGGCGGACGGTGCCCCGACACGAAGTTGGCCAATGCCACCGGTCGGAGAAACGTGACGTGGCCGATCACGTCGGCCAAGGAACCAAAAAATTTATTTATTATTTTTTTACTTGAGTCAATGACCCTCCTTCCTCTATGGTCACTGACCCCGGTACCGAGTCAGTCAAGTGCAAATATGTGGGAGAAACCCCACCGGCCAAATTATTATTAATTTTTTTTAATTGTAAAACAGTCATTAAAAAATAATAAAAATAATAATAATAAATAAAATTCATTTTAAAGCTTTGACCGATCATAACGCCAATCATGGCTCTGATACCAATTGATGGAATCTAAATGGATCTGACGATCCGACCATCCAAATTTAGCCTAAAGATCTAGGCGCACGATCAATCAAAAACCAATAAATATATAAACTATAAATATGCGCACCTTGAGCGTTAGCCATTGATGGTTGCCGATCTTCAACGATGTTCTCGCGTTCAATGTCTCCTAGCACAATGGGGATGCTCTAGCCAATAGGGAGGATTGAATTATGTCGAGCTATCGTTGGGACCAGACACCCCTTATATTTATAGCCAAAGAGTCCTATCCCATTAAGGATTAAAATTGCTAATTGTAGTGTGATTAGAAATCACAATCATACCTTAACTGAAAAACTCAACAATCAGTTGCCTATTCTCTTCAAACTCACCAGAATAGCAATTGTACATCTTAAGGTTGATCTTATACCATTCATCGGTCAACGGGTTTGACCATAGTGATGGCCACCAAAATAGGAACGTCTAACAAAACCCACTTGAGGTTTAGTGGAGGCTGTCTCCCATTACTCTTTGGAGGCAAAAAGCAGCTCCCCGTTATAATATAAGGTAATGTAATCTAGGCATATTTGGTTTCATGGAAAGTAAGGTAAAACTTATATGCGACAAATGACCTGTCAAAATCCGAGAACCATGATTTTCTATCTTCCGACCTTTCGGACTTCTCATCCGTGCGACTCTTATCACCCGTTTAGTAATATCACACAATTTTTTCACAGACGAAAATCATTGACTGATTTGAATAAGACGATGGAGATTTTTTTTTTTAAATCTTCCTTATGATAGATCTTAAGAGCATGACGCCCCTATCAAACGGTTTCATATTGATTCTAGATGGCACACATCCCCAAAAACTAAAGGTAGAGCCACGTTATGACTTGGGTGATCAATTGACCATCCAAACTTTTTAAAAATTTGTTATTAAACTTTAGGAGTCCTAATTAATATTAGTAGATTCTAATCTATCGAAAATTATCTTGACCACCCAAAATTATCAAAAATCTTCAAACAATTTTTTTATGGTATTTATTTTCATAACAAATATTTCTTATGAGATTTCTTTTGGTGTATATGCTCTAATATAATTAATTAAAATAAATAAATAATTTATTACACATAACAAGGTTTGAACTTAGAACCTACCTAACCTTCACAAAGCACTAAGAAAGCAATTCACTAAGATATGTAAGGAGAGAAAAAAAACTTAATGCATATATAATTATTTGTCATTTTGGTTTTTTAGTTTGGATGATCTTTTGCGGTATTATGACTATTTTTTTGTTAAGACATATTATTTGCCTATAATTTCTTTGATATGTATCAAACACAGGAGTTGGTTAATCCTACGTTTTCCTAGCTGGCAATGTGGTTACCCAAATAGCGGAAAACAAGGGGCAACAAAGGAATCCCATAATTTTTAACAACTTAGGTATCCATGAGAAAATATAGGAATATTATTTTACTTTCTCACATTTCCCGTGTTTTTATCCAAACATGCCCTTAACTCTTTTGCAAAATTTCAGTCTTTTTAAAAGAGCAATTTCAACAATTAATGAGTTTTGTAAGTTTGGCAGTACTAACCGAACACATCAAAATCATGAGGGCCAAACCAGCCACTCCCATCATTGCCAATCTTCTTACTTAGCTGTGAGAACTAGGCCTATCGACGGGTTGGATCAGTGCGGAGTTAGGATTTTTCTAATGAGGTCCCTCGTGAAGACCGGTTAGGCACAACTACTCGATCGTTAAGGGTCTGTTTGGTTTCAAAGGAAACTAGGGGAAATAAGGGAAAACTTATATGCGGTAAATGAATTACCGAGATTCCCGTTGTTTGGATGACATCTAAAGGGTCGGAAATTATCTTCACATTTTCCGTCAAAATCCGAGAAGAAATGCCGAAGAGTCCCTCGATTTTCTATTTTCCAAACCTTCGGACTTCTCATCTGTACTACTCTTCTCATAATACCACAAAAAAATTTCACGGACGAAAACCATTGACTGATTTGAATAAGACGATGGAGATTGTTTTTTTTTTCAATCTTCCTCATGATAGATCTTAAGATCATGATGCCCTTATCAGACGGTCTAATGTTGATTCTATATGACACACATCCCCAAAAATCAGAGGCAGAACCATGACTTGGGTGGTCAATTGACCACCCAAACTTTCTAAAAATTTGTTACTAAGCTTTAGGGGTCCTAATTTTTATTAGTGGATTTCCATCCATCCAAAATTATCTTGGCCACCCAAAATTATCAAAAATCTTCAAACAATTTTTTTATGGTAGTTGTTTTCATAACAAATATTTCTTCTTTTATTTTACTTAAATAAATCCCACAATTTTGCCCTATTTTTAAGCTCCCCTCCATATATTTAGGTGTTGCATGGACTTATTTTTGGAGAGATTTCTCTCACAAGGGCTCTACTATGTTGTAGAGCTATATACTCACATATATGGTGTATATGCTCTAGTATAATTAATTAAACAAAATAAACAATTTATTATATGTAACAAGGCTTAAACCTAGAACCTAGCCTTCACAAAGCACCAAGTCTACCACCAGAGCAATTCAATAATATATGTAAAGAGAAAAAAAATCTTAATACATATATAATTTTTTAGTTATTTGGATAATTTTTTTGTTAGGATATATTATTTTCTTACAATTTCCTGCTTATGTATCTAAACACAGGATTTAGTTAATCCTGTATTTTTCCAGCTAGCAATGTGGTTATCCAAACAACGAAAAACAAAGGGAAATAAAGGAATATCATGATTTCCTACAACTTAGGTATCCATGGGAAAATATAGGGATATTATTTTACTTTCCTACATTTCCCGTGTTTTTATCCAAACAGGCCCTAAAGGGTCTTCAAGATTTTTATTTAACGATAGGGGTACCAGGACCCCATAAGATAATATGGCTCCGCTATTGGGTCGTGTCAGCTTGCTACCGAACCTACCCGACGTGATTTTTTTAACTATTTCGCGCACATAAACTAACCCATTTTTGATGAAGCATTTGTTCCGACTTGTATCGGGTTGATCAAGCAAAATTTTTCCCTACTTATTCCAACCCGATATTTTATATATATACTACAAAAAATAAGTCTATTAGGCCTTATTTGGCGGAACGAGTTCTAGAAAAAACTCAGTAAAAACTTCAGATTTTAGGGAAACCAATTAATTTATGCTGTTTGGCAATCCCGTGGAACCCACAAATGAGAATTTTTTTAAAGAAAAACTCGGATAAAATATTTGGCCAAAATTTAGTAGAAAATCCATTCGGCCCACTACATGGGTTATTCCCATTAAAGAGAAATTTTATTTATTACCCTTGCATCCCGAAATTCGTTCTTTTCAACTCGGATATTTCATGCTAAAATCATTTGAATGCTTTGGATCAATTGATCGAGGTTTTTTTTCACCATAATTTTTCATATAATGGATCTTGAGACCATGTGCTTATCATCAAATGGTCAATTTTTTCTTTGATGTGGCACACATGTCAATACCTCTCTGTTCACACCCACGTGTTCTCTGAAAGCGCCTACGTCCCAGACCCTTGAAAAATTTTGATTTCTTCAGATCAAATGATAGAGATCTATTTTAACAAAGATCTTCCACAAAATAGATCTTGGTTTCATGGCGCATCAATCTGACGGTCAATTTTTTATTTCATGTATCACCGATACCCAAAAAATGACTCTTTATTCATATAGCACACATCATGCTCATCTGATCCAAAGCAATCAACAGTATTCAAGGGGTCTGGGACGTGGGCGCTTTCAGAGAACGCCTGGACGCGAATAGAGGTACCCATAAATAGCGACGCCAATAAATGTAACCCAACCATTAAGCCACCTAATTTGAAGGTCATGATCTAAAGATAATAAGTGAAAAGATTGACACCAAGCATAATCTTTATCATATGACTCAATGCACTCCAAAGCCATTATCCGATTCAGCAATTGATTGTATCGAATCATATAATAGAGATTGAGTTTTGCACCAATCTTTTACATCGTAGATCTGTAGATCATAACCTTTATATCAAACGGTTTAGATGCAACCTCACCTCATAATCGTACCATTTATTTGCACTGTAAAATCGTAACCTTGCCCCATCTCCTCCGGCCAACATGCATTGACTGCTTTGAATCTGACAAAGGAGGCTATTTTTTATCCCAATCTTTCACATGATGCATCTTGAGATCATGGGTATATCATTGGATGATTTTTTATTTTATTTTATGTGGCATCCATTCCAAAAAATGGCATGTGATTTGTATTTGAGCTTGATGTATGTCTCATGAGTTTAGAGTGATTGTTTGAGATTTGTACCACGCGGAATAAAAAACTAACTATCTGAGTGTATGCCTATGATCTCAAGACCCTTGTAAAAAGTTGGGACAAGAATAAAATTTCATGCTCTAATTCAAAGCGATTAATGCACTTTGGCCCAACGAGATCAAGTGAGGTTTCAGGTTCACATGGTGTGAAGAATGGTGCCTTAGGAAAATAATTTTACACACTGTAGCCAAATAGCTAAAAAAAATAAAATCAAACCATTGTAAAATTTTAAAAATAAAACTTCCAATGAGTTCTTCTATTTACAAGCCCATGTAAAGTTTTAAAAAAAAATCATTTCCATAAGTTTTGTCAAACAAGGCCTTAGCTGTAGTTTTTAGCTGTAAAAAACTGCCTCTATTAACAAAAAAAACTATTAAGACTATTAGCGGCAGTTTTTTGTTAATAACAGTAGGTTTTGATTTTCACTAATAGTCTTATTTTTTGTAGTGATAAAAAATAAGATTAAGTCTGGGTGCACTCCAATGTCAGGTTGGGTCTGGGTACACCCACATCCAAGTTCAATAAGGCATTGGAGCAGAATCGTGCCCATTTGATTGGTCGGTCATCTAATACTAGAACTTCTCTAAGAGCGAGTTTTAGAAATAAGGTCAAGAGCATGGGTCAAAAAATCATCCGATACCAATACGTATCGGTTTTAGACTTGGGCGATACGATACAAAGGCATTGTATCGTACCCCCTTAAAAATAATGTACTTATCGTCTAATACGGGCAATATATCACCCGTATCGGACGATACGGATGATACATTGAAATTATTGGACGATAATTTCAATGTATCGTCCGATAATATGTATATATATATTTTTTTCAATTGCCTATACAATCGATGGCGACTATGTAAACGATCGCCATCGATTGTGTAGACAATCATATAAAAAATCGAAAAAAAATTATTTATTTATTTATTTTTCGATTGTCAATACAGTCGCCATCGATTATATAGATAATAAAAAAAATCAATAAATTCAATGTATCAAACCAATACATTCAATGAATCTCAATATATCGATTTACCAATATTTTAATCCTTGGTCAAGAGCGTTTAGGATAAAAAAAAGTAGCCGTAAGGCCGCACCACCATTGATAGAATTGGAATACTACTCTATCATTCCCTCTTTAGACGACATCCAATTCAAACATCCAACATTCCAACCCCACACTCACCAAGCGGAGCCAGTCACATCGATACATCCGCCACTTTAAAACTCACTTTGGGATGTAGCGTAAAATGTAAGATTACAAGTAATTATACATTTTTCAACCCGAACTTAAGATTCTAACATAACCGATCTCCACCGTACATTTATGAGGAATTAGAATATGTTAATCATCTAGATCGAAAGCTTGCAACATATATTTGGTACTTACGATTTGAAAACACTATCTAAATCATTTGATTTCAAGGTCATGTGACCAGGAAAGACTTTTTTTACATGATTTTAAACATCGGCCACATTAGAAATATATATTGCTCCATGATATAATATTGGTCAATATTAAGTCATATTTGGTCAATATACATTTATTATGAATTGGCCTCTATTATGAACTGGCCATAATACTAAAAATGCCCTTTGGAAAATTTTTAATATAACTTTAATAATTTTATTTTTTTAATATTTTAAAAGTCAAAGAATATAGGTAGTTTAATATCCGACATATCCAATAAGTATCAGTTTTTAAATCACTGAACGGGGCAATAGGTGCAAGAGTCTCAGAAATGTAAGTCTTTTCTTTTACATAAGGTGCAAGTAATTGCTCCCTTTAATGTTTAATGTCTTAAAATCTCTCCAATCATTGAAGATCATCAGTTCAAGTATAACAAGTATCCATAAGAGAGAATGCTACTGCTGAACATGGAATCACATATAACGTGCATTGCTATATAGAGCCCGTTCGTTAAAAACGGAAACTTTTTCTTGGAAAAAATAAATAAGCAGAAAGCTACCTAAATAAGTGTTAGCCTTACAATTGAGAGAAAAGTAGAAAGAGAGAATGGAGTTGCTATTTAAATTTCAACGTCACTGCCAAAGTGACAACAAGATTTACAAAGCTTCTTCTTGTACCTTAAGAAGGTTCTTTACTTTCCTCTTAGATCTCGAAGGTGACAACAATGTCGATCGTAAGCATATTATCTACCGTTGGATCACTCTCAGCAGTGCGATCATCGAGAGGGAGGCCGGTCCTGGCTGTCCGATCAAGCAGCCTCGCTCTCCCCATCCTGACCCACCTGGAGAAGAAGTGTGCGACGCCTCTCCCTGTTTTACGTCACGTAGCGGACGCCATGGCTGCCGATATGCGAGCAGGGCTCGTGCGTGAAGGGGCAAGCGAACTGAAGATGATACTAACCTATGTTAATAGCTTGCCTTCTGGGTATGTATTTGACTTTTATTTGTTTGATGTTTCTTTCTTCTTCAATCCTTGTTTGTTGAAAAAAAAAAAAGTTCTGGGTTCAACAAAGAACTGGATTTTTCTTCTTTGTGGGTTTTTTTTTTTTTTTTATTAAATTTGTAATTTTAGTTAGTGGGTTATTTAATTCTTCAAGAGGATTTTTCTGGGTGTAGTTTTCTTTGATTCTTTTCAATTGAGGTCTCTGTGTGATGTGGAATGGAGATCATGATTATTTTTATTTAGAGAGTGTTGATAGGAATGATTTAAAGAAATTATAATAATATTAGTAATAATTATTTTAGAGAAATTATAATGATATTAGTAATAGTAATTTTAGAGAAATTATAATAATGTTAGTAATAATAAGAAGAAGAAATCTTCTTAATTTCACTTTTGAAAGAAAGAACTGGATTCTTGTTCTTTGTGTCTGTGGACTGTGTGTGTGTTTTTTTTGTCCTCTTTTGGTAATTTTAGTTAGTGGGTTATTTGGTTCTTCAACAGGATTTTTCTGGGTTGCCCTGGTGTTTTTTTTTTAATTGATGTCTCTGTATGATGTGGAAAGTAGATCATGATTACTTTTATTTAGAGAGTGTTGATAGGCATGATTTAGAGAAATCATAATATTAATAATAATAAGAGGAAGAAATCATCTTAATCTGACTGTTTGAAAGCAATAAGACTGAATTTAGATAGTTGTCATAGTTAATTAAAAAATTAAAAGAAAAAGTGGCATTTATTTCAGGGAATGTTTTGAAATCAAGTAAAGTAGAACATGAATATTAAATTTTGGTGACCTTATGTTATACGTTTTTTGTCTACCCTGGTGATTTTTTTACATCAAAGATTATTTACAGAATTTGGCAATTCTTTTAATTATGTAGAGATCTGAGTGTGTTCTTTGTGTTTTAATAGGATTGAGAAGGGCCTGTTTTATGCCCTGGATTTGGGCGGTACGAATTTCCGAGTGCTAAGGGTGCAATTGGGAGGGAAGGAAAATCGCGTTATTGACACTGAATTTGACCAAGTATCGATTCCTCAGGAACTGATGTTTGGTACTTCTGAGGTCGGATTATTTATTTAATTTATCGAAATGGATTATGTTTGGTATTTATGTGATCTATATGGATGCTTTTCTATGTGTGGTTCTTGACCAAGTTTATACATCTGCAGGAATTGTTTGATTTTATTGCTTCTGGGCTCAGCAACTTTGCCCAAAAAGAAAGTGGAAAATTTCACCTGTCCCATGGAAGGAAAAGGGAGATTGGTTTTACTTTCTCTTTCCCTGTGAAACAAACTTCTATTGATTCTGGCATATTAATCAAGTGGACAAAGGGGTTTGCAGTCTCTGGAACAGTTAGTATTTCAATTTCATTTACTTTACTTTTAAATGGTGTATCCAAAATCTCTTATATTTTCCTTTTTAATGGCTTTTCAGTCCTCTTTGGGTTGAATTTTAGACCATAGGTTTTATTTCTAGGATTGCTTCTAATATTGAAATTCTTCATTGAAGAGAGTTTTAACATAAGTATGAATCCTTAATTTTCATGTTAGATTATTTTGCTTCAATGCAAGTCCATGTAACTATGTTTTGTGAGTATTACTGACTTTACGGTCCTCTAAATTATATGTGCGCTCTATAATCCTTTCAGTTCCCTTGATTTTTTATTTTTTATTGCTTTGGTTAGCATTACAAGAAGAACATGTTCCACAATCGAGGGACAACTTAGCAATATAAATAATTTCCGACTTAATATTTTTGATAAAAAAAAAAGAACTTTTTTACTAAGTTCAGTTGATTTCTATCATTTTTATTTTGCTTTGGTCAGGACTGTTTTCGGGAAGCGCATTTTGGATTTTTTTAACAGTCACTGATATACATATTCTTCTTGATGCAAATTTTAACTAAAAACCGCTCTCTGGACAGGCGGGAAGAGATGTAGTTGCTTGTTTGAATGAAGCAATGGAAAGGCAGGGACTAGATATGCGGGTATCTGCTCTGGTAGGTTTTAGAAGTTCTGAAACCAGTGTTGAACATTATGTTTCCAATGCACATATTAGAGATTCCTGTAAATGACCAACATATTCCATTCCTGTGAGACAGGTTAATGATACTGTGGCGACGCTAGCCGGAGCACGTTACTGGGATGACAACGTGATGGTTGCTGTAATTTTGGGCACCGGAACTAATGCATGCTACGTGGAACAGATGGATGCTATCCCGAAGCTGCATGGCGAAAAGTCTAGTTCTGGGAGAATGGTTTGTAACAATCTATTGCTTTACTTTATAAATTTTGAATCATAAAATCTATTCTCAGTTGATTAGTTAAAGCAAGTCCGCTAAATATTCTATCTGTACAGATCATCAATACCGAGTGGGGAGCGTTCTCAAATGGTCTTCCATTGACCGAGTTCGATAATGATATGGATGCTGCTAGTATAAACCCTGGTGAGCAGGTACACAGATTTCAAGATACCATTTTATTTAAGTTTGGATGCATAAGTTCTCTGTTATCTTCCGCTTTAAAACTTTACTCTGATTTGCTATTTAACATATTTCTATGTGGGCAGATTTTTGAGAAGACAATCTCCGGTATGTATTTGGGTGAAATTGTAAGACGAGTTTTGCTCAAGATGGCTAAAGCAGCTGCTTTGTTTGGTGATTCTATCCCTGAAAAGCTTTCCACACCTTTTGTACTGAGGCAAGCATATATATCTTTCTTCATTATGTATAACAGCAAGATCTGGCAAAGAAATGTATATATATATATATATATATATATATATATATATATATATATATATATATATATATATATATAATAACATAAGAGATCTGAAACACATCACAATAGTCATGTCAGTGCTCTTATTTACCCTCAAAATCACAGACTAATATCCGATAATATGACCTTCAAATGGTCTTATACTGTACAAGATTGTGTAGGCTATAATCAAACAAAGATTTATCACTCCGCATCATCCACAACATTGTTCAAAATTTCGGCTGAAATGTTTCGGTTTCGGTCCCCACCGAAACCAAAACGAAAACTGAAATTTTTGTTATTTTCTGGCACTGTAGCAAATTTTGGCCGAAATTTCGGTTTCGGTCCCCACCGAAACCAAAACAAAATCCGGAATTTTGATTCTTGATCTACAATACAACAATTTCCAAAATTAAAATGCTTAAATACTAATATTTGATTCCCTCTGTCAAAATTGTGCATTGATGAAAGATGCACATGTAGGTGATATAGAAGGCTGGCCCAACCAAATCTCTTCGGTCTCATCAGATTCTAGGGACAAAGACATTTATCCCTTCCAACCAATAGTGGAAGCTGAGCAGAGAAAAGGAATGGTAGCTTATGTTGCCAAAGAGAAGATAGTGGTGACCTTTAGGGAGTGTTCTGTCAGAAATTTGATCGCAAAAAGAAAGTCTGTAGCAGAATCCCATCCATATAATTGTCACGAAGAAAGTGAATATCTGACTGAATGAGCTTGGTATCTTCTTGGAAACATAGATTTCGAGCAATCGTAACAGCACTTATATTGTCATCATTAAGTGTGTTGTAGATAGCTTTAAAACACCTTAATCGGAGAGGAGCAGGAAAAAATCTCTCCAAAATTCTCTTTAATATAATTAACTTCACCTTCAACATCACACTTGCTATTCCATCATATAGATGGAGATCCATGTGACATAATGATGCTGGTTGTAGATTATCCACCATCAACACAACTAGCCTAATCATAATCTGCATAAGTTCCAAGCTCCTCCTACACAGTCATCAACGATTATAAGAGCCCCATCTGGATTTTCTGATAAGACTCCTAGAAACAACAGTCTATTGAGAATATCAAGGCTTGGTACTAGAACCGATGAGTTGCTTGTATGAATTAGGATTATTCTATTATTAACACCCTTTTGAATGACGCCTATGTAACTTAGATATGGACATGAGCGTTAGAGTTCAATATGGAAAGGAGGTTATCGGACACCTTGACACTAGAAAACTAGACACGTAGGAATATCAGTTCATTTATATATATGTGCGTGTGTGTGCAAATATCAGTTCATTTATGAATACAACATGTAAAACTTACCCAAATAACAGAAACACGGTAGGTTTTGGAATAAATAATGGTTTTTTTCCCTTTTTCTGTGCAAAATATAAAAATAAAATGGGAGTGTTCAGACATAATGATAGTTGTCTCGACAAGTGTCCAACATGGCAGGATTTGGAACAACAGAGTGTCCCAAGTCACAGGAAATTATCACCTCTGAAAAGATAATTGTGTCCTTAATTTTGAAATAGTATATCCTGCATTCACTTTTGGATAAGCCATTTATCATAAAGATAAATGGTCGTTGGATATTTCAATTATTTTGTGAACCTATGGAACCATTTTTTGTCCCTTAGATGTTCTCACAAGTTGTTTAAAATGCTTTTTTATTTTGAAAATTTTCATAAGGTGTTTGAAGTGGATCCATGTAATCTATAAAGCTTGACAAATGTTGATTCTAGATTAACTCCATTATGCTCAAGTGGGGTATTTAATTAAGGAGGCCATTAAGTTCATATTCAGTGCTAAGACTATCAACAAAATATGTAGTAGGAGAATTGTCTCCTCTTGCCAACAATCGAATAGAGAAGGTATTTCAAGCATTGAATTGAGGAAACATGAACAGCATAAAGGAACTTCTCAAAAACTTCTATACAGAACTGGAAAATATTAAGACATTCATTCATGAGATTATGATGAATTATGAAGGCCATTTTTCGTTGTTGCAGCTGCTATGGCAGAGAAAGCTGCTACAATACTAACAAATAGTTTTCTAATTATATCTAAGAAAGAGCTTCCTTAACCACGGTTTCTTAACATTCACGAGAATTCAAACTTAATTTTGATGTCTAGTTGACTTCGTTAAAAATTAAAATGATAGAAAAGGGTTGTACAGGTTCATATGTAAAACTAGGTGTAACGTGTGCAGATAAATCTGTTTGGTGGTTAACTATATTGAGGTTAAAGTTATTTAGGGAATGCACCACACACGCACATACACACAAAAAAAAACTTGGAGAGAGGATGTTTCTCCAAATTATATATGCATTCAAAAGGAAGGTGTTGTGTGAGTATGCAGCATTTTCACGTTTCACACGCACGCCACATCACGTGCCACAGGGCACATGATTGCAGGTTACTCCACATTTGCTACGGTTTTATAAATAAACAAAAAATTCAACTTTTTGCCCTTCATTTCACAGGTCAAAGTTATGGGTTTCCACCCAAACTGTCGCCTTAAAAAAATTTCACCTTTGACCACAAAATTTTCACCCAAAATTTCACCATATATATATATATATATATATATATATATATGTCCTCATATTTTCCTCATTCTTGCTATGCTGATGAACTCCCTATCCAATTACTTTACATACTTTTCCTGATTAAAGTACCCAAAACAGTTCATGAAGTAAATTTGTAGAAATATGTTATATGGAAATTATATACTGAACTCTTCTCCAAACTGTCCTTGCAGAACTCCTGATCTATGTGCAATGCAGCAGGACAGCTCTCCCAATTTAGAATCTGTTGGAAAATTCCTAAGCGACGTCATTGGGGTAATTTCCCTTGAATAAAATAACCTTTATTATTTTACTTTACTTCTAAATTTAAAAAAAAAAAACCTCACTCTTACAACCAAGAAGAAATTGCAAATTAATCTTTTAATCGCGCATTGACATTAGGTACATGGCTCCTCCTTAAGCACTCGGAAGATCGTCGTAGAGGTATGTGACACTATTGTGAAGCGTGGCGGACGGTTAGCCGGAGCAGGCATCGTCGGCATTCTCCAGAAGATGGAACAAGACTCAAAAGGTCTGGTTTTAGGAAAGAGGACAGTGGTGGCAATGGATGGAGGATTATATGAGCATTATCCCCACTATAGGAGGTATCTCCAAGACGCGGTCACGGAACTACTTGGGTCCGAGATCTCAAAGAACGTAATCATAGAGCATTCAAAAGATGGTTCCGGAATTGGCGCTGCATTGTTGGCGGCTGCAAATTCCAAGTATCAAAATTGGTTGTAGGAGTGAGTGGAGAGTGACCAGATCAATAAGATGGTGTTATTCTTTTTTAACATTGTTCTCGTTAGTTGTATTAGGTGTCTCAGTAAAATCGAGAAATGAGAGATGGAGTTGAAGTAATAATCTATATGTCCCTTCCTGAGTTTGTTTCGGAACTGTAATTTGCAAGTGTTGACTGGCATGGAGTTGTAGAGAATGCCTAATTTGTTTTTTTATTTCTCATGCTTGGGATTTTGGAATAAACAAGTGGTTTTGTTGGTTGGTATATGGTCACATTTATTCATGAAATGGGTTGAATTGCTATAATTCTCGATGTCGCAAAATCATTCTATTAGATTGAATGTATTTATTTGATCGAATAAGTATTTTTTGTCAGAATTGAGAAATTTTATGGCTTAGCTCTTTTCTTATCAATTTTTGAAGAAATGGAAGGGATGCAAATTTCAAGTATTAAATGAAATGGGTGGATTGAAATCAACAATATATGAGATAGTATGGTAGAAAGAACTATATGAACGTTTCTACCACACTATTTATTAGTATACAAATTTGTATTGTATATATATGGGATCTCCACACTATATATTAGTATACAAATTTGTTATATATATATGGGATCAATCCATATGTATCCACATACATGTACCTGTAAATTACGTTTATGCACATGTAAGTAGTCAGTAATCCAATTGTATTTCTTCGCGACATCCATTTGTATTGATTCTGATCAATCTGAAATGTCAATTGCTCTAAGATTTGAGATTATTTAATATGGATCCCTGGATCCAGTTGGGCCATAGAGGTTTTCATTTGTAAAGTGCTTTTGGTATTTATAGTAATTGACAGTTATGTCATTGTGATTAGAATCTGAAATTGCTGCTGACTGTTAGAAGTAGGATTTAGAAGTTGAAATTGAATGATTGTATCGAATTGTCCCCCCCCATTATTTAATAACAAGTTCTGGGACATAATAACCAAGTTTGGATTCAGAAATCATTTGATGAAATGGCGTCTTAAGCAATAAAATAAGTTTATTACATAGTTTGCATGCATTAACATTACTACCATAAAAGAACAATTCAACGTATAATTAAAGCATGTATCACAATGATAAAAGATCGAAAGAATTCGTCAAATTCGAAAAAAAAAAAAAATCAAGAAAAATTTGGAGAGTGAAGCGAATTTTCGGCAAAAAGTTTGGCAGATCTATTTGGAGAATTTTACCAAAATTTTGATATAAGTCGGAGAATTTGATGACAGAGTTCTGGGATCTTTAATATTAGAAATGCATTGTCACTGATTCTTAAGGAAGATTCATGTAAGTTTTATTTTTAGGAACCTATAAAAATAATATTATCTTTCGGATTAATGGGGCATCATAGTTGGGCCAAGATGAGCACATGATGTTCTTTCCAAACAGCCTAAAAACAGAGATCTCTACAAAAAAAATTACCATATTTGAAGCTCAATTTTACCCATTCAGCATAATGAAGTTCTTGGGTTGAGGTCTCTTGAAATAGTAATTCTCCTAATCTCTTGGGCATAGTGACAAATTTCGTTTTCGGTAATATTTCGCTGGGGGTTTCGGATTAATTTCGATGCCTTTCAGAACAAATTTGGGAAAGTTTCGGGGATTAAAACTATACAAAAAATATATTTAATGTTTTTTTTTAAATTACTAAAATATGTACTAAATTACTAACATATTTAAAATAAAAAAATAAAATTTTCAAGTATAAAAAAAATAAATACCGAAATTTTCGAAATTTAGCCAAAAAATACTGAAAATTTCCCGAAGTTTTCGATCGACCCCCTTTTCGATGAATTTTACAAAATTTCGACCCCCTTTTCGATCGACCCCCTTTTCTTGGCTTGATGACTCTTGAATTAGTAATTATAAAGTTTCCTTTAGCTTGAGGAAATTTTATGTTACTCGCCTCAATTACAGTAGCATCTACTGCAGATGTTGCAGTCGAGGATCTACGGTTAGGATGCTAACAATAGGTTGTGGATTGAAGGGGATTCCAAATTTCCATCAAGGTAACAACCGTCTAGTGACAATTTTCTCGGAAATAGGGGTCGGCCTAACCTTTCGAAGAAATTTCCGTGATTTCTATGAAATTGCCAAATTTTCATTAATTTCAAGACTTCTTATAAAATAATGATTTTTTTTTAAAATTCTAATCATTTTAAGTAATAAATAAATTTTTTATAAATATTAAATATTATATATATATATATATATATAAGGCCTGCGATATGCGCGGACACGTAGCGCCCTTTTTTTGAAGTGATAGCTGGCATGAGAACCACTTTCATACTAGAGTTACACTTTTAAAATTTTTGGGTTTTTTGCATATACCCCGTTGAGATATGCCGATATTGCATCAAACTCCCTGAGTTATGGGTATTTATTCTGTAGCCCTTACTTTTGTGTTTTTGTTTCATATGCCCGTTTTGCCATTAATTAGTGGCGAGTTTATGGATGGAGGGACTATTTTGCCCTTAATGAAATCAATATTCTAAAAATACTACCATTCAAAAAGGCCCTTCATTCATCTATATTTATAAGTCACGCCATTAAAGTTTACCACTCTAAAAGGCCCTTCATTCACTTTTATTTACAAGTCATGTCATTATAGTTTACCATCATTATAAAAAGAGTACTTCTAAATCCACCCACAAAATTTTTGAGTTCACCCACGCTGAAACATATCGACTACATTGAATCAGATGATGGAGATTGTTTATCATCCCAATCTTTCCTGAGATCGATCTTTAGATCATGAGTATACTATTAGATGGTCGATTTTTTATTTCATGTGATACACACCCATAAAAGTGACCTTAAAATCAATTTTAAGCGTGCACATGATGTTAAGGTCACTTTTCTGATATGTGTCACATGAAATAAAATACTGACCGTCTGATGGTATGCCAATAATCTCAAGATCCATCGTGTAAAATATCATAAAACATCTGGTGGGTCTTGAATCATTTATCCTCCCAATGTTTCACACCATGGATCTTGAGATTATCGGCGTACCATCATATGATCACTTTCAAAGATAGCCATAATGAACCTAGCCCATATCACAACCAGGTCCATACATACTTCTTCGAAGAGAAACTGAGAAACTTTGCAAGTATGTAATCCCAATAAAAGTAACAAGTCGAAATTTGTCATAACGAACTAAAAAATATGATGAATCGGGCCTTTCAATTCAAATGCGCAATCAAGGTTGCGTCATATCGCACCAAACCCCACATAATAAATAAGTTGAAATTACGTAGCATTAAAAACATAAGAGTAATAAACCTGAAATAAAAGACAATACTGGTTTTGCATATCTCATATAATTGCTGAAAATGATATTAAGTTACATACTTATATTGCACAGGCTTTAGTTAACATTTGGTACTTATCCTTTGATAAGGGTAGTTAGTCAGGTCGTGCCCAGTCTAGCCTTTTTAGGGTCAAACATCAAAAGGCGTAAATGATTCAAAACCCATCATATGTTTTTCTGATGTTTCACAGGATGGATCTTGAGATTATCGGCATACCATCAAATAGTCAATATTTTATTTTACGTGGCACACATCTCAAAAAAGTGACCTTAACGTCACGTGCACTCTTAAAATTGATTTTAAGGTCACTTTTATGGGTGTGTATCACATGAAATAAAAAATCGACCATCTGATAGTATACTCATGATCTAAAGATCGATCTCATGAAAGATTGGGATGATAAACAATCTTCATTGTCTGATTCAATGCAGTCGATGTGTTTCAGCGTGGCTGAACTCAAAAATTTTGTGGGTGGATTTAAAAGTACTCTTTTTATAATGGTGGTAAACTATAATGACATGACTTGTAAATAAGGGTGAATGAAGGGCCTTTTAGAATGGTGGTAAACTTTAATGGCATGACTTGTAAATGTAGATGAATGAAGGGCCTTTTAGAATGATAGTATTTTCATAATATTGATTTCATTAAGGGCAAAATAGTACCTCCATCCATAAACTCAAGGCTAGTTAATGGCAAGGGGGGTATATAAAACAAAAACACAAAAGTAAGGGCTACAAAATAAATACCCATAACTCAGGGGGTTTAATGCAATATCGGCATATCTCAGCGGGGTATATGCAAAAAACCCAAAAAAAATTAAAGGTTAAATATTCTTAAAGCCGTCATTCTTCATTTTTTTTAAGTCTCTTTTTTCTTTCTTCTCTCCACTTTTTCAAAAAAATGTCAAAGTTATTTTTTTTTCAGATATATTTTACTCAAAAAATATGAGCGTCCGATGGCAAAAGCGCTAGCACCTTGGCAGCGAAGCGTCGACACCCCGATAGTGAGACACTGACACCCCGGCGCTGAGGTGTCAGCCTCTATATCGAGGTGTCGGCACTTCACTAAAAAAAAAAAAAAAGAGACGTTGGCACCTCTATATCAAGATGTTGGCGCTTTGATATAAAAAATTAAAAATTTAGTGAAACGCCAATACCTCTCTCTATATTGGGGGTGCTGAGGCCTAAAATTTTTTTAAAAAATTATCAAAGTGTCGCCATCTCAATATTTTTTTTATCAAAGCACCGGTACCTCGATATAGAGGCGCCGACGCCTTTTTTTTTTTTTTTTTTTAAGCGAAGCATCGGTACCTCGATATAAAGGCATTTGCACCTCGGCACCCGAGTGCCAACACCTCGCTATCGGGGTGTCGGCACTTCGCTGTCGAGGTGCTAGCGCTTCGCTACCGGGCACTCATATTTTTGGAGTAAAATATACCTGAAAAGGTAAGTCTGACCTTTCTTTAAAAAAAAAGAGAAAAAAGAGAGAAAAGAAAAAAAGACTTAAAAAAGACTTCTAAAAAAGTCAAAAATTACGATTGAAAAAGAATATAACTTTTTTAAGTATTTTAAAAGTTTAACCCTGTTTAGTAAAGTGGGCCCCATGCCACTCATCACTTCACAAAAAAGGCGCTACATGTCGCACTCATATAAATTGGCGTAGAGATATCTCTACGCTCGGTGCATTTTTCCTTTTCCCATATATATATATATATATATATATATATTATACACCCCAAAATTTATCCTAAATAACCTCGACCGAAATATTGCCGAAAACACAATTTGTCACTATGGTTGGTTGTAACCCCATTGCTCTACACCGCCAAATACCAAAAACCCCATATTTCTCCATCATGTCGGGACATCAGCACTTTAGTAGATGCAAGAGTCCCGGTGGTACCCAAGTCGGATACCTTATACCAACTCTTTTGTGTTACGATTTAGGAATATCGGTCGGAGTCTTAAGGTTGTGTTTGGCATAGCTCTCTGCTAACTCCCTGTCATAGTAGGGTTTATTTGCTTTACGAGGTTCTCATCAGACGGTCAATTTTTTATTACACATGGCACGTATCTCAAAAAATGACCCTAAAATCATATGACCCCCATCACGCTCAAACATGATTTTAGTGTCACTTTTTAAGATGTATGTCATGTGTAATAAAAAATCGACCGTCTGATGGTACGCTTGTGATCCATAGATACATTGTGTAAAAGATGGGGACGAAAAATGACCTCCACCATCTGACACAAAGGCAGTCAATGCATGTCAGGTAGAGGAGATGGGGTGAAAAAGTAGCCTTTTGGGGTGAGTATAATGGTACCCTTTGTCAATTTGTCTTCTATAATTCTATGTTTGAGCTCGATGTCAGTGCTTGGCCATTTGGATCAATTGCTATTTTTTTTTTAAATATTAAATTTATTTTTAATCTCCGAAACTTTCCTGAAGTTTTTCCAAAATGTATCGAAATTAATCCAAAATGTACCGAAAGGACCCCCCACCGAAAAATTATTGAAAACGAAAATTGTCACAATGATATATATATATATATATATAAGAAATAAAGAAAGAGAGAGAAGTCCAAGAGGCACGGGATAAAAGGCCCAACGTTTTAAAGCCTAATGAGGGGTGGCTTCCAATGGCCAACGGTTGCTGCTAAAGGCTTTTAAGCCAAAGATGCGTCACACAACGGCTAAAAGATCTTAAACAGTCTTTTTGTAGTGTCTTTTCACATTTATCTCGGAAGAAGTTTCTTTTTAGATTTTGGTATATCTCTTCGCCACACAAATATGAAATCTCTTCACGCTCATCTGAAAAGACATAATAGTTTGAAAATTTCTCTATAAATAGAATCTCTATTAGAAAGATACAACATAAATAATCATCTTTCTCTCTTATTTTTTTATTTTATTTGTTTATAATTTATTTTTTTATCAAAAAAATTGTGTGCCATGTTCTTTTTTTAGAAAGTGAAATAAAAAATATATATATACAATTCTTGACAAAATCGGACTTTGTTGTATCCTGAAGACAAATTTGTTAAGAACCCAATTACATATTCGTTTATCCGACAAAGTGAGGGCGTCTATTCTCTTTAAGATATCGTAGTATTTATATCAGTGTATGTGTGGAGTGCTTTTAATACACATGATTATTGGACACCCATGGTAGAGTAACTCTTTATATAAACTCTCAATTCAACCTAGTTAGAAGTTAAGTTTGGATTGGACAAACTAAGTTAAAAATATAAGGGAGGTTTAAGTTGGGTCAAGGTGGCTGAAACTTGACTTGACAACTTAGGCCTTGTTTGATAATATGGAAATGTAATTTTATAAGTGGAAATGAAATTTAGTTTCTAATTGTTGTTGTTTGATAGCTATGTAAGAAGATGGAAATGAAATTAAGTCGGCCTCGCATGGAAATCCATGAAAAATAAATTTCCATGCACTAAATTATTTTAGCAGGAAACCATTTCAACCTTTTAAGTGGTTGAAATTGAGTTTCCCACTAACAAAATAATAATTTTTTGTTATTACAAATCTAAAGTTACTTGTAAAAAATCTAAAAATAAAATAAAATCTTTTGACTATTAAAAAGTAACATTAATTTTTATGACCATCATACTAGCACGATCACTATCACCACCACATTATATACATCATACTCTTTTAAGCTAATATTTGACTTTATTCAAAGTTTAAATTTAAACAAATTTTAACTGAATTTATAAGCTATATAAAGTTTTGACTTTTGATCAAACTTTGACTACTAAAGCATGATGATAAGTTGTAAGTTAGTAATATATTATCAAAATTTTAAGGGTCAAAGGTTGACTTCAAGGTCAAACTTTGACTATAATTAAAATTTTACACTCCAATAATTTGATAACAAAAAAAAGATACTGTTGTGTTAATGTATAATTTGATACTAGATTCCCAATTATATTCGTCAATAATTTGACCTTTAGTCAAACTTTGACTTTTACACCAAATTTATTTTTAGTCAAACTCGAAACCTGCTTATAGATAGAGTTTACTACTACATAAATTTATACCGTATCAATGCAATTTTTCTTCGATCAAAGTTTGATTTTTGGTCAAAGTTTGATTTTCTATAAAATGTTATAAATTTTAATTAGTGAAATATTATAATTAAAAATATCTAGCATTTTTTAATTTGTAACTTGAAAATACATTGCCTCAATTTTATTGGTCAAAGTTTGACTTTTAGTCAAAGATAAGTGTATCTTGATATTTGATCAAACTTTGACTTTTTAACACAATTTGATTTTTTTGAACTTCTATATCCCCAAAGAGATTATCATTTTTTTAATTTATTATTTTGTAGTACATTATCAAAATTTTATTTTACTCTTTTTTACATTTGGTCAAAGTTTGACTTTTTTAAGAGTTGATATTTGGTCAAATTTTTTACTAGTGTAACCTAGCGATGGATACAAATACTGTTATGTTAATTTGTAGGTTAACGGTAGATTGTCGAATTTTTTATTGGTCAAAGTTAAAATATTTAGTCAAAGTTTGACTTTTAAAAAACATTAAAATTTCTTTCAAGTTTAGAAATTGAATTTTGTTTCAACATACCTTATAGTACATACTAACATTTACTATGTAACTTTATATTTTAGTCTTAAAAATTTTTATTAATCAAAGTTTTACGTTTGATCAAAGTTTGACTTTTATTAAAAGTGAATATTTGATCAAATTTTAACTAGTGTAACCTAACAATATATATGAATACTATTATATTAATTTGCAATTGAACTTTTTTAATTTGTTGGCACATTGCAAAATTTTCTCTTAGTTAAAGTTGAAATTTAGGTCAAAGTTTGACTTTTATAAAAATTTCATTTCATTTCAACGCATAAATTTATATTAGATACTAGCATTTACAACTTTGTTATTTAGCTTTACATATTTTGATTAATCAAAAGTTTAAGTTTGGTTAAAGTTTGACTTTTTATTTGAGTTTGACTTTTCAAATCCTGACTTACGTAACTTGGTAATAAACAGTGATTACTACGGTATTAATTTGTAACGTAATAAAATATCATTAAAAAAATTATTGATTAATAATAAATATTAATCAAATTATTGGTTAATCATGATTTTAATAATAAATTATCAAAACTTAAAAACTCATTTTCAAGAATATTAATTAAACAAGAGAAATCAATTTTCAATAAAAGTCATTTCTCAAACAGTAAAAAATTCATTTCTAGAGGAAATCAACTAAAAACTTGATTTCATTTCCTCTTTGGAGTTTCATTGCTATCAAATAGGGCTTTAATAACAACTTAATAAATATGAAGTCAAATCCAACTCATGATGGGTTGGTTCACTTGACCGGTGCACCCCTATTGGTGGATTTATGCTCTTCACCATATTTTACCGGTTACATGGTTGTCCATAAACTTGATATTGTGTTTGGTGAACTCTTATAAGAGCAGTCACAACTCTCGATAACTGCTCTCCACCAAAGCAAATAAAATCTATAGAAAGTACAAAAGAATAATTTTATTACTTAAAACAGTTCCCCGGTGTCTGAGGCAAAATTAAGGCTGCCAACGGGCCAAGCCTCCCTAAAATTTATCTCGACCCTAAGGGCCAAATTGAGGCCCTAGCCCGGCCCTAAGTTAGGCGGACTTTGGTATGCCCAACCCTATCGCTAACTTAAGCAGGTGGGAATGGGAATGGGAATGGGATTGGGGTCAGGAACTTTTGCTATTACTAGGCCTGACAGACAACGGGCTTTTGGTTTCGAGGCCTAACCTTACCCTTTTACCTCATTTTTAAACCTTAGCTTTGAGATTTTAGGAATGGGCTGACAGGCCAGCCCCATCCTATTGACAGCCTTAGGCAAAATGCTGTATTACTAAATGTAGAAGTAATTGCCCACTAGAGCCAATGAGTGAAAGAATCACTCTTTAGCGCGAAAGAGCTAACCCATTGAAAGATTCAAAGTTGCTCAAGAGAAAGAAGAAATAGTGGCTTGAACATGTCTTAGCCAAAAAATCATGTATATATGTTGATGCCATCCATCCGATCCATAAATTTTCATATCAACCATCCATAAACTTTCATATCAATCATTAAAAATCAAGAAAAGTTACAAACAACGGATAAGTTTTGTGCAGGCGACTGACATGGCGCGACGTGATTGGCTGCTCCAACCTGCATTGCTTAGCCCCACTACACTTGCAGTCGATTGTGTCGCGCCACATCAATTATATGCACTTTGCCTCTACAAAACCTGTCTGCCATAAAATAGTGTCTAAAAATAAATAACAATGTTTAATATTAAAGTTGGACAGTATTATATAATGGAAAATTTTTCATAGACAATTTTGCACATATTGAGGCCCAAGTACTACAGTCGGTTATGCGGCGCCACATAAACTGTCTGTAAAATCGTCTACCAAACTTTGTCCACCGTTATAATTTTCCAATTGAAGTTACAGATCGGATGGAGTGGATGATTTTCGGGCCCACTGCCGTTCAATGTATGAGCTGTGATCGGGTCAGGTAGTCGGCTCCCTCCATGGCTCCATATCAGTATTTCCAACCTTTCCCTCCGTTCTCCGTTGACAAAAGAGACCAACGTTTGCTTCTCTGCAGGAATTTACCAGCATTTCTAGTTTTCTACCACAGGGCAGAGCTGATCTCTTCGAATTCTCGATCTTTTTTTTAATCTTTCAATCACCATGGTAACGATCTCTATTCCTAATTCATTTTTGAAGTTTACAGAAGAAATTGAATTCGAAGACGAAGTTGAATCTTTTCAATAATGGCAGATCCGATTCATATTGCTCCAAAACAGGCAAGGCAAGACACGTCTTGCAAAGTATTACGTTCCGCTCGAGGAATCCGAGAAGCATAAGGTGGAATACGAGGTCAGATCTCTGTTTCTGACTTGTAATTTTTATTGAGTTTTCTTTGATGCAAAGTATTTTGAAATTGTCTACGGTTTCGATTTTGCAGGTTCATCGGTTGGTAGTTAATAGGGATCCCAAGTTCACCAACTTTGTTGAGGTTTGCAAAGTCGATTTTTTTTTCATTTTTGTTTATTTAGTTTGCTATTTGGGTTGTATATTGATAAGATTAGCTTGATAGCCTTACTTTTTTTGTGCTTTATTTATTTATTATTTTTTATTTTTGATACTGATGGTAACCATAGGTGTAGATAAACGAATTGCATTCATTGAAGGAAGAAAGGGTTTCTGTTGAGAAAAATAAAGCATTTCTTTTAGATTTCATATGTAAACTAGATGTAACGTGCATAGATTAATCTTTTTAGGTAGGTAGGAAGGGAGGGAGGGAGTTAGTAATTTAGTATGCCCTACTTTTGAGTGTAGTTGGAAGGTTGGTTGGTATCTTGATAGTGTAAATATGACCATTTCCGAGAGTTTGTGTCTGATCGTGTTGTATGCTCCATTTGTTATATTAATCTTGGCATTCATTAAGAATCAGAGGAAAGAGCGAATCCAAACTCAGCTTTAATTTAAGTGAATAAATCAACTGCTAGAGTTAGTTTCTCTTGAAGACATTCAAAACAGATGTAAGATGGAGAACACCTTAGTACCTTACCAATTTGTAAAATGCACACTCCACTTCTCCAACATTTGTAGTGAGAACACACACATCCGAGTGTGTTTGGACACTAGATGATATTGATAAGCAGGACCTAAATCTGTTTTATCTTTTGCTTTCTAGTATTATTTACAAGTAGACTGGATGCTTATTTATTTTCTATACACCTGGGTATGTTTGTACGTCTTTTGTACACATATATGGCCCTTTTTTTATGGGTAAGCTGGGACTCAACCTGCGACCTCATGCTTACAATACTGTCAACCTTCCAGTTGTGCTAAGGCCGAACTTCAAATACCCTTCCAGTTGTTACAGCAACCCACTTTCAACATTATTAAAAACTTGCAGACTTGTGTTGGGATATCTGGTTTTCTAGGGTGACTTTCTTTGGATACTCGTAACATATCGGCGGTTGACACACACACACCCCACACCACACACACACACACATCCCCGAAGTCTGTATCAAGGTGTAGCTTTATTCCTAAGGAACACCATGATATCTACAATGACTATAATTACATTGCAATACTTGTTAATTGTCAGGGTGGTCCGTGTTACATAGCTCCATGTAATGTCTTGTCAATAACAACGTGATGACAATTTAGTCTTTCTCAAAACCAATCGATAACACAAGAAACCAAAAAAGTCAAGAGCGGGTACCTTAACTGAAGCCTTAATGATGTCATGTTAACCAACTACCATCAGTCATCGAAATCTTCGCATGGACGATCATTATTCTTATAAATCTTCTACAACAAAAAAAATTCGATTTTGCGTTCTGATTGTGAAAATATTTAAAAAACAAGGTTGTCAGTTTAGAGATGAAGAGACAGCAAAAAAAAGAAAAGAAAAATTTATTGATGAAAAGTCCGTTGATCGCGGATGGTCACAGAGTGTTCAACTTTCATTTTTGTCACTTTTATACCTATTTTTAAGTACCACATGACAATAGATTGATTACCTTTCTAACGAGCCAAGAAACACACAATTCTGATTAATATTGAAGAAGTTATGGTTAATTTTCAGAAGCTACATTGTAAAGGGATTAATTTTAAGGCTTCTAGTTGAATTAGAAGTAATTTATTTTAGCCAATAGGATTTGTTTCTTTTATTAAAAATGGATTTAATTTTCTAATTGTTTAGAACTTTAATTTATTGTTTTAAGCAAGCTATTAGAATTAGAGTATTTCTTTATTTAAATAAGGAATTAGAGGTAGGTTAGAATTTTAATTTTATGCATTATAAAGGAATAAAGGCCTATTTAAAAATCAGTAGTGATGGAATTTAATTTAGAGTTGAATGAAGTATTTTGTTTGGAGTTTTTTGAAGCCCTACTAGTGGTGGCTAGTATTAAATTTTTTGCGGGTTCAATCGAAGAGGAATTTTGGTCAATTATTCCTTGATTCAACCACCTAAGAAGTCTAATTTTAGCCTTCCTGCTGGTTTTGCTAGTTTTTTGTTAAAGCTATTGCACTCTCTAAGTGGCCATTATTTGCAAATTGCATCGAGAGATAAGAATCTTTAAGCCCTCATTCAATAGCCTAGATTGTTCCAGACTCTGAGTTTGAACTCAGAAACTGAGCAAAATCCGAGCTTTTCTGGGACAATCATTCGTTCGTGAGTTTGCATTGGACCCACACACTTTCCGCACTTTTCTGAGGGATAGCAACAGGTTGTAGTCGGAGCAAATGTGTCTGAAAGACACATATTCTAAGTTCCCACATAGTATACTATCACTAAGATGTACAACGGATTATAGCTTCCTTAGTTGCAACCATCATGATAATGGTAGAATTGGGATTGCAAATAATGGTACCCAATTACTCATAAAAATTGGGCCAATTTTTTTGCCCCTTAGTTGCAACCGTCATAATAATGGTATAATTCGGATTGCAAATAATGGTCCCCAATTACACCCATTTTTTTCGCTTCCATCCATCAATTTAAGTGTTCACAAACTTATTTTCGGAGAGATTTCTCTTAAGTAAGGATTACTTAGTTGCACCCATCATAATTTTGATAGAAGTTGGATTGCAAATAATGGTACCCAATTACCCATAATTTTGGCCCATTTTTTCGCTCCCCTCCAGCCAGCTATTTAGGTGCTCCACAGACGTATTTGGGCAGAGATTTCTCTCATAAGGGGTTCCACTATGGCACATAGGGTGCATAGGTTCTAGTATAATTACTTAAAAGAAAAATAAATAATAAATTGCACATAAGACGGTTTGAATCTAGAACCTAGGCTTTACAAAACATTAAGTCAACCACTAGAGCAATTTACTAAGATGTGAAAAGAAACAAATTTTTTTAGTACATATATAATTTTTTAAAATTGAATAATGCATATGTATTGTAGAAAATGCATCAAAATGATTAAATAAAAAAAGTCGGGTCTTTAAGTAATCCATCATTGGAACGTATCTTAGCCCAAAGAAACATGCCATGTGGCACACATCTGTGACCAATCTAAATTGTCCAAGTGACAATCATTTGATTTTGTATTAGCTTCTCTATGTGCTTCCACATCGAGAGATCTTTGACAACTACCCCTCCATCATTGAGATGTTTTCGTCAACTTTCATGCTTCCACCGGCGCCACGACGCGCAATGCGATGACCTTGTACGCTTCGGAGGATGACGACCGCTCTGATTCTAGTACCTAGTGGTCGTCGTGGGGGGTTGTGTGTGTGTTTTTCCCTAGTGTTATTGTATCTTTTTTTTAATAGAATATGTATGTGAGGTATTTGGTATTGTCCTTCTAGAAGTCGTATTACGAAAAAAATACCGCCCAATATGTTGAACCTCGCACGGATGGACTGCACATAAAATTTTGACCAAACCCAAGTTCGCCTCATGTACCGATGACTCGATAACGTGTCTACGGTTCAAGCACAACTAACAATTCTTCCAATTCTGAGCCTTTCTGAGATGAACTTAAGAACGATAGGATTTTGAGTAATTTGAGGAAAATTCAGGAATCCGAGTGACTTAACCATGCATATGGGAAAAGCCAAGAATTTGCAGGAATCTGAGTTTTCAGGAGTGAGCTTTTTTGAGAAAAACCAGGAAACACCTGAGCGAGGCCCAAGTCTTCTTTGAAAGAGGGCAAAAAGTGTGAAAAATGAACTTAAAAAAATTCAAATAATAATAATAATACATGAGTTTTAAAACAAAATCCATTGAAAAGAGAAGTCATTGCCACTTTTGGACTATTACTTCTCAGCTTAAATTGAATGATACTATTCGTAATTTGCATTGCATGATTCTACTTGAAGTTCGCACTAATAATTTTTTCATTGTGTCTACAATTCTATTAGAATATCAAATTGCATAATTTTCACAACAATGTGTTAGGCACATGGTATTAATTCCCGACACAAGTCAAATAGGATCTAACCAGTCATATAAATTTGTTTATCATTAAGATCCAACTAATATTGGGGTCTGGAGTGGATATACCTTTATTAGCTTGAACAAGAATTTGTAGGTTTAAACCACTTTAACCTATGCTTTCTTGATTTATACAATTGGGATCAATGGTTGACCATTTGACTTGACAAAGCTTTCGAAGATCTCGAGGCATGAATAAGAGGTTACCTCTAGGCCGCCAATGGCAACTAGAATGGATTAGGGAGGTGCAATCCTTCCCAGTCTGCACCCCTTTTATTTTTTGATAAGCCTACTTTGTGAGTGTATTACACATGCATAGTTTATCTAGGTGTGGGTTATATACATGGATGATTCTATACTTTATTGGTACGAAATCAAGTACGGATACACACATGGTTCTATAATTTATTAGTACGGAATCAAGTACGGATGCGAGTTTGAAATCCATTTGTGTTGAAGTGTTGACTTCAGACTTTGAACCTACCCATCCCTAAACTACCCCCACTAGTTTCTCTATTACCAAGTGAGCTTTTGTGGGTCCCATCCCATCCTTAAACTCACCCAATTAGACTTTCCTAATGGTGGGGACGCCAACGTTAAGAATACCGGATTCGGGGCATATCGGGTTTATTGACGGAAGAAGAAACGAATGAGTCATCGACCACGAGAGTGATCACCGGGGAAGTAAGATAATGATGGGCCAGCCAAAAGTCAAAAGGAAAATTCCCTTTTATCCTTTTGTTTTCTCTTTCTTTTCTTTGATTGTTCCTTTCAAATGTAGTTTTCCACTTTGGGTATTATTGTACTTGGTCATTTTAGGGTTTTTCTCCTTTTGGCACCTACTATATAAGGTCCTTATGTAACCCAAATTGGATATTGTTTGATTTTAATGAAAGTGAGTACAGTTTGAGCTTGAGAGAAACTTTAATGGAGAGTGAGTCTTCCCCATGTGGGTTTGGTGTGAGGCCAAGGGTGTGATGCTCCTGATTATCTTTGATATTTTCTTTCCCTATTTGCTATCTCTATTTCTACTTCATGTTGCTAATACTCCTAAAACCCAACTCTTGAGTAACCTTGATGCCCATCCTTGTGGGTTGATGTCAATCACTACCCATCGATCCATGATCACCGTTGGGCTCGAGCTTGCTTTATTTGCAATCGATTAGTCAATCAATTCGAAAGTTCTAGCGAGGAGCTACAAGAATTCACATCATTCCACGAGCGAACACCAAACCTATAGGATGCTAGAGTTCTATATCTAGGTTCGCACCTTCCACAATTTTAACAGATTCGCGCGCCGGACCCAAGCGAACCTAGCATGGGTACCTAAGAGGAATTCTATGAAACTCTAAGGTGTTGCTTTAATTTGAGTTTAATTGCTTTATTAATTAGTTTAATTTCATCAAATATCATCTCACATTCATTCTAGAGTCGATGTGCGTCCCCTAATCTTTAGAAATCCAAGGAACCCTAGAACCTTTGGAGATTATATAACAGCCTACCTATAGCCTCCTATTTACCTCATGTCCTTTCTAGAACAACTCTTGGATTAATAACGTTTGTTACATCCAAGGGCTACTCTAATGGAGAAAGACCATAATCCTTGACACTTTTTAACCATCCAATGACCATCTTGGAGCAAATTCTCTATAAATTGGGGATTTTTCTCCTTCCAGAGGGCTGAAAATTTTAACCTAGAGCAAACCTCTGCCCTAATACCCCCTTAATCCATGTCTCTACTCTTCAAAAACCCCAATACATCACCTTATACCCTTAGGAAACATCTAGAGCCTTAGATCCACACCTTCCCTTTCCTAGAAATCTCAAGTCAATCATTTTGGTTCATGCCTTCCAGTCAAGTCACGGCGCATTCATTGTAATCTTTATTTTTTTTTGTCTTGCATTTCTTTAATTCCTCTTGTATTTATCTTCCATTCCTTTAATTTCTGTTGTAGTTTCCTTGCAATTATTTTATTTGCTTGCCTTTTTCAATTTTCTTCTCTCGTTAACACGTAATTAAGACCCCTTTCCGCCAAAATTATCTCAAAATTGGGGCTTAAATACGTGGATCATTGCTAGTATCCGTCCATTTTCTAACTAAATAGTTTGCACTACACTATCCTTTATCTTGGTTGTTGCTTAGACCCTATAGCATGTTAATGGCCTCGATAGTGGAGACATCCACGAGCATGGTTGGCCCTGCACGAAAGAGCCGAACCATTCTCCTTTCTTGCTTATAATTTTTTATTTGTTCTTTCCTTTATATTGTTGCATTTTATTTTTTATCATGTCATAAAGGCTTAAGTAGAGACTGCACCTGTGCAGGCATGGAGGGGTGTGCAAAAACACTTCCCTTTTGTATGAACAGGGCGCTTACTCCGTTTCTTTGGAAGACTAATTCCGGGAGTTAAATCATTTAGATATTGGTTTCTTGGTAACTTCCAAAAACTGGGTGGCGACTCTAATCCTAAGCCCCTACAGGCGTGGGTGGCTTCACTTTTGATATGGATGACATGATCATAAATGGCTAAACTGAATATTCATTTAATTTCCTATAATTATTTGTAATTATTTTTTTTAGTGAAAAGTCAAGAATTTGTTAAAAAAAAGTGTACCAAAAGAAAAGCCACTCACACAACACTAAAGAGTGCTAAGTAACTGTTCTACCAAAATGAAAAGAGACTATATAAAAGGGATTGGACCTTTGCCCCAGTGGTGATGCCCTCAAGCGTGTACCGTGAGGTTAGAGGTTCAAATCCCATGCTTACCCATAAACAAAAAGACTGTATAAAGGGGGAAAACAGTGTACTAGCTCTGCAGTGCCAGTATTCCAACTATCAATCTATCAAAGCCCCTAATTTAGCAACCTGATTTGAATTGTCATTAGCTTTTCCTAATATCTGTCAGAACGAGTAGATTCTCATGTCACTTAATCGGTACACCTGATCAAAGACATCTGCAAGAGGTATCACAATTCTGAGCCTAATTTACAACGCTAAGAGAATCCTCCTCAACTATAGGTGCACCATTATAGATCCCACTCACTGCCTTGAGTCCTTCCAACAGAACATCTGTTATTTCGGCTCAATTGAATCCGTTTAGCTGGCCAGCCCAACAAATTGAAGTCTAGAAATGCTGCAATCATCACCCCTATTACCAGTGGAACAACCATAAAAAATTAATTTGAGGACACCAAGTGGAGTGAATTCCCAATGACATTTTAGCTTCTCTTTGAAATTGCCACGATTGAGAATTTCTGACAATTTTGCCTAAGGTTGTCCCTGACCCAAATTTTAGCTTTTTTTGGCAAGTGCTCAATTAATTATTCTGTTCTTGATATTGGAAATACATGACACGGTAGGACACCCTTTTTTGGTTGAATGTTCTATTATCACATTCAAGCCAAAGATTGATAATCAGGGAAAGCCTCCCAAGTATTCTGCCTACTTTCTTGAATGACCTCAATGCTCATCCTGCAAAAAGATCAAGAACGATGAAGGCACCAACTGATGTCAAACAACCCAAAGAAATAAACTCAAACCTTATAAGCTATTAGACAATGGAGAAGGTGGTGGTTAACCGTTTTTTTACTTATTTCCCACATGGTGCATCATTTACCAAATGAAAATCTCTATTTCTTATTTTTTTATAGGTAAAGCCTCTATTTTATACATGATTAATGATGAGAATCTCGTCTATAGTGGCCATCCAAGCAAAAGTTAGCACCTTTGTGGGTATCATCGCCTTTCATAATTAAGTACTAGGGGCATCAACAAAGAGTTGCCAAAAAAAACCCTTCAGTGAAAACCAACCACCTGGTGTCTGCACACAGACAACCCTATGTAGGGGGGCATACATAGACCCTAGCCTACCCAAAAGTGAAAAATTTCAGTTCTCCATCCCTTAAATCCCTACAAGGCAGGGCATTCCAAGCAATCCCACCCCTTCCCTATATAGACATCACAAATCACAACCCCTGGAACTTGAAGACCATCCTGCACTCTAAATCTAATACAAGGAAAAAATCTATTTCAAAAGCACGTATTTCGAATCCTCAATCAATTGCTTTCTTATTATGAATTGATATTTTCCGTTGTTGTTGCTGATGGGCTGGTAAACGACATCTAAAAATTTGGAGAGCCAGCACCGCTTTATCTTAATAAATTGCTTTGGCTAAAAAATGTAAGTGTTGTTTTGACAAGAGATGATCCCCTTACCAATTGTTTTTTACCTTCTTTTACTCTTTTTTCCCCGATAGAATTCTGTATTTTTATCGGTATATTCTTGCAAGCATTTTTAAGTCATAATTGAGTGTTGGCCCATTTTATTCTTGCAGTTCCGGACACACAAAGTTATCTACAGGAGATATGCAGGATTGTTTTTCTCAATGTGTGTTGACATCACAGACAATGAGCTGGCATACTTGGAATGTATCCATTTATTTGTGGAGATATTAGATCATTTCTTCAGCAACGTTTGTGAGCTAGATTTGGTGTTTAATTTCCACAAGGTTCGCGAACTTCTTATGATTTTTATCTTTAATTCTCATGCCTTGGTTAGGTAGAATTGAATAGTTATTCCTTAGTAGTGACATGCAACTGATTCATTAAGTTTCTGTAATACAAGTTGTTAATCTTTTGGAGAAGAAATATTACATTGAAATAACTTGTTTCCTATTTTAGCTGGCACGTTTCCTGGGCATGCTATCTTTTTTCTTGAATTTTTTTGGCCATTTCCCTTGTTGGTATCAAATATTGACGCTTTATAGGGAAGAAGCCTACTGGCCGCATGTTTTTTTAGTTTTATTTATTTGTTTGTTTGTTGATAAAGAAGCTTTATGTAAGGAAGCAAACATACATGGCAGAGGCTAAGACAACAGGGAAGCTACCCCTATTGGCAACAGCTCTCTTTTCACCTCCTTTGTTAGCTAAGAAACCACTTTATCTAACTTAAGGTGAACATGCTTGAAAAAATCACCTTCTCACGTAAATGTAAGTTTTCCGCAATCTAGTTAGCAATGCATAGTTTATTTGCCTCATGAACATTTTTTATTCTGATTTTATTATAATAGATCTCATTAATTGGGACATGAAGAATTCACGATGTTGTCTTTTTCACTTTCATCAGGTGCTTGTATAACAGGTATTGTTTTTGGTGATATTGCATTAGAACATGGCATGAGATTCTCAATTTTCTTAACATGGATTGGTGTTGATCTCTTATTATTACCTTAAAAATTGAACTTTCATTCTCGCTTGTTGTCTGTATGGTTGTAGTTAGTTAGAAGAGGACATAGAAGTAAAATTTACATTAGTTCCACACTGTTTGATCTTGTTAGTTTCTAGAGAAAAACTACTGCCATAGTTTCACTTTATTTTGTTGTTGAAAACAGCACATGAACAATTAACAATTTACTGTATACTTCAGTAGACGATGTTTAGTTGCATGGATCCTCTAATTATGGTTCCTCAATTGTTTTGGGATCTTGTGATTCATAGATACTTTCTCATAAAAATATAACCCCCTCGCTCTCACATTCACTCTACTCTCTTTCTTTATCCTCTGCTCCTCCTTGCACTGGCACCTACTTCCTATATTCTCTGTTGACTTGGTGATAACCTACTTAGCATTGAAATACTTGAATGAATATGATACTTTTTATTGTCCCATGGGTATTGTTATATGACCATTGTTTTCAAATGCGACCGCATATGCGGTCACATTTGGCAAGATCTCATATGCCATGATGGCTTATGCGATCAAATACGGTAGTATGCAATCACATATTGTCCCGTTGTTGTTTTTTTTCCCGAAAATGGGAGCCCCTCTACCTACCTCTATAAGTAGAGGGGCTCTCTTACTCTTTTCACCACAGCTCGTTTAGAGTCTCTCTCTCTCTCTCTCTCTCTTTTGCATGCCCAGTCTATTTTCAATCTCTCTCTCTCTTAAAATGTATTTTTCAAGTTTTTTTAATTTTCATATAGTAAATATATCTTTTTTGTTATATCTCGTAATAGAATGGAAGTTTATTACATTTATTGGGTGAGTTTTTTTGTATTATAAAGACCACAATGTATGTATTTTACTTGTAGGACCTAATATTATTCCCATATGGTTTCCAATTTTTTCAGTTTTGTATTTAAAAAATTTATTTTTTTCGGAATTCAATATGCCATCGCATTTGCGATTATGCGATCGCATATGCCATGGCATATTGAATATCGCATATTACTACAGATGCCAATTTGACAACAATGGTAATTATATTCGGTGTGTATGTAGCAAGGACATTTCTACAATTAATATATAAGATTGTTGGGTCATCTCTAAACCCTACTTGGTTACTTTAGCTCAATGTTCCTAAAATCGGTGGGTGGGTTCAGACGGTTGGGTGGATTTTTTAGGCGGATCGGGTGCCGGAACCGGGTGATTACCATATATATGTGCATATATATATAATTATATATATTAGAGTATCAAAAGAGGAAATTGAAGGTTTAGAAATTAAATTTAAACATACAATTGGATTCAATTCAATTCATATATATATATATATAAACCAATTTTTCTGTGCCACTTGCCAAAATTGGAGGAAGAACAAAAAGTAAAGAAAAAAAAAAAAAGTGCTCACTGCTGAGTTGTGCTCACTGCTCAGAGAGGGAAGAAGAAAAACAGAAGGAAAAAAAACTCACCTCGTCGTCGCCGTTGCCCAAGGGTCATTGTCGAAGGGTTGTCACCGGGGAGCTGTTGCCGAAGGGCTGTAGCCGCTTGACGAGTGGAAAGGGAAGAGGGGTTTTGTGGTTTAGGGCAAGAGGGACTTTGGGATTGAGTCTATCGGGGTTTGGGGTTATAGTTTTTAATTTAGGCTGATTTTATTTGCAACCCTTTTTCTTGTGAAGTTATTTGCACCCTACAACTTAGGGTGGGCTATTTGCGTTATTTGCACCCAAGAAGGGTTATTTGCTTATTTTCCCTCAATTTCTAACTTAGGGTGGTGTTAATTGCACCCAATAACACCAACATTTTTCGTAGGTACCTCTATTTGCGCCCATGTTAGAGACACCTTGAAAACCATTGATTGCTTCGAAGCAGATGATGGTGATCTTATTGCAGCCCAATCTCCCACACACTAGATCTTGAGATCATGACGCACCAATCATACGGTCAGTACTTGATTCCATGTGTCAAATATCTCCAAAACATGGCCCTTGAATTATATGACACGCATCACGCTCAAACGTGATTACGTAAATTTAGGGTCATTTTCTGGGAATCTGTGACACATGGAATAAAAAATTGACCGTCTGATAGATGTACCATGACATTAAGATCTATTATGTGGAATATCGGGGTGAAACACAACCTCCGTCATTTGATCTAACGCCATCAATGGTCTTCACATCACATGTCCCTAAAATTCCTAGTCTCTCTTTAAAGTCGGTGCAAGGGCCAACTTTCTAACTGCAAGGGAGGGGTGACGAGGAACGTCAAGAAAAATAAAATAAAATTACTGTTCACGATGAACAGTGACGGACGTCTGTGAACAGTGACGGACGTCCGTGATTTTGCCCCCTATCTGTCCGTAGGTTACGGACGTCCGTGGACGTCGTGACGGGACTTCTAATTTCGAGTTTTTTGATGCGAAAACTTTCCTTTTTAGTATTTTATTTCTATTAAAACTCTTTATTTCGAGTTTAATTATTGGTGGCCTATATATTGAGGCTTGTAAAGACTTTTTATTTAGTTATTGAATATTTTGAATGCTTTATGCTTGAATATTCTTTGCTTGAGATGGGTTTGGTGTGAGGCCAAGGGAGTGATTCTCAAAAGCCATTGTTATTTTCTCTATTATCTATCACTGTCTTCTTTGGATTTTTGCCTTATTGATCCCTGCTTGTTTTTCCTACATCTTAACCTATTGATTTCTTGATCTCTAAACCATAAATCCCTTTCAGAATCCCAAATCAAACAGAGCCCAAAACCCTTTTCTAAGTCATAAATCAAACCATAAGCCCATTACAAAACCACACACCTATTTCCAAAGCTCTAGTTAGAGCCTGCGAATTTACGTCGGATCGAAGACGAACGCCCAAGCCTAGAAAAAGCTAGAGTCCTATCTCTAGGCCGATCTCGCCTCAAATCTAAAAGTACTTGCGCATCGGACTGGACCCTACCTGGATCTCGTGTGATCCATTCATCAAAATTCTGCAACCCTAAGGTATCTTAATATAATTTTGCGATTAAACTTGAATTATTTTAATTAATTTCGGCCAAATTGCATAAGGAAATCATATTCCGCATATTAGGGTTTTCGTCCCGCGTCAAGGGGCCTTTTAAAATCTGTCAAATAATGACTCCAGGGAAAAAAAAATTAATTTTTTTATAAAAAAGATCAGGTCTGCCCTGGGGACGCCCCGGCCTAAATCGGGGCGCTTGAAGTTCCGAACCGCCCTAGCGGCCGCCCCGGCCGATTTTCATAACATTGCTTTAGCTAATCTCCTTCTTCTTTCTCTCTCTCCTTCCCGCCTGACCCTAACCCTAATAACTTTAACATCAACATACAAACCCTAAATCGATCCACTCAGATTATTCTTCTTGGTAACAGAGCGTCTTTTCAGACTTATTCAGTTGTTAACATCACCCATTGACTATTGACATCTATATGACGTAATGTTGATGCCAGATTTGTTCCATGCGTTGACCTCAGATCTAGAAAAGGAGGATATGGTTGTCACGTTTTGGCTGCTGAGAACATTAATAAAGGGCTTATGTGCTTTTGACAACTGGAAAGGTGTTTTTCGAGAAAATATTTGTGAATCTTAGAATTCACGGTTTTCTTGGCACTTCATCCTCTGTGTAATAAGAACTTCGTTGTATGTGGTATGGTTTCGATCAGTTTATCATAAGGATTGCCTCTGTTGCTATTATTTTTATTTGGTCGAGTTTGCTACATGATTTCTTGATTTTTTTTTCAAAATCTAGCCCAGTTCACTGATTTCATTAATTCCCGAAATCTGGGCCATTTTGGGGCTTCTTTCTGTTAGGGATTGCATCGTTTTTGTCTCAAAAAATGATTGGGGAGATTTTTGATTCAATTCGAGTGGGATTTGATAGCTTTATGAGCTTTTATGCCCCGTGATTTCTTCTTGAGATCCTTGGTTGTGACTTGTATTTACCGCTTGTTTTAAATGGATGTGTTTCCCGCTAAATCTCGAGGATTAATCAGTCCGCGGATCATCTTTCCCACATCTGATCCCTTTTTCGTTTCAATTAAAAATGGAACCCAAAGCCTTAGTGCTAAGTGGCTTTTCCGGTTTGTCACCCACCCATGGTATAACTAGAAAAGAACTCAATGGTCAGAATTTTCTTCCATGGGCTCGACCAGTTAAGTTGTAATTGGGCATTTGTAAAAATTTACTTAAACGACAAAATTGGAACCATTCCCATACCACCATCTTCAGATTCGGGTCATGCTTAATAGGGAACTTACAATTACACCAACTTGGGATGAATCTTTAATTCCATGGAAGAGCTCATATAATACGTTTATATTCAGTGATCCGGTTGCATAGTTATAGGAATCCTTGAATCAGATGTATGCACATGCTAAGAATGCTACACTAATCCATTAGTTATTTCGGGAGGTCTCCCTTTCTGAACAAGGAGATCAATGAGTTTCAGAATATTTTGGCTATGTTTGGGAACGACGGGACGAGCTTATAACCAATATTAGCCCCCTTCGGTGCCCCCTAGCAAGATTACGGCATGACGACTAGAACGTCAACAAAGTTTACTATTTCGATGGGACTAAGCCCAAACTTTGGGCAGTTACGGTCCCAGTTTCTTGCTACTGACCTGTACCTCCACTTTGCATTTTTTGGTATTTAAAAAATAAAATAAAATTTGAAATGCAATATGCGATCGCATATGCGATGGCGTATGTCATTTCGCATATGGCCGCATATGCGAAATGAAAACAATGTATATGACTAGATGGGTCTATAAATCTATTGCATGGATCTTCTGATTACAATGCTGCTACTTGTTTGGGATCTTGTGAGTCTTAGGTGCTGTCTATAAAAATCTCTCTCTCTCTTAATCCCCTGCTCCTCCTTGCACTGGCACCCACATCCTATATTCTCTGTTGACTTAATGATGACCTACTTACCATTGAAATACTAGCATGAGTATGATATTGTTCCCTGCCTGTTGTTATATTATTAGGTGAGCCTATAATTCTATGTTGATCATGTGCCTCTATAATTTTTTCTTGTTTAGAAAAATAACACAATCGTGAATGATCACCTAAAAAAAGACTTAGTGAATTGCACTTATACTTGTATTTCTAATGTCTATAATGGGTAACTAGGAATTCCGGTCCCTCTCTCTTTCGTCTCCTCCTTTTTCTTCCTCTCTTTCTCTTTCTACCAAGTGGCCCACGCAAGGGTCAACCTGTGTGGGCCCACTTTAAATATTAATATAAAAAAAAGAGGGAGGTAGCCTTTTGCAGCCCATCATGATACGAATTTTGTTCTCAAAATTCGTTGCAAACACCCAAATAATGCCAGAATGGCCCAAATTTCTGATGCTGCGTGAGCCTTAACCACGTCTCCCAAATTTTATTGGTGTGAGGGCTGCGTAGGTGATCATTGCGTATTATGTATATTATTATTATATTAAATTTAAGTCTTAACCTATTGCAAGCGCACAATGGAAATTATAGTACTAGCATAGGATCGTTCCCACGAAGAAGTTTATTTATCTAATTACTTCTTATTTATATCTTCTACTTAAATCCTTTTCTTAAAACTTTTATTTATCTTTAAGATTTAATCTACTGGAGAAATATGAATAAAAGAATGATTTATTAATCTAAAATGCATAAAATAAATCTAAATCCTCCTTCTGATTGAGGTCATCAATCCCAATTTTCAGCTATCGGATATTTACGAATTTAAACAGTACCGTTACACTATATCTCTAGTTTCTTAGCATTGGTCGTCAATCAAGTCTAAGATCCTATCAATGCAAATTTAATCTAAAAGCCATTTTACTAATCTGCAAATTCTAACCTGAGTCGTCAATTCAAATTAAAACTTGGAGATGTTTACAAAGTTGTAAATAAAAGAAAATAAAATCTAAACTAGAAAACAAATAAATATATCTTTCACCCCTCAGCCGCAGTCATCAATTGCTTATGAGAAATTAGGATATCTACACTAATCTTCAGCACCTAATTGCAGTCGTCAATTGCTCTTGAGAAACCTCTGATATCTAATGTACTCTAACTATTTTACACTACTTTGATCAGAAGAAAATCTAACCTCAGGCGTCAATTGATGATGAAATTCTTCGATGATTATTCCTACACCGAGCTCTCTTATTTATAGATCATAAGGAGTCGGTTTACACAGACTTCTAATTCTAATAAAAGAAACTACTAAAAACAAAAGATTCCTAATATAATTTTAATTCATAATTTTATCTTTTCCTTGCTTTAGACGGTAGATGTGCTTCTGGATTGCTTTCCTTTATTTCAGCAACAGAGGCCTTCGGAGTAGATCTTCATCAATCTTCTCAAATCCGTAATTCACCAGACTTCTAGAGATCTTCTAATTTGGTTCATGGCGGTGATAATCTTTACTCACGTGATCAGCAGCAACAGTGAATTAAACTTTCTGTAAAATCGTTGATACTGATTCTCTGTCTCTCTTCTTTGGTGGAAAATCGTAAATTACAATTCTCTGCTTTCAGTATGGTTCATAGAGGGAAAATCGTAAAAGATGATTATTCAATTTTGTCGTTTTGCTGCAAAATCGTAAATGACGATTTTATGTCTTCATACTACTCACTCTTATGACTTAGTAGACTTGACGGACGATTCTCTGGAAAATACGATTATTTACTTTTGTCCTTTGAGTAACTTGTTTTGGAGAATCGTAAATTACGATTCTTTGGCTTTCATAGTCTTTCACTCCTGGAAAATCGTAAAATAGCGATTTTTGTCATTCTGTTCAGTATGCAGGGTGTCGCCTTTCAGTTATGTTGTCATTATTTACTGCTTTTTGAGTTCCTTTTGATGAATATTAACACTTAAGCTTTGTTTTATTGTTTATCTCTAATATTTGTACATCAGTAAGTTATTAGTAGCAAACTAAAGCCCAACATCACTAAGTTAAGGGTGATAAATTGGTAAATTATGTGACTGATCAGTAGGTGACAATCCTTATCATCTACGCAGAAGTAACCGTCACTTCTCATCGATCCACGTGACACATGAGGCCCATGGAGTCCATTTTCACCATAGATCTCGTTAAAAGACACAAAGACCATTAGATAATAACTTCTAGTAACCACCGTGGTAACTCTATATATGGCAAGTCTCGGATCATTTCTTGGGATCCAGACATCTTACCCTGAAGCTCTGCCGAAGATCCCACGAGATACCTTACGCAAGGTATTTCTCTAATTATTCTTCTCCCTGCTACTAAGTCTGACAGTTAGATTATGTGGGCCTACTATTATTAGCCCATGTCCTTTCAATCCGGATCACATTGAGGTTACGTGGGTCTACTTGGATCATGCTTAGGTTGTGTGGGCTTATTACTAGACATGCCCTCATTTATTTGGGTTGTACTTAGGCAATTTAGGTTATAACATCCATGCCCAAGGTCCCTATACATGAGGGTTGCAACTATCAGTTGCAAGTTGGCTCTTCATATATTGAGGGTTGTGTCTATGAAAGTTGGACGTTGATCATGGCTTCATATGGTCACGGTTATTATATATGAATGACCCTTTATACGATCGCGACTACGACCAACCGATCGTTACCTTGATCGATATTGATCATGATTAATTCCAATCGTCCGTAGGATCACATAATCATGATCATGGCCATCACGTTGATTAGTTGTGATCATAATCATACCCTTGACATTGGAGTTTCCCTCACGGTTCGGGTTATCACTCCCTTAAATTAAGGGTTTGGACCTTAACTTCGAGATCGAAAATTTCTTTGAAGATATTGGTTCATTCCAACGGTACGAATACGATCGTCATATATGAAAGGTATCATGATTCATGGTTCAATCCAACGGTGTGGTCTCACATATGGATGATTTCATGATTCATGGTTCGATCCGACGGAAGAATCGTCACATATTCACGACATCATGAAATTATGGTTCGATCCAATGGTAGAATCATCTCGTATGGATAAAATCATGGATTTGGTGCCAAGATGACTACCCGTTTTCTTAGAATATGACCAAAATCTATCATGATCAAATCACAAAGGGTTCATATTTAAAACCATGGTTTTAAATCATAGAAACTCGACTCGGAAATCATCTAAGTAGAGTCAACGCGGAAAATCGGTCCAACTTGACTCACTCCGATTCGGGTTATTTAATATATATATATATATAATTTAAATATTTAATAGATGAAGATTCATTATTGTCCATATCTCATCCATTTAATAATTAAAAATTCATTGAACACCATCCATCTAAATATTCATTACATTTAAACAAAATGTTAACTTTACATTATCAAATCTACCACATCCTAAACTATAAAGATCAACCACATACTAAATTTTAATATTAACTTATTAAGTTCACTCTCCATCTCCCATTTCCTAATTTTCTTCCTCCGTTGCATCCATGTCATCCAACCATGCCTCAGTATCTTCCAAGTCCTCACTTTCATGGATCGACTTTTCCATCTCATTATCAACAAAAATATTGTCAAGATTGACGGGATCATAATTTGAGTCATGTCTCTTCAATGTTTTTGCTCAAAGCCCCAAATTATAATGAATGTAAACTAAATCATTCAACTTCTATTGTTTTAGGCGGTTTCTTTTTTTTTTTGTATAAATCTGGTTGAAAGTACTTCAGTTTCTTTCACAACCAGATGATGAACACCCCTGACTCAATATGCGAACCACAATACGTTGGAGGTCTGGAGCACAATCACCATAAGATTGCCACCAAGCAACTGCATTTATATTTAAAGAATTGTTATATAATTATATATAAAATAAATCGACTTAAGAAATAATATAACTAACCAAAATTAAATCACAAAAAATACTTACCAGGAAATAATCTAGTCTTACTGATAATGATTTTTTCCGTTCCAAATGTATGCATTGCATCATTGTAATAGGTTAGCCAAAAAAAATGTAAACACTAATATCACACATCACATGATCAATGATGTAAAATATGAAGTTTACTTATGTAATATATTAATCTAATATACCTGCTTTATCGCAGATAATCCAGCATCAAGATCTCGTTCAAGTAAATCACACGTTGAATCTCAAGATGTTTTGAAACATCAGGCCGGAAATGAATTCGTGGATTGAGAAAATAACAATCAGCATGGAAAGGAGAGTGGAGAGTTGAATCTCATCTGTCATCAATAGCCTTCCAATATTTCTCATATTGTGCCTCATTGTGGTTGTGGATTTCGGCATGTTGCATTTTAACCTTGTCCATTCGATCATATATCTCTCCCATTGCCGGTTCTTTACCAACCACATACTTTAGGACACTAATAAGAGGAGAAATCGTTTTATGGATCTTATCGAACTTTCTCCATAGGCTCACATCAGTTATTATACTCTCAACCTCCTTCCCCTCGTTCAACTTTACAAATTTAGAGGTGGCCCATTGTTCAAAAAGAAACATCTTCAGGGCAGCCCGCTGTGAATACAAAAAAAAAAAAAAAAAAAACTTTTAGACATTGTAATATTATATTTTTATTTAAATTTAAATTTTAATAATAATAAATTAAAATGCTAACTTTTATTACCTACTCGATGAGGCTATCAAGAATGATGAAGTTTGTACCAATTTTCACCTGTATATCTCCTCATCATAGCCAACATTCTTCCCTTATTGTAAATAAACTTTGTTGCCCGTTTACACTTTTCTATAATTTCTGATATGCAGTCCATTTTCCCAATTGCCTCAAGGATAAGATCAAGGCTATGAGCTGCACACAAACTCTAATACAAATGTTTCCTCTTCGCCATTAGTAACTTTCCAGCTGTACTCGAACTCCAATACAAATGTTTTCTTTGCGCCATTAGTAACTTTCCAACAGCAATATAGTTCGCCGCATGATCTATTATCACTTGAATAATGTTTTCTTCCCCAACTTCTTATACAATATTATCCAGTAAATTAAGTAAATTCGTTGCATTTTGTTCAATTTTCGAATGCATCAACCGATCTAATAAACATTGTACCATGTGGATAGGACACCAAAAAATTAATTAATTTTCGTCTCTTATGACTTTTCCACCCATCTGACATAATCGGACAGCCACTCTCACTCTACGACGTTTTGAACACATTTAGGTAAAGTATGATCACTTCGACTTTCGACTGTAAAAGAGGTTTTGATAACTCATACGGTGTTGGAGCCTTGAAACCTTGACCATACAAGGCTATCGCCTCGCACACCTTCGGAAAATAAATGGAGTCAGCTGCATGGAATGGAATAGCAGCATGATAAAACCAACTAGCTATCGTCTCACATACACGCTTTCTGGATGCCTCATCCATACATGCCATCACCTTTTTTGACAACTCTTTCATTGAAGCAAATACATGATCTGAAACTTTCCAACATGTCTTGGCATCTCCCTTGATTTTGGCCAAATGATGCTTAAGTCTATTAATCCCTCCCCCCCCACACACACACACATTTTTGTAGAACAATAATTACACCTCACTTTTTTTTTGTCTGTGGTACCATGCTACCATCCCGGGTCGGATAAGTGAGAGATGATCTCTAATGGTAGAGAAGGATTAGATGCTTCACTAGCAGTACTGGAAATTTGTTTCATCTCTATGATTGAATATTAATATACTACATGATAAAAAAAAAATCAATAAACAAGTAGTTCATCTGTGTACGAAGGGGAAACACTTGCAAATATTGGGCACTAATATATGACAAATTCGCAATAGTGAACAGAAATTGTGCACTTATATCTAGCATTAAGTGACAATGATATTAATAATTTGATATATAATACACACACACACACACACACACACACACACATATATATATATATATATATATATATATATATATATATATATATATATATATATAAAGTGGAAAAAAAAAAAAATTCTGGCACCTGTGGCTTATAAAGTGGGGAAAAAAACAGATTTTAGGGCACGATTCAAACTTGTGGCGCAATCGTGAAAAATAAACAAAAAAACATTTTTTAGGGTTTATAACGTAAAAAAAAATAAAAATCTCACATTTAGGGCATGAGAGGGGCGACTGAAGGCTGCGATGAGAGGGGGTTCTTTCTTCTTTCTTCTTCTTCTTCTTCTCTCTTTCTTTCTTCTTCTCTCTCTTCTCCTCCTCCTTCCTTTTTCTCTCGTCGAGTTTCTGTCTAGGATCAAGCCCTTAAATATATAAAGGGGATTAAAACTCCCACCAGCCCAAAATTTCTTAAACTTAAGTCGACTCGCCGAGCTAACGAACTCGGTCGAGTTTTCGAGTCGACTCGGTGAGTCGACCGAGTTGAAGTCCTAATCGAGCCTATAGACGAGTCGACTCGAAACTGGGTCGAGCCATGCCCGAGTTCCGAGTCGACTCGTTGAGTTTTTAAACCATGTTTAAAACACATACTATTATGATGATAATTCCCGAATTCTAAGGAATTTGATGATATCTGACCAAAAGATATGAACCATCAAAAGATATGAACCCAGTGTTCGAGTTCATCTTCGAGACAAGAATCCATAATTTGTTTTAAGCTTTATTAATGACTCATACTTATCAATAAGATGAGTCCGACTTTCGGTGGAGAGGCTCTCTCATCTCTCATCCCTTATTCCATATCACTTGGGTTTCTAATGAGGATAGTATGCTCCGCATTTATCTCATGGCACATTGATGTCAAAGACGATGATGTTGATGAAGACTTAGAAGTTAGAAAAATTTTATTATTTTCGAAGATGTAATTAATCGTTTTACTTTTATTTCGTAGTTATTAATCAGAGGTATTCATTATTTTGATGTAATTGACGGACATTGAATGTAATACCCGAAAGTGTAAAGTTCGCCAATAAAACTCTCTTCTAGTGAGGGGAAATTTGACGCAGTTCATTTGTGATGAATTGATTTTCTATGCAAATTTGCTGTTTACAGGCACATAGATGCTACATGTGACTACTAATTTCGTCACTTTTAGCGCAACCCTCGGAAAAGTGGTCATAACTCTTTCAATACACGTCGGATTTGCACGATTCATGTCTTATTGGAAAGCTACTTCGATAAGTTTTCAAATAGGACCAATTTCGCATCAATCGGACATTGTTTGACACTTTAAAAGTGGTCGCATATGAAAAAATATGGGATTAGTGGTGGAATTAATTATAGCCATTAGATTAGAAAGTTTAATGCTTAGTTTAAGAATTCTAATTTTAGTAATATTCTTAGGGTTCCTTTGCTTATAAATTTACACTATAAATCTCTTATGAGACCGTTTTAATTAATGAATGAAAATTTTGCTTTGTACAATCTTTGAGAATTTATTGAGAGTTTTCTTTTTCCCCAAGTTTAGGGTTTTGTGTGAGGCCAGTATTTTTACTGGCGAAATTTCAATGATTTTCTTTATCTTCTTATTTTTATTTATTTATTTAATTTTTCTCTTTCAAGAATTGAAGATCCTAAACCTATCGTGCGGGACTTATGCTAGTTTAGGGTTAGTGTCGTTTCTGTCCTGCATCACATAGGTTTCACTTGAATCTTTTTTATGTGGCCATACTTCCATATTTGTGTCACATTCCCTTGATGTTAATTTGAATGAGTTCCATAATTTTGTCACGTTCCCTTCAAAGAAATAAGTGAAGAATCCAATACGAAATAAATGAGACGAAATACTAACGCGGAAAACTAAAGATGGGTTGTTATACAATTCATATGGATTAAACACTATAGCAGCCTTTTAATCCTAACCAAAATATGAACTTCCATAATAACTTACTAAAAATGGGGCTGTAGGGTCGGGGGGTGGGGGGGGGGGGTGTTGCTTTTGTGTGGGATCCGGGTTAAGCTCCGGTTAGCTAGGTCTGGTCGCTACTGTCCTTAGCGGTTTTTTCTTCTTTTGGTCGTGTCCTGTTGTATTGGGTTTCGTCAGCACCTTGCTGCGTTGCAATATATACTTTTCTATTACCGATAAAAAAAAAAAAACTTACTAAAAATGGAAAACCTAAAGTAAGACACTTCCATAACCATCTCAACACATAAATAAGGGAAATGTTGAACACCTGCATATTATAGCCTTTTTCCCTTGGTAAACTTGATTGAGAATTTAAGTTAGAGTTGTAATATTTATTGCTTATATGTTGTTATCACTTATGACTATAATTTTATTTGAAAGGTATATTTGATACTCGATGAGTTCATTCTAGCTGGGGAATTGCAAGAAACTAGCAAAAAGGTATGCCTTGTTTCAGAGATCCTCCATTTCTCTCAAGTTGTGTAGTCTTTGGCACGACTTTTCCCCACAATTTTCTTTTTTATAAAATTAGTCATTCATTGAAAAAAAAAACTTCCATGCAAATTGCTCATATTGTATTGTTTTCATGAATATTTTTTTTTTTCAGTACTTTCTGAACTAGCCATGATTCTTTATAAATTATCAAATATCCTTTCGAAAAGCGTTGGGCAATGGTCTTTTCATCGTAACTCATCAATCTCGCTAGTTGCTGCCCTCTAGTAATTTTTAAAAATTGCACTTAATACGTAGGAACAATCAAACTGGATTTTGGGCTGACCAAATACCCCAGGCTTCTAAAGCAAAACTCATTGGCATGTGTTAAAATTTTTAAACTCTTCAGCTATTGCTAGATTGCATGCGATCTTGAGAAAAGAATAATGGAAGTGGTAAAGGTGGTTAATTTTCTGAATCTGCTCACCCAAATCATTTATGGGCTAAAAATTATTTTAAAAAAATCATGAGCTAAGTTCTTTGCATTTTTTATTCCCAGTTTGTACCTGAGATTGCTAACTTTGGAATGCATGAAGTTATCATGGAAAAATTAGCATTAAAAATTGATTTGTATTATGAATGGGAGAAATAAAACCCTCTGATCGAGTAAATAAAATGTCATAAGAATTGTATTTCTGTTGCATTTTGAAGGATATCTCAAAAAATTCTGCGTCTTTGCTATTTTACCGAAGAAAAATCAATTATAATTTTCTTTTGAGGAATCAGATCAGCAATTGAAGTTTTCGTGTTGTAACTTACAGGCAATCATTGAGAGAATGGGGGAATTGGAAAAGCAAGAGTGATACCTTCCGTAATCGAAGGTGTCCTGAATCTGCATTTTGATTTGTCATGCAAATATGTTTTACTCCAATTGTGCAGCAGGTTTCACATAAGATAGGGGAGAAAAACAGAATGGGAAATTTTCAGTGCTTTATTCATTCTTCAATCGGTCTGAATCTCAGGAGTTTGCTGAAAGTACTGCTGTATTATGGTTATTTGTCTTTCCTAATGTTTCTATTGACTACATGCTGCATTATTTTGTTTATATTTCTCCAATTACCCAAAAGTACTTCTAGGTCAATTTGTTTCTCATTTTACTTGTATCTTGTTTGCTCAGCCTCCTATTATTTACTTTATCTTCTAGTATTTATTTCCACTGTAATTGGGATCCAGTATTTTCTAGGTTTGTAAAACTAGTGTCAATCTAGTTGGTGTCTACTGCACTCATACTCACAAAATACTCTGAATTATTTAAAAAATCTGAAAATCCAGCGAATCAAGGGTATGACGAATGATTCGGCAAATATTCAGCTAATTTGTCTCACTGCCAAATATTCGCCGACTTTTGTGATGACCATTTTTAATTTTTTTAATTTGTTCTCTTTTAAGTTATATTCCTCTCTCTCTCTCTCTCTCTCTCTCTCTCTCTCTCTCTCTCAATTATGGTATGCAATCTTTAGCTTTGTTTTGTGTTCATAAGTATGTGGCGAACGAGGGTCAATGGCTGTTAAATTGTGTGAATAAATTTAAAATCAAGTAGCCATTCATTTCACACCACACCGGTAGATTGAGGCTGTATATTATTTTCTTCTAAAACCCCAATGACCGGTGAATCATAAGGGGCCGTAGTACCACGCAACCTTCGCAGTAAGTAGCACTACAAATGGGCCCCATAGAAGGTTGAAACTTGCCACGATTGGGACCTTTTTCCATACGTGTGAGAGAGAGGTGTCAAGCACGTGGGACCTGACCAACTAAGAACGGTGGTCTAGTGTCAATTTGGTGACACCAAAGAGACTCAGAAGACTCAGAATGCCATATTTTGATAATGATTTTCTATATTTCATTAATGGATAGAAGCCAAGCCTTTTCAAATAGAAGTGAATACAATTAGCTAAGAGCTTCACATATCTTTAAAATTTAATATATTTTCCAAAATATTTATCTAAATATTTATAAATTGCGATTAACATAATATCACCTAAAACATAAGATATATATCATAGATATGTATTTTTCTTGCAATTCTAAATATTCTCTATTATCCTCTTACAATCATATGTTTCTTTGAAGAAGGAATGTGCATTTCCTGTAACGTCCGATCATGCTTATTAGTGGTCTCTGCCTGTGTGAAATTCATCACTGTTGCATCCCACTCTTTGTTGAGTTTGTCAGAGTCGATGACTCTATATATTAGGTTTGTCATGATCTCTCCTAAAAGCTTGCAATGTAGGATTGTGTGGTTTGAAGAAAACCCTCATTAGAAAGGTCTTAGATATATATAAAAAAATTTAGATCAGCATATATGTATGGGCCAAGGGAGTTTATAGATGTAAAAAGGAATGATGAAAATTTTATTTTACAAAAAATAAATCAAGCAAGGTGAAAAGTGAGTAAGATGAGTAGAACCATGACCATGGCTCGCCTAATCGTGAGATCAGATCCGACAATGACTTTGATACCATGAAGATACTTACAATACTACCTGTTGATTATGGTTTTTCTATATTTCATTAATAGAGAGAAGCCTCTTTAAATAGAGGTGAGTACTATAAAATCCTTTAAGGTCTTTAAAATTTAAAATACTTTCCAAAACATTTATCTAAATATTTATAAATCTTAATTAATATAATCTTACCCAAAATATAAGATAAATGTGTATCTTTGTTGCAATAAAAAATAATCTCTATTAGACACTTAGCATCGCAACAATAATTTGAGTTTCACATGGTTGTGTAAAGTAAATCTACTAGTGTTAAAAACTAAATTAATTTTTTTTAATGGGTAGTGGACGTTAACAATCTCTAAAATTTGTTTTTTTTCAAGGCTCATGGATTTAAATATCAGTTATATCCTATACATATTGGCCAATTTGTATCAAGTCCCCATATGATACAATAAAGACCCACCCCTGATTTTATATGGGGTCAAAACATAAGATAAATATGTACCTTTCTTGCAATAATAAATACTCTCTATTAGACACATAGCATCGCAACAATAATTTGAGTTTCACATGGTTGTGTAAAGTAAATCTACTAGTACTAGTCCGTTACTATGGCATCGCAATAAATAACTTTTTCTTTATGTTACTAGCAGATGGTGTTACTACTTACTACCACACCATTTTATGTTCCGGCCACCTCATTTAAATAAAGAAAAAAATGTATTAATTGGTTTAAATAACACCACTTTATATCACGGCCACCTCATTTAAATAAAGAAAAAAGATTTATTGACTGATTTAAATAAGATGATTGAGATTGTTTTTCGTTTCAACACAAAAGATCTTGAGATCATGTGCCTAGGATTAAATGTTGGTTGCATGTGGTACACATCACAAAAAGTGAATGTGAATAAAATTTGATAGTATATCATGATGATGTTCATTTTTTAAGATATTTATCGTGTGAAACCAACATCCGACTATCTTGATAAATTTTTTATCTATTGGCTGGAAAATAATTATGTGGGCCGGAAAATAATCTGCAATGTAATGAAAAGCAGCCAACATATTTTTTTCTTTATTGGCTATAACAAAAAGTGGTGTGATACCCCAACCTTACAAAAATGTCATTGCTATTGTATATATATGTAATCTTACGTTTTGAAATGCGAAAAGATTAACTCCCTTAAAACCGTAAAGGTTGTCTTTGGAAAGTAAATTTTTTAATTTACTTAGAAGGGGTGTTAGAGCCACCCCTGTTCAAACCCTTTACAATCAGTTCTTTTGTATCTTGAAATTTATATTAAACAAGTGTGTACTATGAAATTGGGTAGCTTTAAAAGTACCCACCGAATCTTTTTGGGCTCCTACTCTAAAAATTATTGATTGCTTTAAATTAAATGATGGAGATTGTTTTTCGCTCCAATTTTCGACACAAGGAATCTTGATATCACGGCTCACTTATCATACGGTCAATTTTTGATTTGACATGATACAGATTCCAAAAATATAGCCTTGAAGTCACATTTAAGCGTGATGTATACAATATGATTTTAAGGCCACTGTTTTGAGATTTGTGATATGTGGAATTAAAAAATGACTGTACGATAGCATGATCTTACGATTCTTTATTTGAAAGATTGGAACAAAAAATGATATTCATCATGTGATTTAAAACAATCACTGAGTTTCAACTTAGGTGTCCAGCAAGATTTAGTGGGTGCGCTTAAAGCTACCCTATAAAATTTATATTAGACCATTGGCATCGGGTAACCACACCGGTTCTCTTGAGGGTGACAGATATACTGATTGTGTAGCTGTGGGCCCTGTGGCACCATTTTTGTTGTCACGTGAGACCGCGTGGTTCACATGGCCATAAAAATATCTCCCCCATTCACCACAGAATACCACGTTACTCCAGTAGGTGCTATGTGTACACCTGACCCTCAAGAACCAAGTCTTCCCATATTAACCCTTTGGCGCTTGTTTGGATAAAAACACGGAAAATGTGGGAAAGTAGAATAATATTACTATATTTTTTCATGAATACCTAAGTTGTAAGAAATTATAGTATTCCTTTGTTTCCCTTTGTTTTTCGCTATTTAGATAACCACATAGCTAGTTGGGAAAATACAGGATTAACCAAATCCTGTGTTTGGATGCATAAGTAGAAAATTGTAGGAAAGTAATATATCCTAATAAAAAAAATATCCAAATAACTAAAAAATTATATATGTATTAAGATTTTTTTTCTATTTACATATATTATTAAATTGCTCTAGTGGTAGACTTGGTGTTTTGTGAAGGTTAGATTCTACGTTCAAGCCTTGTTATATGTAATAAATTATTTATTTTTTTTAATTAATTATAATAGAGCATATACACTATATATGTGAGTATATAACTCTACAACATAGTAGAGCCCTTGTGAGAGAAATCTCTAAAAATAGGCCAAAATTGTGGGATTTAGTTAACCAAACTCAAAGAAGAAATATTTGTTATGAAAACAAATACCATAAAAAAAATTGTTTGAAGATTTTTGATAATTTTGGGTGGTCAAGATAATTTTGGATGGATGAGAATCCACTAATATAAATTAGGACCCCTAAAGCTTAACTTAGTAACAAATTTTTAGAAAGTTTGGGTGGTCAATTAACCATAAGTCATAACGTGGTTCTGCCTCTGATTTTTGGAGATGTGTGCCATATAGAATCAACATCAGACCGTCTAATAGGGGCATCATGATCTTAAGATCTATCATGAGGAAGATTGAAAAAAAATAAAATAATCTCCATCGTCTTATTCAAATCAGTCAATGATTTTCGTCTGTGAAAAAACTTTGTGGTATTATGAGAAGAGTCGTACGGATGAGAAGTCCGAAGGTTCAGAAGATAGAAAATCGAGGGACCCCCTCGGCATTTCTTATCGGATTTTGACAAAAAATGTGAAGATAATTTTCAACCCTTTGGATGTCATCCAAACAACGGAAATCTCGGTAATTCATTTGCCGCATATGAGTTTTCCTTTAATTCCCCTTATTTCCCTTGAAACCAAATAGGCCCTTAGGATCTGTTTGAATATGGGGAAAACTGAGGAATACTTAGGTTTGGATTATATTTTTCGTAGTTTTTCGCTGTTTGGAAGTGACTTAAGCGTCAGAATATAAAATATAATTTTTCCACTCATTTTCGAGTGAAGAGTTCGAGGGTACCCTTCAGCATTTCAATTTTTCGAAACCTCGGAAAGATAAGAGAATGAGTGGAGAATAAAAAGATAAGGTACGGCTCTTCTCACTCGTTCATTGACAAAAATCATTAACTGATTTGAATCAGATGATGGAGATTGTTTTTTGTTCCAATCTTCCTCATAATAGATCTTAAGATCATGGCGCCCCTATCATATGGTTAGATGTTGATTCTATATAACACACATCCCCAAAAGTCAGGGGCAGAGCCACGTTATGACTTGGGTGACCAATTGACCACCCAAACTTTCTAAACATTCGTTACTAAGCTTTAGGGGTCCTAGTTTATATTAGTGGATCTCATCCATCCAAAATTATATTGACCACCTAAATTTTTTAAAATCTTCAAATAAACTTTTTTATGGTATTTGTTTTCATAACAAATTTTTCTTCTTTGATTTTTTTAACGAAATCCCACAATTTTAGCCTATTTTTAGGCTACCCTCCATCTATTTAGGTGTATATAGTGTATACACTCTAGTATATTTAATTAAAAAAAATAAGTAATTTATTGCACATAACAATGTTTGAACTTTGAACCTAACTTTTGCAAAACACTAAGTCAATTACTAATCAAAGAGGCATTAGCCCAGTGGGTACACTCCCTCCATTGTGAGGGAGTAGGTTGTGGGTTCGATACCTATCTTCCATGATGTTTCTGTGGGTTGGGTTCTGTTAGTTAACCCTCATCATTGTAGTTGGTGCTCCCTCACGCTGCTCCACAACTGTCATATGTGTATCCGTGTCTGCTCCTCGGTTCTCGAGGCTGTCTCGGTCGAATGGCCGTATCAAAAAAAAAAGAAAAAAAAGTCAACTATTATAAAAAGCAAAAAAAACTTAATACATATATAATTTTTTAATCAAAATAATGCATATGAGAAAAAGAGTTGACATTCACTTTTAGAGACGTCCACCATTGGAATTAACATCTGACCGTCTGATATGCGCGCCATGATCTTAAGAATTATCGTGAGGAAAATTGGGGCAAAAAATGATACCATCCTCTAATGTAAACTAGTCAACAATTTAAGCATATGAAATTCGGGTTGAGAAGGAAGAATCTTAGGTTGTAAATGAAGATACCCTCTTATGTATTTGACATTTCCGCACTCACTTCTTCTTATAGCGATAGGGGTACCTATATTTACAACTCAAGATTCTTTCTTTGAAACTCAAGTTTTATGTGTCTAAACTATTGACTTCTTTAAATCAAGCGATAGAGAATGTTTTTCGCCTAATTTTCGACACACTAGATCTCTAGATCATGGGCTTATCATCAGATGGTCAGATTTTGATCAAACACACATGATTTGATTAATCTTGCATTTTCTTAGATATGTATTGAAACAAAGAGTTTTCCTATAATTTCCTCCATATATATCCAAACACAAGATTTGATTGATCCTTCGTTTTCTCGGCTAGCAATGTAGTTATCCAAACAACAAAAAGCAAAAGTATCCCATGATTTCCTATAACTTAGGTATCCATGAGAAAATGTAAGAATATTATTTTACTTTCCCACGTTTCCCCTGTTTTTATCCAAACATATCCTAAAAAGCAAGTCGTGCAAGTCTTAAAGTTTGCATGGCTCATAGTAATAAAGCACAATCCTCTATACTCCCTCATAGGCACCAAAACACTACCACCAAAGTTTAATATTGCCACAATTTGTGTTTACCTTATGAGCAATAAATTCAAAACATTGCCTTTATGTGCTTTTACCTTATCAGCTGTAAATTCAAAACATTACCACAATCTATGTTTACTTTATCAGCATTCAAAACATTGCTACAATATGTGATTATCTTATCAGCTGGAAATTCAAAACATTGCCCTTTTTGTATATTTGTTGGTTGTCAATCCCTGCAATTAAGGGATTCTCCAGCTCACTATTTTCCTCTATATATCCTCTGTAAGTTATTGATTTAATATATTAAGAATACACTTTTTACTCAAAATTCTTTCATGGTATCAGAGCCATTTTAGAGCCCACGCTTACAAGATCCATAACTTTTTTTTTCTTCTTCGTTTGTCTTCTTCTGATGGCTCAAATGCAACTCCAAAATATTACCCACATAGTTTCTGCCAAATTAGACTGAAACAACTACTTCCTTTGGCGAGCGCAATTTCTACTAATCATATGAAGCAATGATCTTATGGGTTACATTGACCGCAGCCTCCCATGTCCACACCAATTCCTCATAAATGAACAACAACAACCAATGGACATTGTCAACCTCAACTATGTCGAATGGCAAAGGCAAGACCAGTACTTGCTCAGCTGGCTTATAGCCACCATGAATGAATTCGTTCTAGAAAAAGTTGTGGGCCTTTGTACTGCTCGCGATGTATGGATAGCGCTCGACAAAAAGTTTCTCTTCAAAGTCGTACACGCATAATCCAACTCAAGCTATAGTTACAGACTGTTAAAAAGGGATCCCAATATGGAAAAATGTCAATATCATAGTTGATAACTTATCCGTTGTCGGATCCCCTGTCTCAGATGATGATCTTGTCCACATGACCTTGAATGGTCTTGGACCCGAATATAAGCCTCTTCGTACAATAGTGACCACTCGTCTCGAACCAATAGGCGTTGATGAACTCTATGGTCTTCTCATCTCACAAGAAATCAACCTTGAACAAGCAACACCTGCTATCTCCAATGAATCAATGCTTACAATTGCCTTTGTCTCTCACAAAGGAATACCACAACAGCCTTCATGTGGACATGGATCCTTCTGTTCTCGAGGTCGTGATCGAGGTCGCAACTCCACCAATTTCAATCTCTCAGAAGATGATCGGCGACCCGATGACTCACGTCGAACTTGCCTTATTTGTCAGATCTGCAATCGGGTAGGACATTCTGCCGCTGATAGCCATCATAGGCTTGATCACGCATTTTAAAGACGAGGTCCACCACAACAACTAATTGCCATGTAGGCAACTATGCCACCGATTAATATTGATCAGTCATGGTACGCCGATACGGGTGCTACCAATCACATCACTTCTGATCTCAACAATCTCTCTTTGTTCCGAGTATGCTGGACCAAATCAAGTCACTATCGGGAACAGTACAGGTTTGAAAATATGTCATACTGGATCCTCTACTCTCTCATCAAATTCTAACATATTTACATTATCCAATGTCTTACATGTCCCTCACATACATTCAAACTTACTTTATGTTCGTCAATTTTCTCATGATAATGATTGCCTATTTGTATTTTATGCTTATGATTTCTCTGTGAAGGAACGGCTCACGGGAAAGACGCTTTTCCGTAGAGCTATTAAAGATGGCCTTTATCATGTCCCAATGCGTGGTGCCACATTCACTCCTCTTTTCACCCTCATGCTTTCATAGGTGAATGTGTTTCTTCTACTCTCTAATACAATCGGCTTGGTCACCCTTTTCAACGGGTGTTGCGGTTTATGCATTCAGACAAGCATCTCCTCTTAATGGATCTCCCACCATTCACGTTGTGTACTCTTCGTCTCAACAAGGGAAGAACTCTCATCTTTCATGTGCCTCATCCACTTCTACTTTTACTTTTCCTTTACAATTATTGCACATGGATGTATGTGGACCTTCTTCTTTTTAGTCAATAAGTGGTGCATGCTTTTATTTATTAATAATTGATGATTTTAGCAAATATGTGTGGCTATATCCTATGGAAACTAAATCTCAAATATATGATATCACTTGATACTTTTATGACATTCGTTGAAAATACGTTGTACACCAAAACTAAGGGTATTCAATTGGACGGAGGGGATGAGTTCACTACCAATCGTTTCCAACATTTACTTACCGCCCGTGGGGTAACTCACAGGTTAACTTGCTCACATACCCCTTAGCAAAATGGGGTTGTTGAGCGGAAGCACTACCATATTGTGGAAACTAGACTCACTCTCCTCGCCCATGCTTCTATGCCTCAAACTTTGTGAGTTGAAGCTTTCTCTACTGCGATTTTCTTAATAAACTGCCTTCCTTTCAAAGTATTGGGTCATGGTAGCCCATGGCAAATTGGTAACGAACCCAACTATGCTCTCATTTATATTTTTGGGTGTGCATGCTACCCATTTTTGCGCCCTTACAATCAAAATAAATTACAATTACGCACGACACATTATATTTTTGTTGGGTATAGTCTCAACCACAAAGGATACAAATGTCTCAATCCAAAAACAGGATGAACAAACCTATCATGTCACATTGTTTTTGATGAAATAATTTTTTCATATTATCTATTGGTGCCCCAAACTGATCCCCAAGTCTCTCGGACCTCATCGTTACGTGTGGCACCATGCCTACCATCAACCATTACAAGGCTAACTCCCCCACCTGATACCCACTCCCGGTGAGCAATGAGAATTCTACTGTAGTTAGTGAATCACAAACCCACTCAACTCCACTACATACTCTTACACCCATTGATTAGCCTTCAAAAGTGGATAATTTAGACTCAAATCTCGGCATTGTTAGGCCTTATTTAATTATTAATGTTTGAAGGCCCAAAAGTGCAAACGTAGTTAAAAGTGTAAAGTTAAAGGAGTTTTGAGGCTATGGCAAAAACCCACCAGAATAGTAGAAAGAAAGAAGAGTGACAAAGTTTATATATATATATATATATATATATATATATATATATATATATATATATATATATATATATATATATTTGCTGAATCTGAGGCTTATACTATTGGAAAGAAGAATTTCCCATCTTTCCAACAAGCTAAGAATCATCAGATTTTGAGTTGTATGTCAAAAGTTATGGTTGAATGAAGTTTGCCCAAAACGCAATAAAGTGCAGAATTTGCAGTTTTGACCAATTGGAAATGGATTTCGACCGGTCGAGTTTGGGATCTCCACAACGCAAATTGGCACCGCCCCAACCCTTTAAAGCTTTATAAACCTTATTTGTGACCGATCGAAATGTCCATTTTAACTGGTCAAAACCCAACAACAGAAGGGGTTTTTTCATATATACAATTTTGACCGGTCAAGCTCCATTCTCAGCCGGTCGAAATAGGGATTTTCTCCTGATTTTTACGCGTCACTGTTAGGATTTCTTACTAATTTTTTGGTGCAAATAGTCAAGATTCTTCCTAAAATCAAGACTCTACGATTTTCTACCTTCCTAGTTTAGATAAGATTCGTTCTAAGGTTTGTTTCCTAATAGAAATCAATATTCTAGGGCCTTTACATCTATAAATAAGGACCCTAGGTTAAGAATAAAATAACTTTCAGCCATAGGACTTTTTACTCATAGTTTAGGTTTAGATTTCAGATCTGTGAGAGTTTGTGAGACTTTAGGTTATGAAGATTATAACAACAATATACGGCTAAAACGTCTCGAAGCTTGGGATCTCTTGTACGATTGAAGATAAGTAAATAATTTAATTTCTATTTCTATTTTATTTTGGATTCCATTAATGGCACGATTGCACATTCAAGGTCTGACTAGATCGAGAACGCAATAGTAACGATGCAATCTTATTTAGAATAATCTCAATGGCCTTGTAGTGATTGGGGTTAGCCTAGATAGGATATTCACTGACGGACTAAGCCTTGTTGGGTAGTTTTATTGGTTTGTGCAATGATTCTTTGACGATTAGGTTTGTTTAACTCACGATTAGATCTATCTAATCTATATACGAAACGACTGAGCTTGTAGCCAGGAGCAGGGATATCAGGGATTTAAAATAGATTAGAAATAGGGTGCGAGTTATTTACAAATCTGAGATCCAAGAGAGATCCCAGGCTTGTCTCTCAATATTTTCCAAATCAGTTTTCTAGAAAAAATAATTAGAATATTACTCTTACAAAACCCCCTTTCTAGTTATGACTGTAATTTAAAATAAATGACTAGTCCTTGTGGTTCGACACCCTTGTACTTGCCCAAGTACATTCGAACTTGTGTACTTACAAGGTTTTGAAATAAAACGATCGCCCATTATAACGTAATCTGATCCTCTTACACCTTCACTTAACCATGTGTTACCTATTTCCTCTAGCCACCCTACCCTTCAATGTGTGGCACTAAATACCTCTACCACACCTACTACCACAACCTCATTAGAAGCAAAAAAAAATTGTTCAATCTGTCTTTGAACCCTACAATACCCACGAAATGGTTACACGCCTTAAAGTCGAAAAATCATTTCCAAAATCTTATTTTGCCACTAGACATCCCATACTAGTCGCATGTATCACCTCCAATGTATCTCCCGAATAGACTAGCTACGGACAAGCTTCAAAACTTCTGGAGTGGCGTGATGCAATGGCAGCTGAGTACATAACACTAATTAAAAATGGCACCTGAACACTTGTCCAACCAAAGCCGCACCAAAACATTGTTGGGTGTCGATGGATCTATCGGGTGAAACATCGCACTAATGGGACAGTTGAGCGTTTCAAGGCATGCCTTGTTGCAAAGAGGTTTCACCAACAAAGAGTGAACTACTCTGAAACTTTCAGTCCAATGGTCAAACCTATGACCGTTCGGGTGGTACTCTCTCTTACTGTTCACTTTGGTTGACCAATCCGTCAACTTGACGTACAAAATGCCTTCCTCCATGGCGTACTTAATAAAGAAGTATATATGCAACAACCTCCGGGATTCATTGATCCTATCTTTTCGAAGCACATTTGTCGCCTCTGCAAAGCAATCTACAGCCTCAAACATGTGCCAAGTGTCTGGTTCAATCGCCTAACTAATTTTCTACTAGAACTTGGATTTCATGGATCAACTGCCAACCCATCTCTGTTTATTCTGCGTGATAAGCATTCCATCATCTTTATTCTCATTTATGTTGATGATTTGATCGTTACTGGCGATTCAAATAATATGCTTTATGACCTTATCAAACATTTTAATTTTATGTTTGCTATGAATGACCTTGGTAACTTATACTATTTTTTAGGTCTTTAAGTACACCAAGGACGACACAGGCCTCTTTCTATGTCAAACTCTGGTATATTATGGATCTACTACACTGATGGAAGCTTGATGGTGTCAAGCCATAGTCTACACCAACACTCGTTGGATCAAAATTCTCCAAATATGATGGCGAGCCTCTCTTAAATGCCACTGATTATCGGGGTTTCGTTGAGGCCCTTCAATATCTTACAGTGACCCGACCTGACATAGCCTTTGCAGTCAACCAAGTGTGTCAATTCATGCATGCACTGACATCTATACATTGGGCAACAATTAAGCATATCATATGATATCTAAAAGGCACTCTCAACCATGGATTACGACTTCAACACCACTCTTTACTAGATCTACATGCTTACTCAGATTGGGCTGGGTCACCGGATGATAGTCGATCTACGAGTGGTTTCTGTGTATTTTTTGGCCCAAACATTGTCTCATGGAGCACCAACAAACAACCTACAGTTGCTCGGTCTAGCACCGAGGCTGAATATCGGTCTCTTGCACATATTGTTGTAGAACTCACCTGCGTATAGTCACTTCTCAAAGATTTGTTCATCTTCATAAAAAATCCACCAATAATTTGGTGTGATAATATTAGCACAATGGCACTAGCTGCCAATCCTGTGTTCCATGCTCGCACGAAGCATTTGGAAGTTGACTATCACTTTGTTCGCAAACGTGTTATGCGCAAATATCTAGACATTCGCTATGCCACCTCTCAAGATAAACTTGTAGATATCTTCACCAAGGGTCTCACTACTCATAGGTTCAAGCACTTATCTGGCAAGCTTATCGAGATCGTCATCCCATCAATCTTGAGGGGGTGTAATAAAACACAATCCTCTATACTCCCTCATAACACTACCACCAAAGTTTAAGATTAACAAAATTTGTGCTTACCTTATGAGTAGTAAATTCAAAACATTGTCACAATCTGTGCTTACCTTATCAGCTGTAAATTCAAACATTATCAGAATCTGTGCTTACCTTATCAGCTGTAAATTCAAACACTACCAGAATATATGCTCACCTTATCAGCTATAAATTCAAAACATTTCTCTTATTCTCCAGCTCACTTTTTTCCTATATATATCCTTTGTAAATTATTGATTTAATCTATTGAGAAGACACTTTTTACTAGAAAATCTTTCACATAGTTGAGTCTGCTATAAGTCAATTGGCTCATCTATATATTATATAAAAGGAGGAAGTCTTATGGACATGTGTTAAAAGAAAAATTGTTTTAAACATAAGAAAAAGAAAAAAAGAATTGAGCATATGTGACATCCGGAGAATTTGTTGAAAAGGAAGGAATAAGGAAAGAAGAGAAAAACCCTCAATTGGTCCCCTTCTCTACCAATGGTGCACAAGTTAACTCAACTCTCAAAATAGTTAAAATTATTAGGTGCACTATTAATGATGCATGGGCTCAGTGAAAGTACGCTTTGGGCTCAGTGAAAGTACGCTTTTGAGCTTTCCACCATATGGCTCCACCTTTTGCGTTTGGATTTGGATTTGGTAAATCCATCGGAATTTAGAAATCTATGTCCCTATTATAAAAAAGTGAATTTGTAAATAACACCTCCTATGCGTTATTTGAAAATCCAAAATTTACACCAACATATAATTAGCTATGTTTAGTGAATAAAAAGTTGTTACTCAATACTATCATAGGTACGGTTCGACTTGATACTCGACCAACCTGAGTCGAGTATTTTTAAGCTTGATCGATCTGATTGGGTTGGGCATGTGGCAACCCGAATTAAACCGAACCGAACCGGGCTGAACTAGTGGTAAATGGATCGGATTGAACTGGTACCAGACCAAATCAGATCCGTACTAACCCAACCCAAGCTTAAGTAGTTACTGCAACGACTATTTTTGGTTGTTGTAGCCCACCTTTGTAGAGTGCACCCTAGGTGTAGCCAGGAAATTGCTGGAATCATCCATTTTTGATTTTTTTTTTTTTTTTTTTGAATTCAAATTGAAGCAAACCGAATTGAATCGAACACCGAAAAATTTGGTTTCAGTTCAAGAACGGTTTGTGTTGGAGGAATTCGGTGTACCGAAACCGAATTTTTCTGTGTTCGGTTCGGTTTGGGTTTAAAAATAAAGGTGCAACCAGGACATTGCACCCATTTTCAATTTTTGTTATTTGAACTCAAACTGAACCGAATACCGAAAAATCTGATTTCAGTTCGGGAACAGTTTGTGTTGGAGGTATTTGGTGTACCGAAACTGATATATTTCGGTTCAATTTTGATTTGTGGTGTACCAAACCGAAAAAATCAGATTTGGTTCGATTTGGTATACCGAACTTGCATCCCTACTTACATAGAATATATGAAAGAAACCAATGAAATATAAATTCTTTTTATAAAAAAACATAGCCAAATGAAATATCTATAAATCTTTGGGCCAAATCTTAAAACAATGCTTAAACATTTAAATAAAAGATTTGCAAATTCAAATATTTTAAATTCTAAATTTGGAATGTATAAATATGAAATACTAGAATATAAAATCCTCAAATACAAATCCACGTTCTCAACGGCAGCTTAAAAAATATTCTTGCATCATATAATTATTATTTGAAATGATTAATCAATAGAGTTTAAATTATAATTATTATTTGAAATGATTAATCAATAGAGTTTAAATTATATTTTAGTTTGATTTAAATATTAAGTATAGCTATACAGTTGTACTCCATGAAAAGGACAGATGAGTACATGAAGCAACTGTGGTACATGGAGTTATTTATTTATTTAGTTAATTGTTTATTTTGGAAGGGGTACATGGAGTTCTATAACCATGGTTATAAATTTCTAAAATGGATCGGCTACTTCCACTTGGATGGTAAGTCATAATTAAGCTCATCAATCTTACCACTAACATTTACTTAGCCACCGAAATGGCAAAGTTGAATTTGACATATCTGAGGGACCCTGAACTAAGTGGAAGTCGGCTCTTGAGAGGATTGATAGGGTAAAACAATTTTAAGTAGCATGATAAGATATATATAAACATTATTACCAGTTAAGCCAATATTTTCTTTAGAGGGTTGTAATCCTACATTACTTTTTGAGCCGTGTTAGTGCCACGGCCATTTCTGTTACTGCCACACAATTTCACAAAAGAAAAACCGTGGACTATTTTGAATCAGAGGATATTAATGATTTTTTTTATTCCATTCCATATAACAAATATTGAAATCATGGGGTCACATGTTAATTTTATGTGGCACATATCACCAAAAATAAAAATAATAACAAACCATTATTTATTATATGTCATGATCATCTAGTTTTTTAAGATGTGTCTTGGATGAAATCAGGATGTTTCCGTTGGATAATACACCCTAGATTCAAACAATCAACAGTTTTTATTTGTTTAAGTGGTGTGGCAATGATATTATTCTATTTTTTCCTCCCATTATTTCTAATTGCACCCCAATTTTTATCACCCACACTTATTAATGATGGAAAATGTTTTCATAACCGCTTTTGGGCGCCGCACGCAACTTTTCATTTGTTTTTCTTTGGATTTTAGACATGTTTAGGTACACACTAACTTTTGCTTTCCTCATATTGCTTTCTTTTCTCACTGGGCGCGTGTAGAAAGAAAAATGGCATGTACATGGTAAAACTCTCTTTTATAACAACTCGCTGCCACGTCCGCAGTAGCCGAAAATAATAAAGTATTAAAAGGCCAAGAGTGGCAAAATCATCTCTTTTACTCTCTCTCTAGCCGCCAGGTCCAGCACTCAAGGCCCATATGTAACTATATATCTATATATATCAACGCCCATATGTAACTATATATATATATATATATATAAAGAGTGCGTGCTGCATAGCGACAGCGAAGAAAGAGCGCGGGAGATATACGTCGAAAATATGGAAAGGCAACCACACCCCGGCTTCAGGTTTCCGAAGAATCCCAGCTCCACCCCGCCTTCATTCTAATCCCTGTTTTTCGCATTCTTAATCGCCTATACGGCCATATACTATTATAAGTCCCTGCCACTTTCTTCCTGTCAACTTCTCTTTCTTTCTTTTTTAGTTCTATCTTCCTTTCTCGCTTCATCTCCCACTGTTCTTCTTCTCGCTCATCCATTAAACCATAGCCAGACAAATCGAAACCGGCAAGGCTAGGGTTTCGCCGAAATGAGTCCGATTCAGAATATCGAACGACATGCAAAGCGCCTCGTCCAGCTAGAACTCTGTATATCTTTCGTCTCCTTCCTCCTCCTTTCGCTCTCTGAAATCCGCTCTACGTTGCTTTTTTTTTAAAATTTCGTTTATTTAATGCAGTCTTCTTCTTCTTCTTGCATGTTCTATGCTTTTTCTTTCAAATTTTATTTGTTTTGCTATAGAGAATATGGTTTCTGTCTTTTGTCGGACAGATAAAAAAGAGTATACGATTTATCTGCAATTCTCTTGAATCTTCTTTCGAAGCAATATTTAAAAAATAAATCTCTGTGCTTATTTGCTATTTTAATCTCTTTATTTTGTTGTTTTTCTCTCTCTTTTTTTTTCTTCTATTACAATTTATTGCTGCATAAAGAGTAGCTATATTATATATATACAATAAAGAATGCTGCATATCGACAGCGAAGAAAGAGTGCGGGAGTTATACGTCGAAAATATGGAAAGGCGACCACGCCCCGGCTTCAGGCTTCCGAAGAATCCCAACTCCACCCGCCTTCATTCTAATCCCTGTTTTTCGCCTTCTTAATCGCCTATACGGCCATATACTATCATAAGTCCCTGCCGCTTTCTTCCTATCAACTTCTCTTTCTTTCTTTTTTTGTTCTCTCTTCCTTTCTCTCTTCATCTCCCACTCTTCTTCTCGCTCATCCATTAAACCCTAGCTAGACAAAAATCGGAACCGGCACGGCTAGGGTTTCGCCGAAATGAGTCCGATTCAGAATATCGAACGACATGCAAAGCGCCTCGTCCAGCCAGAACTCTGTATATCTTCCGTTTCCTTCCTCCTTTCGCTCTCTGAAATCCGCTCCACGTTGCCTTTTTTTTTTTTTTTGTAAATTTTGTTTATTTAATGCAGTTTTCTTCTTCTTCTTCTTGCATGCTTTATGCTTTTTCTTCCAAATTTTATTTGTTTTGCTATAGAGAATATGGTTTTCGTCTTTTATTGGACAGATAAAAAAGAGTATACGATTTCTCTGCAATTCTCTTGAATCTTCTTTCGAAGCAATTCTCTTGAATCGTCTTTTATGTGCTATTTTAATCTCTATATTTTGTTTTCTCTCTCTCTCTCTCTCTCTCTCTCTCTCTCTCTCTCTCTTTTTTCTTTTTTTTTTTTTCCTTCTATTACAATTTATTGCCGCATGTTCTATGCGTTTTCTCTCAAAGTTTCTTAGTTTTAATACAGAGCAAATCGAAACATTTTATCCTCTGCGTTTTCATCTATCTTACTTTTCTTCTTCTTATTGTGTGTTATTCTAATCTCTGTAGTTTGTTGTTTTCCCCTGTTTTTTAATATCTGTATACATTTTATTCTCTTCGAAACAGCCATGCAGACGAGGCTTCAGATGGTAACTGAGATTCGAGAAAGCCTCGAAATCGTCCACACATCCGAGTACCTAAACTTCCTAAAGTGCTACTACAGCTCCTTCGCTTCTATATTGACTGAACTTACGACTCCGCAGTTATCCGACCACCCGGAAAACAAGCTCCGCAACCTCACTGTTGAAATCCTCAGCCGTCTCCCGCAAACTGAAATCCTCCGCCCCTTCGTCCAAAACTTTCTCAAACTCTCCATCCAAGTCCTTACATCTGATAATGAAGAAAACGGCGTAATGTGTATCCAAATTTTCCTCGATCTCGTTCGCAATTTCAGGCCTCACTTAGAAAACGAATTACAGCCTTTCCTTGATTTCGTTTGCGATGTATACCAGAATTTTGGGGCTACTGTTAGTCATATGTTTGAAGAGGAGGTCGGAGGACCAGAGAAAATGCAAGTAGAGGCTCGCAATGGTCCTGGGCGGCTTAATCCGAGTTCTCATTCATTCAAGATAGTCTCGGAGACTGTGCTCGTTGTGTTGCTATTGTTCCAGCTCTATCCGCACCCTGTTCAGAATAGTATTCCTCGCCTTTTGCCTTTGATGATCGCCGCCATTTCGGTTCCGGGCCCTGAAAAGGTGCATCCCCATTTGAAGAACCGCTTCATTGAATTGAAGGCTGCCCAGGCTAAGGTATATATGCTCTGTCACAAATTTCTCACAATTAATCAAAATTTTGGAAAAAATTCTCTGAATAGGTTGTCTGCCGAAATGTATGCCGAATACTCGCTCGCTTTATTTGTTCATTCTCCAAATTTTTCTTGTATTTTATGAATATGATGAATTTTTCAAAAAAATTCAAAAATTTATCATTGTGATACATGCTTTAATCATACTACCTATTTTCTTCTTGTGACTATGAATTGTTAATGATGCTGAATATGTAATATGCTTATTTATGAGTTGAAGACATCTTTTTATATGTTCTATAATTTAGTATTATTTTTGTATTCTCTGATTTTTGTCTGAATTTTTTCTTGAATCTTTCCGAATTTATCCTAATTAAACCAGTCTAACACCAGACCGAATGATTGCGGATCCGAACTTGGTTACTATGTATATATTTTTCTGTTTTGTTTTGGGGATTAACGGAGCCTTGATAAAATACAGTTGAGTGCGATTTTCTTAATTGTTTCTCTCCAATTTGTTGCAGACCGTTTCTTTTTTAACTTACATGTTGAAAAGCTTCTCTGATTATATAAGGCCACATGAAGAAAGCATATGTAAAAGCATTGTCAATCTCCTTCTTTCTTGTCCTGAACTCGCTGGCATTCGAAAGGTGAGAAAATGTGACATTTGGTCAGTTACTCTAACTACCTGTTTAAAAATATTATATTGTACCATATTATGTTTTTATTTTAAAACTCCCCTACATCTGTTCTTTAATGCTGAGTTGTTGGTCATTTCTGATACAGGAATTCTTGATAGCCTTAAAGCACATCCTTACCACAGATTTCAAGAAAGGTTTATTCCCCTTCATCGACTCATTGATGGACGAGAGGTACTACTTGCACACGAGATTTCTAGTCTCTAGCTCAGTTGAATTTTGTTCTCGCTTCCAACATGCTTATTTTTAGTATTAAGGTTGAAGAAAACAGATTTGTGGACTCAATTGACCTGCTGGAGCATAAGAAAAAATCGGGATTTAGCCATTGACTCATGGATTTCTGGCACTTGTAGTTTGGTTTGCTGAATTTAACGAACCTGGAACTTGCTTCCCGAACAGAAGTACAGAACAATTTACTTGACCATGCTTCCCGAACAGAAGGACAGAACAATTTACTTGACCAAGTTTCAAGCAGATACTTGAGTTCTTAAACCTTAAAAGTCCATAATACTTGGATGGATGTTAAATATGCTGCAGCCATTTTGTAGTTTGTTCTTCTTGATAAAGCATGATGTATTTACTTTCTAACACTGACAGTACACTATTGGTGAGTCCCACGGATTCCATATCTAAGTTGCTTGCTGTTTTATAAATCATACCACTTAAGATCTTTCCATTATTTTAGCGTAAGATATTACTGAGGTTTCCTTGAATTTTTACTTCTGTTTGTACGCTGAACTTGCGGATATGATATTAGTTCTAGTGAATATAAGATGATACTGTACAATCACCCTGAAGTCTTCTTGCCTTCAAGCATGCATGTTTAGGTCAGGGGTTTAATGCCCAAAATTACATGTAAAAGAAACACCACGAGACTGCTACTAGGTGGATGTGCTTCATGAATTTCATGGTTCTATAATTGGTAATCTAAACCAATGAAGGGGTTCAAGTTCATACTTTTGTAGATAGGTGTGAAGGCTTTGGAGTATTTTATTGATGTAGTGAGGTGTTGGGGTCAATCTAATATTGAGTATCATTGTTGAAAAGTTGAACTTAAACTTGGCAAAGTTAAGTTCTCTACACTTCTTTTGGAGTCAATCTATTCGAGGTGGTTTACAAACAATTTCTAATCAATCCAGATTTTGGATTTGGTATCACTATCAAATGTTAAAAACATTATTGATTGACAATTTTCCCCTATATATATTGTAGGAAAGCCCGACGACCTACAATTTGGTTGCACTTATATAGTGTCTAGCCCGGGTGACCGTGAGTGTGTATGCGGGCCTAGTTGCATCGCACGGCACTTTTAGTGTCTCTTTGTCTCTTTGGTGTGTGAAGCAAACTTCAGCTTGTCTACTCTATCGGCATTAATCAATAATTAAACAAACAAAATAGGGAATATACCCCGCCATCAGATGTGTCTTAATTGCACTCTGCACGCTGTGTTTCACCTATTTATAGTGCGACCCTTCCTTTTGCGTTTCCTCTACATATAACCTCTGCAGTGGCAGACCGTTGTCAGGCTGTCGTTGACTGTTACAAAAACCGTTAACTCACTGATAAAATGACCTTTTTAAATTTAAAGTTTCCATCTTTTTACCCTTAAAATTTTCACATGTCAAAATCCACCTGCTACTCAAATACTCATATTCTCTCTTTCTTTCTCGTAACTACAGGCAACAATTTTCTTCTCTACGTTTCTACAAGGACAATGTTATATTGCGGACGGGAAATGGCAGACCATTCAACTGTCTGCTGATGTGGCATGATTCAAGAGCAGTGGGGACCAGCAATGCATGTGGGGCAGCCACTTATGTCGCGCCACGTAAGCATCTGTTGAATGGTCTGCTGTATCCCATCCATTCATTATAGTTTTCCTTTCTACACCCACAGGGACCAGCTGCTACAACTAGTTCAACCTCTCTTCCCTCCTTTCTTCAACCAATCAAGATCCATCTCCCTTTCGAATCCCTTCTCTTATCAACTTCTCCTGTTGTATCTCGCTAGTTTCAAACCCCAAACAAACCTCGTAACCGCAACAAGAGCTGTTGTCTTATGAACATCAATTAGCATGAAAACAGTAAGAACAAGAAGTTGCAGCTCAACTCTATAACGACGATTACTATCTTCACTTTCCTCTACCATTTTTCTTTTGAAGGAAGAAGGATTCACGGTTGTAGATCGGCTCCTTTACATGAAAACTTGGAGCCCCTCGACCTTGTTCTGCAACTACACCGGCAACCCAACAGCAGCGCTCCTCTCCTTCAAGAGGAAACCCAGCACCTCTCTGCCCTTTCTCACTTTCGACTTAGAACACCACGGCAGAATTGCATGGATATAAAAAGATCAAGCTCTGTTACCGTTCATAAAACAGTGATGCTTTTTTTTTTCCTTGGATCTTTCTCTATCCTTTCTGAGAATAGATATAATGTAGACATAAAATTAAGATGTGAGCGATTAAGGTATTTGGATTGGATGAGGTGTATGAAGACACCAAAGTGGGGTTTGGGGATTCGAAGAAGTGGGTTTTGGTGATGGTTTGGCGGAGGGATTTGGTGAGATGTGAGAGATTACCGTATTCGGAGATTAGGGTATTTGGATTTGGCGAGCTGGGTACCTTTATTTAAAATTACATATTCTTCCTTTTGAACCCGAGTTCACAATAATGTACCTTTGACTGCTTTGAATTAGACGATCGAGCTGGTTTTTCACCACAATCTTCCACCTAATGAATATTGAGATCAGGAGCCTACAATCAAGCTGTCAGATTTTGATTCCACATGGCAGACAACCCAAAAAATGAACATGATCATGTGCGTACGTCAAATGTGGTTCTTGGTTCATTTTTCGAGATGTGTGCCATGTGAATAAAACATCTGACCATCTGATGGTAGGCCCATGATCTCAAGATCCATTAGCTAAAAAACTAGGGGAAAAAATAATCTCCATCGTCTGATTCAAAGTAGTCAATGGTTTAAAATGAAAAATCTTGGGATGAAAATAAAGGAGCCCTTTACAGATCTTTAATGCATAATTATTGAAATGAAAAGTTGGGGCATATACTGTATTTCATAAATTTTAACTTTAGTTTAAGTTCAAATTCAAACGTTATGTAGAGGAAACACAAAAGCGAGGGGTGGAGTGTAAATACGTGAAACACAGTGCGGGGGAGGGGGGGGGGGTGGGAGTGCAAATAAGACTTTTCTCAAGGGGACATGCAAAAAACCCCAATAAAATATAACAATAGAGATGCCTGAAAAGATTAGAGACGGAAGAAGGAATATACTAACATTTTCTTCTAATAAATCTGTAAAACTACAATTTCTTTTCATTAGTATATCTCACCAAAATAGAAAAAAAATAAATTCGTGGGCCCTTCCTTCTATAGTAGCCTCACGGTTCACTAAACTTCAAAATAAAATCCTAATCTAATTAAAGCTCCTAAAAATCTTCTTTATTTAGCCTTAAGAAATAGTAGTAAGTAAATAAAATATCCCCTAAATTATAGGCGAAATGTAGGTGGTTACTAAGAATCCAGATTTCATAATTCTTGCAATTCAGCTTCTATAACTTCCATGTGATCGATAGCTCTTCAATTTATCACGATATTCTCTCTTCCACCAATAATAGCTCTTATCATTCCACTTAGTTCTCTTAATTTCTCGCGATCTAGTGATGTTTACCCTTCTTGAAGGTCTCTCATTCCCGTTAATAACATATCTTATCCTATTAACTATGGAAAATAATCTGGACTTGAATAAATTCTCATGCTGTATTGAGATTTTGTGTTGCATAAATTAACGCAATCTCCCAATATAATGTTGAGGGACAAGATATGATTCTTGTCCCCTCATTCACATGATCTCTCATGTGGCCCTCTCTCGTGTCTATAATGGATGGGCCATTTAGCTCATTTAGGCCCAATTATTTATTTATTTGTTTATTCTTCCAACTCCTAGTCTTGTTCTTTCTCTCTTTCATTTTCGTCCCTTTCTTAACTGCATCAGTGTGGGGCGAGGACGGTGCCACAAAGACATTGTGTGTGCTTGCGTAGGCTGAGGTTTCTTGCGAGGATGGTGTGCGACGTCATTGTTAGTCGGTTGACCTAGCGCAGATGGAACAAAAGTTGCAAGATGCAAGTGAGTTGACCGTCAAGGATGTTAGTAGGCTGACCTAGTGCATCGACTCATGTGACTCAAAAGGCAACCTGTGACAGCCTGTGTAACGCCCCAAAATCCTAAGACGAAATTCGGGATGTTACCTTTAAGGACCTGACACCAGGGATTAGTTACATATGACGATGCAGTAAATTTTTTGATTTAAATAAAACAAGACTTGAAATTGTTATATCATTTAATATCCAATATTTTCAACACTTGATATGGAAAATGACTGTAACTAGATACAACTGGAGTCTGCATCATGTACAACTTTCTACTCCTCTGACAACAGGATTAATACAAAGTAAATCTTACTATGTCGTCTACAACTAGTTTCACATAGACTTTCCTGGAAGTCTCCTTTTAATCCGCTGCTGTCTTTTCCTTTAAGATGGAAGGTTCTCTATGTAGATAAATAAGGGATGAGTGAGAATCCACAACTCAGCAAGTCCTAGCTCCCTTGATCCCCCGGTTTAGTTAATTAGAGTGGAGATAAGATATGCTGCCAAATACTAATAGAAACAAAATTTATAACACGTGATTGTCTGATAGCATGGGGTAAGGAAATACATGAAAGAGCATCAAGAAAACAAGTGTAGTCATTCACTTGAATAAAAATATTGATACCATAAGGACAGTATTTAAATTGAAAAGTATAAGTATCAACATCATGTGAAGGAATTCATACTTACCTTTAAGAATCTGTGTATCAAATTTAATTACCGTCATGCATAAGAATGTTATTCATGTTATCGCGATCCTTCACTTGACTTGCTTCCCTTTTCTTTACGGAAATCAGTAACTTAAATAGTTGATCCGACATATATCAGTTGTCCAAGAGATAGCTAAAACCACTGTTACATGGCCTTTGGGTACGAATACCGAATGCCCTCTTTACTTGATATATCATATTGTATACCGATATTTTCATCACATCTTTACGGTTTATATCACTTGCATATCGTGGATAAATCCACATCATCATGTGTAGTTGTTACTCCATATCACTTGCATATCGTGGATAAATCCATATCATCACGTGTATAACTTCCAGCTTTCGCCAGAACATGTGGTATCCCATCAATCGTAAAAATATCATAACGCATAGTAAATAAAGTTTTCTCTATTTTTCGCATGGGCATTGTGCCTTATATTGACACCTTGGCTTATGGGTTTATGGCTTATGGCTATAATGATCCCATCACGTGTCTTTTTTCTTATTATTGATTCAAGTGCTTTTTCATAAAACTCATAATGTGTCCCTCATAAAACGCATCGCGTGTCCTTTCTTCATAACATATATTAAATAAAGTTTTCTCTACTTTTCACATGGACATCATGCCTTATACTGACACCGTGGCTTATGACTATAACGATCCCATCATGTGTCTATTTTCTTATTATTGATTCAAGTGATTCTTCGTAAAATGAATCACGTGGCCTTTCTTCATATTGCGGATTTAAACTCTTCCTCATAAAATATATCATTCTTTAATAATTTTAGAAAACACATGCTTATCCTGTTATTGGAAATATTCCTCTTTTAAGCCCCTTTTTAGGGTTTAACATAAAACAAGTAGTATCAAATAATGATATTTTCACACACTAAACATGTAGCCCCCCTAATAAAGGTGTTTCATTACATACCACATGTAGCACCTATTCATGGAGCTTCATCACATTCAACATATATTACATTGTCGGAGTATTTCATCACAGAAGACATGCAACATACATAAAACAAAAGCAAAATCAACACTATGGTACTGGTGCTACAATAGAAACAGGTTTAGATTCAGATTTTATTTGACAACCATGATGGTCTTCAAATTTTAAACAAGAACATGCTTAGAACAAAGAATTATGTTTAAAAAAGACGAAATAAAAATCATGTTTTTGGGGCTAAAAATCATCATTTGGAAAAAAACTTTTGGAACTAATTAAATAAACAAATAATTAGGGAGGAGAACGAGCCTAAGGGTACTTGGATCTGGGGCTGGAGGAGGGTAGGAGTTGCCCTTCTTCCTCTTTATTTCTTAATTTTTTCTCTCTTGTTATCTCTCTCTCTCTCTCTCTGTCTCTCCCTCTTATTTTCTCATTTTTCTCTCTAGGTTTCTCTCTCTCTCTCTCTCTCTCTCTCCTATTTCTCCTTTTTCTCACTAGGTTTCTCTCTCTCTCTCTCTCTCTCTCTCTCTCTCCCTCCCCCATTTTCTCCTTTTTCTCACTAGGTTTCTCTTTCCCTCTATCCTATTTTCTCCTTTTTATCACTTGGTTTCTCTTTCTCTCTATCTCTCTTCTCTCCTATTTCTTCGTTTTCTCACTAGGTTTCTCTCTCTCTTCTCTCCTATTTAGAGCAATCCCCCTCCTGACACTTACACATGTTACACATGCCTTACATGCATGCACCACTTGTTACTCACACATTTCCACCACTTTACACATGCCACCCATTTGTTACATGCATGCTACACTCGTCAGTCATTAATTTTCATTTCTTTGTTCCCTTACACATACCACACATGCATTACATGCATGCTACATGTCACTCACTTATTTTCATATCTTTGTTCACTTGCACATGGCACACATGTACCACAATACTTTTCACACACCACTCCTCATGCACACTCCATACTAGATGCACCCATCTAATTAACACTTGCACACATACATATTTGACCAATTGCACACATTGCACACCACTTTCCTCATGCACCCCACCCTAGATGCACACCATTTCATTAATGGTTGCACAAACATATTTGGGTTTTTTTGCATTTACCCCCCTGAAATATGTCGTATTTACACTCCGCTCCCCGTGTTTCACCTATTTACATTGCAGTCCCTGCTTTTCTCTTTCGTTTACTTATTACCCCCTACAGTGACGAATCAATCAGTGACTGTTATAAAACTAAACTTTGACTGCTTTGAATCAAATGTTGGGGATTGTTTTTTGTCATAATCTTCTACCCAATAAATCTTGAAATCAGGGTCTATGATTAGACGGTCAAATTTTGATTCACATGGCACACATCTTGAAAACGCATTCAATATCCACCTTTGATGTACACCCACGATCATGTTCACTTTTTGTATTGTTTGCCATGTGGAATCAAAATTGGACCGCTTGATTGTAGACTCATTATCTCAAGATACTTTGTGTAGAAGATTATGGTGAAAAACAATCTCCATCATCTGATTCAAAGCAAACAAAGTTTTGTGTTATAATAGTCGATTGTTGATTCATCATTGTAGGGGGTAATAAGTAAAGGAAACATAAAAGAAGGGACCGCTGTGTAAATAGGTGTAACATGGGGGCCTGAGTACAAATACGACATATCTTAGAGGGGTAAATGCAAAAATCCCAACATATTTTACATGTACACACATTCCATTTTTTTTTTTCAAAATTCCAAATCTGTCCTTAGCTGTGAAACGATCATTATGCCCTTAGTTTTTTTGGAAATACCAAAACTGCCCATGAGGGAAATTATTGTTTTACCCTTGCCCTTTTATCAAAATTACCAAACTGCCCCTAGGAAAATTTTATATACTAACCAGAAATTTTTTTAAACTGTTTTAAACTTTAAATCAGGAATGGTAAACATCGTTTTATCCTATTAATCATGTCTTAAAATTTCGAGATATTACAGCCTGCTACCTTCCAAATATTGTGCATGGATGTCGTCTTAAATTTGATTCTGAGGACTATTGATCCATCACCTACTTGATGCTTTTTTGACTCTCAAGTAGCAACATATGTAGTGAGTAAATCTATCCTTCTCAATTATTACATCATTGCCTCAGATTATGGCATTGTTGATAGTGATAGAGATCTCAAATCTAATTGGCTAGTAGAAATTTGGTAGAATATGAGTTTTCATCATCTCCCATGTTGCTGTCTTCTCTTTCCCTTGATGGAATCAATCCAGTTGAATGGTGATCCCACATGCATGGGCTTGCCTGAAGCTTCGATAGCCATGATCTTGAGTTTTGATGGTTTGATAAGTCTCCCCTATCTATTCATCTATGCAATTTAGGTATTTCTAATATTTGTATGTTCTATGGACTGAAAAATCCTATTTTGACTCAACCTTTAAACTTGTCGAACTTGTTTGGGAATATCATAATTAAAGGAACACAAGAGTTTTTCACTTTGTATTTTACCACATAGGATTGTCTAGTTCCTATAGAATCTATCACTAAAATACCCCTTGAAGGGGATAGGGATAAGAAGAGCGAAAAAGGGCTTAACATGTGATGGGAAATGAGAACTATTAGCCCACACGAGGTTTTTCTCTTGCTTTAAAGCATCTCGAATCTCGCCTCACTTATGATAGGTGTTGATGAGAGTTCGTCCTCCATTGCTTTTGACCCTATTCAAGATATCTTCCCTAGGATTAATATTTCTCATACCGACTGATATAAATTGCAGCTTGCAATAGACTCTCTCACATTGATGTAAAAACACAAAAGGAAAGATAGCTCAATAAGAATAACAATAAAACTATTCCATACTCTTTATCTTCTGGCGTTTTCTTGGGCTGTCGCACTAGATAAAATCCTCACTGTGGACCGCCATGAAGATCGTTCAATACATATCCCAGGCAGACATATTTTTTATCAAACAGATGTCGAGAATGTCAATCATTTTATTGTACATTGTTCTTAGGTGTATAAGATATGGGATTTGTTCTTTCCAACATTTTTTGGCATCTTTTGGGAGTGTCCATTGACTGTTGGTTCATTGTTGGGAGGCTGGAAGTATTGTCCACTTATTCCAAGAGGCTGTTTCATATGGAAAGCATGCGCTTTGGCCATTATATGAACTAAACGGGACCACAGAAATAATTGGATCTTCTGAAAAATGGGTGAATAATGAAAAATGAGTGTTTTTGAGTACACATTGAATGCTGAGATTACTAGGCGTGTAAATGGTTGTGTCAGGTCCAGGTTGGGGTTGAATGAGACCCTACCTTTTTGGGATCAGATTAGTCCAAACAAAAAATTTGGATCCATTTCGGGTTCGGGTTAAGCTAAATCCATTCCCTGCCCATTGAAGATCGGATCAGATCCGGGTCTAGTCTAGGTCAGTTTTGGAACTTGGTCGGGTCTAGTTTATTAGTATGTGTTACTGTCAAATACAATAGCTAATGTATGGATAATTCTTAGTGAAATTAATATAAACATAGCTAAAACGAACTACTTAGTTTACCAATTAAATGAATACCTAAAATTTACACATAGGCCGAGCCAATGACGCAAATGTCATCCATGCCAGCATGTACTTATCTTGTACCAAAGCAATTCTTTCTCACTCAATAATATAGGGTAGGAAATGACCCACGTCAAGATGATATTAAAGCCATAACCATAAAAAATAAATAATATAGCTATATTAACTTTTCTATATAAACAAAATAATATATGAATATGATATATGTTATAAATCGGTTCTGTTCTGTTGCGTTTGTGTATGGTCAAAAATTAAAGAACCAGACCCAACTCAATTATAACTCGAGTTAGGTCTCCTCCAACATGTACCAGATTTGAACCCAATTTTCAATCGGATCCAAATCAGTCCGGTCGAGTCGATTCCTTATTCCAGTCTTGTGATGTCTGCAAAACTTACCGGATCAATGTGCTCATCTAGAGACGCCACACTACGTAGCATGCATATAAAGATGATATAAAATAAGGATCCGTATAAGAAATCCATAACAATATATATGAAAATAGAACTAAAATAAAAATCATCTAATCCGAAACATAAAAATCAATAAATACTTGTCCTATCAACTATTGTATCTTAAAACTAAAATCAAGTAAGCATCTCTCATCTGTCTAAACAAAAGAAATCGTAAATCTCAACTCTCAAAGCCTCCTTCAGCAAGATCTGGATTCACGTTCGTAATAGTAGTATCTCCAATCTCTTTGTCAACTCATAGTCCTGGGTCTCCTGGCCATTCCATTGTGAAACATGAAGATGTAAGTACAAAGATTTAATATGAGCCAGTCGTAGGATCTCTAATATTAAGAAATCCATATAGATGCTTAAAACAAAATCATAAGGTAGTCAATTAATAAACAAAAGCAATATCATGACATCATAGAAGATAAAAGAATAATCAACCGCATAGCATACGTGAATCAATGAGGAACAATAAAGTAATTGAGTTGACAACGTGACTCGTGGAGTTCGTGCCTCTATCTTAGTCTTCAATTGTGGTTGAATTTCAATTAACTTATTAATGCATGTGCAACGTCAATCATACATGGACATGATCATCATATATGGTCCACAATTCCAATCATTTACTTAGTTGGCTGTGGGGTGGTACATAACTATCTGAATTGTGTACTGACCATCTTATTCATTTGAGATTACTTGCCAATTGAGTCTGGTTTTTAGGGCTTACAATGGTAACCTCATTTACATAGCTTATTAGTATGCATGCTTACGTCATGTTAACTTTCTTTTTTCATGGCATATTCATAACATTAGACCTGTAGACTCATGATCTACTCAAGTCTCTTCATAGTTCTCTTTTCATTATTCATTAATCATGATTTAAGGTCTTGTTTTGACGTAAGATCTTCCCTCTTTTGACATGATCAACATACTTATGACCAATGCAAAGAACACTGGTAAAATATGTGCCTCTTGATTAGTCCATGGTGGATTTTCATAGTTCAGTAATATTAATTTTAGATTCATATTCAATCCTAATCGTTCTCATAGATAGGTATTGCTCATAGTATTCATGTGATGTTTACATAGCATGATATATCATATGTATAAACAAGAAATTTGTAAATAAGAGCACTGTATCATGACATAGGAACAATTAAGAACAACTTTGAACTTAAAATTTTCCATTAACATAGCATACTAGATAATTGGGAACAACAATAAACCTTAAAGTTGCATTAAAAATAGGTTTGAGGGGCCTTATTACAATACTCGGTTCCCTTTGACCAGAGGCGTGCGTTCCTCGAACATAAATCTTCAAGTCTTCTTCTCTCTTTCTCTCTAGAACTCACTATTTCTCTCTCTAAAAGTTTGAAGCTCCAAAGTTCTGTAAATTTCTGTAAATTAAACATAATCTCTGTATTTATAATAATTGAAGTTTCCCAATTCAAATCTATTCTAATTAGATTTTCTTACATGGTTTAATTGGTTCTATGGGCCTCTATAATTTCTAACCGGCCTTCCTATTGGGTCTTTACTAACTTTAATGATTCTAATGAATTTTATTAATTTACTAATGTGTCTTAAATGTTCATTAATTATTACTAATGGCACACCAAAATCACTAACATTTATTAAAAAACCTTTAAGGTTTATTAATAGATTAATTAATTATCATAGGTCACAATTAAATAAAATAAATATTATAGTTATGTGCAATGGCTAATTAAGTGTATCAAATGAATCAAACAAATCATAATCACAAATTTTTTAAAGCAAATTATTAAGATCTAATTAAGCGTAAAAATCTCGGTCGTTACAAGTCCTGGTTGAGGGTATTAATTTGTTGGTTATACATTTCATTTGGTCTCAAAGGACACTCTTTTTCAAACATTTGTGTCTTTGACATAATTGAATAAATCGAGACCTCATTCTCATTCAATTGATCCATTGTATGGACATTCTACTAGCTAATGATTGCTAAAAGTTGCTGCACTTGCAAGTCATTGAATTGTCGAGCTTCTTGGTGAAGGAATATATGTGTTCAATATGGAATGATTTTTCTCCGTCTGCGTATGGTCTATCCTCTAATATGTTTGAATGTGCTTTCGATATTTCTGTAATGTGCCAATTTTCTCACTTGCAATAGAAGTTTTTGTATGATGTATGCTAGCAATTGAAGGTCTACTGCTTAACTTCCACATGAATGTTTATTGTTCGTTAGGGTTCTAGTTGGAACCAGTCGGGCGTGTTTTGAGATATTGAGACCACTAGCTTGTAACATCCTTGCAGAGATCGTTTATCACGTTCGGAGGGACCTTTCTCTGTCACAGGTTTTTTCTTTTTTTTTTTTTTGTTTCAGGATGTTGATTGCTGTATAGCTGTCTTTCTTTTTGTTTTTTAAGGTGAATAAATATTTTGGTTCAGTTTAATTGTTTTGAAACAGTAATATAGTGTTTGTTTTGGCCTTTTTTGGCACTTTTTCCTTTATGCCATTTAAAGTTATTCTTTTGATACTTCTATTTCAAGATTACTTTTGTGGTTATATCCTCATCATCACCACCATCTTGTCCCATCCATGTTAGGAAATATTTACTCCTATATGCTATGTATTCTTTTTATATATAAGGTGAATAAATATATTGGTTGCAATACATTTTTTGAATTGTACTTTTCAGATTCCTTTTATATATAAGGTGAATAAATATTTCTGTTGCAATACACTTTTTGAATTGTAGTTTTCAGATTATAGTTCAGATTATGTTGTTAATTTTGACATGTTTTCCTTATTTCTATTCGGGAAGCTGGATGCTGAGCTTTCTAGTTTATTCCTCCGTTCTTGCTCTATTTGATAAGTAGTTGGAAAAAATGCTCAATGGAGTGATATGGTTGTTTAATTTTATGTGAGCCTTAATTAACCTTCTTTTTGTTCCCTCGTATGTGATCTCCATGATGGACAATAGAAATCCATGTCTCTATAAAATAATTTGACATTTTTTTGCACAATTGTTTGTGTAACATTTTATATAAACACCAAATAATTTTTTTGTAAAAAAGAAGATACAGAAAACCCTCAATGCACAAGCCATAGTGAGGCTTTTAGCAGCAGCGTGCAGGAAATTTCCTGATCTTTTACCACTATTCTTTGAGGAGCTTTGGTACAATCCACAAGATTCAGGAGCCTCTTCATCTATATAATTTTGGGATGGGATGGAGCTGTTAATGTTATTTATTTGAATAACATTGAGCAAAGTGCTCATTATAGGAGAAAAAAAGAACATATTCTTTTTCAAATAAGACACATTTTTTGAAAGGAAAGTGATTTTGGGATTTTGAAAAAGGATGTGATGCTATACGTGATATACTTGGGTGAGTTTTTTGCATGGTGCTTTTCATAGGAAAAAGAACAATAATATTTAAAATATTCCCTTTTAATTGCAAATTTTGAATCTAGGTAAAATGCAACCAAATCGTAATTGCATCCATATGTTGGTGCTTGAGAGATAATAGTCTGAAGGGATGCCTTGCCTGTCCCTCATGAAAAATTTAGGCTTCTGTCTTGACGAATTCATGCTTTTGGATTGAGGAATTCAGACTTCACCTTGAATAATCTATGAAGTGCATCATGTGTTATCGTGAAACAGTTTTATAATGTATGATAACATTTGAGATATTGTAAATTGGTTTATTGAGTCATGCCTACGGAGAGATTCGATTAATCTTTTTTCAATATCCAATATTTTTTTTAAAACAGATGTCCCATTGATATCAAAAGTTAATGCAATAGAAAGGCTAAAAAGGAGAAAAAAAAAGTGGAAACAAGGAAAGAAAGGGCTGTCGCCCACCCACCTCCCCAACAAAAAAAATAAAGAAAAATGGAAAAACTAAAACTCAATCAAGGCGCTGATGATGTGAATCTAAGATTATCTAATGAAGCTCTCTCATTGGCTAACAAGTCTGTCTGCATGTTCCCTTCCTAAAAGATATTGATACCAGTCCCTCTAGCAAACGATCCCTCTCTCTATGGTGTGATTGTTGTGTGTGAAATCTAGGAGATTGCTAAAGAGGAGTCCTCATTAATCCATAGTTGGGTGATCCCTAGTCTTCGTATAAAATTGATGTAATCCATAGCGCTTGAACCTTTGCCTCAATTGCCTCTGCCTGGCCCATTGGGCCTGCTAGTATCAGTTCTTTTGCATTCTCGCTCTTTTAGAAAATGCTCCTAATTCTAGCCCGCCCCTCTTGGGTTTCCCCTGTTGCTGCTTTTTAAGTTAAAAACTTTATCCATCCTTCATCTGATCTTCTCTATATGCCTTTTTCTCTTTCTATTGGAAGGTTTGATGTAAAGATGCTCCATACCAATCAATCACACGTTCCTGGAAAGAGGTACCCGAAAACTGTGTTAGTAAATCTGCTTTGCTTGTTACCTCACAATTTACTTAATATTATTTTTGGAAGTTCAGGCCCTATTTTGGGTTTTTTTCAGAAACCGCTGCTTGCCATTGTCTTAGATGTTGTTTGTTCAACACAACTCCACCCTGATTTCACTTTAACAAGCTTCCCACAAAACTGAAAATGGGCAAAAGCTGGAAGCGGCCAAAACCAGCTTTCGGCTTTAACGTTTGCAGGAATCTGTTTAAGTGGAAGTCGGAAGCTGGAGCCATGCCAAACAGGTCCTGAGTGGTTGTCATGTTGAAGATTCAACTAGGAAGCTAAAAAATGATTTTGTAAGAGTAGGGTTAGGTCAATTTAGGGATAGGTAGAAAATGAGAAGAGGGAGAGAAAGAGGAGTGAGGTAAGAGTTGGAGAGAATTAGGGTTGTGAGTTAGAGATACACACAATTTACATCAGCTACAAACATACGCCCAAATAACACTGTAGACACGTCAACACTTCCCCTCAAATTGGGGCATAGATATCTATCTATCATGCCCTACCTGGAAGTGATGTCATACAAATGACTTCTTCCCACAATTTTAGTGAGTATATTTGCCAATTGATTTTCTTAGCGTACTTAGGGTGTACAAAACTCATTTGACTCAATTTTTTTGTATGAAATGGCAATCCATTTCAATGTTCTTGGTTCTTTTGAGGTATGCTAGTTTTCCTGCAATGAAGATCAATTTCATTATCTCCGTAGTGTGTCATGGGAAGATTCGCATTAATTCCAAGATCAACCAAAATGAATCTAAGCCACATCCCTTCACTGGCACCTTGAGACATAGCTCTGTATTCTCCTTCTACCCTAGAGTTTGAAACATGTTCTTTCTTACTTTTCCATATGACTACGTTCCACCAAGAAAGGTCCAGTAGCCTACAGTGGGTCTCTTGTTACTGAAAGACCACCCAATTTTGCATCAGTAAAAACCTCACCATCAAAATGTCCATGGTTACGGTAGAGTAAGCCTCACCGTGGACTACCTGTCAGATATCTCAAGATTATATACATGGTATTTAAATGACTGGTCCTTGGCGCATGCATATGCTGGCTTCACAATGCTCACTACATTAGTAATATCAGGATGTATCATAGTAGGGTAAAGAAACTTCCTCGCAAGCTATTGGTACTTTCTAACATTCTTAAAGAGCTCACCATCCTCTCCATTAATTCTATGATTTTGTTCCATAGGGGTTACAATGGGTATACCCAGCATGCATGTTTGCTTCAAAACATCAAGGGTATATACTCCCGTTGGGATAAAAAATTAACACTGTCTTTGATCCTGCCACTTCAATGCCTAAAAAATAATTTAGTAGGCCCAAATCTTTGATATGAATGACTTGACTCAAGTAGTATTTTAGTTTCATTATTTCTTCACTATCATCTCGAGTAACACTTATGTCATTAAAATATACACCATCCTCTCCATTAATTCTATGATTTTGTTCCATAGGGGTTACAACGGGTTTACAACCCAACATGCATGTTTGCTTCAAAACATCAACGGTATATACTCCTGTTGGGATAAAAAACTAATAGTCTTTGATCCTGCCACTTCAATGCCTAAAAACTAATTTAGTAGGCCCAAATCTTTGATATGGAAGACTTTACTCTTAATTAATATTTTAGCTTCATTATTTCTTCACTATCAACTCGTATAACACTTATATCATTAAAATATACAATCAATTCTCTGAGGTGTGTTTCCTTTTTCACAAGCAGTATATGGTTGCTGTATCTCCTTTGATACCCAGACTTCATCACAACACAATAAATTTTCTGAACCAGGTTCTAGGAGATTGTTTCAATTCATAGATAGCCCTCTTCAATTTACAAACTTTGCTTTTCTTTCGCTGAAGAGAATAACCAAGAGGAAGAGCCACATACACCTCTTCTTTCAAATCACCATGCAAGAAGACATTTTTACATCCAACTGAATTAGGAACCAATTTCTGTATGCAAAAAGTGAAACAAGCACCCGAATGGTATTTGATTTAGCTACTGGTGCAAATGTGTCCTGATAGTCAATGCCATGTGATTGATTAAACTCCTTTGCAACAAGTCTGGTCTTGTACCTTTCTCCATACCCATTTGGTTCGTACTTAATTATATTCTCCCACTTGCATCCTACCCATGGGTTAAAATCTCGGAAAAACGATACGTATCGTCCAGCCCCAAAACCGATACGTATCGGTTTCGGACGATACATTCCAATGTATCGTCCGAAATTTTTGGTTTTTGTATGGGAGGCACCGATACGGTACCTTGAATGTACGTATCGGTGAGGCCCAAAACCCATACGTATCGATATCGGACGATATTTTGACCCATGATCCTACCTCTTCTTTCATTCAAGAAGCATACTCACCTCCCGCTTTCATTTCTTGTAACATAGTCTCCTTCCATTGTGGCTGAGATAGGGCGTCAGAAACATTAATAGGAATATAAATTAGGTTTAACAAGGAAATGAAAGTAATTGTGATGCTGAACAAGTTTGATATCAGATGATGGAAACTTTTTGATGGTATGACGAACACTAGACCTGGAGGCTTTACATAGAGCAACAGGAGGATCCAAATTATTTTCTGGAGAGGGATTATTTCTTGGTGAACTTGCTTCAGGAGAAGGAACTTGATTTGTAGTCTGAGGAGAGTCCTTCTTCATCTTCTTAAAGGCCTTCACCTTGGATAAAGGTTTTGCCTTTTCCAAACTTGTTAGATGTGCATGTTCTTTCTATAGTATCAACCTCTCTTTGCTATCCAAGTCATGCCCCCAGCCCTTTACTTGTACATCAGATCACTGGTCATGTCTAAGTGTCCCGATTCACGAGCTAGTGTGCGCGATAGGTAATTTATGTTCATCAAAAGTGACAGAGAAAATACGTTATATTTTCTTTTTAAAAAAATTGTTAATTAAATAGCGGATGTCTTTTCAGAATCGAACTAGTTTCAAATACATTTCTCCACTTCATTATGAATCCCTGTTATTCCTTAGAAATTTCTCATAAGATAACTCAACTTTTAGACTCAGTCGAATCATCCTTGACCTTACGAAAGGGCTATGTACATCCTTTACAGGAAAAAGGATGCAATCGTCAAGAACTACTTAACTCGATGCCTTACAAAAGTTATCATATTAAATGAGCATAACTTAGTCAATAATTACAAAACTAGGAGTCCTTATAAACAAAACCAAGTGTGGGTGTTTACAAAATATATACAATGCCCAAACCAGTAATACTTTAAACACAGTCTTAGAAATACTGGCCCAACAAAAGGGGCATTTCAAATTTCAAAACGAAACGAAATAAATCCAGTTTAAAAAGCGAACATGTGTGCTTGCGATCATTCTGTCTTTTATTTTGTTTCTCCATTTTGTATGTTTTTTCTGGTCTCACAAGACACTAAGGTACCCAGGATGGTTTTGGATCACAAGGGAACCATGAACTGCCCGAAGCAGATTTGTCTCGTTTGAAGTGTATTCGCCAGAAAACACTGATAAACTCATCAGGACTAGGAATGCTAAACTCATAGAAAGTGTGGGGGATGAAATTCCTTCCCATACAAAAAATTTTATATTTTAGTTATTCTTTTATTGAAAGTTTCCTAATTCATATATTAAAAATTTATGTGCTTTATTTTGCCATTTTCTCCCTCCTATGTTTTCTACCTTTTAAGGTGTTGCTGTTAGTATGATTCTCCGTTCATGAATAAGAATGCTTGATATATCTACACCTTTTTATTGGATGGACTATTGGGGTATTAGAAAGGGATATGTGGTTCCATTCATGTGTTTGAGGATAATAGCTGATCACTATATCGATGCACATTTATTTGTTTAATAGACACTTTCTATTATATCATAATTTTATGATTACTATTCAGTGGCATTTGAGTAATATAAATTTAAATTTTATAGTTGAAACTTACCTATATTTGTGCCATTGTGCAGTTATCGCGGATTATATACCTGTTCTCAAGAAACATGCATGATACGTCTCTGTCCCTATCAATTCATACTACTTGTGCTCGTTTGATGTTGAATCTGGTGCGAAATAATCTTCATCAGTTGAATAAAATTTAGGTTACTGGCCATTTTAACTCAGCATAGGAAGTTTATGCAAATGCATGAAATACATGTTATGGTTGACTCATAAATCAAGATGCCTTTGTGTGGTTTTCTAGGTGGAACCCATTTTTGAGAGAGGTGTCGATCAACCAGCATTGGGTGAATCTCGAGTTTTATTGGTTTGAATCTCAAATGCCCTGAAGTGGTTTAATCTTATGTTAAAAATATTACTGATCCCTTACTCCTTTCCTTCATTTTTAGTTCTGTATGTTCAATTAATCTAGACTCTCGATGTATTCATTTTGCTATTTTCTTATGGTGGACTGGCATGTGTTTGTTTTTTTATAGGAGCGGATCCTAGATACTTTTGCAGGGAAGTTTGGCACCTTGAAACACACTATTCCTCAGGTACATCACACTGATATCTAGATCGCATATCATGTTACTTAATTGTCCATCCATTCGTTCCATCCAGTGTTCCCGAACTCCTTATCTGGCAAAAATGAGTAAACGGCAACTTTCTGGGCCTCCCTCACAGGAAGATGCTGCTCCGAGGGCAATCAAAACATATAGTTAGAATCCCTACCCAAAGAAAAAAATAAACTTTTAATTTCCCAAGCCTCTGGCATTATCAAAGCAAGGAGAAATAAAATAAACGGTTTTACCCTTAACTGATGATGAAGAAACTGACAGCTGATGCCTAAACTTAAAAGAAAGAGAAGGAGAGAAGTCTCCTAAAAATTTCCTCCCAAGGAGGGGTGATTGAAAACCAGAAGAGGGGTTAAGAGTTAAGACCCCTGCCTAAGGACCCGACCTGGAGATGAGTCTGAAAGTTGGTAGGCCCACCTAGGATCAACGGACCATCAGAAGCTTGACTGGTAGATGGTCCAAGTCCAGCCCGTTAATAGGACAGTGGAGGACCTGGGCCGATTTGTTGAAGGGTCCGGTCCCATCAGCAAAAGAGGAATAGTATGCCGCGCCATGTTGAGGAACCAGATCAGCATCCACATTGGATCCTCGTCGTAGCCGTCAGACCTTCAAAACTCCTCAACACGTCCCTTCAATGCCATGTGGCCTCTTCCCTGGCACATCTTCGCCAATACAGCTGTGCCCTATGAGGTTTAAAGAAGCCGTGGGCTGGTAACAGATCTACTAGCTGTTTCCCGCCCATCTCGAGACAGGGCCACATTGCACAGCCCCATCCGCATCTTGTCCCTCTGAGATTGAAAAGACAGCTTAGTCCACAATCCGGGCCATCTATAATAGGAGCATCACGTTTAACCTCCACCTCTATCTGATCCTTCCATGTACCATCAGGGCTCTTCATAAATCCGCGACATAAGAGATCCCCTTCAAAAGTGCCTTTGAAATTTGAATTTAAATTTGATTACAGAATTGCTCAAGACTCAGACCCAACCCAAGTAAGGCGAGGTTCAATCACAGCTGTCGAAATGTTGGATGGTTAAGATTCACAAAACATTTCCTCACCCCCCAATGTACTTCAGCCGCCCAACCACCACCACCCTCCGCCTTGCCATCATCTTCCTCCATCCATTCTTCCAACGTTATTGACCATCGTTTATTTTCTATATTTGTGCCTTTTTATTAATTTTCTTTAAACTTATCTCGTCATATGGTTAAATTTGATCCCAGCTTATTATGATTTCAAAAACCAGTTCAATTTTCAGAACATTGTTTTGCCCACTTAACTTCAATTTCTCTAGTTTGTGTTTCAACGTAGAACATTGGTTTGTGCACTTATCTTCCTTCTCCAGTCCTATGCTTAGCCATCTTATTTCTTTGCAGTTAGTTTTAAACTTGCAGAGCTCTTTGGAGCATGCTAAGGAAGTCAGTGATCATAAGCGTTTAATTAAGACCTTGGTGACAGGTATAACTGCTCTGATAAATATCATTCTTGCTGTTTTCAGGATTTTCTTTAATTTAACATAAAATTTTCTGATGTATTTCTGAATATTTAATTATCATCTCGGAATTTTTTTGTTTAAATTGAAGATCTCTTATCTTCTTGGTAAGGTGCCAAATGATGAGTCCAAAGCCTGGAGTTTTGTTCTTTCTAATTTTAGAGTACATTTGGTTTCATCCTTGAATATTGTGTTTGTCTGATGTATAATCGAATGTGCCATCACTTATGATGGTTGACAAGTCACTGGAGTTTTTTTTTCTCACTAGTCATTTATTTGTCCCTCTAGTCAATTCATACTTATGTGGCAGTATCCTTTACTATTTCCTGCAGGAATGAAGACACTAATTTGGAGCATCAGTCATGCGAATTTACCACAAATACAGGTTTTACAATCATACGATTCTGTATTTACGATGCTCACTTGACAATCTTCTCATGCAGTGTACCGTTGGTTCAGATTTCGCCATCGCATGAGGCACATTCACATCTTCAAGCATTTCTAGCATCTGATGTGCCTTTTCCAATAGTATTTGAAGGACTAAAGGAAGCTGAGGTATCAATAGGCAGTGAGCTTCTTGAGTTGTTGGTTTCTAATTATATGTTTCTTTGCACAATTTATTTTGGGATGGCATTTTTTTGGTAGGTTCGCATAGCCTCTGGTTTTGTCAAAAGTGGTGTCTATTGCTTAGCTCTCTTTAAAGAAAAAGAAGAGGAAAGGGAAATGCTGCATCTTTTTTCCCAGATTTTAGTTGTGATGGAGCCCCGGAACCTTATGGATATGTTCTCAATGTGTATGCCGGAACTATTCGAGTGCATGATTAGCAACACTCAGTTGCTTTACATATTTTCTACCCTTCTTCAATCACCTAAGGTTCTTCGGCCCTCTGCAGATATTTTGGCCAATTTTCTTGTTAGCGGTAAACTGGATGTTCTTAAACATCCTGATACTCCTGCTGCGAGACTTGTTATTCAGCTTTTTCGATTTTTATTTGCTGCTTCCACAAAGGCTCCTTCAGATTGCGAACGTATTCTTCAGCCACATGTAGTTGTTATCATGGATGTTTGCATGAAGAATGCTACTGAAGTAAGCAATCCACATGGTTATATGCAGCTTCTTCGTACAATGTTCCGATCAGTCTCTGAAGGCAAGTTTGAACTTCTGTTAAGAGATTTAATACCCACACTGCAACCTTGCTTGAATATGTTGTTGTCTATGGTTGAGGGACCGACTAGTGAAGATCTGAAGGATCTTGTGCTGGAACTTTGCCTAACTTTGCCTGCCCGCTTAAGTTCATTGCTTCCTCATCTTCCTCATCTTATGAAACCTTTAGTTTTGGCTTTGAAAGGAAGTGATGACCTAGTGGATTTAGGTCTAAGGACACTTGAATATTGGGTAGACAGTTTGAATCCTGATTTCTTGGAACCAACTATGGAAACTGTTGTCTCTGATGTGATTGTAGCTTTATGGTCTCACTTGAGGCCTACCCCCTATCCTTGGGGCCAGAAATCTCTGCAGCTCCTTGGCAAACTTGGAGGTCGCAATAGATGCTTCCTTAAAGACCCTCTCAAACTTGATTGCAAAGAGTGCCCTGAGCATGGGTTTCGTTTGATGCTTATGTTTGAGCCATCATCACCATTTGTAGTACCTTTAGATCGTTGCATTTACCTGGCTGTTTCTGCAATAATGAGAAAAAATGGTGGCATTCATACTTTCTATCGGAAGCAGGCTCTAAAATTCCTCCGGATATGCTTATCATCTCAACTGAACTTGCAAGGAAATGGAACAGGTGAGGCAGTAGCTCCTGATCTTTTGGCAACATTGTTAATTTCTCCAGGGGATCCCTTGCAGCGAAGGAAAAAGCCATCGGATATGAAGGTCAGTTTGGATCTTCTATGTTCTTGATTGATATGTTAAAAGCTAAAGCGATGAATGCTATTTGATGCTAGTAATTTTGTGGCTTTTTTCTTTGCATGTTAGTTTCTTATGGTAGTATTCTTCTCCATCAATCCTTTGATGCATTTGGTTTAACTTGAAGAGTATCAAATTCAGCATGATTATGATTTCAGTTCCAATCCAAGTCTTTCATGCTCTAGCTTAACAATGTGTGATCTATTGATTGTGCCTCTCTCTCTCTCTCTCTCTCTCTCTCTTTTGGGAACATGTTTGTAACTGTGATATATATATATATATATATATATATATATATATATATATATATATATATATATATATATATATATATATATATATATATATTGGTGCCATTTGAAGCTTGGTACATTGTTTAGATCAATTTTAAAACGAGTACCTTTAAATCCACCTACCAAATCTTTGAGTTCACCCTCGCTGAAACACATTGACTGCATTGAATTAGACAAAGGAGATTCTTTATCGTCCCAATTTTCACACGCTGGATCTTGAGATCATGGCCGTAACTGTTCGTATGCGTTTTCGGGAACCCTCTTGGATTCGGGAAAAGGACCCAATATGGTCACTTGGGACTCTGTTTGAAACGGTGGTGAAGGTGTACTAACAACAACTAAGGTCATTTATGAACCTGCAAGGAATTTTGTTAGTAGCAAGCGGTTTAATAAACCTACCCGATAACTTGATCAAATAGTCTGTCTAATGTTCCCCATTTTAGGAAATTGAGTAACTATTAAAACTTTGGCTTACTGCGGAAAGTAAGTAAATCAAAAGACAACTTTTTTAGAACTCAAAACACTATTCACATTAAAGGTCAACTTACAAAATTCGAACTTTAAAACCAAAGTGGCCTGAAAACCAACCAGATAAACAAATGGAGATCCAAAAAGACAACACATGATCCGATTGGTAAACACCTCCGGATCTTTTCCTCCAATCCGCACCCTAACCCTGGCTGGATGGCTCCTGACCTGGCTTTGGAAATTTTGGGTCATGAAACGACTTAAGCGGTGAAGTTTAATAAAGTCATAATCAAGAGTGAAGCACAATAGTTGATAAGGTTTGTAATGTATTCCTTAATTTATGCAGTTTAGTTCTAAGAAGTCCACAATCAATACCAAAGTAAACATTTAGGTATTAAGGGTCGTACATCTAAAATCCAAAAGAGCAATGTAACAGAACACAAACAGTATCAAGGCACAACAATGATAATGTCAAATGAATCACAACCAATAGGTGAAAGTAAACTATTAAGCATTACAGTATCAAGTAAATTACAACTCACAGTTAAAGAGTCTAAAACTAAGCATTACAATATCAATTAAATTACAACTAACAGTTAAGAGTCTACAACTAATCATAACAATATCAATTAAATTACAACTAACATCAATAGTTTTACAAGCTTGATTTTAATAATTAGGTGAGAATATAGGAGAACTTATCATTTATTAATAACCATAGTTTTCTAAAGGGTTTCTATTTTTGCTTATTAGATTACATTATTTTAAAGATTAATGGAATCTTAGAGTGAAAGTGAAGTTATGGGATTTTTATTACGAATTTTATTAATTGCGATGCGATACTAACACCAAACATGGTCCGAAATCAAATTCAAATGCCAATGTGACGCAAACAAAGGCTGACACTCTTCTCCATTTAGTCAATCAAGACAAGGATCAATGACCCTGTTGGACCCAATCCTCTACTAATATTTCATACTCTTTGAATTTGAGCTGCTCTTGCGAGCTTGTGCGCAAGAACAGTGGTTAGCCTAAGAGGTTATGATATCCAAAATCAGTATCTTCTTTCCACTTTCAAAATTTTAATATTCGATGCTTAATATTCCATATTCAAGGTTCGAGTTCAAATATTCAGTATTCACTTATCGAAATTCAATATTCAGTGGTCACTGATCAAAATCAAATATTCAGTATTTATTGACCAAAGTTCAATATTTAGTATTTACTGATCAAAGTTCAAAATTCAGTATTCAGTGTTTACTGATCAAAGTTCAAAATTCAGTATTCAAGGTTCAAGGTTCAAAGTTCAATTACTGATCAAAGTTCAAAATTCAGTATTCAGTGTTTACTGATTAAAGTTCAAAATTCAGTATTCAAGATTCAAAGTTTAAAGTTCAGTATTCAAAGTTCAAAGTTCAATATTCAGTGTTTACTGATCAAAGTTCAATATTCAGTGTTTACTAATCAAAGTTCAAAATCCTTAAAACTCATTTTCAAATCAAAATTCAAATCTCAAAGGAATAATACCTAAAAATAAGGAAATGCACTACTATCTCTACCACTACTCTTCACAACAAAACTATGACTTTACCTTGATGCAAGCTCCTTGTGGTGGCTGTTTTGTAGCGCATAGATGACTGAGATGGAAGTGGATGGGTTTGATTCTAAACTATGTGGGACTAGAGGTGGTGGGGATTCGAATCGAGGTATTGGATCAAAGGTTGGATGGTTGGATAGGGAGGTAGCTTCAAGGTGCTCTAATGGGGAAAGCTCTAAAGGTTGAAGATGGAGAGGGAGGGTGATGAAATTCAATTTTTGCATATTGGAGGGGGGTAGAGCCATGCTTGAGAGACAAGAGTACCAAGTGGCACTCTCTCTCTTCCCTAGTCTCCACTCCTCTCTGTCTCTCTCTTCTCCCATGCGCATGTGATAGTGGCCCAATGAGGCTCCACTCTCCACCCTCCAGTTTGGTCCTCTTTGAATCCCATTGACTTCTAGGTTCTCAAATTATGTGATAGCCTCACCTTCCAAGTGGTCTTGTGGTGCATGGTAAGTAGCCCCATCTCCCACCCTCGATTTCCCCAAGGTGAATCCAAGGGTGTGAGATGGGGTCAAAGGACTCAAAGGCTAAGATTTGTTAGAGATTAATTATAATCTTAATTTCTAATTTAGAAATTAGAATAAATCTTTCAATAGTTCCTTAAAGTTGGTATTTAATTATCTATTTTGCCACTATCCCATATTAAACTCATATATCTAAGGTAAGTTTTAGTCCTTTTCTGAGTCATAGGATGTCAAGGTCTAAGTTTGACCAAGCTCTAGTAAGCTAAAGTGTAGTTTGTGATTTGATCACCGCCTTTGGAGATGATCTCGAGATAATCACTTTAAGCTTTTCATAATTTTTGGTGTGATCATCGATGTGGTTCACTCGGATGCAAATCCGGGTACCAAATGTTGGGCTCTAGATTGGGTGTGGGTGGCTTTAGTAATGCCACCACACCACAAATTATTTTAAGTTTTCATTTGGGTGTCACTAGTAAGTGTTCCAATTCGAGGTGCCCTTCAAGGGTGCTTCATATTTTTGGGGGCTTGGGTCTCGGGTCACCCTAATTGATCATCTTACTTAGGTTAGGCTTGAGTCAACTGGTTGACTGACCCAGTTTAGAGGGGCAGGTGTTACAAGTATGACTTGTAAATTGTAATTTCGCGATATTTACATTTTGAATGTATTCCATTATTTGTATGATCACAAAAGCCACAATCAAATTAAAATACGTAACATTTTTTAGATAATTTTCACATTTAGTTAAACATGTAAATGTACTAGATTATTTGTTTGTTGTTGTCGTAGTTATGCAGTTTATTCATACCTTTTTCTTGTTTCTTGACCTTATGGGATTATTTTGCTGCCTATGGCCGCTCTATCATGGTTCAAAAGAACTGTCTACCAAAAAAGCAAAAAAATCTTACAGAAGGATATTCTCTTGTATTTTCGTTCTTGTAATGCTTGCTGGTCTTAAGTTCCTTTTATGATGTTTGACTCGTTGAAGCCCATTTTGGTACTTGCCCTTCATTATGAATGGATTATTTTTCGCAGTTAGACACTGGTGTTAAGACAAAGTCTGAACTTATGGCTGAGAAATCTGTTCTTAAGATGCTCCTAGTGACCATTATTGCTGCTAGCGCCGAGCCAGATCTTGATGATCCTAATGACAATTTTGTTGCCAATGTTTGCCATCATTTCGCTATGATTTTCCATTTGGATTATTCTTCAGCTCAGTCATCCTTTGCAACTGGGCAGCTTGTGGGTTCCATGCTTACATCAAGTAGTAACATGAACTCCAGACTAAGAGCTGCCTCTTATTCTAACCTGCGAGAGTTGGACCCATTCACATTCTTAGATGCATTAGTGGATGTGCTCTCAGATGAAAACAGACTCCATGCTAAGGCTGCTCTTAATGCATTGTATATTTTCGCTGACACACTTGTTCTCCTTGCTTCCTTAGTATGTACTGGTCAACTATCAAGGGGATGCTCTGGTTCTCCTATGATGGTGTCTAGTCCATCAAAGAATCCTGTTTATTCTCCCCCTGCACGCATTCAAATCCCTGTATTTGAGCAACTTCTTCTTCGCCTTTTGCATTGTTGCTATGGAAGTACATGGCAAGCTCAAATTGGAGGTGTCATTGGGCTTGGAGCTCTGGTTGGTAAAGTTGCAATTGAGACTTTATGTTTTTACCAAGTAAGAATAGTTCGTGGCTTGGTATTTGTTCTTCAAAGGCTTCCTGCACATGCTCATCAAAATCATGAAGAGACAAGTCAAGTGCTTATGCAGGTTCTCCGTGTAGTGAATACTGGGGATGGAGCAAATAATGAATCTCGCAGGCAAAGTTTTCAGGGGGTTGTTGATTTTCTTGCTACAGAGTTGTTCAGCTCTAATGTGTCGATGATTGTGAGAACGAATGTTCAATCATGCTTGGCAGTTCTTGCTAGTCAGACATGCCGTGAGGTTTCTGACTTGCTTGAGCCACTGTATCCACCTTTGCTTCAGCCTCTTTTGATGCAATCACTCCGGTCCAGAAGTATTGAGCAGCAGGTACATACTGGTTGCAACCAGGTAGTTTCGTTACTGCTACTGCAAAACTAATTATTTTCTGCCTTGTTATTTTTCTCCCACATCCAGATTGGGACAGTTATCTCTTTGAACTTCTGCTTGGCATTGAGACCCCCTCTCCTTAGGCTGACTGCAGAGCTAGTTAATATCCTACAAGAGACTGTGCAAATTGCTGATGCTGATGAGACGGTCTGCGTTGTGAATTTTATGAACTCAAAAGTGACTACTGCACTAAAAGAACTTCGGAAATCATGCATTGAGTTTCTTGTTACAGCAATGGCTTCTACTGATATGAGTATGTCAGAACATTCTGAATTGCGTTCAAAGATCACTGCAATATTTATCAAGTCTCTGACAAGTCGGACACCAGAGATCGTTCTTGTTGCCAAGGAAGGGCTCCGGCAGGTTTCTTTTCCACTTAGTTATATGTGGATGAAATCTCATTTGATGCATTGGATTTGTTGAGCTTAGAATCTCTCCGCATGAGATTAGTAGTCTTTAGTGTTCTGTATACAATATTTTGGAATAATTTATGTAGTTACGTAACTTCGTCATGCATTGCTAGGTTATTCAGCTTCAAAAGTTGTCAAAAGATCTTCTGCAAAGCTGCCTCAGGCCTATTTTAGGAACTTTCTCCCAGACAAAAAACCTTTCCATTCCTCTTTTGCAAGGTTTCAGTCACTTGCTTGGGTTGATGGCCAACTTGTTTAATGTTAATATAGGCAGTAAATTATTGGAGCACCTAAAGATATGGCTAGAACCTGAAAAGCTTGCACAATGTCAGAAGTCCTGGAAGGCTGGTGAAGAACCAAAAATTGCAGCAGGTAAATTATTTGTTTCTAATTTTTTTTTCAATAGCAATAGCTTATACAATAAAGAAACAGATTGTGGTAAATTGATGCCTCTATGAAAATTTTACCGTGGAAAAAAAACCAAATGGGCTATAGAGAAAAAGAATGCAGTGGTGGATCCATAACATCTTTCATTGTCATTACTCATTATCACTTTATGACTTTGGTGTGAAAGACTTTCCTATTTTATGCAGCCATCATTGAGCTTTTCCATTTGCTCCCTCCAGCAGCAAGGAGGTTCCTCGATGATCTTGTGACTCTAACAATGGATTTGGAGGGGGCTCTTCCCCAGGGAAATTTTTTCAGTGGAATCAATAGTCCTTTTCGCCTCCCACTTACAAAGTTTTTAAATCGTCATGCAACAGACTCTGTAGATTATTTTCTTGCTCGGTTGGGCCAAACCAGACATTTTCGGCGGTAAGGTTGAAAAGCTTGTTAAATAAATTTCAGATGCAAGTAGTCTATCTGCACAGAGACATGTTGATATATGCTTCTCAATCTTCAAATCAGGTTTATGTGTATAATATGTTCAGATGCTGGCCTTCCATTGAGAGACGAACTTGCAAGGTCACCGCTAAAGATACTTGCACGTGCTTTTCCACAATTCTATTCTAGTGTAGATGGATCTATTATCTTGCCTCAAAAAGCAGAAGACCTTGTTAACTCTCAACCTGAAAGATGTTCTAGTGCACCAGCAGATCTTGCAAGTGCAGATGCTTATTTTCATGGACTTGCTCTTATTTCAGCCTTAGTTAAATTGATGCCACACTGGTTGGTGAGTAACCGTGTTGTGTTTGATACCTTAGTACTTCTCTGGAAGTCGCCCACAAGAATTGCTCGGTTACAGAATGAACATGATCTGAGCTTGGTGGAGGTATGTTTGATAATTTTTTAATCTGGCATCTTTTGTTATTATTATTCTTTTTTTTTTATTTACTGGAAAGGATGCTCTCCTTATAGAAGAATACACATGGAACATTGAGTTTCAATATATTCTATTATACTTAATCTGGCGTAGAAATATACCACTAGAGCATACATACGAAATGTAAAAGATTTGGTACTTCACAAATAGATTAAATTTTCATTGTATGAACTATATTTGAATTGTAGCTTTGCAAAATTCATGTTTCTAGTTGACAATCTTAACTATAACATGACAACATCATGCTGGGAGTGGGTGCAACACTAATTGTAGGTGTGTAATACACACTCATAGAGCTCCATTGCGATCCCGCTTTTTCTAAATGTGTAATAGGAATGAAAGTAATATCTCCATAATTCAATCAAAACTTGACACATTCCTAGTCTCAGTTCTCACATTGATCTCGAAGACCAGACAAAGACCTTTCCGAATTCCATCTAAAAACTTATGTTCATAGGTGTGTACACATCGGGCGACTCCTGCACCAGCACGTCATGATCCATGAGCTGGGTCGGCGCGACACACACTTCGAAGATTCGATAGTCAATAAATTCGCTTCAGATATAAATTCATTTTATCTTGTTGGTTTCAAATAAATTTGCGGAAAATTTCCATTACCGTTAACCTGTTTAAATCGTTTGATAATTTCGAGGAAATTCGATAAAATCTTACTTGTTGCGAAATACGAAGTAAAAATCTAAAGGCCCAAAAGTCTGAAAGTCTAACCATTAAGATGAAATGTTTACAAAGTCTTAGGACAAGATTTTATCAAAATAAAACCAGGGACTTGATCAAAACCTGAGAAATTGAGATTGAAAAAAAATGTGATCTTGTCACATGTGTTTAAGTGCTGGTAGCTCTATAGTCAAAATGAGCTAACTTGGATGTCCTGTCGATGAATGCTCCTAGCTCTCTTCCCGGCTTGCTCCTCTAGCTCTGGTTAGGTGGCTGCTCACCTACCTCATGAAAAGACCGTAAGCGGTGAATCTTAATAAAGTCTTAGTTGGATTAAAATTGTAGTTTCCAGAGAAGTTTACTTGTAGCTAAGGTTGAATTCAATTAATGCATAAGGGTTTTGCATTACGACTAAGAAAATAGAAATTTTATCACATGGTTTAATATCAAGAATTATGAGTAAAGAAAATCAACATTTTATGGCATACGCAAGTGAGATTTTAATAATAATGTTCAAGATGCATAAAAGAAAGAATAATTATACAACTGCTACCTACGAATAAAATATTTGGTCACTAATATTATTATGAAAACAACATACTACATTCAAGTTGATCTTGGAAATGACTATTTTTACTAATTATCTAATTTTTATGAAATTTATTCAAAATTTTAATAGTTCATTAATTAACTTAATTAGTAGTCTAGTAGCTTATTAGATGTCTTTTATTAATTTTGGTGCGATACTAACACCAACCATGGTTTCAATATCAATATCAATTGCCTATGTTGCGCAAACAAAGGCTGACACTCTTCACCATTTAGTCAACCAAGTCAAGGATCAATGGCCCTGTTGATTTCGAGACCCAATCCCCAGCTGGCGTTTCAAACTCTTCTGAATATGAGGTTCTCATTGCGAGCTTGTTCGCAAGGAAAATGGTCACCCTTGCATGGTTACAGTATTCACATCAGTATCATCTTTTCACTTTCGATATCAATATTCAGTATTAATATTTTAATTGTTCAATTTTCGGTTGCAATATTTGATTTCAATATTCAATATACCAATTTTGGTAGTTTTATTGTCCTTTTCAATAATATTGTAACTTGTCCATGAATTTGGGTTCCTTTACCTTTTAAGTTCGCCAATCATTTTTCAATGTGCAAATCTTGATAAAGATTCAATAATTGGGTATCAATTTCAGTTATGTTCCTTTGTCTTTTAAGTTCCCCGATCATTTTCAATGTGTGATGTTAAATAGAATTCAATTTCAAGCATTCAATAGTCAAATCAATTTTGAGTATTCATGGCATTGGATCATCATTCAAACGCAATCCTTAAGAAGGATTGACACAAATCAGCTCACACCATTTCCAATGTTGCTATAGTTTAGAATCCAGTTGCTATAGTTTAGAGTCCATAAGGGACTTATAATTGTCATCATTCTTAAGAAAAGACATTTCTCAACACATAAATTATTGTAAGGCATTTTGAATGCCTAAATAAGTTGTGCCAACACAATATGTCCCTATTATTTTAACACAATTTGGGTAGTTCTGACCAGAAGTTGCCTAACACACAAGTCGGGTCAATCTTTGATCATGATGCTTATTTGTATATTAAACGGGTAAATTTGACTCATTCCTAGTGATGCAAGACAACGACCCTAAACTGTGTGAATGAAAATGATATGCTCATTTGCCGAAATTAAACTAATTAATTAAGTGAAATCTCAAATAATCGCGATACCTTAGAGTTTCGTAGATTTCCGCTTAAGTGATCATGTTTGTTTCAACTAGGGTCCAATCTGGCACGCAAGATCCGTTTAAATTTGCGGAAGGTGCGATCCTAGAGACAGAACTCTAGCATCTTCTAGGTCGGGAACTCATTCATAAATCCAATGTGGAATCGCAAAGTTCTCACTAGGGCTTTTGAATTGAAGAGATCCAACGGCTCAAATTGAATCTAGGGTTTTGGGATTTTTTTTTTATCGGTAGGGTTTTGGGATTTGAGTGATCAAATAGAATTCGGTAAATTGGATTGAGGAGATTGGTAAAGAAATAGTGAAATAAGGTAAAGGGAAGATTAAGATCTTGTGGGCATCACACCAAACCACACGGGAAGAATAATCACTCTTCAATGCACTTCTCAACCTCAATGCAGAGCATTTTCGTATTCATTCATTAATAATTGCCTCCAAAAGGCTTACACACGATATTTTCTAGTAGTCATAAGTAAAACAAACCCTAAAACAGAAAAATACTAAACTCTCCTAAAAGTGACTTAAAAGAAAAGCCATAGAAATGACAAAATGGTCGACGCCCGACGCTGACTCGCTTGAGCGACAACCGAAGGTCGCTCGAGCAACTTTGGGCCTTGTTTCATCTTCATCTTGCTCGAACGAATCTAGGCAGTAGGTGCCCTCTTGTCACTCCTTTAGGCTCTATCCTTGGACGATGTCAATGCTCTGTGGTTCTGTCCTCGCTTCTTCTTACGTTGATACATACGATACGACCCAAAATCTATATCCCTTTTGTTGGCGTCCCTGTCAATTCCCCCGGACCAAAAAAGCTTCATCACTGATGAAAGGGAGTCGTGATATTGATTGACCATATCGGGGTCTAGGCGACGAACCTTGTCTTCTTTTATCCACGTGTTTTCAGATTCCGGCTTGCCCATCCACTTCACTAAATACTTCTGAAATTCTCCATCATGGGTGGACACCACAAGGTTATCTAAGATCTCCTTGATTACCTCTTTCCTCTTCTTGACTGGGGAAGGAAGTGGTATAGGCTGTGAGGTGAATAGGGGACGTTTGGAAATGATTGCAAGGAGGTGTGGTTGAGCCTAGATAAGGAACTAGGTTTTCCACATTGAACGTTGAACTAATCCCTGTATATGGAGGAAGAGCAAGAACATATGCATTAGCTCCACTCTTTGCCACAACCCTAAAGGGTCCAGTGCGGTGGCCTTGGAGCTTCTTCGCGATTCCCGATGGGAATAGTTCAAGCCTAATCCGAAACATTACATGATCGCCGATTTGGAATTCTTTGAAATGGTTATGCTCATCCGCCGATAATTTGTATTGATCATTGCTTGAATTAATTTTACGTCTAATTTCGACATGCAAGTTATGAATATGTTGTTCAAAGGTATCTGTAAACTCGAAAGTTCGGTGTGATGCAGACATAAGGATCAAATCTAAGGGTGTTCTAGGCCGATGACCATGTACTACCTCAAATGGACTCATACCAATGGACCTATTGACAGAATTGTTATATGCAAACTCGACTAGGAGTAGCATGGAGCCCTAAGTCTTAATGTGATCACCAACATGACATTGAAGGAGATTGCCTAAATTCGTATTGGTAGCTTCAGTTTCGCCAGTGGTTTGAGAGTGTTATGTCGATGATAATTGGAGCATAGTACCCATCGTGTGCCATAGGGTCTTCCAAAAGTAACTAGTGAACTTAACATCCCTATCCGACACAATGGTCTTGGTAACCCCTGGAGACACACCACTTCTCCAAAAAACAATATGGGTTGTGTCAGAGGTTTTAGTGCATGCTATGAAGTGGGCCATCTTGGAGAAGCGGTTCGGTACAACTAAAATGGAGTCGTGCTTTTTTGGAGTCTTGGGGAGTCCAAGGACGAAATCCATCGAGATGTCTTGCCAAGGTGTGGGTGGCACAGACAAAGGGGTGTACAAGCCTATGTTTTGTTTGATTTGTTTGGACACTTGGCATGTACGCCATTGTCTCACAACCCGAATAACATCCCTCATGATGCTAGGCCACAAAAACCTATCTTCTACGAGCGTCATGGTCTTGTTACGCCTGAAATGACCGGCATCCCTTCGGTATGTAACTCCCAAATGAGGAAGTTATGCAATGAAGTGCGGGGGATGGATAGGCGATTGCCCTTGAACAAATATCCGTCCTCTAGGATATAAATAGAGTTAGTGCTCGTCGGATTACTAAGGAGGGTTTTGTCATGACTATAAATTAAGATGTCGCCAAAATACACCCCAAGGAATTTGTCTTGAAACGGTCTCAACACTTGGGCCATCAGCCTCATGAAAGTGCTCGGGGCATTAGGAAGCCCAAAAGTCCACTCATAAAGACCATCTTGGAGAAGATAGTGGCACCAACCATCATATCCAACATGTCGTCGAGCCTCAATATTAGGAACCGATACTTGACTGTAATCTTGTTGATAGCCCAACTATCCACACACATTCGCCAAGTACCATCTTTCTTGAGTGTGAGTAGTGCAAGTACGACGCAAGGTCTCATGCTCTCTTGGATGAACCCCTTCTGAAGGAGCTCATTGACTTGCCCCATTAACTCGGCATTGTTCAACTGGATTCAGCCTATAATGGGGGAGGTTTGGTAGAGTGGATCTGGGAACTAAATCTGTGGTGTGTTGAATATCAAGCATCGGAGGGAGCTCATTGGGCAAGTCTTCCGGGAAGTCATCTGCAAATTCTTTCAAAATTGGGAGGCAAGGGGTTTAATTTATTCTTCTTATCGTCATACATGAACGTGCACACATTAGACCTCCTAAGGAGGGTCGCGTCCATATCATAGAGCCAAGGTCTTTCCAAGATGATGTGGCCCACATCCATCGACACCACATCACACAATAAGATGTCCGAATATGAGGCTAATTGTATCGACAGGCGACACCTTTGGGACACTGGTGTAGATGATGAGTCGACCAAAGCTACTTTGTACTGTCTCGAGTGTAAGCCCTAAGCGGGTGACAGTGTGTGTCGACACCACATTGGTGCAACTCCTGCTATCCATGATAACCCTACAACTTTTCTCACCACACTTGGCGAAGGTGTGGAAAATGCTATCTCTACGCTAATCATCTTTATCATCCCGTTAAGGTTCTGCAAGGGCATACCTCACAACTAAAGTACGACCACCGTCATCGCCCTCCTCATCACTAGGCGTGACGTTCGGCTCATACACTTCTTCTTCAACATCTCTGCCTTCCTCATCATCCTCTCCTTCAACTAAGAGATTTCTTGGGGGGTTTCTTGTAGGGCATTGGGCGGCAAAGTGTCCCAGCCCCGGACATATGTAACACTTAATTGGAGAACCACCCTTTGAAGAGTCTCCAACCACACCTTTCCCTTTGTCAAACCTCACATTGGTGGGAGTGGGTTGTGCAAGTTTGGGAGGAGGGTTCTCGGTACTAAGCCTCATCTCTCTGGTGAGATGGCCACCAGTATGTGGTTAAAATCGCGTCACCACCGTCGTTTCCAAGTATTCCTCGAGGTCTTACACAACGGCGTAGCACTCCTCAAGAGTTTGAACGGGGTGAGAGATCAACTCCTTTTGCAATTCCAATCGTAACCCGATGCGGAATCTAGAGAGTGACTCGATGATCTTCCGACACATTGGCTCTCATCATGAACTTTCAAACTTGCCAATGTATTCGGTTACGAGCATACTACCTTGGCGTAAATTTTGTAATTGGTCAAGTAAGCGATTATAGTATGATAAAGGGAAGTACTTTTCCGTAAGTCGTTCCTTCATGTCCACCCAACGGGTAATGGAGGCACGACCCACCTTTGCTCTTATGCGCTCGACGTTTACCCAAAAGAGTCGAGCTTGACCGATGAGCTTCATCTTGGCGAGCCTAACACATAGCTCATCGTTCATGCTATACCATTGAAAATGATGATCCATATCGGAAATCTAATCGAGGAAGACTTTAGGGTCCATTCTCCCATCGAAGGTTGGAAACTCAACTCTAACATTTTTGAGTAGTTTCCCATTCGGATTGTAGTCATCTCTGTGATGATCTACTTCCCTATGATTCCGATTCCGATCATTTTGTTGACCATCGAGTTCAAAGTGTTGACCGTTACGCTCATGGCATCGGTCTTGTTGCTCATCAACTCCTTCCAATCGATTTACTCGGTCATGTAGCCTACCATTAGAAACCCCTATGGTCGTTTGGGCTCTCTCCATGACATTCATTCTCTCATTTATTGCGTTCAATTCCCTCTGATGCCCTTAAGAGCATCAACAACCTCGCTCGTATCCATGGTGATCAAGACTTACTAACACAGGTTTTAAAATGACATGCGACTATGAACCAAAATGAATGAGGAATTTTATCAAACACAAGACGTGCACACTAATGAACACACAAATGAAATAAAATTCAATGAAATTGAAATGACATGCAATTATGCCATAACCTAGAACCTAGGCTCTGATACCAAAACTGACCGGGACGACCCTACAACTGCGTGAATGAAGATGATATGCTAATCTGCCAAAATTAAACTAATTAATTAAGAGAAATCTCAAATTATTGCGATACCTCAGAGTTTCGTGGATTTCCACTTAACTGATCATGTTTGTTTAAGCTAGGGTCCAATTCGGCGCTCGAGATCCGTTCAAATTTGTGGAAGGTGCGATCCTAGAGATAGAACTCTAGCATCCTCTACGCCGGGAACTCATTCATAAATCCAATGTGGAATCGCTATATCCTCGCTCGGGCTTTTGAATTGAAGCGATCCAACAACTCAAATTGAGTCTAGGGTTTTGGGATTTGAATGATTAAATAGAATTGGGTAAATTGGATTCAGGAGATTGGTAAAGAAATAGTGAAAATAAGGTAAAAGGAAGATTAAGATCTTGTGGGTATCACACCATTGGCTTCACACCAAACCCACATGGGGAAGAAGAATTACTCTTCAATGCTCTTTTCAAGCTCAATGCAAAGCATTTTCTTTTTCATTCATTAATAATTGCCTCCAAAAGGCTTACAAAAGATTTTATAGTAGCCAAAAATAAAACAAACCCTAAAACAGAAAAATAGTAAACTACCCTAAAAGTGACTTAAAAGAAAAGCCATAGAAATGACAAAATGGTCGACGCCCGTTGTTGACTCGCTCGAGCGACAACCAAAGGTCGCTCGAGTGACTTATGGCCGAAAGTTTGGCCTTGTTTCATCTTCATCTTGCTCGAGTAATATGCAGGGTCGCTCGAGCGAATTTGGGCAGTAGGTGCCCTCTTGTCGCTCCTTTAGGCTTTATCCCCTGACGATGTCGATGCTTCGTGGTTTCGTCCTTGCTTCTTACGTTGATACATGCGATACGACCTAAAACCTATATCCCTGGCGTCAGCGTCCCCGACAATTCTCCCGGACCAAAAGGGCTTCATCATCGATGAAGGGGAGTCGTGATATCGATCGACCATATCGGGGTCTAGGCGACGAATCTCGTCTTCATTTATCCACGTGTTTTCAGATTCTGGCTTATCCATCCACTTCACTAAATACTTCTGAAATCCTCCACCATGGGCGGACACCACATGGTCATTTAAGATCTCCTCAATTACCTCTTTCCTCTTCTTGATTGGGGAAGGAAGTGGTATAGGCTGCGAGTTTGGGTTTGGATTATGAGTAGGGGACGTATGGAAAGGATTGCAAGGAGGTGGGGTTGAGCCTAGATAAGGAACTAGGTCTTCCACATTGAATGCTAAACTAATCCCTGTATCTGGAGGAAGAAGAAAAACATAAGCATTAGGACCACTCATTGCCACAACCCTAAAAGGCTCAACGCCGTGGGCTTAGAGTTTCTTCGCGATTCCCGATCGGAATTGTTCAGGCCTAATCCGAACCATTGCATGATCACCGATCGGAATTGTTCCGGCCTAATCCGAACCATTACATGATCGCCGATAATTGTATTGATCATTGCTTGAATTAATTTTACGTCTAATTTTGGCATGCAAGTTATGAATATGTTGTGAAAAGGCATTTGCGGACTCGGAAGTTCGGTGTGATGCAGACATAGGGATTAAATCTAGGGGTGTTCTAGGCCTACGACCATGTACTACCTCAAATGGACTAATACCAATGGACCTATTGGCGGCATTGTTATATGCAAACTCCACTAGGCGTAGAATGGAGTCCCAAGTCCTAATGTGATCACTGACAAGACATTGAAGGAAATTGCACATCCGCCGATAATTTGTATTGATCATTGTTTGAATTAATTTTACGTCTAATTTCAGCATGCAAGTTATGAATATGTTGTGAAAAGGCATCTGCGGACTCGAAAGTTCGGTGTGATGCAGACATAGGAATTAAATCTAGGGGTGTTTTAGGCCTACGACCATGTACTACCTCAAATGGACAAATACCAACGGACCTATTGGCGGAATTGTTATATGCAAACTCGACTAGGGGTAGAATGAAGGCCCAAGTCCTAATGTGATCACTGACAAGGCATCGAAGGAAATTGCCTAAACTCCTATTGGTAGCTTCAGTTTGGCCATCGGTTTGAGGGCGATATCCCGATGATTATTGGAGCATAGTACCCATCGTGTGCCTTAGGGTCTTCCAAAAGTAACTAGTAACTATAATGGAGTCTTGCTTTTTCAGAGTCTTGGGGAGTCCGAGCATGAAATCCATCGAGATGTCTTGCCAAGGTGTGTGTGGCACGGGCAAAAGGTGTACTAGCCTGTGTTTTACTTGATTTGTTGTTGTATTTCCCAAAATCTGGGCACGCGGGATTCTCTTCTTTCAATTGCTCAAATCCGACGACCTCGGTGCTCATCGATTGCAAACTCGCCACCCGACGATTAAGCGCATTTGTCGCTTTGTTCTTAACACCAGCTTTGTGCTTCAACACGAATGCGAATCCTTGAAAGTATTCGATCCATGTCGGATGCCTCAGGTTTAGTTTATTTTGGGAAGCCAGGGCGCGCAAAGCTTCGTTGTGGAAAAATAAAACACACTCTTGCGGTCTAAGGTAGTGCTTCCGATACCAAAGGGATTAGACGACCGCATTTAACTCCTTGTCATAGGTGGAGTATTTTTGCTTCGCTTCATTGAGCTTTTCGCTAAAGTAGGCCACTGGGTGGTCTTCTTGGCTAAACACTCCTCCTATGCCCACACCTGATGCTTCACATGCTACTTCAAGGACTTCAGAAAAATCCGGTAGACGCTTGACAGGTGCACTAGTCATCTTCTCCTTAATCTCGGCAAAGTCTTTTGTCGTGACTTTGCTCTATTGAAACTCCCTTTTCTCATGCAATCGGTGATGGGAGTCATAATGGTACTAAGGCTTCGAATGAAGCGACGATCGAATGTAGCCAAACCATGAAAGCTACGAACATCGTGAATGGTTTTACGGTCGGGGCTACTCTACAATAGCCATTACCTTTTCTAGGTCTGCAACCATCCCGTCGACCGAGACAATGAATCCCAAGAAGACAACGAAACGTTGTATGAATGCACACTTCTTGAAATTCATATACAATTTTTCTCCCCTCAAGGTCTTGCAAACCAGCCTATGGTGGGTCAAGTGTTGTTCCTTGTCATGACTATAAATCAAGATGTCGTTAAAATACACCATAAGGAGTTTGCCTAGAAACGGTCTCAACACTTGAGTCATCAGTCTCATGAAAGTGCTTGGGGTATTAGAAAGCCCAAAAGGCATGACCTTCTACTCATAAAGACCATCTTTGGTCTTGAAGGCAGTTTTCCACTCATCACCGGGGCAGATACGAACTTGATGGTATCCTCTTTTAAGGTCTATCTTGGTGAAGATAGTGGCACCAACCATCATATCCAACATGCCGTCGAGCCTCAGTATAGGGAACCGATACTTGACTGTAATCTTGTTGATGGCCCGACTATCCACACACATTCGCCAAGTACCATTTTTCTTGGGCGTGAGTAGTATGGGTACGACACTAGGTCTCAAGCTCTTTTGGATGGACCCCTTCCGAAGGAGCTCATCGACTTGTCGCGTTAACTCGGCGTGTTCAACCAGATGCAACCTATAATGGGGGAGGTTTGGTAGAGTGGATCCGGGAACTTAATCTATTTAGTGTTGAATATCAAGCATCGGAGGGAGTTCATTGGGCAAGTCTTCCGGGAAGACATCCGCAAACTCTTTCAAAATTGACTCAACCTCCTGAGGGTGTCGCCCATAGATTCGAGAGCACTCTCGACGGTGATATGATCAACATGCTTGGTTTTAGGGTTAGTAAATTACTAGAAAAGTGTGCATGTTACAGAAAATATTGAGGGCTTAGTCATGAGAAAATGCATGGATAGAAAGATTGGTTTTATGCTTAGGCTGCATTTGGGTTAGCCCTTTCGGGCTAAAGTGCGGTTATTTCCCTCTTTGGCTCCAGCGACCAACTGCTTTTATGCTTGGTAACACAGCTCCTTGCCCCATTTGCTCTGGCGGGAAACTGTTTTAAGTGATAAAACTGCAGAGAGTTGCGCCTGCTCTTATAAGAGCTAACCCAAACGCATCCTTAGAATTTCTGTAATTTAGTTTTCTCAGTTTAACAGAGATTTGAGGAATGTTAAAAACTGTTAAATACTTGAAATTCTGAACTATAAAAAGATTATGAGATGTGTTTTGAACCTAGGTAGCCAACCATAAAATTTGAGACTTAAATTCGAAATGATTAGTCCTAGAGAAATTTCTGGACTGAACTCAGGTCCAGAATTGTTCTTGGCTCTTCAGTTCTGTCATATTGCAGGACAGACATCTGCCCTGAGATCAGCAAACTTTTAGAAATCTGTTAGTTTATGGGAGAAATCCAAAACATGGAAGTTGTAGAGGAAGTAAAATGCTTTCCAACCATATATAATGTGTGATTTGCTTAAGTATTTAGAGAGAAATCCCCAAATTACAGAGACTGACCAGAATTCTGTAGTAAAAACAGAAAAATAGGTCACTTTGTCTTGACCTACAGAGAGAAATCTTGATGAAATTTCTGGATGATTTCACTTGGAAAAGGTGCTCCTATGAGTCCCCCTTCCATTAGGATTTGGAATCACCCAAAGATCTTATTTCGATGATTTTTGGTGAATTTTGTACTGCTCAGGTGTAACCTGTAAAACAGAAAAACTGTCTTTTGGCTGCTTACACTCCATCAATGGTATGGATACATCCCCAATTTGCAAACCTTTAGCCTAAGTGCTTATGCTAATTAAGCATGTTTAGTCTAATTAATTTTACTTAGTCCAGGTAGTCGTTCTTAGGCTAACTAATCATATTTAGCCCAATTAATTTTGATTATATTAATTAATCATGCTATTGCATAAAAGGGTTTTTGAATGTTTTATTACATGATTTGATTACAGAATTAATTTTATGTCATGCTTATTGAAAAGGATGTATTATATGATTTGATTACTGAAATAGCTTTATAACAAGATTTGATTACCGAAATAGTTTTATGATGGGATTAATATTGGAAATACTATAATTACATGTTTTGATTACGGAATTCCGTTATTTAATAGTCAATGCCAGATGATTGAAAATTATAGAATACTGGTTACTTCATAAATCAATTGCGAATAATTTCTCGATATTCGTGACTGGAATATCAAATAAATTGATGCCCCCAGAATGGTGGAAATGAGAATTATCTGGCCAACATATATGATTGCATGTTCATCAGACATCGATTGGATGTCTCTCTACTAATGGGGTTAGGACCCTCTAAGGTGACTCAGTTTTAGTCCCACATTAGTCAGTCCAAAAGAAATTGTTCTTATATGTGAGGATTACATGTTTGTCAGACATTAGAAGGTTCTGTCCAAGTGGAAGTGTTCTAATATATGAGAGTTACATGATTAAATGTTCGACAGACATCGATGGCTCCCTACTGATGGGGTTAGGACCCCCTAAGTTGACTCAGTTTAATCCCACATTAGAAGGATTAGTTCAAAAGGAGGTGTTCTGTTATACGAGAGGAATAAAGGTATTTGGTGTTCGTGCCAAAAGGGATATATCTGATAACCAACCGCAATAAGTCGGTTCAGTAATTTAAGTATAAATGATTAAGGTAAAAGTGGATTTAAAACAGATTTTAAAAAGATGTTTAATGTTCATCCAGATTTCAAAAAATCTTCAGTGCATATCATGTTGATCTGATTCAAATGTTCCATCTTTTTTTAAAGTTCCAAAGAGATTTCACATATTGATTTTACCTGCATTATACTATAATGAAAGTTACCTTGCTGGATTGTTGTTCAAACACTCGCCATGTATTTCTACTGAAAAAAAATATGGATAGAAGTCGGAGAAGATCGAATTTTATCAGACAAAAGGAAAACTTCAGATCAATGCAGCAATTGTAAGAAAAATTTACTTTCGGCTCCAGTTGTACACTGTAAGTATTTTTGTTATGTGGTTATTTGTCCTAACTCCACGTTGCCAGGTCCTTTAACATGTCTGAGCTCACACCCCGATGTCTACGTATTTGGATTTCGGGCGTTAGAGTTGATATGTGATGGGTGATTTTAAATCGCTCTGATAATGCTTTTTATATTTTTATTTATAAAATGAGTTGTTATCTTTAGCGATATCCTTGGAATTTGCCAAGTTGACAAACAACATGGTGCCGCATGAAACAAATGATCTAAGTTGCTGCGGATCAGGTGTATGTTGCAACCTCAATCCACTTTTTGAAATGCTCGATTGCCACCCAGATGTTTTCAGTTTTGTTCCAGGCTCTGAGATTGACAAATAGTTGTTAGCTTGTCTTTAACAACATCTCTCTTCAGCAAGAGTTCCCTGAAGTGTTGTCTTAGAGGGCGGTTTTCCCTCCTCATAGCTCCTGCAGCCTGTACTCAAAAAGGGAGGGTCCGGGAGCATACTAGAGAGGGAGAGAGCCCGATAGAGAGTGCAAAACCACGTAGGGGGAGCTTCCTTAATGAGAAGTTCGACCGTATGCGACAATGGAGAGCTTCCTTAATTAGAAGCTCGACTGCGAAGCTGGCTGGGAAGAACAAAGAAAGTAACAACTCTTTATTCAACGAGCTTCCAGTGACAACCAATCCTCAGGTTGCAAATTGATCATAGTGTTGTTAGATTATGGAGTTCTGATGTTGGTGCATGAATAAGGTTCCTGTGGATTTTACGTTGATGGCATCGTCACACAATCACAACAATTCTTAATATCTACTAGGCCGTCATTAATTTGTGTACGTGCCCACTGCAGATCCTTTTGTGAGAATTTCTTTAATTACAAGGCTGGGTTCTTTTTCATCACAATCACAACAATTCTTAATATCTAGTTGGCCATCATTAAATTGTTTACGTGCAGATCCTTTTGAATCTCTTTAATTACGAGGCTGAGTTCTTTGTAATCGAGGCATTGTAGGAAGATGCCACTATGGGATTTTCAGTATACGCACACTCACATATTACACAGCACATAGCTAGCCACCTGATAGTACGCTGATTATTGGATGAGGCTCCACTTCGTCCATCCTGCATTGATCCTTCAGATGCGCTCAAACCAGAGTCTGATTGTATAGTATAGCCTAAATATTGAGCTCTATGACACTGTGGGACATATTGTTTTCTGTGTTGATCACATCGTCAGCCTCTAGTCTCCCATCTTCATTTTTATTACACCGTCCATATTCGAACTTTATTTTGCTAATTTTTAAACCTTTTAATCCTAAGACCTCACTCCAAAGTTTCAACCTGCGATTCAATTGTTTCTTGATCTGGGCAGGATGACCACATCATAACGATCTACGTAAACTAAGGAACTTCATCTCGTATTTCTGTTGTCAATTCATCTGTGACTAATGCAAACAACAAGAATTCAAGGCAGACCCTTGATGCAACCCAACTCCGACAGGGACCTCAGTTATCTCTCCACATCTAGTTCTCACACTAGTTACTGTTTTTTTTCATACATGTGTTGGATAATCTAGATATATTCATCCGGAATGCTTATCTCCAGTGTCTACCAGATTCAACCCAATCAAGTGTTCATGTCCCAACTGTCTATTTTCCTTGGCATATTTTTGTTAAAGGTGAAAAAGTTTCATACTGAAATCAAGGTGGAATTATGCTTAACTACCCAAATTATATGGGAATTGATGCTATATTTTTCTTTTTTAGTTGGTATTCTCTGGCTCCTACATGTTTCAGCAGTATTTTTTTTCTGAAGCTTCTTGTGCATTGAGTTCGGTTTACTTCATGCTATTGAATCATCTCTACTGAGTCCTATCATCTGAAAAATGCAGGTAAAAGAAAGCAAATGGCTTGTCAAATGTTTTCTGAATTATGTACGGAATGATAAATCCGAAATCAGTGTTCTATTTCATATGCTATCGGCTTTCTTGATCCGCACTCGTATTGATTATTCTTTTCTCAAGGAGTTCTACATCATTGAGGTCTACACTCAACGAGGCTTTGATTGCTTTATTCGTACTTTTTTTTTCTTGAACAGTTCTGTGTCCTATTGTTGAGTGTTTATATTTAATTTCAGGTTTCTGAAGGTTATGCTCCCAACATGAAGACAGAACTTCTCCAGCATTTTTTGCATCTGTTTGAATATAGACAGTTGGGACATGATCACTCGGTTGTTGCTATGAAAATGCTCATCCTTCCAATGCTAGCACACACTTTTCAGAATGGCCAAAGTTTGGAGGTTGTTGATCCTGTTATTTTGAAAAAAATTGTTGACAAGCTTCTCGATCCTCCGGAAGAGGTCCTTCTCTCATAAATGTTGCTATGATCTTTATGTTTTCGCATATCCTTGTTAAGCAGTTTCATGTACTAACTTTTTTGAAAAAGAATAAAGAAAAACTGGAATGCATTAGGTAAGATAAAAGCAAGCTATTGAGTATATCCCTGTCTTATTGTGTAGGTCAGTGCTGAATATGATGAGCCTCTTAGGATAGAACTTCTAAAGCTTGCAACGCTGCTTCTAAAATATCTACAAGATGATCTTGCTGACCATCGTAAAGAACTTATTAAATTTGGCTGGGCTCATCTCAAGCGCGAAGATAACACTAGTAGACAATGTGCATTTGTCAATGTTTGCCACTTCTTGGAGGCCTATCCAGCTCCGGAGAAAGTTATACTCCAGGTATCTTACAAAATGAAAACGCAATTTCGAAGAGCATGAATGTGGAAGCATCTCTACCATGATTTCAAAAATAAATCAACACAATTTCGAAAAGCATGCATATGAAATCTATACCTCGATTTTTTTGTTTCATTTAGCATCTTTGTTTATTTTGTGGTTTAAGTTATTCACCTGACATTTTATTAATTATGTCAATGTAGTTATTCTGTGTAGTTCTATTTCTCAGTAGCTTATTTTTTTTGACACGATTTAGTAAGGGCTTGTTTAGAGGCTTATCCACAATAATAGGTTACTTATTGTTCCATGTAATAATTTCCTTTCTCAAAACAGATTCACATTGTAGATAGCTAATAAGGAATAATTGCGAATATAATGAGTGAAAGTATTACCTTTACGTTTCATGCATAAAGAAATTAAAAAGGACTTAATTCCCTTACTATTATTGAAATTAACGAAAGATTCATTATTAGTTCATAATCAATTGTTAATTCCCTACTCAAACTGGCTAGTGCATGGGGAGGAAGTATTGTTCCTTTCTAAAATTAAAGTTAGTGTGAATAATTGCGAATATAATGAGTGAAAGTATTACCTTTACGTTTCATGCATAAAGAAATTAAAAAGGACTTAATTCCCTTACTATTATTGAAATTAACGAAAGATTCATTATTAGTTCATAATCAATTGTTAATTCCCTACTCAAACTGGCTAGTGCATGGGGAGGAAGTATTGTTCCTTTCTAAAATTAAAGTTAGTGTCTTTAGGAGTGGATTTTTACTAGGTTTCTGAAGGTGAATGGCAAAGCAAGGTGATACATTTTCCAAAAACCTTGTGGCATAAGCCTCTCGTTATTTTTAGTAATTTTGTGATAATTAGTTTTACCAGAACTGAAATATGTAATGAAAAACATAAGGATATGGAACCAAAAATAAGATATTATTAAGTTTGGCTTGGTTTTTGAGCATTTGATGTGGTCAACAATAGGGTATAAGGATGTGAAACTTTTTCTATTGAGTCTTTGACTTGAGTGGTCGATTACTGTTGGCTGCAAACTGCAATTTGCATCCAAAAATTGAGGTCCTAGCGGACTATAACTGACAGCAATATGAACAATTTATGTTTCCATTTACTCCATTTTTTATTTCATCTTCTTCATCAACTATTTGACATCTCTCTCTCTCTCTCTCTCTCTCGAATTAGGGCAATAAATTTCAAGTTGCCAAATACCGACAAAAAAAGAGAAATTTCTAAATATTTACATTAGATGCTAAATTCTAATCTGAATTGAGCTTCTATATTCAACTCACTTGGGTTGGATTCATGCTCATAATGGCGTTACTTGTGCCACGAATTACTTAAGCAGATGTCTCGTGTTGAAGTGTATCTTAGGTTATAGGCATAGTCAATAAATTTCAAATGAAATTTTATTGAGTCGAGGATCACTAGGGATTAAAAAGAATTGGCTATCAATTCTCTACATCAGATCGCTATGGTTCAATTATCATTTGAGTAAAATATCTCCTCAACAATTGAATTTCTCTTTTCTTGTTTTTTGAAGTTCTCTGTTAGCCTTCAGTTGTAGCTTTGATACACTAATGAGTTTCTTATTCCAGTGTATCCTCCCTTATTCACACATATTTAAGTCACACATAATATTTTGGTCAATTAAAACCCCTCATATTTTTCTTAGTGACCATACTAACAAAATTATGATGTGTTTTTAGTAGAAAGAATTGGCTTTTTGAGTTTCAGACTTTCTATATTTGATTGTTGGAGGTGCAAGGTAAGCTTCGTTTATGGTTACCTATTGAAATATGATAGTTGAACGTCTAGTGTTGGGTTTCATACTTGTTATATTTGATTATGCGTGATAGTAGGGAACCTTTGGACTATCATAATTGAACCTTATGGAATTAATATCCAATTCGTGTTACACATCAATGTTTTATTAAATTCATATTTAAACTCTCATTGGTTTCACCATTCCATTATAAGAGTGCAAATAAATAATATATAATTAATATTTTTATTATAACAGTTGTACATGAAGTCATTCTATTCGGGCTTCTCCGTGGAGAATTGGAGAATCCCTTGACTGAACTTGCTTGAAGTGGCAAAAGGTGGCACCGAGCTTATTTCATTCAAAAGCTAGATACAGACTTTTAGTTAGAAAAATTCTGCTGTTGTGGTCAGTCAGGCGAAAAGCCGGTACTTGTTTGTCCTGGCTTTTGGTCGGGCAGACAGAAGGAAGGCATAGTGTTGATTCCCAACTTTTGGTCAATTGACCACTTGGCTTGGAAGGCGAAGCATGATAGTCCGAAAGAGACAAAAGTTGCACTGAAACCATTGAACCCTTACTATTCTCGTGCTTCTTTTTAAAAAGAAGCCCATGAAACCGAGTGCATACCTTGGTGTCTTGCGAAGCGGAAATGTCATCCTCTTTCCAGAAAGAAGAGGCTTTTCACAAAATGTAAAGTCGGAGCTGGAGACAGAATGATCAAGAGAGATTGGAAAACAAAATCAGAAACATTGGATTGAAAAATGAAGTGCGAGAATTAGGGCTGGAGAAAGAGTAATGAGGTATGAGATGAACCGAAAAACCGTTGATATTTGGGCAAGAGATTGGTATTGTAGGTCTTGCAATAACTTATGCTTTAGTTATAGACAAACTTGTAATTCCAAAGGATGCTCATCAACTGAAAAAAGGGGAGATGGGTAAACTTTAGAAGCACAATACCGGAAAGAAAGATTCCCTTTATCTAAGAAACTTAGGAGATTTAGGTTATTTTTAGCGAAGCCAAATGTAAATGTGGTGGATTAATGTTAGTGTTCGGAGAAAGAAGAAGGTGCCAGAAAAGTTATCCCCTATTAGGGCTGGAATCAGTTACTAATAGTTAAATATTTATTACATGGCAAGTATGCCTTTGATAAATGCACAACTTCCAAAATTAGCCTACAATAATGTCTTATACAGTATATATATACAAAATATCCAACACTCTCCCCTAGGTTGCCCAACTTGTCCAAAGTACTCTGAATCTCATGACTTTCAATTGCTTAGTAAGAACATCTGGCAAGCTGCATAGAGAACTTGACGAAAGGAGTGCAAATCTGCCGAAATATGATTTCTCGATAATGAAATGACAATCGACCTTAATATATTTCGTCCTTTCATGGAAGATGGGGTCAGTAGCTATGTGAAGGGCGGTTTGGTTGTCACAAAACATTCAAATTTTGCACGTGTGATACATGTTCCTTCACATCGCGATACCTATCATGTCTGCTTGACCATTCATCAGTGAGGACAGCATGAAACAGCCATAATAAAGTGTATTTGGCTCCAACTCTCGATAAGGCTACATCATTTTATTTCCCACTCTTCCTTATAACCAGATTACCTCCCACAAATTTATAACCATCGTAGCTCGACGATCTTTTTTAGATCCAACCTAATCTGCTTCTGAGTACCCTTGAATATTGAGATTGCCATGTCTAGTAAAGAGGATCCCTTTCCCTAATGCCAATTTAAGGTACTTCAGAATGCGACAAACCATGTTTAAGTGAGCTTTTCGTGACTCATGTGTATACTTACGACGACAACTGCAAAGGTTATAGCTGGACGGTTCATAGTGAGATATATCAACTTTCTGACTAATCTCTTGTACCTTCCTTTATCCTCTGACTTCTTCACAACCAATTTCCGTGGCTCATGCATGTACTTTTTGGCAGAGTTATGGCAGGTTTTGCACCCAATAATTCCGTGTCCTTGAGGAGATCAAGAGTCGACTTTCTTTAAGAGATGCAAATTCCTTTCCTTCACATTGCCACCTCAATGTTAAAAAAATAGTGGAAATTTATCAGGTCCTTAATAACAAATACTTTACCTAGATTGCTTTTCAATTGGTTTATGGACCATGGATCAAAATTTCGTCCTATACGATAAATTGGAAATTTCTCGGGCCCCTTAAAAAACAGTCGAATTATCGTTCAAAGTATCGTCCGTATCGTCCAATGTATCATCTATATCGGACAATAATTTGAAATTATCGGACTGACGGAATGCATTGTCCGGAACCGATACGTATCGTCCGGTACGTATCTGTTTTGGGGCTGGACGATACGTATTGATTTCTGAGATTTTTACCCATGTTATGGACTCCTTATCATCACCAGTGATGATGATTTCATCAACCTACACAAAAAAAATATCAATTTGTGGGTCCTTTTGGAGGAGATTGAATAATCTGACATGGACCTTCTAAATCCTTTTTTGATAATTGTATGACTCAGTTTAGTGAACCAGGCTCCAGGAGATTGTTTTAGTCGATAAATAGATTTTCTTAACATTTGTTGATGATGAGGGCGAACATGCTTCATTTTATCTATAGGGGTTATGGTCTCATCATAGTCTAATCCATGTGTAAATCATTTAGCTACTAATCTTGCTTTATATCTCCCAATTGAGATGGTCTTGATTGTATAAGTCCATCTACAACCAACTGGCCTACACCCTTAAGGTAGTGCAATAATTTCCCATGTACCATTTCGATGTAGAGCATCCATCTCTCCTTCCATAGCTCCCCTCCGTTATGGATCATCTAGGGCTTCCTTTACATATGAGGGAGTTTTGAAGGACGATAGTGATGAGGCAAAGGGATGGTGATGCAGGAGGGAAAGAATGCTAACCCTAAAATAGTGTAAAATCCCGCACAATAGGATTTAGGGTTTTTAATCTTCTAATAAAATAAAAATAAAAGAAGAAAAGAGATAGAAGATCTTCAGAATCGCTCCAAAGAGGCTTGTCAGCCTTGCACTAACGATAGCTTTGAAGAATCATTCCTCAGATGCGAAAACTCATCGCAAGTTTTCTACGAAAGATTCACTCTTTCACAAGATACACAAAAGCAACCTTGATTTTCATTCATCATAAAACTATTTCACATAAAAGATTACAACGATTTATATAGATTTTTAAACTGTAATTAGGTCTAATCCTACTAAAATAAAACTCCTAAGTAACCATTAAAGCTTCTAATATGACGCAATTTTAGGGTTAGCGTGCGATTTTCCTGCATCAATTTGGTATCAAATGCCAGTTCAAACTCTCAGCAAATAGACTCGCAAGTTTAAACTCTCGACATATAGATTTGCAAGTTTAAACTCTCAACAAATAGATTCGTAAGTTTAAATTCCCGGCAAGTAGATTCGCAAGTTCAAATTCTCGGTAAGTAGATTGGCAAGTTCAAACTCTCGGCAAGTAGATTCGCAAGTTCTAATTCTCGTGCGGTAAAAGATGGCGAAGGTGGACACAATATGGTGCAAGGAGAAAGGGAGATCATCCAATCAATGTTCCCCAAATATTATTCTTGACCTCCACAAAGAAGATCAATTTTGCCAAAGTTCAACGTCGAACTTTTTCAAAGTAGAGGGGATTGATGCGGAATTTAGATCCGCATGATTGGATCGTGGATTGTTCTGTTTCGTGCATATCGTAGACGTCGAAAATCCACAAGTTGGTGGTTATTGGCAGTTGCAATTAGTTATTGGCGGTTATAGTTAGTTATTAGCTATTTGACGCAGGACGGTACCTTAAACTACGTGAATGATAGGATTGATTTTGCCGAAATTAAATTGGAATTAAATTAAACAATGAAACTTGCAAAATATAACGAATACCTCAGGGTTTCGTAGTATTCCTTGGGAGAATCACGTATAACTCGGGCAGGGTTCAGTCCAGGAGCTAGATCCGTTAGGTTGCAGCGCAGATCGATCCTAGAGATAGAACTCTAGGTTTCTTTCCAGATTAGGGTGCTCACGATTCAATGATGGGATCACTGATTTTCTCTGAATATCAAAGCAAGGTTTAATAACTCTCGGGTTTCATTTATGTTGGGATCGATTCAAGAATTTAGAGAAATTTAGGGTTTAGAATTTCATAAGAAGATGGTCGATTTAGGGTTGTAGAATCACGCAAACAAAGATAAAAGCGGTAGATAAAATTGTAGACTTCACACCCTTGGCTTCGCACCAAACCCTTCTCGGGAAGAAGATTCACTCTTCGTAGAGGCTCATCTCAAGCACACATAAGCAAAAACTCTTTTCATTCATAATCAATAATCTTAATAGAGTGTTTACAAGGCCTTTATATAGGCTAAGAAAACCCTAAACGAAATAAAACCCGCACTAAAAGAGTTCTAAAATAATAAAAGACTAAAAAAAACAAATAAAAGAAAATTTTCACATCCGGGCCGAGCTCGAGCGAGCTCGGCCGAGGGCTCGCTTCAGCGAAAGTGGCGCCGAGCGAGGGCTCGCCGAGCGAGGATTATAACCGCCGAGCGAGGGCTTCGCACTTCTTCTTGCTTTCCGCAATGTCCTCTCTCGCCTAGTTTTAATTTCCATTCCTCTTCTTTCCTTTACACGCGAAAAGGTCCATATCCGATGTCTACAAGGCCGGCGTCCCCGTCAATTCTCCCGGGCCGAAAAGGCTTCATCACCGATGAAGCGACGTCGTGATAGCGCTCGAGTATGTCGGGGTTCAAACGTCGAACTTCGTCTTCAGCTACCCATGAGTTCTCGGAGTCCGGCTTTCCAAACCACTTGACCAAGTACTTTTGAATTCTACCATCATGGGTGGATATCGCCATATCATCTAGTATTCCTTTGATCTCCACTCTGCGTTGCTTGTGTGGGGAAGGGAAGGGTAGGGGTTGCAGGGTGGGGCTGGAATGTGGGCTCGGGTCTGCGTGGAAGGGGTTGTGAGGGGGTGGGGTTGGGGCTACAGAGGGAACCAGGTCCTCCACATTGAATGTAGAGCTGACCCCTATATCAGGTGGAAGCTCTAGAACATATGCATTAGGGTCGCTCCTTGCCACAATTCTAAAAGGCCCAGCGCCACGGGCTTGAAGTTTCTTTGCGGCTCCCAATGGGAACCGCTCAGGCCTAACCCGAACCATGACGTAATCTCCAACCTGGAATTCCTTGAAGCGCCTGTGCGCATCCGCCGATATTTTGTATTGTTCATTGCTAGCATTAATTCTTTTTCTAATTCGGCATGCAATTCATGTATATGTCAGGCAAATGAATCTACTTTTAAACTTTATGAGATGCGATATGGGAATTAGATCAATTGGTGTTCTAGGCCTATGACCAAGGACGCGACCTCAAACGACTCATACCTAGGGACCTATGGGCTGAATTGTTATTTGCAAACTCAAAGGCAAAATAGAATCCCAAGTCCTAGGGTGATCACCAACAAGACAACGGAGAAGATTACCTAAGCTCTATTGGTGGACTCTGCTTGGCCATCCTGTTTGAGGATGATAGGTCGATTTAAAATTGGAGCATGGTACCCATCATGTGCCATAAAGTTTTCCGTATAATCGTAAATCTCACATCTCGATCCGACACAATCGTCTGGGGTAAACCATGTAGACGCACAACCTCCCCGAAAAATAATTTGGCTATGTGAGCCGCATCGGAGGTTTTAGAGCAGGGTATGAAGTGGGTCATCTTAGAAAAGCGGTCCACTACAACAAAAATGGAATCGTTCTTTCGCGGAGTCTTGGGGAGCCCGAGCACGAAATCCATGGAGATGTCTTGCCACAGGGGGTGTGTGTACGGGTAAAGGGTGTCTGAAGCAAGTATTTTGTTTTTTATGCTTCGCAACTTGGCATGTACGACATTGTTTTACGACCCTAGAGACATCTCTCACAAGGCTAGGCCAATAGAACCTATCCTCAACAAGCGCACTGGTTTTATCGCGCCCAAAATGTCCGACAATCCCTCCGGCATGTAGCTCCCAGATGAGGAAGTCACGCAATGAAGTGCGAGGGATGCACAAACGATTCCCTTTGAACAAATACCCATCCAGCAAGGTATATTCGGAGTTATTGTTGTTAGAATTTTCAAAGAAAGCAGTGTATTCTCGCAAATGGGCAATCAGGATAATCTTGCTTCAACTGCTCAAATCCGATGACCTCGGTGCTCATAGACTGCAAAGTCATGACTCGACGACTAAGAGCATCAGCAGCCTTGTTCTCGACACCATCCTTATGCTTCAAAACAAATGTGAACCCTTGAAGGTACTCGACCCATTTCGCGTGCCTCGGGTTCAACTTTTTCTGGGAAGCAAGGAAACGTAAGGCTTCGATGTCAGAAAACAACACAAATTCTTGCGGTCTCAGGTAATGTTTCCAATACCACAGAGATCGGACGACCGCATAAAACTCCTTGTCATAGGTGGAGTATTTCTGCTTTGCCTCATTGAGTTTCTCACTAAAATAGGCCACAGGGTGGCCTTCTTGGCTCAGCACTCCGCCTATGCCTACACCCGATGCGTCACATGCTACTTCGAAGACTTTAGAAAAGTCTGGTAGGCGCATGACGGGTGCAGTAACCATTTTCTCTTTTATCTCGGCAAAGGCCCTCGTCGCGGCTTTGCTCCATAGGAACTCCCCTTTTCTCATGCAATCGGTAATGGGAGCCATGATGGTGCTAAAATTCCGGATGAAGCGACGATAAAATGTGGCCAAACCGTGGAAGCTACGGACTTCATGAATATTCCGAGGTTCGGGCCACTCCACAATGGCCTTAACCTTCGTAGGGTCCGCAACCATCCCGTCTACCGAGACAATGAATCCCAAGAATACAACAGAATGCTGCATGAAGGTGCACTTCTTGAGATTCGCGTATAACTTCTCTCCCCTCAAGGTTTCACAAACCAACCTTAGGTGGATGATGTGTTGTTCCTTGTCTGGGCTGTAAATCAGGATGTCATCAAAGTATACGACAAGGAATTTGCCAAGGAATGGCCTCAACACTTGGGTCATTAGCCTCATAAATGTGCTCAGGGCATTGGAAAGCCCAAAAGGCATGACCATCCACTCATAAAGACCGTCTTTGGTTTTGAAGGCGGTTTTCCATCATCGCTAGGGCGAATACGCACCTGATGGTAGCCACTTTTAAGGTTTATCTTGGAAAAGATAGTGGCTCCAACCATCATGTCAAACATGTCATCGAGCCGCGGTATGGGAAACCGATATTTAACTGTGATCTTATTAATCGCTCGGCTATCCACACACATGCGCCATGTACCATCTTTCTTAGGCGTGAGTAATGCTGGTACAACACACGGGCTCAGACTCTCTTTTATGAACCCCTTTTGTAAGAGTCATCGACTTGCCGAAGTCAACTCGGCATGCTCAACCGGATTCAACTCGTAGTGGGCGGTTTCTAATGTCGATCCGAACTAAGTCAATTGCGTGTTGAATGTCACGCATGGGAGGAGCTCACTAGGTAAGTCTTGGGAAGACATCCGCAAATTCATTCAGATGGGCTCTACCTCCTTGGGGTACTCCTGGTGACTCGAGTACTCTCAACAGTAACAACGACATACACAACACTCTCATCTTTCGATGCTCTCTCAAACTCTGAAGGGGTCACAATATTGATGGCTTTGGATTGACCTCCCTTCTTCTCAACTCTGTTGACTGATGGTGCTTTGGGAGCAAAAGGGTTAAGAGTGATTTTCTTGCCCTTGTAATTGAACGTACAAATGTTAGATCGCCCAAAAATAGTCACGTTCAAATCATAGAGCCGTGGCCTCCCTAAGATAATGTGGCCCACATCCATTGCTACCACATCGCACCATAGGGTGTCAGTGTATGAACCCAACTGTATGGGTACACGACACCTCTGAGATACGGGAATGGATGAAGAGTCAACCCATGCGACTTTGTAAGGTCTCGGATGGGCTTCAGGTGTAAGCCCTAAGCGGGTGACGGTATGTTCTGACACCACATTGGTGCAGCTATCACGATTACCCTACAACTCTTTGTCCCACATGTGGCAAAGGTGTGGAAGATGTTCTCCTTCGCCAATCCTCCTTTTCATCCGTGAGGCTGCAAAGGCACACCTCACAACTAGAGCGCGACCCATGCTATCACCTTCCTCGTCACTAGGTGTGGCATTCGGCTCAAAGACCTCTTCCTCATAAACTCCTTCACTCTCTTCTCCTTCCCCATCAATGAAGAGATTCCTTTGTGGGTCTCTAGTAGGGCATTGGGCGGCAAAGTGTCCTAACCCTTGACATTTATAGCATTTGACATGAGACCCACTCTTCGAGGATTCTCTGACTACACCCTTACCTTTGTCAAACCTCACATTGGTAGATGTGGGTTGCGTGGGTTTTGAGCGGGTTTCAAAGACTAGATTTCACTTCGCCAGTACGGAATTGACTAGTGTGAAAATCAGATCGCCTAGTCACCGTCATTTCAAATATCGTTCAAGGTCTTGAACGACGGTGTAACACTCGATGAGAGTCTCAACAGGGTGGGAGACTAACTCCTTCTGCAAGTCAAATCTCAATCCGATACGAAATCTGGATAGAGTGACTTGGGGTCTTCTTGACACGCTCTCATCATGAACTCTTCAAATTTGCCAATGTAATCCGATACGGGCATACTACCTTGGCGCAGATTTTGCCATTGGCCAAGGAGACGATGGTAGTATGAAGAAGGAACGCACTTCTCTGTAAGTCGCTCCTTCATGTCCTCCCAATGGGTAATGGGAGCACAACCCGCATTCGTTCTGATGCGTTCAACGTTGACCCAAAAGAGTCGGGCTTGGCCTATGAGCTTCATCTTAGCAAGTCTAACACACCTCTCATCGCTCATGCCAAACCACTCAAAGTGCTGGTCCATATCGGATAACCAGTCAAGGAAGACTTGAGGATCTAGCCTTCCATCGAAAGTCGGGAACTCAACTCGGACATTTTTGAGGAGCCTCCCTTCCAGGTCGTAGTCATCTCCATGATGATCAAACCTATGATTCCGACTCCGATTATGTTGGTAGCCATTTCGTTCAAAACGTGGACCATTACGCTCACGGTGTGGCTCAAAGTACTCATCACCCTCGTCTAACCGATTGGCTCGGTCTAACAATCTCTCATTGGATGTTTCGAGAGTCCTTTGGGCTGCCTCTAAGGTAGTCATTCGATCGTTGATCGATTTTAGGTCAGCCCTTAGGATGTTAAGAGCTTCTGTAATCCCACTCATGTCCATGGTGATACAGTCTACTACTGACGGGCTCTAGAATGGAATGCAAGATGAACACTTTGGCCAAAACTGAAATAATATGTGATGAAAATTAAAGTGCAATGAATGCAATATCACACAGTATGCCTTAACCTAGAAACCTAGGTCTCTGATACCAAAACTGACGCAGGACGGTTCCTTAAACTACGTGAATGATATGATTGATTTGCCGGAATTAAATTAGAATTAAATTAAACAATAAAATTCACAAAATATAACGAATACCTTAGGTTTTCATGGTATTCCATGGGAGAGTCACGTATGCTTCAGGTAGGGTTCAGTCCAGGCGCTAGATCCGTTAGGTTGCAGCGTAGATCGATCCTAGAGATAGAACTCTAGGTTTTCCCAGATTAAGGCGCTCACAATGCAATGATAAAATCTCTGGATTGGGTTATTTTGATATGGCTGGGCTTAACAGTCTGATGGGGCTACGGTTGTTGAATCAAATCAATTCAATGATTTAGGGAAAACTAGGGTTTAGGATCTCAAAAGATGATGGTCAATTTAGGATTGTAGAATCACGCAAGCAAAGATAATAAGATAGATAGGCAGATAGATAGATTTGCAGGCTTCACACCCTTGGCTTCACACCAAACCCTTCTCGGGAAGAAGAATCACTCTCCGTATAGGCTCATCTCAAGCACACAAGCAAAATCTCTTTTCATTAATCATTAACTAACTACATTGTTCACTTAAGGACCTTATATAGGAGTCATTTCAATAAACGAAAACCCTAAAACAAATAATAAATAAAAGACAAATAAACCCCTAATCTAGAACCTAGGGCTTTGATACCAAAACTGACGCAGGACGGTACCCTAAACTACGTGAATGATAGGATTGATTTTGCCGAAATTAAATTGGAATTAAATTAAACAATGAAACTTGCAAAATATAACGAATACCTCAGGGTTTCGTAGTATTCCTTGGGAGAATCACGTATAACTCGGGCAGGGTTTAGTCCAGGCGCTAGATCCGTTAGGTTGCAGCGCAGATCGATCCTAAAGATAGAACTCTAGGTTTCTTTCCAGATTAGGGTGCTCACGATTCAATGATGGGATCACTGATTTTCTCTGAATATCAGGTGCGGAAGGTTTAATAACTCTACTGGGCTCTACGATTGTTGAATCGAATCGATTCAAGAATTTAGAGAAATTTAGGGTTTAGGATTTCATAAGAAGATGGTCGATTTAGGGTTGTAGAATCACGCAAACAAAGATAAAAGCGGTAGATAAAATTGTAGGCTTCACACCCTTGGCTTCGCACCAAACCCTTCTAGGGAAGAAGATTCACTCTTCGTAGAGGCTCATCTCAAGCACACATAAGCAAAAGCTCTTTTCATTCATAATCAATAATCTTAATAGAGTGTTTACAAGGCCTTTATATAGGCTAAGAAAACCCTAAACGAAATAAAACTCGCACTAAAAGAGTTCTAAAATAATAAAAGACTAAAAATAAAAAATAAAAAATTTCGTCACTGGGCTCGCTCGAGCGAGGATTATAACCGCTCGAGCGAGGGCTCGCTCGAGCGAGGGCCCGCTCGAGCGAGGATTATAACCGCTCGAGCGAGGGCTTGCTGGGACACTTCTCCTTGCGGTTTCCAGAATGTCTTCTCTCGCCTAGTTTTAATTTTCATTCCCCTTCTTCCGACGTCGGTACACGCGAAAAGGTCCATATCCGATGTCTACAATGTCGGCGTCCCCGTCACTGTTTTAGTTAGTTAGTTTCTTATTTTGAATTTGAATTTAGTTAGTCATTATTTTGAATTTGAATTTAGTTAGTTATTATTGTCTTAGCCTATTTCTTAGTATGTAAGAACAAATTTTATAAATGGATTGATGAATAAAAAAAATTAAGTTGCTTTGTGCATCTTGTGAAAGAGTGTTTCTTTCATTTGGAAAACTTGCGATGAGTTTTCGCCTTTGAGGAGTGATTCCTCAAAGTTATCGTTGGTGCTAGGCCGATAAACCTGCGCGTGCGATTGGCACGAGACCGGTCGTTCAATCATTACTGAAGATCTTTCTTATTCTTTTATTTTTGTGATTTAATTGAAGATTGAGAACCCTAACCCCTATCGTGCGGCATTCACGCTATTTTAGGGTTAGCGTGCGATTTTCCTGCATCAATTTGGTATCAAAGGCTTGTTCAAACTCTCGGCAAATAGATTCGCAAGTTTAAACTCTCAGCAAATAGATTCGCAAGTTCAAACTCTCGGCAAATAGATTCGCAAGTTCAAACTCTTAGCAAGTAGATTTGCAAGTTCTAACTCTCGTGCGGTAAAAGATAGTGAATGCGGACAAAATATGGTGCAAGGAGAAAGGGAGATAATCCGATCAAGGTTCCCTAAATATTATTCTTAACGTCCACGAAGAAGATCAATTTCGGCCAAAGTTCGAGGTTGAACTTTTTCAAAGTAAAGGGGATTGATGCGGGATTTAGATATGTATGTTTGGATCGTGGATAGTTCTGTTTCGTGCATATCGTAAACGACGAAAATCCGCAAGTTGGTGGTAATTGGTGGTTTCAATTAGTTATTGGCGGTTATAGTTAGTTATTGGCGGTTTTAGTTAGTTAGTTTATTATTTTGAATTTGAATTTAGTTAGTTATTATTTTGAATTTAAATTTAGCTAGTTATTACTGTCTTAGCCTATTTAATGTCATGCAAGAACAAATTTTATAAATGGATTGATGAATAAAAAAAATTAAGTTGCTTTCTACATCTTGTGAAAGAGTGATTCTTTCATTTATAAAACTTGAGATGAGTTTTCGCTTTTGAAGAGTGATTCCTCTAAGATATCGTTGGTGCGAGGCCGATAAACCCGCACGTGCGATTGGTGCGAGACCGGTCGTTCAATCATTACTGAAGATCTTCTACCTTATTCGTCTTTTATTTTTGTGATTTAATTGAAGATTGAGAATCCTAACCCCCTATCGTGCGGGATTTACGCTATTTTAGGATTAGCGTGCGATTTTCCTGTATCAATTTGCCATCAAAGGCCGGGTCAAACAATTGGCAAATTGATTCGCAAGTTCAAACTCCCGGCAAGTAGATTCACAAGTTCAAACTCTCGAAAAATAGATTCATAAGTTCAAACTCTCGGCAAGTAGATTGGCAAGTTCAAACTCTCGGCAAGTAGATTCACAAGTTCTAACTCTCGTGTGGTAAAAGATGGCAAAGGTGCACAAAATATGGTGCAAGGAGATAGAGAGATCATCCGATCAAGGTTCCCAAAATATTATTTTTAACCTCATGAAGAAGATCAATTTCGGCCAAAGCTCGAGGTCAAACTTTTTCAAAGAAAAGGGGATTGATGCGGAATTTAGATGTGCATGTTTGGATCGTGGAGAGTTCTGTTTCATGCATATCGTAGCCGGCGAGAATACGCAAGTTGGCGGTTATTGGCGGTTTCAATTAGTTATTGGCTGTTACTGTTACTTATTAGCGGTTTTAATTAGTTAGTTAGTTTCTTATTTTGAATTTGAATTTAGTTTGTTATTATTTTGAATTTGAATTTGAATTTAGTTAGTTATTATTGACTTAGCCTATTTCGTAGCATGTAAGGACAAATTATATAAATGGATTGATGAATAAAAAATTTAGTTGCTTTGTCCATCTCGTGAAAGAGTGATTGATGAGTTTTCGCCTTTAAGAAATGATTCCTTAAAGTTATCGCTGATGCGAGGCCGACAAACTTGCGCGCTCGATTGGTGAGAGGACGGTCGTTCAGTCATTACTGAAGATCTTTTACCTTATTCTTCTTTTATTTTTGTGATTTAATTGAAGATTGAGAACCCTAACCCCTATCGTGCGGGATATACGTTAGTTTAGGGTTAGCGTGCGATTTTCCTTCATCAATTTGGTGTCAAAGCGGGTTCAAACTCTCGGCAAATAGATTCGCAAGTTCAAACTCTCAGCAAATAGCTAGTTCGAACTCTCCGCAAGTTTTAACTCTCGTATGGTAAAAGATGGCGAAGGTGGACAAAATATGGTGCAAGGAGAAAGGGAAATCATCCGATCAAGGTTCACCAAATATTATTCTTGACTTCCATGAAGAAGATCAATTTCGGCCAATGTTCGAAGTCGAACTTTTTCATAGTAAAGGGGATTGTTGCAGAATTTTTATTTGCATGTTTAGATCGTGGATAGTTCTGTTTCGTGTATATCGTAGACAACGAAAATCCGCAAGTTGGCGGTTATTGGCGGTTTCAATTAGTTATTGGCGGTTGTAGTTACTTAGTCTCTTATATTGAATTTGAATTTTGTTAGTTATTATTTTGAATTTGAATTGATTTAGTTATTATTGTTTTCGCTAATTTAATGACTTGTAAGTACAAATTTTATAAATGGATTATTGAATAAAAAAACTAAGTTGCTTTGTGCATCTTGTGAAAGAGTGATTCTTTCATTTTGAAAACTTGAGATGAGTTTTCGCCTTTGAGGAGTGATTCCTCAAAGTTGTCATCGGTCCGAGGCCAACAAACCTATGCGTGCAATTGGTGCGAGGCCGGTCGTTCGATCATTACTGAAGATCTTCTACCTTAATTCTTCTTTTATTTTTGTGATTTAATTGAAGATTGAGCACCCAGACCCCTATCATGCAGGATTTACGCTATTTCTGGGTTAGCGTGCGATTTTTCTGCATCAATTTGGTATCAAAGGCTGGTTCAAACTCTCGACAAATAGATTCACAAGTTTAAACTCTCGACAAATAGATTCGCAAGTTCAAACTCTCGACGAATTGATTCGCAAGTTCAAACTCTCGGCAAGTAGGTTGGGAAGTTCTAACTCTTGGCAAGTTGATTCGCAAGTTCTAACTCTCGTGTGGTAAAAAATGGCGGAGGTAGACAAAATATGGTTCAATTTCGGCCAAAGTTCGAGGTCGAACTTTTTCGAAGTAAAGGGGATTGATGTAGAATTTGTATTCGCATGTTTGGATCGTGGATAATCCGGTTTCGTGCATATCGTAGACGACGAAAATCCGCAAGTTGGTCGGTTATTGGCGGATTCAATTAGTTATTGGTGGTTACAGTTAGTTATTGACAGTTTTAGTTAGTTAATTTCTTGTTTTGAATTTGAATTTAGTTAGTTATTATTGTCTTAGCCTATTTAATGTAATGTAAGAACCAATTTTATAAATGGATAGATGAATAAAAAAAATTAAATTTCTTTGTGCATCTTGTGAAAGAGTGATTCTTTCATTTAGAAAACTTGAGATGAGTTTTCCCCTTTGAGGAGTGATATGCCTGGAAGTTATCGTTGCTGTGAGGCCAACAAACTGGCACATGCGATTGGTGCGTGGCCAATCGTTCAATCATTTCGGAAGATCTTCTACCTATTCTTCTTTTATTTTTGTGATTTAATTGAAGATTGAGAACACTAAGCCCTATCGTGCGGTATTTACATTATTTTTGGATTAGCGTGCGATTTTCCTACATCAATTTGGTATCAAAGCCGGTTTAAACTCTCGGCAAATAGATTCGCAAGTTTAAACTCTCGGCAAATTGATTCTCAAGTTCAAACTCCTCGGCAAGTAGATTCACAAGTTCTAGTTCTCGTGCGGTAAAAGATGGCGTAGGTAGACAAAATATGGTGCATGGAGAAAGGGAGATAATCCGATCAAGGTTCCCCAAATATTATTCTGTCACTCCACGAAGAAGATCAAGTTCGGCCAAAGTTCGAGGTTGAACTTTTTCAAAGGGGATTGATGCGGAATTTAGATCCGCATGTTTGGATCGTGGATAGTTCAGTTTCGTGCATATTGTAGACAACGAAAATCCGCAAGTTGGTCGGTTGTTTGGGGATTCAATTAGTTATTAGCGGTTACAATTTGTTATTTGCGGTTTTAGTTTGTTAGTTAATTTCTTATTTTGAATTTGAATTTAGTTAGTTATTATTGCCTTAGCATTTTTAATGGCATGTAAGAACAGATTTTATAAATGGATCGATGAATAAAAAAATTAAGTTGCTTTGTGCATCTTTTGAAAGAGTGATTCTTTCATTTAAAAAACATGAGATGAATTTTCGCCTTTGACGAGTGATTCTTTAAATTTATCGTTTGTGCTTAGCTTGGCCTTTTAATCATTACTGAAGATCTTCTACCTTATTCTTCTTTTATTTTTGTGATTTAATTGAAAATTGAGAACCCTAACCTCTATCGTGCGAGATTTACGTTATTTTAGGGTTAACGTGCGATTTTCCTACATCAATTTGATATTAAAGCCGGTTTAAACTATCGATAAATAGATTCGCAAGTTTAAACTCTTGGCAAATAGATTTGTAAGTTCAAACTCTCGGTAAATAGATTTTCAAGTTTAAACTCTCGGCAAATAGATTCGCTACTCTAAGCTCTCGGCAAGTAGATTCATAAGTTCAAATTCTCGGTAAGTAGATTCGCAAGTTTTAACTCTCGACAAGTAGATTCGCCAGTTCTAACTCTCATGCGTTAAAGGAAGGCAAAGATAGACAAAATATGGTGCAAGGAGAAAGGGAGATTATCCGATCAAGGTTTCCCAAATATTATCCCTAACCTCCTTGAAGAAGATCAATTTCGGCCAAAGTTCGAGGTCAAACTTTTTCAAAGTAAAGGGGATTGATGCGGAATTTAGATCCACATTTTTAGATCGTGGATAGTTCTGTTTCGTACATATCGTAGACGATGAAAATCCGCAAGTTGGCGGTTATTGCTGGTTTCAATTTGTTATTGGTGGTTACAGTTAGTTATTAGTGGTTTTAGTTAGTTTTTTATTTTAAGTTTGAATTTAGTTAGTTATTAATTTGAATTTTGTTAGTTATTATTGCCTTGACCTATTTAATTGCATGCAAGAACAGATTTTATAAATGGATTGATGAATACAAAAAATTAAGTTGCTTTTTGCATCTTGCGAAAGAGTGCGAGGACGGTCGTTCAATCATTACTGAAGATCTTTTACCTTATTCTTTTATTTTTGTGATTTAATTGAAGATTGAGAACCCTAACCCCTATCGTACAGGATTTACACCATGTTAAGGTTAGCGTGCGATTTTCCTGCATCAATTTGGTATCCAAGGTTGGTTCAAACTCTCGACAGATAGATTTTCAAGTTTAAACTTTCGGCAAATAGATTCGCAAGTTCGAACTCTCGGCAAATAGATTCTCAAATTCTAACTCTCGGTAAATAGATTCGCAAGTTCAAACTATCGGTAAATAGATTTTCAAGTTCAAACTCTTGGGAAGTTGATTCACATGTTCAAATTCTTGGCTAGTAGATTGGCAAGTTCAAACTCTCGGCAAGTTGATTCGCAAGTTCTAACTCTCGTGCCGTGAAAGATGGTGAAGGTGGACAGAATATGGTGCAATGAGAAAGGGAGATCATCCGATCAAGGTTCCCCAAATATGCTTGCCGTAACCTCCATGAAGAAGATCAATTTTGACCAAAGCTTGAGATCGAACTTTTTCAAAGTAAAGGAGATTGATGCGGGATTTTTATCTGCATTTTTGGATCGTGGATAGTTCTGTTTCGTGCATATCGTAGATGACGAAAATCCGCAAGTTGACGGTTATTGGCGATTACTGTTACTTATTGACGGTTTTAATTAGTTAGTTAGTTTCTTATTTTGAATTTGAATTTAGTTTGTTATTATTTTGAATTTGAATTTAGTTAGTTATTATTATTTTAGCCTATTTAATTGCATGTGAGAATAAATTTTATAAATGGATTGACGAATAAAAAAATATAAGTTACTTTGTGCATCTTGTGAAGGAGTGATTGACGAGTTTTCGCCTTTAAGGAGTGATTCCTTAAAGTTATTATTGGTGCGAGACCGACGAACCTGCACGTTCGATTGGTGTGAGGTCGGTCGTTCAGTCATTACTGAAGGTCTTCTACCTTATTCTTCTTTTATTTTTGTGATTTAATTGAAGATTGAGAACCCTAACCCCTATTGTGCGAACTCCAATCATCAATTTGATTTCAAAGCCAGCTCAAACTCTTGGCAAATAGATTCACAAGTTCAAACTTTCGGCAAATAGATTCGCAAGTGCAAACTCTTGGCAAGTAGATTCGCAAGTTCTAACTCTCGTGCGGTAAAAGATGGCGAAGATGGACAAAATATGGTGCAAGGAGATCATCTTATTAAGGTTCACCAAATATTATTCTTGGCCTCGACAAAGAAGATCAATTTCAGCCAAAGTTCGAGGTTGAACTTTTTCAAAGTAAAGGGGATTATTACGGAAATTTGGTCCGCATGTTTGGATCGTGGATAGTACTGTTTCGTGCTGATTGTAGACGACGAAAATCCGTAAGTTGGCGGTTTCAATTAGTTATTGGCGATTACAGTTAGTTATTGGCGGTTTTAGTTAGTTAGTTAGTTTCTTATATTAAATTTGAATTTATTTAGTTATTATTGTCTTTGCCTATTTAATGGCATGCAAGAACAAATTTTATAAATTGATTGTTGAATAAAAAAGAATAAGTTGCTTTGTGCATCTTGTGAAAGAGTGATTCTTTCATTTAGAAAACTTGAGATGAGTTTTCTCCTTTGAGGAGTGATTCTTCAAAGTTATCGTTGGTGCAAGGCCGACAAACCTGCGTGTGCGATTGGTTTGAGGCCGTTCGTTCGATCATTACTGAAGATCTTATACCTTATTCTTATTTTCTTTTTGTGGTTTAATTGAAGATTGAGAACCCTAACCCTTATCGTGCGGGATGCTCGCTATTTAAAGGTTAGCGTGTGATTTTCCTACATCAATTTGGTATCAAAGGTCGGTTCAAAGGCTTCCCAAATATTATTCTTGACCTCGAAGAAGAAGATCAATTTCGGTTAAAGTTCGAGATTGACCTTTTTCAAAGAAAAGGGGATTGATGCAGAATTTAGATCCGCTTGTTTGGATCGTGGATTGTTCGGTTTCGTGCATATTGTAGACGTCGAAAATTCGCAAATTTGAATTTATTTAGTTATTATTGTCTTTGCCTATTTAATTGCATGTAATTTTTTTTTTTATAAATGGATTAATGAATAAAAAAATTGATTCCTCAAAGTTATCGTTGGTGCGAGGTCGACAAACCTGCCCGTATGATTGGTGCGAGCTAGTTGTTCATTCATTATTGAAGATCTTCTACCTTATTCTTCTTTTATTTTTATGATTTTATTGAAGATTGAGAACCCTAACCCCTATTGTGGGGGATTTACAATTCCCGAACCATCATGACCCGAATTTACAATTCTCGAAGTTCTAACTCTTGTGAAAGAGTGATTCTTTCATTTAGAAAACTTGAGATGAGTTTCGCCTTTTAGGTGTGATTCTTCAAAGTTATTATTGGTGCGAGGCCAACAAACCTGCTCATGCGATTGGTGCGAGGCCGGTCATTCAATCATTATAGAAGATCTTCTACCTCATTCTTCTTTTATTTTTGTGATTTAATTGAAGATTGAGAACCCTAACCCCTATCGTGCGGGATTTAAGCTATTTTAGGGTTAGCGTGCGTTTTTCGTGCATCACTTTGGTATCAAAGGTCGGTTCAAACTCTCTACAAATAGAATCGCAAGTTTAAACCCTCAACAAATAGATTCTCAAGTTCAAACTCTCGGCAAGTAGATTCGCAAGTTCTAACTCTCGTGCGGTAAAAGATGGCGAAGGTGGACAAAAGTATGGTGGAAGGAGAAAGGGAGATCATCCGATCAAGGGTTGCCAAATATTATTCTTGATCTCCACGAAGAGGATCAATTTCGGTCGAAGTTCGAGGTTGAACTTTTTCCAAGTAAAGGGGATTGATGCGGAATTTAGATCCGCATATTTTGATTGTGGATAGTTATGTTTCGTGCATATAGTAGATGATGAAAATCCGCAAGTTCGCTCTTATTGGCGGCTACAGTTAGTTATTTGCTATTTTAGTTAGTTGTTTTCTTATTTTGAATTTGATTTTAGTTATTTATTATTTGTAATTTGAATTTAGTTAGTTATTATTGTCCTAGCCTATTTAATGGCATTTAAGAACAAATTTTATAAATGGATTGGTGAATAAAAAAAGTTAACTTGCTTTGTGCATCTTGTGAAAGAATGATTCTTTCATTTAGAAAATTTAAGATGAGTTTTCTCCTTTGAGGAGTGATTCCTCAAAGTTATCGTTGGTGTGAGGCCGACAAACCCGCGCGTGCAATTGGTGCGAGGCCGGTTGTTCAATCATTACTGAAGATCTCTTACATTATTCTTCTTTTATTTTTGTGATTTAATTGAAGATTGAGAACCCTATCGTGTAGGATAACCTATTTAAGGGTTAGCATGCGATTTTCCTATTTCAATTTGGTATCAAAGGCTGGTTCGAACACTCGACAAATAGATTCGAAAGTTTAAACTCTCGGCAAATAGATTCACAAGTTCAAATTCTTGGCAAGTAGGTTCGCAAGTTTTAACTCTCGGCAAGTAGATTCGTAAGTTCTAACTCTCGGCAAGTAGATTTGCAAGTTCTAACTCTTGTGTTGTAAAAGATGGCGAAAGTGGACAAAATATGGTGTAAGGAAAAAGGGAGATCATCCGATCAAGGTTCCCTAAATATTATTCTTAATCTTCAAGAAGATGATCAATTTCATACAAAGTTCAAGGTTGATTTGTTTCAAAGTAAAGGGGATTGATGCGGAGTTTAAATCCGCATGTTTGGAACGGGCATAGTTCTTTTTCGCTCATATCGTAGACGACAAAAATTGGGAAGTTGGCGTTTATTGGCGGTTTGAATTAGTTATTGGCGGTTACAGTTAGTTATTGGCGGTTTTAGTTAGTTTGTTTCTTATTTTGAATTTGAATTTGAATTTAGTTAGTTATTATTTTGAATTTGAATTTAGTTAGTTATTATTGTCTTAGCCTATTTAATGACATGTAAGAACAAATTTTATAAATGGATTGATGAATAAAAAAAATTAAGTGGCTTTGTGCATCTATTGAAAGAGTAATTCTTTCATTTAGAAAACTTGAGATGAGTTTTCGCCTTTGAGGAATGATTCCTCAAAGTTATCGTTGGTGCGAGGTCATTAAACCTGTGCGTGTGATTGGTGCATAGATGGACGTTCAATCATTACTGAAGATCTTCTATCTTATTCTTCTTTTATTTTTGTGATTTTATTGAATATTGAGAATGCTAACCCCTATCATGCGGGATTTACGCTATTTTTGGGTTAGCGTGTGATTTTCTAGCATCAATTTGGTATCAAAGGCCGTTTCAAACTCTCGGCAAATAGATTCGCAAGTGTATACTCCCGGAAAATAGATTCGCAAATTCAAACTCTCTGCAAATAGATTCGCAAGTTCAAACTCTTGGGAAGTAGATTGGTAAGTTCAAAATCTCGGCAAGTAGATTCGCAAATTCTAACTCTCGTGTGGCAAAATATGGCGATGGTGGACAAAACTTGGTGCAAGGAGAAATGGAGATCATCCGATCAAGGTTTCGCAAATGTTATTCTTGACATCCCCGAAGAAGATCAATTTTGGCTAAAGTTCGAAGTCGAACAAGTAAAGGAAATTGATGCGAAATTTAGATCCGCATGTTTGGATCGTGAATAGTACTGTTTCGTGCATATCATAGACGTCAAATTGGTGCAAGTTTGATGTTATTGGTGATTTCAATTAGTTATTGGCGGTTATAGTTAGTTATTAGCGGTTTGAGTTAGTTAGTTTCTTATTTTGAATTTGAATTTTGGTAGTTATTATTTTGAGTTTGAATTTAGTTAGTTATTATTATCTTAAGCCTATTTAATGGCATGTAAAATCAAAAATTTTAAATGGATTGATTAAGAAAAAAAATTTAGTTTGTGCTTCTTGTAAAAGAGTGATTCTTTCATTTAGAAAACTTGAGATGAGTTTTTGCCTTTGAAGAGTGATTCCTCAAAGTTATTGTTGGTGTGAGACCGACAAACCTGCGCCTGCGATTGGTGCGAGGCCAATCGTTCAATCATTACTGAAGATCTTCTTTATTCTTTATTTTTGTGATTTAATTGAGGATTGAGAACCCTAACCCCTATCGTGCGGGATTTATGCTATTTTAGAGTTTGTGTGTGATTTTCTTGCATCAATTTGGTATCAAAGGCCAGTTCAAACTCACTGCAAATAGATTCACAAGTTTAAACTCTCGGCGAATAGATTCGCAAGTTCAGACTCTCGGCAAATCGATTGGCAAGTTCAAACTCCCGGCAAGTAGATTTCCAAGTTCTAATTCTCGTGCGGTAAATGATGGTGAAGGTGGAAAAATTATGGTACAAGGAGAAAGGGAGATCATCCGATCAAGGTTCCCTAATTATTATTCTTAACCACCACAAAGATCTGTTTCGACCAAAGTTCGAGGCGGAATTGTTTCAAAGCAAAGGGGATTGATGTAGAATTTAGATCTGCATGTTTGGATCGAGGATAGTTCTGTTTCGTGCATATCGTAAGCGACGTTAATCCGCAAGTTGACAATTATTGGCGGTTTCAATTAGTTATTAGCGGTTACAGTTAGTTATTGGTGGTTTTAGTTAGTTTCTTATTTTGAATTTGAATTTAGTTAGTTTTTATTATCTTAGCCTATTTAAAGGAATGTAAGAACTAGTTTTATAAATACAATGATGAATAAAAAAAATTAAGTTGCTTTGTGCATCTTGTGAAAGAGTGATTCTTTCATTTAGAAAACATGAGATAAGTTTTCGCCTTTGAGGAGTGATTCCTCAAAGTTATCGTTGGTGCGAGGCCGACAAACCTATGTGTGCGATTGGTGAGAGGCCAGTCGTTCAATCGTTACTGAAGATCTTCTACCTTATTCTTCTTTTATTTTTGTATTTTAATTGAAGATTAAGAATCCTAACCCCTATCGTGCAAGTTTTACGCTATTTTAGGGTTATCGTGCGATTTTCTGCATCAATTTGGTATCAAAGGCCGGTTCAAACTCTTGGCAAATAGATTCACAAGTTTAAACTCTCGGCAAATAGATTTGCAAGTTCAAACTCTTGGTAAATAAATTCGCAAGTTCAAGCTCTCAGCAAATAGATTAGCAAGTTCAAACTCTCGACAAGTAACAAAATATGGTGCACGAATAAAGGGAGATCATCTGATCAAGGTTCCCCAAATATTATTCCTAACCTCCATGAAGAAGATCAATTTCAGTCAAAGTTCTAGGTCAAACTTTTTCAAAGTAAAGGGGATTGATGTGGAATTTTGATCAGCATATTTAGATCGTGGATAGTTCTGTTTCGTGCCTATCGTAGATGATGTAAATCCCTAAGTTGGTGGTTATTGGCCATTTTAATTTGTTATTGGTGGTTATAGTTTGTTATTGGCGGTTTTAGTTAGTTTGTTAGTTTCATATTTTAAATTTGAATTTAGTTAGTTATTATTTTGAATTTGAATTAATTAGTTATTATTGTCTTAGCCTATTTAATGACATGTAAGAGTAAATTTTATAATTGGATTGATGAATAAAAAAAATTAAGTTGTTTTATGCATCTTGTGAAAGAGTATTTCTTTCATTTAGAAAACTTTAGATGAGTTTTCGCCTTTGAGGAGTGATTCCTCAAAGTTTTCGTTGTTGCGAGGCTGACAAATCTGCGCGTCTGATTGGTGCGAGGCCGTTCCTTCAATCATTACTGAAGATCTTCTACCTTATTTTTCTTTTATTTTTGTGATTTAATTGAAGATTGAGAACTAAACCCTTATCATGCGGGATTTACGCTATTTTAGGGTTAGCGTGCGATTTTCCTGCATCAATTTGGTATCAAAGGCCGGTTCAAACTCTCGGCAAATAGATTCGCAAGTTCATACACTCGATAAATAGATTCGCAAGTTCAAACTCTTGACAAGTAGATTCGCAAGTTTAAATTCTCGGCAAGTAGATTGCGAAGTTAAAAATCTCGGCAACTAGATTCCCAAGTTCTAACTCTCGTGCGGTAAAAGATGGCGAAGGTGGACAAAATATGGTGCAAGGAGAAAGGGGGAGATCATTTGCTCCAAGTTCTCCAAATGTTATTCTTGACCTCCATGAAGAAGATCAATTTTGGCTAAAGTTCGAGGTCGAACTTTTTCAAAGTAAAGGAGATTGATGCGGAGTTTAGATCCACATGTTTGGATCGTGGATAGTTCTGTTTCATGCATATCGTAGACGACGAAAATCTGAAAGGTAGTGGTTATTAGCGGTTTCAATTAGTTATTGATGGTTACAACTAGTTATTGGCAGTTTTAATTTGTTTCTTATTTTGAATTTGAATTTAGTTAGTTATTATTTTGAATTTGAATTTAGTTTGTTATTATTGTCTTTGCCTATTTAATGGCATGTAAGAACAAATTTTATAAATGGATTGATGAATTAAAAAAATTAAGTTGCTTTGTGCATCTTATGAAAGAGTGATTTTTTCATTTAGAAAACTTGAGATAATTTTTCCCCTTTGAGGAGTGATTCCTCTAAGTTATCCTTGGTGCGAGGTTGCGCGTGCGATTGGTGCGAGGTCGGTTGTTCAATCATTAATGAAAATGTTCTACCTTATTCTTCTTTTATTTTTGTGATTTAATTGAAGATTGAGAACCCTAACTCCTATCGTGTGGGATTTATGCTATTTTAGGGTTAGCGTGTGATTTTCCTCCATCATTAAGTCTTTTAATGTAAAATTATTTATTGATCTTTTGTATATAAAGAGAGCTATAATACTCTGTGCTACTGTCCTGACCCAGAACCATGATTTGAATGCCCGAGGTAGTCTAAGAGAAGAATGTACCTGTCATGACCTAGAATCCTGCTTCTTCACGAGGTCCTAAAATTTTGTGTCATGACCCACACACGTCTCAATGCGCTAAGCAGACTTAACTTATCTTGGCTTCGTATGGCTATTACTCATGAGTTTGAAAATTTATGTTTACACATTGTAATGCATATGACATGCTTACTTGAAAATTTTCATTATTTCATCTTATATCCAAACACTAATCAACTAGGTTTAGGTACTCACTTAATAACATGCTCTTCCAACAATATTTCTATTTCTAAACTATAGCCAGGTATCTCTTTAGTAAAAGAATCAAAAGCTACCTGTATGAGATCCTTACCCATGATAATCTAGTACATTCTCTTTCACATACATGAGTTGTTTGGTATATCTATTCACTCTAATGCCCCAAGATAACTTGAATGTTTATTGGAGTAAGTCATTCAATAACTTTGTGGGTACACAGAGTATACCCACCAAACTGGCACGAGTGTCATGTGTGATAACATGCAGAATTATACTATTTAAGAAAATAAAAGCATTATATGAAAGATATAAACTAAACTTCAGGACAGAATATGATCATATATCAATGCACATAGCATTTGTGTGAAGGCGAACAATACTTCTACTTACATCTTAAAACGCTTTCATGCATCTATACTTCACATGGTAGCTCTTACTTATCACACTTAAAATGACTTGTGTCAGAGCCTAACACATGAACCTAACACATGAATGGAAATGTGTTCGAATACCATCTATAAGAAGTAGAGACCTTACTTAATAAGACCCTTCAAAGGTTATTCCTCATTCAGCCCTATGAAGTTGGGATCACTCATACGATGGGTCGAAACCTTAGTATCCCCTTAGGTCGAGATATTGTCTTACTTATAATGTCCCCTTAGGGTAGGACACGCCTTGACTGTAGACGTTGTATCCATATGGTAGCTGACATAAGGTATGGCACATTTAGATACTTACTAATTTGAAATATTTTGTCCTTCACAACAATGTTTTCTTACTGGTTTATCAGTCTTACTTATGTCTCCTTAGGTTGAGGCTCGTTATTTGTCATGTCCCCTTAGGTCGACACATTTTCTTTCTTAGGATGTCCCCTTAGGTGGAGACATGTCTCCATACTTATCCAACATGTCCCCTTAGGTCGAGATATGGCCTTGCTTACTTATTATACTTATTTTTATCAGTTCTTTGCTCAACTCAATTTACTAGTTTAGGGCCCAAGTGTGATGAGGTACTGTGGATGATACCTTGATCAAACCCTTGTTGATTTCGCACTCACTCCACTCTTCTTGGCATCCCATACTATCATAAGTTTTGAGGCATAGAAATCCGACATTGGTGTCATTTCGATGTCATATTGGCGAAGTACCACATCAAGGAGAAATCATGCAATGGATTTCTCTCTTGTTACTTGACTAATGATGCTTATGTCCTACTTTGACTCTTCTCCGTGATTCATGATGCAGAGTATGACGATGATAGTGATGGAAGCATCTGACTAATAATTTAAATCTTAAAACATGATTCATATATATCTCACTTCAACTTATATATGGAAAGCAGTAGACATGGTAGCATGACATATCATAGCAGAATAACTCATCATAAACCATGACCTATCAAACTGTAGCATATAAGAGCATCGTAAAGCATAACATATCAATCCGTAGTACATAAAACATTTGATCATCAATGAAGTAAAAAAAAATCTTGAAATGGGTATTGCCCAACCATGTTGCTTATACTCTTAATTATACACATAACACCTCATCAGTCAAAGAGCTTGAAGTTCTACTCTATGTGTAAGTGTAACCCCAGTGTGATCAAACAATGGTGAGGCTACACTACATAATTGCATATTACATATACAACACTACGTGATTAACCTATAAGCTAAAACTATGTAGATTGGAAAGGATCCAGAGGTACCCACATGATTGTAGAAGATTGAAGGTTGAAAGTTGACTCTTGTATATGTTTTGAAGGTCCTTCTTTTGTGATTGATTTATATCCTCGCGAATGTACTTGACAGTTGATTCGTTGACCTCGTTTGCTGTTTTCGATTGCGTGAGTCGAGATCTAGACCTTCGTGTTGACATGTCCTTCCTTGGTGAGTTTGGTAAGGTTATTAGAGAAAGAAAGAATAGAGAGAGCAAGAAAGAGAGATATGGGTCTTTCGTTGCACCGCTAGAAGGATTGATTGGGTTTTGATGAGGTGACGATGATGACGTGGCTAGATAGTTAGGAACCGACTCTGTTAACCGGACCAAAAATGTTAACATGGTAGCAATGATTCTAATATTGGAATAATTATATTATCGAGGATGAGCTAATAATATTAATTTCAAAATATTAATCTATAATAGTAATTTGATAATATTAAGATATCATGAGTAATGTTAAATAATGGTGGCAATAAAAATAATAGTGGAAATAGTAATGTATGATGATAAATATAATAAATTGATATCGAACAATTATATAACCAATAGTAATAATGAAAATAATAGTAATGAGAAAAAGAAATAAAACAATAGTAGTATTGTTTATAATAGTCAATCATAACATTGGTAAAAATGATAAGAAAAACAATACTTGATAGTAACAATAGTTATAACTTATAAGGGGAGAATACGATAAAGAGAGAAAATTTAAAATAATAATAATCATGTAATAATGTTAACATTGCCAAAATGGTAGAAAATGTATACAAACAAATGTATTCGGCTCCCATGATCACTGATATTTATACTATGAATGATCTTCTACCCCTATGCCACATGGGACACGTGTTTGATCCACCCAAGTAGTTCAACTAGCAACCCGTGGTTGACACTTACTAGTAAAAGACCCGGCGACCAGAGGATTATAACTGCCCGATTGGTGTACATTAAATCTGGCCATTAATATAAGCATCCTGTCATTTTAGAATGTATAGATTGTACGGTTCGACTCCTTCGATTGTTGTGATTTATGGCGCATGTTAGTTCAATACATAAACTATGATCTAGTCGACTTGGACTGACCAAGGCTGCATGCTACACGTGCTAGTAATTGGACGGTCATGACTATAATATGTATGGAGGTGGTGATATGCCATTATATTCATAAAAAGTGATAAATGTAATAGTCCCAAAATGATAAAATAGGCACTGGTATTAACAAAATAATTAATAAGCATACTAATTCACCTTCATCAATAAGAAAATACATTAATTAACTAAGCATTTTACTCGCATATACCCTGTTACATGTACAAGTTCCCACACTCAAAGTTTAGACCCACAACGGATATAATAACAAACAAGAGGCGGTGCCGCTTTTTTCTAAAACAAGGAGAGATATTGGAAGATGGGAGTTGTTAGGGGAGGAGATGGGTGTGCGACCACAACCGTTTGGTGTTGCCAATGATGGTGGCGATTGTGCCAGTAAAGTCATACGTGAACGGGTGTAAAAAATCTATGTAAAGGTGCTAGTGGTTTTTGTGCAGAGGTGGAGGTGATTGGGCCAGTGGTAGCCGTGGTGAAGCGGTGGGGATGTTAGTGGTGGTCTTGCAGTCCGAACAAGAAGATCGAGATGGAAGGGGGTTGCAGTCGTGTACCCTATTGCCCCATCAGAGGGGATCAAGGGCTGCTTCTTCCTTTTCTTCAAAATTGAAAATTTGTGTGGCAGTTTACTGCCTTGTTCGATGCATGTGGTTCATGTGGTTGGAGGGTTCATGCCTTGTGAAGAGAGAGGCTGTGTGAGAGAGAGAGAGAGAGAGTTGGTGTACTTTTCGCATGGATAAAGGTGAGAGAGGAGTGTGGAGATGGCAGTTTCGTGGGCTTGCAACATCCTGTTCATGTACCGAGATTTACAACCTTGTTTGCAGTTCATGTTCCTCATGGCATGTAACTTCAGATTTTATTGAAGAACACAATGGTGAAAAAAAGAGCATTAGAGTGTTTCCATTTATAAGTTAGTATCAAGTCACATTACTGATCTGCTTTGCTCTCAATTGTATGCATTATCAGCAACTGTTTGACTGATTATATACATGTTGACGGGGAACGCCAAGTTTAGGAGCCTTGGATTTGAGGCAACAACAGATTTTCGGCGTCAGAATAAGCGTAGAGGAAGCTCGAGCACCGTAGCCTCAGAGGAGAAACGGATACAAACCGCGAGGAGAACAGTGCCGCAGCGAGCCCCCCTCGCTCGAGCGGTCACTTAAACTCGCTCGAGCGAGCTACAACGACAGGATTTTATATGAAACTTTCTTTTTTGTGTTTTATTAGTATTAGAACTCTTTTATTGTGAATTTTATTTTTGGTGGCCTATATATAGAGGCTTGTAAAGATTTTTTAGTTAGTTTTTGATTATTGAATGAAAGAGAGTTGCTTTTGTGCAAACCCTAGAGAGCTTGTGAAGAGTTTTCAACCGAGGGAGTGAATCCTTCAAAACTTTTATGAGTGAGCAATTGTTTCTCGTGCGACTTGGTGCGAAGCCGATGTACAGCAGTGGTGTGAAGCCTCGGAAACTTGGTGTGAAGCCTTGGAATCTATCCTTTTATTTTGTCTTTTCTTTAGTTATTGTCAGGTATTATCCTTCTTTAAATCCGTTGATAAAATCAAAATCCCCAAAATTGTTTTCCTTTGTTAAATTATTCTAAGCTTTATTTCGATTAAAATCTCCAAGGAGTCAAGAGACGATATTGCGATTGTCGATTGATGCCCTAAACTAGAACGAATCTCGAGTTCCCTTATCGGAGCCGTTGAAAATTTTCACGCATTCAGACGCTAAAACGGATTAATCTAATTGTTTTATTAATTTCATTGAATTACTTTTAATGTGTTACATGATTTTGAATATTTCCGCTATTCAATTCTTTCTAAAAGTTAATCCGAAATTCGCATGTTAGGGTTTTAGTGTTTGTCCCGCGTCACATGTTCACAAGTTCGTTGAAACAATAGTGCCTGGTTTTATTCATTAATTAAATGGCTCAGCCCACATTCTGTTACATAATGCCATACATAGACTTATGTTAGGCTTATTTAAAATATGTTGATGGTATTTAATATGTATTTCATGAATCCATTATTTCCTCGGGGATGGTGAATGACATAGCATTTCACTTTTCATATGCATTCTGAAAAATTTGAAAATATAAATTATTTCCAAGTGATATTCTTTTTTATGTTTTTCCATTAAATTTGACATAGAAATTGCTTCTTGTACTTCTCTTTAATAAAAAATCAGATGGCATTTTGAAATTCATTTTGGGTGCAGGTTTACGGTGCTCTTCTGAAAACTTGCCAGCTAGAAAATAAGATGCTAGTCGACAAGGCTCTTGATATATTAATACCCGCACTACCACGGAGATTGCCTCATGGAGATCCTCAGATGCCAGTGTGGATTTGCTACACCAAAAGGATTCTTGTTGAGGAAGGTCATTCAGTTCCAAATTTGATTCACATTTTTCAGCTTATTGTTCGGCATCAGGATTTATTTTACAGCTCGAGAGCATTATTTGTTCCTCAGATGGTGAACTCTCTCAATCGACTTGGATTACCATACAACACTACGTCAGAAAATAGGCACCTTGCCATGGAAATTGCTGGGTTAGTTGTTGCCTGGGAAAGGAGAAGACAAAATGAAATGAGAATATTATTTGATACAAAGGATCGTGGCCAAACTGGTGAATTATATAATATGAGCTCTGCTGAAGTTTCAAAGCACCCATCAGATAGGTCTCAGGTTCCTGATGATCTGACTAAACAGGTGAAGGTTGAGCCCGGTCTTCAATTTCTCTGTGTCATGTCCCCTGGTGGAGAATCAATCTCCAATATGGAAACCCCTGGAGCTGGCCATCCTGGTGAAGGGTACAAGACTAATGCTGCAATGGAAGAAATGATTATCAATTTTCTCATAAGAGTAGGAATTTTATTTAACTTTGGTTTTTTATCTTTCTCCACCAGAGTTATGTAAATAATTATTTTCCAGTTCCTATTCAGGTTACTAATGGCCCTTTTGCACTCTTTATCCAGTGCTACTTCTAATTTCATTTTCAAGTTTTTATTCCATGCATTGTGTTTGTCATTAATTAATGAGTGGCCTGTTATGTGTTTAAGAAATAAATTATCAAGTGTTGTCCCGTTTTCATATTAGTTCTTTTTATTATTAATAATAATTACCCTAAAGGGCAATGTGTAATTGTAGAACCCAAATGATAGTTACATAATTTGTAATCTGTGACTTCTAGTAAGAGTCTTTTTTTTTTCTCCTTGTCATGGAAAAAAAAGGAAATCAATTCTTTACAAGGAGTGAGAGCACCGGGGCATTCTCTATCATCTCTGAAGCTCCAGTCAATAAGAATTGTTGATCAGTAGAAACCGCCATCCATCTCTAATACTTTCATATGAAATAAGTTGCACTCTTTCTATGATTCTTGTTTCCATTACACTTTTTCTTTCCATTGTTTGTTTAGTCTCACAAATCTTCACATCATCTGAAGCATTCACATCATTTTCTTTTATTTCTCTCTACTTATGAACACTTAGGTCATTTTATTTTGTATATAATGTGTAGATGCTTGATATTATTTGGACAAGAAAAAGTAAGATGAAAACAATGATGGTGCACTGCAATATCATATATCAACTCTATTACTCAATGTAATGAATACATTCATTTCGTAGATGGTTGTATTTGACTATCCACCACATTGTATGTAAAATTTCAATATAGAGAATAAATGCTTAGGTTGATGTAGGCGATTCAATATAAAAGTCGAGGCAAAAGATTAGAACCACTCAGCATCCACCTGCTACGTTTTAATCGATTTAGATAAGCCCATTATGCATCAGTGACTTGCCAATTCTGTTCTTAGTTGTTTTTCTTATGGCATGTATTTGAGCATAGTCAAATCTCAGATTGGATGATATTGGTCTGATATCCACACTTATATCTACAACTTTCTTAAACTCTTGGTTGCAGTGTTGTAGAGGTTGAATCATATCTGAAAATTAGCAGAGGAACCCTAATCAAATCGAATCCTGAATCGAATCGTGAACCATATGATTTGTGAACCCAAATGAAGGTTGAAGGATTCATAGCATAGTTGGGTGTAACTTTAGTTAACACAAATTTAGTTTTATTTTTATAGGTAACTTGCGATTGAACCTGAAATGTTAAGGTTGCAATATTGTCAACCTTCCACTTTAGCTATAAGCCGTGTGTTTCGCTAACTCAACTGAACCGTTCGCTGTTTGAAAGGAAAAAGAGTTACAATAATCATGGGTAACCTTCCAGTTTGTTTTCATTCATAGATCATTAAAAATTATATGTGTATCACAATGAATGTTTTATTCCTAATCTAACAAAGAGAATGAAGATTATACTCTTTTGAAAGTCTCTCATAATCCAAAACAAGTTCAACTTCTGACTAACACAGTTTAAAATGTATATGAATGATTAAGTTTCAACTGTAAAGCTCAATCCCATGAATTTATCCGAACAATGTGTAGACAACAAAAGTAATTATGCATTAGCATGCAGATATGCCTGAAAATTATGAAAACATTGAAATTTTGCTTAAGAGCCCAAGATTTCTGAAACCTTTTTTTGAATTTGAATCAGCAAGAAACTACTGCCAAACATCCTAGATGTATAAACTAATGTGTTAAAAATTGAAGTTACTATAGATTTAAGGCGTAAGAAAAAATAAATGTCAGATTTTAATGTAGAAGTTTTTTGCAACCACCTTTTGAAACTGTTTCTTCAAAAGGGTTGTTTTTTAAATGAAAATTAAATAAATTTGATCAACTTTCAGGAGTTGACTCGACTCGAATAAGTTTTTCGAGTCAATTCGATGCCTGTCAAGTCTTGATCAAGTTTATTAATAAATCGAGTCTGTGATTGAGTCAACTCGACAACTTTTTAAACTAAGATGTAAAAAAAAGTTTCACTTCTTTTTTTTTTAAACAGGTTTCTTTGGCCGTAGAACCCAAGGATAAGGAAACACGTTCTGTTTACAAGCAAGCTTTGGAGCTATTATCACAAGCTTTAGAAGTGTGGCCAAATGCCAATGTTAAGTTCAATTATGTAGAGAGGTTGCTGGGAAATCTTCAGCTTTCGCAATCAAAGGACCCTGTAGTAGCTCTTGCACAGTGCCTGGATGTGGTGAACACGGGCTTGGAGAAGCAGTCTCATATATTCATGCAAAAGAGCATTACCCAGATTTCTAAAGTAAGTTTTCATAACTTGTGAGATTCATAGATAGGATGGTAATAAGCCAAATCTTGTTAATGAACCATTAATTGTTGTTTTGCAGATACTGGACCACTGTTTCAACAATAAAATGCTTGATTTAGAGAAGTCTCTCTGCTCCTTATTGAAAATGGTCTTTGTTGCTTTTCCCCTAGAAGCTACTAACATACCACATGATGTGAAATTATTGTATGAAAGGGTTGGGAATCTCATACAAAAGCATCTTGTTTCTCTGACAACTTCTCAAATACCACCTGAAAGTACCTCGGTTAACTCAATGCTAAGCTCTGTACTTTCTGTCATTAAAACCTTGACTGAGGTGCAGAAGAATTTTATCGATTCTTTCATATTGCTGTTGGCTCGTGTCCTCCAATGCCTGGCACGTGAAATGGAATCATCTTCAGGCTCCCATAAGAGAAAAGTATGCCGGCACTAATATCTCACTTTACTACTTTTGTTTCTTTTATGGGTGCTATAAGTTGCTTCCTTTTGATGATAATGCCTTTTTTTTTTCTTAAAAGAGTAATTTGTCTACTATTATATGTCAGTTTCTAATTATAAATCTTTATATGATATCCTATTTACATTATAAACAATGTTATCACTGATTTATTTTTGCTTACTAGCGATTGTTCATTATGTTTTTGCGTTCCATGAAAACAATGGAATTGCAGCGTCCATAATGAATTATAATCAAGGAGTAAAAAGAGTGCATGAACCGTAGAATTACCCTGGTCAATGCACAAGGTGTTTTGACTCAGTCCTTGTTCAGTGGGTTAAAATAGCATCAATAAATAACTCCAGTTTAAAATAGTTCTTTAGATGAATCATGTTAATCACTGAACTGTTTCAGGACGGGGAAGCATAGGGAACCTTCTCTAAACACAAATTCCACGCAAGGAATTACTCTGTTCAGTTCAGAAGACTAATAGAGATTTGTTTGCATATTCAGGGCAGAGCGGTATAAATTTAAATAGTAGGACGTTGACATTCTATTATGGTGGAGTTCTCCCTTAATCCTAGACCCTAGAAAGTACAAACCCTAATTCACCATGTCGCCTAGAAATAAAAGCATAAAAAAATTTTGACGAAGAAGAATTTGGATAAAAGAAGAGTGAGAAATGGAGAATGAGCTTTATTTATACAATTATTTAGTTAAAATGTAGCAAGATCTTTGTACTGTTTACTTTATTTATACAATTATTTGTTACTTTATTTGATTTTGTAGATGAAAGTGAGAGGGCTTTCTTCTATTCCTTTCTTTTTTCTCGTTTCTGTTCACAAAATGTTCTTATTATGATTCGAGGATCGAGAATAAACAAATTCCAATAAAGGAGGACATAATTCAAAGTAATCTTGTAAAAAATTTGTTTATTTATATTTTCTTCCTTGCTACATCTGATTTTCGTTTAACTTTATTCCTATATAACTACCAGAAATTATTGGGGTGTGTATGTATATAATAGTGGTTTTCGGTATTGGTATTGGATGTGTGTGAGTTATAAAGTGCCATTCTTTCTCTCTCTCTCTCTCTCCCTAACATCTTCTTCCTTTGCTACTAATCGTAATCCTAAACCAATTCCTTAAGTTGATATCGGAGCCAACCAAGCCTGAGTTGATTACCCATTGACGTTATCACACTAAGGTACATCACCCTATGGTATATAAGAGTGATATGCCGTAAGGTGATGCATCACACTATGGTTCATCAACCAGTGGTACATTACCTTATGTGACCTTATAGTATCAGTATGTACCTTAGGGTGATATACCATGGTGTGATGTACCATAGGGTGGGACATCCATAGGGTGATGTTCCATTATGTACCATAGTGTGATGTACCATTGGGTCATGGTACAAATCCCTACTGTACATCACCCTTATGGATCCTTTAAAGTACCGTAGAGTTATGCACCACAGGGTGATGTACCATAGGATGTGTACCGTAGGGTGGTCTACCATGAAGGTGGTGCACCATAGTTCTAAAATTCAGCGAGTTGTCAAGTAACTCAGCCAAGTTACTCAACTCGCCGGGATTTCGCGTTGAGTCCTAGTGGAGTTGATCTTTCACTAGAATGATGCAACGATCATATATACAAAAATATTTTCATGGGATAAGGTTTTAGACTATCTTTTTAAACTATTGAACTACTCATTTTATTAACATATCTTTCCATCTATTTCTTTCTAAAATATCTTTTATTTCTTGAAATATATGTTTTTAATATTTACTAAATTACTGCGTCGGAGCGGGTCGAGTTTATCTGCGTATTCGAGTTAACTCGGCCCATCTGACTTTCAAGTCGAGTCAAGATTTCAGGTTTTCAAACCATGCGATGTACCATAGGGTGATGTATCACAAGGTGATGTACCATGGGGTGATATACCATAGTGTGATATACCATAAGGGTGATGTACACTGATGGTGATTTTGAACTACCCATTGTAAGGACTATTTTTATTTAAATTAATGATTATGAACTTTGCTATGCAAATTGAAAACGAGATGTTTTCCTTCGAGAGTGTGATTCTCTCAAAAGAGAGGAGTGATTCTTCTATACGCGTGTGGTTGGTGCGAAGCCGATCATTCAATCTAATAGAAGAGTGATTCTTCTATACGCATGTGGTTGGTATGAAGCCAATCATTCAATCTTCATATCCACTTTTATCTCACTTGAAAGTGTAAGTATTTGATTCTTATTTTCTTTCGTTCTACCTACAATTGTAATTGCCTAGAATCTCATTTCTCTTTGTTGAATCCGCTCATTTTCGGAAGAACTCCTTTGTAAGTTTGTTCGAATTCCTAAACTGTTGGAGATCTAAATGTTCGCCAAAGAACCCTACTCTTCTAGATCCGGAAAGGAAATGTGCAGCGAAATTAACACCAGTTTGGGCTATTGCAAATCATGTAATTGAAAATCTTTTCATTTTCCGTGTTAATTTGTTGAGACAATTTATTTGTCAATTATTTTTATTAATCTTCAATTAATCTCAGCCCATCTAAATCGCATTGTGTTAGTACTTGCATCAGATTTGGTATCAGAGACAATCAGTTTAGGTAATTTCAGCACTCATATAGATTCCAGATTTCAGCACTCATAGATTCCAGATTCCATATCCTAGCATTCATATAGGTAATTTCAGCATTCATGTAATTTCAACATTCATGTAATTTCAACATGCATATAGATTTCAGATTCCAGCATTCGTATAGGCAATTTCAGCATTCATGTAATTTCATTGTCATTGTCTTGCATCATTATGGAGTCCGATAGGCAACCTCAGAACCTACCTCTAACTCCCTCCCTATTCCATTACCTCCACCTACCAGTCCATCTTGTGAGATAATTGAGAATTTTTTGGATGATCAAATTATGTCAACAACTCAAGGGGGATTTCAAAGGTACCTTATCAAATGGCAAAATAGACCAGATTCGGAGAATACATGGATCACAAAAGGCGAATTCCAACATATTGATCCGGATCTTTGCCACCAGTATCACAATCAACATTCATCGGGGATGAATGCTTCCAACACGGGGAGAATTGATGGGGACATCAAATTTAAAGAACCACCTGTGATTTATCATAGGTGAAAGAAACGTCACGATGACGGACATCCATGAAGTTACAATTAGTTACTGACGGTTATAGCTAGTTATTTATTTTCAAATTTCGAATATATTTGTAAAATGCCTATAAAAGACTTTGTAAGGAATTTTTTTATTTAAATTAATGATTATCAGCTTTGCTATGCAAATTGAAAACGAGATGTTTTCCTGCGAGAGCGTGATTCTTTCAAAATAGAAGAGTGATTCTTGTATACGCGTGTGGTTGGTGCGAAGCCTATCATTCAATCTTCATATCCACTTTTATCTCACTTGAAAGCGGTAGTATTTGATTCTTGTTTTCTTTCATTCTACCTACAATCCTATTTGAATTCTAATTGCCTAGAATCTCATTTCTCTTTATTAAATCTACTCATTTTCGAAATAACTCCTTTGTAAGTTTGTTCGAATTCCTAAATTGTTGGAGATCTAGATGTTCGCCAGTCTTCTAGATCCGGAAAGGAAATGTGCAACGAAATTAACACCAGTTTGGGTTATTGCAAATAATGTAATTGGAAATCTTTTCATTTTCCGTGTTAATTTGTTAAGAAAATTTATATTTCAATTATTTTTATTAATCTTCAATTAATCTCAGCCCATCTAAATCGCATTGTGTTAGTACCTACATCACCTACGGTGCATCACCCTATGGTACATCAGGCAATGGTACATCATCCTCATGTATCATTAGATTTTTCAAGATTTATGGTAATTCGTTTTTTTTGTTGCAAATAGTGGTTTCTCGCCAGTTTTTTTAAATTCAGTTGCCCAGATTTCTGTGATGTCGAGCATCACAGTTTCTTGGGTGGAGGTGCATCAGATTGACACTAGAGCCTTTTTCCCTTTGTCTTGTGACTGGGGTAAACAATGAGATCATAGTGATATTTCTCATGCAGTGTTATGTCTCGTTTTCACTTCTCTTTGTTTTTTTTCTCTTGTCAACTACACATCCCTGAAATATGAATGCATTAGCTAATCACTCATGCTGAGGCAGCCCAGTAGTGACTGAATTTTTGTTGTTAGCTCTTGATTTGGCGGTTAAGATTGCAATCGTACTTACGGTTATGGGGTCTGATGCTTGCAACTTGTTGAGCAGAGCACTATCACCTTTGTGCATGGATTTAGGTGTTGTAGAACAGCTACAGTTTTTCTGCAGAATATCTTGATGGCTGAGATTATTTTTTCTTTTTTTTTTTTTGTTGCTGTTGTAGTGCCGCTAGGTTGCAAGCTGTGGAGGTGTTGTAGTTTTGCAGCATACTTTGAAAGTTGTTGGGGCAATTCGGTTTACTAGTTGTGATTCTTTCAGCAGTGTTGTCGTTTGTAGTTGAAGTATCTTAACAAGTCCAGCTAAGGTCTTGTGCAATGTGCTTAACTAGTATTGGGCGCAATCGCAATTTTTTGGAGCATTCCTCGATGCCATTTTGTGTGTTGTATAGCCTGTGTTAGATAGTATTATAAGCATTGTTGAGTGGTTTGTATTTAAGTGTGAGGACATTTTTTAAATGACAGAATTAATGGAGAAAATGCTGGACATCTCTAGAAGAAATCAAAGGGGTCAATGCAAATATGGTGTTGCCTTCCTATTCGTATGTAGCTGAGATAGGTATTGTTGGATCGTTTAATGCCTCTATTTCTCTATATGCCTCTTGGATCATCAATTCCAGAGCAACTGATCATATGATTGGTACATCTACTATGTTCCATTCCTTATCCCCTTTGCCCGATCCTTGTAGTGTACGTGTGGCTAATGGGTCCCAGGTGCCTGTTGTTGGTAGAGGAACTATGCATGTTGGACATTGACCCTTGGAATCTGTTTTACTTTGTTCCCAAGATTCCAGTCACCCTTCTTTCGTTTAGCAATATCACTGAACATCTTAATTGCAGTATAACATTCTTTCCTCTTTATTGCGTCTTCCACGACTTGTCTATAGAGAAGGTGCTTGGTCATGGTCGCGAGGAGAGGAATATATGTGTTCGAAGATCATCACTTCCACAATCCATAGCTACCGCTGCTTCTACTTCGTCCAATGATGGTGTTCGGCTATGGCCTATTCAGTTTGGCACCTTCCCCTACAACCTTTGCGCTTCTTATTTCCACAAAAAAACTGAACTCATGTGATATCTCCAAGTTTCACAGTGATGTGTGTCAGATAGCCAAACATTGCAGAGCCTCCTATCCTGTGAGTAGCCATAAGAGTAGGACTCCTTCTCAAATTGTACATAGATGTTTGGGGGCCATCTCCCATTGCTTCCCTCTGTGGTTATCTTTACTTCATCTCGTTCATTGATGATTGCCCTCGTTATACTGTATTGTATCTATCAAAATCTAAGGATGAAGTTGCGTCAATTTTTCCCGCTTTTAAGAAGTTGGTCCAAGCTCATAACCATGTCACTATGAAGATTTTGAGATATGATAATGAGGGAGAGTATTCCTCTCGTCATCATTAGTCCTATCTTTGCATTCATTGAATTGAGTGGCAAACTACTTGTTCCTACACCCACAACAAAATGCGGTGGCTAAGAGAAAAAATCAACGTTTACTTGAAGTTGCTTGTGCTCTATTAATCAATGTGATTGTTCCAAAGCGACGATGGGGATATTGTTCGTACTATTAATTTTCTTATTACATAATGCATACTCCTGTACTTGAGGGTAAATCTCCCTACGAATTATTGTGTCCTCAAAGTTGTCTCTTTATTCCTGCTCGTGTATTTGGGTGTTTTACCCATAGTCCTTAGTCCACCGTGATAAACTCTCTCCGACAAAGCTACTAAATGCATTTTCATCGGTTATCCTCTCACTCAAAAGGGTATAAGTGTTATGATCCCACCTCTAGAAGAGCCTTTGTTACTATGGATGCCACTTTTTTAGCCTACCCCATACTATTCCCTCCACAGTGCAGTCTTCAGGGAGAGAATTCTATGGAAGAGAGCACCATAGCTGTATTGCCAAATCTCTTGAATGATGTTGGTGAGGGTAATGAAAATGAAGTTAACATAGAAAGTCAATAGATCCCAAGTGGACCAAGTAGTCATGAAGATGAAGTTGAAATGGAAGGTAAAAAGATCCCAAATGTACCAAGTGGGCAACAAAGAAGGATGCTTATTACAAAAAAAGGAAACATTTTTTACAACTTTGGAAAAGGCAAAACCTTTATCCATGGTGAAGCCTTTCAGAAGATTAGAAGAACTCTCATTCTCAGACTATAAAACAAGTTCTTCCTCCTGAGGCAAGTTCACTAAGTAGTGATCCTCCTCGACAAATTATTTAGACCTTCCCATTGTTGTTCATAAAGCTTGCAGGTTCTGCAGTCGTTTTCATATGGCTAAGTTTGTATCATACCAAAACCTATCAACATCGCATTTGTCTTTTATGTCTTCATTAAACTCTTATTACCATTTATAGTAGTGTATCTGATGGTTTATCTGGTCACAGCGGAAGGAAACTAAAACATAACAATACTTGGGATGTTATAGAGCTCCCTACAGTGAAAAAGATAGTTGGGTGCAAGCATGCCTATACTGTGAAGTATAGACCAGATGGTTCTATAGAGAGATACAAGGCCAAATTGGTTGTACAGGGGTACACACAAACACAAAGTGTTGACTATTAGCATACCTTTGCTCCAGTTGCTAAGTCATACTTTTTGGGTTCTCCGGTCACTTGCAACATATAAAAATTGGCCAGTATATCAGCTCGATGTGAAGAATGTTTTCTTCATGTGAGTTAAAGGAAGATGTATATATGACATTCCCACCGGGTTTCTCCAACCAAAGGGAGAAAGGAAATGGAGACTAAAGAAGTCCACACATGGGTTAAAGCATTCACCTAGAGCGTCGCTCCTAATTTTAGTGAAGCCGATATGAATCTCGGGTACAAAATGAGTCACTATGGCCACCCTCTATTTGTGATGAAAGGCATTCAAATCACAACACTTGTATATGTTCATTATATCATTTTCATTGGGTATTGAAACACATCTTTGATATGAAATATTGAAGTTAAAATGTTATTTGAGTCAGATCTTTGATATGAAAGAGGGCTCACTTAAATACTTCTTGGGGATTGAAGTGGCCAGATCAAAGAAGTGGATAGCTTTATCCCAAAGGAAATACTCTCTCGATGTATTGAAGCATATCATGCATATTGGGGTGTAAACCTGTTGTTACTCCTACTGAGCAAAATCATAGACTTAGTGGAGAGGATGGTGAACTCCTCAAGGACGCGCATGTATGAACGACTTGTAAGGAAGCTCTTCTACCTGATTATGACACTTCTAGCCATTCTTATGTTGTGTGGTGGGCCAGCATATGCAGTCACTAAGGACCACCCAACGCCCACTTGAAATGTTGGGTATAGGATTCTGAGGTATTTGAAAGGTAGCCTAGGAAGGAGCCTACTTTACATTAATCATGGGCATTTGGATATTGAAGTTTTTACTGATTGAGGGATAGGAGGTCTACATCACGTTACTACACATTCTTAGGTAGGAGTCCCCAACTCCTACCTAAGATGCAAAGCCATGTCCCAGGATGCTCGTGAAGGGATGTGGTTTAGGTTTATCTTAGCTGGTCTTGGAGTAGATATTAGACGACCCATGACTCTTTGTGGATACAATGAAGCTGCACTTCATATTGCTACAAATCTGGTGTACCACGAAAGAACCAAGCATATTGAAGCCAATTGTCATTTTATTCTCGAGAAGGTTGAGTAAATAAATTTGTACACCAAATGATCAATTAGGGGAAAATGATTGTATGACATCACCTTCAAGTAGGCATGGTAGATATATATGAACCAACTTGAGGGGGAGTTTTGGAGTGTCGTATGTATGTGGATAGTATTAGTAGAACAGTTAACATCTCCGTTAGTGCTTTATATAAAATTCTTTCGTATAAGTGGTATAAATAATAATAATAATAATAATAATAATAATAATAATAATGAAGGGTGTGAAACTATCTAACTCATAACCCTAATTTCTCCATCTCTCTCCCTCTCTTCCTTCTTTTCTTATCCATTAAACCCTAACCTTAGATACATTATACAATTTCTAACTTGTTGTGGCTCAGTTCACAAGTGCCTCTTATGGATCTTGTATATTAGATAGTACGCTATATTAAGTCCTCTCTCCTTGAAGAGCACTATTCTATTTTGATGTTGGCTACTCTTCTATTAGTTGTTATAGTGATGTCGACCATGCTAGGGTTCACACTGATCACTGTTCTACATATGGATATTGTGCTTTCCTTGGAGGCATCAAGATGGAGTGGAAGAGTAATAAGCAAAAATGTGGTCTCCAAATCTAGTGTTTAGTTTGAGTATAGAGCTATGCCACATGGTACATGTAAGCTCTTATGGCTTCATTCCTTCTCATTGAGCTTGGGTCTTCTTCATCTATTCCCATGCCCCTGTATTGAGATAATTAGGCGACCATTGATACTACAGCTAATTTCGTTCTTCATGAGAGAACGAAGCATATTGATGTTGATGTTCACTTCATTCGGGTGAAGATTCAAATTTGCATCATTGACACTCCTTAAGTTTCATCTTCAGAGTAGTTGACTGATATTTTCTCTGAGGCTCTTCGTCCCTCACAACTTAGAAGTATTTTTGTCAAGGTGGGCATGACATCAATTTATGCACCATCTTGCGCTTGCCGGGGGTGGGGTGTATTGGGGTGTGCATGTATATTATATAGTGGTATGTTAGTATTGGTATTGGGTGTGTCGTAAAGGGTACTTATGTCATTCTAGCATGGGCCAAAATCTTGGAAAAACGATACATATCGTTCAACCCCAAAACCGATACGTATCAGACGATTCATTGGAATGTATCGTCCGAAATTTTGAATTTTTGTATGAGAGGCACCGATATGGTACCTTGAATGTACCGTATCAGTGAGGTCCAAAACCGATACGTATCGGCATCGGATGATATTTTGACCCATGCATTCTAGTTAATGTAAAGGCCAAGAGACGACTCTAGCACTAACTAGGTCATTCTTGACTAAATCTCTATCTCTCTTCTCTCTCTCTCTCTGTCTCTCTCTCTCTCTCTCCTCTCTTCATCTTCTTCCTTTTTACTAACCCTAATCCTAGAGACCTAACCCTAGACTGATTCCTAAAATCAAGTAACCATTCCTACTGCTTTATTTCATGTGCCTAGTTGTAGTGAGAAGTGGACAAGGGATGATGATGATTGCTTTTTTTTTTGTATTAGTAAATTGAAAAGTGTATTAAGAGCATGGGGCAAAATCTCGGAAAAACGATACGTATCTTTCAACCCCAAAACCGATACGTATCGGGTATCGGACGATATATTCCAATGTATTATCTGAAATTTTGAATTTTTCTATGAGAGGCACCGATATGGTACCTTGAATGTACTGTATCGGTGAGGTCCAAAACCAATACGTATAGTTCGATACGTATCGATATCGGACGATATTTTGACCCATGATTAAGAGTAATATGAGTTAACATAACACAACAGTGCTAGAGTGAGGCACTTAAAGTCTCAAATGCTGACAGCACAATGACGCTAGATTGATTGCTTAATTTCATATCCTATTGACTATGTCCTGTTGATCAAGATCCCTAATTGGGACCCTGTACTGTTTTCATCTTTTTCCCTTATTTTTTAACAAACTTTTTGTTACCAACGAAAAAAGTCCCTCCTTATTGCAGCGTTTTTTTTTTACGTTCTCAGCATTTTTCTTTCTGAAATTATTGAATCAAAAGTGGACAAATTCATCGTTTGTTCGCATTGGGCCGCAATATTCAATTGGCTAGGGATGATTTAATTCCCAATTGTGGAAATGTTAAACTTGTTTTGATAAGCTTCATGTACAAAATACAAAATATTGAATATCTTTTTGCAGATGTTTTTCGAACTTTCCTTTATCTATTAGTCAACAGGTGTCTAATACTTTTATCTATGTTGTTGATGTTGGAATTGGACTACATTAAGTTATTGATACTGAATTACAGGGTCAGAGTACGAATCTGGATACTGCAATCAGTTCTTCGCATGCATTTGCTAACATCAGCTCAGTTACTTCTAATTGGATAACTGTACTAAAACTTATCAGCAAAAGGGTCATGCTTTTTCCCGAATGCAAAAGATCGATAACTCAGCTTCTATATGTATTACTCTCTGAAAAATCTACAGATGCCAGTGTGCTTTTATGCATACTCGACGTGATAACAATTTGGCTTGAAGATGACTTCACGCCAGACGCATATTGTGCACCGTTAGATGATGTTCTCAGTCAGAGGGAGATCGTTTCTCATCTTCAGAAGCTTTCACTGGTTGACAAGCAGAAATTTTCCCCGGATATTCTAAAAGAGTGGGATGGGAAATATCTTCAGCTACTTTACGGGATCTGTGCTAATTCTAGCAAGTAAGTAATATTTTTTAAGTTAGGTAATAGTATTCATTAGTCTGTTGTATCGATGAGTTTATCTAGTTAATTTAATGATTACCAGATATACACTGTCCATGCGACAAGAAGTGTTCCTGATGGTTGAAAGAAAATTCATGCTTGGACTGACAGCAAGGAATCCTGAACATAGACAACAGTTCTTTTCGCTCTATCATGAGTGGCTGGGAAAAGCGTTGTTTACCAGGCTGCAATATATCATCCAAATTCAAGATTGGGAAGCTCTGAGTGATGTTTTCTGGCTGAAACAGGGCCTTGATTTTCTTCTGGCAATATTGGTTGAGAATGAACCTATAACACTTGCTCCAAACTCTGCACAGCTGCCCCCACTTATGATATCAGGATCTCTTCCAGTGGATTCCAGTATGCAAGAACAGTTGTCTGATTCTAATGATTGTGAAAGAGCTTCACTTACTTTTGAAAATCTTGTGTGTCAGCATGCACAGTTTTTGAATGAGATGAGCAAGCTTCAGGTTATTAATTTACCATGTTTCTATATCTTGTGAACTTTTCCCGCTACTAGTATTTTTCACAGCCAAAGGTTTTTTTAGTTGAGTTCTTGTGATTCTATATCCCTATCTTTGGGACGACTGCTAGTATTTTCCAGGCCGGAGAATCCTGTTTATAAATGGGCTGTGCTCAGGCCAGGCCTAATAGAAAATCACAAAGATGTAGGCTCAAACCCTTCCCGTTTGTCACTCCTATTTCCAACTAATTTATTACTCTTTCTCATATCAGGTGGCTGATCTCATGATTCATTTGAGGGAATTTGCTCATGCTGATTCCAATGTTGCATATCACATGTGGATACAGGTATTTCCAGTTGTTTGGGCTATGTTATGTAAGGAAGGACAGTTGGCACTTGTTAAACCAATGATCTCTCTCTTGTCAAAAGATTATCACAAGAAGCAGCAGGCAAACAGACCAAATGTTATGCAAGCACTTCTAGAAGGCCTGTATCTGAGCCAACCTCAGCTCCCAATGCCGAGTGAGCTCATCAAATATATTGGGAGGACTTACAATGCATGGCATATATCATTGACTTTGCTAGAAAGCCATGTCATGGTGTTGACGAATGACACAAGTTGTTCTGAGTCACTTGTTGAGCTTTATCAATTACTCAATGAAGAAGATATGAGGTGTGGATTGTTGAAGAAAAGGTCAATTACTGATGAAACGAAGGCTGGACTCTCATTTATACAGCATGGTTACTGGAAACATGCACAAGGCATCTTTTATAATGCTATGGTTAAGGCAACACAAGGTATATATAACAACGCTGTTCCTAAGGCTGAAATGTGTCTTTGGGAAGAACAATGGCTTTACTGTGCCTGCCAACTAAGTCAGTGGGATGTATTAGTGGATTACGGCAAAAGTGTTGAAAATTATGAAATACTACTAAACTCTCTTTGGAAGGTTCCTGACTGGGCATATATGAAGGATAAAGTAATTCCAAGGGCCCAAGTAGAAGAGACACCCAACCTCTGTCTAGTGCAAGCATTGTTTTCCCTTCACAACAGAAAAAACACAAATGGTGTTGGTGACGCTGAGAATATAGTGAGAAAAGGTGTTGAACTTGCTTTAGGACAATGGTGGCAATTGCCCGAATTGTTCATTCAGTCACAAACACCCCTTCTGCAACTATTTCAACAACTAGTTGAAGTTCAAGAGTCGGCAAGAATTATAGTTGACATTGCCAATGGAAGCAAGCAACTTTCCGGAAGTTCTATTATAGGTGGTTACAATGGTTATATGGATGTCAAGGACATCCTTGAGACTTGGCGATTGAGAACTCCTAATGAGTGGGATAGTTATACTGTTTGGTATGATTTGCTCCAATGGAGGAATGAAATTTATAATACTGTAATAGATGCTTTCAAGGATTTTACCTCGTCCAATCCACAACTCCATAATTTTGCTTACCGTGACAAAGCTTGGAATGTAAATAAGCTTGCACATATAGCCCGTAAGCAAGGTCTCCATGATGTGTGTTTAACAATACTTGAAAAGATGTATGGTCACTCAAGCATAGAAGTGCAGGTAACTAAAACCACCCTCTACCTTATTCATTTTGTTATATTTTTTTCACTTTTGGCACACTAAAATTTTTAAGTATGTCATGAGTTTGCTGCATGAATGCAGGAAGCATTTGTCAAAATAAGAGAACAGGCTAAAGCTTATTTGGAAATGAAAGGAGAATTGATGAGGGGTCTTAATTTGATTAATGGTACTAATTTGGATTTTTTCCCTGTAAAACACAAAGCAGAAATGTTTCGTCTTAAAGGAGACTTCTTAGTAAAGCTAAATGATTCTGAAAATGCTAATCTTGCATATTCCAATGCCATCAGCCTCTTTAGCCATCTCCCAAAAGGATGGATAAGCTGGGGAAATTATTGTGACCTGGTATTTTTTTTATTTACCAATTTGTCATGTCTTTAATATGCCTCTGCCCTCTGTGATAACTCAAATTTATAGTAACTACTCTTTTTACAGGTTTATAAAGAAACCGGTGAAGAAATTTGGTTAGAATATGCTGTGAGTTGCTTTCTTCAAGGCATTAAATACGGTGCCTCTAACTCTAGAAGTCATCTAGCTCGCGTTCTGTACCTTATTAGCTTTGATACCCCAAATGAACCTGTGGGAAAAGCATTTGATAAGTATCTAGATCAGATACCACATTGGATGTGGCTTTCTTGGATACCACAATTATTGATGTCCTTACAAAGGTCGGAGGGACCTCATTGCAAGATTGTTCTGTTAAAAATTGCTACAGTATATCCACAGGTAAACATTAGCAGAGGAGATCATGTTTGATCAGAGGTAGTCTGACCGAGTACTGTGCTTCTGCATAATAATCTCTTTGTGAATATGTTTCTTGAATGCAATGCAATGATCTTCTTTACAGGCCCTGTATTACTGGCTACGAACATATTATATGGAAAAGCAGAATGCTTTTGGTAAATCTGGACTTGGAAGGAATTTAGCAATAGCTCGGCAACAAAGCATGCAGCAAACAGTCTCTGGGCCCAGTACAGGTTCTCTTAGCTTCACTAATAGGAGTGCAAGAACTCCGAATTACATTGAAGGTATTATAACCTCTGACGTGCAAGTTCGCCTAACCCCTCAATCTAGTGGTGTTGGTAGCTCCCATAATAGTGGAAACTTTCAAGGGCTTGAACTTGAAAGGCACACAGCCGAAGGTAATATCAAAGATGGACCTGATCACCCACTACAACATTTGTCAACTGCTTCTGAAAGTAGTCATAGCGTATTAAGGCGTGGAAATGATTTGTTTGGTTGGGTGGCTATGACATGCGCATTTCATGCTGCAAAGGATATAATTGATTTTATTAGAAGCAAGCATAATAACTTGATCAGTGAACTTGAGGTAAGGATCAACAGAACTGGCATCTTATACTCCTTTGTCATGATGTGTACTATAATTGTCATGTTTCCTCCAGAAAACCTATCATGCATGTGAAAGTTAAGTCTCTTTGAGATCAACGTGATCACTTCCATGTGTAAATCCTATCTGGTTGAATTATGTTGTACCCATGTTAGTTTAGCTTCTGAATGTAATTATTCAACCACTAGAAATAAATTGCTTACTGGCATTTTCCACTATTAATTAAATACAAATTATCTAAGGAGTTTAGGTTTAGAGTTGGTTGTGGTTGAAAGATATTATCAGGGTTAGGTGGATCGTATTAGATTTATGTAGATGGTATTAGGGTTAGAGTAAGAGAAGAACAGAGGTAGAGAACAGAATAAAGGGGAAGCTTAGTGAGTAGAGGTGCCCCCACTAGGTTTTATATGAAGTGAATATAATGGTAAATACACACTCAACATTCCAGTTTACACATGACATATAGTAATTACATATACACATTACTGACACTTCCCCTCAAGCTTGAGCATAACATGCCCGGCTTGATCATTGCATCACGTAAAGACCTGGGCCAACAGCTTTAGGTAGTATGTCCGCTAGTTGCTATGAGGAAGAGACATAAATAAGCTCTAGGGAGCCATCCCATTCTTTTTCCCGAATAAAGTGAATATCTAATTAATGTGTTTAGTCCTCTCGTGAATCATTGAGTCTGAAGCAAGCAATCTTTTCAGCAGCTTCATTGTCACAATGAAGTGGTATGGAGTCACTAATAGGAATGGCAGCCAGTGACATATCCTTCCCAATCTGTATCAGTGTACGAAGATATACTCATATATCTATGAGATCGATACACCGAGCCATAACCCAAACTAGATTTGGTATTCCAAAGAATGTGATGGACAACGACATGATGAGTGGTGCGGGGAGCATATATAAGGTGACTCACAACATTGGCAACAAATGTAATGTCTGGTCTCGTAACAGAGATAAATCAAACTTAACATTAATCGTTGGTACTTTTGTGGGTCTGAAAGCAAATCGCCATCATTCTCATATAAGGAGAGTATGCGATCAATGGGAGAAGTAATTGGCTTATATCCAAGTATTCTTGTGTCACTAAGTTGGTCATTGTCATACTTTCTTACGGAGAGGAGGATTCCTTTTCAAGATCGAGCAAGGCCCATTAAAAAAGGTGTTCTTAATGTCTAGATGATGGAGAGGCCAATTCTACATGGTTGTCAAAGAAATAAGAACAACTTCGCTATCGCTATTGGAGCTTTGCAACTAAACAAGCTTTATATCAGGCCACTATATTATTCAGATTATGTTCCATAGAAAATTCCCATTTGCAACCAATCTCTCAAGCTTGATTATTATATAGGATATTAATCTCTTTAATCATAGCAGCTTTCCAGGACGAGTGGAGAGACATCCTGATGATAAACATACTTGGCAAGGGGGGTAAGGTAAGGGGGTAAGTAGTAACACACTTACGAACACCCTTTTCTAAGAGCAATAGGCATATCAAGGTCAGTACCATGAGTAGATGGAGCACTAGGAGAGACAACACGAAGTAAAGGAGAAGAAATAGAGGGAATGGTAGAACTTATGATAGTTACAGAAGCCTCTTGTTGGAGCACTAGGAGAGACAACATGAAGTAAAGGAGAAGAAATAGAGGGAATGGTCGAAATTATGATAGTTACAGAAGCCTCTTATTGGACAGATTGGGGTGGAGGTGTCGTAGAGAGAGTATGCCATTTGCATCGAACATAGGTATCTTCTGCTTGGAATGGGTAATGGAAAGGATAGAGCAAGCGTAAGAGTCAAACGATCTAAAAAAAAATCCTCAAAGAAACTGACATCCGTATAAGTATAAAATGATGAGACGGGGGATCATGACAACGATATCCCTTAGAGACATCAGAATATCCAACAAGAACACATTGACTAGCTTTACTATTTAACTTCTGTCGAGTAAGAGGAAGATCCTGAATAAGGCATTTGTATCCAAATACCGGAGGCTCAATGAGAAACGTAAGATCTTTTGGCCGAAGAGTTTGATAAGGAGTTTGCCTTCCCAAGATCCATTATGGAGTGCACGATTAATGAGAAAGCATACGATAAGTAGGGTATTGACCAATCGGTCTTTGACATATATATATTTATCACAAAGTAAGCATTTCGTCAATCCTAGAAGATGTCTCTTCATCCACTTTGTAACACTATTTAAATGTGGAGTGTAGGGGTAAGAGTATTGGTGAATAATACCATGCTTTTGCAAATGAACATCAAAGAATTAAGAGGAATATTCGCCTCCAATTATATATATCTAAGGGCTTTAATATTAGCATCATATTGATTTCAAACCAAAGCATAAAATTCTTAAAATTTGGTTTAAACTTCGCTCTCGTGTTTCATCATTCATATCCAAGTAGCACAATCATCAATAAAAGTAACAAAGTAGTGAAAACCATTAAGAGAAGTAACTGGGGAAGACCCCACACATCAGACTGCATATCATCTAAAGGAGAGTTACATATGAAAGGAAAAGATATTTCTAGCATGCTTAAAAACCTCACGAACGTCAAATTGAAACTTAATCAATTGACAAATTTAAATTCATGAACTAAATTGCATAAAGTGCAGAATCCAACATCAAAGATAAATGTCTCACAAATTGCAATGATACAGAAATTAAAAAACAAAAAATGATTTCTGATCTGATCCTATAATGCCCCAAATTTTAAATAAGTAAATGTTGTTGTGGAAGGAATATAAGAATCATTTGTTGAAAGTGGGGAGTAAAATACTAATTTTGGTTTATAGACATAATGTAATTTTGAAAAAAGATAGTGGTAAAATAATAATTTTGGTTCAAGGACGTAATAGTCATTTCGGGAGAAGATATAGATAAAAATGGTAGTTATAATTAAGTAATAAAAAGGTCATTCTCAAGAATAGTGACGACAAAATGATAATTTTACATGAGTTGATACACCTAGCCAAAGTGCAGCAACTTAACACCCTAACTTGCAGTACTTGGCCCTGCTGGTCAAGGGGAACTATCAAGGATGTAATGCAGAATTTGACCCGTGAAGGTGGCCAAGGGCCATAGATAAGGAGGTGATATAGGATTACAATGCCTACCCTATTGTGAGAGCTACTCTTCCCTAAGTAGTAAAGCTCCCATTCCCAAGGTCCTTAGCCTTCTCTCCTTTCCGCTTTGTTTCTTGCAAGCACATTTTGTTAATCTTCCTTTTTCTCATGATATCTATCAGCTCGGCACTCTAACATACGTACATTCCAAGGAGGTTTATTTCTTGGGTGTGGTGTGGGTTGTTTGAGGATTGAAGCTTTTTCTGGGTTTTTTTGTTATAATAGAGACATTAAAGCGAAATGTTTGTTGCTTTAGTGTTAAAGGTCAAGGGGCAAGTGAAGCCTTGTTGCTACAATCCCATTCCTAGTTGGCCAACAAAACAATCATGTGATTTTCCCTTAGCAGCAGGAAAGGAGTCTATCTATCTGCCTAGCTTTGGTAGATTTCCCCCAACGCAATCCACAAACTTCAATTCCACGAATCCCTTGGTGGATAAGTCCAACGACTCAGCAACAGTGCGGAATTGAGTTTCTCGTCTGGTTGATCTGATCTATAGTTAGGGGGCAATACATTCCAAAAGGTTCAAAGAAGAAACGTGCATAAGAGTACATAACCAACCCACCCTTAACTGGTATTGATGAATCTTCTCATGTTTCCATGTCACATCATTCTGCATGGACCATTAATTCGGGAGCAACAAATCGTATGTTTGGTATGTCTCTTCTCAGTTTCAATCTCTATCTCTTTTGTCAACACCTTGTAATGTTCTTGTACCAGATGGATCTCATATTTTAGTTATTAGGAAAGGGATTGCTCATGTTGGTCATCTATCTTTAGAATCTAGATTACATGTTCCAAAGATGTCAATTAACCTCCTTTGAGTTGCTAGTAACACTAAACACCTTAATTGCACTGTAAACTTCTTTCCTCTTATTGTTTCTCTCTAGACTTGTCGACGGGGAAGATTTTTTTATCATGGTCGAAATGAGAGAGAGCTCTACTTATTTGATGTCAAAGGGACTTCAGCTCCACTGTTATGACTGCCACTAGCTCGTTGAAAACTGCGCCTCCTTCAGCAATTCACTCATTTGATGACTCCCAATTCAAATGTGAAGTCTTTCAACTCTCTAAATGTCATCATACTTCATATCCTGTGAGTCACAGTAGGACTGACTTGTTATCATCTCATACACTTCGATGTATAGGGGTCATCCCAGTTACTTTTGTGTTTGGTCATTGCTACTTTGTGTCTTTTATCGGTGATTGTACTCTTCTCATGACGGCATATATGATGAAAACCAAAGATGAGGTTGACTCTATTTTTCCTGGGTATCACAAATTTGTTCAAACCCAGAACAATACCTCTATGAAGTTGTTACGATCTGATACAAGAGAAGCGTTTTATCATCAACTTCTGTCATATCTTCATAATCATGGTATTGAGTGGCAGGCCACTTACCCCTACACCCTTTAACAAAATGGAGTAGCTGAGAGAAAAAATTGTCATCTTCTCGAGGTAGCATGTTCCTTGTTAATTGAGAAGAATGTGCTAATTTCTAAGGTGACAGCAGGTGTTCTAACTTCTAATTAATAGAATGCCAACTTCGTCCTTCAAGGCAATTCTCCTTTCACATGTTATCTCCTTCATCTTCCCTCTTTATAATCCCCCTCGGGTACTTGGATGTCTGTGTTTTGCCCAAGTACCTGATATTCGGCATGATAAACTGAATGTCGAAGGTGTTTGATGTGTTTTCATTGGATACCCTCCATCACAAAAAAGGTCTAAGTGCTATGATCTATTTTTGGTAGACGTTTTGTTTATAGATGGTATGTTAATTGAGTCCACTTCTTACTTTGCTTCTACCATTACCTAGTTCCCTCTTCAGGGAGAGATTAGAAAAGAAAACAAATTATCTTTGTCATTATCATAGCACATATATAATGCATCGTCTGAGATGAAAGATTAGTGATTGCAAAGAAAACATGCCGATATGCATGTGAATATGCAAATGATGGGAAAAGAAATGGAGAAGAATATGTTCAAGAAAATGTTCCAATGGAAGGATAAAAACAAAAAACTGCAAGAAAAAGAAAAAATGTGGAAAATCCTTCTCGAGAGACCTAGAAGAAGAACAAACACACTCTCTCACATATTATAAACCAAACTTCAACCCCAGAGGCTAGTCCACAAGAAAGTGAAACTCATGTGTCTTTTGTGTCCGACATTGACATGCCTATTGTGTTACTCAAAAGCTCGCAATCTTGCACTTCTCATACTATCAGTAAGTTTGTGTCTTATCAGGCATTGTTTCAGCCGTAGTAGAAGGATGTTATGGTTCAAGAGATGAAAGCACTTGAGCAGAGTGATTATGTTGCTTGAAGGAAAGAAAGTTGTTGGTTGCAAGTGGGTTTACACAATGAAATGTATACGGCATATGGATTTGTTGTAAGATATAAAGCTCAATAGGTGATCAAGGGTTTTATACAAACCTATGGTATAGATCATTAGGAAACCTTCGCACATGTTGCTAAGTTAAATTCAGTGTATCTCCTCTTATCCCTTGCAGCTCATAAGAGATGGTCACTTCACCAATTTGATGTTAAGAATGTTTTTTGTCATAAAGATCTTAAAGAGGAGGTTTACATGAGCTCTTCTCTTTATTTTACTTGTGAGGGGGATTAGGGTCAAGTGTGTCGGCTCAGAAAGCGTTTTATGGGTTGAAGAGACGCCAAGGGCTGGGTTTAAAAAATTTAGTGAGGCAATGGTCAAGTTTGGCTTTCAAATAAACCATTATAATCACACCTTATTTGTAAAAATTAATATTTGGACCACTGGACTGATTGTTTATGTAAATGACATTGTCGTCACGGATGATGATGAAGAACATGTTAGGAGACTCATAGTAATCATTATAGTAATCATTAATATTAAAGATTTCGGCCCTCTAAAGCACTTTCTTAGAATTGAGGTAGCCATGTCAAAGAAGGTGTCAAAGAATACACAACTCATTTACAACCAATGTTAGACTAAACAAAACTAGACTCACTTACCTATACATGTCATGGATGCTCCAACTTGATGGGGAGTGTTGGAGTTAGTTCTAGTCCATGTATGTTTAGTTAAGTACAAATAAGTGAGTTAGGTATATTTAGTCCCACATTAGTTGTAAATGGATTTTGTATGTAACTAGGCCTCTACATATAGAGGTCATCTCATGTAACTCCTTATCACAATTTGTAACAATGTAGTCCAGTAGTATCATTTCTCTCTCTTCTCTATCTCTCTTCTTGTCCATCTCTGTGTCTCTGATAAAACTCTAAATGGGTATGCTTCTCTTTAGTTATTTATTGTTATTTTATTTTATTAGTTTTAACATGGTATCACAGCATACACAACTCATTTACAACTAATGTGGGGCTAAACAAAACTAGACTCACTTACCTATGCTTCACTAAGCATACATGGACTAGTACTATCTCCAACACAACCCCTCATGTTGGAGCGTCCATGACATGGATGTCCCACTTGCCTACAAATACATAAAAAAGGTACATTTATATACCACTATCTCCCTCTTACTTGATATGTTCACAACCCAACCCGAACCGAGGTGTTAAGAACAATCAACAATGTGGTGTAAACACTTGCACTTTCTAATAAACTTGCTACAACACTCCACCCAAGGGATTATAATACAACTTCCACAATGTGTGCACTTGAGCTTAGCTTTCTCCTCTCTAGAAAGCAGCTCTACCTCCACAGCCACGTCCTTCAAATCGTCCTCCACCACGATCACGAGACTTAGAAAAAGTAGTGAGAGGTGTACCCTCAGGTGCCAAAATAAATACATCCATAACTCTCATACGAGTCTCCTCTAATTGAAGGAGAGAGAATACAATACCTAGAGGAGGTAGCTCCTCTCTACTCATTATGTTGGACCAGACGTGCTCAAACTCAGAATTGACCTCTCTAAGCAAGTTAAAAATCTTTCTTGTCTCATTATCTTCCCGCTGGATCTTCGTGCACTGAATACACTCGCACTGAACACGCGATGGCTTCATAAAACACTCATTACACATGCCACACCTCTGGTAGTGAGGTAGCTCATCCCAGATACCATGTTACTGTGTATAGAAGCCATCAATTGACTTCTCACCTTGGCGCATCTGACTGGTCTTTTCAGTGATGCTAAACACTTTAGCATAATCATACTTCTGAGCATAGGCTTCACCAATGGCTATCCACAACTATCTAGCTGAGGAGACAAACATAAAGCAGTTGCTAATATTGGTGCATCGAATGCAAAAATCATGTCATAACTTGTGTAGTATCACACCTCCAATCGACATACTTCTCATTTGAGGGATTCAAAACAGGGATATTCACATGTACAAACTCGATCTTCCTCTTAGCACATAAGAACACTTGTACACCTAGACCATGCTATGTAATTAGTACCATCAAAATTAACCGTGGTGATTGGAAGGTTATGTGATGCATCCATGTCGCTGCCCACACTGATTTTGGCGTCCCCATTACGTAATAATCTCACTCAACAAGAGGACTACCACTTGGTGGCAATACAAGGACATTATGGCCAACACCAGAGGGGTGTTACAACACTTTCCACAACAAAAAAGGGGCTACAAAGCCACAAACAATGCCACGGTTACACAACCGGCATATCACAAACTACTAAAAGGGTAGCGGCACAAGGCCAGATTTGACGTGCCATCTACACAACACTCTTCATAGCATTCCTCATTCAAAAAATAACATAAAAATTCCACAAACAGTTCCACGATCTCAATATTTCAGCCAAACACTTCCTCAGGTAGAAGCTACAGTCGCCAAAACCTTGAGGTGTTGGAAAAACTTCCCACAAAATCGTGAACCCAATACAAACGAAGATGGAGCTCAAACCATAATCAAACCAAAAAAAGGATAGAAACTTACAGTAGATGAGATTATGATCGTATCTAGGTACAGATCCTAAGTGATGGAGACCATTGCTCAAAGATCCGTGAGATCGAGCAATGGAAGAAGATGACTATAAATTTAGTAGAATCACACCATAGTGTTCAGATAAAAAAGTGCGTTCAGATAAAAGTAATCTCCACGAAATTTTGATCCTAACCATAAAGAGAAAAGTTGATTTTGGCATCAAAGGGACATTAGCATGATGCCAATGGCAGGAGAGATGAGTCAGCACACATCAAAAAGGGAAACTCCAAATTTGTACTTTGATACCAAGAAAAAGTTAGTGATGAGTTTTAGGGTTATGGTTTGGTAGAGGAGAAGAGGAAGAAGAAGAGAGAGAGGAGAAATTAGGGTTGAGTTATTATTTACTCAAACCTTATTCTATTATTATTATTATTTATGCGTAGTCCATACAATCTCATGGCTACCGAGGAATAAGAAATAAGTAAACTACTTATGTGGCTAACCCCCCCCTCCCCTCCCCGTCCCCCCCCCAATGTATCTATTGACACAACATTCAACCAGTTACACAGTTTAACACAAAGGAGTTGCGAAGGACCTCGCCATCGATCAAGCTTCAGACTGCAGCTAGTCTTGTTATTTCTACAATCCCCTATAGGTTATGAGACGGGTTGAAACGTGACCTTTTAACAAAGACCATCTTGCTGCAAGTAGAAGAGGGAATAACGCACTAATTTTGAACTAAAGAGGGATTATTGGTGACAAAAGATGGTTGTTTCTATGTACCGAAAGTGGGGGACCTTAGGAAAGATCTCTTCCAAGAGTGTCATGATAGATGGGCTAGTCATCCAAGGATTCGTTACACGCTACCCTTACTAGAGGCGTTACTAGTGGCCCAAGATGGAAGAATATGTTAAAGAATAAGTCAAGACATGCCTGTTATGTCAACAAGATGAGGTTGACATGGTCAAACCGCTTGGGCTCCTGTAACCTCTATCATTGCCAACATGACCATGGGAGAGTCTCTCTAGATTTCATCTCTAGCCTACCAGGAGTGGGGGAGCTTGGGTCTATCTTCATAGTGGTAGACCGATTTACTATGAGACCATTTCATTGTATCGCGAAACAAGCAACACAATTGTTCATCAGTAACGTTGTCAAATATTGGGTAGCGCCGCAAGTTATTGTTCGAGATCCATGATTCACCAACGGATTTGGTGAGAGGTGTCTACATTTTTGGCATCAAAATTGAACTTTTGTTGAGCATGCATCCTCAAACAGATGGATAGATCGAGAGGGTGAATCTGCTTTGGAGGAATATCTAAGACATTTGGTGCGTATCAATCAAAAGAAATGGATCAAGCCATTAGAGGTGGCACAGTTTTTTGTTATAACTTATGAAAGAGTTCATCATCTAACAAGAACCCATTCGAGTTGACAACCAGCCAACAACCTCTGAAGTCGCATACAGTTCCCATGGAGTACACAGGATCAAGCCCTTCAACATATCATTAGCAAAAGAGTGGCAAAGAAATAATGAAATTATTAGGTCCTATCTGGAGGTCGTTGAGTGAATGAAGATGTAGGCCGATCAAAGAACGACGACTAGTTGAGTTGAAAGTAGGTGATAAAGTTTTGGTGAAACTTAATCCTGCACAGTTCAAGTTGTTTAGGAAGATGCATCTGGTATTAGTACGAAAGTATGACATACCATTCTTAATTGCGCAAAGGATCACTGATGGTTTATTTCAGGTGCAGCTCCATCCATAGCTGAAAATACACCATGTATTTCAAGTTAGTTGTTTGAAGTCGTATTGAGCGGATCAAGAGGACCCAACGAGAAATGTGTCAACTCGTGTTGCACCAAATGTGGGTTTAGAGACCAACAAACAAGTTGAATGGATCTTAGTTCATTGAGCCAACAATGAAGGTGACTCAAGACAGGGTGAGTACTTAGTGAAGTGGAAAGGCCAGTTAGAGGCCGGAAATAGTTGGGACTTGGAGAAAGACCAGTCATCCTTCGAGTCTGCATTGAGTGAGTACTTGAAGCACGTCAGATGTCAATGAAACTAAGTGTGGGAGGATGTGATGTAGGCACGCGACATGGCCATCCAAGCCAGCCATAGGGCCACTTGTGCCTCACATTAGGGGCCATGTGGGTTGAGATGGGGGTTTTATTTTCCACGCCACCAAGCTATGGGGCAATTGTCAAGAGACTCTGAGGGTGATGTTCGTGGGCTATGAGGGATTACGATGTCATGACATGTAGGACTCGGCTCTTGAGATGTTGGGGCATCGTTGTTGCGACATAGTGTGAATGTGGGGCACAGGTGTTGGCATTAGAAGGCCAATCCAACCTCGCAAGGTGGCTTACATTTGTAGTATACCAAACCAGCAGGTTTCAGGTCCTCCCCTTATTTCGGAGGATAGAGGATTTTTCCATTCTATATCGTAGGGAAGCCTAGTACCTTTGATTTACTTGTATTCAGCCAATGTCTAGCTCCGGTGACCACAAGGGAGTGTGAATGCGGACCTAATTTTGTTGGAGGATGCTTCTAGTGTCTCATTATCTCTTTGGCATGGGGCAAGGACAGTGGTACATCGATACTACATGTGTGGCTCAGGTAGAGACTCAAACTGGGACCATCGTGCAATAATGTTTTTCAACTTGTACTAACTTCATGCATCTCTAGTGGGATGCAAAGCACATTAGTTGCGAGGGACTAAGCAAGCGAAAGATGAGATTTCTTTCGGTTGGTTGCGAAACGATTTACACTGACCAAGGTTGTCACATGCTAGGTGTCGCACAGGGTACAAGTCCAAGAGAGTGACTGTTTTGTGAGTGTTGAGAGTCAATATATGCATGCTCTATGGACTATGCACTTGGATGCAGTATACAAGATTCTTTGATACTTGAAGTCTAGCCCTAGGAGGGGTTTATTATATAGCAATCATGGTCATGTTATTGTGGAAGTATACATAGATGTGATTGGGCAAAATCTCTTATTTATAGGAGATCTAGCACAAGATATTGTGCCTTCGTTGAGGTAATTTGGTTGCTTGAAGGATTTATGGAGAAAAGCTTTGGAGTCAAAAGGATTTGAAAATTAGCAGAATAAAGACAAAATACATGGAGTGGAAATTTAGTGAACATTATAGCTTGGAGGAGAATTTAGTCAAAATAGAAAATTATTTACTGCCACATTGCCTTAGATTTCTTTGTTTAGGCTATACTTTACAATCAGATGGTTGATTTGAAGAGGATGTCTCAAATAGGATTAATGCGGGTTGGATGAAATGGGGGCAAGCAAGTGGAATATTTTGCTACCTAAGAGTTCCAATTAGATTAAAGGAATGTTTTTATAAGACGGTTGTTAGACCTGCCATATTATTTGGTACAGAATGTTGGGTTACGAAAAAGAGGTAAGATAAAGTACATGTCGCCGAGATGCGTATGCTGAGATTGATGTGTGGAGTAACAAGAACGGATACAATTCAGAACGAGTACATAAGAGAGAATTTGAGAGTGGCATCTATAAATGAAAACATCATGGAATGTTGCTTGAGATGGTTTGAACATTTTCATCTGAGGCACGAAGCAGACCTTATACGAAGGATTGAGATGCTACAATCACAAGGAAGTAGAAGAGAACGACCAATGAAGACTTGAAGGGACGTTGTTCGAAGGGATATGAAGGATTGCAAAGTTATAAAGAGCTTAGCGTTGATAAGAAATGAATGGAGTAATAAGACTTCCAAAGCCAACTTGACGGGGACATCGACATCGTAGACATTGGATATGGACCGTTTCGTGTATACCGACGTAGGAAGAAGCGGAATGAAAGTCAAAACTAGGCGAAAGATGAAATTTTTCGATCGATCGAAATTAAATTTCGATCAATCGAAATATCAACGGCAATATTTTACGTATATGAGAATTTTGATCGAACGATTCTTAATTTCGTTCGAACTATTTTCAATTTTGATCGATCGAAATTGCGATCGAAATTGTGATCAAAATTTCGATTGAACGAAATTCAATTTCGATCGAACAAAATTGAAATCGTTCGATCGAAATCGTGTCGGGTTCTTTTAGTTGTTTTAAAAGTTTAGTTTCGAATTTTGTCTTAGGGGTTTATTTGTCTTTTATTTATTATTTGTTTTAGGGTTTTCGTTTATTGAAATGACTCCTATATAAGGTCCTTAAGTGAACAATGTAGTTAGTTAATGATTAATGAAAAGAGCTTTTGCTTGTGTGCTTGAGATGAGCCTATACGGAGAGTGATTCTTCTTCCCGAGAAGGGTTTGGTGTGAAGCCAAGGGTGTGAAGCCTGCAAATCTATCTATCTGCCTATCTATCTTATTATCTTTGCTTGCGTGATTCTACAATCCTAAATTGACCATCATCTTTTGAGATCCTAAACCCTAGTTTTCCCTAAATCATTGAATTGATTTGATTCAACAACCGTAGCCCCATCAGACTGTTAAGCCCAGCCATATCAAAATAACCCAATCCAGAGATTTTATCATTGCATTGTGAGCGCCTTAATCTGGGAAAACCTAGAGTTCTATCTCTAGGATCGATCTACGCTGCAACCTAACGGATCTAGCGCCTGGACTGAACCCTACCTGAAGCATACGTGACTCTCCCATGGAATACCATGAAAACCTAAGGTATTCGTTATATTTTGTGAATTTTATTGTTTAATTTAATTCTAATTTAATTCCGGCAAATCAATCATATCATTCACGTAGTTTAAGGAACCGTCCTGCGTCAGTTTTGGTATCAGAGACCTAGGTTTCTAGGTTAAGGCATACTGTGTGATATTGCATTCATTGCACTTTAATTTTCATCACATATTATTTCAGTTTTGGCCAAAGTGTTCATCTTGCATTCCATTCTGTAGAGCCACCATTAGTGGGACATGAGTGGGATTGCCGAAGCTCTTAACGACATGAGGGCTAATCTAAAATCGATCAATGATCGAATGACTGCCTTGGAGACAGCCCAAAGGACTCTCGAAACATCCAATGAGAGGTTAAACCGAGTCAATCGGTTAGACGAGGGTGATGAGTACTTTGAACCACCCCGTGAGCGTAATGGTCCTTGATTTGAACGAAACGGTTACCAACATAATCGGAACTGGAACCATAGGTTAGATCATCATGGAGATGACTACGACCCGGAAGGGAGACTCCTCAAAAATGTCCAAGTTGAGTTCCTGACTTTCGATGGAAGACTAGACCCTCAGGTCTTCCTCGATTAGTTATCTGATATGGACCAACACTTCGAGTGGTTTGGCATGAGTGATGAAAGGTGCGTTAGACTTTCAAAGATGAAGCTCAAAGGCCAAGCCCGACTCTTTTGGGTCAACGTTGAACGCATCAGAACAAATGCGGGTTGTACTCCCATTACCCATTGGGAGGACATGAAGGAGCGACTTACCGAGAAGTACGCTCCTTCTTCATACTACCATCGTCTCCTTGACCAATGGCAAAATCTATGCCAAGGTAGTATGCCCGTATCGGATTACATTGGCAAATTTGAAGAGTTCATGATAAGAGCCAAGGTATCCGAAGACCCTCAAGTCACTCTATCCAGATTTCGCACCGGATTGAGACTTGACCTGCAAAAAGAGTTAGTCTCCCACCCTGTTGAGACTCTCGTCGAGTGTTACACCGTCGTTCAAGACCTTGAACGATATTTAAAAATGACGGTGACTAGGCGATCTGATTTTCACCCCGATTAATTCCGAACCGGGGAAGTGAAATCTAGTGTTGGAAACCTACCTGCCAAACCCATGCAACCAAGGATCAAAATCTCGTTTTTTCGATACGTATCATCCAGACGATACTCTCCGATTTTTTCCCAAAAAAAAAAAAAAAACAAAAAAAAAAAAACATTAAAACCGATAATTTGAAATTATCGGACGATAATTTCAAATTATCGTCCGATACGAACGATACATTGAACGATAATTTGACTGTTTTTTCAGGGGGGCGATAAAAACCCATTGTATCGTATCGGTGAGGTCCAAAACCGATACGTATCGTCCGATACGTATCGGTATCGGACGATATTTTGATCCATGCATGCAACCCACCTCTACCAATGTGAGGTTTGACAAAGGTAAGGGTGTAGCCGGAGAATCCTCGAAGAATGGGTCTCATGTCAAATGCTATAAATGTCAAGGATTTGGTCTCTTTGCTGCCCAATGCTCCACAAGGGGCCCACAAAGGAATCTCTTCATTGACGGAGAAGGAGATGAAAGTGAAGGAGTTTATGAGGAAGAAGTCTTTGAGCCGAATGTCACACCTAGTGACGAGGAAGGTGATGACATAGGTCGTGCTCTAGTTGTGAGGTGTGCCTTTGCACAACCTCAACGGGATGAAAAGGAGGATTGGCGAAGAGAGGACATCTTCCACACCTTTGCCACTTGTGGGACGAAGAGTTGTAGGGTTATCGTGGATAGCGGAAGCTGCACCAATGTGGTGTCAGAACATACCGTCACCCGCTTAGGGCTTGCACCTGAAGCCCACCCGAGACCTTACAAAGTCGCATGGGTTGACTCCTCATCCAGTCCCGTATCTCAGAGGTGTCGTGTACCCATACAGTTGGGTTCATACTCTGACACCTTATGGTGCGATGTGGTGCCACATTATCTTAGGGAGGCCATGGCTCTATGATTTGAACGTGACCATTTTTGGGCGATCTAACATTTGTACGTTCAATTACAAGGGCAAGAAAATCACTCTTAACCCTTTGGCTCCCAAAGCACCATCAGTCAATAGAATTGAGAAGAAGGGAGGCCAATCCAAGGCCATCAACATTGTGACCCCTTCAGAGTTCGAGAGAGCATCGAAAGATGAGAGTGTCGTGTATGTCGTTGTTACTGTTGAGAGTACTTCTGAGTCAGTTTGTGAGTACCCCAAGGAGGTAGAGCCCATCCTGAAAGAATTTGCGGATGTCTTCCCTGAATACTTACCCAATGAGCTCCCTCCCATGCGTGGCATTCAACACACAATTGATTTAGTTCCCAGATCGACATTACCGAACTTGCCCCACTACAGGTTGAGCACGCCGAGTTGACTCGGCAAGTCAGTGAGCTCCTTCAAAAGGGGTTCATACAGGAGAGTCTGAGCCCGTGTGCCGTACTAGCATTACTCACGCCTAAGAAAGATGGTACATGGCGCATGTGTGTGGATAGCCGTGCGATTAATAAGATCACTGTTAAATATTGGTTTCCCATACCGCGGCTTGATGACATGCTAGACATGATGGTTGGAGCCACTATCTTTTCCAAGATAGACCTTAAAAGTGGTTACCATCAGGTTCGTATTCGCCCTGGCGATGAATGGAAAACCTCCTTCAAGACCAAAGACAGTCTTTATGAGTGGATGGTCATGCCTTTTGGGCTTTCCAATGCCCCTAGTACATTTATGAGGTTCATGACCCAAGTGTTGAGGCCATTCCTTGGCAAGTTCCTTGTCGTATACTTTGATGACATTCTGATTTACAGTTCAGACAAGGAGCAACATATTATCCACCTGAGGTTGGTTTGCGAAACCTTGAGGGGAGAAAGGCTTTACGCGAATCTCAAGAAGTGCACCTTCATGCAGCACTCTGTTGTATTCTTGGGATTCATTTTCTCGGTAGATGGGATGGTTGCAGACCCTACAGTTTGGCCACGTTTTATCGTCGCTTCATCCGGAATTTTAGCACCGTCATGGCTCCCATTACCGATTGCATGAGAAAAGGGGAGTTCCTGTGGAGCAAAGCAGCGACGAGGGCCTTTGCCGAGATAAAAGAGAAAATGGTTATTGCACTTGTCATGCGCCTACCAGACTTTTCTAAAGTCTTTGAAGTAGCATGTGACGCATCGGGTGTAGGCAAAGGCGGAGTGCTAAGCCAAGAAGGTCACCCTGTGGCCTATTTTAGTGAGAAAGAAATACTCCACCTATGACAAGGAGTTTTATGCGGTCGTCCGATCTCTGTGGTATTGGAAACATTACCTGAGACCACAGGAATTTGTGTTGTTTTCTGACCACGAGGCCTTGCGTTTCCTTGCTTCCTAGAAAAAGTTGAACCCGAGGCACGCAAAGTCGGTCGAGTACCTTCAAGGGTTCACATTCGTATTAAAGCATAAGGCCGGTGCTGAGAACAAGGCTGCTGATGCACTTAGTCGTCGAGTGGCGACTTTGCAGTCTATGAGCATCGAGGTCGTCGGATTTGAGCTGTTGAAACAAGATTATCCTGATTGCCCAGATTTCGGGGCAGAATACACTGCTTTCCTTGAGAATCCGAACAACATTAATTCCGAGTATACCATGTTGGATGGGTATTTGTTCAAAGGCAATCATTTGTGTATCCCTCGTACTTCATTGCGTGATTTCCTCATCTGGGAGTTACATGCCGGAGGGATTACCGGACATTTTGGGTGCGATAAAACCAGTGCGCTTGTTGAGGATAGGTTCTCTTGGCCTAGCCTTGTAAGAGATGTCTCTAGGGTCGTGAAACAGTGTCGTACATGCCAAGTTGCGAAGCATATCAAACAAAATACCGGCTTGTACACTCCTTTACCCATGCCGCACACCCCGTGGCAAGACGTCTCTATGGATTTTGTGCTTGGACTTCCAAAGACTCAACGGAAGCACGATTCCATTTTTGTGGTAGTGGACCGCTTTTCCAAGATGGCCCACTTCATAACCTGTTTTAAAACCTCCGATGCGGCTCACATAGCCAAATTATTTTTCGGGGAGGTTGTGCGTCTACACGGTTTACCCCAGACAATTGTGTCGGATCGCGATGTGAAATTTACTGGTTATTTCTGGAAGACCTTATGGCACATGATGGGAACCATGCTCTAATTTTCGTCGGCCTATCATCCTCAAACAGATGGCCAAACGGAGTCCACCAATAGGAGCTTAGGTAATCTTCTCCATTGTCTTGTTGGTGATCACCGTAGGACTTGGGATTCTATTTTGCCTTTAGCCGAGTTTGCATACAACAATTCAGTCAATAGGTCCCTAGGTATGAGTCCTTTTGAGGTCGTCCTTGGTCATAGGCCTAGAACACCAATTGATCTTATTCCCATGCCAGCATCCCATAGAGTTCCAAGTCAGCCGATTCATTTGCACAGCATATACATGAATTGCATGCCGAAATTAGAAAAAGAATTAATGCAAGCAATGAAAAATACAAAATATCTGCGGATGCGCATCGGCGCTTCAAAGAATTTCAGGTTGGAGATTACATCATGGTTCGGGTTAGGCCTGGGCGGTTCCCATTGGGAACAACAAAGAAACTTCAAGCCCGTGGCGCTGGGCCTTTTAGAATTGTTGAAAGGAGCGGATCTAATGCATATGTTCTCGAGCTTCCACCGAATATAGGGGTCAGCTCTACATTCAATGTGGAGGACCTGGTTCCTTCTTTGGCTCCAGCCCCACCCCCTCACAACCCCTTCCAAGCAGCCCCGAGCCCCACCCTACAACCCCTACCCTTCCCTTCCCCACGCAAGCAGCGCAGAGATGAGATCGAAGGGATATTAGATGATTTGGTGATATCCACCCATGGGGGTGGAATTCAAAAGTACTTGGTTAAGTTTGGGAAAGCCGAACTCCGAGAACTCATTGTTAGCTGAAGGCGAAGTGCGATGTTTGGACCCCGACATACTCGAGCGCTATCACGACGTCGCTTCATCGATGATGAAGCCTTTTCGGCTTGGGAGAATTGACGGGGACGCCGACATCGTAGACATTGGATATGGACCGTTTCGTGTATACCGACGTCGGAAGAAGCGGAATGGAAGTCAAAACTAGGTGAAAGAGGCGAAAGATGAAATTGAAGGAGCATAGAAAAAATCAATTGATCGAAATTGAATTTCGATCGATCGAAAATTTCCTATCGATCGAAATTAAATTTCAATCAATCGAAATATCAACGGCGATATTTTACGTATATGAGAATTTCGATCGAATGATTTTCAATTTCGTTCAAACGATTTGCGATCGAAATCGTGTCGGGTTCTTTTAGTTGTTTTAGAAGTTTTGTTTCAAATTTTGTCTTAGGGGTTTATTTGTCTTTTATTTATTATTTGTTTTAGGGTTTTCTTTTATTGAAAGGACTCCTATATAAGGTCCTTAAGTGAACAATGTAGTTAGTTGATGATTAATGAAAAGAGTTTTTGCTTGTGTGCTTGAGATGAGCCTATACAGATAGTGATTCTTCTTCCCGAGAAGGGTTTGGTGTGAAGCCAAGGGTGTGAAGCCTGCAAATCTATCTATCTACCTATCTATCTTATTATCTTTTTCCTGCGTGATTCTACAATCCTAAATCGACCATCATCTTTTGAGATCCTAAACCCTAGTTTTCCCTAAATCATTGAATCGATTTGATTCAGCAACTGTAGCCCCATCAGACTGTTAAGCCCAGCCGTATCAAAATAACCCAAACCAGAGATTTTATCATTGCATTGTGAGCGCCTTAATCTGGGAAAACCTAGAGTTCTATCTCTAGGATCGATCTACGCTGCAACCTAACGGATCTAGCGCCTGGACTGAACCCTACTTGAAGCATGCGTGATTCTCCCATGGAATACCACGAAAACCTAAGGTATTCGTTATATTTTGTGAATTTTATTGTTTAATTTAATTCCGGCAAATCAATCATATCATTCATGTAGTTTAGGGAACTGTCCTGCGTCACAACCCCAAATTGGTGAGATAAAATTGTGATGATGATGATGAATTTGGTTGCTTGAAGGAGGAATAAACAATATGTTGTGTGCTATTCAAGTACAGAGGCAGGATATAGGGCCATGTCTCAAGCGGCCCATGAAGGAATGAAGGAATGTGGACTAAGTTTTTTCTTGCCGATTTAAGAATCAATGTAAAGCTTCCTCTAAATTTTTTTGGAGATAAGGAAGCGGCCTAATGTAGCAGAAAACCTTGTCTATCATGAAAGAAAGAACTAAGCATATTAAATTCGATTATTATTTCTTTCGAGAGAAAGTTGAAGCCAATGAGTTTTGTACCTCTCGAGTCTATTCTCAAGAACAAATAGCCAATGTATTCACTATGGCTCTTAGAAGGTCAAGATTACATGAAATTGTATCCAAATTGGGCATTGATCGATATATATATTCACCAACTTGAAGGGGAGTGTTGGTGTGTCAATTGGATATATATATGGGTGGGGGTGTAGTCGTTATGTCTATTGGGGATGTATATATTCTAAAGAATGGGTGAGTAAACTGAAACTTAGAATCCTTTATCTTCAGCTCTCTCTCTCTCTCTAGCCATAACTTGATCTAATCCTAGCCCTACACATTCATCTTCACATCAATGTTCTTAAAGTCGTTGGGTGGGTTGGGGTGGTCGGGTGGTCAGGTGGATGTTCGGGCAACACCTTGGAGGGCGCCCCAAGATCTGGGTGGCCCCAGAGTATATGTATGTGTATATATATACATACATACAGTAATATACATACTTTATTTCAACATAAACGTACATAACATTCGGATCCACTTATAGACTCATCAATTGAATGGTTCAAATCCAGTTATAGGCATGTTTCTCTGGGCTAAGACATGTTTCAATGATAGAGTGCTACTTGGACAATTTAGATTGATCACATATGTTCACCACGTGGCATAATGATAATCACACTTCAACAGTGTGAGATTAAGAGTCTTAACTTTAGTTGTATAAGATCATTTAAACACCATCCATGTGTTTAAATGTCAGTCTGGAGCCATTATCCCTAGGCAGTAAGGTCTTTAAAGGTTAAGGGACGTCGAAGGGTTGGGTTGGGTGTGTCCAATAAAAAAATAATGGCATATGCCCGACTTTTTGATAACGCAACCCGACCTGGTAAAAACCCGTTAATTTATAAATCGACCCGACCCGCCTAGACTCTAAAACACTCAGACCCCCGGGGGGGTAGGAATATTGATATTAGAATTATATGTATGGTGTGCGTTGAGTAAAATGGGTGTACATGTATCTTTTCTATATAGCTTAATATAATTGCTTGTGAGATGAAATAAACTCACGAAGCCTTCTCCTCACTTCTTTTTCTCTTTCATCTCTCTTCCACACAACCTTAACCCTAAACCAATATCTAATAACCCTTGCCTTCTCATCCTTCCTGCTGACGCCGTGTTGACGTCATGATGTCATCTGACTGACATCAGCCCAGTCATCCTTTGACTCGAAATCTGTCAAAAACTGGTGCATTGTGATCGGTTTTTCATTTTCAATCAATCTCTTGGGCGATGGTCTTTGAAACCTCCATCGTGATTTTTTTTTGAGGTCATATTCTTCGCTGGTTTTGAGCCTTGGGATTGTTGGTTTCTGCATCTAATAACATCTAGAAGCTGAAGACGATAATTTCCTGGTGATTTCTTGTGGTTGTTCTATTTTTTATTTTGAGTACTCCATTATTCCCTTGTTTTTCTAGATGCTATGATACGAAAATGCCCTTGTGAATGGTACCGGATTGAATTGAATATGGATTAATTTTTTTTATTTTCTTTCGGAACTGTCTTCTTTCTCAACTTTATGATCCTGATTATCAGAGAATGGAGCCCCTTGTTTTCGAAAAATTATTGAAGATATAATTTTTCTAGTTGTGGCTGTTTTTTTGGGGGCTGTTTGGCATATTTTTTTCCAGTCCTATATCCTTGCTTCGTTCTTTTTTCTCAAGGAAAAATAACTGAGGGATATAAAAATGAGTGGTGAAAGTCTTCCCACTAGTATCACCTCAATCAAATTAAATTCAAGCAATTATTTGGAATGGAAACGGGCCATCACCATTTATGTTCAGGGTCGTATGTAGATGGGTTTGTTGACAGGGACTACCCCTAGGCCTACCACTAGTGTTGGTGATGCTGAGAAGTGGGATGCAGACAATGCAATTATTTTTAGATGGCTCCTGAACTCTATGGATTCATCCATCTATAGGACCATTATGTTTTTTGAGTCTGTTGTCAAGCTCTGGAGTAAGTTGGCAGACACATTTGCACCTTCTGATCATGACACATGGATCTACCAACTAAAACAGATGATTTCAGAATGTAAGCATGGAGATTCTATTATGGGGGAGTATTACAGTTCACTTTAGAGTATGTAGGAAGAGATCAATCACTTGAGCCTCTTTCTGAGTTTGGTGAAGAGGTTGTCGTCAAGTTAGCTAAGCGATTTGAACGTGACAAGATTTATACTTTTCTTAAGGGCCTTCATTCTGAATATGAGCAGACACACACACAGATTCTCACCACTAGACCTCTTCCTACATTGAACACTGTCTATGGGATCCTCTTTACTGAGGAGCAGCGTCGCCATGTTATGTCTATCATTACTCCGAGGACTTCTACGTCGCAGGAGCGTGTAGCCTTTACATCTGATACTCGCCCCCTGCTACTAGGGGTGGGGGGAGTGATCGAGGAGGCAGACGTGGTGATCGTAGAGGTCGCTCATGTCTCATATGTTCTCACTGTGGTCATACATGACATGACCAAGATCACTGTTATCGTCTTCATGGATATCCAGAGGGTTATCAACCAAAATCTTCTACATCTGCTCATACAACTACTACCGATACACCTAAGACTTCTGTTGGTGATTTGAGCTCCCGTTTATCCTAGGTAGTAGACGTATTTAGATCATATGAGCTTCGTGCCTCACAGTCACCTTCTACATATCACCCAAAGACTTCTGCTTCTATTTCTGAGCCATTAGGTTCACCTGATTAATCTTTTTTTGCTGCGATCACTACTACTTTTGCTCCTAGTTGGGTCATTGACTCAGGGGCCACTGATCACATGACGTGTGAGTCTCAGGGGAACTCTCTCTATTCTCCCTCTTCTTCTCCTGCTCAGGTTCGCATAGTTGATGTTCCTACACTCCCATTTTAGGAGTCAAGACTATTCACATATCCTCCCCTGTCTCTTTCTCATGTTCTACATGTTTCCCAGTTCTCTACTAATCTTCTTTCTGTTAGTAGCATTGCCAAGAAACTAAATTGTTACATTATTTTTCATCCTACTTATTGTGTTTTTCAGGTACTTACTGATATGCTATAAAATTCTACTAAAGTCTTAATCTATTGCAAGCACACAATGGAAATTACAGCACTAGTATAAGATCGTTCCCACGAGGAAGTGATTTCTCTTTTATAGCTTTGATTAATTTAAGCACCTATATTTGTCTTTTAAGATCCTAAACTACTGGAGAAATATGAATAAAGAATGGTTTGCTTAAAACTAATAGTAGAAAATAAAACTAAATCCTCCTTCCAGATTATGGTCGTCAATCACAATCCTTCAATTATCAGATGTTTACAAAATTAAAGTACCGTTACACCGTATTTCAGTCTTCTAGAATTTGGGCATCAATCAAAAACTAGAATTTCTTAGCACAAATTTAATCTAATCAACAATTCTCCTAAAATTTGGGCGTCAATCAAACTCACGAAAATTGAAGATGGAAAATAAAAACCGTTACACTAATCTGCAAATTTTTAATCTGAGTCATCAATTCAAATAAAAAACTTTTAGATGTGCACAAAGCAGTAAAAGTGCATGAAAATAAATCTAAACCAGAAAGCAATAAAAAGATCTTTCATCCCTAAGTCACAGGCGTCAAATGCTCTTGAGAAACTACATATACTCTACTTTAATCTTCCAACTCCCAATTGCAGTCGTCAGTTGCTCTCGAGAAACCTTGGATATCTAAACTAAACTAATTTAAAGTTGATCGAAGGAAAACCCAACCTCAGTCTTCAATTGATGCTGAGAATTCCTTCAATAATTCTTCTCCTATGTCAAGCTCTCTTATTTATAGATCATAAGGAGTCAGTTTACATTATTCGAATCTTAATAAAAGAAACTACTAAGAATAAAAGGTTCCTAATATAATTCTAATTTCTAATCCTAGTTTTTCCTTGCTTTGGATAGTTGATGCGCTCTGGGATTGCTCCTTTGTTTCAGCAGCAAAGTCCTTTAGGAATCTCTCTTCATTAATCTTCTCAAATTCGTGATCTGTCAGACTTCTAATTCAAGAGGTCTTCTAATTATATGTATGGCGGTGTAGATCTTCACATTCAGCAGCAACAAGTCTTCTATTTTTGTAAAATCGTAGTTATGATTTTCTTTGTTCAAGTCATTACTCTCCAAGAACGAACGATCGTGATTCTCTTTTGTATCGCACTCCGCTTGAAGTGTCTCTTGAAGAATCGTAAATTATGACTTCTCACTTTCTCTTTCACTGCATTCCACAAAATATGATTTCTGGCTTTAAACATGTGTCGAATCGTCTTTTATGTTCGATCGTCTTTCTTACTGCTTTTTTGAGTTCATTTTGATGAAGATTAACACTTTGACTCTCTTTTGCTATTTAACCTTAATATCTGCATATCAACAATTTGTTAGTAGCAAACTGGGGTCTAACATCATTAATTTAAGGGTGATAAAATAGTATATTTTGTAACTGATCACACCCCCAAACTTACGCTTTGCTAGTCCCTAACAAACAAGGAAAATAAACTAATTTAAAACTTTAAATGCCACTTTCGTAGGGAGCACGATTGCATTTAACAACTGCAACAAGCCTTTAAACCCCTAGCATCACTAATTTAAGGGTGATAAAATGATATATTCTGTGACTGATCATACCCCCAAACTTACGCTTTGTTAGATCCTAACAAACAAGGAAAATAAACTAATTTAAAACTTAAAATGTCACTTTCGTAGGGAGCACAATTACATTTAGCAGATGCAACAAGCCTTTAAACCCCTAGGTGATCCCTAGTAGAGGAGTTATGGTCTCCTGAAGGTTTTCAGTTAAGTTAGCTACAAACTTCAATATTTTTAGATTTTTCAAAATTTTTTAAATCAAAACAAAACAAAAATTAAAAATCTGAACTACTTTTGTACACCAGCTAATTTTAATCATCGCATGGTTATGATTTTCAAAAAGTATAAATCCTTTATCCTTAACTTTTCATTATAGCAATTATCCTTAATCATAACTCAGCAATTTCAACTCAATAAAGCGTGGAGTGTGTGCGTATCAGTGAAAAGTTTATTCATCATAGATTTTTCTAAACTGCAGATTTAGAAAATATTTTCATTCAAATTCTTAATATTGACATACTCTCAAAAAAATATTAAAATTTTTCAATTTTTCTCAGTATGTGGTTTATCAGAATTATTTCAAAGGACAATTGACTAAAAAGATAAATCTCATGGCATGGATAATCAATTCTATTTATATGTTTCCTTATTTTTCCGTAGTATTTACTCTAAACATCTCTACTAGGCTCATGATGTTGTATACCACGAATCAAAAAGGTCTTTATTTGGCTTGTAATGGGGCTTTGGGTTAAAAGGTTCCAAAGAAAGGTAGAAAGGATTCAAGGATTTCTGAGAATTTAGTTCTTCCTTCACCTGTCTTCTTTTCTTTTCTTCTTCAGTAAGTATCCAAAAAGTTGGGTACATCTTCCCATTATTATTTTTTTTTTTCTGTAAATCCCTTTTATTCAATTGGTTCTTTTCTTCAGATATCCTTTTGAATTTTAAGTTTGGAAGCTTTTTTCTTCTCTATCTTTTCAGAATCGTAATTACGATTTCTTGATTATTTCCCATATTTTCTTCATTTTATTTCTTCTCAGCTATATCCTTTTTCGGGATATCCCTTATCTATTTTCTTATACTCCTTTCACTCCCTCCTCTTCCCTTCTTGCGTTTTAAACTCTCATAAATATATAAGGGTTAAAGGTTGAAAGTTTTTGGTAGTACATATAGTTAAGGGTTTATAAAATCTTGGTACAAAGAAATTCGGTTTAGGCTCTAATATGAGTTCAAAGGATAAATACTTTCTAATATTTTGGTTTTTTGGCTCAAACTAAACAAAAGATGGCCTTTGATCATCTTTGCGATTCTTTGCAATTTACTAACATGGATGCCATAATATTTTGATGTGTATAATAAACAGTTCTAGAAAAACAAATCATCATAATCAAAGAATATATAATTCTAATTTTTCAGCAATGTGAGATTTCGTTAACTTAGTCAAGAAGTTCAAAGAAATTTTGAATTTGAATAGAAAACAGCCTCTCAAAATAAAAGAGGAATTATGGCTCAAGAGCTCACTGGTTATATAATTTTGAAACTATAATCTAAATATTGCAAGAGGAATTATGACTCAAGAGCTCACTGGTTATATAATTTTGAAACTATAATCTAAATCTTGCAGTTTAAATCAAAGTATAGTTTTAAACATTCAATCTGATACAGTGCTCAAGAGGGTTAACATGAATCGTAACTGCTCTATTTTGATTGTTGAACTTCTACTACGATGGATTGTAAAATTTATGGATTCATAAATTTTCCTATCATAACTCACATATAATGGTTAAATAATCCTAATATAAATATTTACAAAACTAGTCTAAAAAAATTTCTTAAGAAAAGTATATAAAAAGTAAACTAAAGGTAAACTAACTAATATACACAGAAGTGTACCCCCCCCCCCCCCCCTCAAACTTAAATAGGACAATGTCCTCATTGTGCACAAAAACGGGGGATACTCAAAATTTCGTTAAATCATACCTGTGATGTTCTATGATGTGTATAAATTAATCTTCACTCACTCTGTGATGATGGATATTGTACAATTGAGAGATATGGAGCTAGTGTTGTAGTTAACAGGGAGGAAGGGCTGCTAGTCCATTCCTCCTCAGAGTTGGACACCACATCTGTAGAGCATTCAGATTCTTTGTCTGGTACGGGCTCCTCATGTAACATCGGTCCTCTTTCCTTGTAACGGCCTCAACATTCTCTTTCTCTGCTATCAATGTATTATATTTTTCCTTCAAAGCTCTCAGTTGTTCTTCAACTGTTTCTTTATTTTTCATGTCCTCTTTCAATTTGCAAATCACAACAAACTTTTCTTGTATCTCAACTCTCAATTTGTCAATTTCAGCTTGTAATCCTATCATTGCTACCCAACATTTGTTCGTAATGGACTCAATCTTCTTCTGTCAACACAAGTTAGGATTAGGGAATTTTTATCTTGCAACTTAAGCAGTTTTCCTTTCTCCACTGTGAGCTCACTAGTCTTTTCATTCAATTGATTGTTGAGGGCTTGCTGGTACTCATAGTGAGCTTTTTCTTTTACATTATCTATTGCATCTAGGTCTTTAATAAATTCTCCAAACTGCTCCATCAAATTAGCTATTTTATCCTCATACTTGTTTTTTTGACCTTCCCAGGCTTGTTGGTTCTCTCTTAATGCTCTGTTCTAGTCTTGCAACTGCACAATTTGTGCTTGGATGGCTACAGTGGCATCTTGAACTTTCTTTTCTGTCTATGCTGCCCAATGTGTCTGGTGATCTCTCACAACCTTCCGCTTTAAGTTTTCCACTAGCTTTAGGCGTTCTTGTGCAGTGGGCATGGATTCAAGGACTCTAGTCTTTAATCTGTTGAATTCTTCCATCACTCTTCTTACTACTCCTTGTAATGGCAATAAATTTGGTCCATTTGTAAGCTGTCATTGCTCCACTACTTTGAATCTTCTCTCCCAATCAGGCTGTTCAAATGTAACTGCTGTGATGGTGATTGGAGGAGGTATTTCTTAGTTCATCAATTTTGTGAAGCCTATGTGTAGAGTTTTAAAACTGGGTCCTGCTGCTGCTATTGGAATATAGGAGTCGGCTCTGAAATTAATGGAATTATGGGTGGAGCAATAGACTCTATAAGTGCAGGATCATGGCTAGAAGTAGCCATTTCCACAACCTTCTAGTCTGATGGAGGAATTTCTTCTGCTGATGTGATAATTGGTCTCACAGGCTCTGCTTCAGTAATGATTGGCAGTGTTTCCGCCTCAGTTTAAGGGGGCAAAGCAGGTCTTGTTGCTGAATCCAAAGCTAAGTCGTATAGGCTAGCTTGATCTTTAGGTGATTTTGGTGCAACGGGTAGTTCTACCGCAGTTGGTCTCTCCGGTATTGGGGAGTCAATCTCTGATATCTCTTGAGGTGGAGAGGAAGTACTCACTCCCTCTATTGGACTATAGTTTCTGCCATTAGCTCAACAACATGCTCTTCCTGGCCCTCAGTAGCCTGTGTGGCTCCTTGAATAGAGGGGACACTCTTTGTGTTTGCAGATTTAGGTATTTTCTTTTTGTTTTCAGCACTCAAAGTCCTTGTATAAGTCATTAATGCCAGGCTTTCCTCTGCTCAAGTAGAGCCTTTTCTTTGGGATCAATGCTATATCCCACATTCATCATCAAATTGGTGATTAAGCCTCCGAAGGGTAGAGTCAATTTATTCGTCTGATACTTTTCTTGACTCAACTTCTCCCTCACGGTGTTTATGACTTCCAATAGGTAGGAAGGAACATCGAACCAGTAACGATTAGCCATTAAATACAGGGCTCTCACAAAAAGTTCTCTTCTTTGTGTATCGTGACCCGTAGGGTGGATGGTTTTGTGGATTAAGACATCCAGGAAGTGTACTGGCAAAGTACGTGATTCTAAATCCTTACGCAAGAAAAAGGATCTGTCCCGTGGAGGTTTTCCTAGTAATTTTATCACCATTTGATTAAAATCTGGAAAGGTATTGGGTGGCATCCTTAGTATATTGGCCTCTGGATTGTCAGGGAACACTTGTGGTATTTCTAAGGGTGCTTGCATCACCCTAGCAATCATTTCCTTTGTAATTTGGATTGGAAGTCCATCAACACTTGTAGAAAGGACTGGGGACGGGCCCTTGCTACTATTGGTCATATTTTTGTAAAATAGCCTCACCAATCTAGGGTAGACTGGTGTAGCTCCGGGTTCTAAGAAATAATGCAGCCCGGCATCCTTGTAATACTTTATGGCCGCTCCATTGATTTCAAATTTTTCTAAAAAGACAATGTCCACTGCGACTTCGGCTCCCACTAGGTGATGTTTCATTGAGGCTGGGGTTCGATCTAATGTCATTCTAGAGGATGCCGGTCTTTTTCTTTTATCCATTTTTGTGCCCTTCCCAGGAGCAGATATCGATTCAGTTTCCATTCTCTCACCAAGTGTTTCTCTGATAACCAACCATGAGGATTTGGACTTCTTTTTAGGTGGGTCTGCTGCTTTTGATTTGGCTTTAAGGGCAGTAATCCGTGCAATATGGCTTATAAGTGGAGTGATCGAAACTGTTACCTCCTTCCCTCAGTCGCTTATCTGTCAATTTCGTCATGCTGCAACTCCTTTTTTTGCAAGAATTATAAGGAAATTAATTAATATACTTAATCAAAGATTCTTGCAGAAATCTCATCCGTTTTAGGGTGAGAATCATCACCTAGCTCAAAGATAATCCCAGAACCCTAGTTCCTATATGTAAAATAGAATGCCCACAGGGTTTCTGAAATGAAAGAGGAGGTGCAAGGGAGGTATAAGAAAATAAAACGGTTGGGTTAGGTACAGGATTTTTGAAAAATAGAGGGAAAGTGGAAAGGGTAAACTTGAGAGTTCGATGATGGGGCCAAGGGTATTCTCTCACGAAAATATAGGCCTTGTTTTCGGTGATGACTTATTGAACCCGTCGTCACGTGTATTGTTAACCTAGAGTCGGCGGTCGACTCTAACTTTTCAACTTTTGTAAATACAAACTCTCGTATCAATTAAATCGCAATCGCTACATCTTAACTAATAGGCTTATCCTAATTGGCGATCAATAGTAAATCCATACGATTGTTCATACTGATGTACATTAAGGGCTATATTACGATTGTTCGTTCGTAATGTAGTACGTAAGTTTTCGAACAAAATAAGTAGTTTTACATAGTTTACAAAAAGGGCTACCAATGAGTTGGTAGCTCGACAAATCCATGAGAATTTCAATTTGGATTGTGGGGAGTAGATGTCTCCCCCAAGAACACTTGCCCTCTAGGATTGTTGACTAGCTGCGTCGGTAATTGGCCACTCTCTCTTGTTGCACTTGCGAAGCTAGTTGGCCAATTTGGCTCTCGAACTTCGTAATGGACTGAATGTGTGAATGGAGCACTTGAGAGAATTAAGGGCGCTGGTGTAAATCTTTTGAATGCTGATGCGACTGCTGCTGCAAATCCCGAAGGATTTGAACAACTGTGGCATCAGGCACATTGCTCAGTGGTGCAAATTGGGGTGGTACAACCGGCATTTGAGGTCTTTGGTGGAAAACTTGGGTCTGGGGAAATCGGGATTGCGCAACATATGGTGCTAGTTGCTCCCCGATAGTGGATCCATAGTAAAATTCAAGGTGGTTCCTCCACGCTGGGTTATGTGTTCCCATAGTCTCCCTTTTGAAAGACCATTACTTGTTCGTTTTCCACCACCTCTTGATATGATGGCACAATGAGGTTCTCGGTATGAGGTAAACTTTGGCCATTTGAACTGTTTGCTAAAGGTTTATCCGAAGTACTAGGTTTGACAGCCATTAATATTGCATTTGCTGCTCTAGTGCCGCAACTTTTGCACTCATGTCATCCTCCTTTACTTTGTCCTTGCTGACATCGTAAAGTCCACCCCTCGCGAGCGGGGTGTGGCGAATCACATTTGGATCGGATCTAAGCAAAGCTTGTTTCTGCTTTGAGTTATCGGCCAGTTTCTCAAATGAGTCCCAAGATTGCTGGCCATTTTGAGCCATGAAGGCTCCTCCGCTCACGACATCAACTGTAGACTGGTTGGTCTCAGTTAACCCTTGGTAGAAGCTTTGCACTATTGACCAATTCAGCACATCATGATGGGGTACTTAATAAATCTTTCATACGCTGCCAACTCTCATGGAATAATTCTCCAGGCTGTTACCTGAAGTCCTGAATTGCTTGGCGAATCTGGTTAGTTTTACCAATTGGGAAGTACTCGTTCAAGAATTTGGACTGGAGTCCATCCCAATTGGTAATACTTTTGGCGGGCAGCGAGATCAGCCACGCCTTTGCTCTATCTTTGAGAGAGAAAGGGAACAACCGTAGTTTAACTGCCTCATCATTAGCTATTGACAGTTGTAATTCGTGCAAAGTTCTATGAAATTCCTTAGATGCTGATAGGGATCCTCTCGATCAAGCCCATGAATAGTAGGCAAAGTCTGAAGTGCATTAAGCTTGATCTTGTAATTTTGTTCGGCTGCAACCTCCCGGTATAACTATACAGGAGGGCGCAATCAGAGCAACTGGGCTGAAGTGTGCTTGAATAGAACGGTCGTCAGCCATGGTTAGAGAATCTCTTCCGGAAGATCGATTTAACGTGAGATTACGCAAGAGAGTTCTTTCAATTTCTGGGTCACACTCGAAGAAATCCAAGCTTCAAGATTGAGTAGGATGCATACACCAGAAACGTAAATATTTTTGTGTTTTGTTTTTTTAACTTTTCGATTTTAGAAAGCAAGGAGAGAAACAAATTAAGCCTCGAGCTTCTCTTATCATGGGAAGTGTTGAAACCTGTGATTCGCTATTCCGAGTAAACCTGCAAAAGATTAAGAAGTGATCAAAGAAAATTAAAAATATAAAGAAAAATAAAAAGAGAAAGATAAATATTGGTTTTCAAATAAACAAAACCAAAACAAGAATAAGAATACAATCGCTTCCTCGACAACGGCGCCAAAAACTTGATATGCTCTAAAATTGTACTAAAGTTTTAACCTAGTGCAAGCGCACAATGAAAATTGCAGCACTAGTATAGAATCGTTCCCACGAGGAAGTGATTTCTCTTTTATAATTTTGATTAGTTTAAGCACCCATATTTGTCTTTTAAGATCCTAAACTACTGGAGAAATATGACTAAAGAATGGTTTGTTTAAAACTAATTGCAAAAAATAAAACTAAATCCTCCTTCCAGATTATGGTCGTCAATCACAATCCTTCAGTTCTCAGATGTTTACAAAATTAAAGTACCGTTACACCGTATTTCAGTCCTCTAGAATTTGGGCGTCAATCAAAAACTAGAATTCCTTTACACATATTTAATCTAATCAACAATTCTCCTAAATTTTGGGCATCAATCAAACTCAAGAAAATTGAAGATGGAAAAGTAAGAACCGTTGCACTAATCTTCAAATTTTCAATCTGAGTCATCAATTCAAATAAAAAAAATTTAGATGTTTACAAAGCAATAAAAGTCTATGAAAATAAATCTAAACTAGAAAGCAATAAAAAGATCTTTCATCCCTTAGTCAAAGGCATCAATTGCTCCCGAGAAACTACGAATACTCTACTCTAATCTTCCAGCTCCCAATTGCAATCGTCAATTGCTCTTGAGAAATCTTGGATATCTAAACTAAACTAATCTAAAGTTGATCGGAAGAAAACCCAACCCCAGTCGTCAATTGATGCTGAGAATTCCTTCGATAACTATTTTCCTATGCCGAGCTCTCTTATTTATAGATCATAAGCAGTCAATTTACATTATTCGAATCCTAATAAAAGAAACTACTAGAAATAAAAGGTTCGTACTTTGGATAGTTGATGCGCTCTGGGATTGCTCCTTTGTTTTAGCAGCAGAATCCTTTAAGAATCTCTCTTCATCAATCAATGATCTATCAGACTTTTAATTCAAGAGGTCTTCTAATTATATGCATGGCGGTGTAGATCTTCACGTTCAGCGGCAACAAGAGTATTCTATTTTTGTAAAATCGTAGTTACGATTTTCTTTGTTCAACTGATAACTCTCCAAGAACGAAGAACCGTGATTCTTTTTTGTATCGCACTCCACTTGAAGTGTCTCTTGAAGAATCGTAAATTACAATTTCTCAGTTTCTCTTTCACTACGTTCCATCGCAAATACGATTTCTGGCTTTAAACATGTGTCAAATCGTCTTTTACGCTTGATCGTCTTTCTTACTGCTTTTTGAGTTTATTTTGACGAAGATTAACACTTTGGCTCTCTTTTGCTATTTAACCTTAATATCTGCACATCATCAACTTGTTAGTAGGAAATTGGGGTCTAGCATCACTAAGTTAAGGGTGATAAAATGGTATATTTTGTGACTGATCACTTACTATGAAGGGGATTGTTGGTAGGCATTGAGAGGGGTGGACTGTACTTCATGCATGCTGACTTTAGTACACCTACTGTTGTTACTGATACTTCCTCTGTTTTTCCTTTTTTGTTAACGTTGGCCTACACACTTTATCTTTGTGGCATGCTAAACGTGGTCATGTCCGGTTTCAGTCCTTATGCACTTTACTTCCCAGTCTAAATCTATTTGCACTTCAATAAAGTTTAAGTGTGGTGTTTGTGAGCTCTCGAAGCATGTTAGACATTCTTATTCATCACATATGCATGCATCTGATGTTCCATTTCATATTGTTCACTCTAATGTGTGGGGTTCCTCCCCAATTACCTATGTTGATGTTTTCAGTATTATATTACTGTTATTGATGACTGTGCTAGGTGTATATGGTTGTATTTGTTGAAACGTAAGAGTGAAGTCTTTTGTAAATTTTGAAAAATTCTTGCCTTAGTTAAAACTCAATATGGTGCTACTGTGAAAATTCTAGGTCTGACAATGGGGGGGGAGTATACGTCTCAATCCTTTGCTAATTACTTAAAAGTGTATGGCATTATTCATCAATTTTTCTGTCCTTATACTCCACAACAAAATATTGTTGTTGAGTGTAAGAACAGACATCTTTTGGGATTGACTCGTTGCTTACTTCGTGGTATGTACGTATCAAAACCTTATTGATCTTTGACACTACTTACTGCCTGCTTCCTTATGAACTACACCCCTTCTAAGGTGTTGGCGGGTCATACCCCATATCATACCATTAGGCCCACAAATCTTTTTTCTGTTGAGCTTCATGTGTTTGGATGTACTTGTTTTATCCAGGACCTTCGTCCCACTCAACAAAAATTAGATGACAAAGCTATCATATGTCTCTTTGTTGGCTACTCTCCTATTTCTAAAGGATATCGTTGCTATGATCCTGATACTCGTCGGTTTTACACTTTCATGGATGTCACATTTTTTTTAGAATGTTTCCTATTTTACTGAGGATCTTCATACTCCGACCCTGCCCTCCCCCCCCACCTCTCCCTTTGCCTATACTTCAGGATCTTCTTATTCCTCCACAACAAAAGGGGGTGCTTACATATGTCCGACACAAGTGGCATGGTCCAACTTTAGCAGTGGCTCCTTCATCCTCTGCAGTGGTAACTCCAACTCCTGTAAGTATTCCTAATCCAGCTCCTATACCTTCCCCATCTTTTACTAATGATCTGAATCTTCCTATAGCTCTCAGGAAAGGAGTTCGTGATCGGGTGATTCCTTATTGACTTGTAAATTTTGTTTGTTTTCAGGATTTCTCTTTGACCCCTGCCCTCCCCCCCCCCCCCCACCCACCCACCCACCCACCTCTCCCTTTGCCTGTACTTCAGGATCTTCTTATTCCTCCACAATAAAAGGGGTGCTTACATATGTCCGATGCAGGTGGCATGGTTCAACTTTAGCAGTGGCTCCTTCATCCTCTGCAGTGGTGACTCCAACTCCTGTAAGTATTCCTAATCCAGCTCCTTCCCCATCTTTTACTAATGATCTGAATCTTCCTATAGCTCTCAGGAAAGGAGTTCGCGAACGGGTGATCCCTTACTGCCTTGTAAATTTTGTTTGTTTTCAGGATTTCTCTCCCACTATTCGTGCCAAGGATCAAAATTTTGGTTTTCATTTCGATTTCGGTCCTGCCCAAAATCGAAAATTTGAAATTTCGGTGCACTTTTTTTTTTAATTCAATTTACCGAAGAAGCAAAATATTGGCTGATAATATGCTATCTTGAATCCAATATCGAAAATTGGAGATTTTATTTCGATGGCCACCGAAACTGATGTGTTTAGACCAAAATTTTAAACCATGGTTCACGCTGCCCTTGATCATCCCTCCTGGCAGGCTGCCATGGTCGAAGAGATGGATGCCTTACAGGCTAATCATACATGGAACATGGTTCCTCTTCCACCTGAGGAGAAACTTGTTGGTTGTAAATGGGTCTTCATTGTGAAGCACAATCCGGATGGACGGTTTCTCAATATAAGGCTCGGCTCTTTGCAAAACGGTTTACCGAAACCCATGGGATTGATTATAAGGCTACCTTTGCTCCTGTAGCCAAGTTGACTTATGTTCGTGTTCTCCTAGCTCTTTCGGCCATGCAGGGATGGCCTCTTTGTCAACTCGATGTTAAAAATGTGTTTCTTCATGGCGGTCTCCTTAAGCTGGTTTATATGGATCTCCCTCCCGGTTTCCTTGCTTTAGCAGTCACTTAGGGCATGGTTTCATTGCTTTAGCAGTGTTGTTATTGATTTGGGGTTCCACAAATTTCACTCAAATCATATAGTTTTCATTCACTGTAGTCCTTCAACGACATTATTCTTACTGGTGATAATCATGCCTTTATCAATTGGACTAAGAGTGAATTGGGCAGCATATTTGAAGTCAAAGACGAATACCTGAAATATTTTCTTGGGTTGGAAATTGCTAGATCTCAAAAAGGGATATTTGTCTCTCAGAGAAAGTATGTCATAGACTTAGTTGCGTGATACCGGTATGCTCGGTTGTAAACTAGCAACCTCACCTATGGATCAGAAGCTTTCAATACATGAGAAGGATGGAGATTTACTTCCGGATCCGCATGAGTACCAGAGATTGGTGAGCAGATTGATTTATCTCAGTCACTAGACCTGATATCACGTTTATTGTCAGTCCTTTTAGGCAGTTTATGCATGCTCCTTATGTAACACCTACCCCTAGAGATCTGTGTTGGTCAAAGGGTGACTGGACACTGGTGTGACCTGACTGAGCCAGGTGACTACCTGAGGCTAGGTCCACCAAAATTTTTGGAGCACCCGCCATAAATAAATAAGAATTCAACTATTACTGGTGGCACCCATATCAAGCAATAAGAAATTGCCCACTAATATTGACACCCATCTTACGTAGTTAAGAATGTGATTATTACTTGTAGCACACACACCATACATGAATACAAATTTGACTACTACTGGTGGCACCCACCTTAAAATAATAAGAAAATAAGTATTACCAGTGGCACCCTCCTAAGACAATGAAATTTAGACTATTTATAACAAGGCACCCCGTTTGATTAAATGGGTGTGCTAAGAAATGGATAAAACCTACACTATATCTTGTGTCATAGATTTAGCTCGGATCATTTTAATATTAAAATCTTGACCCAAACTTTGACCCTGGTAGGACCCGAACCTTAAGGATGATGAAAGGATCAGTACCAACGAATTAGATTCTAGAGTTTATCACCAGTTTCTTTCGATGATCGAGTCAAACATTGACCCATAAACTAGAAACTTTAAGATCAATTAACACTTAGAGCTAGATATTTGTAAATAGGCTTAAAGCCCAAGGACATTAGCACATTAAATAAACAATTTTTGGATATTAGAAATTTGAAGTTTACAAATCTCTAGCAAATCCTAACCCTTGGATGGTTGGACTAAAATTTGACCAATCTTATATCATAGATTTCACATTGGGGAAATCTAAGGTATAAGATGCACTTAGATGCATGCACCATTAGATTAGGTAAACTTTGGAATTTCACACACTTTAAGGACCTTGAAGACCACAAAAAGACAAATCTAGATGTGATGATTGGTGGAGAAAAGGGTCAAAAAGGGGGGGGGGGGGGGGTCAAAGTTGTTGGGCGTGTGGGATAGGAGAGAATGGGAGAAAGCCATTATGAGAATAGTTTGAGAACTTGGGGAATATGGCTTGGGAAGAATTGGTGTGCCAAATGGCACCAAAATGCCGCCCCTAGTCACTTAAATTTGATTGGAATATGCTTAGTATTGTTGTACTTAGAATTGTAAATAAATGTTAGGCTAATCATTCTTAATTGTAACTAGTTATATTGTCACAATTACTGGAAACCTCACTGGTATTTGCACCTATGGAATTATTCTATACTACTTGTACTAAAAACATAGCACAACTCTAAGACTTTATTGAGCTTCATCGCTTACGGTCGTTTCATGATCCAAAATTTTCAGAGGCCAGTCAGCAACCACCCAGCTAGAATTAGAAAAAGTGGATGCGGAATGATTCAGGAGCGACAACCGAGCTGATAGTTTAAAGCTCCTTTTGCCTAGTAGAGCTACCAGCACTTGCACTTAATTTTGGAATGATCTTTCCTTCTTATTTTGGCTTTCGTTTAAGTCCCTTATTTTTGAAATTCAGGTTAAAATTTTGTAATTGAAATTGTATGAGCAGTTTAACTTTTAAGGTTTTATCTTGATGGAAAAAGGTTTTTAAAGTTGCCTTCATAATATTGTTTTACTCATTGAAAACTATTTACGATTAAGTCGTAACCGTGAATATGCTCGTCAGGTTAACGAAATTGGGGAAATTAAACCGATAGCGTTTAATTAGTTTTCGTGCATACTTTGATAATTGTAATCTAATCGTTTTTGCAATTTAAATGTATTTCTACAAATATATATATATATATATATATATATATATGGAAAAAGATAAGGACATAAATATAGTTATGAAAGGAAATGTGAACGGTGTGCAATGACGCCGCCTCGCATCGGGCTCATCGACGAATCACGAGGCCGGGTGCGAGGGGCGTGACACTTTGCACTGTCCACCTTACTATCATCCATCGCATTCTTAAGTATCTCAAGTCAAACCCGGGGTTTGGATTTGTATATCATGCTTGTGGTCCTATGAGTATTCAGCTGACACTGATGTCGTTGGGCTGGATCTGTTACTGATCATCGATCTACTTTTGGTCATTGTGTTTTCTTAGGAGGCAACCTGGTTGCCTAGAAGAGTAAGAAGCAGGCAGTGGTGTCTAAATCCAGTGTAGAAGCCGAGTACCAGGCCATAGCACATGGTACCTGTGAAGTCTTGTGGATGCGCTCCCTTTTATCTGAGCTTTGTTATCGTATTTTAGACTTCATTCCCCTCCACTGTGACAGTGAGGCAGCAGAGAAGATTGCTTATGATTATGTTTTTCACGAGAGGACCAAACATATTGGGATTGACATTCATTTTGTTCGCGAGAAAGTATGGGACAAGACTCTTGTTCTGATTGATGTTGCATCCTCTCAGCAACTTGCGGATATTTTGACTAAGGCCGTTGGGCCTAACACACTTAGTGATGTTGTTGTCAAGCTGGGCATGGTCAATATGCATGCTCTAGCTTGAGGGGAGTGTTAGGAATATTGATATTAGAATTATATGTATGGTGTGTGTTGAGTAAAATGGGTGTACATGTATCTTTTCTATGTAGCTTAATATAATTGCTTGTAAGATGAAATAAACTCATGAAGTCTTCTCACTTCTTTTCTCTCTCGTCTCTCTTCCACACAACCTTAATCCTAAACCAACATCTCACAAACAATCCTCTTCTGGGGGCGGGGGGGCAGACCCGGTCCGCCCGAGACTAAATCGGGGCGTACGGGGGTCTGAACCGCCCTAGCGGCTGCTCCGACCACCTTTAAGAACACTACTTCACATAAGCTAATAATTAAAACCAAAATACTAATGACCCCTCTAACACTAGGAATAAGGTTTATGCCTAGCTTAAGATCTGTAAATACTAAACTAAAGGTGCCTAAATGATCAACATATGCAAAATAGTATATCCTAAACATTAACACCTGAATATGCATATGCATGCTCAACTAACAAACAAGAATACTTCAAAGATTATTCTTTGTTGCATTAATAATCTGCACACCTGATGCTAGCAATGAAAAACCTAGAGACAAAGGCACGGTATTGATACTTTTCATCACATATATACTCTAAGGATTAGGAGATTTTAGAGGGTAATGTTTCTGGGCATGCTTCAAGGAAAATTTATGTTCCTTCTGTTGGTTTCGATAAGTCTCTGGACCATCTATGTTCGTATTCAGGTTTAAATTGTGTATGTAATTCACCTTTTGCAGGTTTTGCTCCTTGAAATAGGTTCTAAATTTACTGCTTCGCCAGAAGAGAGACTCCTAACAGTGGTTAATGCTCTGCTTCATCGCTGTTACAAATGTCCAACTGCAACTACAGCTGAGGTTCCCCAGCCCCTCAAGAAGGAGCTTTCTGATGTTTGTACTGCTTGTTTTTCGGCAGAAGCTATGAGCAAGCATCCTGAAATTCTGAAAGAGTATAAACAGGACTTTGAACGTGATCTTGATCCAGAGAGCACAGAGACTTTTCCACCTACCCTCTCTGAACTGACTGAGAGATTGAAGTGCTGGAAAAATTATATTCAGAGCAATATTGAAGATAAATTCCCTCCTGTCTTAAAGCTGGAAGTAGAAAATAAGACACTGTGTGATTTTCATGTTGGTGATGTGGAGGTTCCAGGGCAGTATTTCACTGACAAGGCAAGCTGATGGAATCTTCCAATACCCTGGCGTACGGTCAAGAGCTGGTATATAGCAGCCAACCCGGCCCCAATCTGTATTTGGAATGGGTCACTGATCTTTGACTCGTGGCACTATTCTGCATCATGTTTTCCACGTGATGCAAAGGACCTGATGTGAAGATCTGATGGGTCAAAGATTGCACAGAAAAACATCTTTATTGTCTAATTCAAAGCAGCCAAACACCTTTAAAACAAATGGCTAAGACTATTTTGGATATTTACACAGTAACCATTCATTTTCATTGAATTGGATAGCTTTGAAATATCATGATGGAGATTTTTTTCAATGCAATCTTCAACCTACCAGATCTTGGCATTGGATCCTTTGCATCACATGGCATGAATGATGGAAAATAGTGCCATGTGTATGACATGTTCCAAGTCTAGAATGGGAACAGACGGGTTGGTTATTGTCAAATGCTGCTTTTAATTCGCTAAAATTTCTTTTCAGGAACTTGCACCCGATCATACAGTAAAGTTGGATAGATTTGGACCTGATATTCAAATTGTGCGGCGGCATGGTAGCAGTTTCCGCCGCCTGACACTCATGGGCTCTGATGGCTCTCAGCGCCACTTTATTGTTCAGACATCAATTACGGCCAGTGCTAGAAGTGATGAACGCATACTGCAGCTATTACGTGTGATGAACCGAATGTTTGAAAGCCACAAGGAATCAAGACGTCGTAATCTATGTATCCATACGCCAGTAATTATTCCTGTTTGGTCTCAGGTGAAGGATCATTTCTTCTAGCCCCCATCCATTGATTTATGGACTCAGCTCTCCTGGCCATCATTTAAATGATCTTACACCATCAGTGGTTCAAATTGTATGTGATCCGTACCATCAAAGTGAGAGATCTTAGATTGAAGTGAAACAGGCCCAAAAATGGTGTTTTAGGGAGATATGAATCATCCAATCTGTTGATTATGATATCAATGGTTGTTTTAGTTTTAATGGCTGATATTAAAGTTCACTCGGATGGTTCACATCCACTTATAGGCACATTTCTTTGGGCTGAGATGTGTTTCAATGATAGATTGTGACTTGGACAATTTAGATTGGTCACAGATGTGTGCCACATGGCATAATGATAAATCACACTTCAATGATGTCAGATGAAGAATACAATTTAAATGGTGTAAGATCATTTAAACACCATTTTGGTGTTTAAATGTCGGTCAGGAGCCATTAACCCTTGATTTATATGCTCCTATGGTGTTTTGAATCCTTAAGATTTTAGCTGCTTGTTTTCAGGCCCGATTGGTTGAAGATGACTTGATGTACAGCACCTTTCTCGAGGTCTATGAGTTCAACTGTGCTCGATCTAATCTAGAAGTAGATAAACCAATTACCTATTTCAAGAACCAACTAAATCGAGCCATCTCAGGCCAGATCTCCCCTGAAGCTGTCAGGGATCTTCGTTTGCAAGCCTACTGTGACATAACAAAATCTCTTGTCACTGAAAATATATTCTCGCAATACATGTACAAGACCCTTCCAAGTGGCAACCATCTATGGGCTTTCAAAAAGCAATTTTCTATCCAACTATCAATATCCAGCTTCATTTCTTACCTACTACAAATTGGGGGGAGGACCCCAAACAAGTTTCAGTTTGCTAAAAGCACAGGCAAGATATTCCAAACAGATTTCCATCCAGGTAATATATGTGCTCAAGAATCTAACTAGTCATTTATCCTTTCTTTGCATCCATAGGCTTATATCAGTTCCATTTTTATGCAGCTTACGATGCAAACGGGATGATCGAGTTTAATGAACCTGTACCTTTTCGGCTGACAAGGAACATGCAAGCTTTCTTCTCCCAGACCTGGGTGGAAGGTTCGATCACATCTTCCATATGTGCAGCAGCGCAGTCTGTGGCTTCACCCAAGGTGAGTTCCTTCAGCAAACTGTTTCTATCTAGATGTTGCGGAAACTCATTTACCTCTTTCTGATTGAATGGATGATTCATTTTTTTTCAGCAAAGCCAACACATATGGTATCATTTAGCCATGTTTTTCCGAGATGATCTGTTATCTTGGTCATGTAGAAGACCACTACAAGGGATACATTCTATACGATATCCCGGTGGCTGTATCATCCCCCGAGATTTACAGCATAAGGTGACCTCCAATGTGGAGAACGTGGTTGCCCGTATTAGAGGGATAGCTCCGCAGTACTTGTACAAAGAGGTGCAATATTATTTCTTAAAGTTGTTTGTGGAATTTCACCACCATGATCCATAGAAAGTTACAGCAACTGAAGTTCACACCCTAAAGAAAATATTGGAACTTCTATAGTTTCTCTTTTGGGACAACTGGTGAACATTTTAAGTGACTGTGATCTCTGTTCGTCGAGCAGAGGATGTGTACATCTTGTAAAAATGAAGAATTAATGGAATATAACCCCCATCTTAAAGATTGGGCCATGATCACTCCATTTGTAGGCAACGTGGCACAACTTTTGCCCAATCCAAGCTAACAAAGTGGTAGCTCATTGAGAACTATGTTTAGGACTAAAGTCTCATTGATTGGTAAATTTAAAGTATCCAATATTTGCCCACTAATATGGATGGTTGTGCTTTTTTTTAACGGTTGATATTAAAGTACATGAATTGGATGGTTCCAACTTTCTGGTAAGCCTTTTTTGTGGCTGAGATGTGCCAATAATGAACTGCTAGGGACTGCTTGGATTGACTAAAGGTGTACTACTCGTGGCTTATAAGTAGATTGTCATGGCCAATGTTTTGAAAATCGCCTGGGCGGTTCGGGCGCCCCGGTTTAGGCCTGGGCGGACCGGATTTGGGGCGCCCGCCCAGGCCGCCCGAGCAGTCGCCCCGGACCCGCCTGGGTCGCCTCAGTCCCCAATTTTTTTTATTTCCTTTGTTTTTCTTCTTTTTCCTTAGTTTTTTTTCTTATTCTTAGTTTTTTTTCTTCTTTTTCCTCAATTTTTCTTCTTCTTCCTCAGTTTTTTATGATCTTGCACAACACTTTTTCTCGGCAATTGAGCAATGAGCACAACTCTTTTTTTGTTCTTTTCTTTTTTTTCTTCCTTCTATTCTAGCAAGTGGCACAGATATATATATATATATATATATATATATATATATATATAGTGGGCGCCCGGGTGCCGCCCAGCGATTTCCGTCCGAACATCCTCCGACCGCCCAAACCCGCCTAGTGATTTTAAGAACACTGGTCATAGCTTAATCCATTATACCCGTCAACAAAGTCAATCTCACAAACAAGTTATCCAACCTGATTACCTCTGTCTATGGTCAAATTTCCATATGAAATGCCAATAATCATAGTTGTGAAAATAAAATCAGCTGGTCATGCATCAAGAACTCTAGTACTCGAACCCTATCTCACACTCCAATGTTCATTTTCAGGATGAGAATGCTTCTACAGGGCCGCCAGAATCAGTACAGAGGGGGGTGGAAAAATTGGTTGAAGCTGCTGTGGCCCCAAGGAACTTGTGCATGATGGAAGTGACGTGGCATCCCTGGTTCTAACTTCCAGCATTTTCTCATTGGTTGTATCAAAGATCGCCGGGTTTTTCCAGTTGTCTCAATGTGAAGGTAATATTTTAGAAATGCATGTGCACGTGCAAAGCGACATGTTGCACTCTTTTGTAATCAGGTACATATGTGAGGGCACAATCAGTGCATGGCGCGTGAAGTATGTGCTAATGGTTCTCATATAACCGTCAGCTCATGAAAAAATGGTCCTTCACTTGTAGCGCATACTCTTGTCCCCATTGAGCAAAAGTAAGAAATAAAATATTGGCCTATAATTAGAGGTGTTAATTAGCTGAGGGAAAAATTATGGTATTAGATTTGGCTGATATGTACATACCTGAAAATTAAGAAAAATTTGAATCTTCTTTTTCTTAAAATGATTTTTAATGGGTTATGGAATGACTTGTGAAGTAATTTTAGATAGAAAGAGGGCATATATATATATATATATATATATATATATATATATATATATATCCCTGTGCAGCTGAAAAATGCTTCACAAGAATGTTAGACATGTCATGTGGCACGTGATCGAAATTTGCTAGGCATCCTTAAAGGGTTGGGTTTAGATTGAAGGAGGAAGAAGGGGAGAGAGAAAAACTTAGGCAATAATGACCAAGAATTTAAGGTTCCTGCTGGTCTTTACATTAATAGTCAAAGATGCAAATATCGTTAAAATGATGAATATTTACACAGGCTTTATACAACGTACCACACACATATATATACTCCCCCTCAAGTGATGAATGTATATCTATCAAATTCAACTTGACAAAACACTTAAAAGATGAGAAGGTCCAAGTATCTTAGTAAATATAGCGGTCCACGGTTATGAAGATGACACTTTGGGAGTGTTAATGGTTCCAACTTGAATTTCTTATGAAGGAAGTGGATATCAATTTCTCTGTGTTGTGACTTTTTATGAAGAACAGTGTTGAGAGCTATATCGATGGCAGCCTAATTGCATATAATGTAAAGGCATTGGAACGGATGGACGAGATTTAAGTTATCAAAATTTTCATATAACATGGTTTTATACTCGGACTCTGCACTAGATCGTCAGATATTTTTTATTTTTTCACACAAGTTTACCTCTGAGGAATGCACAATAGCTAGAGATGGAGGACGATCAATAATTGTCCCAGCATAATCCTCTTTACTATGGGGAACCATTAGATTCCTAGTGTAATATTTTAGAATACTAAATAAGAAGGGGACGAAGATCTATAGTCAAGATTCTTCCTTCTCAAGTGGGTTTTTTGTGCATAAATTGTTTGACTACTTTAAATTCGATGATGGAGATCATCTATCGTCCCAATCTTCGACACAACACATTTTGATATCATGGGTCTACTATTAGACATTTAGATTTTTATTCCATGTGACATACATCCCAAAAAATACCTGGGTTGAGAAGAAGGAATCTTGAGTTGAAAATAAAGGTATCCTAAAGAGAATATGGAAGAGAAAATGAGTATGACAGGGATCCCTTCGAAGGAACCAACCTCTTTGTCCAGGTTGAGATTTGTGAGTGACTCTAATCTAATGTTGTAGTTGTTCACTTTTATTGCATTTGGGTAATTTAATCACACAATAGGAATGTTTTTTCGATCAAATCTTTGGGATGATTGATCCAACCCTCTACATTGCATCCCCTAATCTACTTAGTAAAAACAATAGTGCCACGTCTAAAGTTCATTCGAATGAATTACCCTATAGCAGCTATTTGTGAGAACCCATCTATGAAAGATATTAAAAAGCAAATCAGGATTATTGCATTTTTGTTGGCTTTTAGTCTTTTTTTTATATTTAATCACACAAGCTTGGTTTTTTTTTTGGAATCTGTGGCATGATTAATCTAGCCGTCCACAGTGCATATATGGGTCCCCTTGATCTTGATGAAAACTATACTGCCACTGTGCCACATATCCAAAATTGCACTTGAATCAGCAGCTCCCACTAGCGGAGCCAAGTGCAGGTTTGGAGGCAGTTGCCTCTTCTGAAAACACGTATGTTGTAGGCTAATAGTGCAAGCCAGACCAAAGCACGGGCTACTTGGTTACGAGAGAGTTGCCCCTTCTATTTTGTAGCTAGTATTAGGTACTTGACCTGATCACCACCGCTAATTGTTGGTGTGCCAAATTATATCACTCGGTACCTTTTTTGGCGGGTGATCTTCATATAATTCTTTTTAGAGAAGGCTAAATGGAATTAAAAGAATAAATAAATGCCCCGAAGCATATAAAGAAACCCACCGGCCCAAAACCGCATAAGGCGTCGGAACCCAACAAAAACCAGAAGCGAAAAGATACGCAGACAAACTGAACACCTCACATATTGAGGGAGCTCCAATACCTACACAAGGAGATGAAATCTTTGGCTTCTAAGGCTTCCATCCAAGAGAAAATCGTATGAACCGCCTGTTGGAAAATTGTGGAAGAAGATCATTGCAAACCTTCAAAGGTACGGCCATTTCACTCATCCATATGCTCCACATGATGGAGAAAGGAATCACATTCCACAACAAGTTGGCCTTAACCTCTTCGCCTTGGAACTACCCAACCACTAAAAGCATCCCCAACTGAGGCCAGGGGCACCAAGCTAACCCGAGGTGCAAGAGAAACCGGCCCCAGATAGAGCTAGTGAAAGGCAGTGGAAAAGAAGATGTTAGCCGACTTGCAATCCTCAAGATATACAATATGGCGGTTAACGAACTGGAAACCTCTCTTATTAAGCGAGTCAAGCCGCACACCTGGCAAAAAACCAGATCTTCTTCGGAAGCTTAATATGATGGCCAAAGGTCCAGCTACAGAAATGAAACGGACGGCGGGTGAAGAGGAAGGGGCGCCCGCCCAGTATATTTCATCAGGCCTAAAAGGAACGCATAGAGCAGTAGAGACCTACCTGATCCGGCTCAGAGAGATGGGAATTCACAATCCACACATTACCCACCAACGAACAGTTTTGTTCGCAATTGTCCCACACTGATTGGTAGCCTACCGAAAGAAGCCCGGGAAGCCGATTGCAAGCGATCTGTCCGCGGCCCAAGAGTCCAGCCAAAAACTGACTCGAGAGCCCACACCCACCTTGAATCGGATATATAATTGTCGTTGTCCTATGCCCAAACCCAACCTTTAGGGACCAACAAGGTGGATCTTATAAGTTTCATAAGCCCCAGACCGAAGGAAATTGCGCATTAATCCTTCAAACTTTTTTATCACTATTCTCGGGCAACGGGGAGAAACCTAAGAAGTAGATGGGTGTAGACTAGCAAGAGTAGCCTTGATCAGGGCTACCCTACCGATCGGAGACAAAAGCCGACCTTTCCACGACGCAAGCCTACGGTGGAAAAGGTCACACACCGGATCCCAATGAGTTGAGAGAGCTCTGCCAGCGTATAGGGGCATCCCCAAATAACTAATTGGAAGAGCTGAGCAAGAACAACCAAAGAAATTTGCGAGGATGAGGGAAGAAGCGCTAAGCACTATCTAAATTGATTAGCACCAAAGAGGACTTTCCAAAGTTAAGTCTTTGACCAGAGATTTTCTCATAGCAATGGAGCGCCAGCCTGATTCCGAATAAGTCGTGATTAGAGGCGCCACAAAATATCAACATGTCGTCTGCATGTTGCAGGTGGGTTATTAGAGGAGAAGAATGAGCTACTCAGAGAACCAACCAAGAGCAGGTGCTTGTAGGAGAATCGCGTGTAGCGGCTCTCCCATAATATTGAACAGGAAGGGTGAGAGAGGTTCTCCTTGCATTAATCTTTGCAAGCTAGATGAATAACCTTTGGCGCACCCGTTGACTAGAATGGAAAACCAAGCCGAGGACAAGCATGCCTTCATTCCATCTCTCTCCGAAGCCCATGCGGTGAAGAGTGAATAGAGACCCTAATTCGCCTTATCGTAAGCTTTCTCCATGTCTAGCTTGATCACCACATCCGGGACTGAGAAAGATTCTAGAGTGTAGCAGCTCGTGGTCAGCCACCTGTCACAAGGGCGCAGCCCGACACTGGCTATCACACCCCTGCAGCACCTCGATACCGCGTGTAAAGAAGCCAGCCTACCCAACCATCAGACTCTGATACTGCCTGTCTAGAGGACGAGAAGTCACGTTCATGGTTACCTTCTTCCGGGGCCTACCATTCATCGCATCGTGCCCCTTACGGCACCCATGCTCGCATCTCTGTGTCTCGTTTAGCCTGCTCAAGCTTCACCCTCGCGTGCCCTGCACTAATACTTCACTTCGCAACAATAGCATACAGCTCCTCATGTCGTCTCATTCCAACATAACTTACCGACATACTGAATCAAGCCCACCATCGTATGTGTTCCCCATTACTAACACATGTCTGCATCTGGCCCTCAGCTACCATACACTACCGTATCCCACGTGGCCCTCGAGTGTCTCCCTCATTGTTGACCTATGTGCACTGCAACGTCGGCCCGGGGCCACATGGCAACCTCATCTTGGGTGACACACGGCATCGCAGCTATAACGTCTTAGACTCACTCTTTCAGACCTAGGAGACACTTGCGTACCATCTAGCGACGCAAGACCCCGTGTGTGTGGAAGTAGCTCTCCAGCTCTCCTCCCACATAGATGATTTAAAATAACACTCAAGCCAAACAACATGAGAACCTCAAACATATTAGTTTGACATACCACCACGGTACACAGACTTCTTCCGTGGCACACAAGGCCCATGCAACTCCAACCACGTCTCCGAATCAGCATCCCATGCCCCACGTGCGTCTAGTCGTCACACTAGCACACCACTCTGTCCGAGTCGCTATCTACGCCACATATATAGGACACACATGCAACGTAAGGCCCCACACGCCTCTGCGCTTGCACGTCACACATCTAGCACCAAAGCCTGACACCCTGTCTGCTAGTTAATTCACTCAATTCCAAAGCCCCCACGCCTTCATGCTACTATCACGAGTATTGACCCCGTCACACTCCTTGATTTAAAATTTGACCGCCCTTAATAAATGCCGACTGATTTGGGAATATTACTTAGCCGATGACTCCCTTGAAGCCATTAGCTAAAATGGCCATTAGTTAAATTTTGTAAGGGCCACTAACCAAACTGACTGGTCTGAAGTCTTTAACCTTCAAATGATTTTTGACCACTCGAATACTTTGGAATGTGCGAAAAATAAGCTGTCACGTGACCAAAAATGTGTGTGCTTGGCTCCCATTAGCCCGAGCACAAAAGTAGATTTTAGGGGTAGTTTCGGTGACTAATTTCTTGCACCAGAAAATTGCCACGTGACAACTTATTTTTCGTTATTTAACTTTATTTAAAAGAAAGAAGTGAGATTTTGAGGCTTCCGTCCAAATCTTTGGTACAAAAGATCTTTGTACCACCTAAGTCATCCGATTGAGACACGACGTCAAGATCTTTGGTACAAAAAATTATCATAAAATGTGCAATTGTGTGATTGAATAGAGTGTTCATTATTTGGGTCAATAGTTGACTGTATTAGATCATGTGATAAAGATTATTTTAGATTATTTTTCATGCTAATTTTTTATATCACGGCCTTTAAAGCAAACAGCTTTGTTTATATTTTCATGTGGGTACAGGTCTCAAAAATTAATCAAGTTTTTCTTTTAAATAATATGCAGCAGCACAATTTTTAGGTGCGAATAGTTACTCTCTAATTTTTAAATTTTTTTTAGATATTCTACTCACAATGGTCAATACCGTGGGTTGGATGATCGGACTGTCCCATCCAATCATTTCCGATCTAGGTAGCAGGTTAGAGCATCAGAGCGCACTTCCAAATTTGGGGCTTGGGTCTGGGCTAAAGTTCGACCGCCCGTTCAGCTAGCTCAGCTTGCTTCCTGATATTCGTCTAAAGGGGCTGCTCCTGATCATTACCAAAATGCTAAATATCCCTCATTAATTATAACGAATAATTATTTACATAGTTATTGACGGATATTTTTTTTTTATCTCTTAATCTTTGACACAATTGTTTTTTAGATCATGTGAGTAATATCATATTATAATTTTTTTTTATTATTATTTTTTTTTTTTATATGACACATTTTTTAAATGTAACTTAAATACCATATGACTATGACAATGCTCCCAGGTTACTAATTTTTAGGATGTGTGTCATGAAGAATAATAATGGCTGTCTAATCAAATTCTCATGTTATCAAGATCAGAGGAGACATTTAGTATGTAGTGGAGATAAGTAGCAGCCCCTTAGTCCCAAATATATAAAGGATCGATGAACAGAAGAAACGCATTTACGACCATCTTAGATCCAACGATCCTGCTTGCTGGAGCGTACACTCTTGCTTACTTTACTTCTGGTTTGCGTATAACAAACCCTCTACCGATTCTACCGGCCAAAAACCAACAACAAAAAAACATTGGGAGTGGAGAGGGATATGGTTTGGAGTTCAATCGTTTTGAAGCGCACCATTTCAACTTCGCCGCAGTTCTCCATGAGACTCCCGCAAACAGGTGAATCTACGAACTTCGCAGCAATTTTTTCATAGCATGATGCAAACTATATTCTCTCCCTAATTTTTCTTTAGGTTTTTGGTCTTTAATTTCATTCGATCTTACCTTCTGCATTTATTTTTTCGAAAAAAAATTTAGTTTATTTTCGTATTTCTTTTTATATTAAATTATTGATGGATTTGTATTTGTAGAGAATGAAATTGTTAGGATGTTCCGAGTCCCAAATCTCACAGACACCGTTCCGGACTCGCGTGCGAATCCGAAAGCTTCGAGAACCGATAGTTCGGTTCGCGTATTGGATGAACGATTCATTAGAATTTTGAAAATATTCAAGTGGGGTCCTGATGCCGAGAAGGCCCTGGAAGTTCTAATGTTAAAGGTGGATCATAGACTGGTTCGCGAGGTCATGAAGATCGATGTCGAAATTTGGGTTAAAGTTCAGTTCTTCAAGTGGGCTGGAAGGAGGAAGAATTTTGAGCATGATTTGACCACATATATGGCGCTAATTCGATGCTTGGATGAAGCCAGACTGGTGGGTGAGATGTGGAAGACGATCCAAGAAATGGTTCGAAGCACTTGCCTCATCGGATCCACGGAATTATCCGAGATCGTTAAGATTTTAGGGAAAGTGAAGATGGTGAATAAGGCGTGTTCGGTCTTCTACCAGATAAAGGCTCGTAAATGCAAACCGACTGCGAGTGCTTACAATTGTATGATAACTATGTTGATGCAAGAAGGTCATTACGAAAAGATCCACGAACTGTATAATGAAATGTGTGTCGAGAGCAACTGTTTCCCCGATACATCAACTTACAGTGCACTCATTGCCGCATTTGGCAAACTGGGCCGCGAAGACTCAGCTGTTAGGCTGTTTGAAGAGATGAAGGAGAATGGGTTGCAGCCTACGGCTAAGATTTATACTACTTTGATGGGTATAAATTTCAAATTGGGAAGAGTTGAAAAAGCGTTAAGTTTGTTTCGTGAAATGGGAGACAAGAATTGTGCCCCTAGCATTTTCACTTACACCGAGCTGATAAAAGGGCTTGGGAAAGCTGGAAGAGTTGATGAGGCTTATGGATTCTTTATCGATATGCAAAAAGAGGGGTGTAAGCCAGATGTTGTCCTTATGAACAATCTAATCAACATTTTAGGCAAGGTGGGCCGGTTGGATGAGGTCTTCACACTGTTTAAGGACATGAAAATGCTGCAATGCACGCCAACTGTCGTGACTTATAATACTATGATCAAAGTTCTTTTTGAATCAAATTCACATGCGTCCGATGCTGCTTCCTGGTTTGAGAAAATGAAGGAAAAGGGGATTGTGCCTAACGCATTTACTTATTCGATTCTTATTGACGGTTTTTGCAAGACGAATAAGGTGGAGAAAGCATTGATGCTTCTTGAGGAGATGGATGAGAAAGGATTTCCTCCTTGCCCCGCTGCTTATTGTAGTCTCATAGATGCTCTTGGGAAGGCAAGACGTTACGAAGCTGCAAATGAGTTATTTCAAGAATTAAAAGAGAACTGTGGATCTTCAAGTTCTCGGGTATATGCTGTGATGATCAAACATTTTGGAAAATGTGGGCGGCTTGATGATGCCATGGATCTTTTTGATGAAATGAAGAAACTTGGATGTAGTCCAGATGTCTATGCTTATAATGCTCTGATGTCTGGGATGGTAAGGGTTGGCATGATAGATGAGGCCCATTCCTTGCTCCGGACGATGCAAGAGCAAGGTTGTAATCCTGACATGAACTCTCATAATATTATCTTGAATGGGTTGGCGAGAACAGGAGGCCCCGTGCGGGCAATGGAGATGTTTTCAAAGATGAAGCACTCGATGATTAAACCTGATGCTGTCTCTTACAACACAATTCTTGGTGCTCTTAGCCGTGCTGGTATGTTTGAGGAGGCTGCTAAATTGATGAAAGAGATGAAATCTAATGGTTTCGAATATGATCTCATTACCTACTCATCGATACTTGAGGCTGTAGGAAAAATTGATGAAGATCGAACACTTTTAGGTCACTAAAAGGAACTTGGTATGTTTCTTATGTTCCTTTTTTACTTTATTTGGGATTCAGTAATATCAAAGCTATTATGAGTGATATTTTAAAATTTTGTCAGGTTGGACTAATGTTGATGTTCGTATCATGAAAAAATGCTTTAATCTATCTTTTTTTTCAAAACTTTTGGCATTATTTACTTGTTTATATACTCATAAGTCATGACGAGGATCGGGTCCCATGGCTGCTTAGACAAGATTGGTTGGGTACCACTAAAAACATGTGGGCATGATAAGATGCATATTCACCTTTGAAAATATGGTCAAAGGTGCCCAAAATCAATGCACCAGATTAGTTGGGCGTCACCTTATTTTTTGACCCATCAAACGGGGGCCGAAAAAGTCCTAAAAAACATAAATTAATTCACAAGCCCCATGACTTTTTAACCGAAAACGGGTGTTGTTTGGGTTGATCATGCCATGTGGCATGTCATCTGGGGTCTCGATGCAGCCCTCAGGGCACCTCTCCATTGCATTTCATGTCTAGTTGCACTAAAGAAAATTTCCTTCATTCTTCTTCTTCTCAAAAATAAAATTCAATAAAGCAAAATATAAGGAGTAAAAAAACTCACATTCCTATTCGAGAGATGACCAATCCTATGCGAGAGCCTGCTTTGGTTGCTTAACAGAGATGACCCTTGGGTCCAGAGTGTGGAGATGGACGAGTTGTGGTTCTCGACCATGGTGGCATCATGAAAACTTGTACAAAAATTCATCAGTAACAATTGTTGCATAAAAAAACACTTGTTCGGATTGATGACTACTTTTTAATAAGATTACCAATTTTTTTAGCTTCAACTCTTAACAAACTGGATATTTTAGAAGATCTCCTCTTCAGGTTCCTATGCCAATGTCCGAATTGAGGACTGCTTTATTTTTTCGGGTGATGAGGTAGGGAGGAATACCGAATCGCCTTTAAAATGCCAAGCCAACTCATTTATCTTCTCTTCTTCAGAATTGCCTCAGACACGTTTATGTTCTCCATCTCTCATGGACTTTTCTCAGTGAATCTGCAAATTATCACTAGTTTATTAAAATTGGGTTTTTAGCATTTACCTGTCCCCCCCCCCGGCACGCGCGCGCAGGCTATTTCACCTATTTAGTTTTGCGGCCCTTGCTTCTGTGTTTCCTTTGCTTATTACCCCCTACAGTGAGAAACTCTCAGACAAGATAAACTTTGATTGCTTCAAACAAGACGATGGAGATTTTTTTCACTCCGATCTTTGACCTAGTGGATCTTGAGATCATGTGCATACAATCAAACGGTCAGATTTTGATTCACATGGGACACATCTCGAAAAGTGATCCAAGGACCATGTTTGATGTACAACCATGATCATGTTAACTTTGTGGGTTGTCAGTTGTCTAGCCATGTAGAATAAAAATCTGACTGCTTGATGGTAGGCTCCCAATCTCAAGATTCATTGGGTGGAAGATTGTGGTGAAGAACGATCTCCATCGTCTGATTCAAAGCGGTCAAGGTTAGTTCTCCAACAGTCAACTGCCGATCCTTCACCGTAGGGGGCAATAAGTAAAGGGACCACAAAAGCAAAGGCCGCACTATGAATAGGTCAAACACGGGAGGGGGTGGAGTGTAAATACTAAATAAGACATATCTCAGGGAGGTAAATGCAAAAAAAAAACCCATTAAAATTTACTTCTTTTCAGTCCTGAAAGAGAAATCAATCACAGAGACGTCGGTATAATTTATTGATTGGGAGCCTCCTAATACCTTGAAAAATAGGATATGTTGTCTAAGTATGAAAAAAAATGAAACCCATTATGGAATGAACAATGAGGATAATGCAAGTCATCATGTGTCGTAACAAAAACAATGACATAACTTACAGCAACTAGCAGGCTTCCAATGTGTTCTGAAAATGACACAAAAGACAGACAATTGGAATCTAAACAACATGAATAAGTATCTATGTAAACGAAGAATTCATAGCAACAATGAGATCGCATTTTCAATTACAGCTTACCTATCTGAAAAAGACATAATCCAAGGCACTCCTCTAGGAAGGAGGACTTGCAACCTACGAAGGTTACATGTTAGAAACTTTGACTGACACAAAATATAGAGGGTCCCAAGCACCATTATATAGATTGGAATCACAACTAGCCAACTTTTTAATGTGGGAACACTAAGGCAGCCAAGTTCTCCAAGCATACTCTTTAATTAGTAAAAATCCACCCAAACCCTTTCTTATGGCCAACCATTTAATGAAGAGAAACCATTCCTATATCTACCTCAACTCTTAACTCGTTAACCTGGTTCTTACTAATTCTAGCGGCCTTGCCTGACTCTAGCCATTTAATGAAGAGAAACTATTCCTATATCTACTACAACTCTTATCCCATTAACCTTATTCTTGCAAATTCTAGCGACCTTGCCTGACTTTGCTAGTTTTTGAAAGAAATACTCTTTTTGACTCGATACCTTCTTTGATATGTAGGAAATTGTATTAACTAAAAGAACAAAAGCACAAAGAACTGCAGTGAGATTCTACGGTCAAGAGCATAACAAAATGTAAAACAAATAATTTAAAAACATTTACATCACTAGTATGGATGGCGAACTTCCCTGATTTGATGTTGTACTCAATTAGGCTAAGCAATCTGCCAGCTGGTTTGATTCACGCCGAATGTGACTGATTTGAACCTGGTACTCTGATAATAGGTCTACGGTTTCTTTTAGGAGCCCAACGAGTTGCCAGGGAGTTCCCAAACCCCCCTTTAGCCATGCGGCCACACATGAGTAGTCCTCTTCAATCTGAAGCAGGGTTTCCTAATGCCTCCAAAATGAACTGCCCAGGCAGCAAAGAAGGGGGGTGAATGCTATAGATTTATTCATTATTTGATTATATTGCCACAAAATCTCATCTTGACTATCCACATATACCTACAAATATTCCGGTACCAAAAAAGCAATTAACACAAAAAAAAAAAAAAAAAAAAAGCTCAAATAGAAGAGGAAATAAACACACTACAAAAATGATCAATCTAGTGTGATAGAAATACACTTGATTAGATAAACAATGGCTAATTTCTGCAACAAGAGCACCCACGAGGTGGTAGGTCCTGGGATCAGGAACCCAGAGATCTTGCTATCGAGTTTCCCTGCTCATTAACCCGAATGCACGGTACGCTAAGCGGGCTTGTATCATCCCGGAGGAGGTGGGACCTAGGGATCCCCGACTAGTCAGACGTGCGCATTTGGGTGTACGGTCTGGAGACCTTCGCTATCCGCCAAGAAACAAAAAAAAAAAAGCTGCAACAAGAACTCTTAAGAAACAGATTTGAATACTAACGGGACAACTTAATGGAGGGTCTCTATGTTGATTTTAATATATACCATCAAAGTACAGGGCCCCTATGTTGGTTTAATATATACCATCATAAACACAAAAAATAAAAAACAAAATAGAGAAGCAAACGAGCATGTATCACAGAAGTATAACAAAAAGTTCACATTGGTGCAACCAAAATTTTCACATTGGTATAGCAAGTTAGCAAACAAAAAGCTAAGATTATGATATATACCTATCCTTTCACATTGGTATAAAAAGTTAGCAAACAAAAAGTTGATGTTGTCACATTTAACTATTTTTCACATTGGTAGGACAAGTTAGCAACAAAAAGTTGACATTGTGACATATAACTATTTTTTCACATTGGTAGGAAAATTTAACCAACAAAAAAGTTGACATTGTAATTTATGGCCATAATGAAGTTAGCAAAAAAAAATAAAAAATTCATTTATTAAAAAGTAAAAATGCACTAACCACTTCACGCACTGCAATCTATGGCTCTATCACATTAACCATAGATTTCATCCTTGACATATATGGCGTGGCCCAACCACCACCAGCTGTTTCATGATATGTCCACCAATTGCAGGGAATTGGTGGTCCAGAAGTTTTTTCAACCATGCGTAGTCGGATAAAGTGACTACTATCCGATAGTGATCGACCGATGAGTATAAATGAAACACGATCGTAAGGGAAGAGACATGAGGCATTGCTCCTTCGAGATATGTACCAAGATGACTTTGTAGCATGTACTGATCAAATAACCCATATCTGGCTTTTCTTTTTCTATTTTTGATAGCCTGGGTGTCCGGGCCTCTGAGAGCACCAGACTAATCCCAGGGGCACGTGCACACCCCAAGTTAGCACATGCCAGGTCAGCACGGGATATAAATTCCTAGGGTGGTCTCGCTTGAGGATTCAAGCTCAGGTCTCCCGCTTCCTAAGGCAGGTACCTGGCCAGCTTGCCAAACCAGCCCACATCTGGTTTGATCATCCAAAATTGGAAGCTAGTCACCACGAAATAGGTTGGTATATAGATCTATGTGGTTTTCAAGTTCCTCAACCAAACGTCTTTGTTGTATGCCAACCATCTTCTCCCATTCCTATTAAATCAGCCATTTCTCAAAATCCTCCGTGGCCATGGGGGGGAACATCTTTCGCTTCCTTTTGTAATAGAATATACCGTCTTCGGAAGGCAATTGATAATATCCATATTTAGTAGCCTATGCTCTCAACTTTGTCTGATGCCTCTAGGGACATTAATTGTTCTGATTTGTGTCCCTCGCTCTCAACTTACACATATATTTTCTTTAGTGTCGATGCTAGGTCCCCAATCTCACTAACTTAAGCTCCATTTCAACTTTTTGATAAGACATTGACATGAACATATCTTGTAATAAGTATCCAAATTTTGGATCAATCTCATACAATTGAATATCTAAAGCTTCATTCAGTAAGCACAATCTCTTCAAATGGTCATGAATCTTTTGATAACGGTAACAGTTTGTCATTCCTTACATTATTCCCCAATTCAGGGGCACAAGTTAATGTAGACAAAGAGGAGAAGCTGCAAAGAGAAATTAAAATTTAGGATTAAAATAAATTTACCTTTATTTCAACACTTCAACTAACAGAGAGAGAAAAAATCGCCACAATAGAGCAAACCTTCCTTTGACATCTTCCTAAGATAGAAAAGCATTTGTTACAGATAGAGGTGCCGATTAATTGAAACTGGCATGAGTTTTGTAGACATTCCATAAGGCGCAGCCGCTCTTTCATCTACCCTTTTCTGAGGCACACAGAAAAATTTTATTATCCAAGTAAGCACTTCTTCTCATTTACATGCATGATCTTTGATTTGTTCATAGTTCCTATTTGGCTTGGTGTTTCTTCTACTCTATTGTCATGCTTTCACACATAGTGACAAAGTCGGAGTTTGGGAAGAAATCTGCAAGGGAAAAATTTGACAAAAATTGGAAAAGTCGGGGATAATAAAGAAGGAAAAATATAATAATACCTATGTTAACATATTATTAAGATATGTTAACCATAGTAACAAACTTCGTTTTCGGCAATATTTTGGTATGGGGTCGTTTCAGTTAAATTGCAAAAACCTTTTGGAAAATTTTCGTAAAATTTCAGGGATTATATATATATATATATATATATATATATATATATATATATATATATATATATATATATATATATATATATATATATATATATAAAATATTTAAAAATATTAAATATATACTAGTAGTAGAATATATGCTAGTAGAAATAAGGTTTTTAAATTATAATAAGTATATGATGCATCATGCATCAGAAATTCAACCATCCGATAAATTGCTGGCCAGTAAATGGATACATCCAACCGTTCACAATAGAGCTCATTAACAGATAATTATGATCTTCTAATTAGTACAATTTCTGTGTTCCAATTAATAGGATGATCCATATCCCCAAACCGATACACCCATAAGTGGATTGAGATGAGGGCATCATCATCTCTCATGGTGCTAACTCGCTGGACTATTGGAGTGATGAATGGTGGCAGTTCTCAAAATTTTCTTCGAAAACTGAAGAAGTGAAAATAAATAAATAGAAACGCATGACGGGCTGTGCCGAGATCTCGGACTCGGAGGATTGCTGGATCCTGGAGCCAGAAAAAACTCCTCGTTAGATTAAACCTTTAAGAAGAATTGAAGAAGAAGAAAAAGGAGAAGTGAAAAATAAAATTAAAAACAAACATTCCTGTGCCGTGCCAGATCTTGGAGGAGGTTGGCAAGGCTACCGGAAGGTGGGATAGGACTTATGGTTTTGGAGTCGGGAAGACAAGTTTAGGGATTTTTCTTTTAGTTTTTTGGTTAAAACTTGGGAGTTTTAACTTTTAAGATTAAGTTACCGCTTTGCGAGGCACGGCGCTGCAGTGAAAAGAGTAAATAAAATACCAAAAATATCGAAACATCGCCGAAAATACAGAAATTGCGAAAAGAACGGTGAAATCACCTTAATTTCGCCAAAAGTTTCGATTTGCCCCTATTTCGGCGAAATTCACCAAAATTTCGGCGAAATTTGTCACTATGTTGTTAACGTAGTTATTATTTTTTTGAGCAAAATAACATAGTTTTCTAAATTGTTAACATACTTTTTCATCAAAATAACACTAAAGAAAAAATAGCATAATTCCATAGACAAATCAACAACAGTAAGTCCTTAACATCATTCATATTCAATTGCCATCATAAACGCTAACGAAAAAATATTTTGACGAATATACCAGAAGTTTATTGATATGGCATCATTCATGCCAATGTTCATCATGCAAAATTACAAATTTTAATAAGTTCCAATGTTGGTGATTTACCAAAAAGTGGGAACTTTTTTAATTAGTTTCAAGTTATTTGTTTCATGAAAATCACGATTCAACCTCACTTTTTTTATAAAGTCAAAGACTTCTGTCACTATGCCTTTATGAACAGCTACTCTACATTATATTGGGTGTTCTAGAGGATACCATGCCTGACACCTCAATTTAAGATTTGGGGTTCTCTTTTTAATGCCATTTAGTCACAAGTCTGATCTTACTTTGACATCTCTCTCTGAAATAGTGAAGCTTTTGTTTCAGATAGAGGTGCTGGATACTGAAACTGGCAAGAATTCTGCAGACATGCTATAAGGTATGGCTTTTTTGTCTGGCTTCAGCTTACCCTTTTCTGAGGGACACAAAAATGTTTCATTATGTAAATAATCACTGTTGTCATTCAAACTCACGATATTTTATTTTTTCGTACTCCACAATTAGGTAGATCCTAGGTGGCTAGGTTTTTCATATACTTATGATCATGCTTTTTTACATTTCAAGGAAAGAAGTGTCCTTTCATGTTGATAAGAGGTCTGGAAAAATCGGTCACTCCAATGCTTCATCATTCTACTCAGGTGTACTGCTAGATACACTTCGCTAAAGTTTTAAAAGGTTTCAGTTACTTTTCTCCGTGACTATTATAGTAGGTCGTTAAGAGGTATATGCATGAACTTAACCAAATCAGAACATTACGTTTTAACTATGAAATTGGTACTCAGGAGTTGTGCTGACATTTTGGCCTTTGGTCGTGTCTAGAGCTTTCGCAGTATGTAGAAGTGGTCCTACATACGGAGATTCCATTAGTGTTTGGTGTTGGGCAAGCAAAGGAGCTTTGGAAGGATATTGATTTAGCCTTGAGTTCTTCGATTTGATTGCTTACTTGTTCCTCCAGTCGTATAGGTAGAGGTGGTCTACCTAGGGAGACTCCATTAGTGTTTTGTGCTGGGCTAACAAAGTAGCTTTGGAGGAATGCTGGGTCATAGAGGAGGTTTTGATTGTGCGCATTTACATGGAAGCCGATTGTTTGTGAGCTTCTATTGTCTTGAATCTTGACTATTTCGTGTTTCCTTTTTAGACCAATTTGTTTTCAGATAGATTAATGTAGTCTTTTGCTTTATTCTTATAGTTTGAAGACGGGAAGGCTTCTATTGTAGTGAATCTTGATATTCCTTATGCCATTGTAGATTAGTTTGTTTTGGGTTTTATGTTGCAATCACTGCCGTTCTTATTATTGTTTTGGTTAGTAATCGATCTACCAGGACTCTACACATATTTATCCTTGAATCTTAAACACCTAGTTTTGCATAAACGCAAAAAAGTCATCTCCCTTTTTCTTTACAGGATTTGATTCAGAGATTGTGTGGTCTTTTTATTGCAAAACAAAATTTCCATTGTAACACCAAGAATCACACCCTTGACATTCTTAACTTCCTCAATCAGAGCCCCATAACAGAGTAGTGTTTCACCAGCATATTGAAGGTGAGATACCAAAAGCCCATTAATTGTTACCGTGATGCCTTCAATCAAACCAAGATCTCTACCTCTATTTCTCCATCCAATAGTTTACTTTGCTTCTGGAACCCTAACAAGAGGAAATGAAGATGATGGACCCTCTTGTTGCAAACCCTTGGAGCTCTTGAAAAAATAAATAGCCACAACTTGCTAATTTGGTTTCATGTAGGGAAAAAAAGCCCAGATGGTGACTTCTAAAGACAATCTTGATCAGGGGCCTCTTTTCGCTGCACCCATACTATTGTACCTTCTAAGATAAAATCTTCATGGATAACTAAAATACTACCTCCCCCCCCCCAACCTCTCCTTCCTCCTCCTCTTACCCTCCATCACACACTAACCCATTTCTCTCACTTGCTGATCAGATGCGACCAAGTATCAACTACTACAGATGCAGAAGGGACACAAGCTTTGGGAGGCCGGAAACAATCGAAATCTGCCAACCACAAGTTTATGTTCACTAATCGTCAGCACAATCAAACCACAAATCGCAGCTCTACAATTAAATCCCATCATATCAGAAGGGAAGGGAAGGGCAGTCCGAGGCAGTTATTTTCAATACGAGGGCAAATAATCGTCCAGTTTCCTTCCTCGTCTCTTGGTGTAGTGTGCAGAAGGGTAATCAAATATATGCAAAAAAAACACCATTGGGTTTCCTTTCCCAGCAACACCTGCCCACAAACGAATAGTCATGCATCTCAACAGAGTTAGTGCCAGCAATACAACTTGAGCTTGATTTAGGAAGCCAGGTACAGGGTTACGACCTTCAGAGATTGGAGTAGCCAGATCTGCATCAAGGATTGTGGGTGTCAAATGTCAACAGTGTAATAGATTTTGAGATCAACCAAGTACATGGACTCAATCAAAATGTATTCCATCCGAGTGTTTCGTCACTCAATCAACTCGATTCCACATCGAACGTTGCTTTTTAATTAGTAATTCTAACTTAGTACTGACCATCCAAATCTTCTCAGTCGATGTTGGGTCAGCATATCAAGTTTTAAAAGGTGGGTTTGTAGCATGGATCAAAATCTCGGATTTTCGATACGTATCGTCCAGCCTCAAAACTGATACGTATCGGTTCCGGGCGATACATTCTGGTATCAGACGATAATTTGAAGAAATTATCGTCCAATGCAGACGATACATTGGACGATACGGACGATAATTTTACTGCTTTTTAAGGGGGCCGAGAAAGACCCAATTTATTTTATCGTATCGTCCAAGTCCAAAACTGATACGTATCGGTATCGGACGATATTTTGATCCGTGGTTAGTAGTAATGACTGGTATTGTCATTTTACAACTGTGGTTATACATGTGCATTGGTGGGAGTTAGGTTGGAAATGCCTCCTTAAGAACTGTGTGACTGTTTTTGGGTGTCGATAGGCCTCCCTCCCTTCTTTGGACCCAGTGGTAGAAATTTTTGAACGGAAATTTGCAGTTTTGAAAGGTAACCTCTTGGCTGGGGAGACTAACCCTCATAAATCTACTCTCTCCTATCTCCCCTTCTAAGCTATAAATAAAATAGGTGCATTGCATAATCCGCATCCATCACAAGTTCACAATCATACAAAAACGAAACAAAACGGCAATCAATATTTATTACTTGCATGCTATTTATATTTGTGTACAGCTAGGAGCATGTTTTGCCTTCAGTCCAAGCTTACATATCAGTAAGGGAATCAAGTAGACTGAATATTGAGATGGCTCCTATTGAAATTTGTTATTCAGATCAGCTAGCTGTTTCCTACCAAAAAAAGGGAAAAGGAAAACAAAAGAAAAGGCATTCTGTTTTTAAGAGTCTAGTTTAAATGAGCTGTTACCTGAAATTTGACTTTCAGTTCTTAAGTGTCTGGTTTATATGAACTGTTTCCTGCACAATCAATAAACAAAGATAAATAATTTTTCTAGGCTATTCCTGTCAAAGTGTGGTGTTGCAGTTTGCATGTATCTTAGGATCGTTTAAGGCCATCCTTAATTTTCTCAATCTTGAGATCCATGAACGTCCATTTTCCACAGGATTCTGTGGCTGGGAAGTGTACACCATTTTTTAATTGGAAAACTATTCCTAAGACTACATTATCTCTCTAGCAGTAAAAAGGACTAGATTACCCTTCTTAGTAAATATCAATATCGAGATTGTATGATTTAAAGCTCCCAAATGCACGAGAAGCATATTCGCACCCGATCAGGTGTGTAAAACAGTCCCCTCCATCTGGGGTATTGAGTCAACCTGAGATGGTGACTTTGATACCCAAAATGGATCCTGCCAGACTCTAGCCTCTAGGTAAGCACTACACACATGGCTGCATGCACATATATTTCGCTTTCCAAATGTCGTTCTATCACACTTTTACTGTTGGGGATTCTATTTCTGAAATTTGGAGTATTAATCTGAAGGAGCAGCCGTGGCCTACTTGGCAGATCTCTTGTTGCACCCAGCCATCTTTGTAAAAGCCGGGACTGATATCATACACCAGGATGAGCCAGCCACAGAGGAGTTGTTATGGAATTTTGTTTTGCTCTAATTGCTGAACTCAATGGAGCAGATTAACCAAATGTACCAGGTTCGCTGTTCGCTCGGGTTGAATTCAGGTTTGCAGTTTGCTGCTTGTGAACGCAGTTCGTTATGGTAAGGATTACTATTAAATGAAAATCTAATATATTTTGCAGAGTTTTAAAATGAAAAATATATAATGTAATTAATTTTTTTTGTTTCTTTTATACATCAGGTGCTTGTTAGCTTCTTGATAAAGCAAATGACCTAGGTCAAAATCCCCTTCCCTCTTGGTTGACATTTTTTTCTTTTTTGAAGAATTAATTGGCTGAACCGAACCGCGAACCAGTTCACAGTTCAGTAGGGGCCGAATAAATCGGGTAACCTTGGATCAACCCATTTGTTGAATGAACATTGATATTTCTTAGAAAACAGACGCAACTGCAGTTAATTCAACAAGGTGAAATTCCCGAATTTTATCATCTTTTACGCCACATGTGGTAAGGTGAAGGTGAGCGCGCTAAGTGACTAGTGACTGGAGCTCCTCCCTCAGCTAAGGGAGGGACCAAACTCAAGAGCCAAAGAGTTGAGAGTCAAGAGTGAAGACATACTTTGTCTTTAGGGTGTGTTTGGGTCTTCTATTCTTTAGTGGACGCTAGCTCTCTGCCTCCCTTGCACCAGTGCAGGTTTTATTTTCTTTGGGCAGAAAGTTTTATTATTTAAAACTGCTCCCTAACAAAGCAAATGAGGCTGAGAGCTGTTGTACCCATGGTTTTAAATTTTGCCCGAGACAAGACGTCTCGGCGATACATCTCACGTCTCAGTGGCTTAGCGAGATGAGATTGAACTGTGTTTCGCCCTGAGCCGCTTTATAGATTATGTAGTATGTTATGCTAGTGCACCATTCAAAGTATACTACTCATTTGTGTACGTGCAACATTATTTTTTCTGATCATATCTAGTTTATGTGATGATCTTGTGAATGGCTTTCATGATGTGTCCAAATTATTGCACTCAAATATTTGCTATTATTCTTATTTTGTAACAGTTAGTATTGAAGATCATTGATCGGACAGTAGATAATTGATTTATAGGTGTATTTTTAATTGAGATATATTCCAATCATGGACAGCCACTTGGACTATTTAGATTGATCACACATATTTGCCATGTGGCATAATAAGTAAGATCAAACACCTATTTTAATGTTATAAGATCGTTTAAGAGACTATTTTTGTTTTATTCCGTCTTGCTGAGACACGAGACATCTCGTTCTTGGGGCTATCCTAGATTTCAAACTATATATATAAGCTTTATAGCTCCTGCCGGAGCCAAAGAGCCGCTCTTTGGCTTAGGAGATGATCAAACACAGCCTTTATGTTTGGATTAGCTCTTATAAGAGCAGAAGCAACTCTCTGCCTGCTCTCTGTGGCGGAGAGCGGGTAGGACAGTTTTATCACTTAAAACACGGAGAGCAGGTAGGACAGCTTTATCACTTAAAACAGCTCTTCGCTAGAGCAAATGAGGCAAAGAGCTGTGTTATCAAGTGTGAAAGTAGTTTCCCGCCATAGTCAAAGAGCGAAAGTGCTGCTCTTTGCCCCTAAGAGCTAACCCAGAACAGAGTTTGACAATGACTTACCACCCTTTCTTTTCGGTGGAGGTCAGTCTCCTGCTGTCTTCAAGAGCCTTACCGTTTTGTTAAGCTGCACTGCCGGCTATACCCTTTTCTGCTTCTCTAGTTAGGGTTTTTGTGTTTTCTAAATATATTTAGATCAGATGATGGACAACTTTTTTCATGCTATTTTCTAAAAGTGGCCCGAGCACCAAGAGCACCTGGCGCTCTGGCCAGCTTTGTAAGACTAAATTGCACCTTGTTCTTTTTCTTCTTTTGGATAAGTTATTGCACCATTTTGTACGCGATAGTGATCTCTTCATTGAGCTTCGTATTGGTACGGTACAACTGGTCGGACCGCATAACATATATAACTTTGTAAAGGGCAACTGACCCGTCCAAAATGGTAGTTTCGAAAGGCTCACTGAGTTGGTACACATGGCACCTTATTTCATCAACTGTACTGTGTGATTTGAGGGACTTGATATAGAAATATGGTGTGTCAAAACTCTTTTAAAATGATTGGCTAGTGCCGCTACGGTGTAAATATTCAATACAATTTTATTCGTTCATTTAAAGGCATTAGACAAAGGGTCAAAACTTCGGTTTTGATATCGGTTTCGGGTCTAGCCAAAATTGATAATTTGATCAAAATTTTGGATTTTTAATCAAAATTTCAGCAAATTTCGGCCCTAAATATTTTTAATTTTTTTGGTGAAAAATAAATAGCAATAATTTAACCGATAATAGCAAGAGTTTAGAGTTTATCCATAATTAAGAAGAGTTTAGCCGATAAAGTAGCAAAAGTTTGGCTGAAAACATAGCAAGAGTTTAGTGTTTAGACGATAATGTTAAGAGTTTAGTCGAAAGTATAGCTCCCCATATATTTAGCCAATAGTTTGAAATTATCAATTCGGGCAAGCCTGAAACCGATATAATATCGGTTGATATTTGAACCATACATTAGACTGTTTTAAATCGCCTGATGGAGGTGTTTTTTTCGTCCCAGTCTTCAATAGACATCATAGAGCTTTAGATCTTAGTCTTTAAAGGACATGGTGTGAACTTGATGAAAAATGTTGTCACCTGAAAACAAAAAAGTAACCCATTCTCAAATATAAATTGAAATGTGTTGGTTACCATAGGCAGCTCTAATGTATATAGCTATATATGGCTTAGTGTTCGGGTTAAGGATCAAAATTTCGGCCGAAATGACCGAAATATCGGTCATTTTTATATGGAGATCAAAATTTCGACCAAAATTTTGGTTTTTGATTTCGGTCATGTCTGAAACTAAAATTTCAGCCGAAATTTTGATCCTTAGTTGAAAACTTAACAAAGGGAGATGGACGGAGATTGACTTGTGTGCAGTTCTAAGGCCACCCTAGGGATTTATTTTATGTGCCGCTTGACATTTGTTAACTTGGGGTGCCCATATATTAGTTGAGTGCTCTAAGAGGCTTGGACCCCATGTTATAAAAATATATATTAAAAAATGTTAAAAGCGTACTTTTTCTTATTTTGTGCCATAAATATTTGTGACTTTTCCCATGTTTTGATGAATGGAAATTGACCTATGCCGAGCCCTTGGCCCACTATTTGTCCATGATACAACTCTTATTTGTCTCGTAAGGAGTAAATCAATTAAGTGGTTCTATCTATAGGAAGAATATATAAGGGAGGTCAGATTCGTGTTGAGGATAAAGTGTAGGCAGTATATATAAGGGAGGACAGATTCGTGTTGAGGATAAAGTGTAGGCAGCTGACGTGGTGCAACGTGATTAATTGCATTGACCAACTGCATCGTGCCACATGAAGCACCTACACTTTGTTGCATAAAATCTGTACTCCATATAATATCGTCCTTATCTATTTATTATTGGATAAATAGGGCCACCAACATGGCAACATCAATAGATGAAGGGTGCCTCTATCTGCACTAACCAAAACTCCAAAAGCACTCACCTTGTATTTGCACATATTATTAGAAAAGTTATAGTGGCACCACTTATATATTACTATATTTTCAAGAAATATGCACTTGATCATTTAGTGGTATGGTTAAAGCATCTTCTTCTTCCAATGCTCGATGAGTCTTACAACGATGACATCATCTCTAATGATAGCATCTTTTATTGGATGGCGACGATGATGACATGAACTCCAATCTAGTGATGGTGGCGTAGTGATCAAATTCTCACTTTTTGAGAGAGAGAAAAGCGAATAAATCATAATTTTAAAAAAATAAATAAAATTATAATTATTTGTGACTTATTCACAAATTATTCACGAATTTTCCAAATTTTTCTGATACTTTTTAAACTTTTTATAAATTTTAATTAATATATTTTTATAATTTTTATTTTTTTAAAATTTTAACCATCTTTCACCAATTTTTCTGGATTTTTCCATGCCAATTTGTTCCCGAATCCCATCTTGGTCACTTTGGATGATGGTTGGTAATAGTGATAGTAGAATTGGTGAACGAGCAGTGGCGGCGCAGCGGCCATGGTGGCAAGGATAAAAAAATTAGGGTTTCGTTACGCATTTCGGGCTGGTCCGAAACCGAAATTTCTGCCGAAAACTACATAGGGGAACGGAATTATCCGAAAACTATGTGGGGAGCACCGAAATTTTGAAACCATGCATTGTGGTCCAGTGGTTTGCCAGAGAGAGAATTGTGATAGAGGTTCGAGGAGGGAGAGGCAAAATTAGCAAAAAGGAGGAGGAAGAAAAAGTTTCGACTCAAACAAAAAGTTTCAAGAAATCAGGATGTACCGCTATTTAAGGGCTTCGAAATCCGTGAAAGGATTTATTTGCTAAAAGGCAAAATTCTGATTTTGCCCACATATAATCCCTATTGTTTTTGGTAATTTTCTTCATTTCCCTTTACCCTGCTCCTAACCCGATCCGACGAACGGCAACTGGGGAAGCCGGCTGCTCCGGCAACGCCAAACGTCCACAGAGGTGAGATTCCTGATTCCTCCTCTTTTGTAGTAAGCTTCAAGTATTCAAGATTTGCTTTGTTAGGGTTAGTAAGCGACGAACGGCGAACGGTAGCCGGAGAAGCCGGCTGCTCCTGCGACCACTCAGAGCTGCTAAGAGTACTTACTTCTTAAGAAGGTTGCAAGGTTTTTTATATTGAGTGCAACTAGTTTCTGTAGATCTTCACCAGCCCAAACGGGGCAAATAAAGACGGACTCGAGCGTTGAGCCCTTCTTCCTCTTCGAGTAAGTAATCCAAGTTATTCGTGGGCATGGATCAAACTGTCGGTTTCGGTTTCGGTCTAGACCCGAACCGTAAATTGATCAAAATTTCAGTGCTTTCATTCAAAATTTTGGTAAATTTCTTGCTGTTTTGAAAATATGCTTCGAAGGAGTAAACTTTAATTTTTTTAACTTTTTTTAACTTCTTAATATTATTAGAAAACATATATATATATATATATATATATATATATACTAATTTTCGTCCATTTAAAGCACTTATATGTTTATTATTATAAAATATGAAATCGGGCCGAGATTTGACAACTCTCGTAATATTTTAAAGGGATTTCGACGAGATTTGATCGATTTTCAATGAGATTTTTTAAGACCCGAATAGACACGGTAAATCGGGCTGAAATTTGACAACTCCCGTAATTTTTGGGAGTGAATTTGACAAGATTCGGTCGAAATCCGACGAGATTTAGGTGAAATCCAATGAGGTGTGAACGAAATCCGACAAAAACATGAATGATTTTCGGAAGAGAGAGAATGAGAAGATGGTGCCCTTTCATATACCCTTTAAATTTGGGTTATCATTAAATAAGTCTAAAATGGGTTGCTGGTAACAATTTCGGTTTTATACTCCTTTTATATGCCCTTTAAAATAGGTTGCCACTAGCAATATGAGTTTTATACCCCCCTAAAATGGGTTGCCGGTAACACTTTCGGTTTTATACCTTTTTTTATATACCCTTTAAAATGAGTTGCAGGTAACAAAATTGGTTTGATACCCCTAAAAAGACTAGGAACATAAATCGGTCGATAATTTAAAATTATTGGTCGATAATCCAAAAATTTGAAATTTACGGCCGATAATTTAGAGTTTTCGAGGGGTGGCCGATTTTTTTCAATTTTCCAATTCAGTCTTGACCGAAATCGAATCTGTCTCGACCGAAATTTTAAATTTTTGGCCAAAATATTGATCTATGTTTGTAGGACCGGCAATACATAGCCACCGTGAGACAAGTCCCTTAAATGAAAGGGTAAAGTTGACCTTTTTTACTTTTATAAGAAGCTCGCATGCAAGTCCCTTTAATGAATGGGTAAAGCTTTTTTTTTCCGTACGAATGAAAGGGTAAAGTTGACATTTCACTTTTACAAGAAGCTCACATGTGTTAAATTATTTTAAAAATTCAAATATTAATACCCTTAAAATCCGAGCAATCTTGATTACTTGAAACTTGTTTTTGAGAAAAACTTGAAACTTTCTTAGGGCTCGTTCGGGAGTCGAAATCTACTCAGATTCTGAGTTTGGACTCAAATTTGAGCGAGAATCTGAGCTTTTCCGATTGAATTGGCTGTTCGGGAGTTCAGTGGGCCCCACTATAAGATCTGACGTTTTCCGAGTGAAAACGACAGGCGTGAGTCTGAGATATTTGGACGGAATAGCTCAGAATTTGAGTTTTGAAGTTGTATACTCTTCCCTTCATGTAACACTCAATCATTCCCTCCACCAACGGTCATCATGAGTTAAAGTACCTGCGTTTTTTTTTTGGCTTTGCCTTTAAAAATCTTTGAGAAGGATGTTCCTTCTCCATGTGCCACGATCTTCTAGGATGTGTCAGGATGTCTGTCTCGTTACGAGGATGATGTCTCTCACTCCCTTTGCCTCTCTCTCCTAAATGGAGATGAGTTAGTATCAGATGTTTCAACGAACGCCCTTTGTCATAATATTAGACATCTTTACCACCATGTAAAAATTGTCCGCACTGATCTATATTGTCCACTAGATAGATCAGTAGATCATCAAACATTTGCATCACAAATATAAGTGTTCAATCTAATGCCTTCAACTAAATTGGATGCATCCATAGGCCATAATTTTTTTGTGTAAAAAGGTGCGAAGAAATCGGATGGTTGGGATTTTTATCTTGTTATCGTAGTCACCATCCGAACGAAAGAATCATAGCATGTGCATGGCGGGGATGAGACAAACAACATTCTCAGTGCTTAGGCACGACCACGTAATATAATATCTTGAATGAGACAGAAAATCTGTTGAAGTAAAAGTTTGGTGAATCAACATAAAGAATATGGCCGCATACATATACTTTGAAGGGTTGCCTAAGCCATCTGCACTGCAATGCTATGATCAATCACCATCCACCAACTTTTGGATTGGTGCCCAAGATAGCCATAATCTCTATCATCTAATTTAGTAGTCAAATCCTATCATCTGACTCCATCAAATATGTTCAACCCCATATCGATTGGTTGCCCGTAAATTTTGAGAGAAATTCGAGTACAGCACATAAACCGATGATTAAGATCACGTTTCTACGGTCATAGCATAATCACTGATTGAATCTATTCTGAGGATTTTCTGAGAGGAACTTAAAAACAAAGGATTTTGTGTTTTGTAAGAATCTGTCAGGAATCTGAGTTGTTTAAGAACGCATATGGTGAAAATCAGGAATCTGAGTCTGCTAAGAATCTGCCAAGATTCTGAGTGTCCAAAATCTGAACTTTTCTGGGAAAAACCAGGAAACACCTGAACGAGGCCTTAATGTGTATAATGGCCTCAAACTTTTCATGAAAAATCCTCTTTTGCTAATGTGAGAGAGAGGGTGTAAAAACATAAGAGAGTCATTTTCCAATAACTTGCTTACCGGATTCCAGCGATTCTAGGGTGGTTGGAGGTGTAAATTGTGGAGGGATATGAGGGGAAGAGATTCAAGATGATGGTTTGGTTCGTATGGAGACGCACAAGTGGCAATAGGGCTATTTAGTGAAAGTAAGGGTTTACACTGATAACTATTGTCATGATCCAAAATTCTATCACATCCCAAGAACCTAGAATTCTGAGTTATGACCCGCACATATCTCGGATATGCTAAGCGGACATACACCCAATTAGGGTTATTGCGCAATTATGGTTTCACGAAATCCGTGAAAGCCAACAAATAAATATGAAATCTAAAAGCGGTAAAATCTGAATAAATACGATAAAATCTCGATAATCCACAAATAATCTAAATAAGGAGTCAGAGACAAATCTGATAAAGGAAATCATATAATCAATGATAATAATAAAGACAAACGATATCCATTGGGATGGTCGATCGAAAATCGAAGTTAGTCCTCCGATACTCGGTGTTGTCACCCACCCAAGGCTCCTAGTACTCAACGCCCGCGGGATCAATAAAATCGGTGTCGGCAGAATTTGAATAGTCGGCGTCAACTCCACCAGCATAATCACCTGCAGCTGTTAAATTGTCGTGGGATGAGTTTACTCAATCACGTAATTAAAACTCAGTGGATATACCAGCAATCTACCACATTCTACTCAAGTGCATTGTGGGTGCATCAAGTGAGTGATAAACATAATATATCAATGAAATCATAAATAGCATAACAAAACTAAATACATAACATAGAACTCATATCATAATATAAATGCAGGACCATGATCTAGACACTCATATCTTAACGTACCTCACCATATCTCATATCTTATCATATCTCATAACATATCATATCTTATTATTCTTGTACATACGTCTGTATATCGTATGAACTTAACTAACCTACTCATAAATCCTATACGACGTGTGTCAGAGTCACTACTCGAGCTACCATGTGAGGGTCAACATAGTATCATACCACCATATCATAATCTATTTAATCACATTCCATATCCTCCTCATATTCCCCACCCAACCTCATGGGAAGACATAATAGCCAAACATAACTCATAAACAAATTAATACTCATACTCATAATCTCTCTAAAGATCCGTCTTGGTTGAAAGACGTTGTTGCCCTTATGATTACTACGCAAGGAACGGCGCGTATAGAGACTTTAGTTTTTAATTTTTTACTGACTTACACAGCGGTAACTTATTATCGTACTCATAACATATCTTATCTCATACTCATACTCATAACATACTCTTACAACTTAATTATAAGACGAGCTATAGTGAGATAACATCACCACAGCTAAGGCCCAATGCCCTAATCTCGTATCATAACTCATATCTTATTCTCTCATATTAAAACTCGAGGTGATAGGGTCACCATATATGCTACCTTATACAAGATTACACTAAATTCGTACTCACCCGACTCGTCATGATGTCTCATACCACCATGAGTTGTAAAGCATGTAAATACGATGTATTCCTCGCTTCAATACCATCTAGGCGAATCATCACGCTCAAGCGTAGACATGATCTCATACACTCACGTACATATAACTTAACATGTTCATAACTCGTATAACATGATTTAGATGAAAGTACAAAATTATCATACATACAACATAAACTTACATTTAAATTTAGTTATATTTATACATATATTTATTTACATTCACATCAATATAAATATAAAATAAGGTAGTTATTATTGTCATTTCGAAAATATGAAGGTTAGAGTTCGATTTTCACGAGATATCGAGTTTTTAACACTTTAGGTTACCGAAGAGATCGCGTTAAAGCAATAAATTGATATATATATATATATAATAATTAGATAATTAAATTAAATAATATTTATAATTATTAAGCTGTGATTTATCATGACCATCGATCGAAAGACCTTAAGATATAATATATATAGGAATTTTGGTTATGAAAATTAGAAAATAACACTAAATTATTTTTTTTTTTAATATAAAATAACACTAAATTCGAATAGCTTTGGGTCATTTAAAATTGAATATGACTGGCTACTCTATTTTGACCTCTAAAACGTCAGATTCATGAAATGACTATTTCACACAAAGTTATAAATCTCGATGTCTTTTTTCCAATATCGTAAGAATCGTATAAATCCAAGGTTGAAGTAAAAAGTTATGGCCAAAATATTACGACCAGCACATCGATGGTCACGATCTCGAGTTCGTGATTGCGAATTCAAGTTCATAATCGCGAGTTCAGACCCGAAACTTCAAGATGATGCAATCTATTATTCTTTTAAATAAAATAAGAGTAAAATTTAGTTTTAGGACTTAATAAATAATAATATAGATTTGCAATAATAATATATCATTATAATTTTAGTAGAAGGGTAAATTTCTAATTATCTAGATATATCAGATTCATAGTATCTTAAAGCTTAATTAGTTTTGCTTATTTTCTCTTTTATATTCGAGATGTCATTAATTGGGTTAGTTAAACAAGAATATGATTTAAATTTAATGTTTAATTAGTTTTAGATAAACATTAATATAAAATTACAGTTTTAATAAAAGAGTAAATTTCTAACTATATAAATTTAGAAATAAATAATCTCAATAAGTTATTATTCCAATTAAGTCGATCTATCAGATTTACAAATATTAGAGTTTAATTAATTTTATAAATTTAAAATAGGGTAAAATATTAAATATGAAAACCTAATAGAAAAGTATAATATTAAATAGTTAAACAAAGAAATTGTTTAATAAAAGAAACAAAAAATAAACCTGACTTACAAATCATTCAACTTTAGTAGAAAATAAAATATCAAATATGTAAATTTATCATATTTAAAAATATTCATATTTAGTTAGTATGTAAATTTAAGAAGAAGTAGACATATTAAATATGCAAACCTAATAGAAGGTAACATATTAATAGCCCAAAAAAAAAATTTATTTAAAAAGAGAAATAACATATAAATTCGACTTACAAAATATATAACTTTCAAGGGAAAACATAATATTAAATATATAGGTCTATTAATTTATGAGATATTATGATTTAAATAAGATTTTTAAAACATTCGATGTGTGATCGAATACATCCTACGCGACGAGATTTGAAAAGAACAAGATGGATTTATGGGTACCCACCTCTTGAAGCTTGAATGATAGATCAACGACGATTCAGATTGAAAGGATCGATGCCTAAGGCATCGATTCGTCTAAGTCTTGAGAGAGTACATAACTTTTAAAGTTCTATTTATAATGGTATAAAGTTTTAGGTCAACTCTAATTAACACTTTTATAAGATTTAATAACATAGAAGTTTTACACGGAAGAAGAATTCATACGTGACTTGAATAGATTGAGAAAGGTTTCATCTAGCGCTTTGTATAAGCACAAAGCAATTAGTATTTCTCTCCTGAAATTACAGTTATATCTTTTAACTTGTTTTATCACTTAAAACGAGAATAATTTTTTATATTTTTGTCTGAGATCGTCAAATTATATATCGTTGGAATCGTATCAACGATGGGTTTCAATATAAAACTTTAGCACCGTACATGGTGTAGTACATCATTTAACATCGTTACAATAAAATCCAAATATTCAGATTATTTCAGCTATGTAGAAAAGAGTAAAAACAAAAACAAAAGAGCAATTTGTCCATCTCTTTCTCGCTAGATTCCGACGATTCTACAGACGTTGAAGGGGTGGAAATGATAAAGGAACATGAGAGGAAGAGATTCAAAGTGGTGGTTTGGGTGAAGAGGTACCAGTCGCAACAAAGCCACTTAGCGAAGATGACTGAAATTAGTGTGAATGTAAGGAGAAATCCCTTTAAATCCACACAATAAATGTTAAGATCATGGACCTCGTATCAAACATTCAGCTCTCGATACCGCATAACACAAATACCAAAATATAGTTGTGAGTTTTATTTTTCTTTTTTTCATGTTGATTGCACGTAACAAGTCTCCAAAAGTAATGTGAGTTTTGTTTTTCTTCTTTTATGCGATAGTCATTCAGCCCGTACACATATGACATACAACAGCCAGGACGAGTATTGAATCCACGACCCACTCCTTCACATTGGAGGGAGCCCACTACATAGACTAATGCCTCTCTGGCGCCCGTAAATAAGATGTGCTTTTAGAGTTTTAATCGGTGCAAGGAGAGGTAATAAAACCGTTGCCATCACACTTTTTAAGCAATATGATTCATTTTTGGTTATCGTGCCTAGCTATCCAAATGGTTAGAATCAAATAAGCTATCATATTGATTTCAGCCTAAAAAAACATACATCATCAGACGATATTAACCATTTAATCCACCCTTCGATAAGAATTGTTGCGTATTTAGATATTAAACTGCCCATATTTGGTATGGATCTACTCATGGGCCTGGGTGAAGCACATGCAATGTTCTGCCATTTGATGGTGTAATCTATTAATGTGTGTAAACACGATCAAATCATATTATTAATTATTTTAATTCCTGCACACCATCACCAAACTCATCTCGACGACACCTAGCACATTAAACTCATCATATCATCCAGATCGTCCATTTGGAAGGGTTCCCAAGTAGATTGGTGGAACTGCAATGTTGCCAAGGATATTTGAAGTATGATGTTTTCTTCATCTTAAATCACATGTTGCAGATAGCTTTTCTATACAATCTAAAGCTAAATCCCAATGAACCAGTACCACCGAAAATGGTACCATGGGATGACCTGTTCACTGTCAAGAATGAATGGGGTCCGTTGGCCTATACCTAAGGTGTCAAGTCGGGTACCGGTATCGGATAGATTGATACAAATCGGCCAATACGTATCGGCCTATACCGAGTTGGCTTGGTGATTTTTTTTTTTTATTATAGGAGGTATTGGCCGATAGGGGATCATATCGGCCGAAACCAATACCTAAATTCGAGTTGATAACCGACACATAGTGGTTTGTTGAAAAACTAATACGTATCGCCGATACGTATCAATTTTGGCCGATTTTTAATGGATAGCTCTAAACACTCCCATGCATTCTCTGAAAGCGCCTATGTCGGACCCCTTAAAAATCATTAATTACGTTGAATCAAATGATGGAGATCGTGTTTCACCCAGATCTTCCTCAAAAAGGATCTTGAGATCATGTCTCACCTATTTGACGGTCAGTTTTTTATTCCGCATGTCACACATCCTCAAAATATGCCCTAAAATCACGTTTGAGTGTGATGTGTGCCCTTGCACACAAGGGACATTTTTGGGAGATCTGCACCATATGAAATCAAAAGCTTACCATTTAATAGGTGCGTAATGATCTCATGATCTACTGTATAAAAGATCGGGTTGAAACACGATCTCCATCATCAAATCCAAACCAATCAACGATTGATTTTAAATGAGTTGCACACGTTGGTGCTTTCAGAAAACGGGTCGCCGCCATCACAGCTACCCATTTTTAATAGCTTGCCTATACCAATTAAAGCAAAAGATGGATAATATAACAGCTTCCCTTCCTTTGGAACCTTGGATGACAAGAAAGTAAGTTGATGCAGTCAAATAATTGAATAAAGATGTATTTATCGACAAGCATCCCTCGTGGCACATCAATATTCACAACAGCCAAAGTCATAGACAAAGGACACCTATCCAATGATCACAACAAGTATACTCTTCAGGTTTTCTTTTTAGTTTTGTTTTTATTTAATCTTTCACGTCATCTAGAATTTTGTTGGATGACATCATGCAAAGCAGTTAATAGGTTGTTGTCGTCTTACTAAAAAAAAATGCCAAAAAAAATAAGGGTCACCAATAAAACATATGTAAATGTTCATATTACATAATATATATAAATACCTTACTATTGTATAAAAGTATAAATAATTTCTGTTAATTTTAATATTTTCATATTTTTAGTAACAAAGTATTCCTAAGCCAAAATATTCCTATAAGTTATTTCATCTACCCTTATCTTCTTTCTTATGTATCCCTATCCTTATTAATATATGAAAGCTAAAGTAGTTTCTCTTAATCTTTGTTTCCACACTTGTCCCTATATACACTCCTAAGTCATGACAATAAAGTTGTTTTTAGGTTAGCTCTTATAAGAGCAGAAGCAACTCTTTGCCTGTTCTCTGTCAGAGCAGATAAAATCTGAGATAGAACAGGCATAGAGCTGTTTTATCACTTAAAACAGCCTCCCGTCAGAGCTAATGACGCAAAAAGTTGTGTTACCAAATATAAAAATAGTTCTCTATCAGAGTCAAAAAGTGAAAGAGCTACTCTTTGCCCCAAAAGAGCTAACCCAAACGCAACCTAAAATTAAAATGGGTATCATTATTTACCATCCAAAAAATTGTAACTTCATCTCACCTCTTTCAGTCTGAATATATTGATCGCTTTGAATCATACGATGGAGATTATTTTTTGTCTCAATCTTCTATATAGTTGATCTTGACATCCTATTTGTATCATCAGGCGGTAAAACTTCTATTTCACTTGACACAACTAAAAAAGTGACTTTAAAATCATATGGCATACATTACTCTCAAACATGATTTTAATATCATTTTTTAAAAAACCAACGGTCTAATAATACTCTCATGATACCAAGATCATTTAGGTAAAAGATGGGGATAAAAAATGATCTCCATCTTCTAATTCAAAGCGGTCATTTCATACCTACTAGAGGATATTGGCAAGGTCACAATTTTAAGGGTTGCAAATACTGATACCCAAATAGAATCTCTTTTCCAATGGGAATACGTAAATAATGATATCCAAATAAGTTCTCTTTCTTTCCTTATTTTTAGCACCTTCAAAGAAACTCATAAAGTTAAGAAAATTAACAATTTTGCTATAAAAGTTATCTTTCCTTCCTTATTTTTAGCAACTTCAATGAAATCCACAAAGTTAGGAAAATTAACAATTTTGCCATAAAATATTTGACTTACTTTGAATTATGTGGCATAGATCACATAAAAATAGCCAAAAAATTAAATTTGAGCATGATGTATGTCATGTAAATTTAGGGTCATATTTTGTGATCTGCACCTTATGAAATAAAAAAATGATCGACTAATGGTAAGCCAATGATATCAAGATCTCTTATGTGGAAGATTGGGCCGAAAAATGATCTTCATCAACTAATATAAAGAGTCAATGTTTTTTTGCATAGGTGCCCTCTAAGATTCAGCGGGTGTTAATAAAGTTATCAAAATAATAATTTACTCGAAAGTTGAAACCCTCTGAGCCACAATTAATGTACCCCTGATCAAATCTTGTCATCTTACTTGATCGGATTACTTGCACTCATAAGTATGTTGGTCGTATGACTTAGGGGAGCACTTAACTTTATATGACTTAGGCAAACATATGATACTTCTACATAGGGCTCTCAACAGATTGACTTTTTTATTGGGCTAGGTACTAAACTTGGGTTATTCGGCTAAGTCAGGCATGAAATGTCAGACACAATCTATAGGTATGGTTGGGTCGGGTTAAGGAAAATTTTGATCAACTAAGCTCGAGTTACAAGATTTTATATAATAATTAATATTAATAATAAAAATAAAAAAAAAGTGTTTTCAACCAAGTCAAGTCAGGTGTCAGGTCGGGTTGGGCATATACACTCAACTCTTCAGATTAAGGTCGGGATAGGTGTCAGGTCGGGTTTGGTCGACTAAGCTCGAGTTACAAGATTTTATATAATAATTAATAATAGTAGTAATAGTAGTAGTAGTAGTAAAAATAATAATAATAATAATAATAATAATAATAATAATAATAGAGTGTTTTCAATCAGGTCAAATCAGGTGTCAAATCGGGTTGGGCATATACACTCGACTCTTCAAGTTAAGGTCAGAATAGGTGTCAGGTCGGGTTGAGCATATACCCTTGACCCTTCGAGAATTAGGTTGAATCAGGGTCACTATCAGGCCAGGTCAGGTCAGCATATGCCATTTACCAATAGGACAGTCAAAGCTTTAACACGACCCATTGGCAATCCTACTTTTAAGTTATAAATTATATCTTTATCTTTATTTTTTAATGTTATTTTAACATAAATATAATTTATATGATGATCATGTGAATCATGTGGCTTTAAAATGATGACATACATATGAAATTAAGGTTAGAGATTTTATATATGGGACACCATGTACTGATACATGGTGCAAGTGATTATTATACATCTTCTGTCATATTTTTCAGTTAAAATTTTAATTTTTGTACCATGTGTAATGCACATGTATTTTTATGAGATTTATAGTCAATGATTCTAAGTTTTTAACTATATAACCAATAAACCGATTGAATGTCAAATGACATGAGGTGGTCTGCCAATTGCATGAACCAAATTCTTGTATATGTTCCAAAAATTAGTAAGCTACATAACTCTTTGCCCTTTTGATGGTATGCCCATGATCATATTTTCGTGTGCCACACGGTTTCCAATTATTTTTTGGGATAAAAGATTAAAATGAAAATTGAACCGTTCTATTTACAATGATTGAAATTTTAATGGTACTATAACCGATAACCATTAACTATTGTGAATCAGAAGATAGAGATCGTTTGTCGCACAATCTTTCCCATAATGTATGAGATCATGAAAGTACTGACAATCAACTTTTTATTTCAGGTGTTGCACGTTTCAAAACGCGATCGAAAATCATGTTTGGGTATAATGTCTGTCACATGATTTTCAGTTACTATTTTGGGATGTGTGTCACGCAGATTAAAAATTGACTGTCTAATCGTATACCTTTTACTTCAAGATCATCATATAAAAGATCGAATAGGAAATCAATTTTGACTGACATCATAACCGAATACCATTGACTGTTTTGAATTAGACAATAACGGTCGTTTTCGTCCAAATCGTAGATCTTGAGATAATGAGTGTACTGACAGTTAATTTTTTATTGCACGTGGTACACATAAAACATCCCAAAAAGTGATCGAAAATCACATTTGAGTATAATGCGTGCCCCATAATTTTCAATCATTTTTTTGAGATGTATGCAATAGAAACCATAAATTGACCGTCTGATGGTACATCATTGATTTCAAGCTCCATTATGTGAAAGATTGAAAAGAAAATTGATCTCTATCATCTAGTTTACATTAGTTAATGATTTTTCGAATGTGGTGCACTTAGAAATCTGATTGGTATAATTAGAGTTATCCTTTAAAAGAAAGACTTGGTATTTGAAGGACTTATGTCAAGTGAAAACATCATCTTAGCCATCGGATTTGAAGGTCATATTCTAAATATGTTTAATGCAAAAAATTAGTATAAAATAAAATCTCTATTATATAATTCAAAGCAATCAAATATGGATGAGATGATGACCATTTATTGTGTTAAGTCATATGATAGAGATCGAAGATCTTTAAAATATGACATTTAAATCAGAAGAATTCGATGGTATCTTCACATTTATATTAACATGTGCAATGCACGTGCACTTTTACTAGTATATATAAAGTTCAACACCTATGAACACATTCGGGCAATGGTGGGGTCCAAAACCAATGCATTTCGGTGAAATCCCCGGCCAAAATTTTGAGATTTCAGTCAAAATTTTGATCCATGGTCATGTCCAACCAGGTTGAACCAGATTTTGAGTTCAACAACATCTCGAGCCCTTAGAAATAAGAGAATCTTGACTGCACATTATCCAATAAAGAGTGAATCATGAAAGTCAAGCTTCTCCCTTATCCAAGGGTTGGAGATGTGATTGACCAATTCAACCTGGTATGAACTATCATCTTCATGACTTGAATTGCTCAAAGCAAAGTGCAATGTAGCCTAATAGTCAACAGTCACAAGCGCACTGGTTGACGACTTGGGTATGCTCCCCAAGGTCGCGAGTTTTAGTAGGACTCCTACTCCTCTTCTGCTGTAAATAACAAGATGTCTCGAAAGGTGCATACTCTATAAAATACTCATAGCATGGTGGGCATCCCTTAGGTAATAGTCCAGGTGGTAAGATTGGGATACCTTCAGTTATCAAAAACAGAAAAACTGAAGTCACAAAATAATCAGTAAAGGCCCAGCCATGAAATAATCAAATATTGATCTGTCTCTTTTAATATATAGGGACAGATCTTGTCCCTTGGTCTCTAAAGGGACAAGGGGTGGCAGCTGACCATTGTGTTCCATCTTGTAAATGGTTCCTGCTGATTGCATCACCTTTTTTCGGATTCTCTGAGGCGGGGGGTCAGCCTAATTTGAATCCGGTGGCGCTACATCAGCACTGCCCTAAGTGCCAAACAGATCAACGGTCCATTTCAAAGATGAGACCTAATAGTCGAAAAAATTCATCTCTCGTGTAATAGCCATCCCCCTCTACAACTATAACCCTCTCTATAGTCGAGTCACGCCAATTGCCAACAAAGAGAATATATCAGCCCCTTCAATAGAAACACTATTTACCAACAACAATGTTCCAAAAAAACTACTATCGTCAAAGGGAACTGTATGCACCACAGTTCGATCATCCATCTCTGATTCTGACCTGCCATTGCCTTGGCACTGCTTGATTGGATATTCCCTACCACCGATATTTCTGATAATACTATTGGATCCATGTTTGAGAGTCATGTACTGTGCCTCTGTGGAGGTGGAGAGAACTGCGGTCTCACAAGCGATCCGCTGCCACCCTTTCTGTCTAGCATTTCCACATAATTTTCGTGCAATAGAATGAAACAATGAACCGATCCATCTTTTGGTCATTTTTTTTTTTACATGTACTGGGCATTGCAGAGCAATTGCAAGTGAGGGGAACCTTCGGAACGGACTCCACCACCGCCGTCATCGTAGCCACTGCTGGGGTGATGGTGGTGGTGGTGCCTTTTTCCTCTGGACAACGATGAAGAAGTGACTGCAAAGAGCTGTTGTTGCGGGTTGGGCGAGTACTTGGCTCCTCCGACCACCTCTAGAGAAGACGCAGAAGGGGGGATAATGGCTGAACCGCAGGGAATCAGTGATGGAGAAGACTCGGGTTTCCCATTTTGCCACTTTGAGACAGTGAGACCACCTGGCCTATAATGAGCCAGCTGAGCTGCCCACATCTGTTGTTGTTGTTGTTGTTGCTGTTGCTGCTGCTGCTGCTGCTGTTGTTGTTGTTGTTGGGTTGGTGCTCCATGACCACCCAAATGTGTCCCATAGTAAGGGTTGCCCAGATATTGTGGTGGTAGCTGCAACTGCACCTAATAACAACCCAGTATAGAAAATGCCACATCAATTGTTTGGCATGCCAAGCAAAAGCCAGAATCCTGATACATAAAAAATTAGGTATGCCTATCTACCAACAAATATATAATCATTGGAGAAGAGCAAAATAATACAAACCCAAAAAGTAGGAGCATCTGAATATAAATATATATAATTGGAATATTTGAAATTATTAGTGACTATGTTCTTAAGTTAAAAAAGTGCAGAAACCCAGATGCTCATTTTTATAGTTTGCTCATAGTCTCATACTATTTTTGGGATTTCCAGACCTCGAAGAGTCGGGTTAGATTTGATGTGGAACCCAATATATTGATATAATACCATTCGACATGCGCTAATCATGATTGACAGCAAATTAGAATTTACTAACCATGGGCAATTAAAAGTGAAAATAACCTCGCAAGATGGAAATAAAAACTGTCAGCACATCAATATATTGAACCCAATATATTGATGTACTGACAGGTTTTATTTCCAGAAAAGCTCCAATTTGTTCATCATCAAGAGAGAAAATACCTGTTGAGCTGCTACAGCAGCTAGCTGATCAGGATAAGGGGAGGAAAACCGATGGTGAGGGAGGGAGAAAGGCATAATCTGATGTTGTACAATTGAATGAAGGTAAGGAATATGAAGTTGTGAAGAGGACTCCAACCCGTTATTTCCAGAATTATTAGGCTCACAGCCGGCCGATAAAGAGAGAAAATTACACGTCTGCTAATTGTTAGAGAAACTCATATCAGAACAAGGAAATTCTTTGAAAGAAGGACGTGATGGGTGGATATAGAAAGTTGAAAGGTTACCTGCTTCTGCTGAGCATACATTCCAGACGCGGTTGAAGTCTGCTGATCTGGGAGAAGCCTTTTATCATTTAGGATTCCAATTCTTGCTTCATGCGGGTTCCTCTCCACAACAGAACCGTTTGTGCTGGAAGCTATAATATCGTTTGGAGCGTTTCTCATAGCTGCAATATCATTGGCCGCCGTAACACCTGATTTTGTTCCTTCTTTCAGTTTAGAATGACTGAGTTGACTGCCCTTTTTCTCTGTACTTTGGTAGGCGCGGATTAGGTGCGTTATATATACATGAGACGCACATCTTTTCCATGATCGCCTTTTATCAACTGCAGTCGGTGGAACCTACACAACCAATAAATGTTAACTCAAACAATTGAAAATAAACATGTGGTTCTGCTTCAAATTGAACTCAAGCAATTGATAAAGAAACCATGGAAGTTATGAGGAAGACATAACACAGTTTAGAGATTTCTCACTAACTAGGTAAAATCCATGAGATGTGAACAGAAAATCTAAAGAGAATTTCTTGTTAGATTGTTGAAGTGACAATTTATCAAACTACAGAATTACTCAAGTGTATGGTGAGCAAGATTCAGTGGAAAGGGATTGATTCCATACGCCTTATTCCCACCGTTGCATTATATTCTGTGAATTGATAGAATTTCATATTACATCAGGAACAGAACAGAGCTAAAACCTAGTGGCATCTGCTATGGAAACCAGTGAAATAGTCAGTTATTCTTTTAGGACAAAGCCTGAGCTTGACCAAGTCAAAAGCCAAATTTTAAATTGAGAATTGCTCTCTCGGAGAATAGATGAATGCAATCCTTATAAAACAAATCAATTTTGGCCGGAACTTTCCTAGTCATAACAAATATTTCATCAAACATTAAAAAAATCAAGGCAAAGACTCAGCACCAGTTTCTATGAATTTTAAAACGTCCTCTTATTGAAATAAAAAAACTATATTAATATAACAACAATTCTTTACCTTCTCCATTGACACATCCTTTCCAATAGAACAAGGTTCAGTGCCACCAGTTCCAGAGGCCAGCCAAGTTGCAGGTTTAGTAGAAGATGACCTGAGAACTAAATTTGCATAAGTTTGTGTCCTAAAAGCAAAATGTTTTGCATACAAGGAAAATAGAAAAATCTTGAGGAAGCAGAGGAAAAAGAAAAAAGAAAAATAAAATAAAATTCACCGTGTCAAGTGTTCAAGACCACCACATAACCCAGTAGGCAAGCCAGACCACAATTTTGGAGCTCCTTATGATTAGCATTAAAATATGGGAACATCAGAAGGCAAGAAACTAAATAATAAAGCAAACAATTGGCATGCTCTAAATATAGAAAGCATCCATCTCATGACAACAAATGATACCTTCCATATATGCAAGACAAGTACCGCTTCCTGTGTTCTCTGTAATCGGTGAAACTTCCTGTTTCGTTCCAACATCTGCAGCCTGAAATTAACCCAAATCCACCAATTCAGAGAAAAAATAAACAACTAAAAGAAAAAGTTGCAATAATTCATTTGCAAATGGAAAATGTGTTTCGAATCCAGACATAGGAGCACACCTGCCATGATCCATTCTCTGGTTTTCGCTCTTGAACGGCTTCTTTGGCCTGTGTTGGCTGCAGTATTCTGCAAGAAACCAAGTATAAAGAGACACCATTTAAGTGCTTCTTCCTCCTAATTAACAGCATATTAATGGCGTGTCAGCATCATCATCACATATGAAGCAGCCTTTTAGCCACGAAATCCCTTCAAAAGCTGCAGGGGCCTTGGATTTTATAAACACAACATTTGACAAGATTTGGTGGCCAAAGGGTACTTCATGACCTTAACCAAGGTAACAAAACTGGTATCGGTACTTGGAGGACCGATACGTATCGGCCAATACCGATATGTATCGTCCTGCGTTTAAAAAATAAAATAAAAATATAGGTATCGGGTAAGATATGGGCCCATATCGGCCAATATTTGATACCTTGACCTTAACTACCTCTTGATGCCTTCAATAAGTAAACTATTAAAGTGAAAAAAGGAAACCCACCCATTTCCTGGGTGAAATTCGGATGAAGCTGTTCTGGTGTTTAACGAGTACATAGTATCCCCCAGTGACATATTCTCTGTATTATCAATTTTAGGCAACAACCCGGTCCTTTGAAGATCTCCTTGGGAAGTACTGTTCAACTCCAGATCCAATTTCTGGCTCCGGGATCCAAGAGGCTGTTCTAAAACAGTGTGTTCCATAGCGGATTCGACTTTTACAGTTTGTTCAAGTGGCTCTTCTTCATGAGGAGGGAGATCCGTAGCTTCTGTGCCGGAGGGGATGTGCAGCAATTTTGTTGTACCGTTGTCTTCCGAATCTGCCCAATCAGAAAATCAATCGGGTTAGAACACGTTTAGAAAGAGCATAGGGTAGTAAGAATTGGAGCTCTTGCGGCTATCTATTTGCTTATATCAAAAGGCCCAATGAATTCGATTTTCCCTATTGGGCCAGGACATCTGAAGGCAAGTGTATTGTTTAGGGAAATTTTCAAAATAACCCAACTTTCACCCTGTCATCAAGAACACACCAAAACTATTGCTCCTATCTAATAGGCACCCAAAATACACATAAGTTCAACTAAACCCCTACCATCACCTTCCGTTAATATGCGAACGGAAATACTGAGTTTGCATACAGCACTTCAAAATAGCGTGCGTGGCATGCCAACGTAGGAGGAAGGACCAACGGTTCTTTGAGATTTTTCTTTTTTTTTTTTTTTACTTTTTTCAAACTTATTTTGGGAGCCAAGTCAAATCAACAGTCGTGCCTGTTAAATCGTCACCACGTTGGCATGCCACCCAAGCTATTTTGGGGCATTGTATGCCAACTCAGCATTTTCCATTCACATATTAACGGAGGGTGCCAGTAGGAGTTTAGTTCATGAACTTATGTGTACTTTGGGTGCCTATTAGATAGGAGCAATACTTTAGGTGCGTTATTGATGACGGGGTAAAAGTTCATGAGTTATTTTGAAATTTTCCCTAATAAAGAAGATTAGCTTCAAGAGAATGATTCAGAGTTCTTCCAGAGTGGAATCAAGCAAACTAACCTTCTGAAGCAGGCACAGAGCTCCCCCTTGTTTCCAGTAAAGGAGAAGAATTTGCTTCTGCCATTCTTTTATCCACGCCATTGCTCTTAGCTGGCTTGTTGTCAGGGAACATTCTAGCCAAAGCATACAAGGTCTCTATAACTTCTTCCTCATCTTTGGTAATTGCGGCATAGACAGACTTCCTTGAAGGTCTATCGAACCATCCTTGCTTCTGTGATAATAACCCAAAAGTTAGCTAACCAAAAACAATTCAGGATAAGAAAGTGATAACTTATGCATAGAGATGAAGCTACCACCATGTTCTGTTTGGATTTCTTTGCGCCATTGATGTGTGGCTCGGTTGCATCAGAGGGATGAAGGTGTTTCTTGGCATCTGGCAAAGGTGGTGAGATGGATTCGCGGTTGCGCTTGTTCATAGCTACAAAGGCAAAACCAAATTCTACCAATAAAAATATAAATAATATAAATAAATATTTAAATATTCCAAAAAAGATTAACTTTCTTCCTAAGCAAAAGGAAATTTTACAATCCTATTATCATAACCAAAACAATTAAGTAACAGAAACCAAATCTAAAAGGATGATCCTCAAATTTCGGCAAAAATTCTAAACCTACAATAAAGGAATCTACATTATCAACAAAAAAACAGGCACAGCGCTTTTTCTAAAAAATAATAATAATAAATAAATAAAATATAGAGAATCCAAAAAACAAAAAATACCGATCAACAATAACAATAATAATACTAATAATAAAATAAAGAGAATCCGAAAAACATATTGATTTTTACTTTTCTCAGCAAGAACAAACAACCCACTAGAAATTACAACAAAATACAATCTGAAAATACGGATCTTCACAGCCATCCAAAAAATATGATCAACTGATCAGGATATGAAACTCAAATAAAGAGCAAAAAAGGTCAAAAAGTAAGCGTACCAGACCGTAGTTTCCGAGGCACAGCAGCTGGATCGACGGCATTGTTACAGTCATCGGAAGCCTGAAAAGCCCTAAAATTAGAAAAATAAAATACAAAATTACAAATTAAAAAAAAAATACCCACAACCCACCTTTTTGTGAATCTTGAATCTCTTAGTACTACTCGAAAGGCGAATCTCTTCCTCTCCATCAGACCCATTACCCATCTCGCTGTCCTCGTTGCTCGAACTCGTTTTCCCCCTCACCACCTTCTCTTTCTTCGATCGTTCACAAAAATTAGCTTCTCCGCCATTCGATGATGCTACAAGAAAAAAAAAAATTGAAGGAAATTAAGATTAAGAGATAAAAACAAACAGAGAATTTGTTTTTTTCTCAATAAATTTGACAAATTTTTTTTTTTGGTTATTTATACCAACAACGAGCTTGTTGTTGTGTCCAGATGCCTTGGAGTGTCGCTTCGCAGGCGAGAACCGACTGCCACCTCCACGTTTCACCTCTCTAGCTTTGTCCATTTCTGGGCTAAGGACATCGATGATGGAGAGCAAATCGACGGGTGGAATTGGTCTCGAAACAAATCCTGAGCATCCCTTATTGAAGAACAAACAACAATCAGATAATGAGAAGCAAGCAATCCCTGTTTTGATTTATGGGTCTCTTTTATTTTCCTCTATAAGACTGAAAAGTGTAAGAAGAAGAAGGAAAGCGAGTTAAAAGGCGAGATTCTCGGTTACAGTGAATGAAAGAATCGCATGAGGAGGTTATTTTCTTTTGAGCTACGTACCGATTAAAAAACCTTTGGTTTGGGTTTTTTCTAAATAAAGAAGAATCTACCAGTTTATTAACAAATATCATTTTATCTCTCGATCTCTGAGTTAAAACGCTCCAAAGCAAGAGGAAGAGGATCGTTTTCGAGAGACATTTTTTAGAGCACAAAAAAAGAGAGAGAAAAAGTTACAAAAGAGATTGAAAAAAAAAAAAGAAAAGCGAGCATCCCGGTGTTCGGAAGAATCAGGTTCTTCACCAACTAAAGCAGATACAGATAAGGAGGGGGAGTGAGAAAGAAATCGAAAAATTAAAAATAAATTAAACCAAAAAATATAAAAATTTACCGGATCTCATCATCAATTAATAAATAATTAAATAATTAAATGGTGGAGTATCAGCAACAAATATGTTTACATAAAACAATTGAATCCTCACATGAATCCCCGAATTGACAAAGAAAAAAGAAAAAAACCAGAGCTCTCTCAATGAACAAAACAAAAAGAGATAAAGAACAGCTCATTTTATCCCAAATACTTCAGATCTCTACAAAACCAAATCAAAATGAGACAAACACACAAAACCCAGATGAAAAAACTAATAAAAAAAATAAAAATAAAAATAAAAATAAACAGATACAAAAAACCTTGCTAAAACTTTTATCTCCCTGAGAACATAAAAATCTACCACAAAAAAAAAAACACAGAGGGAAGTGAAAAACCTTAAAATGCTTAAATCTCGAAACCAATTGAGAACAAAACAATTTCACGCTAAATATCTAAGCTCCATTTCAGGAGTCTCCTCAACCAAATTTACTCACAGAGAAGGGAGAAAAAATCAACAAACAGAGCTTCCTCCTCCAAAATAGGATTTAAAAGCATCAGAAAACTGCCCTCTCTTTATATCATAACGAAGAAACCCCTCTGCTACTTCATTCCACAATCGACGGTCTACATCCACCACCTCACGGCAGCCGTCCGATCATTCTCCCAATTGTCGACAAAACTGTATCCCACCTGTCGGACACGTTGGACTTATGTACCTACTTCTGTAGCCAAACCTGCCAGCGTGGATTCTTTCCACGTCAACAGCCTGATTCTCCCATCGACGGTGAGGATCTGCTGTATGCAAATCTCCGCTTCCCTTGACCGTCAGATCACTTCCGTTTTGAGGACGTACCTTTTCCCTAGTCCATGCGGACAGTTAAGAGACCTGCCCTTTAAATCGAGTAACCGAAACCTAATTCCTTAATCAACGGTCGAGATTCGTTTCTCTTTTTAAGAGTGTAGATGGCGTCCCCTTGGCAAGAAGTCTGAATGTTAGAATTATATATGGTACAGCTCGCCTTCTTAGCGGTGCTTTTGTTCTGCCTTATCCCGTGCATAACAAACAATGTGACTCCTCCACATCGCCCTTTTTGTCTCTTAGTGGATATCGCCTGTAAGGCTGATATATTTTAATAATATATATGCGATTCTTATTGCCATACATTCTGACATGTCATGAAACTTATGTGTATTTTTATAATATATATAACAGTTATCCTATTTTCTTGTTTTCTTCGATTTTTTTGGCTTTTCTCCTGACTTGAAATTTTGTTATTCTTGTTAATTTTAATTTTTATTGAGCCTCTGAATTATGAAATTGAGCAAATAGGTTTGTTGTCACCTAGTACATGTTTATGACAAGAGACCCTTCTAAAAGGCCAAAAGGAGAATTTTTCACCACTTACTGTTTTTTGTTTGCTTAAAAGCAAAAAATTTTAAATAAATATGTATTTTAACTTACCAAAGAAACGGGAGATAGAAAAGGTTGAATCAAATTTGAATGAAAAACACATATTTTTTTACATCTAGGGTATTATTGATACTTATAGCTTACTAATAAAAGTGCACGTGAGTTGCACATGGTAATATAAATATAAAGATACCATCGAATTTCTCTTATTTAAATATCATATGACTTAACATAATAAATAATCATCATCTCATCTATATTTGACTGCTTTGAATTATATAATAGAGATTTTATTTTATAGGGTCAAGGGTATATGCCGAACCCGACCTTAACCTGAAAAGTCGAGTATATATACCCAACCTGACCTGACACTTGATTTGACCTGATTGAAAACACTCTATTTTATTATTATTATTATTACTACTACTACTATTAACTGAAAAATGTATTAATACATGATATCAAAATGGTGTCCTATATATAAAATCTTTAACCTTAATTTTATATGCATGCCATCATTTTAAAATCACATGTTTCACATGATCATCATATAAATCATATTTATGTTAAAATAATATTAAAAAATAAAAATAAACATATAATTTATAACTTAAAAGTGGGGTTGCCAATGGATCGTATTAAAGGTTTAACTGTCCGATTGGTAAATGGCATATGCTGACCTGACCTGACCTGATTGTGCACCTTGATTCGACCTAATACTCGAAGGGTTAAGGGTATATGCCCAACCTGACCTGACACCTATCCCGACCTTAACCTGAAGAGTCGAGTGTATATGCCCAACCCGACCTGACACCTAATTTGACCTAATTAAAAATACTCTATTTTATTATTATTATTATTATTATTATTATTATTATTATTATTATTGTTATTATTATTATTATTATTATTATTATTACTACTACTGCTGCTGCTGCTACTATTAATTATTATATAAAATCGTGCAACTCGAGCTTCGTCCATCAAACCCGACCTGACACATATCCCAACCTTAACTTAAAGGGTCGAGTGTATATGCCCAATCCGGTCTGACACCTGACTTGACCTGGTTGAAAACACTCTATTTTATTATTATTATTATTATTATTATTTATTATTATATAAAATCTTATAACTTGAGCTTAGTCGACCAAATTTTTTCTTAATTATACCCAACCATACCTATAGATTATGTCTGACACTTCATGCCTGACTTAGCCAAATAACCCAAGTTTAGTACCTAGCCCAATAAAAAAGTCGATCTGTTGAGAGTCCTACGTAGAAGTATCATATGTTTGTCTAAGTCATATAAAGTTAAGTGCTCTCCTAAGTCTTACGACCAACATACATATGAGTACAAGTTTTGGGCCAAAATTTGAATCCGATTGGGTAAGATGACAAGATTTGGTCAGGGGTACATTAATCGTGACTTGGAGGATTTCAACTTTCCAGTAAATTATTATTTTGGTAGTTTTATTAACACCCGTGGAATCTTAGAGGGCACCTATGCCAAAAATCATTGACTTTTTGTATTAGTTGATGGAGATCATTTTTCGGCCCAATCTTCAACATAAGGGATCTTGATATTATTGCCTTATCATTAGACGATCATTTTTTTATTTTAAAAGGTGCAGATCCTAAAATATAGCCCTAAACTTACATGACATACATCATACTCAAATTTATTTTTTGGGCTATTTTTATGTGATTTATGCCACATAATTCAAAGCAAGTCAAATATTTTATGGTAAAATTGTTAATTCTCTTAACTTTGTGAATTTCTTTGAAGGTGCTAAAATAAGGAAGAAAAAATAACTTTTATAGCAAAATTGTTAATTCTCTTAACTTTATGGGTTTCTTTGGATGTACTAAAAATAAGGAAAGAAAGGGAACTTATTTGGATACTATTATTTACATATTCTCATTGAAAAAGAGATTCTATTTGGGTATCATTATTTGCAACCTTTAAAATTGTGACCTCGTCAATATCCTCTAGTAAGTATGAAATGACCGCTTTGAATTAGAAGATAGAGATTATTTTTTATCCTCATCTTCTACCTAAATGATCTTGGTATCATGGGAGTATTATTAGACCGTCGATTTTTTAAAAAATAATATTAAAATCATGTTTGAGAGTGATGTATGTCATTTGATTTTAAAGTCACTTTTTTTATTGTGTTTCAAGTGAAATAAAAATTTTACCGTCTGATAATACAAAAAAGATGTCAAGATCAATTATATAGAAAATTGAGACGAAAAATAATCTCCATCGTATGATTCAAAGCGAACAATATATTTAGACTGAAAGAGGTGAGATGAAGTTACAATTTTTTGAATGATAAATAATGATACCCATTTTAATTTTATTGTCATGGCTTAGATTGTATATAGGGGCAAGTGTGGAAATAAAGATTGAGAGAAACTATTTTAACTTTCATATAGTAATAAGGATAGAGATACATAAGGAAAAAAATAAGGGTAGATGGAGTAGCTTAGGGGTATTTTGTTACTGAAAATATGAAAATACTAAAAGTGACATAAATTATTTGCACTTTTATATAGTAGTAAAGATAAGCATGATTTTAAATATCTTCCATTCAGCTTTTTGGCTTTGATCACATAAGTCAAATAACGATTTATATTGGACCATATCGGCCCATAGCAGATCATCTTGGCTGATATATATATATATATATTACTCCACTTGTTTTATAAAAAAATTATATGATTATATATTTTTAATTTTAAAAACGTAGACTCAGACTGATATTTCGATATATATGAGAGTATTCCCAATTTTGTGATATATATATATATATATATATATATATATATATATATATATATATATATATATTAATCGGAGTTTACATCCAAGAAATTTAAAACAAATATATGGGGCATTTCGGCTTGATCTCAAGTAGAATATGGTGAATTTTTTTTAATAATTTTAAAACAGTGAAAAAACATCTAAATAATTTAAAATAATAAAAACTTTATGAATTATTTTATAGCATAGTTATATTTGCACTCACTAGATTATGGGGACCTACTTTTGAAAACTATTGACAGCTTTGTATAAGACTATAGATATCTACCTCCAAGCCCACCAATGGATCTTGAGATCATGGGAATACCATCACGCGGTTAATTTTTATTTCATGTGGCACAAATTTTTAAAAAAGCATTTTAATCATGATTATAGGGCCACTTTTTGAAATATGTGCCAATTAGAATTAGAAATGATTGTTTGATAGTACACTCATGGTCTCCAAATTTATTGTGTAAAAGATTGTGTGAAAAGTAATCTCCATCATCTGATTCAAAACAATCAATAATTTTTAAATATAATTTTTAATCTTATATTTAGTTCATTTCAAATGCATACTGAGTATAGCTCGATATTATTTATTCAATTTTTTTTAGGTGGGCACTATAGCTCGATGTCTATTTCATGTTAGCAATGTCAAATACATATAGGTCGATATCCATGAGCGTAGCAACAGAGCATTTACTTGCGCAAGAGATGTAGTCCTTGCAGATAATATAAAAGAAAGACCTTATACTAGACTTATGTCATGTGAAAACAGTATCTAGGTGAGTATTCTAATTTGAAGGTTGTGATCTAATTCACACCAAACCTCATCTTTATCATACGATGGAATACAATCAAATGCCACTATCTAATTAAACACACAACTTTGTTAAATGATATGATAGAAATTGAATCTTGTGTCAATCTTTTAGGCTCTAGATATTTAGATCATGATCTTTAAATCAAGTGGCTTAGATGATATTTTTACGTGACACAAGCCCTTAAAATATCAACTATTTTTTTTAGATTAGTGTTACGATCATAACACTTTATGTTATAGCCACCTTATGAAAAGAAAGGAAAAAATCTTGTTTCGAATCAAATGATGATGGAGATCATTTTTCGTTCCAATCTTTCACGTTCCAATCTTTCACACAGTAGATCATTAGATCAGGGGCCTATCATTAGGCGGTCAAATGTTGATTCCACGTGGCCCGCATCTCCAAAAGTGAACATAAACTCATATTTGATGGTACTTTGTGATTACGTTCACTTTTTAGGATGTGTGCCATGTGTAGGGCTACAACAGAGCCAAGCTAGCTTGGCAGCTCGATTTAGCTAAGCCCGAAAATGTAATTTTTTGCTCTCTTAAGCTCAGCTCAAGAGTCAGAGCAGAGCTTTTTATTTAAAGCTCGATTGACATAAAGTCGAGCTAGAGCTGAGCTACGATAGCTCGGTTTGGCCTGACTCGGTTTCCTCAATAGTATATGATAAAATATATTAAATATAATTTTAAAGTTTGCTTCTTTTTTTTTTCTCTTTCTCTCTCTATCTCTGCAACCATTAAAGTTTTTTCTCACTCTTTTCAATGAACAACCACTAGTATGGCAATTGATCAATCAATCAATACCTGCGATCAACACCTATGCTTTTAATCAATATTTATCACATTAAATTTAAACATATTTTTACTTTTTAAATTTAAACATATTTTTCTCCAATCGATCCGTTAAATCTAAAAGGACTAAGAGATTAAAAGATATTAGGATTTTCATATATAAATTTTATTAAAGTTTTCATCTATTAAAAAAAAAAAAAAATGTTTAAAACAACATTAGGAAAAAAAATTATAATAAAACTTATTTAGCTCGAAGTTCGACTATGTCCGACTCAAGCTCGATAGAGTTAAGCTAAAGCTCGGACTTTTTTGGCTCGAAAGGTCTAGAGCCAAGCTCCAGCTCAACTCGTATAAGGTAGAGCCGAGCTAGAGTTGACCCAAGCTTAGGCTTGGTCCGACTCTGTTGCAGCCCTAGTCATGTGGAATAACCATCTAACTGTATGATGGTTGGCTCATGATCTGAAGATCTATTTTGAGAAAGATTTGACAAAAAATGATTTCTATTGTATGATTCAAAGTATTCAATAAATTTTTCCTTTGTTTTAGTGAGTGAGGGGGCTCTAACATAAAGTGAGATGATAGGGACATGGTTATATTGTGAGCAGATTTTATGCAGACAAAGTGCAGGCTACTGATGTAGCGATATAATTGACTACAAGTGAGGTGGGATTCAATTAATGCAGGTCAGACTTAATCACATCGGGCTATATAAGCTGCTTGCACTTTATCCTCAACAGCAGCTTAGTCACGTCGCGCAAATCAGTCGGCGTGCACTTCGTCCTAATCTGCCCTCTATTTATTCGCCATTCTTTTAAGCCATCTTCAAGGGCCGATTCTCGTGTGCACGTAATGGCACCTTTCAAGCCATCATGTTTATATTTAAATAAATAAAAAGATAATATAAAGAATAAAAACATGCGGCGGGTTTTTTCAGTAACGAGTAAAAGATCATAAGTAAATCGGCGATTATTTTGGGGATCGTAAGAAGATGGACGGTGTCAGGGGTTTCTATGATATGATTTTCTAGCACCTTGGCGTCTTTGGAGTCACGTTTGATGCGTGAGCAGCGACTGGTTTCACGAAAGCACGACTCGGAGAGCTGTGGTGGTATATGACTTTTGAGGGGGCACTGTTTCCAGAGATCGGGACGGCTAAAAAGTTAATCTTGATTATTATTACACTCTAACCTTCCAGGAAAGGGTTAATGGCTCTTAACCGACATTTGAACACTAAATATTATTTAAATTATTTTATATCATTAAAATATTATGTTTTATTTCACACTATTTAAGTAAGATTTATTATTGTAACATGCGGCACAGATTTATGATCAATCTAAATTGCCCAAGTGATAATCTATCATTGAAATATATCTCTGTCCTATGAAACATGCTAATAAGTGAATGTGAACCATCCGATTGATGGACTTTAATTCAACCATTAAAATTAAAAATAATGATTGAAATTACAGTTAATAGATCAAATGATTTAAATTTCCTTAAAACACCATTTTTGAATATGTTGCACTGTAACCTATGATCTATCACTTTGATGGTTTGGATCATCCACATCTCAAACTATTGATAGTGTAAGATCATTTAAACACCACTTTGCTGCTTAAATATATGTCAGGACTCAGGAGAGTGGGTCCCTTTAGGAAAAGGTCTTTGTGGATTGATTATTTTTAAGGTTGGTGTTACTACCACACCAATTCATATTATATCGACCTCACTTAAATAAAGGAAAAATTTGTTGATTACTTTAAACAAGAAAACGGAGATTACTTTTGTCCCAATCTTTCACACAAACAATCCTGAGATCATAACCCTAATATTATAGGGTCAAATGCTGATTTCACGTGGCACACATCTACAAAAGTGAATGTGATTGAAATATACATCCAACATGATCACACCCACTTTTTGGGATGTGTGCCACATAGAGTCAACATCTGGCCATCTGATAGATCGCTCATAATATCAAGATCATTTTATAGAAGATTGGGATGAAAAAGATCTCCATCATCTGATTTAGAGCAATCAACGAAAATTTCCTTTGTTTCAGTGAGGTGTTATAACATGAATTGGTGTGGTAGTAACACCAGCCATTTGTAATCTCTCTGATGATTGAGATGTTTTTTTCTATAAATCAAAGCATCATTGACTCTAAACCTCAGTCGCTTTCCATCAAGTGCTACCACTTAATGAAATATATTTTTACGTACAAAATTGTGACCTCACATAATGGACTACCAACCAAGGATCAAAATTTTGGGTTTCATTTCGATTTCGGAGGGGTTCGAAACCGAAATTTTGGACTGAAATTTCGGCCGATAATTTGACCGAAAATTTTATTCCCATATACTATATGACCAAAATTTCAGTCCCAAATTATCATTTCGATGGGGATCACAATCGATAATTTCGGCTGAAATTTCAATCATTTCAACCGAAATTTTGATCCTTGCTACCAACTGAATTAATAGTACAATAAATGAAGTTATTGTTTTTTTATACGAAATGAAGTTATTAAGCTAGAGAGGTTTTGGTCATTTCAATGAGAAGGCATGTTTATGACACTGGCCGATTACATCAAGAAAGCTAGAGCTGTCAACGGGCCGGGTCGACTTGATACCTGACCTGAGCCGAAATTTTACCTGGCATATAACCTGATCCATTGGGTCGAGTGAGGCATGAGACATCCGATCTAACCTTCGTGACTGGCCCACTAAGAGGTTGGGTCGGGTCGCCCTGACCAAATATCTTATGTATCTAAAATATGGAAAATAGGGGATTTTATTGGGTCGGGCGGTTCAGGTTGGGTCTAAGGCACCACCTAGGCAGATCAGCTTGGGTGCACCATAGGAAGGTGTCGAGCATATGCCATTTTCTCATTGGGCAACCAAAATTATGGCCTAATCTCACGTGACTAGACTCGTTGACAGCTCTAAATAGCACCCCTGGGAGGCATATTTTATGCACACATAGTTTTACCAATCCGATTTTTGTCCAAGTGATTGGAGACCATATGTAGGGCTGTCAAGGGATCAGGTCCGCCCATTATCTGACTCGCCTAACCCAATTTTTGATCCACCAATGGCACATAAATTGGACCATCATACCCGAACTTCAGATCGGGTCGGTTTAACTCAAAGAGGGGATTAGACAAAAATCGGATAGAATAGTTTAGGTGATTTTGAACCAAGTTAGGTGCACTGTTAGGTCCGATTAAGTCGGGCCGAAAGTTTACTTTGTAAATAGTACAAGGATATATGCCTAACTCAACCCAACACAACCAATTACTATCTCATGTAAACTATACTTGGACCAAATATATACTTATCCGAAGATCAGCCCCATCCAATTGAGCACTTCCATATAGACCCTACATTATTTTTGAGCAATGGTCCATAATCGAATCGAACGATTAGAATCATTTGACCAGCACTCATTTTAAGATGATTAACTTGAAGTATGCCATGCCCTTTAATCTTTTTTTAATAAGATCGTCTGCCAATCCGTTGTCTCTTACCTTTCTATACATATAGTTTCATTTTGGACTTGGGCATGTAGCACAATGGAACGTTGGCAGTGTTGCATCCTCAGGTTGCGGATTTGAGTCTAGAATACCGATCCCAAAAAAATCAAAAAAGAATAAAAACATATGATTTCGTTATAGAGCCTATAGGATGATCATTTAGATTAAATTTATACCAAATTGTATCTACAGTGGGATTAAGAGCCTGAAAGTGTGAGTGTGACAAAATGACAGGCTATCTTGTGATTAAATAAATCTATTTTAACAAAGAGTTAGTCTATAATGATTGTCAATCAATCATCAATCATGGGTGAACATGGCAATCCACGCTCTTAGACTGACTCCATGATATATACATACTTCTATGCAATGGGAGTCCGTACATGTCATGTAATCATACCGAAATCGAATCGGACCGAAACCCGATACAAATTGAACCGAATCCCAATTCGGTTCGGTTTTGGTTTGGATGAATTGCAACTGAAAATCGAGGAAGTAGGTTGAGTAAATAAAAAAAGCCATAAAATAGATATTTTACCTAAACCGAACCGAATCGAATCAGTTTTAGTTTTGAGTTGAGAAAAAAAATTGAACCGAACCGAATAGATTTTGGCTCGGTTTCAGTTACTGCCAACTCTCTCCGTCAGCCTACAAGGTTAAATCTTAGTACACATGAAATTTTCTAATATCCACCGTAAACAGCAGACCTCTAACACCTGTCCATCACGGCCATCAACACCAGACGGGCTAAGTATTGAAAAGTTTCAAATGTTATGTACTTACTAAAAGTCTTATCGGTTACTCAAACAATTAATAGAATAAATTACCAGGGAAAATAGTGCACGAACAAATTTCCCTTTGAATTAAAAAAAAAACCACTAACCTAGAAAGTACATCTGTCAATACAATTACACTATCTGATCATTGATTTTTATGTGAATCATTGAAAGAATATTCAGAACCATCAATATTAGGGTAATATAGATTGGATACTTCAAATCCCTAATGATATCTATTTAGCGCAAATACAACCCCAAATTCTTCCCTCTCAACCCGACTTTCACACGCTTGAATCATTGATTACTTTGAACTTGATGGTGGAGATCATTTTTCGCCTCAAGTTTCCCCACAATGGATCTTGATATCATGTGTCTAACATCCGACAATCATAATTTTGATCTTACATGATGCACATCTTGAAAAGTGAACATGATCATAGGCATACATCAATCGTAGTTCTTAGATCACTTTTTGAGATGTATCCATGTGAAATCAAAATTTAACCATCCAATGGTAGAATCATGATCTCAAAATCCCTTGTGTGAAAGATTTGAGCAAAAAATTATCTCTACCATCTATCATCTGATTCAAAGTAATCTTTAATCTAAGAAAGTAGAAAGAACAATGCGTTGAAAATAAAAGTACCCATTCTCATATCCCATTAGGGCTTTAATTTAATAAGATTGAGTGGATGAATGGAAATCGATCACTTTGGATTCACGTGTGTCTACCCATATTTGTGGTGTAAAGATGACCTACACAAATGGTAGGGGGTTCGCAAAAGTTGCAAACGGGTCCGGGTGAACCCACCAATTTTGGGGTAAAATCTCAAATTATTGGGTTAGGTTGGATTGGAAATTTAATAAATGGGTAGAGTTGGGGGTAAACCCTAATAGGATCGGGTTGACCTCAACTTAGATCATGATGCACCTACCAAATTTATGGTTTGGGGTAGCTCTATTCTCACCTACCAAATTATTAAGAACACCCACTTAAAGTCATGGACTGCTTTGAATCACATGATAGAAAATTATTTTTCATCTCAATCTTTCACACAAAGGATCTTGAGACCATGAGTGTACTATAAGACGGTCAGTTTTCGATATCATGTTACACATCCCAAAAAGTGTCATAAAAAATCATGTGGAACACATTACATTCAAATGTGATTTCCAGGTCACTTTTTCATGTGTGCCACATGAAATTCAAAATAACTGTATGATGATACACCCATGTTCTCCCAAATCTATTGTGTGAGATTGAGATGAAATGACCACCATCCTCTAATTTAAAGTAGTCAATATTTTTTAACATAGGTGCCCTTAGTAATCCAGCAGGTGTGAAGAGAGTTACCCTTATGTGTGCGTAGCAGGTGTCATACAACTTGCATTATAAATTTTGAAGCACCCCCACGCTTGCCTGCATGGATTAAATAAGGCCCAAGGATGAAATAGCAGGCCACCTATAATGTTAACCACTAAGAGCAAGCATGCTTGCAAGCTTTCCACAGCTAACGTCTTCAACAATGGAATTTGTATAAGACAAGGATGAAAATAGCGGTTTCATTTTTAGTTTCGGACATTACCGAAATAAAAAAATTGAACCGAAATTTTGGCTCATAATTTCCCCCCATACTTTTTTTGATCGAAATTTCGGGTTAAAATTTTGTTTCGGTGAGGACCCCAAAATTATGACCCATGGTATAAGATATTAAGGCTGTGTACCGGTGACCGCACCCCACTCTCTATTTCATACATTGGTACGATCTCTTTATCATCTCGTTCTGGCAATGTTCTTCATCTCAATGATGCTATGTTGCTTCCTAAAGTCAGTCTCTCAAAAAATGGGATCGGTTGGACAACTTTTTGATGATCGCCAAAGCTATGGCATCTTTACTCCGACTTCCTGTGTGTTGTGAAGGATCTACACACGCATAATGCAATAGCTATAGGGTGCCGCCCGTAGCCAACCCATATATTCTTTAGACCTTGATTCTCCTCTGATTTATTTGTGGCTTCTTCATAACAAAGAGCTTCCTGATCTTTGGCAACTAAGGGCTAAGAGATTGAGAAGAATTGGAAGAAGACAAAAGAGGGGCTAGTCTTTGAAATAGGAAAAACAGCCACCTTTAAAAGAGCATGATTTTTTATGCTCTTTTAAAGAGAAATGTTTTTATTTTACATTAATAAAGTTCATTTTCGTAAAGATTGATTAGATTAATCATATAATAAATAGAAAATTATTTTATGGTGCATCATACTCTTTGCATCACATGTGGGGATGGAGATTCGGTTAACTAAATCGAAATCTGTTCTGTTTCGGTTTCGGTTCTTTCCTCTTCTATTTTTTTAAAAATTCCGAAACTGAAACCTAGACCAAATCGAAACGAAAGGAATTGATTCGATTCAATTCGATTTCAATGTTTGTAGATTTTCTATACATATTTTTTGTTTTCATTTTAATGTTTTTCAGTTTTCTAAATCTACTTACTTTGCTTTTGATTTCTGCCACCCAAAATCAAAACCGAATCTTGATTCGATTTTGATCTGATTCGGGTCGCTGATTTTCCATCGTTTTCGATTTTCAGTTCCAGACTTTCTTCCCTGATCACATGACACGCTTCCATCACAATAACACACTTTTATCACAATTTAATTAGAAAGGACAAAAAAAATAGACGTGAGAGTGTTTCCGAAGTTGAAGTTGGTATAACATGCATGCATGACTACCTTCAAGTTCACAAGACACTGTCGGAACATATTTTGCATAAGATACCTTTTATTTATGACTCTAGATTTCTTTTAATTATAATGTGCTAAAATTGTTGACTATTTTAAATCAAATGATAGTGAATATTTTTTATCCTGATCTTATAGCCTTACAGGCAAACAGTCAATTATTTATTTCGTGGTGGCACACATATAAAAAAGTGAAACTGATTATGAGCAAATATTAGATATGGTTCTCGGATAACTTTTTTGGATGTGTGCTACATGGAATTAAAATTTGACCATCTAATAATAGGACCATTATCTCAAGATCCATTAGTCGAAAATTGGGATGAAAATAATCAATGATTTTAACACTGGGCTTAGAAGAAAGAATCTTTTGTTGGAGAGGTAGCCTTTGCATATGTTTAAACTTTAAAATTTAAACGTATCCCATGGCTCTTAAATGGAAGGACTGAGATTGATCAATATACTTTTGGTCATACATGGCCATGCATACCAAATAGGAAGCTCACAAATTAATCAATGATCTCATAATAAATTATCAAATATGAACGCAAAATAGAAGAAAATCAACCATAAACACACAAAAGATAATATTTATGTAGTTCAACAATATGCCCACATTTACGGGCAGCGATAATCCACTATATTGATGATCATACAAGAATACAAGAACACTCAAGTCTCATCAAAGCTCTCCTCAAAACCCTTAGATAGGTTTTCCCAAGTTTTACAATGATATCCCTCACTCATAAAGGCTATCTAATTCGTCAATGAGCTTTTCTTTATATAGAAGTCCCAAGTCCTACTTCTAATCTAAGAGAAATTGCTTAAATCTCGAAGTCGGCACGTATCTTGACGTCGCAGGTCACTCGAGCGAGAATCAAAAGTCGCTCAAGCGACTTACACCCGAAACTTTTCCTTTTAAGCCGTGCCCCGGTCGCTCGAGCGAAGTCTAAAATCGCTCGAGCGACTTTAACCCAGCCTTGAGGAGCCACAACTCGCCAGAGCGGATTTGGTTCCCACTTGAGCGACTTAAAAGGTTAGAACCTATTTAACAAATTAAGCCTTAGAGATAGGGCTCTCAATGGCTTGGCCACACCCGGATTTTGGCTCTCACCCGACCCGAAAAAAGTGATACTTTCTATTAAGCAAACTCAGCCTGGAATCTGGACCGAGCTAAACATGTTGTAACCCGAATCAATCCAAGCGGGGGTTGGGTTGAGTGTTCCAACACCCAGTCCATATATATATATATATATATATATATATATATATATATATATATATATATATATATATATATATATATATATAAGAGCTTTTCTCTTTAGAGCTTGGCTCGAGAGTCGAGCCGAGCTGGACAGTTTGTAGCTCGAATGAGCATAGCCGACTCGGCTCTATGGTTCGATTTATAATATTTTATATATATATATATATATATATATATATATATATATATATATATATATAAAATAATTAACTTTGAGAGGTCTATTTTTCCCTTCAAAGTAGCCGTTTAAGTTTATCCAACAGTTACTTTGAGGGGTAAAATATAAACTTTTCCCCCCCACTTGCCCTAATTTTCACTTTATATATTATATGGTACCCATTGTTACTCCTACCCGCAGTTCTCAATATCACCTCCGTTTGAGAGGAAATTGAGATGACTAGTGATGTAATGTCCCAAAAAATTTCGACCTTTAAAATAATTACCACGGGGGTGCGTGCTTGTTAGATCACGTGCCTGACCCTGGGAAAAGTTGTATAGGTCTTGAAGGTCAGGGATTGAGTGAAACTGGAAGTGGGTCAGCTATGTGTAAGCCTTAGGTGAGTTAGATATAACAAATGTGTATGTTGGTGTTCAACACCCAATTTCAGGACTGTTATCAGAAAGAAGGAAAGAGAAGTTAATTTTCTTGTTTAGGTTGGTGAGTGATTTGTGAAGAGAGAGAAGAAAAGTAAAGAAGAGAATAATTTATGAGAGTTGTGTGATCCTGTGTGCACAAGGGGTTGGAGCTACGCATTAAATTCGGTGTGGGATCGCGCGAAATTCAGAAAATCCTAGCTGCCAAACCTTAGCTTGGAATGTGAAGTTTGGGATTGACAAATCGATCGATCCGAAAGGTAAAACTTATGTGAATTTTATGATGAGTGTGTAAAGTGATTGTGTGTAGTCTAAATGTGTAGTTGAGTGAAGAAAATTTGAAGGGAAAAGAGAAAATAGACAGAAAATAGGATTGTGATGAACAAACCCTAGCTAGGTGAAAACTAGCGTGAACCGACCGGTCGAATTGGAAATCGACCAATCGATTTCATTATGAGATGGACTTGTACGAACCAAGAGTGATTCCGACCGATTGAATTTAATTCGAGCGATCGATTTTGAAAAATCGATTGGTCAAAATAGATTCGACCGGTCGATTTTCACGAAAGAGGAAGGTTAAAAATTATAGTTTTGGGATGCGACCCGTCGATTTTGGAGATTCGACCGGTCGGTTTGGGTGTGAAAGGAGGGTCTGGTTTCCTGAGGGAGACCGATTGGTTGAATTCTTAATTCGATTGGTCGATTTTGGAAACCGACCGATCGATTTGGGATTCAACCAGTCAATTTTTGACAGTTAAAACTGTCTTCTATTTTGGTTTTGGGGACTTTGGGGACATGGTGTATCTCCCTGTTTTATGTCATTTCTGACATTCCGATAAGGAAATTGTGTATGTTAGGTGTGACCCGAACTTAGAGTGGATGTGAAGCAAGCTTAAACTATGGAAGCTTAAAGGCTTAGCGTGAGGTAAGAAAAACTATTTAACATGTGTATTTGATTTCAGCAGACATGTGCGTAGTAATGTGATGTGTATGTGATTTACGAACACATTTTAGTATGAATTTACCATGCTTTTGAATATGTACCATTTGACACGTGTGAATGATCACTAAGACAAATCATGTGTGTGTGCATTGCAAATTTTGATAAGTATGCTTGTGCTCTCGACAAGAAACTCAGATATATGTATGTGAATGTGACATCAGGTTATATGAACATATGTGTAGGTGTACACTTCAAGAACTTCGAAACTATTATGTTTATCAAAATTTTACGGTGAATAACTACATGTAGTTTTACCACTTTGGTTTAAGCTTTTATGTGAATACCTGACCAACAAGGCGGTATAACCGTGACTGACGCGGCGGGATATCTGCGACCGATACAATGGGATATCCGTACAACTTGTGCTCCGGTCCGACGGGATCCGATCTTCGATTACCATATGAGGTAATATTTCGTCCGACAAGTCTCTCCATTCCCGAGGGCTTGTATGTATGTGCAAAGGGTGCAATTGAATGACAATGGTGGGTATTCCATCGGGGCTCGACACTATTCTGATCGAGGAATTATTTAAGTGAATGTTTTAAGAGTGTGAATTAAGAAAAGTGTTTTGAATAATGATAAGCGCAATTATGAAATGTGCATCTTTTATCAGTTTTCGTCAAATTAAAAAAATGTATTTATATCATGTGTTTCTTTCTAGTAAGATATGAAATATGCAATATCCTAAAAGATATGTTGATGTTGAAAATACGCATATTATATCTGCTTTCCTTATTGAGCTATGATGTAGCTCACTCTTCCGACTATACATCACAGGTGCAGGTGAGGACTCAGTAGTCGAAGACCAGGATAGATTTGATTCTAACTACATGCCTCTTGAGGAGAACGAGCCTCCTCCGAAGGATTTCTTCTAGTGGACTCTACTGCGCCACTTGATATTGTTTTGTAAGGCTTGGTACGTTTGGTCATTTAAACATGAAAGTGAGGTAATATACTAATGTTATATTCTTTTGGCGAACCATCGGAGGGTGACCTTTGGATATCATCGATGGTTTGGTTTGGTTCTTTTGCTTATGTAATTGGCATGGGACTAGAACCGTCTATTGCGTTATTTTTGGAGTTGACTATATGATAGTTGTGGAGATCTCTTTTTACAATCTCTTTTTATATCATGACTTGTACGCTTTGCTTTGTGTTGTGTGTGGACGTACCAAGTGTTCCACAGGAATTTATTAGGCACGCCCCTGAGGGGCGTGTCAACGGCGCGGGTTTCAGGGCGTTGAAACTTGGGCCGTCACAGTTGGTATCAGAGCTTTTTCTTTAGAGTTTTCTGATAAGTTTTGATTTTATCAGAATATAGGGACCTTCTGCTAATGAGACTTTGGTTTTATGTTGCAGAGCATCAATGTCTACTAGGGGAAGGGACCGGCCAAGAGGCGGCCATAGAAGAAATTTAAGAAGTTCGGATGAGATTCCCACCGGTACAAATCGGACTTCGTTAAGAGATGGGGTCATTCCGGAGACGAGTAATTCAGAGTTGAGAAGACCCGTGATTTCGGAGACAAGTAATCCGAAGTTGAGAAACCCTGTGATTCCGGAGACAAGTAACCTAGAGTTGAGTAACCCCGTGATACCGAAGACAAGTAGTCCGGAAAAGAGGAACGCGGAAAGAAATGCAAAAGGGAACACGGAACTGAACGAAGAAAGAGAAGAGAGACGGAGGATGATGTAAACATTGGAGGCCATGACAGCCACTATGGCCCAACAAGTAGCCTTGCAAACGGCGTTGATGACCACTAATGTCAACCATCAACAACAAGTGCATACTCCTACACCACCAACACCGACGCCCTCAGTTTTTACGGAGTTTCGGAGGATGCGTCCTCCAACTTTTTCAGGGCAAGCCAAGCCAATGGAAGCGAAAAATTGGCTTAATGAGATGAAAAAAATATTCAGTGTGCTTATGTGCACTGAGGATGAGAGAGTTCGATGGACGACTTTCATGTTGGACGGCGAGGCGAGTCCATAGTGGAAATCAGTTTCAAGGACCAAGGCACAAGAGACTCTAGGTGTTTTATGAACCTATGATGAGTTTGTAGAGGAGTTTAACAAGCAATACTTTCATAAGATGGTGCAGAATCAAATAGAGGTTCAATTCCTTCAACTCGTGCAAGGAAAGATGACGGTTAGAGAATATGGGGTGGAGTTCATGCGACTATCACGCTTTGCTCTTGAGTTTGTGGCCTCAGTTTTAATGAAGGCCAAAAAGTTTCAATGCGGCCTATGGCCGGATATCAGGGGGAAAGTGGCTGCCTTTGAATTGGAAACTTACGGGGCAGTCATGAGCAAGGCCCTCGTTATAGAGAAAGATATAGAAGAGATGTACCACAGGCTACAACAGTAAGGAAAGGGAAGCAACTACAAGTCGGTGAATAAAAAGTTGAGATTCGTAGCGCCTACTCCGAAGCAACCAACTCAGAGCTGTTTCCCTAGGTTGGCGCAGACAAATTTTACTAGACCACCTATGCCTATTACTGTGAGGCATATTCGCTATGAGAGCCATACGACCACCACTGGAGCATTAGTTACCCAGGGTTTCTGTAGGGCGACATTATCTACACCGATTGAGAATTGTGCCTGGTGTGGTAAGTCTCACAAGACGTTGGACTGTAGGCGAGGCACAAGAGGGTGCTTCAAGTGCGAGAAAATGGGGCACATAATAAAGGATTGTCCAGAGATGCGGAAAGAAGGGACGACTTCAGTTCCCACGAGTCGGCAAGGGAAGTCGGCTTATGCTCCTATGACCAGACAAATGCAAGCAAAGATGACGATTGTTCAAGGGCAAGCTTATGCAATAACCACCGAGGATGCTCAGAACAGTAATAACATTATACAAGGTAAATTTTATTTAAAATAATTGATTCATTAATTTGAAGTTTTAAATTTTAGATAGAGAAGGTGTATCTATATAGGAAATTGTTTAACCTAATTCTTTACATGTTTAGACTTGATGCACGAGTAGTTTGCTAAGAGGCATGTGCTATATAGGTACTTTACAAATGTATGGAAAGGGAAGTGACTTGAGTTATGAAGCGAGAGTGTTGATAGACCCAGGGTCTACCCACTCATTTATTACTCCGCAGTTCGCAAAGAAAGTGAAGGTCATTTCCGAGGCCTTGGACTTTTTTTGGCAATGTCAGTTTTGACAGGGAATTTAGTTGGCACTGATATGGTCTGTCGGTCAGTCATTGTCACCGTAAGGAATTACGATGTTCATGAATTAGTGGCGGGGTTAATTCTGTTGGACATGCAAGGATTTGATGTAATCCTTGGTATGGATTGTTTGTCCAAGCACCATGCTAGCGTTGATTATCGGAGGAAGATGGTTACCTTCAGGCCAAATACGAGGAGATCATTTAAATTTCTTGGAATGCGATCGACCTTTATACCGCCGATCTTCGTAGTAAGAGCCGAACGTTTAATTAAGAAGGGCTGTCGTGGATACCTAGCATTTCTAAAGGAAGACAAAGAAGGGAAGAACGTCATACCGAAGATTTCGATTGCATGTGAATTCAAGGATTTTTTTCATATGAGTTACCAGGTTTACCACCAGAACGAGAAGTGGAGTTCGTCATTGACTTAGCATTAGGTACGGAGCCTGTGTCTAAAGCACCTTATTGAATGACTCCTGCTGAGTTGAAGGAACTGAAAGAGCAATTACAAGAACTCGTAGATAAAGGGTTTGTAAGACCTAGTGTGTCTCCTAGGGGAGCACCGATTTCATTTGTGAAGAAGAAAGACGGGTCAATGAGATTGTGTATCGACTACCGTCAGCTGGACAATGTGACTATTAAAAATCGATACCCTTTGCCGAGGATTGATGATCAGTTCGATCAGTTAAGGCACTAGATTTTTCTCTAAGATCGATCTGAGATCAAGATATCATCAGTTGAGAATTAAGGCAGAGGATATATCAAAGACAACATTCAGAACGAGATATAGATACTATGAGTTTTTTGTAATGCCGTTCGAATTGACAAATGCTTCGGCGTCATTTATGGATTTAATGAATCGGGTGTTTAAAAGGCACCTTGATATGTGTGTAGTAGTGTTCGTAGATGACATTCTCATCTACTCTAAGACCAAGAAAGAGCATGAAAAACATTTGAGGATTGTTCTACAGATCTTGCGTGACCATCAGTCGTATGCAAACCTCGGTAAGTGCGAGTTTTGGTTGGAGAAGGTCAGTTTCTTAGGACATGTAGTTTTAAAGGATGGAGTCACGGTGGACCTAGCGAAGATTGAAGCCGTAGTGGAGTGGGAGCAACCAAAAACAGTAACAGAGGTTTGAAGCTTCCTAGGTTTGGCTAGATATTATACGCAGTTTGTAAAGGGATTTTTGAAGCTCTCTGGACCACTCACGAGGCTTACCAAGAACGATGTGAAGTTTGAATCGACTGAAGAATGCGAGAGGAGTTTTCAAGAACTCAAGAAGCGACTAACTTCAGCCTCGATATTAGCTATTCCTTTATGCAGTGGAGGATATGCTGTTTACAATGATGCTTCACACAGTGGGTTAGGATGTGTGCTCAACCAGAATAAGAAAGTGATTGCTTATGGGTCGAGACAGCTGAAAGATTACGAGAAGAATTATCCAACCCATGATTTGGAGCTTGCAGCAATCATATTCGCACTAAAGGTATGGAGGTACTACTTATACGGCGAAACCTTTGAGATATTCACAGATCATAAAAGCCTTAGATATTTATTTACGCAGAAGAGCTTAATATGAGGCAGTGCAGATAAATAAAAAATTTCAAGGACTATGATTGCTCCATTCAGTACTACCCGGAAAAAGCTAATATGGTGGTAGATGCCTTGAGTGGGAAGAATTCAATTTTATTGTCTAGCCTTGTCACAAGATTTCACAGATCGAAATTGCTAGAGGATCTTTCTTTCTATGACAAAAAGATCGAGGTGCGAGCTTCAGGGGCCTTTTTGGCTAACATTACAGATAGACCGATGATCTTTAAGCACATTCAGGAGTTGCAGATGAAAGACCCAGAGTTAGTGAAAATCAGACAAGGGGTGATAGACGGCAATAGACCTGATTTCTTGTTGAGGGAAGATGGTTTCTTATTGTTCAGGGGACGTCTATGCATACCAGTTGATGCCGATCTGCGACAGACCATTTTAGGCAAAACTCATAAGTCGATGTATGCTGTACACCCTGGTAGCACGAAGATATATCAGGATATGAGAAAGAACTACTGGTGGAGAGGTTGAAACAGGATATAGCCGAGTATGTTTCTAAGTGCTTGCTATGTCAACAGATGAAAGTAGATCACAGATATTCTGCAAGGTTATTGCAACCTCTACCTATACTAGAGTGGAAGTGGGAGTCAATTTCAATAGACTTCATAGTGGGGTTATCCCGGATTCCAAAGCGAAACAATGCCATTTGGATAATCGTCGATAGACTGACCAAGTCAGCCTACTTTTTGCCATACAACACTATGTATACGACTGGAAGACTCGTAGAGTTATATATGAAAGAGATTGTTCAATTGCACGACATTCCAGTGAGTATCGTTTCGGATCATAACCCTCTTTACACTTTAAAATTTTGGCAAAAATTTCAAGAAGGGATAGGTACGCGATTAGAATTCAGTTCAGCGTTCCACCCGTAGATGGACGGACAAACAGAATGGGTGCACCATGTAATAGAAGATATGCTCAAAGTATGTACGCTAAGTTTTCAAGGATCATGGGATCAACACCTACCATTGGTCAAATTTGCATATAATAATAACTTTCAAACGAGTATCGGTATGGTACCATATGAAGCACTTTATGGACGGTGATATAGATCACCGATCAATTGGGAAGAGACCGCGAAATGTTTATATTGGATTCAGAAGTACTTGAAGACATTGTCGATATCGTTCGTAAGATAAAGAGAAAGAATCAAATTAGCTCAAAGCAGGCAAAAGAGCTACGCCGATATGAAGAGGACAAATATTGATTTTCAGGTTGGCGATCATGTGTTCATAAAAATATCACCCATGAAGGGCGTCATGCGATTTGGAAAGAGAGGAAAACTAAGTTCACGATATGTTGGACCCTTTGAGGTTTTGGGTAGAGTGGGTGAGGTTGCCTATAGGATTGGGTTGCCTCCTCTGTTTGATCGAGTGCATAATGTGTTTCATGTGTCCATACTCTGAAAATATATTAAAGATCTTACATATACCTTGGAGGATCAGCCAATCGAGATGTATGAAGATATGACGATGATAGAGAAACCAATGCAAATTCTCGACAGAAAGGAACAAGTTCTACGTACAAAATGTATCCCTTTAGTACTCATCAAATGGGGACATCATCCTGCTGAAGAAGCTACTTGGGAGCGTGAGGCAGAAGTTAGAGCTCAATACCCTCAATTGTTCTAAAAGAGTTGAGAGAGCCTTATTTTAATGTAACTATGCCTTAATTTGTAAGCAGCAGTGTAATGATCCATGATTAAGGGAGGAAAGAAATTTTGTGCAATAACTGTCTTAAATGGTCTGCAGATGTTGTTGGGGATTTCTAGTGTGCTGATTTATTGTGTAATGCTAAAGACAAAATAAAGTCAAAAGTAAAACAGAGGATAGATTCAACACATCCAAAATATCCTGGACCTGCAAGATACAAGGTCCTTTTGTAGCAAGTTTTAATAAGTAAGAGTTTGTCCCACATGGAGTAGTGATCTAAACCTAAAGGGTGTAGAGTAGACCTCCATATCTGGCTTCAGATCTGGCAATTCTAAGAAGAAAGAGAGCTTTTTGGGTGTCATTAGATCTAATTCTATAAAACTGAAATATAAAATTAAATCTAAAAGATGGAGGAAGATGGATGGAAAAATAAAGATCAAATGGTGAGAAATAGACAGCTAGGGCCTGATTTTTATTGTAAAACAAATCAAGATCTGAGGATATACAGTTATCCTTCATTTTGTTACAAGCACAAATGCAAGGTATAAGAATCTGATCTAAATCGGTGGTTTGGATTCATCTTAAGGCTATGATCTGTTCACTTAAATGGTCACAGATCATCCAATAGATTTTCTCTATTCTAATGGCTTCGATCGGAACAAGATAATCACTACAGATGCTGTGGATGCAAGGCCACACGCACAGACACCCAAAGGCATATCAAACCCAGAGAAATTAGATGGTCATAAAAAGATCTACCAGTTAAGTGGGTGAGCTGATTAACAAATTCCTCTACACAAATCCGATCGAGAATCTAATGGGACCACAAGATCTTTAGATTTAACTAAGCTTTAAAATCAATAATTTATTGCTTCAAAGAAAACAACTTATAATAAACTTGTTCCCAGATCTGTAGTCTGTGCATTGATCCACATTTCTTCATGCCAAAATTATAATTACAAACCAGATTCGAGCTGCTATCTAGATCTAATCCAACATGCTGGATTAGAGAGAGAAGGGGAAAGAAGAAAGAAAAAACAGAACCTAAAACTAAACCTAAATGAGCTAAGAAGAACTCAGGCTATTCCTTTGTTCCTACTTTCCTTGCTGAAGAAAAACAGTAAACTAGATGGGTATTTATACATATGCATCGATCCATATGCCTTGAGTTGCAGCCAATCAGAGAGCAGAGGACTCAGTTCTGTTATGCACAGCTGAGGTGTCTTCGTTTCGGCCAAGAAAAATTGCATGTGGACTATTGTCCCATATGCAGAGTTTTGTGCCCAGTGATGTGTTCTTGCAGCTCTCAAAAATGCCCTAGTCGGCCACTGATATTTGCTAATGGAACCCGAGATAAATCCCTGAGATGTGTGGGACATTGGGATGTGTGCCCTAGAAGCATTGGAATGCCTAAAATGTCCCTAAAGTGAGAAATAGATGGCTGGAACTCGTGCCTCGATAGGTTGGAGCTTCAGAACTTCAATCTCGACAGGTTCAGGCAACTGTTAGACAGGTTGAATGGGCTTCAGGTATGCATTCGACAGGTTCTAACAGGAGCTCGATTGGTTCATTCAACCATTCGACAGGATGCTCGATAGGTTCATTTTCAGCATCAGAACTTTTTGACAGGTTGATTCAGGCATCAGAACCTACCAATCGAATACTCGATAGGTTCAAACAACCATTCGACAGGTTCTTTCAACCATTCGATAGGTTGCGATAGGTTCAATTTTAACACATAGTAGCTCGTAGAGTTTAAAACAACCCCTTGTGGAGTCTATTTTCAGCACATAACAGCTCTACATTCCACATTCCAGCTTTGACATCTTCTCTAGTCCTTCAAATACAGCAGTTGTGCTACTAATGTGGCTCATTTTCCCGCAATAAAATTGCTTGAAGGTCTTGGTTTGCAACACTAAAACTACTGAGTGCAGCAGTGACACTTCAGCCAACTATTCGAGTTCTTCAAGGCAGTTATGCATGTTGGCTTTGCAGTTTTATGGCTTGGTGCATTAGCACTAAAGTGCTCACATCTTTAATGGTATAAGTTGCTATTATGCTTCAAAGATTGCTTTAACCAAAGCTGCACAAGTGCCCCTTGAACTGCTGCACTGCTGAATATACAAATTACTGAATTGCCAGTTTGCTCAATGTGTAATTCGTCGCAGCAGCAGTCCATAAAACTTGGGCTTCACCATTCTCTCTCTCAGCAAGACTTCAAAGAACCAAAGCATGCTAAATGCAGTCCCAATGGTGTACACCACTATGGTCCTTTCTCAATAAATCCATCAGCTCCACTACTAAACACAAAATTCCTTCTTCTTGGCTTCAAAAGCATGGATTGCAGCATTAAACTCTTATTTTTTTGTTATCTAAAAAAACACACTTAAAAGACATTATTAACATGCTCAAAGGTCCATCATAGGCCAGGTTAAGAGATAGAAAGTGCTCTATTTCGGTGGCCAACAGATGCCTAAAAATAGAAAATATTGAAATTCATAGGAATTGGAGTGAAAGACATAGCAAATGAGTCTGCTGTCACAAACCGACCAGTCAAAAATTTAAATCATCCGGTCGAATTATAAAAACGACCGGTCAAATATGGAATCGACTGGTTGATTCTCACAAACAGAATGGTTTAAAAAAAGTAAAAAAAATAGTTGAAAAATCGATCGGTCGAAACAAAACCGAACGATCTATTTATAAGTTCGACCGGTTGATTTAAAAATCGACCAGTTGAAATCGCGATGCAGGTTTTAACTTAGAAAACCAATTGGTGGATTTTGTTCAGACAGGTTTAAATTGGGTTTTTCTTTCTGATTCGGTATTTTCGGTTTTGGGGTTTTATTGGGGCTTTGCTAGGGTTTTGGGAGGAGAAAAGGAAGAAGGCTTTGGGAGTTCACTTAGCTTCGATTCTCCACAAGCTTGGGTCCAAAGCAAATTGAAAATGTAAACCCTAGTCTTTAAATCTTTGATTTTTGAGTTATGCCTTCCATTTGAATCCCTAGATTGTATTTTGTGTAAAAACCCTAACCATGTCACCTAAGACGAGGCAAGCTTCGAAACCTTTGGCTTCGAAGTTACCGGTTCGACGCCCTAGTGCGTTGGGACCACCACCACCTGCGGCTTCACAAGTGTCGGCATCACGCACAACCCCACAACCTGCATCGTCTTCGCGTGAGCCTTCACCACCACCACCACCACCTTTAGACCAGCCCAATGAGTGGTGGGCAATCAAAAAGATTGAAGACGAGTTCAGAATTGATCGGGCCCTGCTTGAGAACCCGGATATACAATGAAGTACCATATGGGCTCGAGGCTATCTTGAGAAGTCTAGTTTGACCAATATCTTAGACTCGTTACACGATTATTATTATCCAAAGTTGGTGCGATTGTTCTATCAAAACCTCAAATCGACTAGTACATCTTCAGTGATTGAGACCAAAGTCGATAGTCGCGATTATCGATTCACATGGGATCACGCATCCAAAGCCCTAGAGTGTTATGACGAGTATTCTGACGACATTGAACCTTTGCCCCCTTTTGTAGCGGAAGGGGATTATTTGAAAATTAGGAACGAGATGACCCAGGGACGACACGGTTCCGGTAAAGGCATTCAGAGGATTGATTTACCTCCTCATTTATGGATGTTAGACACCATAATTAAGTGTAACCTCTACCCTATGTGACACAATACTGAGAGGGTAGGGGAGGTGCAACACGCCTTGTATGCGGCATTCAAGGGCCGTTGGTTCAACGCACCCAAGATGGTGTTTGAAGGTATAATATATATACATGGAAAGTTACTGAAGGGTGGAGTAAAATCGAAGGAGTGTATTCCGTATGCTTGTTGTATCTCCTCTATGTTTGAGGAGTATGCAGACAAGGGAGAATATTAAGTTTTGTCTGATGAACCGAGATTGAATGCTCAAGTCGAGTCGTATTCCTTTGCGGATTGGAATTGGACCTATAACCAATTGAAGAAAGCCTTACCTCCAGCGGTCGAGCAAGCACCACTTCCTCCATCCAAGGCTGAGCAAGGACAAGGAGAACAAGTTCCCCACCCAGAGCAGTTAGTGCCCCCAGTACCTGAACCTCCTGTCCAAATACAAGCCCACTATCAGATGCCTCCCCCACCACAATCGAACTTTGCAATTTTATACGATATTCTCGCTCGTATGACTCAAGTTGAGGAGAGCAACAAGCTACTACATCGTTGGATGGACCATCACGAGGGTGTCTTTACGCAGTGGATGCAGTATATGTACCCCCACGATTACATGACACGCTTCACAGTCACTCGTGCAGTTGTACCTGATATGTGATACTACTCCATTGGAGCGGCTATGTCTGGTGGTGTTCCCGACGACGATGTAGCGGACGTAGTGCCTATTGACAAGGCGGGACCTTCCGGAGTGCCACCGGAGGATGCGGGGGCTTGAGTCGAGGTTTATCTTATGAGTTTTGATTGGGGGTTATGCTAGAGAGTTTTGGTTATTCTTTTTTGAAAATATTTGCAATTAACACAGGTTGGGTTGTATGTTTGAACTATTGTGACATAGTTGTCACGTTTGATAGATTTTGTGGTCATTTTGGAACTATCACGACATGATTCTCACTTGATAGTTTTGTATATAACTTTTTGGAGGTATATGCAGATATCTATGACTTCGTTCATACAATGTGTGTCATGACTGTAGTTTTGCATATGGAATTGTGATTGTGTTTCATGCAGGTACTTAAACTAGAGCGATTTAACCTCATGAGTTAGTAGGTGAGGTCTTGTGTGTGTTGTGACTAATTGAGTGTTGGCTAGCCTTGGCTAGCTGTTTTTGTATAAATTAGGAATTGTTTAGTCCTTGTTAAAGGATTCGATTCTCTAAAGCTGGATACTTTGGATCTTCTTTGGTGTTCTGAGTATAGGGGTGTGCTTCACACTAAAGGGTGTGGTGACCCCTATACACCGTCCGACCTTAGTCAATTTTCGGGGACGAAATTTTTTAAGGAGGGGAGAGTGTAATGTCTCATAAAATTCTGACCTTTAAAATAATTACCTCGGCGTGCCTGTCAAATCACGTGCCTGACCTTGGGAAAAGTTGAATAGGTCTTGAAGGTCAGGGGTTGAGTGAAACTGGAAGTGGATAAACTATGTATAAGCCTTAGGTGAGTTATATATAATAAATGTGTATGTTGGTGTTCAACGCCCAATTTCAGGACTGTTATAAGAAAGGAAAGAGAAGTTAATTATCTTGTTTAGGTTGGTGAGTGATTTATGAAGAGAGAGAAGAGAAATAAAGAAGAGAAGAATTTATAAGAGTTGTGTGATCCTGCGTGCACGAGGGGTTGGAGCTACGCATTAAATTTGGCGTGGGATCGCGCAAAATCCGGAAAATCCTAGCTACCAAACCTTAGCTTGAAATGTGAAGCTTGGGATTGACGAATCGGTCGATCCAAAGGGTAAAACTTATGTGAATTTTATGATGGGTGTGTAAAGTGATTGTGTGTAGTCTAAATATGTAGTTGAGTGAAGAAAATTAGAGGGGTAAAGAGAAAATAGACAAAAAATAGGATTGTGATGAGCAAATCCTAGCTAGGTGAAAACTGGCGTGAACCGACCGGTCGATTTCGTTATGAGATGGAATTGTACGAACCAAGAGCGTTTCTGACCGATCGAATTTAATTCGACCGGTTGATTTCTACGAAACAGGAAGGTTAAAAATTATAGTTTTGGGATGCGACCGGTCGATTTTGGAGATCCGACCAGTCGGTTTTGGAAATCGACTAGTCGGTTTGGGTGTGAAAGGAGGGTCTGGTTTCCTGAGGCAGACCGATTGGTCGAATTCTCAATTTGACCAATCGATTTTGGAAATCGACCGGTCGATTTGGGATTCGACCGGTCAATTCTTGACAGTTAAAACTGTCTTCTGTTTTGGTTTTGGGAACTTTGGGGACATAGTGTATCTCCCTGTTTTACGTCATTTCTGACATTCCGATCATAAAATTGTGTATGTTAGGTGTGACCCGAACTTAGAGTGGATGTGAAGCAAGCTTAAACTATGGAAGCTTAAAGGCTTAGCGTGAGGTAAGGAAAATTATTTAACATATGTATTTGATTTCAGCAGACATGTGTGTAGTGATGTGATGTGTATGTGATTTATGAACACGTTTTAGTATGAATTTATCATGCTTTTGAATACATACGATTTGACATGTGTGAATGATCACTAAGACAAATCATGTGTGTGTGCGTTGCGAATTTTGATAAGTATGCTTCCGCTCTCGACAAGAAACTCATATATATGTATGTGAATGTGACATCATGTTGATGTGATCATATGTGTAGGTGTACACTTCAAGAACTTCGAAACTATTATGTTATCAAAATTTTACGGTGAATAACTATGTGTAGTTTTAGCACTTTGGTTTAAGGTTTTATGTGAATAACTGACCGACAGGGTGGTATAATCGTGACCAACGTGGCGGGATATCTGCGACCGATACGGCGAGATATCCATACAACTTGTGCTCCAGTCTGGCAGGATATCGATCTTCGATTACCATGTGAGGTAATATTTTGTCCGACAACTCTCTCCATTCCCGAGGGCTTGTATCTATGTGCAAACGGTTCAATTGAACGACGATGGTGGGTATTCCATCGGGGTTCGACACTATAACTTATTGAGGAATTATTTAAGTGAATGTTTTAAGAGTGTGAATTAAGAAAAGTGTTTTGAATAATGATAAGCGCGATTATGAAATGTACATCTTTTATCAGTTTTTGTCAAATTAAAAAAAATGCATTTATATCATGTGTTTTTTCCACTAAGATATGAAATGTACAATATCATGAAAGATATGTTGATGTTGAAAATACGCATGTTATATTCGTTTTCCTTATTGAGCTATGATGTAACTCACTTTTCTGACTATACGTCACAGGTGTAGGTGAGGACTCTGTAATGGAGGACCAGGATAGATTAGATTCTGACTACGTGCCTCTTGAGGAGAACGAGCCTCCTCTAGAGGATTTCTTCTAGTGGACTTTACTGCGCCACTTTGATATTGTTTTGTAAGGCTTGGTACGTCCGGCCATTTAAACATGAAAGTAATATAATATACTGATGTTATATTCTTTTAGCGAACCATCTGAGGGTGACCTTTGGATGTCACAGTACTGATGGTTCGATTCGATTCTTTTGCTTATGCAATTGGCATGAGACTAGAATCGCCTTTTGCGTTATTTTTGGACTTGATTATATGATAGTTGTTGGAGATCTCTTTTTCCAATCTCTTTTTATATCATGACTTGTACGCTTTGTTCTGTGTTGTGTGTGGATGTACCGAGTGTTCCACGGGAATTGATTGGGCACGGCCTTGAGGGGCGTGTTGACGGCGCAGGTTTCGGGGCATCGAATTCAGGGCCGTCACAAGTGAATCAGATCATACTAGTGAAACCATTTTTATCATTTTATATTTTTCAAAAATAATTAGTATTTTCATCTACTATATTTTTCATCTTGACTTATATATTTTATCAAGAGAATACAATAGTTATGAAGCATATTTCAAGAGTTCAAATTATTATAAAAATATATTATTTTTTATAAATATTTAAAAAAGTTATGCACTCAACTGTCTTCACTCAATCGATCCAATTTCATCAATATTCATCATGTTGGCCATCAAATTAACCAACAAGGAGATACAAATCAAATTATATGTGCAATTCAAAAGGATATCTACTAAAAGGGTACGCGATTATTATTTTGAGTTCAACTTTACATATATCTCGTTTATTTATTTCATATGTTGCGTACTTGTATTTAATCATACATTTAAATCTTTTATAGAATGAATATTTAATTAGTAGAAGTTTTAGAAAGTACACGGACGAATTTTTTTATAATAGAACATACTTGGCTCGAAGCTCGGAGAGCTAAGCTAGAGCTTGGGATTTTCGAGCTCGAAAGGCCTAAAGCCGACCCCCAACTCCGCTCGTATAAGGTAGAGCCGAGCTAGAGGTGACCTGAGCTCGGGCTTGACCCAGCTCGGTTGTAGCCCTATGAGCAACTGTTGTCCTTTCACGCAACCATTGTCCGTTATAACCATTGTACAACAAACAAAAATGAAATATTTGAATAAAAGTATGTACCTGAGAGTCTATAATGTTAATATAATTATTTAATTAAATTTTTAACCTTCTTCAAACTTTTATTAGAAAAAAAAAATTTATTAGAAAAAAAATCAGCCCAAGCCTAATCAAATTTTATTTGAAAAAAAAAGCCGAAAAAAAGCCTGAAAATACCCAAGCCCGACCCAACTCGACAGGGACTGGGCTTGGGCTGAGTATATTGCAGCTTGGGTTAGGGACGGGCCAAAAAGTTTGGGAATCCGACCCGAGTAGGTTAGGGTCGAGTTGAACCCCAGCTTGGCCCTAATCCGGCCCATTGAGAGCCTTACTTAGAAATTTCTACTCTCTTAATATTAGTACTTATTCGTGAATTTTCCAAAAAAATTAGAATTTTTTTTTTTTTTAATTACTAAGTTATTTTTATTAATATATTTTTTAGAAAATTTACCATAATGACTCTTTTTTAAAAAATAATGTCAAATTTATACTCATATAAAATTTTTTACCTTAATTATTGTCCATAGTAATTAGCAAATGACTAGACTACCCTATATTAAAGGGTTAATAACCTGTCAGTTGTTGGTAAATCTGAATTTTTTTAATTGGCAGTATATTTTTGAGATACTTTTTCAGTAAAAATTTTCGATTATACCCTGTAAGGTTATTTTTTTGAAAAAGGTAAAAAATGATTATTATTTATACGGGTTCCCTATTTAGTCAAGTGCCCTATTTTTTTATAATATTTCATTCTTATATTTTTTTGGCAAATTTCAACTTTCTTCCCAAATTTATTGAATTTTTTCCAACCCAATATATTCCCGACTGACTTGGTCAATTTCATGACTATTGACCATACATGTAGGTTACTTTTAATGGTTTACCAATTAACGTCAACACTTTGACAAACATATGAATTGAGTAGAGAGGGATTTTGACTTGATTAGATTGACTCCTCACGATTATCCAGCTTATCGGTATGCTATTCAAAAGATGATTTTCACAGATCTTTGGGGCCATTGCGTCTGCCCATGACGCCCCAGCATAATTAATTAAGGGTCACAGTAGGATGCGAAAACAAGTACTTAAACGCGTTTTATAATTAATTGCAGTTACTTTGGATGATTTTTGAGGGATTTTAGGCATCTTAGATATTTTAATAAAAATATCTCATGCTTAACTTTCTAATTTAGTTCTTTCTTAGAATTTCTAGGAAGCAGGAACCATTGTTAAATGAATAAATTGAAAAATGAATAATGAAGAGAAAGTGTCTAGTGTGGGGCACCTTAAGGGTAGAGCATGCCCTCGGGATGGTGATTTTTTTTTTTTTTTTTTTCCATATAAACCCCTATGCTTTGACATATTTATAAATGTCACTCTATATTTCACTTATTTGTAAATAACATCCTAACTTGCATTTTTGTGTTTAAATATTTTTTTGAGTCACTCTTCCGTTTAGCTGCCGGCTCTAAAAAAAGTAAAGTGCACTTATCACCTGTATTGTTTTTTATCTCATGTTAGAAATACTTCTTTGATGTTATTTTGTTTTTTTAAAGACGGTAGTTAACTGACTGAAGGTGTTTTTTAAACACAAAACTGTAAGTTAGGAGTTTATTTATAAATGAGTAAATCAGGAGATAGACATTTATAAATATGTCAAAACATAAGGGATATATGTAAAAAACCCTTTTAATTAGACCCAACTCCTGGTTACTAGGGAGAGGATCGGAAGGGAGGATTTAATCCCTTTTCATCTAATTTTTTTATGTTTTTAATAAATTAATCCTTTCGGATAGAATATGAGAGTTTTATCCTCTCATTGGTGAGAGTCCTCTTTTCCGAAGAGATCAACTCTACAAAGGCCTTTTTACCATCCATATTTATTTCTGAAACGATTTTGGTCATGGGTTTAATCGACGTTTTGATGGCTTCATTATTGCGCGAACACTTACTCTATTTCTACACCATTAGCTAAGCATCGGTTTAAAGCTTCGATTGAAGCGTTGTGTGAAGCTTTTGGTCGGTGTTTACCCCCGTTTCTAATGTGTTGAGAGTTTTTGTGGATCGTGAGTTTGTCGATGGTGGTGACGTCTCTTCGAATGAATCTTCGATGTTGGTTACCGGCGGATCATGGTGGTGAGTTCTTGAAGTTTTACATTATTTTGAAGGTCCCTGAATTTCGTGTTGGTGTTAGATGAGTCTTAGATGTCATTCAATGTATTTTAATGTTAATTATTGTAAGTATCATTATTGTGACCCTCTACTTTGTAATCGTTCTCCATTTCAAATGAAAAAGATAAAATTTCATCCTACAAAAAAAAAAAAAAAAAAACTCCTAACTACTAATAAATTAAGTTAGGTCGGGCCAAAATCCAAGTCACCTATAAGTTCTATAGCCTCTACCCTATCTTTGAGTCTCCTCGGGTTGGGCATTTTAGGAGATCCAAGTCATTTAATCCATGGAGTTAGTCCTTAGGAGAGGAGAATAATATAAGAAGAATCAATTAAAAGAAGAATAGAAGGCAGTAAGGCCATAATAATAGCATAGCTAATCTCCCCTTCATAAAAATAGTAAAAATTATATTTATAAGAGAAGGCATATCCTCTCGAGGTTACATTATAAAAGCTACTATGATAGTGTCGTATCCAAGGATCAAAATTTCGGCCGAAATGACCGAAATTTCGATCTAAATTATCGGTTTCGGTCCTCACCGAAACGATAATTTGGACTGAAATTTCGGTCAGATTTTTGTATGGGAGTCAAATTATCGGCCGATATTTCGGCCAAAATTCAAATTTTCGACCAAAATTTTGGTTTCGGTCCCCTCCGAAACTGAAATGAAACCCGAAATTTTGATCTTTGGTCTTATCTACTACTCCAACGATCACCACTACTAGGGCTGTCAAGGGGCCGGATTTATTCTATAACTTAATCCCTTGCCATATCCAAATCTTTTAGCGGGTAGGGGCACATAAACTTGACCCATTCAGTCAAGTTGGGCATGCGGGATCCGACTCAACTTGAGCTAATATTTTATATATAATATAATGAAAAATAGGAGGTTTTTAACTAGGTGATCAGGTTTTCAGCTCGGTTCGGATTGGGTCAGACATATACCCTTGCACCATCAGGTTGGGCATATGCAAATCTTTCATTGAACAACCATATTTTTAGCCTGAACACAATCCGACCAGTTGACTGCCCTAACAACTACTAAAAATTACTCTTAAACACAGACAAAACTAACGCAACTACTAATATGACATTTGACAAGGAAAAAAACATAGAACAAAAACAAATTGCAAGAGCGCTTTATGCACCACAGCCAACAGAGACTGCCGGTGGAGCAAACTGGATCCTTCCTACCAAAAGGAGACGGTAGGATGAGAAGATAGGACGTAGGAGGTATTGCTGAAATTTTTTATGGGACAACGTTATATAGCAGACAGATTTTGTGCAAGTAAAGTGCAGGCGCCTGACATGACATGGCGCAATTGGCTGCAATGCAGTGGGGCTCAAACAATGCAGGTCGGGGCAGTCAATCACATTGCGCCACATCAGCTGGCTGCACTTTGCCCGAACAAAAATATATTTTTTTGATGTGATTGGAACTTTCTATCATTTCAGGGATCATATGGAAGAATCATATTTTTCACTTTGTTGGTTTGTTAATGACTTAGGTTGTGTATGACAAACTCCTGTCACAGCGGAATTCACCTGTTTTAGTTGGTTTTCATTCTCTTTTCTAACTCCCTACAAAGGAGGATTTAACTGCTCTAGCAACAACCTCCGTAATCTCTACTAACTCTCTATCAGAGCAAATAAAATCTGTCTTAGCAAAGAGGAAGTAGAAAGGAGGGTAGAAATATTAAATAGAATCTTGCATAAAATCTTGCTATATGAAGAGTTATCAAGGAGAAGGGGTACTTGCTAAAGCATGCAACAGGATATTAGCAAAGAGGGTGAGAACCTGCTAAAACAGATGAACTCTGCTATGGCAGAAGTTAGCAAAGAGCTATGCCAACACTACCTTAATATTGGCTTGGATAGAACTAGGTAATACATGATAAAATTGTTGATTTTTTACCACGTATTCCTAACTTACAATAATATGTAGGAATATCACTTTTCTTAAGCTTGAAATTATTTTAAATTATAATAAATAAATAAATAAATAAATAAATAAAGTTTTGATATTTTGAATAGATGTAATACATTTACTACCGTTAAAAACATCCAAGCAGTTAAATACTTAAATCTATGGTAAAACATTGGGGAATTTGCACTTTCGGCATCATGTATTCCCATTATCCAAACAACCCCTTAAACACCATTTTATATTTAATTGACGATCAGGACAGCGAGGTCGATCTTATAAATAGAAAATGTTGGGCAAGGGTCAAGTTCCAAGGGTTTTCATAAAAAAAAGTACTTAACTTCACATCATCAACCTGTAAAAGTGGAAGACATAAAAGTCAAGGTTACCTCCAAACAAACGACTTTAAAACTGATTGAAGTTCACGTGGGATCCAATAACTGGTTGGATCTGAAAATTGCTGGGTGTGATGGAAGAAGGCTTGGATTATCAAGCATTATCAAGCCTTAAAATATGAATTTAAATCTTCATACATAAAAAGCGGCCACTTTGTACATAAAAAGCCAAAAGTTAGGCGGTATCTCGTTCACCCTTCCCAACACAACTCGATAATTACGGCTTTTTTTATGTCCTACAATGCTTCTCTAAATGTATGCCAATCTTATTATAGCTCAATTGGCTTAGATAGCTAAACATGAACCGGGCCATTTATCTTTCAGGTCTATGTGCTATGCCTGACCCATGGTCACCAAGTTGGAGTTCCCCAGCAATAATTCGGTAAGGTTTAAATTCAAAAAAAAAATTGGCAACATTCAGCAAGTTCAGGAAAAAATAGGAGAAAAATCAGAGAAAAAATAAGATTAAAAAGTAAAATAATTTCAAAAATATTAATATATTAAAAAATAGTGAATTATTCATAAATTTATATCGAATTTTTAAAAGCACACGAATTTTCAAAGATTCACGAATAATTCATGTTTATTTCGTAGAAGTATAAAACCTTAAATTTAAGAATTATTTGCGAATTTTACAAAAATTCTATCAGTTTTGATGAGCATGCTCAGGCCCGTTCATGCTCAGGCCCGTTCAAGATGGGGCTGACCAAGCCCATCAGTCAGGTCAACCATCCAAATAAAAACAGAGAAGAAGACAAGCATAAAGAGACCGTATTAAATATTGAAGACATCCAACGAAAGAGAAAAAATTATACAAAAATATTCTATCTCCTAACTCTTTCCACTCATTTTTCTTCACTAATAATGGCATGACTGGAGTTTTCTGCATTGACCAAGAAATTTACTAATGTGCACTTTTGCCAACGTCCAACATGTCAAGTGGAAACTTATCATAGGTTCCAGCCCTTTGACTACAATTTACCAGTTTAACACAACTTGCTAATGGGTAAGCAAGTGGGCTGGGCTCTATATGGGCCAAATTTGGGTTAGGCTTGAAAGCAAATCCCAATTAATAAATGTATTGGAGTTGGGCTTAGATCCTAAAATGTTGATTAATCATCCACTTTAAAGCACTTGTAGAGTTGTAGGCTCTTAATTGGTTGGTAGAAATGTTTGAATTCCACAATTTATGGGCTTAATCCAACATAAATGATCGCCACGTGTACCAGTTAAAGAAGAGTTGGTAATAGGTATCCGATGTGGCACCAATGGACTTCGTTCATGAGTCACTTTTCGGGACACGTAGTATGTGATATCATCAAGTGTGATGTGTAATTTAAAGATATATAATATAAAAGATGGGATGAATAAACATCTTTATGGTGTGATTTAAGAAAAATTATAAATGATAGACATGTTTTGATAGACAATTTTACAGACAAATTATATGATGCAACAAAATTGGCTGTAATACTTGGCCCCCACTATGTGTGCAGCTCGCGCTATATAAGCTCCTTGCAAAATTGTTTATAAAATATTATCAACCGTTTTCAAAGCTAATGGCTCCCACATGATAAATCTCTAAAATAGTCTCAACCATTCATTATAAAGGTATTCAATACTTTGAATCAAATAATAAAAATGCTTATTTTGTCCCAATTTTCAATGTTAGATTAGTAGATCATGATCTTTTAATCACACCAAACAATTATGAAATTGCCACACGTCCAAGAAAGGGTATGTGCATTTGTAATTGAAAATCCGGTCTCTGTGATTGATGATTCCGTCGTTAATATTATTGACTATTTTGAATTAGATGATGGCGATCATTTTTCGTCCCGACCTTTGAGCCAGGTTAGTATCACGACTCAAAACTCTACCTCATCCCGAGGGACTAAAATTTCGAATTATGACCCGCACGCATCCCAAATACACTAAGTATTAAAGTTCTCGTGCTAATATGGCTCCACAAAATTCATAAATTTGACAAAAAAGGATGAAATATATAGGCAATCATAAATAATTGAATAAATGTGATAAAACAATATCATAAAATAACTACTAATCAAAAGCATAAGGACTCGAAAACAAATTTATAAACGAGGCTATGGAATAATAATAACAATAACTGTATGAATAGAAACGAAAGAATAACAGATTAAACTAGAGGTCCTAATCTCAGTACCAAGCTAGTGCTATCAGTAATCGACACTCAGATCAAAGTCAGCACCAAGATTCTCCTAGAAACCTGCAGTGTCGCCCTCCTATAACTCCTGATAATATACGTCCACAGGGTCGACGAAATCAACGTTAACGAGATCTGGACAGCTAGCGTCTACTCCGTCGATAAAATCACCTGAAATAATAAATGTCACGAGGGTGAGTTGCTAAATAACGCGCAATTCAATGGATACACCACTAATCCACCCTATACTCTTCAGTTGCATTGCGGGTGCATCTCGCGAGCGATAACAATAGTATGACAATACATGAAATTAAAAGAGTGTCAAAACAATCAAATTAGGAAAACATAGCATAATGAATATGCAATACCATGATCTAGACACATTCCAATCCTAACATACCTCACCATACCTTATATACATAACCTATCTTATTATCTCGTCACATGTATTTATACATCACATAAGGGTACTTACATACTCATAAACCTAATATCATGGTATCAAATATCAGCAGATACCGATACGTATCGGCGATACATATCGGTTTTCTGACAAACCGATACGTATCAGGTATTGCCCTCAAAAACGAAAAAATAATGGCTGCATTTCTCTATTACAGATCCCACGAAATCCTATATATTTTTTGTAGATTTTTTGCATATTTTTTTATAAATTTTTACATATTATTTTGTAGATTTTCAGCAGATACTGTCACAGTGACGTGACAGTTTCTAGCTCTCAGCCAGTGGGTAGTATAAGCCTATAAGGTACCGTTGTTCATGCCCCTAATTTCTTGAAAGCGCCCACGTCCCACACTCCATTAACACCGTTGATTGCATTAGATCAGATAATAAAAGTCATATTTCACTCATATCTTTCACACAATAGATCTAAAGATCATGGGGCACATATCCAACGGTCAATGTTTGATTAAATGTATCATAGATCCCCAAAAATAGCGCCCTTGAATCATATGGTACATATCATGCTTAAATGTGACTTTAAATCCAGTTTTTAGGATTTGTGATATGTGTAATCCATAACTTACCGTTTGCTAGATACGCCATGATCTCAAGATCTATTGTGTAGAAGATCTTTGTGAAAATCGACCTCCATCATCTTATACAACCCAATCAATGATTTTGAAGGGGTCTCTGAAGTGGGATCATTTAGTAAATAAGGGGACGCTAACAACGATACCCATTAGAAAGTAAATGAGGGTGGCGTGCTTTTATGTTTTGTGTGTTGTCAATATGTCATTTCAATTTTAATTTCTTGTCTCTTTTACACATTTGAAAATTGGGCACCTGTCCAATGTAGATCATAATTACTAACTACAATGCTAGACCCTTGCAATTACTATTTTTTATAATAAAAATATCATTATCGGATATGTATCGGTATCGGCCAATACGTATCAGTCTTGGGCAAACCAATACTCGAGACCGATACCGATTTTAATACATTGCCTAATACAATATGTGCTAGAGTCGTTGCTCAAGCCTATGATGCAAGGGGTCACCATAGTAGCATATCATCATATCATATCATATAGTATCATGCACCCCATCCAGTCACAGGGGCGGCAGGCAAGTCCTACTATCTCTAAAGGTGAGAACACGTACTTCATATCATTACTCAATGTCTTCTAGGAGACTCGTCTTGACTGCAGACGTTGTGGTCCTTACGATAGTTAAGGACCACACATACTTAAATTATTAATCTTATGTTGGCCTATACAACGGTGTCTTATTATCATACTCTTATCTTAACACCTAACTTAACCTTAAACTTAACCTTAGAAAAGTCCTATATTTAATCTATCATATTTAAAGTTCAAGGTGATATGATCAACGTGTATGGCACCGTGTACGAGGTTACATTGAATTTGTACTCACAACACTCGTCATAATGTCCCATACCACTATGAGTTGTGAGGTATGTGAATATAATGTGATCCCCGCTTCGATATCATCTCGGCAAATCATCACGCTAAAGAGTAGGTATGAATTCACTCACTTGCATACATGACTTAACCTATTCGTGACTCGTATAACATAACTAAAAGGAAAACATAGAACTGTCTTACTTAATAAAAATGTTTACATTCTAGGTTTCGTTATGTTTATATATATATATATTTACATATCACACCAATACAAATATAGAATATGGTAGTTATTAGTGTGCGTGAAATCGAGAATGTGAAGGTCAAAGTTCAATTTCACGAAAGCATCAAATTTCTAACTCTTCATGCTATTGAAAAGGTCTTGTTGAAGCGATAAAATTTATATATATATATATATATATATATATATATATATTACTATAATTGAATGCATAAATTGAAAGATATTGTAATTCTAAGTTAGGTAAATCACAATCATCGATCAAAACTTACTTGTGATTAGTATGCATTAAAAGTTTTGGTCATAATAAATCTGAATAGAGTATTTGATACTTTGCTAAAAGACATCGATGTTTCAGAACCCTAGACCCCAAGTCGGATATAAAATCCGAGTCTAAAACATCGTGGGTTAAGTTTCAATCGAGTGTATAGAAGAGCATAAAGAATGCATACACTTTATTATAATAAAAATGGGGTATTACCATGTTGAAGGATCGATCGATCTGTCTCAGGATCAATCGATAAAAAATATAAGGTAAAACTTTAATGTTTGTTTGGGCGAGAATCGATCGATCGCATTTAAAATAAGGAAGTCACTTAGTTATGTTCAGATTCGACCGATCGGTCTTGAAATTGACCGGTCGAAATTAAAGTGAAATAGTAGATCGGTTCTGTCTAGACTCGATCAATTGAAATTAATAATCAATCGATCGCAATTAATGAGTCAGAAATGTTCGGTTAGTTCAACATCGACCGATCGGTATTCGAATCGACCGATCGAAATTAAAGCGAAATTTGTAACGCAATACAGTCCAGAATCGATCGATCAGAATTAAGAATCGATTGATTGATTATATAAGTTAATATGCAAATTTCGTTTCGATTCCGAATCGATCAATCGGGAATGAGAATCGATCGATCGATATAGAGATTTTTTAAGAAATTAGAGTTCCGAAAAAGACCTAAAAGAAAAGAAAATAAATCAAATAAGATTTACCAAAAAGAAAAGAAAAATAATTAAAATAGAATTTATGACTAGGGTTAGTCATCTCATTCTTTTTTATTAGAAATATTTATAAAGTAAATAAAATATGGTTCATTTATTTAACCCGTCGATGCGCGATCGAGCGTACCCTATGCGACGGGATATGAGAAAAACAGAATAGATTGATAGGTACCTACCTGTTGAAGCGTCAACGGTAGATCTGTGACGGCTTGGGTGAAGAGATCAACATCTAACGCGAAGGTTCGTCCAAGTCGTTTTCTATTCCTTCCTCTTCGATCTTGATGATAGGAATAGATCGCCGTGGTTCTTGTGAAAGAATACACGAAAGTTAATTTTGAGAAGAGATTAATTGAGGAAGAAAGGTTGTGACGACTAGAGTTTCTTAGGAGAAGAGAAGAATATGAGATGGCTAGGGTTTCTTAAGAGAAGAGAAGAATAAGAAAGAAAATAATAGTTACGTAAATAAATAGAATTTTCTAAAATATGGTAGGTTTCGGTGTGGAGCACTAACACCGTGCATAGTGCAAAACACATCTAACACCATTAAATACAATTAAGAAAATCTGCATCGTTACAGTTAGATAAACCCAATATTTTATAAAATAAAACATACGGGGATTAGGGATGTTGAGGGGATTTTAAAATTGGGCGGGGTTAGGTCCCATTGCATCGGGTCGGGTCAGGCAGATAGACCGGATATTTTATAGAATAAAAATTACAAGGATTACGACAGTTTGGGTGATTTTGGAACCAGCACTCTCGACTCATCGGGTCTGTTTAGGTGCACCATCGGGTCAAACCAGGGGCAGGCATATATCCTTAATCCGTCGGCAACCAATATTTTGGCCCGACCCGGCCCATGATAGGACTATAAATGTAGGTAATGTGCAAGCAAGCCTCTTTAATGTGGGATGGTCTAAAAGCCCATTAATTATAGAGGCCAAGCACGTTTGCACTCGCCCATGCCATGCTAAGATGAAAAATCACCCAATACTTCACCTAATCTCCAACTGCACCCTATTTTAATCATGCATGCCGTGCTTCTCAACCAATCCATCAAACTTACCACAAAGATAAATCTCTTTTCTTCATTACATACATAAAATATCTCCCCTGCAAATAAAATCACCATCTTTGAGTGCCCATATGTCTGCTAAGTTCGTAATGCAGGTGTATATAAGACCATGATCCTCTTGTTTTTCTCTCAATTTTGTACCTTCAACCACCAAATATATAATTCATTAAAGAACAACCAGTGTTTTCTCCTTTTTTGAGACAAGTGCAGAGGCATGGGGAGTAGTAATGGAGTGAGCACGGAGAGTTTAATGGGTGGAGATTGGGCTAAGAAGCCGACACAAGGCAAAGCTGTAGTGATGGGTCTTGGGAAGGCGTTCCCCCACCAGCTAGTGATGCAGGAGTTCCTTGTTGATGGTTACTTCAGGAACACCAAATGCGACGACCCCGACCTCAAGCAGAAGCTCGCCCGACTATGTAAGCTGCTAAATAACATCTCTCTCTCTTTCAGTGGCGGAATCAAGATTTTCATCTAAGCGGAGCGCAAAATGAATTTGATTTAATTTCGATTTATTTCGGAATAATTTTAGAAAAATTTGTTGGGATTAAAAAAAATATAAATATATATATTTATAATTTTTAAAAATAAAATATATAATTATAATTTCACTTCAATCTTTCACACAAAGAATCTTGAGACTATGAGCGTACCATTCGACAGTCAAATTTTTTTATTTTAAGTGGCACAAATCTCAATAAAGTGACTAAAACGTAATGAGACACACATCATACTAAATTATGGTTACGTTTTGGGATGTGTGTCACCTAGAGAAAACTAGTGTTTGATGGCAAGTCTATAGTTTCAAGATCTATTGTGTAAAAAATTAGGCTTAAAACCTATCTTCATCATCAAATTCAAAATAGTCAAATAGTTGTGACATGCAAAACTTGAGTCAAGAAGAAAGCATCTCGAATTTTAAGGATTGCAAATAAATTAGTCCCCTCAGATTTTATCTCTAATGGTAGGCGAAAAAAATCCGCTAAATTTTAGCCAGAGATTTTATACAATTTTATCTTAAGAAAAGATCCAAAAAGTGAACCCCACATTATTGCCAAATAGAAATATTTTATTTATGTAAGAAAAGCAAAAGAGTTACCTTTATTTGTGCCGACGTCTTAGACCCAATGATAACCATTGATTAAGCCGTATCAGATGATGGAGGTCACGTTTCATCCCTATATTCCACACAGGAGATCTTGAGATCATGACGCACCTATCAGACGGTTAGTTTTTATTCTAGGTGTCACAGATCCCCTCAAAAAGGCCTTTGAATCATATGTCAAACATTACGCCCAAACATCAATTTAGGACTATTTTTTGGAGATCAGTGACACAGGAATAAAAACTTTACCGTCTGATAGGTGCGCCATGATCTCAAGATCTATTTTGTGGAATGTTGGGCTGAAACACGATCTCTATCATTGATCTGAAGCAATCGATGGTCTTCAAAGAATATAGGACGTGGGCACTTTCAGAGATGGCATGGGTGCAAATAGAGGTACCCAAGGCAAAATTAAGGAGATTTTTTACACACTCTTCTTACGAAAACAAAACAAATATTAAATTTTCGTTTATTTTAAAGTCAGTGCAGCAAGACGTCCGCAATCGGCCATACATGCGTCTCTCTCTCTCTCTCTCTCTCTCTCACATATGAGACTAAGTGCTCGTCCTTCCCCCAACATGGCTGACACAAATTTCGACATTGCACACAAAGTTTAAAGCATTTAGATGTTCTCACTTCTCATCACACTTCTCTACGCACCGGTATACTGAACTCTATAATCACCCCATCCTCCTAAGTGAGAATGCATTAATTATTTTGAATTAGATGACCGAGATCATCTTTCTTCCTAATCTTTCAAATAATGGATTTTGAAATCATGGGCGTACTATCATTTAATTAATTTTTTATTTCATATGGCACACATCCCAAATAGTGACCCTACACAATGAGATAGTTAATTTTTTATTTCACGTGCCAGACATCCCAAAAAGTGACTCTAAAATTATTGAGCATTATATGTACCACATGATCTTAGGTCACCTTTTTAGATATGTGCCACTTGAAGAAAAAAAACAATCATCTAATAGTACGCTCATAATCTCTAGATTCATTTTGTAGAAGATTGAGACGGAAAAAAAAAGACCCACTACAAAAATAAGGTGTATTAGCGGCACTTGCTATTAAGGCAATTTTTGGTAGCGGCAAGACTAATAGCGGCAGTTTTTAGTAGCGACAGGACTAATAGCAGCAGTTTTTTATTAAAAAAACTGCCGCTAATAGTCTTATATTTTGTAGTACAATACTATGGTCGTGATCTATAGATTCATTTTGTAGAAGATTGGGACGAAAAAAGATCTTCATCCTCTAATTTAAAGCAATTAATGCATTTCCGCTAGAGGAGATTGGGTGAGGTTACAATTCACAGTAGTGTAAATAATGATATCTACCAACTGATCAGAAAATTTGTGCTAGAAGAGTATTTGAGGTGGATGGGTCAGTACACCATTTGTGGTGCATGGGTCGTCGCTATTGTACAGGTGGCAGACATGTATCAACTCCAGATGAAAGTGGCCAGGCATTGCCTAGATGTTACTTAGCCTAAGGCGGATGATTCAAACCATCTGATCACAACACTTATGATTCATTTGATACGAACCATGTCCCTGCACACATTAACCATCAATTTTCATGCTACATGTTGCAATTAGGCCACATGATCAGATTCTCCAGGGGGTGCATTTTTGGTCAGTATTCCATCTAAAAGTAGTCATTTGATAAACAGGTAAACTCTTACCATTTTACCAGCTTTACTCAAAACTTGCTCGATTACCTATCTATCCTGATTTTAAATGGACCCTATCCATCCCATGTTTTGGACCACTCTGCAAAACTTTTATGGTCAATCCAAATTATCAAAGTGGCTAAACATTATATAAACATTGCCTAGCCCAAAAAGCATGCTCATCACAGGATCCAAACAATCCCAAGTTTAATATACAGTACCATAGTTCACACCTAGGGTGGAATTCATATTGGATCGAGTCCTTCTATTGGACGGTACCGATTCTCCAATCGACATATATTATGGGCTGCAGAAGGTCATAAGATGTGACACTTGGGATTGCTAATACTAAAAACATTGTGACACTTGGCACCATCTGGCTTAAAAGTGAGAAGAGTTATTCCCTCTTATGCAAGAGCTTTTGGTTACGAAACCTATCATTGTCACAGCCTTATCCCATCTATTTTGAAGTCTCGCTTAGCTAATTTTTTTTCTCCACTAGTATCTTATCAGTATAAGCTCTTTGAAAGTTTGCAATCGGTCATATCACTTCTTACGGCTTCCCTCCAAGTCTTTACTAGTTTTCCTCTTCTCCTATAATATTCTTGCGCATCTAAAAATAATAGAGTGAGCCGGTTTTCTTTTGTTTGTGCAGGCAAAACCACAACAGTGAAAACGAGGTACGTAGTAATGTCGGAAGAGATTCTAAAGAAATACCCAGAGCTAGTACTTGAAGGACTCCCCACAATACAACAGCGGCTACAAATATCCAACCAAGCAGTGACTCAAATGGCCATAGAAGCATCACAAGAATGCATCAAGAGCTGGGGCCGACCCATTTCACATATTACCCATCTAGTTTATGTTTCTTCTAGTGAAGCCAGGCTACCTGGAGGAGACCTCTACCTTGCCACTGGACTTGGACTAAATCCTGAGGTTAGTCGCGTCATGCTCTACTTCATGGGCTGCTCCGGAGGAGTCACTGGCCTCCGTGTCGCCAAAGATATAGCCGAAAACAACCCAGGCAGCCGCGTTTTACTAGCAACATCCGAAACAACCATAATTGGATTCAAGCCTCCGAGTGCAGACCGACCGTACGATCTTGTGGGTGCCGCACTCTTCGGTGATGGAGCGGGTGCAGTGATCCTAGGGACTGACCCAGTTTTAGGGGTCGAGACGCCACTCTTTGAGCTACATTCAGCGATCCAACATTTCTTGCCTGGCACCGAGAAGACGATCGACGGGCGGCTCACGGAAGAGGGCATCAACTTCAAACTAGGGAAGGACCTTCCTCATATAATAGAAGATCACATAGAAGGGTTCTGCAGCAAGTTGATGAAGGTTGTTGGGTTTGATGAGGGTAGTTATAATGAGTTGTTTTGGGCTGTTCATCCAGGTGGACCAGCTATATTGAATAGGTTGGAGAAGAGGCTTGATTTGTTGCCTGAAAAGTTGGGTGCAAGTAGGAGGGCTCTGAGGGATTATGGGAATGCTAGTAGTAACACTATAGTGTATGTGATGGAGTATTTGATTGAGGAGAGCTTGAAGAAGAAGGAGAGGGGAGAGAAGGATTGTGACTGGGGTCTGATACTTGCTTTTGGGCCAGGGATTACTTTTGAGGGGATTCTTGCAAGGAGCCTTGTTTGAGGAGATTATTTATTTTAATTATTCCCTAAATGCAAACTTTACATGTATTGACAACTGTCATTAGTTTATGGTCTTCTATTTTCGAAAAAGAATCTCAATAGAGCCATTTACTTATTTATTTAATTTACATTCTCCCTTTATAGTCTTTTTTTTTTTTGTGTGCCTAATTTAACATAAAAACCTTAGTACTAGGCAAGCGACATTACTGTATGACCATTGGTTGACTTGGTACTAATGCCACTTATTGTGATGTGTTCCATGTCACTTGTAATACATGTGTACTATTCTAAAGATATGTGGTGCAAAGGATAGGGAAGAAAAACAATCCGTTAATGCTTGGATGGCTATCCAAAGAAGATTGTTGACTTTGGAAAACTTGACGAATCTGGATGGGCTTTAAAATCTCATCAAGATGCATTCTATGTTGGAGTGAAAGAGAGACGAATGAACATTTGTTCTTCCAGTGTGCCTTCACTAGCTGGATTTGGCATTCTATTTTGTATAGGCTAGGCATTAAAGCAACTACAAAATTTCATCGTCAGTAATCATACTAAAGTAGTGATTGAGAAGCTGGTTTTTGCAGCTGTTACTTGACACATATGGTATGAAAGGAATGCAAATTATTTTTATAATATAAAACAACATAAGAAGAATGTTCTTAAGCAGATTATAATGGATGTGGCAATTAAAACTGGATCTGAAATTGATGAGAAGGGGAACAAAAACCAGCTTCTCAATCACTACTTTAGTATGATTACTGACGCATATGGTATGAAAGGAATGCAAATTTTTTTTATAATATAAAACAACATAAGAAGAATGTTCTTAAGCAGATTATAATGGATGTGGCAATTAAAACTGGATCTGAAATTGATGAGAAGGGGAACGCTATGTGGAAGAATGCATCTAGTCCTTTACCGATCAAAAAATAATGCATATAGTCCTTGCTCAAACCCAAGTATGTGCAGTTGGATCCCTCCAGATATCAACAGGATCAATATAAATACGGATGGATCATTCAACAATAAAGGTGCATGTATGTGGATTGTTTTTTTGGACCATTTGATCTCAATAACATCCTCGGTATTGATTTAGAAGCTATCTCCAAGCGTTCAGAATTGTGGAAGTTCGCAATATTATGAAGCCTACCATCGAAACAGATTCTTTTGGGGAAATTAAAATCCTCAAAGGAGATTGGGCTATTCCTTGAAAATATTTTATTTTGGTGGCTAACATTGTTCATATGGTAAATAAGATTGATTGCCAATTTTCTCATGTGTGGAGGGAATGCAATAAGTGTGTGGATTACTTGGCACATAATGGAGCTGATGATGCAAGCAATGTTGTCAGTTATAGTACATTCGAAGTTCCTAGTCCCTTCAACCCCACTTTTCTATCGGGACAAAAAAAAAACAATCTCCATCATTTCAATTAAAGCAGTTAAATGTCATCTAAAATTAACAAAAATCATATAAATCACATTAAACAAATTAAATTTAAAAAAAAAAAAAAACACCAAATCTATGACCTAAATCCTATCTCTATGATGAAAATAAAGAAGAAAACAATGTTCCAATAATGGGCAGCAACTTGAACTGTTTATATTAATCACAAATATTTGAAACATACATTTTACTAGCGTAAGATGTCTCACACCTAGCCTTGAATTATGTGAAAGTACTTCTAACAGAATTTAATGCCGCTCAATCAAAAGGCTCATCTCGTCTTGGAAAAATAACTGCTCAATCAAAAGGCAAATCTCTTCTTCTTTTGGGGTTGTTCTTTTTACTGTCCAAAAGCGGACTACATACAAAGAACGCAGGCAATGTTATAAAGCAAACTGCAAAGAAACACAGAATCGGACACTCTGCCAATCAAAAGGTATCTCTTACTTTGGGGTCGTTCTTTTTACTGTCCAAAAGCGGACTACAAGGAACACAGGCAGTATATACTGTTATAAAGCAAACTGCAAAGAAACACAGAATCAGAGACTCTGCCAAATTGCAGCAAGACAAATCCTGTTTATACCACCAGGCAGTATTAACACTTTTTGGATTTTGCACCATATGTACCAACCCGTACAACTGGGTTACTCATGCCAAAACAAAAAGCAAAATAAAAAAAACGAAATAATCATGTTTTCGTGATGTGTGCTCGTGAAATAAAAAATTTGATCATTTTTTCAATTGGGATGAAAAATTATCTCCATCGTCTCCTTCAAAGCAATCAATGGTCTAAAAAGCTCTTGAAACCCCAATTGAAAGAAGAATATTAAGTTGAAAAAGCACACTACAAAGCCATAATCTCATGACCGGGTTTTGTAAAAAGCTTGGGACGAAAAGTTGATAATTTGATTCAAGGCACTTTAGAAAAACAATGCCTCAAAAATAAATCTTTTAGCAAATATTTTAGAAAAACAGTGCTTTTACGGATTTTGGAACTTCAGAAAATGTGAAAGCACCATTTTTTTTTTTAAATTTAAAAAACAGTGCTCAAGGTTTTCTGTACTTCCAAAATCTGTGAAAACATGGTTTTTCTAAAACGTTTAGGTCGGGTATTTTTGCCAGAGTTTGTTTTCGAGCCATATTTCTCTTATCCTTTGATTTTATTCAAATCACTCAACAAATTTTTTCCTTTGTCGTGTGCTAACTAACCCAGTGAAAGTTGAAAGATGATTTTGGGCTGCTTTAGAGTAGCAATTTTTTGAGTTGCATTACCGGAGACACTCGATTGTGCAATTTTTTGTCAAGGAGCATATCATCTTAACAAATCCACTTTGTCCAAGTGAACTTGACTTGGCCAAAAAAATATACCCATTAACCTGGATCTATGGAATGTTAGAATCCTTACTTGGCACCAAAATTTAGGCTAATCGAAGCATGATCAGTACAAAATCCACAAGTATCATTTTTTATATGGCAAGCTATGGAATGTTAGAATCCATTACTTGGCACCAAAATTTAGGCTAATTTAAGCCTGATCAGTACAAAATCCCCAAGTATCATTTTTTATATGGCAAAACTACAAAAACTACATTAAACCACCTAAAAAATTAGATTAAGCAAGAAGTCAAATCTAAAAAATGCAAAAAATTGATGTTTTGCCCCCATTTTATTGAACTGTGTTTAGAATTCAACAATTACCAGTATTAGCCTCAGTAGCTTCACACCCCCATTTTTTGATATGGCAAAAGTAAATTGCACATCAAAACCTTGAACAATTATTATATGGTTTGATCAAACCTCTCAACTTACACTAAGCCCACCTAAAAAAAGCTAGAAAAAACTCAAAGAAAACAGATCTGAAAAAATGCCGAAAAATGGTGTCAAGAAAGACAGACCATTAAAACTGAATAATCTAAGCAGCAAAACCTTCTCTTCATATATCTTCTTCCTCTGGAAAGCGCAGGTGCTTACCCTGTGGCATTGGCATACCCTTCAAAGGTACCACATTCGGCGAAGCAGAATCTGAGAAATCTCCCCGAATTTCCTCCTCGCCTTCGATCTCATCGTCGCTATTGTAGATGAATCGGATGTGCTTGCCCCTGAACTCAGGGAATCTTTTCTTCTCTTCCACGCATATCTTTCCGAGTCCATCACATAACTCATGGATTGCTTTGTCATCTTCTTCAAAGTAATCGGCTTCCTCTTCTTCTTCATAGTAATCTTCTTCGTCTTCTTCTTCTTCTACTTCATCCTCTTCTTGTGAACTTTTATTGGCCTGAATAGACCAAACTGAATTATCATCTTCCTCGAGAGATTTCTTCTGGCAACTCCCTTCGTAAGTAACCTCAGATAGCGCAGAGGAATCAGAGATCTCTGATTTTTCAGGGGAATCAAACAATAATGCCCTAGTGATTAGAGTCTCTCCAGAATCCAGGGTTTCTTCTTTCAATCCACCCGTGACCTAAACATCATAAAATTTTGAAAAATTAAAAAACAAATAAAAAACACCCATCTGGAAAAAATTATAGAACCTTGCAAAATACAAACCTGGGGTGTCTTAGAATACTCTTTTTCTTCCAATGGCATTACGATTGAGAAGCTTTTGTTTTCATCATTATTCTCAGAAAGATTTGGAATATGAGGCGTATTAGCCGGGGTTGGGGCAAGAATTGAAATGCCCTGAGGAATGTGACAAGGGTGGTGATCAATTGAGAGCTTGGATAGTTCTGCTTCTTCTTCAACCTTCTGCAATAAAGTCTTAACCTGACCACGAAGCAGAGCCTCACCGGATCCCGGCGTCTGCTTAATTTGGTCTCGGTTCTTGGCGAAAGTAGAAGGGGTTTCCAAGCTCCCCATCGCGAGCCCAACTATAGGCGAATCGTTCGTAATATCGACAAGCGCAGACCGGTCGTATTTCCCATTTCTTGATCGGGAAATAACCTTTTCCGAATCTTCTTTCTTCCCTGCAATAACAGAAAAAATAATCAATAAATACATACAATCTAAGTGGTATTTTTTTATAGATCTTTGATCTTTTTGAAGAATATGGTCACTTACTCGACATGGGAATTGCGCTCGAGGTCTGAGATCTGGTAACCCTTCTGATCGATGATGGAGTTTCCATTGCGATGAAGCTAGGGATTTGAGAGATTTTTTTCAAATAGAGATATGGCCGGAAAAAGATCTGGCTAGCAAGGTTCTTCTACCCGCCGAAATGAGAGAGAAAGGAGAACTGGAAAGCAAGAAACAAATCGAGAGATTAGAAATAGAATGTTCAATGTTAGGGCAGAAGTGTGGGTTTTATAGAAATTGAATTAGAGTTTCAACGGTCATATTACCGTTGGAGGGTGCTGGCTCTGCCGAATCTTAGATGTTTTCCAATGCATTTCTAAACTAGCCGTTAGCGGATTGTATTTGAATTACGGTGTTGACAAATTACCCCATTTTGTATGATAGCATCATCCCTTACAAACTCAATTGATTTTTAGTTTAGTTTAGTTCCAAAATACCCCCTTACATGAAAGCGAAGCCAGTTCCCACTTGGACATGATGGCGTGGTGTTTTAGTCCCCAATGAAATAAAATAAAAAAAGTTTGACGGAGGAAAAGTTGGTGTGCATTTATGAAAAAATCTTAAATAAATCATATATTTTCAAAGTCATGGCCGTTTATCGATGGTTTATGGATAAATAATTCTGTTGAGCGCTATAACTGTTAGGGCTGTCTGCTGGTCCACTGGTCCACTGCCCGATACCCGACCCCCTTACCTAGATCTTTTATCGAGCATATACTCATGTCGATCGGGGTGCACCATCGGGTTGGGTCAGGTCAAGCATATGCCTTTTGCTGATAGCGCAGACCCGACCCATTGACAGCCAAAGTAAGGCACTTACGAGTTTTTATTAGGTGTGGAGGACGAGTAGGATATGCCTCTCAGGTTATCCCGGGCATGTGACACACGTGATCATCAATCCGGATGACCACCTGGTGTGCCACTGCTTATTGGAATTACGAACCGAAAATCACATAGTTGGCGATCTTGGACTAAAAATTTAAATCCTACATTAAATAGTTTGGGCTTGGGCTTAAGCCCTTAGGCACGTTGGGCTTGCATATGTGATATCACTACAAAAATAAGGTGTTTCAGCGGCACATATTATTAAGGTATGTAGCGGCAGTTTTTGGTAGCGACAAGACTAGTAACGGCAGTTTTTGGTTAATAGCGATAATTTTTGGCTGCCGTTAATAGTCTTATTTTTTGTAGTGTATAATATTAAAATTTTATTTATTTATTTTTGATAATATAATATTGAATTTCACTTGTAATGTATTTTGAAACTCATAAAGACAGACTATAGATTTCGAATTTAAAACTTCAGGCATTGTTTTTTTTTTTTTAAAGAAACTTCTTCATGCATTCTTGAAAATAGATATTAATTTATTATTAGATATTTTTATTGTATAGGTTCTTTTTTGAATAATATAGAGCTAGTTTTTATAAATCAATAAGTAATTTATAAATAAATAGGATAGGCCTGGCTGGATTTAGGCTTTTAAAGTTTTATTATAAGCCGGACTTGATTTTGTTTTAGGGCTATTTTTTTTAGGGTCTGTGCCATGTGAAATCGAGAATTGATCGTCTGATGGTATGTCCTCAGTATCCCTTGTGTGAAAGATTGGAGCGAAACACAATCATGGGCACTTTTCAAGAGTCGGTGAGCATATTTATAAGTACCCAATAATAAATAACACTTTAATAGTGTAAGATAAAAAATTTAATTTTAACGATTTAAAATCATTTCAATATTGTTTTGGTGTTTAAATGTCGGTCAAGGTCCTTTATCCCTTTAATTTAGGATAACCAATCGGGTCACATGTAGAATGGGCACTGCTCACTGATTTTGGAAACATGGCACTATCATTTATTAAGCGTCCAATAAGAAGCAAGAGGGCAAAGCTTTTGAAAAGTGAGCTGACCTGTCCCAAAAGCTGGTATGCTTATACTGCAGGAGAGCATGAATAGCGTAAGCAGAGAAGAAAGCTTTTAAAAGCGCTTTAATCATATAATCCTTTTCTCTCAATTGGTTAAGCTACTTATGTTATTTTGTAAGTTATGAAAAAAACTAAAACGGTTATTAACCTTTTGAATAGCTTGAATCCTATTAAGGTGTAGCTCAGAGACTATAGGGGCCTAACATATGTGGATGTCAGCCTTTGATTGATAGGGCTCGTGGCTTAAAAGTGGGTAATCTTATGGTGTTGTGATGAACTATTAATCCAAAATTAAAAATATTTTAAAAAAAAATATTTTTTATTGGTAAGTCGTTAAATAATTTTATTAATACCATAAAGGGGATATATAAATAAAGAAAGATTTTAATTTTTTTTATTGGTAAGTTATTAAATAATTTTATTAATACCATAAAAGGGATATATTAATAAAGATAAAGATAAAGGCATAAAGCCATATGGTGAAGGATACCTCTATTTGTAATCACTGAAACTTTAAGAGTACCTACCTTGTGCCTCTAGGGATGCACATGTTACCAGTGCAAGGTGGGCACTCTTAGAGTTTCAACGGATGCAAATAGAGCTATCCTAGGGTGAAGGAAGGTGGGAGTTTCAGCGAATTTGGCTTTAGCCCGCCTGTTCCAATTACTTCAGGTTTGGGGTTAAATAAAAAGATTGAGCTCAAAAGCACTCTTGCTGAACCTAGTTCAATTTTATATCCGGAATCAGGCCAACTAAACCCTCGAATGGCTTCGCCAAGCCCGGTTATATTAAAAGAAATGGCGGGGCTGGTCCGATCTAGTCTGGCCCGAACCCAATTCGGGTCAAATTTAGGCTTAAATTAAAGCCCAAGCATAAAAGCACTTGGGGCAAGCCCAACCCAATTTTATATCTAGCCAGGTTCGAGCGTAGTTTTAGGGTAAAAAATAATTGGGCCTCTCAAAAAGCCAGGCCCAGACTGGCCCGTTGACCGAAATAGAGGATTCTTTAATAAGATTACAGAGCTTTTATTTATATAATTTAACGTCTAAAGTTGCTAATACATGCTTAATTTGTATACTATTGATCATAAGGTGGGGATGAACAAAGAGTAAGAAAGACTTTTGATCGCTATTCTGAGTAGTCTTGCAAAATAATGCTTTCCAAAATTCGACCCTTTATGATTATGGATCCCACTATTCCCACATATGACTTTTTAGCTTTCTTCCGGTTGAAGCTGCCTACTTTCTTTGCTTTCAAAGAAAAGGAACATCCAAAATGTTTAGTGGAGGCACAACAGATTCATATCTTGATTTTAGTTAACAGTGCATGGTTCTCTCCACAATTTTCTAATCAATCACAAGCCCACTATTTTGTGCCATTGAAACTATATATAGTCCAAGCCTTATTAAGAGCCTACAAATGGACAACTAAAAACTAAATGAAAAATTTCCCCTATTGATTAGGGCACAATAAATGTTTCCATGAGCATGATTTTCAATATCGCCCGAGACTAGACATCTCAGGCAATACGTTTCCCGTCTTAGGGCTGGGTGGAGAGAATATTAAAAGTGAACAATTCTTCACTTATACACGTGGCAGTAGTTAGTTTGACTCATCATGTGCACCATTTTGATACATTTCTAGGCCGAGTGATCAAAATCGGAAGGTATTCTGCCCAATGCTTTAATTAAGAGCCCTACTACTCACACACTTATTTTTTCTTTACACACCACTTAAAATCACTTAATGTAAATACTTTGCATTTTGGGGATCTGTGTCATGTGAAAACACCATCTCAATTGTTTGATTTAAAAGTCATGATCTAAAGATTTTTCATGCAAACGGTATGAAACACAATCTTTATCAATCAATTATTAAATCAGACAATGACATTTAACTGCATTAAATCATATGTTAGAGATGATATTTCATGCCAATTGTTGTGTTAAAGATCTTCAACACCAACCCTCCGATTTCGATCGCTCGGCCCAGGATGATTTCCTCGACCATCAACCCTCCCTAAACGCTCAGATTCAACACCCAAACACATCACCCAAATCCCAACATCCACCGCTCATCTCACGCCTTCTGTCTTCAACAAATCATGAAAATCCTCGCAATCTCTGTCATTTAGTTTACCGACTTTTCCTCGTAAAAGATAATCGTTGACGGACGCCGTATCTAACAACAATTTAGTAGTAAAACTAAACTAATTTTAATAAGAAGTCTATTAAAATTTATGGAGATGAAGGTAAATAGTATTTTGCTATGCTTATGAATAGTATTCTGAATCACTATTCACTATAGTAAAACTATTCTAACACTACTAGTCTCATATGTAATTACACTATTATTGGTTTTTACCCAAACTCCTTTTTAACATTTCTTTATTGTTTTAATTAAAAAAAAAAATCTAATTTTCTTTTATGTCTCTTTTTAATTTTTCAACCAAAAAATTAATTAAAAATAAATAATTAGACAAATGGTCTAGTATTGAGGACCAACAAAATCAACTAAATAAATGGACAATTCCTTCCATCAATCCAAAAATAATTTACCAATATGGATGAAAAGATTAGTCTACCGATATATCTATCAAAACTACTGAGCAAACTCTCAGTATTAATGAAGAAAGTCCAATTGAAGGTTTTCAATTATTATCTAATGAAGATTTATTGCATGACCTTCATCGCTTTAAATTTCTATATTTATAATGTATTCAAGTTGCATTTAAATCATTGACCTTATTAGGTCTTGATGATAGCAGTCTGCTTAGCACTCTCAGAGATGCTAGATGCCTTGGATGGCGATCCTCTCTGATGGCTGTTGTTGAGACCAGCCTATGTCTTAGTCCAGTCTACTATAATATTTTTTCTAACTTAATTTTATCATTAACTAATAAAAGTATTTTACATGCATGTACCCTTAATTTATAAATTAAAGGATACAACTTTATCCCTGTATCTGAGACTATTGCTCTGATTTATCGTCTTCATTATAAGGTGATAACTTCCGTGGCTCCCAAAATTAATTATCATAATGAACCAGGCTAGACAATCTTAATTGAGACCAATAGTATAACGACTAATGTTACTACTCCTAAATTTATTGAATAGAAAAATATTACTTTTCCAGTAAAACTGTCAAACTGTCCCTTTTAAGCCAATTTTAAATCAAGATATTGAACAAATTGTTCAAAATGGCCGAGGAGATGTAATTTTAAAATTTGATAGATCTACATCCCACAAAACTTCTTTAAGAGTTAGTTTTCTGACTCAAGATCTCGAGGTGTGTATAGAGTTTCTATACCCTCGACAGCTAGATCATCTTATTCAGAAGTTAACTCATCTGTTCCTTCTGAATTTAATCAGTCTAATTTTGAAGGAATTCATATTTCTGAATAATAAATTTCTCATGGGATATATGCCCAACAGCAGAGGGAATCCCCTACTGCTAGCGAGATGAATTTCTCAATCAATTAACAAAGTTTTTATGGCTTATATAAAATCAGAAAATTTTGTTATCAATAGACAGGAAATAAATTATGAATTTAGTCAGGATAAATATGCATCATTTCGAGCATGATATTTTCAAAAGTTTTCTGCATCAAAATTGTAAGAATTTAAAGAACAATTTTACAATTATATTGAAACCTTTTATCAAATCATTCCATTTGTTACTTAGTTTAAAGCAACACAATATTATGAAATCACTTAGGATGAAAGGAGATATATCTCTTTGAAGATTTTAAAAAAGAATGGCAGAAAATGGATGGCTCAACTGTTCAATCGATTTACCCTCCTCTTGAAGCTTTAAAACTCACTCAACCAAATTCAACAATAAAATTGGAAGCCACTGCTTTTAGTAAATATGTTGTTGAATCCTATAATTCTGCAATACAATTTCCTAATACAACCTTGGATTCTACTACACCTTTACCAGCTAAGGCTAATACTTTTATTCATTCATTAGATTCTAACCCCCAAGAAGAATTTATTCACCAATTAAAATCCCGATTAAAATCATTTTCTTCTAAGAAAAAGACAACACAAACAAATTTCCAAATAAATGTTTTGACTCAAACAACAGAAGATCATCAATCTAAGTCTCATCTCCCAAGTTTTTATAAGCAAAATATTCAAAAGATTTATGAGTCTTTTCTATCGAAGAAATTCAAATCTAAATCAAAATCACAAGAACACATTCAATGCTATAAATGTCTTAAGTTTGGTCATTATGCTAATCAAGAAAAAATCATATCAAATTTATGACAAAGACCCACGACTTATTCAGTCAAAATCTGGTTCTTATAATCCAAACATTGATTGCCAAAATTCAAATTCTGGTAATTCAAGCATTAATGTTCCTACAACTATCCAACCAACTTTATTAGAATTAGCAAGCAAAACTACTAATCCAATAATAAAATCTCAATCTCAATACTCTACTGATTATTCTATACCTAGACCTGTTACTATCAATGACCTTAAATATGAAATTAATTCATTAAAAACTGAGATGAGAAAATAAAAGACATCTCTTAATGCTCAAACAAGTTATCAAATCAATGTCATGAGTCAAGTAATAGCTCAAAAGTGATATATCCAAATCACTTTGATAATTAATCAATAATTTACTATCAAAGATGCTATTGCTGTAATTGATAGTGGAGCTGATTTAAACTGCATACAGGAAGGATTAGTTCCTATCCAGTATTTTGATAAAATCACTCAAACCCTTAATAATGCTAGTGGTTATAAAATACAGATTAAATATAAATTAAATTATGTCTCGATTTGCAATAATGGAGTATGTAATCCATCAAATTTTATACTTATCAAGGATTTAACTCAAATAGTTACTCTTGGTACTCCTTTTATAACCTCTATTCTACTATTAATGAAGGTAGATGATACTGGTATATATGCTCAATATAATGGACATAATCTTATATTCAAATTCTTAACTCCACCACAAATAAAAGTGATCAATTCTATGGAATCTAATTTATTATTTAAAGAAAAATAATTTAACTTCTTACAACAAGAAGTAAAGTTTTTATCTTTAGAAAAACAATTGAAATCTCCTTCAATCCAAACTAAGATTTCTCAACTTCTGAAATCTTATCACAATGATATCTGTAGTGATGTGTCAAATGCTTTTTTGAATCACAAGAAACATATTATTTCTCTTCCCTATAATGTTGACTTTAATGAACGACATATTCCAGTCAAAGCAAGACCCAGTTAAATGAAACTCGCTTATTTGGAATTATGTAAAACTGAAATTGCTAGTTTATTATAAAAACAACTTATTCGCCCAAGCCACTCCCCATGGAGTTATACAGCTTTTTTGTTAATAAAAATACTGAACGGGAATGAGGAACCGCTCGTTTAGTTATCAATTATAAACCATTAAATGATTGCCTCCAATGATTTCATTATCTTATTTTGAATAAAAAGGACCTGTTGGATCGATTACATTCAACCCCTATTTTCTCCAAATTTGACCTGAAATCAGGGTATTGGCAAATTCAAGTGGCGGAGACTGATAGGTATAAAATGGCTTTTATTGTGCCCTTTAGATAATTTGAATGGAATGTTATGCCTTTTGTACTTTAAAATGCTCCATCTGAATTTCAAAATATTATGAATGATATATTCACTCCATACATAGATTTTTCTATAGTTTATATTAATTATATCCTCATCTTCTCCAATTCCATTGATCAACATTTTAAACACTTAAAAATCTTTAAGAATATTACACAAAAGAATGGATTGGTTATATCTGCTCCTAAAATTAAGTTATTTTAAACATCCATTCGATTTCTTGGCCACACTATTCACCAAGGCCATATTATTCCTATTGATAGAAGTATTAAATTTGTCTCAAAATTTTCTGATAAGATTTTAGATAAAACCCAATTACAAAGATTTTTAGGTAGTCTTAATTATATTGTAGATTATTATCCTAATCTTGTACATGATGCAAAAATATTACATTCCAGACTAAAAAAGAATCTGTCTCCATGAACAGACGATCATACCAATACTATTCAAAAAATAAAGTTAAAAGTTAAACAAATTTCCCGTCTCTCTTTAGCCAATCCTCTTTGGTCTAAAATTGTGGAGACAGATGCCTCCCAAATTGGTTATTGAGAGATTTTAAAACAATTAAATCCTTCTAAATAGAATGAAGAATTAATTAGATACACTTCTGGTGTTTAGAAAGATGCTCAAAAGAATTACTCAACCATAAAACATGAAGTTTTATCCATTGTTAAATGTATTATTAAATTTCAGGATGATTTGCTTAATCAATTATTTTTACTCAAAATAGACTGCAGTGTTGTAAAATCAATTTTATAAAAAGATGTAAAAAATCTAGCTTCAAAATAAATCTTTGTTAGATGACAAGCTGAGTTATCTTCCTTTGATTTTCAAATTAAATATATTAAAGAAGAGACAAATCCTCTCCCTGATTTTCTAATCAGAGAATTTTTGCAAGGTAGCTCTTAATAGAATCATCCTCCTCAGGAGGAATAGGCAGAAATAAAGAAAGGGGCAATATCCCCTTATCACAAAATCAAGAATTTACTGATGATTATCACTTTTGAACAATAATCCAAAATAATCGATATCGAGCAAGAAAAGGAGGTTTTAATTATAAAGAAACTGTGAAAAATGGCACACCTCTCAATAAAGAGAAAAATGAAATCAAAGAAATTTCTTACATCCAAAAGGAGATATTTACACCAATTATGGTAATAGAATCATAAGACCAACAATGAATGTCTGATCCTTGGAAGATAAAGAGACGATATCTTGACAATCAAGGATTCTCTGCTTTAGATGGTAAAACCTGTCTAATAGCAGAAGCTATTATGACATCTACTGGGTCCATTATCTTCACCCATCATATGAAAAATCAAAGACCTGATAGCCCAATTATTTATAGTAAGACCATTATTCATAAAATAATCAAACCAGTCATTTGGGGATTTGATCTAATAAATTCCGAAAACTTAGCCCAAAAATAATTATTGGGATTATATTCAATCCTTCACTAATGCCTTTTATTACATAAACCCCAAACAAAAACATTCTTGATTTATCAAAGTTTGTCCCGATATCCTCAAAACTGGTATATCAAATTGGTTTTATAATTGGTGGAGCCTTTTAGGTCCAAATTCCTAAATTTTACCTAAATCCCTAATTCCTTTATATAACCAGTATGAAGGAATTAAATTCAAAGAAAAAGATCCTCATCACTCTGAGATTAATTTTTATTTCTTCATTGAATGTAGCATTCCTTAGATTTGGATGTGGAATATTCAGATATCCACTCTTGATCATATTCCAACTCTCTAAAGAATCTATTAGATCCAATGGTAGGATAATATTCCCGACCTTGATAAAAAGCTCTTTGAAATTTCATCCATCATTACCCAGCATGCCAAAACAGCAAAAACTGAGGCCTCTCTATCCACTTTAGAATCCAATCCATTTGAAATTTCAAAACCATTATTTGCAAATAAAATCCTTATTTATCTGAAACACAGATTAATCAACATTATTTTGATTTCATGAAATCCCATTTTCTGCAAACCTTTAATCAATCATCCCATTCAGATGATGATTCCATGACTTCGTCCGAGAACAATAATTCTTTTCATATACTAGTAGGAGAATCTCAACCCGATAGTCCTAATCCATCACTTGGTGAATTTTGGGATTCTATTATTAATCAGGTAAAAAAGAAATGATGACTCAAACCACTAAAGGACAATCAATTGTCTCAACAGCCAATGCAGCTGTCAACAATAGCAACTGCTCACAATCGTCGCCAGCTATCTTCACTAAATCCAACGATGACGCAAGCAATGAAGTCATCCTTCAATTATTTTCCTATGATGCATGTCATGACGTCATAGAGTAATTTCTTCGGGACAAAGCTACTGCATCCTATCCATCCAGCACACGTGTCCCACTCACTGACGGATTTCAACCCATTACAAGTCCATGTTCATCTATAAATAGGTAAGCTTGGGGATTGTCCAAGACACCTAAAATATTTACCTCAAAAATTAGTTCTTCTTCTTTGCTTTGTTTCTTTTGCTTTGTTTAAGTGTGTATCAGAGAAGCTACGCTTATCGGTGAGCTTTCCTTTCTTTGGTTAATAGTTTGAAGTAGTTGTGTAATATTCTTTTGGTGTAATAGTTTGTTATTATTCTTTTGGTTTATGTTTCCTTTGTTTTATTAGGCATTAATTTACTCTGTAAGTTATCACTCTGTGTTTTTAAGCCTTTCGTAATCACGTATCCCCTTACTCTGTAATTGCTATTAGAGCCATATTCGGCTAAACCCGTGGTAATTTACATATAACGGGTAGCCAGTGTTGGAATTTTGAGAATTAGTAAATAGTAATTAGGAACCATACTAATGGGCATATGAACTATTATTCATCTTCTTTTTCAGAAGATTTAATGAATGACTTATAATAATTCTTTTAGATTTACTACTACGCTATCGGCGCGTCATTAGTTGCGTTGGGATGATACATTCCTATCCGATACATTGGATTATGAGATTTAATATCATGTACACGAGGCTTACCTATCTATAAAGAGTATGCAGAGCAAGGTAAAATCGGTATCGGTCTCGGGTATCGGTTTGCCCGAGGCCGATATGTATCAGCCATTTAAAAAAAAATTAGTAAAAGTCTCGGTTGAAACTGAGACGTTTCGGCTGAGATATCGGCCGATACGGGCCCGTATCGACCAATACGTATCGGTATCGACCGATTTTTGATACCTTGGTGCAAAGAACTTTTGGGGCATTAAAAGTGCACGGGCCTTTGGAAATATGTTAAAAAAAGAGGGAAATTTTCGTTTGCATGAATGGTTGTCAATGGTTGTGAACCACTAACAAGCACGAATTTTGACCGATTCCTTTAGCCACCACCTTTTCACAACATTGATGCACTAGCCTTAGCTAGTTAAAAGAATGAAATTGACTGATATCATGATGATACCAGGTAATATAAATATCATTATGGGAGAAGTTGATCGCGATCAGCAGTGAGAAGCTCACACGCGTTCTTGGGAACATGGTATCGAACTTCTTGTCAGGGTAGGTCGAAATACATGACTGAGTTCAAGCTGCTTGTACAAATTCTTTTGGTTGAGAATATGATTTATTACCGATTCATGGTGAAAAAAAATCGAGACATCCCAATTAGATTTTTATTTATTAAAATAGACCCGACTTTCTTGAGCGTCTTCAAAAAATCAATGGTGTTTAAATTATTTTGCATCATCAATGGTTTAAGATGTGGGTGATCCATGCGTCAAAGTGATAGATCATAGTTGAGGTGCAACAAGCCAAAAAATGGTGTTTTAAAAAAATTTAAACCATTGGATATGTGGACTATAATATCTGCAGTTGTTTTTTGTTTTAATGGATGAGATTAAAGTTCATCAATTGGATAGTTTACATCCACTTATAGTCATGTTTGTTTAGTGTGGGACATGTTCTATGTTATAATGATAGATTGCCACATGAACAATTTAAATTAATCACATGTATGCACCACATAGCATAATGATAAACCACACTTTAAGAGTGTGAGATTTTTTTTTTCTAATTTTTGTAGTGTAAGATCATTTAAACACCATTATGATATTAAAGTGTCGGTCAGAGTCATTATCCCATCAAAATAGTGTAACAAACTATGGACGTATGATAGTTCTTAATTTGAAATTATCCATTTATCCCTTTTTAAGAAAAAAAAACTATATGACCATTCATCTTCTTTAGCCTCTACCAAATCCTAAGTTCATAATCAAATGAAAACTCAAATTCTATTTTTCACGAAATTTCCAGCAAAGTTGACAACTCATGTTGTTCATGACAACTCAAAAGGAAGCTCTTGCGGTGCGGAGACGACGATTGTGCTGGTTCAAGGTTTCATAAGCTCTAATGTGTGGTGTTGGTGACGATGACATTGATTATAATGACAACTACTGTGACGTTGAAGATGGTAGTGCATGTGTCGTCGACGATGATGAGGGCAAGGATTTTAGTATAATCTTCTGTATCAACGATGATGGTGTTGGTTTAGGTTTTCATAAACTCTAAGGTATCGTCAATGGTGATGATAACATTGGTTTTAATGATTACTCTTGTATCATTGATATATCATAAGCTGATGATTATGATGATTGTGATGATCTTAATGGCAGCTCCTTTGTTGAAGGGGATGGAGTAGGTTTAGGGTTTCATAAACTCTAATATATCATCAATGGTGGGTCGACAACAATGTTGCTAGTTTCAACAGACATGGTCAGAAACTTAGTTTCTGCCTTTTTCAAAAAATGAGAAAATTAAAGATGGCGAGTTGCAGATTAATCAGCCAGGTCATGACTCAGCCAATTAATTGGCCATGTGTGTAATGTGGTCCAATTTTTTCCTTTTATTTTCTCACTTAAATTTAAGGGGAAAAATCCCTTGAGCCTGTTTGGTTTCAAGGGAAACAAGGAGAAATAAGGGAAAACTCATATGTGGCAAATGAATTGCCGATATTCCCGTTGTTTGGATGACATCCAAAGGGTCGAAAATTATCTTCACATTTTTCGTCAGAATCCGAGAAGAAATGCCGAGGGGGTCCCTCGGTTTTCTATTTTCCGAACTTTCAGACTTCTCACATGTACGACTCTTCTTATAATACCACACAATTTTTTCATGGACGAAAACCATTGACTGATTTGAAAAGACAATGGAGATTGTTTTTTTTTTTTCAATCTTCCTCATGAAAGATCTTAGGATCATGATGCCTCTATCTGACGGTCTAATGTTGATTCTATATGACACACATTCCCAAAAATCAGAGGCAAAATCACATTATGACTTTGGTGGTCAATTGACCATCCAAATTTTCTAAAAATTTGTTACTAAGCTTTAGGGGTCCTAATTTATATTAGTGGATTCTCATCCATCCAAAAATATTTTGACCACCCAAAATTATCAAAAATCTTCAAACAATTTTTTTTATGGTATTTGTTTTCATAATAAATATTTATTCTTTGATTTTTTTTAACTAAATCCCACAATTTTAGCGATTTAGGTGTTACACGGACTTATTTTTGGAGAGATTTCTCTCACAAGGGACTCTATACTATAATTAATTAAAAAAGATAAACAATTTATTACATGTAACAAAGTTTGAAACTATAACCTAACCTTCACAAAGTACTAAGTCTACCACTAGAGCAATTCACTAAGATATGTTAAGAGAAAAAAATATATTAATACATATATAATTTTTTGGTCATTTGGCTAGTTTTTTTGTTAGGATATATTATTTTCTTACAATGTCCTGCATTTGTATCCAAACACAAGATTTGGTTAATCCTGCATTTTCCCAACTAGCAATGTGGTTATCCAAACAACGGAAAACAAAGGGAAATAAAGGAACCCCATGGTTTCCTACAACCATGGTATCCATGAGAAAATATAGGAATATTATTTTCTTTTACCATGTTTCCCATGTTTTTATCCAAACATGCCCTAGGTCTTGTATTATTTTATGCTCTTTATTCATAAGAAACCTTTAGATTTTTCTTATTTTGTTTCTTAAAATCATTATTTTTAACTTGAAATATATTAAGATATATTTTTATATTTTTAAATTTTTTTTATTATCCTCAATTATTTTTCAACTTGGATCAATATTCCCCAACTGAGACCCTTGCTGATTTAGTGCCGATTCCCAACTATGTGACTATGATGACAACTCCCGCATGTTTGAAGATGGCAACTCAGGGCGTTTGATTGCGCTGTAGTCTGTAGGTTGTTAGAGGTGGACTGGGATCCAGGTTACCAGGGCGCATTAATGTTGGTTGAGTAGCTTGATGAATTGGAATATCTAAGGTTGAAGACATGTAAAGGGTTGAAGGTAAAAATCCTCTGACTGGGAAGTTTGAAGGTTGAAGACGATACTCTGATATGGGCAATTTTGTATCTCGACACCCGATTTTGACATGTATTTCAACGATTTGATGATAAAAAATAATCTCTAATCATCTCTACTATTATAATGCGAGAAGAGGGAGTTGCATGGCGTGAGATGATAGGATGACATGATTAATTTTTAAATGACACAAATGCTCTTGCAGTTTTCATTATAAGCAATCTTAAAAGTTAAAATTAACTCCCCAAATCTCTTGTAAGGCACTTTAGTATGAGATTGCGCTTTGATTGTAAGGGCGAGTGAGTGGCTTTAGATCTCTTTAAGGGCCTATTTGGTTTTAAGGGAAACATGAAGAAATAAGGGAAAACTCATATGCGGCAAATGAACTGTCGAGATTCTTGTTATTTGGATAACATCTAAAAAGTTGGAATTATCTTTACATTTTCCATCAAAATCAGAGAAGAAATACCGAGGGGGTCCTCTGTTTTCTATCTTCCGAACCTTCGGACTTCTCATCCCTACACTCTTCTTATAATACTATACAATTTTTTCACGAACGAAAACCATTTGCTGATTTAAATAAGACGATGGAGATTTTTTTTTTTTTTTTCAATCTTCCTCATGATAGATCTTAAGATCATGATGCCCCTATCAGACAGTCTGATGTTAATTCTATATGGCACACATCCCCAAAAATCAGAGGCCAAACCACGTTATGATTTAGGTGGTCAATTGACCACCCAAACTTTCTAAAAATTTGCTACTAAGTCATAGGGGCCCTAATTTATATTAATGGATTCTCATCCATCCAAAATTATCTTGATCACCCAAAATTATTAAAAATCTTAAAATAATTTTTTATGATATTTGTTTTCATACCAAATATTTCTTCTTTCATTTTGCTTAACTATGTCTCATAATTTTGGCCTACTTTTAAGCTCCCCTCCATAAAATAAATAAATAATTTATTACATGTAACAAGGTTTGAACCTATAACCTAACCTTCAAAAGGCACCAAGTTTACCACTAGAGCAATTTACTAAGATATGTAAAAAAAAAAAAAACTTAATACATATATAATGTTTTGATCATTTGGCTATTTTTTTTATTAGGATATATTATTTTCTTACAATTTCCTAAATATGTATCTAAACACAGGATTTGGTTAATCCAGAGTTTTCCCAACTAGCAATGTGGCTATCCAAATAGCGGAAAACAAAGGAAAACAAAGGAATACCATGGTTTCCTACAATTTAGGTATCCATGTAAAAAATAGGAATATTATTTTACTTTCTCACGTTTCCCGTGTTTTTATCCAAACAAGCTTTAAAAGATTATTTTAGAAAGTTTCTTTTTTCTCAATTTGAATCAATAACATCCATTGATGCCCAAGTTGCTAGGATGTGTATACTCGTAAAAGTGAGCGGGTCAATCGCTTCGAAAAAAAGTTATGCAACTTTGCTAGCCTATCATTATTTATGCATTTCCAAAGGTTTGACCATTTTGGCGGAGCGATATGGACCCGTTCACCTCCCTTCACACACACCCATCCACCTAATCCAAGCCTGATGGATGCACGTCTTCGCAACCACGACTGTTGACCCATTTATTAAACATAAACAGGTTTAGGTTGAGTTTTCTTAACTTGAGCCCAATTCGAACCTCTTATAATCTAGAGTGAGTCTACAATGGGTGCCCACTCATCATGAGTGGACATTGCAGTCCTCAAGTCACAGTGACTGAGTGACTTTCATAAATTTCTATACATTGGAAGCCCATACAAGTCACTCAGTCACAGGGACATATGAACTTCGATGTCCCCTCATGATGAGTGGACACCCATTGTAGACTAATTCTACATTTTATCATAGTTTGCTCAACTTGAGCCCAATTCGAACCTCTTATAATCTAGAGTGAGTCTACAATGGGTGCCCACTCATCATGAGTGGACATTGGAGTCCACAAGTCACAGTGATTGAGTGACTTTCTTAAATTTCTATACATTGGAAGCCCATATAAGTCACTCTGTCACAGGGACATGTGGACTTCGATGTCCCCTCATAATGAGTGAACACCCATTGTAGACTAATTCTATATTTTATCATAGTTTGCTCAACTCGAACCAATCCGATTGGACCCTACCCGGCATAAGTTTTTTCGAACCGGTCGGGTCTGGTTGGAATTGTTACTTGAGGGTGAAGGGAGGCGGGTCCTGTTCGGGTGGACTTTTCCAGGCCCAAATCCAACCCGTCTCCAGTTCTATTCTCGCAGAAGTCATAAACCCTAAGGAGAGATTTAGCAGCTCAGATAGTAAGAGCTTTGCTTCAACTCTTCCCGCTCTTTCTCAGCGATACCAGTAAGGCGCCAAGAACACGAAAATGGAAAACCTCGAAAAAATTCACAGAACTAAGAGAAAGCGAAAGAATCCCGAAGAGAAATCTAAAAATAAACATACAAAAAAACCTAGTATCGAATCTCCCAAAATCAAAGAAGAAGGAGGCGAAGAACGCGAAGAACACATCCACAAGCCCCAAAGAAGCATATTTTGGAACAATCTCGACCTAATTTTATCTCTCCAAAGCAAACAGCTGCACCTCCAAAGGTCAGTTCATTTACTTCTCTCTCATGTTTAAATTTCTTCGTCTTTGTTTAGTAATTTAGGGCGTGATTTTATGTAGGAAAATTGAACTCGCTTTCGACTTCGTCGAATCCGCACGCAATAAGGAAGAGGGCGAGAATGATCGAAGTTGTGAGTCCGTGGCGCTATCGCGTTTAATTGTATTTGTTAGCGATTGGATTCAATCGATTTTGATTTCTTCAGACAAAAGAAGCGAAAACCCTAGCTCTGGAATTATCGAACCTTGTTTGGATTTTAGATGCTGGGATGTTTTCTACTTCTGCTTGCAGGAATCTTCTCGTTCCGCAATTTCATTGAGCTTTTCCCCTAATCTGTTGCGAGCAGTTTCTCGCGTACTTAAGGAGGCGTTATCGAAATTGGATGGTGCATTGTCCTGTGATAATGAATTCCTTTCCTTCGCAAAAGGATTCGAGTTGTTCAATCTCGTTTCAGAGTGTGTTGTTTTGTTATTTTCATCCCAAACCAGAGCAATTAATGCCAATTTAGATGTGTGGGTTTTGTCCGCTACATCGACCCTCAATCTAGTCTGCAAAATTTTGGTAGATGATCTCACTGGTTCTAATGTGGATATTCTTTTACGGCTTTCGGGTTTGGTGCTTGAGCCTTTTGCTAATTTCTTGAGGGTTCATCCTAGTCCGAAAAATGTTTTTCCCGTCTTTGTGAATAGTCTTCTAGAACCACTTTTGGCGTCTCATGTTTCATTGTCTCTTTTGAGCAATCGTAGTAATTGCTTGTGGGTGGGGAGATTGTTTAAGATAGTCGAAGATGTTTTGTCAAACGGTTTATTCCACCCAGCACATATTGATGGGTTTTTATGTACGAAAAGTTTGGAAAAGTATATGAGCTCACACGCTAGAGAACAAGGGAGCAAAGAAATGGGGACGGGTATTAAAAGCTATCATAAACATTTTTTCAAAAAATTAGAACAAATTACTGTTGAAAAGAAGGCGTTGGCTATGGGTGGGTTTGGAGAGTTGCTTCATCTGTTCGTTGTCAGAGTGAAGAAGTTAAAGGGGTCTATGATCACCAACCGTACCAAGATAACTGTAAAAACAGAGCTAGATGCACGACCCAAGTTTGATATCACAGCTCCGACGAGTAGGCTGGACGAAGAAATGAGTAGGTCACTCTTTGATATCTTTGTACTGTTTATGGAACCTCTGGTGCTTGATGTTAGAAGGTACTTCGAACCAAAATGTTCTGAAGTAGAAGAGAGCAATGAACTCGTGTTGTCAGATGTTCACTGCACTCTCAAATCTATCAACGGGATGCTTGCCAATTTAATGCATGAAAAAATTTACGTACGGATGGAGGATACATCGGAGGGAGCACATCGTAACTTCTTGAAAGAGGTCTTTGATACAATTATTTCATTTTCTGCCAAGATACAGCAGCTCTGGGTGTTGACGTTGAAGACAGGTGATGGGAAGCGTATAGAGATGTTATGTTTAATAGCAAAGGAGGTTATTGCTGCAGTCGGATGTCTCTTAGAAATTGAATACAAGGTTGTTGGTAATGATTTGGTAAGCTTATGGCTTTTGATGCTTTCATACTTGGCGATTCTTCTGTCTTCTGTCGATAGACAAGATAATTGTTTGTTAGTTTCAGAGGTTCAGCACCTCGGCTGCCAACTGGTTTATGTGTTCTCTGAACTTCGCCAGGTTAGTAGTTTAATTAAATATGGAGATATGAAATATCCTTGTGCTAAATGTTCTAATTCATTTTTATTTATTTTTCTAAAATCTTGATGTTCTTTTTTTCACAAGCATAATTTTGTTTTCGAACTCTTCTAGTGCATTGCGCTAATTAGTTCATCAATGGTAATTGGTACTTTCTTGTTTAACAAGACTATTATTGTTATTGTTATTGTTATCATTATCATCATCGCATTATTATTATGGATATTGGTTTTGTTTATTATTGTTATTGAAATATTATTGTTTGATCAAGTGAACTTTATATTAATAAAAAAGAAAAGAAGCAGAAACTAGAAGTCGGCTACAGTGAGCCCAAACATAAGCTCACCAACATAAATTTTCTAATGTAAATCCATCAATCGCCATTCTATCAGCGCTATTATTGCCTCCAATCAATATCCTTAAATATTCTAGCATGCTTCTAAGTTGGAGTTGTCGCATGGTTGTCTGGTAATCAGCTTCCATTCAAAATCTCCTTGAAGTGAACTTGTACAGCTGCTGGCCATGCGATCTTTATTGTCTATATTGATGATTTCGTTGTCACAGGTGATGATCATGTGGGAATTGTCAAATAGAAGAAGAATTTGGCAGAACATTTTAAAACCAAGGTTCATGGCTAATACCCAGAAACTCTACTCGATAGAACCTCTTGATTGCCATCTGTAGTGTGCACCTGAGTTGCCGATACCCACTTCCCCTGAAGGTCCCAACATGATTCAATGGTGTGGTTTGCCATACCACAATGGGCACACTTCTCAGGTCAACGACCTCAACCATGGCCTCCCTCAAAATCACGACCTCTTTCTCCTTGTAAACCACGACCACCTCTACTGTCTCGTCCCGAATCATCCCTACCAGATGATGAAATCAATGACATGCAGTGTTACCTAGGTATGCGGCACAGGTGCCAAGTGGCAATGTGTCCTTAAAGTGTTGGTACGACAACTTCTAAAAATTCCAATATGGCCACACGGCCGTACAAAAAATATTAAAATTATTTAAAACATTTAAATATAGCTATATTAATAAAAAAATTCAACATTTCTTATAGTGGTGAATAGATATGCAATTAAATTCCATGATTTTCATCATTGATCAACATCATCTCATCAAATATCCATTTACATGAAATTGAAAATTTAAAGTCTAAACTAAATGCAAAAGGTAAACGTTCAAAGTACTTCAAAAAATTGGTCAACATTCTTAATGTTTTCAGAAAATTATATAACCACTCATTCCCAAATGTATTTTTGCAAGTTAGAATTCTTGACTTTTTGGCACTCAATTAGCGTCATCGCCTTGGCTTTCTTCATCGATGGAACGAGGCTCGAAATCGAAGTGCATTGTCTCTAATACCGGGTCATCGAGTGATAAATTTGCGAATTTAAATTTTGTTGGCCCTTCTAAACTGAAATCATCTCCAACCACATCCCAATATTTGCTAGGGCCTTCAACATATTGTTCTTTCCTTCTTGATAAGAGACGCAAATTTGTGTGAACAACGACCCAAACCTTGTAAAAACTTAAATAAAAGTATAGTAAATTGTAAAAATTGTTTTCAACAAGCCAAACCTTGTATTTAGCAGTTATTAAACTTTACACAATTTTTTTCAAAAACAAAGTTCATTTTACCGTTGCCAAAACGATGAGCATTTTGATGGTAATATGTGGTTTTTCATATATGTTTAGAAGTTTCATGTTGTTTGAGGAGTGTCCAAGTGTTGGCATGTGTGCCAAGTTCCACCAAGTGTCGGCACAACAAAAATCTCAAAAGTAGAAGTGCCAAGGTAACACTACTAAAATGTGACCCACTATCAGACTTATTCAGACATACATAGTACTGCTGCCTAAAGCGCACAGTGACAAAAGTCTCCAAAAATCTTTGAATTTTTCCCATCTGATTAAATCTCCCATTAATCGGCCAAATCTCTGACTTCCCGATTAATTGCCGATTTTTTTCGATTTTCTCTGTTTTTTCTCAATCAATTAAAGAAGTTAATGTTGAAGAAGAAAATGAAAAGGATAACATAGTTTACATAATCTTGATTGTATAACTTTTTATATTTTGGTCATTGACTTAGTGTTCAACTTATATAGCATATATTTATTTATTTTATATTTTATCTTTTTTAATGACTGGAATACTTTGTTGAAATGGTCTCAAATTTTGTTATTCTTTTTGAAAATCGTTTGATGTAAGGACACCTTTGAGTTTCAACTATTTGAGGGGCATTTTGGTCAGATTTTAGTCTCTAATGTTCAGCCTTTAATTCAACATACCAGTGGCTATTGTTGCTGATACAAAAATGGAAAAAGAGGCTCTTTTGTTATTCTCGACTGATTTTGATGCTACTAATGCAGGTCGACAGTCCCATTTTTGCACTATGTAAAGCGCTGAGGGTCTTCATATTGCCTGGGGATGATGCCGAAATAGAACATTCAAATCTTGTATCCTCTACACCTTTATCCTCTGAAGTATGTGTGCAATCAGTGGTAACACTTTCAGGCTCACATGATTTCAGATCTTCCATATCTACTGCTATCAATTCTATACCAGAAGGTCAAGCCAGTGGATGCATTCGGCAGTTAAAAGATGATATCATAGAATCTTTGAAATGTATGAAAATTAATGGATTGATTACTGATGCAAAAGAATCGGGAAGCACGATTATATCTGTTAGCGAAGTGCAAGAGTTAGATTTACCAGCCATAGTTCTAGGAAGGGGTTTGTCTGAACTATACACACTTATTCTAGATTCTTCAACTGTCACAACAGGTAACAGTATTCTAGTTGGAAATTCTGTAAAGGACCTGATCACTGCAATACGTCCGTTCATGAGTATTCTGGTGCAAAAGCAATCAGACGGTGTCCATGAGTTCCTTCATAAGATGCCCGGATGCAAAAATGGTTTTCCAGTTACCGAAACAGGTATTTCTTGGCTTCTTGTGTTTCTGTTTCGTATTTACATCTCCTGTAGAAGCTTGTACCGGCAATCAGTTAGCCTCATGCCACCCAATTTGTCAACAAAGTTTTCAGCAGCAATGGGGGACTTAATTACTGCATCCTGTGGAAAAGATTGGATAGAGAGGGTTGATTGGATGGATGGAGGCTATTTTTCTTGGATAATCAACCCTTCCACTTCACTTTGGGGCATTATGCGATCTGTTTCAGACATTTTTCCTCAACACAGTTTCAAAGATCATGCTGCCCTGGTTTATGTACTGTTTGCCATGGCCTTTCAGAGGCTTGTTGATTTGAATAGGCAGATAAAAGCTGTCGAGTTCCTACAGGAGAGGGATGCCCGCCTGGTGCAAATAAAGTTAATCGATGATGTTGGCTCACATTTACTGCACAGAGAAAGCAAAAAGTGGCAAAAACTTATTTCAGTTTCAAGGCAAGAGGCGGCAGATTTGACCAGTTTCATGACAGGTTACCTATCATCTATATCTACAAAAGAACAGTCCATATTCATCAAGGGAAATGCCACTAGTGAGCGTAAAGCAACACTGTCTGCCCAGGAAGGGGATCCATGGGATTTGGTTGTTTGCTCTGTGAATGAAAAGTCGCTGGCTACTGCAATTTGGTGGCTGCTTTGCCAAAACACCGATATTTGGTGTCCTCATGCTACTAAAAGAAATTTGAAGAAATTTTTTTCACTTTTGTTTTACAATTCCTTGCCTTGTGTAAGGAATGGTTTTAGGGATGTTGGAAAGCAGAGTATGGAAGAATTAGGCTGCCAGAGGAAAGTCACTCTGCATCACATTTCATTGGAACTTCTTGGTGATACTGTTCTTTACGAACAAACAGTAAGAATATATTGTGAACTGAGCACTTTTAGTTTTTTATTTTCTATTTCTTTTTTCAACTAAACATTTGATTCTGTTTTACTTGCTGTGTTTTAGTTTCTCAGTATCATTGTTGGCATATTATTATTGTATTATAAACTGTTCATATTATATGATTTCATAGTTTCTTTGCAGGCATTTGACATCAAGATTTTGCCGCATTCTGAAGAAATCATTTTCGAATGATTTAAATTTTAGTTCCTTGCCTGATTGGCCAGAGGTTTTAAGTATAATTGAGAAAGCATCAGTGGTTGGTAACAGATCAGCAACCGGAATGAATTTTCGTTCATCATCTAATCTACTGTCACTAGAATGCCATAAAGGACATGAAGTCTTCCCTGTTGCTAGCATGGAACTCAAAGCTTGTCAAAATTTGCTTGATCTCTTTTGTTGGATGCCAAAAGGTTATGCAAATTCTAGATCCTTCTCAGTTTGTGCAACTTATATTCTTAATCTTGAAAGGTGAATGAGGCTCTTCTCCATTTTTACATTTGGTTCTTCATAAATGCTATGATGTTATGTGCTGGTGTTATTGTAAATCCGATTGGGCCCTAATGGAGATAGTGATTCGATTTCTATTTACCATTTTTCACCAGCTTTTTGGGCTATTAATTGTTGGTGCCCCACAAGTGCTTGTGATACTTATATGTGACTTCAGACAACACTATAAACTTGCTGAAGACTTTACACTTTGCAAATGCACACTGAGCCTAGAGATACTCTATAAGATAAGAACACACGACTAACAAATGTAAATTTTGTTATAAACAGGTCACGCCATACACATATGATTGCAAATCACTCCAATTCATTGAAATTTCGATGTGATAGCCAAATAAACACAAATATAGTAAATACATTAAACATAGATGGTCAAATAATTGTTGTTTACCTTCCCCTACTCTCTTCTTCCTCCTTTTATTTTTATTTTTTATTGTTTAGTCGTTAATAGTATGTATCATTAAATGAAAAGGGAACTGCAGGGTGCTCAAAAAGAATATACCAAATACAGTTAAACTACAATTCAACGAACCATCTATTAGCTAAGGAAGAGCAACTTCCAATGGTCTTACAGTCCAATCCCACTCCCCTTTTTTGCAAGCTGATCCGCCGAGGCATTGTGATGGGGACGTCCCACTTGCACAATCATACACAGTGTATAGGAGGTGCAAGAAGAGATCTAAAACACCTCAAACTTTGTGGATGAGCGATTAAAGACCCGTGTGCACTTGACCTTGGCACGCGAAGAACCAACAATTGGAAGACGCGGGCATGGGGAGAAAAGGAAGGGAGAAAGGAGCTGAAAAGAAGTGCCTAAAAAATAGGCTCTGTGCAATCTCGCAGGAGCGAGATCTGACCTCCCGTCCTCGAGATCAAGCAGAGAGCGACGATTGCATCCGCAATAACTCGCGCGCGCAACACAAGATTTCTAAGTCTTAGTAGTATAGGCCTAGTTAGGGTTTCTAAGTCTTATATAAAGCCTTGTAAAGACAATTAAATTTTAAAGTTTATGATATAATGAAATTTAATACTTTGTGCAAGCTTGAGAACTTGTTGAGAGTTGTCTTCTTTCCCAAGTTTAGGGTTTTGTGCGAGGCCGATAATTTCGCTAGTGAAATTCCAGGGATTTTCCAATCTTCTCTCTTCTTAATTCTTCGGTGCAAGGTGCTCCTGCCCTATGTGCAGGTCTCCTCCTAGTGTGCTGCGCCAAAAACAGATCCTTTATGTGTGCAAGTATGCATAGGCAGTACATTTGGGCTGTCTATGCCGTCTGGCATCCTCAAAAAAAAAATAAAAATCTTAGGTGCAAGATGTTTAGTTTAAATATCTCCTTTGCATTATTGTTGCTTTCATGGTTGTTGGAACTTCTTAAATCTCTGGAGAAAATCCTTTTGATCTTAAACTCTCTTTTAAATATTTTATTTCTTTGAAACCCTAGAATGGAATCAAAAGACACCATCATGGAACACCATTTGATGCCCTAGGCTAGAGGGAAGTCAAGTTCTATTTTGAGAACTCACGTTCGAATTGTGTAGGGAGCATCAGGCCCGACATAACACTCGATTTGATCTATCGTGATTCCCATGTTTTGAATTCCGCAATAATCCTAGGTGAATCAAATTTGAATTTACATCTCTTATTGCTCTTGAATCTATAATTCAATTTCAGCAAATTGCATAATTAGGTTTTTAGTGTGTGGTCCTGCATCACTTTGACCTCCCCTTATACCCGTCGGAAAGATTATATCCATGTAGCGTGAATACAATCAATATAGGACATATCAGGGAGCTGCCAAGGAGCATATCTATGGGTCCTAGCCCATCCACTAACATTGAAAGAATCACCTTCGATCATAGCCGATAATGAAGAAAGCTCAATTCTTTTATCCCTTCAAGCAGCCCCTTCACTTCTGCTTATGTGAAATCCACTCAATCCCTTGGTCTGGCAAATTCCAATATAATATTGTTGTTTTGATGACGAACCATTTCACTGTAGCTGCTTGGCTCTAATTTACCAAATAGAGCAACCACCGAAATTTAATTTAAGTAAGCTGATGGGTGGCAGCTCTCTTTTCATATGAAATCTTATTTACTTGTGCTACATAAGAGAACTTTGGTTCAATTTCTTCTAAGGTCACCTCCGTTCAAGAAGTTGAATTCTCTTATAGACAATGTCCGATGAATGAGTTTTTCTTTAATTTTCACAATCAACATATGAGTTGACTTCCTTTTATTGTTGAACATACTTTGTTCAACACGTAGTTATGGGGGCCATCTTCCTAAGTACATAACCCTTCTTCATATATGAGCCTGAAACTCATCTTGCAAAAAATCGACGGTGAATGGGGTAAAACACCATTGGATGCCGAACAACTTGAGGAAGTAGGTCAAATTCTCATATACCACCTCACAATGGATAAGAAGATGTTCCACCGTTTCCTCACTTCTCATGCACACTACACATTTGTTGGCCAATTGGAACCCCCACACTGGAGATGATTGATAGTAAGTATCTTATCTCTTGCCAACGTCCATGTAAAAGCAAGCACGTGAGGGAGTGTTGCGATATTCCAAAGACAAGACCAAGGGCATTGACAAGTGGCTGCTGACACAGCAAAAAAAATATCTTGCCACAAAAATCCCTCTTGGATTACCCAACCACACTCTTCTATCACCCTGATGAAGGGTTCACAGTGACTCTAATCTACCCAAGAGAGATTCAAAATTATCAATCTCCCCATCCCCTAGATCCCGACAAAAGTGAACATCCCAAACCATCCTATTTCCCCTCCTAGAGAAGACGTCACAAACGGCAAATCCTCACGACGAAATGAGGTGATGAGGAAAGACTATTCTCGCCAGACAGCAAATGAATCAATGATTTACTAGTGTTTTTTTGCCTTGATTCAGAAATATCTTTCACACGTGGAGAATCTCCACACCAACTATCTACCCAAAATAAGACATGACGACTTTTTTTTTTTTGATAGATAATTGAGATTGAACCTATGACATAGAGGCTGCAATTTTATCAACCTTCCACTGGGCTACAGGCCCAACCCAACCCAACCCAATCCCATCCACCTACCCCCTCTCCTCCTCCTCTAAACCTAAAATACAAAGTGAACCACTACCCAAAAGTACTTGGCAAACAGAGCGATCTTTTTGAAGTGTCTAGTACCCCTAAACCACCATTATGATATTTCTTGTAGGTAACCGAACTACATCCCGATGCACAAGGTGATATTTACTGCCGTTAACCCTCGCCTCCCTATTTTTGGAGATGGGTTAAAAGGTTTGCGGGAAATGGGACATGGACATAAGCTTCTCAACTACTTGTACTATAGCACTATTTCCTTGGGAAAAAAGAGCTTTGATGGATTAGTTTTACTTCCTAAAACAATCCCCATCTTTATCTAAATTGTTGACTTGATGACCTTTTCTTTGGATAAATGTGAAATTTTAATATCTTATAATAATGAAATAGAAAATTTCCTTAATGATATGCATCTCTGTGCATGTATACTTTGAAGGTTAGTACATGCATGTATGGTTGGGTAGTTTTTGGGTTCTGCGCCAATTTTAGTTCATTCATTTCTTTGTTAAAGGGTTTTCAGAGTATGCAGTGTTTGAAACTCTTGCTTTCAATTCTTGTTTAGAACATATGATAACTAAGAATTTAGTTTTATTTGTTTGTTTTTTCAGGATTGTGGTTCTCAGTTTATTAAATTGTCAGAGTGAAGTTTATTTGCACAATTATTATGATCTCTTAACATTGTTTGTATCTTGTCGGAGGGCCTCGAAATATCTAGTAATGGCATTTAGAGAGGATTCTCTTGAAGTTAGGCGATCACTGTGTGGGAGTTCGGCTTCCATTTTATGGCTTTTGAAGTCAGTTTCTGAAGTCGTTGGTTTATCACATTTACATTCTGAAGTGAATCTTGCAACCCAGGTGAAAGACATGATCTTTTCATTGATGGATCATACGTCATATATATTTTTGGCATTGAGTGAAGATCAATTGAATTTTGTATTGCGTTCCTATACATATAAAGAGATGTCTCGTGCTGAGTTACACAAGTGGCATGATCACGGTGAAGGAGATAACTTGATTGAGCCTGATCTACATTCTCACTCTTCTGAACATTTTGATGCCTGGAACTCTGTGGAACTTCTGGCAGAAACTTTGAAGGAGCAGGCAAAAGTTTTACTTACAGCTTTGGAGGCTAATGTTCACGATGCAAAATTAAAAGCTGATAAGAGTGTTGTGAACTGGAATAAGTTATCTTCTATAATTTCTTGTTTTCAAGGTTTTTTATGGGGCACAGCATCTGCTTTGAACGACATAGACAAGAACTCCAGCATAGCCAAAATAAAATCATCGGAATGGTGGCTTGGCTGTGTCTCTAAACTCAACCTCTGTATAAATGTAATTGAGGATTTTATTAATTTTAGCTTGAACATATTGCTTGTAGATGATGGTATGCAGCCTGAGATTGACATTTCAGTTGGGGAAGAGAAAGATAGAGACTTGGTAGATGGAAAGGTTACCTATACAGAATCTAAAATGGGCAATAACAATGAAAATGGCAAGAGTTCAGGAACGAACTGTACTGATAATTCCACACATACAAAACAAAAATCACAATTGGTTCATTCAAGATGTGTAGCGAGTTTTTTGGCTGGAGTTCAGTCAACGGGTTTATTTGAGCTACAACATTTGAATAGACCTTTGTTGCACTGCTTGTTGAAAGGTGAAAGTCAAGAAGTGGCATTTTCTTTGAGACAGCTCTTTATCGCATCTGCAGCTATTCTGAAGCTAAAATTTAGTTTTTCTTCTCCAAGGGTTTTGAAACCACATATTGGCTACAGTAAGTCGGGACCAACTTCAATGGTTACTCTTATTGGAGCTTCACATTTTGTTCTCTTGGAATTGTCAGAAATAGTTACGAGGCCACATTCATTTTCTTTTGTTTGGTTAGATGGTATTCTAAGATATCTTGAAGTTTTAGGGAGCCATTTTTCTTTAGCTGATCCTGTCTTGTCTAGAGATACATATACCAAGCTAGTAGATATACATCTAAGGGCTATAGGGAAGTGTATTTCATTACAAGGCAAAAAAGCTACTCTAGCATGTGATGAGACAGAATCAAGCACAAAGCCACTCAAAACTCAATTAGAATCCTCTGACAATGATGCCGATATCGCAGCTCTTGGTCACGGGCAATACAGCTTGAATGAATTTAGAACGAGGCTTAGGGCATCATTCATAATGTTCATTAGGAAGCCATTGGAGTTGCATTTATTGTCGGCAGTACAGGCTCTAGAAAGAGCACTGGTCGGGGTAAGGGAAGGTTGCAATACGATTTATGGTGTCGATACTGGTAGTCTGAATGGGGGAAAGGTTTCCTCAATAGTTGCGGCTGGGATTGAATGCTTTCATTTGGTTCTTGAATATAGCTCAGGTATTTGTGAATTGAAACAACTTTTAATAGTATACGCTCGAGAAGATGTTAACCCTTTTTTGCGAACTCACTATTATAAACATTGACTCACGATCTTAAGCATAGTAACAAAAGTCTCCAACTTTTTCAAAAAATCGAAAGAAGTCGGCAACTTGCAGTCATTCCCTCTTTATTACCCAATTAATTGGCCAAGTCGCTACTCGGCCAATTAATTGGCGATGTTTGTGATGTTACCTGATTTTATTTTTAATTTTTTTGGTTTTTTATCTCTTATCCATAAAGAAAAAAAAAAGTTTAGTTTTGGTACTGTTTTGCTCATTAAAATCTTTAGGTTTTACCTATTTTGCACTATTTTGTCCACTAAAACCATTATTTATAACTTTAAATATATTATGATATATTTTTTTTCAATATTTTTGAATTTTTATTTCCCCGTTTTTTTTCCGATTTTGACCACCTTTGGCCGATTTTCCAGACTTAGACACTTGCTGATATATTTTCGACTCCCGACTTTGTGACTATGATCTTCAGTCCCATGTTTTCAAGGTAATAAAATTGAAGACTCGACAGTTAGTGTGTAACTTTAGTTTCAAATTTCTTAATAATACAGGACTGGTGCAGTTTTTGACTTTAGACAGTCTTTGCAGGTCGCAAGCGGATGAGTGTTGTAAAGAGACACATTCCAAACTTAATTAGTGCTTTATTCAACATAATTCTGCACGTGCAGAGTCCACTAATCTTCTACCAAGGGAAGTTAATCTATGATCAAAGTGAAACCGACCCAGATCCAGGATCAGTTATTCTTATGTGTGTTGAAGTACTGACAAAAGTTGCTGGAAAAAATTCACTTTTTCAAATGGATTCGTACCATGTAGGCCAGTCTTTTCACATACCTTCAGCACTTTTTCAGTACCTCCTTCAGTTAAGACCTTCCCAAAATGTACTAGATTTATCCCCAGCTAACCAAGAACTGGAACCTGTTGTAGACCATCAGTTCTCTGTAGGCTTATATTCTGCATGTTGCAAATTGTTGTGTACGGTTCTTAGACATCGGAAAAGGTATGCAGATTTTCTTCATTTCTTGCTTTCTTACTTGTGAAGAATCCACTTTTCTCTATGCTTTCATTATTGTTAAAATTGTATTTTTATATGAACTTACTGAACATGAAATTTAGAAGTGTGTAGAGAGAGAGAGAGAGAGAGAGAGACACACACACACACACATATATATATATATATATATATATATATATATATTCAATGTAATGAGAACAATTTTATAAACGTTACTGTTCAGGACTCACATGTTGGACATGCTTGCTCACTGGCAGTGTTACCTAGACACGTGGCACGGGTGTGAAGTGTCATAGATATCTGGCAACACCAATTTCTAAATATTCCAATATGGCAGCACGGCCTTAAGAAATTTAAAAATAAAATAAAAAGTAGAACGTATATGGAAAAACAATTGAAAAGAAATCTTAAATAGCCAATTGGGCTATGAAAAGATGCTGATAGATCCACTCCCTCAACGGGTCATAGTAGATGACCAACATCACAGCCACCATCCAAAAAAGCCTGTGGTCGTGGTACACTAGATGGATGGTGTAGACCACTTCCCGAGGATGTGGTTAACCAAAGGGAGAGAAAAGGACACTCCCAAACAACCTTGAAAAATCATTTTAAAAATAAAGACAAACAACCACTATACAATATATGGCAAGTTGATGTTCCAAGTGGGCATTAGTTTCAATGCATTAAAGTTAAAAAGTTTCAAAGTATTGAATTTGGACTGGGACTTAAATTCCCATCATATCATGAAGTCCGTGAAACATGCCTTAAAATAGAAATAGATGTCTCTAAAAGTTTCATAATCAAGTATAAAGAAGCATGAAAAGAACTTATGGTTGTACACTAATGGCCGACTGATGGACTGATAGAGCCGGTTGGACGTTAATTAACTTCTTGGCTAATTGTCCCACCAACACTATGTTCCTAAGTCGCTAGATGCGCCCAAGGATCAAAATTCCGGATTTCGTTTTGGTTTTGGTGGGGACCGAAACCAAAATTTCGGCCGAAATCTTCAAACACATACAAAAGAACCGAAATTTTGGATTATCATTTCGGTTTCGGTGGGGACCGAGACTGAAATTTTGGATCGAAATTTCTGTCATTTCGGCCGAAATTTTTATCCTTGGATGCGCCGACCCATTCTTACACGGCTGAATATCGATTCTAACTCTTAGATCGTGTAATAGAGGATATAGAACCCGAGCATGCTCTCCAAGTTGTCACCGATAATATGGCATCATACATAGCCGTTGGTCGCCTTCTTATGGATGATCGACCATGTTTATATTGGACATCATGTGCGGCCCATTGATTTGATTTAATATTAGAGGACATAGGTAAGTTACATATTAAGGTAATTGTTAAGGTTAGGAACATGATTTTAAAATACGAAAACTCGACTCGATTCGAAAGTCATATGAGTAGAGTTAACTCGGAAACTCCTTCCGACTCGGATCATTTTATATATATATATATATATATATATATATATATATATATATATATATATATATAAAATTTGACCAAAAAAAATAAAAAGGCTCTACCGTTATGTCATGTGGCACACATTTCTGATCAATTTAAATAGTCCATACTGTAGTCCATCAATGGAAAATGTCACAACCAAACAGTCCACCATTGGAACATCAAAATGGTGTTTAAATGATCATGCACCATTAATGGTTTAAGATGTTGGTAATCCATACCGTCAAATTGATAGATAATACATTGTTGGCGCAAAAATACAATTTTTGAGAAATTTGAATCATTTGATCTATGTACTTTAATCCAACCGTTGTTCATTGATGCCATATGCGATTGCATATGCCATCTTGGATGGCTGTATCGCGTATGCCATCATGGCATATGCGATACAGGTAAGTGTGCCTTCGCATACAGTGTGCCATGGCATATTTCTCCACTATCTTTTTTTTTTTTTTTTGTCTTTGCTTTTCAAGCTTCCCTAAGCCCTATAAATGGGGGGTTTCTTTTCCTAATGCTCCTCATTGTACAATTTTTCCCTTTAGTCTTTTCCTTCTCTTTTGTATGGTCCACTATATATTTGTATGGTCCTTCTTCAACATAGTTTCTTTAGGAAGTAGGAACAAATGTCAAAAACTTAAGATCCTTTTACTTAAATAATATTTTTCTTCTTTACTCTTTTCCTTCTTTTTTGTATGTTCCTATGTTCAATTTTGTACTATTTTGTTTAACAACAATGAAATTTATATTTTTCCTTCTAACTTATGGGTTATATACTTATATTATATACTTTTATTTCGTATTCTAGACACTACAAAATTAATACTTAATCGAGCACAAATTACACAAAACATACTATTGATCAATATGGGGAGCTTTGGGGTTTTTTTGGGATTTTTTTGAAAATAAAAATAAAAATTATGCCATGGCATAATGGCATATGCGATGGCCCTATGCCATCGCGTAGGGTCGCATATGCCAATTGACTACATTGCCGTTGTTCTTAATTTTTAATGGCTGATATTAATATCCACCAATCAGATGGTTTATATCCACTTATAGGCATGATTCTTTGGCTTTGATAAACTTTCCAATGATGGATTTCAACTTAGATCATTTAGATTGATCACATATGTGCACACGTGACATATTAGTAACCCACATTTTAACAATGTATGATCAAAAGTTTAATTCAATGGTATACGATCGTTTAACACCATTTTAGCTTTTAAATGTCAGTTACAACCTTCACCCGCCTCTCCTGATTGTCATTTAACTCCAGCGAGAGAGAGAGAGAGAGAGAGAGAGAGAGAGAGAGAGAGAGAGAGAGAGAGAGAATGCAAATTGAAGACGGATTCTTGTGGTGAAAGAGTGGAGACGAGATCTGAGGGTTGCCGAGCGGGTCTTTGTTATTGTTTTCAAATTGTTTCCAATTTATTTTACTCACAAGTGCACGAATAGTTAAAACTGTAAATTAGGGTTAGGGTTTAGTGATAGGAAGGAGGAAGAAGAAGAGAGATAGTAGGGTTGAGTCAATAGGACTCAAATCTCAATGCAAAATATTATTTATATCATTTTAGCATGTTCACGTATTATAAAGCTCATGAGTTAAGTGAATTGTACAACTTAAAATTCACTTAACTACACACACCCAACGTTACTACACACCCGTACAATAGAAATAACATCACTAACACTCCCCCTCAAGTTGGAGTATAGATGTTGATCATATCCAACTTGAAGGAGATGTCATAAAGTCTCTTGCTACCAAAGTTAAAATATCGGCCAGTTGGTCCTCAATTATAACTTGAGGAATACTGATTTCTTTGAACTCGACCTTCTCGCAAATATAGTGACAGTCCACCTCAATATGTTTTGTCCTTTCATGAAAGACAGGATTCTCTGCAATATGATGGGCGGCTTCATTGTCGCCATATAAGATAATTGGAGAGGATACAATAACTCCCAAATCTGACAAGATAAATTAAGTCACATCTCTTCTCTCGCTCCTTGGGACATGACGCGGTACTCCCCCTCGGCACTGGAGTTTGATACTACATGTTTCTTAGATTTCCATGTGACCAAATTACCCCCAAGAAGGTGCAATATCCTGTAGTTGATCTCCTATCATCCAGAGACCCGGCCCAATCGGCATCAGTGAATATTTCTATATCCAAATAACCACAATTTTATAGAGAAGCCCTTAGCCAGGACTTCCTTTCAAATACCTCAGGATCCTGTGAACAACCTCCAAATGTACTGTCCTTGGTGAGTGCATATATTGACTCACCACACTTACTGCATAAGCAATGTCCGGATGAGTCATGGTTAGATAGATTAGTTTACCAACTAATCTCTGATAGGTACGCGGATCCTTGAGAAGATCACTTTCTTCATCATTTAATCAGTGATTTTGCTCAATAGGGGTCACAACAGGCCTACACCCCAAAAACCCTGTATTATGAAGGAGGTCTATGGTATACTTCCGCTGGGATAATGAGATTCCCTTCTTAGATCTCGCCACTTCAATGTCAAGGAAATATTTCAAGCTCCCCAAATCTTTAATTTCAAACACTCTGCTCAAGTACTCTTTCAGTTTAAAAATCTCATGACTATTATCTCCAATAATGATATCATCAACATAGACTAGTATGACAGTCATCTTGATTCCCCTTTTTACAAATAGAGTGTGATCATAGTGACTCCTTCGGTACCCGAATCTCATAATAGCATTACTAAATTTTTGAAACCAGGCCCTTGGGGATTGTTTTAATCCATAGATTGATTTTTTCAATTTACACACTTTCCCCTTCTCCCCTTTTATTACAAATTCAGGAGGAAGATTCATATAGACTTCTTCCTTGAGATCACCATGACGAAATACATTCTTCACGTCAAGTTGAGAGAGTAACCAGTCTTTGTGGGCAGCCAAGGATAACAGTACCCTGATTGTGTTAGATTTGACTACAGGCGCAAAGGTGTCCTGATAATCAATTCCTTGTGTTTGAGTGTACCCCTTCGCTATAAGTCTTGTTTTATATCTTTTGACAGTACCATTAGGTTTATACTTGACTGTATATACCCATTTGCAACTAACAACTCTCTTTCCTTCTGAGAGTTCAACAATTTCCCATGTTTGATTTTGTTCAAGAGCATTCATCTCCTGAATCATAGCATCCTTTCATTTTGGTTGCAATAAGGCATCAGAAATAGTAGAAGGAAGAGTGGTAGAATCAAGAAATCAAATAAAACCATAGTAAGATAATGAGAGATTGTGATATGACACATACTTACTGATGGGATGACGAGTACACGATCTAGGAAGTTTTCTGTGAGCAATGGGTAGATGAAGGTCAGAAACAAGAGGACCCTCTTCGGGTAAGGGATCCTGGTCGGTATTTTGAAAACGAGATTCATCTACATTCTCATGCACAGTGGCTTCAACAATATTGTTCTTGTTCCTTCGCACATACATCTTTCCCTTTCCATATTTATCAAAGGTGGGTTGTGTGCTTTGTTGTGGCTCAATAGCTTCATCATCCACTTCGCAATTTTCACCATCTCCCACAGGTAAAGCTCTAAGCATCTTAGAGTGCTTTTCATTTGTAAATTGATTCTCCCCCTGAAGAGGACTCGGAGGTCTGAAAAAAGGAGTGCCCTCAAAGAATGTGGCATCCATGGTGACTATTACAAGACGAGTGAGAGGGTCAAAACACTTGTATCCTTTCTGAGAAGAGAGATACCCAATAAAAATGCACTTGGTGGCCTTGGGATCAAGTTTACTCCGCTGAATATTGGGGATGTGTAAAACACAAGGAACCAAAGATAAGTGGAGGCACCAAGAACAGAGGTTGATGAAGAAACACAAGTTAGAAGGGAGAATGTCCTTCCAGAATAGGCGTAGGCATACAATTGATGAGATAGGCAGCGGTGAGGACGGCTTCATCCCAGAGATGTTTAGGAACCTTCATATCAAACAACAGAGATCAAACAACCTCAAGAAGATGCCTATTTTTTCTCTCAGCAATCCCATTCTATTGGGGGGGTATAAGGACAAGTAGTTTGCCATATAATTTCATAAGAGTGAAGATAATATTGGAGAATGTGAGAGGAATATTTCCCACCATTATCTGATTGAAGGACCTTAACATGCGCATGAAATTCTGTGCTAACTAGTCTGTGAAACATAGGAAAAATAGAGGCAACTTTATCTTTGATGCATACAAGAAAGAGCATAATGAGTCTAGTACAGTCATCAATAAAAGTCACAAAATAACAATAACCATTCAAAGCAGTAACAGGAGAATGCTCCCACACATCAGAGTGAATAACCTCAAAGGAATAGCACATTTACTACCACTCAAGGTATTAGAATTGCAAACATGTTTAGTTAATTGATCACAATGAAATAAACGATTATCAAATCTATGAAAATTTTATGGAAATAAAAGTTTTAGACGACTAATATGAGGAGGATCACAGCGGGAGTGCCACAATCTTGCTTCATCAATAGAAACCACCATGGTTGCAGGAGGAGATGCACCATGTAAATCTTGAGAAAAGTAGAGTCCCTTCTCTTCAGTACCATGATCAAGGATATTCCCCGATTTCAGGTCCTGGAAAATACAATATGAAGGGAAGAATGTCACACTACAATGTAAAGAATTGGTAATTTTACTGACAGATAATATATTCATTGGCATATTAGGAATCAAATGAGTAGAGTCAAAAGACAAAGTACCTAATTGAACACTCTTTCTGCCCTTTACATGGACAAGGGATCCCTCAACAATGCGAATATGAATAGAATCAGAAAGACTAGATATAGATGAAAATAAATCAGTCATACTAGACATGTGATCCGTAGCCCCAGAATTGATGATCCATGAGAACTGAGAGGTCACATGAGCAGACCCATAGGTACGTGACTCAGCTATGTGGGAGGAAGATGCATGTCATTGTGTCATCGTCATGCATTGAAGGTGGCCTTGGAGATCCTGAAGTTCTCTCTGTAAGCTTTAGACATCAGACAGAGCTGAAGCAGTAGGGATACTCTGACCACCAACTTGATTAGAAATTTCCTCAGTAGAGGACTGGAATACACGACCTGGGAGGAATTTTGGTTTCCCATGTAATTCCTAGCATCTTTCTCTGGTATAACCCTTCTTACCACAATAAGAACACAATAATTTCTCTTTCTTCACTGAGAGGCCCCCACGACCTCCACCTCTACCACCAGATTTGCCTCTACCATGACCAAAAGAAGTGAAGGATGGTAGGGCAGATCTCTCAGATACATCACCACCAAGAATCTGCATAAATTGTTGCATGCTCTTCTCATGCTGAAGGAGGGCATATACGGTACCAAGTGAAGACACTCCTCTCTACCTAAAATGTTTGATTTAACATTTTCATATTTAGATCTAACTCCTTTTAGGAAGTCAAACACTCTCCTCCTTTCAGTATTTTTACTGGCCTTGCTGGCACACAAGCTACACAATTCTTCTTCTTAATACTGGGCTAGTTCATCTCACAAACTCCTCATTTTAGTGTAATACTCTCCAATAGTCTTATCACCTTACTTCATGGTGTTAATTTTGTCACTAACTTGAAACATTTTGCGAGGTTTTGTTTCTGCGAGAATGCATCCCTCACAGCCTCCCATAATTATTTGGCATCACTGGCATACATAAAAGAATCACTGATGTCTGGTTGCATTGAGTGTAGCAGCTATGTCATGACAGTTAGATTGTCACTTTCCCAATCAACATGCCTAGAGCCTTTTTCTTTGGGTTTTGGGATATTCCCGTAAATGTAACCCAATTTTTTCTTCATCCCTAAGTACATAGTAGCAGACCGTGACCACAAAAGATAATTGATCTCATTCAATTTCTTAGTAGTAATTTATAAGTTATGAGAGATATCTCCCCCACCAACAATCCCAGATTTACTCTCGTCCATGATTAATATATCCTGAGATCAAAACAATTAAAAAAAAAAGAAGACCCACAGCTTCCAAACAGGGAGAATCAATGTTGTCAAATGGCTTAACCGATGCGCGATTTGGCTCAATTTCGCTTAAGCGAATCGCTTAATCGCTTAAGCCATGGCATACTTTTTTTTTTTTTTTTTTCCAAAAAAAAAAAATAATAAATAAAAATAACAATTAGTATTCAAGTCTCTAAAGGGAAAAATAGACATTCTTGCATTTAAAAAAGAAGTTTTACATACTAATATTTAAAATTATAACTTTAATTTTGATACTAAGTACCAACAATGTATTCTACACATTAATTTCTAACCCATTGTGGTACATCTCCATCATCATCACTAGCATTGCCGTCGTCATCGGAATTATCTCCTTCTACATACTCTTCTTCCTCTGTTTCGTCTTCATCCGATCTCACTAGAATGGAATTTATATCATCTGACTGACCATATTTTCAACCTGGATCATTCGATTTAGTTTTTAGAGGATCCGGGGTCGAAGATGTAGACATAATTAATTGGTCAATATGATGATAGAAAGTAGGAATTAGGAAAAGAAAATTAGAGATTTAAAACTTTTGAAACAAAAATAATAAAACTCAAACCTCCCAAAAGGCTTGCTTGCTTGCTTGATTCGGGTGACTTGATTGATAGAAGACTAGAACTATAAGCTTGCTTCACTTTTGAATCTTGATCCTTGATATTTCCCTTTGAGGCTTTATAACACACTAACATTAATATTACTAAGTTTACAACAATTTAATTCACTAAAAAAAACGATTACAAAGTATAAAATAAAATAAAAACTAGACTGGATAGATGGGAGGAGATTGAGAGTAAAGAATGGAGATTAGAGAGGAAGTTGAAGTCAAAATAGTTGTGTAAGGAGTAGAGAAGCCAATCCACCCTTTATAAAGGCAATGAGACCTTAAAAAGCAAAATAAAATAAAATTTAAGTGCTTGGAACATTATGCCATCGCATACTGAGTATGCGATCGCATAAGCCATAAAACTTGGCTTATGCCATCGCATACTTTTGTATGCCATGGCATAATGTCAAAATCGCATAAGCCATCATGGCTTATGTGATTTTATGTCTTAAGATGGCATAAGCGATCGCTTATGACAATAGTGGGGAGAATTCAACACTGCCCTAGGTCGCGCGAGCGACCTCACTTCTCGCTCGAGCGAGAATACTTTAGGAAAAAAGGTCAAATTTTCGGCCAAACGTCACTCGAGCGGGCTTAGAAGTCGCTCGAACGAGACATCAAAAGATTCAGGTCAGATGTTCAGCCAAACGTCGCTCGAGCGGGCATGGATGTCGCTTGAGCGAGACGTCACAGGATTCTCGAGAATCGATTAAACAACTCTAAAATAGATCCAAGACCAGAAAAAAAATATACCATTAATCTTGTATGGTGATTCTGGTTCAACCTAGTTCAATCCCGAGCTTCTTTAAGCTTTCATGAATCATGGGAATCCAAAACACCTAAAACATATTTTTCTTTAGAAAACCCTTCGAAACTCCATGTTTCTGGCATCAAATGACTTTGAGCAAGAAGAAGAAAGTGGAGGGGGGAAAACACCGATCAAAAACCCCCCAAAATCTATGAAAAAAGAGGTCACCGGGTTGACCTTGCTGATGTCAGCATGATGGTGTTATGCTGATGTCAGCGATGACGTGGATGACTTCAATAAGGCTGAAAAAAAATAAAGAAATTCTAGGGTTCAAGTTTTGTTGGCTTTGATACCAATTTAAAATTGTAAATTAGGGTTAGGGTTTAGTGAGAGGAAGGAGTAAGAAGAAGAAGAAGAGAGATAGTTGGGTTGAGTCAATATGCCTCAAATCCCAATGCAAAATATTGTTTATATCATCTTAGCATGTTCATGTATTACAAAGCTCCTAAGTTAAGTGAATTGTACAACTTAAAATTCACTTAACTACACACACACCCAAAGTTACTACACATCTATACAATGGAAATAACATCACCAACACGAACCGAATGTTGTCTTGTGCAAGAACGAGGTCGGACCCACAGGGACTTTATAGAGAGAGGAAACCTAAGAGTAAAGTTATTTAATCTAATCAAGAAATGAAGTTTGACTTTATACTAAACTAAGAGGATTTGTATAACATTAAGTGAGATTAAAAACAAGACAAATTATTACAAGTAAAACTAAGTTATACAAAGATAAATATTAAACTAAACTAAATGCTACCTATTAGATAATGTGATCTAATTAAGAATATAGTTAGAGTAGAAACATAAATGAGATGTGTACTAGTGTTTAGAATCCACACTCTTTAATATAATATTTTTGGCAACATGAACCTTAGAAATTTGTTGGAAAAGTAATCATATAATAGTCTAAAAATCAATCACGCTATTATGGAAAATATCATCATCAAAGCTCTATTTTATCATGCAAAAATATATGTTTTTCCATGCTTTTAAAAATTGAAACCAAATCATTTAATGTATTCAACGATGTTGAATCACAATAGATATCCGATTTTAATATCAACAATTTTCCAAGCAAATGATTAACAAGATGGATCTTAAATCATGAACTCATCTAAGAAGCATATTTATCAATCAAAGATAGGCAAAAACAATTTTCATTCAGATTTCTAAACATAAGTCCAACAAGAGCTTAAGGTTTCATGTATACGAGAAAATATTATATCAAAGAGGTTTCATCAAAACCCTAGCACTACTAAGCTAACCTCTAATGGAATACATGATCAAAGTAAAATAAAAAGAGGAGCAATAATACATTACATAAATTGTAGCTCTTAGATTTTTCTTCTTCAAAACATATTGCATACAAAGCTAAAACAATACTTGAAAGAAAATCCTAAAACTTCCTCCTAACGTTCTCCATTCAAATGAACTGTAAGACCACTCTCCCTTTCTAGCTCCAAGATGAATGCTCTATTTATAGCACCAAAGCTCTCTTTGGAATAATCATTTCTTCATTGCTTGAATCTTTGGGTTAAATTAAATTTTCTTCAATATCTTTTAAGAGTTACCATCATGAGAAATGTAATCTTAACCTTATCCAAAACATACTCTAAAATCATAAAAGTCTATGAAGCTCATGCCTTGTGAACGAAGGCAAGTAAAAAGAAAGCATAAACTAAAGAGGGAAAGATAAAAATGTAGAAAAACATTTAATGGTGAAATGATGGAAGAGTGAGAGAAAGTATGACCATTAAATGCTTGGTGTGATGGGATGAGATGATGGATGCTAGGTCATTTAATGAGGAGAGAGATATAAAGATGAGAGAAAAAATAGTATTGGTTGCAAATATGAATGTTTATTTGCATCTCAAAAATATGTCCACACACCCTCCTTTATATATTCTTTTTGTACTCCAGCATACACTTTAGCCCAAAATTGTTCCATTTACTAGCATATATGAAATAATTCATCTTTATCTGTGCAAACAAAAAGATAAACCTGTGTTAGGTAAAAAGACAATAAAAATAAATTGAAGATGCAGATAAGAGGGTAAAATATTTGATAATTACATGTTCAATAGTCTTCTTTTTCTTCCTCTTCTTTCTTTCTTCTTCTTCTTCTTCTTCTTCTTCGCAAGGGTTAGGGTTTAAGGTTTTTGCGATAGAGGATTAGGGTTTTTTTCCATACATTTTTCTTTGAGATTTTAGGACACGAGAGGGGCTGAGGGCTGCGATTCTTCTTCTTCTTCTTCTGCTTTGAGATTTTAGGGTTGAGAGATGAGATTAGGGCTGAGGGGGGTTGCTATTCTTTCTTTCTTTCTTCTTTCTTCTTTCTTTCTTCTTTCTTCGAGATTTTAGGTCACGAGAGAGTTTTTGTAGAGATGGGAGTTGGGAGTCGAGAGGCCTTTTAATATAAAGAGGGCATAATTACAATTTTGCCCTTTTCGTTTTAAAAAACCCCCTCCAGTCCTTGGTTTAGAGTCAATAAATTCGACTCGCCGAGTCTGCAAACTCGGTTGAGTTACTGAGTCGGATCGGCGAGTCTCTCGAGTCCCAAGCCTGATCGATCCCTTAGATGAGTCGACTCAGAATTTGGTTGATCCGAGTCAACTCGCTCGAGTTTCAAGTCGAATCGTCGAGTTTTAAAACCATAGTTAGGACGGTAATATTAGAGGACATAGATTTTTAGAGGACATGGATTTTTCACCACAAATCCATCAAAACTAGTGAAAACTCCTCCAACGGATTTCTGATTGAAAAACTGATACATCCTCAATAATTTCATTCACAGGTCAACCACTTGACAACCACTTGACCATGGGCCCAACAAAAACCATGAATAGGGTCTTTTTCTGTCACTCTTATTTCTCACAAAAAAATTATTAAAGTCACAAAACAAATTGGAAAAATGCTGATAAAATATCTCAAATTGAAGGCTCTTGGAATATATATTCCGCGATCCATTTGGATCAATAATCATGGGAGCATTGGGTGGTGCTGATGTCCACCAATAGTGATGAGCACAATCGGTCGTCACCATGGGATCTTCGCTCTAATACCAAGATTGAGAAATATAAGATTGGAGGAAGAGAAGTAGAGAGAGAAGATTAGAGGAAGAAGATCGACGAAATTAGCTTATGTTTTGTTGCTACGAGCCATACATTAAAGGAGGAAGATAAAGAATTTTCCTTACCATAAAGTAGAAATGCAAGTATGCCATAAAGTAACATATGAAGACAAAAATCCCTCATATCTTCTACTAAGATAAATACTAAAATAGATAACTTTTTTGGTAAATCACTAAAACAATGAAATGTGTTGTTGGGATTTGGGCATGTTTATTTCAACAACACCACCCTATGTATGAGTCCGCCTGCTATTTGCAAAAAAATGATCATATTTATGTATGAATTGCCTCTATGAAATCGATTCTTTATGATCATGCAAAACATACAAAGAGTTAGTAAGAATTCTATATTGGTGACAAAAAACCTTATAATTTAATTAGGTGGGAAGGATTCTTTCATGGTAAGTTTAACCTTGTAGAATCTTCTAATATGTACCTTATTTAGATACAAAAAAATCTCAACTTATGGCATTATATTTGAAGAATTGTGTGTTTATTTTTGTACTTCAAAGTTCAAATATAGTCATAAGATATATGAGTTAATATTATTTTTAATACATATTTTCCTTTAGTGATTTCTTTATGTGCTAGAAAATTTCTCAATGTATAGTTCCTGTTTTTCAATCAAGTGAATTGGTTTCATAGTTTTTATTGTATGCAAATTGCATTTTATTTTATTATTATTATATTTAGGTTAGTTTGTTCTTTTGCAATATTATTTCCTTTTATATGTGGGCGTGGAGCTTTTCATATTCCTCATACTTTTGGTATCATATAGCGAGTCCGGAAGGTGCATCAATCTGCTTGAAGATTCAGTGAGCATTCTCCTTTACTGTCTGGAGACTGTGGATGCTGATTTAGTCACCAAAAGGGGTTATTTTAATTGGGAAGTACAAGAGGGGATAAAGTGTGCTAGCTTTCTCAGGAGGATTTATGAAGAGGTGAGATTTGTGATGCGATTACTGGAAACATGCTTCTTCAATTATGGGTCTTTTACATGGATTTGGTTTGCTTGATATTGTTAAAATGACAATATTCGATATATTATTCCCAATGCTTATGAAATTGTTTTGTTTAATAGGTGTTGTTCATGTGACAATTGTATCTAGTCATGTTATTTGCTTTTTTATCCAATAGAAAAAAAGTTAGTTGTTTTCTTTCACTGCCTTTTTCATCAATTCTTATTCGTCTTGGAACTAATTGATTTTTTCCTGCTCTTACTGAGGCAACTTCTTTGTGGATCTTGTTATAAATTTTTTATTATTTTAATTTATTTTTTTAACTTGGCATATCTACTTAATCGCAAAAAATTAAAAGTACAAAAAAAATCATATTAGGAAAAAAAAATACAGAAAAAGAACAAAAAGAGAGACACAAAGAGAGGCCCCACAAAGCAAAACACAATGACATCAAACTCTTAAGTGCTTGTAGGAAAATTGTTTGTACTGAAAGGCTAGGCCTGGGCCAGAGAGGCAGTCAATAATATTAGAGGTTCTCAAGTGTTTACAGGTCCAGAAATCTTTTATTTGGTTGTCACGTGGAAAATATGCATGCCAAGTATGCCTTTTCCCACTTCCAACGCATCAATATTTTTTATTTACTTGAGAACTCAGCTCTATGGGAGATCCAATTATAAGTCTCCTTATTTCGATAATTTGAAAGCCGGGATCCAAGGGAGAAGAGAAAGACCAATCCAAAGGGCATCCTTCTCTCAATCATGTCCCCTAGTTTAATGAGTAGCTCCATAACTGAGCTATCATGAAGTACCTTACCGAATCTTTCATTCTTTTGGTTCCCTCTGCTCTAGCTATTAAAGTTAAGTTTGATCATTCCTTGATCTAGACAGGCCAAGTAATTCGGTTGATCCACCTATATCTCCCTCAATGCGTAATTTGAAAGATTGGATTTGAGGGAGGAGGACTACCAATTCAAAGGGCATCCCTCGCTCGATCATGTCACCCTAATGGGCGCCAACAAAAAGTAGCTCCATAACTGAGATATCTTGAAATACCTCACCGAATCTAGCAATGTTAGGGTTTCCTCTGCTATAGCCATTGAAGTTTTGCTGATTCAGTCCTGATCTAGACACATTCAAGTATCTGCTCGACTGAAATTGAGAGGGCATTTTCCTAAGCCTTCTGGTTAATCAAATCTTGAGATGAAAAACCTTCAGTAAACTTATATATTGTCTATGTATTTGTATGTAATCTTATTTTTGAGGTAGGGGCATAATTCAATTTTGATCTTTGCCACTTATATGGCTTATTTATACATGCAAATATAGAGAAGTCTCATGCAATAGTTGATTTCACGCTTTTCTACAATTCTTGTTTTTTTTAAAATCTTTTTTCTTTAGGGTACCTTCATTTACAACCCAAGATCCTTCGCTCTCAATCCCCAAAAAGAATTCACTTGCTTAAACCGTTGACTATTTTGACTGATGATGGAGATCATTTTTGCCCCAATCTTCCCCACCATGGATCTGGAGATCACAAGCCTACCATCAAACAGTCGGATTTTGATTCCACATCGCACACATCCCAAGCACCATGTTTGATGTACGCCCATGATCATGTTTACTTTCTGGGATGAGTGCCATGTGGAATCAAAATCTGACTGTTTGATGGTCGGCCCATGATTTCCAGATTCATTGTGTGGAAGATTGGGGTTTTCCATCTTCTGATTTAAAACCGTCAACGGTTTAAGCTCGTGAGATGCGGGTTGAGAGGGAAGAATCATGGTTTGTAAATGAAGGCATCTTTCCTTCGTACGGTTTAGTGCCTTTCGAAAAAGAAATTTTTTTTTGAGGGTTTAGTTCCTTGGATATTGCAAAAGTAATCATAATTTGTCACGGTATCAAAGCCATGAATCATGCTTTCAATATTCTTTTCTCCTCTTCCCTGGATCGAAAAATCTAATATTTATATGGCCTATTATGCGTTTTGAGATTGGATGTTGATTTTCGCTTCTTTTGCACTTGTGGTTGTGGATTGGTTACTGTTGAAAGTACTTGCTATCCTTTCTTCATTGTGATCTGGCTGTTGAAAGCATCTCAGAAACATGAGGGATCTGGATTTTGAGGTTTAAATGTTGAAAAGAAAAGGGGATCGGGTTCAAATGCAAGCGTAGTAGGTTGGATTAAAGGAGAATGGGTCCTTTTGGATCAACATAACTGGACCTGATGGGCTTACTGGATTCATAATCTACATCTTTGGCCAAGGCCCCCATCTTCGGGTCAACCACTCTGGTCAAACTTTGACATTTCAGACTTCCAGGACACCCCCTTCCTGCCTAATGCTTCTCCCCATCACTGAATCCCTCTTTCATTCTACACTCTTTCCGTGGCACATGTAAATTGTATGGATCGATTTCCCTGCTTCTGTCACTTTCGATTTCTTTCTAAATTTTGAGAAACTGGTCCCGATGGCCGATGGCACCTCCTTAAGCCCACTCTGCACCTGTAGCCACTGCATGGCTCGTACCACTGTGATTATAGAGACCTCTCTTTCTTTTATGGTTGTTTGGTTTCTCTATTCAAACTTTTTTGAGTACCCAACCATCTTCCAATACGTGATGACCTGTCAAAAACCTTCTTGCCACGTGTCTTTCCATGCAAATTCGTTTATACTTTTCATCAGAAGCCACCTGATTTTCCTTTCATTTTGACGGTCCCAATCGTTATGGCACTGATGTTCGTGAATCTCTTCTCACATCGGTGGTAAATTTATCTCCTACCTCCAATCCAATATTGCTTTTTTGTGAAAACCAGATTTCTGCATAATCAGATCTGCACTGCATCTGGTTTCCTGCAGAATCCTCTTTGGGCTGGTCTTTGGGATTGCTGCTCATTGATGTTTGATTGGCAGTAGTTTTTGAACTTTTTTGGACTGCTGTTTTGGATTTTTTGTTGTTTGGGATCTGTTTTGTACTATACCTCTTTGTGAGCCAATTCTGGAACCTTTTTTTTCTTCATTTTGGCTCATTCACTCTTGCAATGTCATCTTCTAATGTTCGTATTGTTCTAATGATTCCTGAAATGTCGATCCTGCATCAGTTTTTTCTACTTTCTATTTTTAACTTAGAGTGATATTATATGTAATAACTTAAAGGGAGCTACAACTTGCACACGAGATTTGTGCCATGTGAAACAGCATCTAAGCCCTTTGATTTGAAGGCCATGATGTAAAGATACGTTCTGCCAAAGATTGGCACAAAACACGATCTCTACCATCTGATTTGTCTCAGTCAATTATTGAATCAGATGTTGGTCTTTGACTGTATTGAATCAGATGATAGAGATCACAAATCATGCCGATCTTTGGCAGAAAAGATCTTTACATCATGGCCTCAAATCAAAGGGCTTAGATGATGTTCCACATGGCACATATCTCAAAACTTTCAAGTCTCTCTTTAGACGATGTGCCATGGTAGAAATCTCGTGTGCCAAAAGCTCCCTAATTTAAATTCTCCAGGATAACTTGAATATGAAAATTGGGGGAAACTCCTAAAGTTACACCTAAATAGTAAATACTCCTTTTAACAAAAAAGCTCATGAGGTTGTTTTGGGTACTTCACTTGTAATGATTTACCTGATGCTATATATTTTCCACTTGCACATTGGATATTTGAAATGTTTTTATATAAAGTTTCTTCACATCTTGTCAATCCACCATCGCCAGTTTTGATGGTTAAAGTGCCTGCAGAGAGTTCATCGCAGCAACCAACACAACAGGATCCACTGTACTCGATTGCCAAAAGAATAAAAAAATCTAATGCATTCAAGAAAAAAATAATTTGAACATGTGGGCATCACTTTGGCTAAATGTGATGTATGTATTATTTAATGATTGCTTGTTATTCTGATTCACATGTTGGTCTAGGAAAATTATATATGCACTAGAAATGAAGACAATTGGACACAGCAGATTTTATCTAGCTTATAAATGCCTTGTCATCTTCATGGGTGAACTGCCCCATAAACAGATGCATATGATGCTATCAGCCTAAACAATTAATTTTTTAGTGTTAGCAAATGTTGAATTTTTTCATTTTAGAAGAAAAACTGATGACTATTCGAAAAGAACAGTAGCTTTTCAGTTTCAAGTTGCCAATCAAATATTTGGATCATGATCTCTATCAATTTTGTTGCTAGATTTCTACATAAATTAAGTGTACTCTTTCAATTCTTTTGCTCAGATAAGACAACAGAAGGAGGTTCTTGGGAGGTACTCCTCTCATTTTCTGTCTAATTACATATCGATTTATTCAGGATATGGCCCCCGCAAAACAGGCGTCAGAAGGTCTCTCACTCATTGCTTTCTTTCTTTCTGCTTCTTTTGCTTGTTGATTTGTTGATTTATTTATTATTCTTATTTTGTTTTACTGTTGAATTTGTATAGTAGTAGTCTTTAAATGATACTCACATTTGTAACTGGTACTGGCAATCGAATGGCAGAGAAATTGACGAAGCATTGAGACCGGGTGTGTATGCTCTAATTGATGCATGCTCACCGTCTGATCTTCAACAGCTTCACACTGTACTAGGAGGTTAGCAGTCTTAAAACTCCCAAACAGTGGTACAGCATAATATTGTAAAAGAGGTTTTGTGTTGAATCTTACTGGGTTTTTTTTTGGGTCGTATTCGTAGAGGGCCCTTGCAGGAACACCCTCGCAACGCTGCAGCGTGATTACAGATTGAATTTCCAATATGAAGGGAAAGTCTGATTTCACGAATTTCCATCACCATGAGTTCAGAATTACCATCTCATTAACCAGAATATTGCAGCCTGTCCTGATGAAAAAAGGTTAACTGACATGCCTGGGCCTCAGTTTGAAGAGGAGGTTTCATGGTTTCCGTTGCCTTAACCGAGCTTACCCGCCTAAAGCAGAAGGTTAGGCTTCTCCCAATGCTCAATTTATATTATAGTCATGTTTGTATTTTAATTAAATGTCAAATGAATTTAAGAGACGCGCATTTCAGATTCCCAAACAAGATGACCGAGGCTGCAAGACCTAAAATATGTTTGTAATCGGGAAAGCTCAATGTGGTCATTGACAAAAAAGGGATTGGTCTCTTCAGTTCGCAACAAGTAGATGATTCTGCATATTCTGCTGAAGAGCGGTGAGACCTGAACGTAATCTATGCGAGATATTTGAATCACTTGACCAATCCTGTCAATTTTGTAAGTTTTTTAAAGGATACTACATAAATTACTTGTTATTTGTCTTAATAATTATGGATATCCTTACCTGTCTATAAAAGTTGGAACTCAACTCATTAGTCCCTTAATTTAATAAAGAAAAAATCATCTTTAATCACTCTTTCATGTGCTGATTAAAGGCGTAATTTTTTTTTTTCCAAACATCCCTTTCATAGCCGCAGATTTAACCCACGATAACTTTAAAAGCTGTTTAAAATAACCACATTTCCTTCAACTCGTCGAAGAACAGAATAGTATCTAATCAGATTTATCTCCTTACCTTTTTCTTTTTCTCGAAAAACAAGTCATAAAATGTAGTGATTCGTTTTCAAAATGCATTGAACTCTCTTTAATCACCAGTTTTGAAATTATTCATCTAAAGAATCATGTGGCTGGTGTGGTTATTGATTCCCTTTCTATGGAAAAATAGATAGGATATGATTTTCTTTTCCGAGATATTTTTGTTTAGATGTTATTAAATTTTTTATAAATTTTAAATCAGGTGGGTGTTTATAACATTAATCACTGGAATTATCTTTTATGCTCAATAAAGTAAGAGTTGGCATGATTCGAACTTTCGTTTAAACCAATTAAATCGTTTATATCTTTTTTTTTTTTTTTTTTTTATAACCTGAGCCTCTTAGAGCACCCGCCTAATCCTAGGGGCACATGCGCGCCCCAAATTTAGCACATGTCGGGTCAGCACAGAATATAAATCCCTAGGGTGGCCTCAAGGGGGGGAGGGGATTCGAACTCTGGTCTCCTGCTTTTGGAAGCAGGTACCTGGCCAGCTCACCTAACCCCTTGAGGTTAATCGTTTGTATCTTTGTTATGGTTTTTTTATTTATTATGTTTTTATTTTCATTTTTATCCTTTTTTTTTACTTGGTTTCTCCTGTTTTGCGTTTCTCCATTTGTGATTTTGCCTTTTATTGAAAACCTGGGTATCCGGGCATATCCTCTTTTTTTTTTTTATAACCTGGGTGTCCGGGCTTGTTAGAGTACCCCTAATCCCAGGGGCGCATGTGTACTCCAGGTTAGCACATGCTGAGTCAGCACGGGAGATAAATTCCTAGGGTAGCCCAAGAGGGGAGGGGATTCGAACTCAAGTCTCCTGCTTTTGGAGGCAGGTACCCAACCTCTTAAGGTTATTGGCATATCCTCTTAGTTAACTTAGTCTTGCAAAATCTGTGGGCGATTTCCTTATGTCATGGAACTTTACCATCATGTGCTTCCGAGCGGCATCTGTCTTCTTTCAAATGAGCTACATTCCTGGTAGAGAATCTCTGGTGCCGAAAGTTTTGAAAGAGGAAGATGGTGAATGAGGTCGATGCAGATGGAGAAGATAGAATGGTGGAGATGGTGGCAGAGTTGGCGCCTCATAGAATCTTTTACAATTCTCAATCATGGGCGTTAAATCACAAGGAACACATATGATGGTTCCACATGGTACTTGATTCTGACCTTGCTATCATCGTCTTGGTCAATGTAGTTAAACTTCTTCGAAAATTAATAGTAGGCCTTAATTTTAGATGATGTTTGACGACTTCGGGTCAAACAATGGAGAATAGTTTTTGTCTTTCTTTTAGTCCAAAGATCTTTAGATTATTACACAATTATCAAGCGGAACATAGTAACTCAGTATCTATGTATCTATGTCTAGCATAGAAGAAAATCCTGCCTCATTAGGTGTATATGTACTTTTAAATCCATCAGTCAAATCTTTGAGTTCACTTAGACTGAAACACATTGACTGTATTGAATTAGAAGATGGGTATTGTTTATCATCCCAATCTTTTACATGATGGATCTTGAGATCATGGGCGTGCTATCAGACGGTCGAATTTTCCTAAAAAGTGACCTTAAAATCAAATTTGAGCGTGTGTGTGATGTTAAGGTCACTTTTATTGAGATGTGTGCCACGTGAAATAAAACACTGACCGTTTAATGATATACCCATGATTGCAAGATCCATCGTCTGAAAGATTGGGACGATAAATGGTCTCCATCATCCGATTCAATGCAGTCAATATATTTCAGTGTGGGTGAACTCAAAGATTCTGTGGGTGGATTTAAAAGTTACTCTAGGTGTATTTGTTTCTCTTCTTGCTTCCACTAAAACCCCGGATTTTAGGGCAGATAAAGAAGAGAAGAGACTCTAGCGTGTTCAAGAATACATCTTAATGGTGTTATGGGATCCACGATACATTTTGGAAAGATATAACAACCTATTCCCTTTTTTGGGAGCCATTACTTGCACACACACTTTTAAGTTTGGTGACCTCTATTATGTAAAAACAATATTTAAGCCATTTGATTTAAAAGTCATGATTTAAAGATATGAATTGTAAAATATTAGAATAAAATATAATTTTCATCATTTGATTAAATAGAGTCAAAGGCTATTATATAATTTAATAGTTGATTATTATAGATCATATGATAAGGATTATGTTTTGCTCTAATTTTATCACAGGTCCTTAAAATACTAAGTCTTTCTTTAAATTTGGTGCAATCACTTGAAAATTGTGTGCAAGTAATGACTCCTTGTTTTTAATCTTAAATAGAATCGTTCAGCATTCGTCATGAGAAAGAAGAGAAAATAAGATGGCTGATTAGGCTAAAATTTTAGGAAACTGGTTGATTTAGATTTACCGGTTCCTATGATTTCCGAGCTTATAAAACTCCACAAGCAGTGGCCTACCAGATGCTCACGGTGACTTTATAGAAAAAAAATGTTTGATACAAAACCCCTGGTCACAATTACACTTGCTATTTTTTTTCAAATTCAAATAAGCACGTGAACTTCTATTAGCGCTCACAAGATCTCTGAAAGTGTCAAACTTGTGCAATCCTTTCAAAACATTTATTGCTTTGAATTAGAGGATGGAGATTATTTTTACTCCGATCTTCTACACGCTGGATCTTGAGATCACGTTGCACCTATTAGACGGTCAGTTTCTTATTTCATATCTTACCGATCCCCAAAATTTGCCTCTTGAATTCTAGGGCAAACATAACTCTAAAACGTGATTTTAGGGTCATTGCTTGTGGATCTGTGACATGTGGAATCACAGACTAACCGTATGATAGGTGAGACATTATCTCAAGATCTAATGTGTGGAAGATCGGGGTAAAACACGGTCTCCACATCATCTAAGTCAAAACAATCAATGATTTTGAAAGGGTTTCTAATGTGAGCGCTTTCAGAGATAGAGTGGGCGCTAATAGCGGTACCCTTAATAAAAACTCAAAGTCTTAAATTGTCTTGTTCTAGAAAGCAAGAAAAAATGATGTCTTTATATTTCTTCATTTCTCAACTTTCTCTCTAGTCTCTCTTAGTCTTGCCTAAATAGCTCCAAATGAATGGATGCCCATTGGGCGATGGCAAACACGTGACGGCTTGGGTAACATGAGAAAGCGTCGAGGACATTTGCCTTAAGAAGTGTCCACTATATTTTTTTGTAATTTGAACAATAAATCATTGTAAATTTCAGTTTATTTAGAGTTATTTTTTGTAAGTGAATGATTTTTAACTGCCAATGACATTAATGAGACATGACTTTTTGTAAGCGGATTCGAAATATGTTATATATATATATATATATGACTAAAAAATGACATTTGATATAAATAAGAGAGAGAGAGAGAGAGAGAGAGAGAGAGAGAGAGAGAGTGTTGTCGGAAATGATTTGAGAAGATAAGCTGTAGAGAGAGAGATCTCAATATATAGGGTGGCGAAGATTGGGACGAAAAATGATTTTCATTGATTCAAGGTAGTTAATAATTTAAGCAGGTGAAACTCAAGTTGAGAAGGAAGAATGTTGAGTTATAAGGAAAGGTACTTTTGAGAAAAGTTGTAAGAGGCTAATTTGTTGGGGCCGAAAAAATAAGAGAAATAAAATGGGGTGCCTTTAATTCTCCGAATGACTCAACAGAAGACAATGAAAGGTCTGGCTTTGGTCAGGTCCAACTCGTTGGACTCTAAATGTGGCTCAACCAATTTAGAACATAGGCTCCAAAAGTGAATGCAACCAATAAAATAAAACTCAAGATTATCTTGCATCCAATAGTCTCAAAATTGGTTGAAGTGCATTTAGAGTTCAACAAGCTGAGCCTCAGAATTTTCTTTCAAAAATTTAGGAAGTTCAGATATATATATATATATATATATATATATTCAAAACACACCTTCATGTAGGGCTGTCAATGGGTAGGGCCGGACTTTTGTATTGCCCTGACCCTAGCCCTAGGCGGGCCTTAGTACGGTGGGCCCTAGCCCCAGCCTTAGTAGGCTCGGGCCAAGCCTACTAAGGGATATATGAACCTATTATTAGATAATTTTAAATATTATCATTTTTATTTTTATTTTTATTTTTATTCTTAGGTTATAAAAGTTATATATGAACCTATTACTAGATAATTTTAAATATAAGTAATAATTTAAAATAGGAAAGATGGATGGCTCTATTTTGAAAATTATCCAATTAACCTGCTATCTATCCATTAAGAATGATCTAAAGTTAAAAAATATATATATTTGATAAAATAAAAATAAAAATATTATATATATATATATAGGGAGCCGGTTAGGTCCTCCAATGGAGGACGGTGATTATCCTCCAAGATACACATGGAGCTCCACGTGGTACCCAAAACACTCTTTGGGTGTCACGTGGAGCAAAGGTGGACGGTATAGATCAATATTAAAACAACAAATTTCCAAAAAAACTTTTCAAACCCATAAGTTAAAGTTTGACGGGTTCATTGGTCCACATTTCACAATTTAAAAAACATACGGTGGAGATGAGTTTTCAATTATATTTTTTTTCAAAGATGATCTAAGTAATGCACCTGAGCTCCACGTGACATCGAAACAATATTTTGGGTGCAACGTGGAGCTCCAGGTGTATTTTGAATATATATATATATATATATATATATATATATATATATATATATATATATATATATATATATTCAAAATACATCTAGGACTTGCCTTATCTTAACTTGGCCCTAAATTTAAGGGCTTTTATTTTAAAGGCCCACCAAGCCTTACTTAGAGCCCTCAAAATTTGGCCTCAGCCCCAATATCCAGGGACTTGCCCTTTGACAGTCCTACATTAAAGTAATTTCCTTAAGCAAAGGGAGTAACCGTTTTGGTATGGTTGTAAGTCTGAGTTGGGATACCTTAAAAAAAAAAAAAAAAAAAAAAAAGTCTACGTCTCGGCTGAAACCGAGACGTATCGGTCGATACCCGATATGTATAAGCCAATATGGTATCAGATACCCGAGTTGGGATACTGATACATATCGGTTTACCGAGAAACCGATACATATTGGTATCATCCGATTTTTGATACCTTGGTTGTAACAGTTGCTCTAAAATAGTCCCACAATTTTTATTCCACACGGGTTAGGAAAGAGAAGGGAGTGGTTACTTAATTTCACTTAGGACACATTCAGATCATAATATGAGTATATTACATGCAATCCTACCATATTAACGCATGAAGTACAATTTCGTCCGTTCATTTCGATGTAATTTCTTGTGGTCTGTGTCCAAAGATATTTCCTACAATTTTTTTGACTTACAAGGATAGCCCTCGTAATGCATATTTATTGCACCTCATAACTGCAATGGTCCGATAAAATCTTCGGAGCCAAAGACATTGTACCAAAGTAAATACACCATAGCATTTACACATCTTCTTCAACCACCATTACTTGCAAGCGTTGAATGGGCCATCGGACTGTATGTCGCAAAATCAACTACAACATCCCTTAAAAGACATGAATTTAAACCCTATTTGAGTAAGGCTTAAAAGGAAAGAGCAAATTGATCCCATCTGAACCCTTTAATGGTGCTTGCAGATTGCATTGGTTGTGTACATCGAACCCACCATTCCAACGAAGAAGATCTTATTCTTCTCTTTTCTTGGCGAGGGTCTCTTCTAGGCCTTCTAATTTATTCCATCAAATAGAAGACAAGTATTGTTTATCCATTTTTTTTACGAGTTTAAGTCGTATTCACTAAATTCTCCGAATTGAATCAAGATGGATGACACTCCATTAAATGTATTAATCCAGTAGATTAGATTGAATGGGGATGATGACACTCTCCAAAATTTTTATGTGAAATAAACGCCTTTACAATGTCTGATGTTGTGGCATAAAATGAGCAGACATAATGATTTAAGCTAGTCAAGATTACATATTACACAAACAGGTCGATACATTGTAAAGTGAATAGTAGCCTATAAAATAAATTTTACACCCTCATGTGACTCTGAATTGAACAATCACATTACACCAACTATGTACTTTTTTACTAGTAAAAATAATGCACTTTATTATATGTAAAGTAAATATTACATGAGATGTGATTATGGTGAATTGAACGTGCCCTTAGTTTATCCACCAAACAGCGAACCGGTTCTAAGTGAAGCAATTCCCCAGCCCGTCCGGTCAAGTTCGGCATAATAGGCGAACCGGACTAGGGTGCTTAAGCTATATTATATGTAATCGCCCATCCAATCAAGACGAGCTCTTTTAGCAACAAAATGTAAACTTTAATTATAACAATGTCTTATCCCATTTAGTTTAAAAAAATTAAAATTAAATTAAAAACTCATCCTACCCTCAACGAAGTGGGTCTACAGGCTAGCGCAGTGGGTCTACAGGCTTATAACTAGCCAACTAAGTAAAACAGGGACTGATAGGCTTTGTCTAGGGGAAGTACCGGCAAGGCCGGCCTTGCGGACCGGAGGCTTATAAAGAGTCAACTAAGTAAAACAGGGACTGATAAGATTTTTCTTTTAAAGGTCCTGAGATTAATCGTTGTCCGTTATAATCATTGCGCAATTATTATCCGTTATAAACATTATGTAATCGTTGGCCTTTCAAGCAACTGTTGCTCAACAAATTAAAATAATATATTTAAAAGCAAGTACCCGAGGCTCTATAATATTAATATAATTATTTAATTAAATCTTTAATCTTCTTCAAACTTATATTAGAATAAAAACAGTTTAAGCCCAACCAAATTTTATTAGAAAAAATAACTCAAAAACACAATCCTAAAAAATTAGTCCAACCAAATTTTATTAGAAAAAAAAAGCCAAAAAAATAACCTAACTCGAGCTTAGGCTAAATATATTGCATCCCGAGTAAGGGCGAAAATAAAAATTTTGAGAACCCGACCCGTGTAAGTTAATGTCGGGTTGAACCCCAGCCTCCATAATTCGGCAGATTGAGAGCCTTATGCACAACTGATCCTCCTATCATTTCTGACCACGGAAACAAATGTGAGACTGGTAGGTTACGCATGCGCCGAATGACCAGCTGTTAAGTGAAGTCGCGTGGAGGTTCTGACGACCCCAACCTACCTTAATGTTGAGAGTAGACTACTATGCCCCTGCTTATTGCCTCTCAACCTCGTGTTCATAGACTAATAAAAGAAAAACAGAAGGGTAGTTTGATAATTTCATTCCAAACTATAACAAGGAGATATGACATCTTATGAAAGCAAACATATATATTGTCATAAACGCGCCTAATTTAACAAAGGATTTAACACCTACGTCAAAAACCATTGACTGCATTGAACCAAGAGATGGAGATCTTTTTTCCCCCAAATATTTGACACAAGGGATCTTGAGGCCATGTGCTTACCATCAGACGGTTTATTTTTCATTCCACATGGCATAGTTGCCCTAAAAGCACACGGTATACATCATTTTAGGACCATTTTCTTGGTATCTGTGCCACATTGAATAAAAGATTGGTTGTCCAATGGTACACCAATAATCTCAAGATCTTAGGCAAAAATAATCTCCATAGTTTCATTGAATGCAATCAATATATTTTACGTGGATGTTAATAAAGCTACATTTTAACAAATCACGAGACTCTAAATCTAAGATATATGAAGAGTACGATATTAATTTCCTGAATCATTCCCATTATTAATTTCTAAGATACACGGAATCATTCCCATTATTAATTTCCGTATTGTTGTTCGCTGAAGTCACAAGCGTGGTGGTTAGGTACCACATAAGGATGCAGGTGGAAGAACGACGTCGTCCTGAAGCATCATATAAAGCCATAAACCCACATAGCGAGAGAGAGAGAGAGAGAGAGAGAGAGAGAGATGACACATGCTACGCCATTTCTAAGGATGAACACTGGAGAGAAGACACTTGACCCGAGATTCGTCCGCGACGAGGACGAGCGGCCAAAAGTTAGCTACAACCAGTTCAGTACCGATATACCAGTTATATCTCTAGCTGGTATTGACGAATTTGACGGTCGCAGATCTGAGCTGTGTCGAAAATTTGTGGATGCCTGCGAGGACTGGGGTATCTTCCAGGTGGTAGATCATGGAATCGACGCTGATCTCATATCCGAAATGACACGGTTGTCCAAAGAGTTTTTCGCCTTACCTGCCGAGGAGAAGCTTCGATACGATATGTCGGGTGGCAAGAAAGGAGGGTTCATCGTCTCAAGCCATCTCCAGGTACCCTAGTGACCTGCCTAACTTTTAGCTTAGTTAATAACTTATCATACTACTTTTCGAGAAAAAAAATGAAGGGTCACCATTTTTTAAGCTCTAAATTATTCAAAAGTGTTATACAATCAACAGCTTATGTGACGCGCACCAAATAAGCTGCGCAGTGCACACACTGAAGCTAGTGCCTACAAATTTTTCTATCAAAAACGGTCAACCGTTAATAATTTTCCTTTATAATTATAATAGCCAAATCACATTTCTTTCCTATTAAATATACCACATCATCTTTGTTATATAATATTTTATAAAAGGATATTTTAATAATTTTAATTATAAATGTTTCTCGCACATTGGTTGAATGATTTTTTAGGCTACGTCTGACATAGCTCTATGTAAGAACAGATTTATCAGTTCAATAATTATACCCTCCTCTCTAATCACTTTTTGTCAGAATAGATTTTATTTGCTCTTGTACGGAGTTAGTAAAGAGCAGAGAGGTTGCTGCAAGAGTAGGTAAATCTTCCATTACAAGGTGTAAAAAAAAAAAAAAATGAGAACTAACTAAAGTTGATAAACTCTACTGTCACTACAAAAAAAAAGGGACTATTAGCTACAGTTTTTTGGAGCAAAAAATTGTCGCTATTAATAAAAAAATTGTTTAAGACTATTAGCGGCAGTTTCTCTCTCCTCTCAAGGTGACTGTGACCACTGATGCGTGCATTTGAAAAGGCAAAGCGTCTCATATACACATGTACCAAAGCATTTGAAAAATTGAGGTAAATGATATTTGCACTCATTATTTTCGATAATACCCTTGCGTATCGGGGACTGATGCGTATCGATTTAGCCAAAACCGATACGTATCTCCGATACGTATTGGTATCGGCCTATTTTTAATACCATGATAATACGAACTCATTTAAAATTTGGTCAACGATAGCACGAACCTTCATTTTGGCGCTTTCTTGTCTAGAGTCTTTAAGGAACAGCTAGAGAGTGGAGGGCCAGGGATTGAATCCATCAATCTACCATGTATTTACAGCGTTTGAAACCTAAAAAGGATAGAGGTATTAAGTCAAACTTAAAAAGGACAGCGTGTGAAATCTTCGCCTTGGCTAAATAAATAGTCTTAAGGTATCCCAATCAATAACCCTTTTAGAAAAAGTGGCTCTTATGAGAATTACGGGTACCAAACGTAAGAGTGGCAATGGGCTCGATTGTTTGGCCTGGCCCGTTAGACCCAGCCCGGTTTAAGGAGAGTTAGGGATTGGCCATAAAGCCCACAAGCCGAGCTTAAGCTCAAAATTTAAATGGTTCGGGCTCGGGCTTAAGCCTCTAGACACATCGATAGGGCTGCAATCGAATCCAAGCTTGGGTCAGCTCTAGCTCGGCTTAACCAATTACAAGCCAAACTTGAAAAATCGGCTCTAGCTAGGCCCTTCGAACCTAAAAATATGATCTCTAACTCAGCTTTATCGTGCTTGAGTTTAGTCGAGCGGAACATCAAGCCAAATAAGTTTTATTGTAAAAAAATTTTCTTGCTAATATTTTTTAAACATTATCTTTCCTTTTACTAACGAAAGCCCTAATAATTTTTAGGCCTTTATAGTCATTTTTGGGTTTAATGGATCGATCCAAACTAAGATGGATCCATTGGAGAAAGAAAGTATTTAAATTTAATGCATGCCCTAATCACATATTAGGGTTACTTGAGTATATGAGATGTAGTGTTTGCTGCCCCTGGCTGTGAATGAAGAATGAAGATGATGGTGACTAGCACTCAATCGCGTAGGTGTAGTTAATGTTGTCTAGCCACGTAAATGTTGGTCGTAGGTGTTGATTGATTAGTCGATTGTCGTATTGATGGTAGTTGCTCAATTAGATGAGTGAGAAAGAGAAAGCAAGAACTGTAATGATTGTAGAAAGAGATAAAGAGAGACATGTGGAAGAGGCTAGGAGAAAGCTATGTAATATGCAGAGCCTTAGGAACCTGAAAAATCCTGACAATCCCTTGTCTCTATGACTTTATGAAGTTGTGGTTTCTCTGATAATGACCAAATGATTTTATATGAACCTGAAAATTTTTGGCAAGCCCTTTTCTCTAAAACTTGATGAAGCAGCTTAATACGTTAAAACCTTTTTCAAATAGTATTTTTGTTCCTCTCCCTTTATTCTATTTGATGGTAGTGGCTGATTTTTTTTGCCCTTTTTCGGTAGGGAGAGGCGGTGCAGGACTGGAGACAGATCCTAACGTATTTTTCATACCCGATACGGAACAGAGACTACTCTAGGTGGCCCGATAAGCCAGAGGCATGGCGAGGAGTGGTGGAGGCTTATAGCGAGAAGCTAATGGGGCTGGCTTGCAAGCTGCTTGAGCTGTTGTCGGAGGCGATGGGCCTCGAAAAGGAGGCACTTACTAAGGCGTGTGTTGATATGGATCAGAAGGTTGTCGTCAATTTCTACCCAATATGCCCTCAGCCTGACTTGACACTGGGTCTGAAGCGGCACACCGACCCTGGCACTATTACGCTTCTGCTGCAGGACCAAGTAGGCGGCTTACAGGCCACCAGGGATGGTGGCCACACATGGATCAGTGTCCAGCCCATCCAGGGTGCCTTTGTCGTCAACCTTGGCGACCACGGTCACGTAAGTATTTAGTTCACTGACCTCGTGCACTGATTTTTATGCACTTTAAACTATGTGCATCTCAAGATCCACTCTTTGCTACAGATGATGAGCTGATTTAAGATCCCAGCTTATTATCTACAATGAGCGGTTGCCTCGGCAAATTCCGAAAGTAAAGTATACAACCGCAAAGCATATAGCAAGCTCCGTGGAATTCGTTGGACCACATATGGATATTAATGAAGAAATAAGGACAAACAAACCATCATAAAATAAAATAAAATAAACTGAGAGATAAAAAAAATAAAAATTAAGAGCAACCAAGTTCGCCCTGATAATTGACGACAACCCAAAAATTCGTGAGTCAAATATTCAAAATATGTTTGTTGGTTAGATAATATAATATCAAATCATCAAAAGGGACATGTTTAACATTGATAAACAGTACCCTCAATCAAGATTTTTCTCGATCCAATGGTTGTTGAATACGATATCGTATATCGTACTCAACAATTTTGACCTCATCATTGCCTATTTTGGTTAATACAAAATCTTCTTGTACATCAATTATTGCCCACTTTTGTATATTAATAGCAAGTACTCTTTCTTAAATAGTGAGTCGATTTCTTGAATCATGTCTCTCTTTCTTGTTTCAGTATCTAAGCAATGGTAGGTTCAAGAATGCGGATCACCAGGCAGTGGTGAACTCAAATTGCAGCCGTCTATCGATAGCCACCTTCCAGAATCCAGCCCCAGAGGCCATCGTCTACCCACTCAAAGTCCGAGAGGGTGAAAGGTCTGTATTGGATGAACCAATCACCTTCGCGGAGATGTACCGAAGGAAGATGAGCCGTGACCTCGAGCTGGCTAGAGCAAAGAAACTTGCAAAACTAGAGAAAGAGAAACAAGTCGGGAAAACCAACGTTGCCCCACCAAAGCCCCAAATTCTCGCTTAATTGGTCTAAATATATTGATAATAATAGTTCCTTTCCAATTTAATTAATAAGATAGATCTAGATGCGTGTTTGGCTCCAGCAATTATATGGGTCTATTCTTGGGAATATATATATATATATATATAACTCCCGTGTAATGCTAATATTATAAGAAACCCCTTGAGTTATGGGTATTTATTCTGCACTCCCTACTTTTGTATTTCTGTTTCATATAATTCTCTGCCGTTAACTAGCCGTTAGTTAATTGACGGAAAGCCTATTTTACCCTTAATGAAACTAATATTTTAAAAATACCATCATTTTAAAAGGCCCTTCATTCATCCATATTTACAAGTCATGTCATTAAAGTTTATCACCATTCTAAAAGGCCCTTCATTCACCTTTATTTACAAGTCATGCCATTATAATTTACCATTATTCTAAAAGGAGTACCTTTAAATCCACCCACAAAATCTTTGAGTTCACCCACGCTGAAACACATCGACTGCATTGAATCAAACGATGAAGATTTGTTATCGTCCCAATATTTCATGGGATCGATCTTTAGATCATGGGTGTACCATCAGACGGTGGACTTTTTATTTCATGTGGTACACACCCCTAAAAGTGTCCTTAATATCAATTTTAAGCATGCACGTGATGTTAAGGTCACTTTTCTGAGATGTGTGGCACGTGAAATAAAACACTGGCCGTCTGATGGTACGATCATGATCTCAAGATCGATCATGTGAAAAATTGGGAGGATAAATGATCTCCATTGTTCGATTCAAAACGTATTTCAGCGTGGGTGAACTTAAAGATTCAGTGGGTAGATTTAAAGGTACTATTCTAAAAGGCCCTTCATTCACCCATCAGATTCAAGACTCATCAGATGGGTGATTCCCCCATTAAAGCATGTCAACGTTTGGACGAATACTCAACCAATGGAGGATTTGTGGCAAACGATGCAATTATTCTTGAAAAAAAAACCTTCAATCTACGTGTTTCACTCAAAATACTCATCCCTCCAATTTCCTATATGATTCAAGACCAATTTTTAGGAATTGGATTGCCTAAACGCGTCTTCTTCCATCCACCGAATCTGAGTTCACCCACGCTAAAACACATTGATTGCATTGAATAAGACGATAGAGATCGTTTAGGTATACCATTAGACAATCAGTGTTTTATTTCGTGGCACATATCTCAGAAAAGTGACCTTAACATCACGTATACGGTTAAAATTAATTTTAAGGTCATTTTTTTGGGTGTGTACCACATGAAATAAAAAATCAACCATCTGATGGTGCCACCATGATTTCAAGATCCATCGTGTGAAAGGTCGGTACGATAAACAATCTCCATCGTCTGATTCAGTGTAATCAACCGTCTGATGGTGCCACCATGATCTCAAGATCCATCGTGTGAATGGTTGGGACGATAAACGGCCTCCATCGTCCAATTCAATGCAGTCAATTGTCTGATGGTGCCACCGTGATCTCAAGATGCATCGTGTGAAAGGTTGAGACGATAAATGATCTCCATCGTCCGATTCAATGCAGTCAACCGTCTAATAGTGCCACCGTGATCTCAAGATCCATCGTGTGAAAGGTTGGGACGATAAATGATCTCCATCGTCCGATTCAATGAAGTCAATGTTTTTTAGAGTGAGTGAACTCAAAAATTTGGTGAGTGGATTTAAAACTATTCTTTTTTGTAAGTGGAGGGGTGGATTTAAAATTACTCTTACCATGTGTAGAGGGTGGCAATTTAATAATTTAATTAAAAAAGGATAAATATGGTATTTAGGCCATTCTTTAACGGCTGGTTAACCATTTAAAGTAGCATCCGTTAAAGAGGATGTTTTATAAACACCAAAATACTAACTCAGGGGGTTTAAAACAAATAGCTATAACTAGGGGGGTTATTTGTAATATCAACATAACTCAGGGGGGTATTTGCAAAAAACCCTATATATATATATATATATATATATATATATATATATATATATATATATGCAATGGCGGAATTAGGATTTTCATTCAGTTGGGGTGTAAGTTGAATTAGATTTAATTTTTTATGAATTATATACGTATAAAATAATTAATAATTATTTACTTATAAAATATAATTTTTACTAAAATTATATACAAAAAATAAATTTTTCATTAATAAAATATTAAAAATTATATATCATTCATATACAAAAAATCAATCTCCAAAAATCATTGACAACGATAATAAAGATTTCAGCTAAGGCAATTTCTCTCGACAATTTGTCATATTTTGAAAGTATTTAGCGATCGTATTATTCTCGACGCTATCAAATATATCTTTCTCAATATATGTAATCAAACGATCACTCATTCATTCATCTCCCATTTTATTCCAAAGTCTAGTCTTCAGAATATGCATCGCAGAAAATGCTCTTTCAACAATAGCAGTGGCGACCGGAAGAACTAATGCCAGTTCTATAAGCAAATAAATTAAATCATACACAACGTGCTTTTTAGTCTTCACCACATTTCTAGTAAGGTTACTAATCCCGTCCAAATTCGAAAACTCTTCGATTGCATATCCATAATGTAAGTCTTAAGCTGACCTTCAAGAACCATACGACATACTTCTGAAAATTCTAGTGGATAAAATTGTGTGAGGCGAAATAATTTTTTCTCATCAAAAGCTAAAAATAAATCTTTTGGATTCAAGCAGGCCATACAAAGAAGCAATTAGGTGTTTACTTCAGTGAAACGAGTATTAAGCTCTTGCAGTTGCATGTCAATAACTGTATAAAAGAACTCAATACGATAGTGATGTAGCTTTATCATTTCTTCGGCTCTACGATGTAGTCGTCCATGTACTACAAACTCATCATTCATATTCGGAACAATAATATCATGCGTCGTACAGAATGAAACACCTTTGGTGATGATGGAATCCCATTCACTATCTCTCATTACTTGCAATCTCATTTCGATAATTCTACCAAGCACATGACATTCACAATGTCTTGTTCTTTTCGTTGCAATGCCTTTGATAAATCTCGAGTGATTAACAAAATTTCCTTCATTACATATAGAGTGAATGCAAAATTAAAAGTGTACATGGTATCTATTAGAGAGCTTGTTTTAGCTTTTTACTGCAGAAATTCACCATCTTCACTGATAACAACACTTGAATCACGGCAGGAAACATGAGAATCAAGTTTGCCAATGTATCTAAATGTGTGCCCCAACGCATTTCACTAGCCCTTTTTAAGCTAGTTTCTTAATTTTTTCCCCTTTCTAGTCGGCTTTTTGCTACTCTTAATTACTTCTTTTACAATTTTAGCTTATTCCTCTCGAAGAAGATCTTTACGCTTGCATGAACCCCCAAGCATATTCACTATAATAGTAACCTCTTCAAAGAGGTTTGCAATTGATTTGTGATCTTGTGCAACATTGACAATTGTCAACTGAAGTTAATGTGCAAAATAATGGATATAAAATGTATATTCATTCTCTTTCAAAAAAAGTACTTTAAATCCATTAAATTCTCCTTGCATGTTACTTGCCCCATCATAATCTTGACCGCGTAATTTTGCAATACTCAAATTAAACTTCGATAATAATCCTTCAATCCCTTCCTTTAGTGACAAAGACATTGTTTCACAAAATGCACAAATCCAATGACACGCTCAACTATATAATCCCACTTATCTACATACCGTATAACAACAACCATTTGTTCTTTGATTGAAACATCACGAGACTTATCAACTAACAATGAAAAGAAAGAATCTCCAAGATCATTAATGATCACTTTTATAATTTCAACCGCACATGCATGAACAATCTCTCTTTGAATCTTGAGCGAAATTAACTACAAATTTTCAGGAGCATTTTTTAGCACAACGCTCTTAATCTTTTCATTATGTCTGGAAAGAAATTTCAACAATTCAAAAAAGTTTCCTCAATTAATTGATTCTTCAGATTCATTGTGACCACGAAAAGCTAATCCTTGACTAAGGAGATATCTTACGCAATCAATCAATGCATACAAACAAACTTTATAATCTAATTTTTCTTGTCAGGTGTGCTTCTCAAAAATTATTTCAATGTGTTATTTTTTATTTAAAAGATTCTAACACATTATATAAGCATGATGATGAACACTATTGGGTCCTCCAACATGAGTTTGTAATCACTCTTTCCTCTTCCAACTTTTAAAACCTTCACCAACAAATTGTTCATCACCATTTTGCCTTCCTCTATTCGGTCTGAAGAGATACAACATAAGCAATATACCGCATCCTTTTCTATGTTATATTCTAATCAATTGGGGAAGTCGTCAAACCAAGTGGGATTGAATCGTAGATGCCCATTCGAAAATTTTGTTCAAGGGAAATTATGGCCTTTGGTTTGAAAATGACCTTTTTGTAAATAAATTCTTCTTATCTTCTCCTGGTCATTATAATAGTAATCGAAAATCTTAGGACGTAGACCGAGGTTTGTTGGAAGATTTTTCAAATCAACCTCCGCTGGAAGATTTTTCAAGTCAACGTCCGCCGGAAGATTTGTCAAGTCAACCTCTGCATGACTATGTTGTGGGTGAGGTTGAACTGGATCACAATCTTTATTTTCTTCAACAGAAGATGGTGGTTCTTCAAACATTCTATTAAAAAATCGGAGCATAACTGGATTAAGGAGCAATAAATAACTTCATTCGTCAAATAACTAATAAACGCATATCCTAATATATCCAAATTTAACCTTGATCGTCAAATAACTAATAAACGCATATCCTATTACGAATTCGACAATCCGATTGTGATACAATCTACACAATATACTTCACTGTTAAGGCTATTATAGAAAAAAAATTTATAACCCGAAAAAATAGACTATTGGGATAAATGTCAAAGGCTATAGGCTATAGCCCAAGCGGGCCATGCGGGCGCAGCCCACACACACAAATTTTGGCGTTCGGAGTGGGTTAGGCTTAGAGAGAGAAACAATCAAACAAATAAAAGGGTGTTGCAATCGACTTGAAACAACAAATTATAGAAATGGTAAAAACCCCATGAATAGTTATAACATTCCATCTCATAATGAATGCCTGTGATACAAGTAATCAATTCACCTTTTCCATAAATTGCATAATATAGAAAATATGAACTTTATCAAATTGTTTCACATATATATCTTAGCAGAAATCAGGTTAAAAATTATATTTGAAAATTTTAACCAAATAAATATGCCTATAATAAGTTCATAGTTTCCATAAATTGTAGAATAAAACACATAAGCTCTATCAAATTGCTTCAAATTCATATCTTATGAGAAGTCATGATAAAAATTAAATTTTAACGAAATAAATATGCTAACAAGTGCAATAGTTTCTATAGATTGTAGAATAAAAGACATGAGATTTATCAAATTACTTCACATAATCACATTCATATCTTATCCTAAGTCAGGATAAAAACTAAATTTAGACATTTCAACCAAAGAAATAAGCTTAGCAGAAGTAATAAATTACTATACTCATCAAATGAGCCATTTTTTAAAATAGTTTTTGTTATTATTTTATATACCACTGAGCTCAAATAAATTATCTACAGTCTACAGAAACACAACAAAGAAGCTTACCATCAAAAAATATAAATTATTAATAAATTAATTGATTTAAAATGATGTTAATATCGATGACAAAAAAAATGCTGATAAGAGAATAAATCACAGATCAAAGAATACGGTCATGATTCATGAACGCCAATTTATTAAAAAAAAAAAATCCTTTATCTCCAGTAGGACCAAAACCTCAAACTTGAAACATAGATAACAAAACACCATGGTCCATGCAATGATGCAAACACATTTAAATTCTTGGGCATAGAGAGAAACAGAGATAGATATAGAAATGGAGATAGAGATGGAGATGGAGAGGAAGAAGAAGAGGTTCCTTACCTAAAAAATTGGGCGGTGGATTGCAGGATGGAAGAAGCTTGATTGGACGATGGAGATAGAGAGGGCGGGGGCGTCGGCATGTCGCGGGCCTCGCAGCAATGAGCCAGAGAGAGGGGGTGATAGTGAAGAGGGAGGGCGAAAGAGAAGAGGAGGGAGAGGGTTTATAAAATAAAAAAGGGTTTCTAAAAGGACGCTGGTTTGCTTGCTTAAAGGAGTTTATAAATAAATTTTTTTTTTAAATGCTTTGATTAAGTGAGGGCGCTCACCCACAGTCGCCCGTGAGTGGGTCCGCCAGTGTATATTTGGCAGTTTTAATTTTCCAAGATATTTAATATTTATAGATCTTTGTCTCTAATGAGAGTTTAACTTTTAACCTTGTATATGGGCCATTGCTAGGTCAAGGTGAGATGGTAGAAGCCTAGAAGGCTTGGGATGTCAAGCGTAATATATAACACGACTTCTAGTTTGGAGACCGTAATAACTAGGCCAAAATTCAGGAAAAATTTAAAAATTTAGGGAAAAAGGAAAATAATATAAAATTACTATAAAATAATAATTTTGTATTAAAATAGGGAAAATTAGAAAAAAAAAAAAAAAAAATTACAATTAATATACTAAAAGCATGATTTTGAAGGAAAACCTAATTTTTAGAAAAACACGCTTTTAATGTGTTACCAACGATAATGCAACCTCTAGGTCGCAAGTTTAATCCCATCTCACCTATGAAAAAAAATTGTTTTCCTAATGTTTTATGAAAAAAAATGTTTCAAATAAGTTTTCTTTTTAAAAGTAGCATATGCCAATTTTAATTATTATGTCAAAGAGCGACCATTTTGTAAATAAAAAAGTCAAAGTTAAGGTCTCCATCCCGTCCACCCCTCCCAACACACCCTACATGCAAGACCAAATAGCCTTTTCTTTTTAATTTTATTTTTGAACTTTTGATCTTGAATAGGGTAAATAGCCTAGTCCCCTAAACTCGGGGACAGTGATGTCTATCAAATTGAACATTTGTTATTCTATGGCCCTTATACAAAGATTACTTTGGATACATCGATGAAACATCTCAGCGTGTGATTCAAAGTGATCAAATACTTTTAAGATTAATATTGCTATCATATGATTCTCCAAAATCAATTTTAGTTCTTCATTTTAATGACATTGACGGTTTTAAATCACATGATGGAAATATTTTTTTTCTTTCAATCGAATCTTAATTTTGAATATAGTCTTTAAATCATATGGCACACTTAGGCTCTGTTTAGCAATTTTTCAGAAAACATAGGAAAAGGATTTGTAAATCCAATGGATTCCGACTCTTTGAAAATTCATTGGAATTCATTATTTTCCAGTGTTTGAATTATGTAATTGGTACATAGAAAATATAAATAAATTCAACTTTTTATTATGAAGGAAATTTTGTGAGAGAAAAATTAGAAAAGAGAAAAAAAGAGAGTTTAGGAAAGAGAGAGATAGAAATTAAGAGAAATCTAAAAGGGAGAACCATAATAGAGAGCTAAGAGAGAGAGGAGAGAGAGATTTAATTATTTATTATTTATTTTTATTAATTTTTTTTTCTTTTCGTTTTTGTTCTTTTTTTAATTTTTATATTCATATTTATTTTTATTATTTTATTATTTTTATTTTATTTTTAAATTAAAAATTAAAAAAATTAAAAAAATTAAAACTAAAAATTAAAAAAATTAAAATTTTATTTTATTTTTTTATTAATTTTTTAAAATTTAAATTTAATTTTTTTTTCTTTTTGTGTTTTTTTTTCTTTTAATTTTTTTAAATTATTATATATATATATATATATATATATATATATATATTTTTTAATGTCTTATTTTATTTTTTATTTTTATTCTCTTATTTTTATTATTTTATCTTTTTTATTTTTTTATTTTTATTATTTAATTTTTAATTTTTGTATTTTTATTTTATTTTTTTTTACTTTTAAATTTTATTTGTCAATATTTTTAATTTTTATTTTAATTTTTAATTTTTTTGTATTTTTATTATATTTTGATTTTTATTTTTGATGTCATATTTTGATAACTTTAATTAAAGAGCATTTTCACTCACTAAATATAGATAAAATGCATATGACCATTTTTTGAAAAGAAGTTAAGGAGTTATCAAGGAGAAGGGGTACCTGCCAAAGCAAGTAGCAGGATGTTAGCAAAGGGGATAGGAACCTGCTAAAGCAGGTAAACTCTGCTATGGCAGGGACTACTAAAGATCTATGCTATATGCAGCCTTTATATCCATCATAGTGCATCTTCGATCAGCCTTGGTGCGAATGGCAATTGTTGTAGGACCAAAGCAATAGTTCATGAGTTCGAATATTGAAATTAGCCCCTCCAAAATGGGATAAGGTTGCCTACCATTTACCTTTCTCCGACTCGGCCGCCAAAAGCCAGAGTACCCTACCGTTGTGCACTGAGTATAACTTTTATTGTTAGTCTCTTAGGCTGTATTTGATATTTAGAAATATGTTGGTGAAAGAGAAAGTCATTTTCCATATGTCTGTTGGCTGCTATTATAAGAAACGGTAACTCTATTTGCAGCTATTGAATTACTGGTGGCACCCATGTTGAAAATTATTGGCTACTTTAAATCAAACGATTGAAATCATTTTTCATTCTAATCTCTCCCACAAAGATCATTATTTGGTTCAAAGCAATCAACAGTTTTCAATAATGGTTCGTGGCAGATAAGCTATCTGCTACTAACCCCACACTATTTATAACTTAGTGTGTGGCTAGTGATTCTATAATACGATAAATGAGTATTTGGCAAGAATCATCAGAGCCCTTTTTTCATACTCCGATCCATAAAAATATCAGCCTCCCACTTTCGAAATTTCTGATTGCCACAAAGGGTATTTTGATAATTTAAGAACCAATAATTTAATTTCCCTCGCTTTCATCTTCCTACTCTATAGGAAATTTCTCACTATTTTAAAATTTTAAGTTTGATCCTCACCCTTAAATTAATTTTTGTAAGATAGAGACCTTTTGTTTTTTTATATAAAGAAGAGATTGAGATATAAAAAATATAGACCCTGACTTTCGGCTTTGGCTTTATTCAATCGGAGAGGTTTTATAAGAAGCCTTTCTAACTTCATGTGATGGCATATAGAAGGAGACAAGGGTCCTCTTTTTCCGATGGGTTCACACTAACTCCCTTGCCGTATCCCGTATTGTTAATATTGGCTCTCGTGTTGCTTCTTTTGAGCGTTTCTTCCTATATCTCTTACGAGTCTGTTTTGGAGAATGCAGAGTCACAGCTGAATTTGGCTCTCATGGCCGCACCCATACTTCTACTGATGGCCGTTCATTGGCTCTCATCAATAGAGAATCCCGAACGATTCTTTCAACTATTGCCGTCTGATCGCCGCCGAAGAAGCCACCAACGTCCCTCAGAGGGTAGCTCACCCTGGGGTGTTGCTACACTTCTAATTCTGCTACTTGTCATGATATCTTATCAGTCTACCCTCCGTGAGAAATGGTTCCCTTAACCCGTAAGTGTGGCAAGAGGAAATATAAGTTCTATTTGATCATGTTTTAGGGAGTTGCTACTGCAACACCATCATTTACTAGTTGTACACTATTTTAAAAAGAGGTAATACTGATTGGTGTGCATATTGGATTAGCTGTCCGTAATTTTCTTAATTATTGTGTATATAATTTTGTGATTGATTTGTATGCATATAGAATTAATTGTGGTGTGTGTAGCAATTTCATTTAATTGCTGTGACAGTAGCAGCTATGTTTTTTTAAGATGCTTGTATTAGTTAGTGTGTGCTTACCATTTATTTTTATGTGTCATCGAAAATTTCATAGTTTGTGTGAATATTATAGTATGTGATTCATAAACTTTGATGCTTCCCAAGGTAGAGAACACCTTTTAGCCACTTAATCATATTAAAAGATGACTTAATTATATATATTTCAAAGTGCTAGAGATCATGGATCAAAATTTCGTCCATTACCGATACGTATCGGTATCGGAGGTGAACGATACGGTACATTCAATGTACCGTATCATTCAGTTGTATGGCAAATACCGAATGATACATTCAATGTATCATTTGGTATCGGCCGATACCAATACGTATCGTTCGATACGTATCGTTTTGGAGCTCGGACGATACGTATCGGTAACCCGAGATTTTGACCCATGCTAGAGATCCATGGAAATTGTGCTAAATGACGATCCTCGATCCTCTAACTGTTTATTAGAGCATCTCCAGCAAGAGATGCTATAAGCAGAAAAAACACCAAAGTCCCTATTTTGGGGATCCAAAACCCCTGGAAGCCGCTCCAGCAGAGTCACTATCAGACTCCTAATATTTGGCGGTCCTACTCCACTCGCCATATTTGGCAAGTCCTCCTCCAATCGCTATAATTAAAAAATTATTAACTCTCTCTCTTTCTCTCCACTTGTCATATATTTTAAGAATATATTAAAATAGAAATTAAAAAATATTATTTTAAAGTATGAGTAACTAAAATAACTATTATTGCTGAAACTTTTTTAAAAGGCAATAGCTGAAATAAAGAATGTGCTCCTTTTAGCTATTCAAATTTAACTATCTTTGTTGGAGATACTCATAATAAATTTAATTTGTGTCCTAGGGAGATAAGTTTTCACAGTGCAAGGATGACATAAATGGGTTGTGTAGGCATGTTTTGGTAACAAGTTTTGAAAAGTTCCTTTTCTGGTAATAATAAGATTTAGGGTACAGTTATAAGACATGTAGGCATGTTTTGGTAATAAATTGCGAACGATTCAGTTAAAAACGGCTTCTCTGCATTGCTGATAAAAATGACAAATTTCGGATCAGTTCGAATCAAAGTTACTTGGACTGCGTTTGGGATTGCTCTTTGGAGGCAAAGAGCAGGTTTAAATTACTCTTTTAAAGAGACTCCAATTTAGCTCTTTCACTCCCTGAAAGAGCTAAAGAGCATTTACAACCAAACACACTCCCACAATAAAGTGTTATGGCTGCGTTTGGGTTAGCTCTTTTGGGGCAAAGAGCCGCTCTTTCACTTTTTGGCTTTGACAGAAAACTTCTTTTACATTTGAAAACACAACTCCTTGCCAAATTTGCTCTGGCTGTTTTAAGTGATAAAATTGCTCTATGCTGCTCTATCTTAGAGCAGATTTTATCTGCTCTGAAAAAAAGCAAGCAAAGAGCTGCTTCTGCTCTTATAAGAGCTAACTCAAACACAGCCTATGTGTAAGAGAAGAGAGCCACTCTTTGCCTCCAAAGAGCAATCCCAAACAAAGCATTAAGCGGTTACACTATAATAATTGAAGCTTGTGTGAAGAAGGGGTAATATAAAAGAGGTGGTCAATTCGTTGATAAAAAACGGGGTTCACAATCAGATGATACGCATCATTCTAAGACTTCAACTAATGCCGAAGCCGAAATGGAGTTTTAAAACCATGGCCCATTAGTTGGCTTTTTTTCACCTTTCTTGCAAGGTGAGAAACTGAAAATAACATATTGATTGTTAGGGCCATGCACACAAATTTATGATCTTTAAATGGGTAGGCATTTCTTGGGGCCCTTATGGAATGAATACTCAGCCACTTGCCAAACACAAATTTATGATCTTTAAAGGTTTTTGTTCAAGGGCACTTCAGAAAAATAACCTTAGAAAGTAAATGTTTTAGCCTATTATACAGAACATAAACCTTTTAGAAAAAAAAAGTTTTCACCATTTTTTGATGTTCAGATATCCGTGAGAGCACAAATACTCAATTTGTGAGTTTATAAATTTATCCCTGGTTGTCTTCTCCACTCAAACCCTAAACCAGCTCCAGCGGCCGCGGCGAAAACGCTGAAGCGCTCAGTTTCTGGTTCGGCCGAAACTCTCAGGAGCCTCACGAACTAGACCGTTCCGGGAAGAAGCGGGTTCGCAGCTGTCTCGCCGCAGGCCACCGGAGCTGGTTTCGTCGGGGGTGAACTCGCCGCAGCCATCAGTGCTCCTGAAATTTCCAAAAGCGTTGAAGCAGCTCCAGATTTCGGCCAATTAACGGTGTCAGGGTTAGAAAGGAGGAAGAACGAGTGAAGGAGAGAAAGAAGATCCGCAGAACCATTGATTTCCCACCACCGGAGCATCGAAAACCGAATCCAAATCGGTCGATCAGAAATTTCTGCGCCAAACGAACTCCAAGTGGATGGCCGATGTGGCTCTCTGCGGCTGCAGGCGATGCTCTCGATGGTTGGACTCCTCGCCGCGCCGACACCTTCGAGAAGCTCGCAAACTCCTCACAGAACCGTTGATTTCACACCGTTGAAGCATCGAAAATTGAATCTAAATTGGTCGATCAAAAATTTCCACGCCTAACGAACTCCAAGTGGATTGCCGGCGTGGCTCTCCGCCGCCGCAGGCGATGCTCTCGACGGTTGACACCTTCGAGAAGGTCACAAAAGTAGTCGGGAAGTCCCCCTAATATTTACAGGCGGCTGGTTTCATCGGGGGTGATTTGAGATTTGAGATCTCACATTTGTTGAACATTTGAGATTTGAGATCTCACATTTGTTGAAGATTTGAGATCTCATGAATCTCTGAACTTCAAAAAATCGCGAAAACTTTTTTTCTAAAACGTTTAAGTTTTATATGATAGGCTAAAACGTCTCTTTTCTAATTTTCCCTTTGTTTTACTCTTTTACTCCCAAATACAATGTAGGTATTGGGTTTGGCAATAATGATAAGTCTGCTCGTCCATTGTCACCAAATCGGGGTTTGGCAATAGTTCGGTGAAGTTTAAATTCGTAAATTCGGGAAGTTCAGGAAAATATTCGGAGGAAAAATCGGTGAGAAATTTTTTTTAATAAAAATAAAAAGATTTAAAATTATAAAAAGAAAAATAAAAAATATTTTAAAATTTAGTTTGCCACAATTTTTTTTTGAAAAATTCGAGAATTATTCGGGTACAATTCGTGAATTATTCGCAAAATTTTGTGATCTAGCGAATTTTCAAAAAATTCATGAATAATTCGTGATTAATTTGGAGAACCTTAAATTCGTGAATTTTTTTAATTCGGCGATTTTTATGATTATGTGTGCCCATCTAATGGAGCTTATGAGAGCAGCGGGTAACATCCGTATACTTTATAGTTGATACAAACTCCAATTAGAGCCATCCAACATCGCGAGCTGTGAGATATCTCGTCTCGGGTGAAATTTTAAACCATTCTTTTAAGTAATATATTTCAACTTATTATTAGCTTTTTTTGAAAAAACAAAAAAAAAAACTCATAATACCCAACGAATTGGGTTCGCATAAGAGAAGCGAATTGAGAATTATGAACTCGAAAACAAAACCAGTAAATTGAAAATTAAGTAACATAGGACTAATGACACCCATTTGTTCTGGAAAGAGGCTGCTGCCACACACTGTAACTACCACTGGGTAGCCCTTTCCCGCCACTTGGAACTCGCAGAAATATCTTGTGTTGTGTTGTCATCGAGTCAGGCTTCGGGCCAAGCCCAGCTGGGTTCGAGACGGGTTTGGGATGAAATAAAATCCCATGCCCGAAAGTGGTCGGGCCGAGACCAACCCCATTTTATATCCGAGGTGGGTTTGGGCCTAAATTTTAGGAAAAAAATAATTGGGCCAACAAAAACTCATATGACCAAGCTTGATTTTTTATTGGGAAAATGCTGGGGTGGCCCGACCAAGCCTAATAACAATGTCGCACCTGAGAGAACTCAAGCGCCTGATTTTGTATCCGAGACAGATTCGAGCTTAAGTTTTAGGGTCTAAAATATTCGGGCCTATCAACAGCCTGGCGCAAACCTGGCCTGTAGACAGCCCTTTTGCGTCGGTGATATTTAGAACTTTAACTTTGATCCATAGCCCACCCAACTACCTAAAAAAATATCTTTTAATCATGCATTCTACTGGAAAATTATAAATGGAGGACATATTTGTTGATCACAAAGTGCAGGCACCTGACATGGGGTGATGTGATTGGTTTCAACAACCTACATTAATTGAGTCACATTGCCCTTACAGCCAATTGCGTCATGACACATCAGCCGCCTGCATTTTATCTATATAAAATTTATCCTTCATATAACACCGTCCCATTCTATTATAAGAGTCGGTATAAATGTATAAGGTGTTAGAACTAAGCACCAAATATGATTTTTGGGTCATGAATACCACACAGTTAGCATCCGTTCATGCCAATCCAGATTCCCCGCAAGCAAGCCACTAGAAGCACCACTCATCAAACAATTCTGGCCGTTCATTAAGGTTTCTTGATGAGATAGCCTTCATTCTTTTATGTGCAAAAATTCCACCTGGGAATGGTATTGATGAACTGAATACCATTCTTCGATGTTCTGGACTTAGCACTTAATACTAACTCTAACTCCTCTTTTGCTCGGACTTGAACGCATTTATAATCTAAGACGTTAACATAAACCTACCCCAAACTGAAAGCAACTCGTCTTGCGCTATTATCATAGCCCTGAACGGACTACCATTTTCTCGGGAAAAAGTAGAAGTCCAGTTTAATGGGATCACCGGCAAAGCTGAATTGCACAGATGTCAAGGGCTCTAAAAATTTGTTTAAGTTAGAGACTCACAGGTGTGACACAAGTTTAGAGAGGGCTTTGGTCAGGTCCAACCGATTGAGCCCTTAATGGAGTTCAATTGGTTTTAAGACCGTTGGATGCAAGCAATCCAAAGGGTGTGGATATTAGCTTATGAAAGTTAAACTCAGGATTTTTTTATATCCAACGGTTAAAATCAGTTGAACCCCATTTTACGATTCAACCTATTGGACCTGATCCCAAACCCATTTAAAGAGAGAAACAGTGTGTGTATTTGTAATAGTATCAATTTACCATATTTAAAGAGTTTAAATCTATTTATAGACTTAGAAGTACCGAACTAATATTGAGACTAAGCAAAATAAAACTTCATTCTCCTTATGATAGTAAAGATTATGGGCCTAAGCACAATGGAAGGTTGACCATATTGCAATCTGAAGGTCGCAGGCTTGAGCCAACTTACCTATAAAAAGAAAAAAGGGGAGCACCAATGGTAATGTCCTCAAGCTTGTAGGGTTAGATTAGGAGTTCAAATCCCATGCTTACCTATCAAAAAAAGAAAAATTATAAACCAGTAAGCGATGATAGTACTAACTGTTTTAGGAGTAATCACGGTGAGCACCATTAGACGATGGATTAATGGACAATCACCGCTCCATTGCAAATTGAGTCGGTATCATTTGTATGCCACTTGGGACACCCATTTTAGCAGTCCAAGTTGTCAAAGTGATATCTCAAATATTAAGCACCAAGAAATATTTAGGGACAGCTCCAGGATTATCATCGGCAACGGAGGAAACACTTCTTTTTGGCACGATAGATGGATTTTCAATCGTTCCCTTAAGGACATTTTTCCCAACATATTCCTTTTAGTTGTGAATCAAGATGCTTCGGTATTGGAGGCAGCGGATATATCGGAGGAGGGGCAAATTCAATGGAACTTAGCTATGTCTAGAAGATTCTCCGATGCCGAGATAAACCAGATTTCAAAGCTATTGTATATCCCGAGTTTCTTTTCGGGGCTTAAATGTCTTAGCTCAGATTACTCGATATGGAATGATCATCCTTCCGAAAGGTTCAAGGTGCATTTTCTTTATCATAAATTGGCGAGTGCGGTGACTCCGAAGTTGCCGTGGCTTTAGATTTGAAAACCAAAAGCTCATTTTCGTGTTATTGTCTTCACATGGCAAGTGATGATCAACAAAATTCTTACAGTCGACAATTTACAAGCTATGGGCTTCTTCTTAGCTAATCGATGCGCTCTCTGTAAACAAAAGGAGGAAAGTACTAAGCTGTCACGACCCGACATTCTACCCCATCCCGATGGCCTAGAATTCCGAGTTATGACCCGCACATATCCCGGATATGCTAAGCGGACATACACCTAATCAGAGTTCTCGCGCAATAATGGTTCCACGAAATCCGTGAAAGCCAACACATAAAGGTGGAAATAAAAGCAGCCATAAATAATGAATAAATGCGATAGAATCAACAAATCTACCAATAAAACATAATTCGAAGTTGGAGACAAATCCGATAAAGGAAATCATAAAATTAATGATAATAATAGGGATCCAATCTACTACCAAGTCTGCAGCGATCAATATCCAGCACTCGGATCGAAATCAGCACCGTAGCCCTCCTGGTACTCAACACTTGCGGGATCAATGAAATCAGCGTCAGCCGGATCTGGATGACTGACGTCTACTCCACTAGCGTAATCACCTGCAACTGTTAGATTATCGTGGGATGAGTTTACTCAGTCACGTAAACTCTGTGGGATACACCACCAATCCACCCCATACTACTCAGGTGCATTGTGGGTGCATCTTGTGAGTGATAAATATAATATCTCAAAGCAGATAGCAAAAGAATGACAAAATCACATGCATATCGTAAAGCTCATATCATAAATGCAAGAATATGATCTAGGCACTCATATCCTAACGTACCTTATCATATCTCATAACATATCATATCATGTCTTATTATCATTCTCGCACATACGCCTGTACATCCCATGAGCGTAACTAACATACTCGTGAAATCCTAAACGACCTGTGCCAGAGTCGCTGCTCGAGCTATCATGGGAGGGTCAACATAGTATCATACCACTATATCATAACGCCCTCGTGTCATACTCATACTCCACCATCCAGCCAATGGGGAGACATAATGGTCAAACTCACTCATAACATACTCATACTCATAATCTCTCCCAGAGATCCGTCTTGACTGAAAGACGTTGTTGCCCTTAAGGTAGCTACGTAAAGAACGGCACGTACAGAGACTTAAGTTCTTTATCTTTTGATGGCCTACACAGCTATGTCTTATTATCGTACTCGTATCATAACTTATCTTATCTCATACTCATATCTTATCATACTCTTATACTTAATCTTATGACAACTATGGTGAGGCAACCTTCCTAATTCACGCTTCCCAAGAAAAAGGTTCCGTAGTAACCTGGATGTACTTCGTGTGACAACACATACTATCATAGAGGCGTTGCATCTGTACATGGACGCCAATATTCTGAGTTTCACGTGATCGTAGAAGAAACTTCACCACAGCCAAAGCCTATGGTCGAACCTCATAACTTAACTCATAACTCATACTATCATATTTGAACTCCGGGTGATCTGGTCGCCGTATATGCCACAGTATACGAGGTTACACTGAATTCACACTCACTCGACACGTCATGGGTCCCATTCCACCATGAGTTGTAAGGCATGTGAATACGGTGTATTTCTCGCTTCGATACCATCTCAGCGAATCACCACGCCCAAGCATAGGCATGATTTCATACACTCTCATACTCATGATCTAACATATCCTAACTCGTATAAATTGATTAAATTACAAATACAAAAGTATCACACATACAGAATGGTTTACACTTAGATTTTAGTTATATTTATTTACATATCAGACCAATATAATTATAGAATAGGGTTATAAGTATGATTTCGATAATCGTAAAGGTCAGAGTTCGGTTTCATAAAGACATCGAAGTTCTAACACTTTATGTTATCGAAGTGGTCACATTGAAGCGATAAAAGCGAGACTTTTATATATTATTATTTATCATTATTAAATGTCCAAATTAAATATTATTATTTTTAAAGTTAAGTACATCACGACCATCGATCGCAAAGTGCAAGTGCACTAAATTTTTTGGTCGTGTAAAAGTAAAATTTTGGTGTGAATCAGGTTGTCTATTCGGATGAGAATCGATCGATTGAAAAAATGAAAATCGATAGATCAGATTTAATAAGGTGTAAGTTGTCGTTTGGCTCATGATTGATTGGTCGATTTTAATAAGTCAATCCATCGATAAAAAGGAAACTAATTGGGTTCTGACAGGGGATACTACTACTCATATATCTTATAAGATAATTTTATAATATTAAAATAAGGTAGTAACCAAGTACATTTATTTTATATGATAATAAAATATAAGTATATAATATTTATTAATTTTATATTACTATCTAAAATCACTTTCTCTTTAAATATATCATAATATATTGTAAAAGATATTTTAATTAATTTAATACCATCCTATGAAATGAAATCAGATGGGCTGATCTAAATCAGATGGGCCAAAGTCCAACATCGAATGGGTCAAAGTCCAACATCAGATGGGTCACGATCCACGTCAGATGGGTCACGGTCCAACATCAGATGGGTCACGATCCACGTCAGATGGGTCAAGATCCAACATCAGATGGGTCAAAGTCCAACATCAGATGGGTGACGGACCAACACTAGATGGGTCGCAGTCCAACATCAGATGGGTCACGATCCACGTCAGATTGGTCAAGATCCAACATCAAATGGGTCAAGGTCCGACATCAGATGGGTCATGGACCAACACCAGATCGGTCGCAGTCCAACATCAGATGGGTCACGGTCCAATATAAGATGGGTCACAGACCTCCAACATCAGAATCCCACGTGGCAACCTAAGTATGAAGTTGTCTAACGCTTAAGTTGCTTATTTAGTGCTAACTCATCCTCTCTATCGACCATATATATATATATATATATATATATATATATATATATATATATATATATATATATATATATATATATATATATATTACCTCCCATGGGAGAAAATTCAAACTCCATCGTTGGGCATTATAAGGTGATCCCGTGGTAGGCTCTCCAGTTTTAGAGTCAATACTCAATTGAGACCTCATGATTTTAATAATAATATTACTTATTAAAATTTGATCACGCCTGCATGATTTATATCGTTTGAAAATTATAACATTGGGAAATAATTATATATGTATATATTTTTTTGTTTTGATAAGTAACCGCAAGATTTATTGTTGCCTGCTAATATAAATGTAGTCACTTCTTGATTTTTATTGTATAGAGTCTTATGTTAAAATAATCTATGTAATATCTCTTTCCTTAAAACAAGGTCTTAGATACTACATGGGACCTTTTGTAAACGCTGGACTTGAAAATATGTTTAAAATAGGTCATGGGTCTATATATATATACAAAAAATATAAAATATTATAAAAATTTTAAGGAAATTATAAGTTTAAATCATGGTTGCGTAGATTTTTAGTTTGAACTCAGATTCACGATTTTATAATGTCCATAAAATGTCTTTTACCAGAGGGATGATGGAATAGAGTATTAATCATTTGTGTTATCTTTAATTGTTAAAATAACAAAGTATAAAAAAAAATAATAACTTTAACAATTAGGAAAATAATTATGACTAAATTACAAGCAATCACATCTAGGGCAAAATCAATAAAACTATATTATAAGCAATCACATTTAGGGCAAAATAAATAGGACTAGATTATAGGCAATCACATCTAGGGCAAAATCAATAAGATTAGAATATAAGCAATCACATTTAGGACAAAATAAATAGGACTAGATTATAGGCAATCACATCTAGGGCAAAATCAATAAGATTAGATTATAAGCAAGCACATTTAGGGCAAAATAAATAGGACTAGATTATAAGCAATCACATCTAGGGCAAAATCAATAAGATTAGATTATAAGCAATCACATTTAGGGCAAAATAAATAGGACTAGATTATAAGCAATCACATCTAGGACAAAATCAATAAGATTAGATTATAAGCAATCATATTTATGCTAACCACTTTACTCATTTTAAAATAATATTATAAAGAGTGAAATAAAGTTTATTTTATTTAGTCCGTCGATACGCGATCTAACGTATCCTACGCGACGGGATCTGAGAAGAATGAGATGGATGGATGGGTATCCACCTCTTGAAGCGTGACCGACAGATCGACGACGATTAAGGCGATAGAGATCGGCTTCCACACGATGATCCGTCCATGATTACGCCGCCTTCTTTCACCACGATTTGACGGCAGAAAAACACCACGGTATTCTTTGTGAAAGAATACACAAGAAATTTAAAAGAGATTTGAGTGTTTTTAAAGAACGGTGGCCAGAGAAGAAGATGGAGTGACGGCTAGAGTTTTTAAGAAGAATTCTTATAATAATGATTTAGGGATCTCCGTAACTTTTTAAAAACTCACGTAGCAAAGTCTGATCCTTAGACCTCTTATCTATATCCAAAGCCTTTCAACCACTAGGCTACAACACAACTTGCATCAAATAAAGACAATTTTAAATATAATACTTCTTTAAAAATCAAAATGTGTATTTTCTCAACTAGGGTAGGTTCCAGTATAGAGCACTAACACCATGCAAGGTATAAAACACAATCTAACACCAATAAAAGAAAGTTCAAAAATTCGGGTTGTTATATTCTCCCCTCCTTATAATATTTTCATCATCGAAAATTACGTACCTGTAGTGATGAGTTTCGGGTACTTCTCCATCATCTCAGTTTCTCATCAAAAGTCAACTATTCAACATTAATAAAGAAAAAAAATCAGGGTCATTACATAAGCACATGCCCATCCATTGTACTTTCACTACTGTCGTTTGGAATTTCATCCTTGGGTGGTTCAACAGGTCTTAGGTCATGCCGAAGAAATGTGACACGCTTGTAGGATTGTAGAGCAAAGGTATTTGAGTGCCCAACTATGCACCAAATGCCAACTTACTATAATTAAATGTGACATTGAAAGCCTTTGCACATCTTATTAATGGTCTTGCAAAGCAGATATAATAGCTAATAATTTGGCTATGTTAAAATTCGGAAAAATCCGACAAGTTCGGGGAAATATTCGAAGGACAGATTAGAGAGAGAAAATAAGATTAAAAATATACTATATTTTTTTTAAATATTAAAAATCACAAATTTTTCTGAAAATTTCTTGAATTATTCACAAATTTTTAAAAGTAAGCGTTTGTTCTCTAAATTTGTGAATAATTTGGGATTAATTCACAGGCTCTTAAATTTGCAAATTTCTCAAAAAAATCGGTGATTTTTGTGACTGGATATGATAAGGTTCGATACTATTTTATTCATCTATTACTGAGTGTAGCGTCGAGCTCTTAAAATTTATGAAAGCCATTCTTAGCAAAAACGCTATTCATAAGCTTTATAACTGATTCGATCAACAAGCAGCAGAGCCAGAGACTGCTATGGAGTAATTTCTTTTTTTTTTGTTGTAAATTATAGGTAACCTGGAATCGAACCTTTGACCTTGAGATTATAATAGGGATAATTAGAGAAACATGCCTTAAAAACAAACTTTTTAGCAAAAAAGACCCGACCTCAAATGTTTTAGAAAAACGGTGCTTTCACGGATTTTATAACTTTAGAAAATCGTGAAAGCACTATTTTAAAAAAAATGGTGTTTTCACGGTTTTCTGGAAAATAGTGCTTCAACGATTTTCTAAAGTTCCAAAATTCGTGAAAGCACCATTTTTCTAAAACGTTTGCGGTTGGATCCTTTTTGCTAAAAAGTTTGTTTTTGAGGCCTTATTTTCTAAAGTGCCCTTTTGAGATCGCATGCAATTAGCGTAGCGTATGCTATAATACGAGCTACTTAGTCTGAGGCAGTTGCTCTTCTTTTAAATACTTATCATATGCGCCCTCGTAATAAGTTTGAGTTAGTATAATTGTCTGACTTGAGTGCTAAAGCTTTTGGTACTCAAGTCACTTTAACTTAAATAGGTTTTGGCATAAGCGTCTGACTTGGGTGCTCATGCTTTTGGCATCCAAGTCACTTTTTGAGATGCCTATGAGTAAAATCATTTTATGCTCTTTTTGAGATGTATATCATGCAAAATCATCTAATGCTATATGTAATTTGATGCCCATGATCTTAAGGTTTATTTTATAAAAGATTAGATGAAAATAATCTCTATTTGAAAAGGGCTTTCACGCGACTATCAAATGATACCCATGTTAATTTCATGTGGCATGCATCTCAAATAAGTAATCTCAGTATGTTAGCAGAGTCACCTTTTGGGATATGTGTCATGTGGAACCATCATATATTTCGTGTGATTTGATGTCCATGATCTCTAAATCTTCTTTTGGAAAAAGGTTGGAAAGAAAGTAGTTTCCATATCTAATTCTTGATGGATTCAGATCTGAAGGATGGATTTTGTTTTTCATCTCAATATTTTACATCAAAGTTCTTTAGATCAAGGCGCACTCAAGGTGTCAAATCGGGTATCGGTTTGTCCGAGGCCGATACGAATCCCCCGATACTAATACGCATCGGCTAATTTTTTATTTTTTATTTTTAAAAACAAACAAAAACTCGATTGAAACAAAGACGTATCGGCGATATCGATACGGGACTGATACGTATCAGTTTGGCCAAAAACCGATACATATCGGCATCGGACGATATTTAATACCTTGGGCGCACCTATCAAATGGGACACATGTTAACTCTTTTCCCTGTGAACTATGACTTGTCCCCCTAGTAAGATAATCCCGGCTCCACATTTGTGAACAACTCTTATAACTATAATTGCTTTGCATGGATGCGTCTTCTTGAAAAGCACCCATTTTAGGGCACATACCATACTTATTTAAAAAGTGTTTGATTAGAATCACCATCAAGTATCACTCTTTCCAAAAATTCATACGTATCAGATCATTGTATACTTAGGATGAGTGCATTAAAGTGTTTGAATCAGATGGATCCACTGCTCACGCTTCAAAAAATCTATGCCTCATAGCCTAAAATGAGTATTTCTCATTGAAAAATATCTATAAATGTTCACATTCTATATTATCTTTTAGTTATTCGATTAAGAATAGCTGCTATGTTCATCCCTACCAAATTAAGTTAAGTAGGCGCTTTCATAAAACAGTGGGCGCAAATAGAGGTACTAATGAAGCACCTTTAGTAATTGAATACCTAAAACATTAGTTGTCATGACCAATTCCGGGTCCTTGAATTAATATGAAGCCCTTGAAGATGGTCAACATCTGGACAACTGTCTAACTTTTATGAAAGAGGGACCCACTGTAAGCACCTAGAACATACCTGCTGGCCACCTCACCTTCACAAATTTCAGAAGCGTGAAGCATTTACCACCTAAAGCGTCTATGGTTGGTGAATATAGGTGAATTATTATTATTTCATTTTTTTTTAATGAAATAAGCCTTTTATACCAATTTTATTACTACTAATTTGATGAAAATTGGTCCCAATAGTCACAAATTGTCAAATATCACCCCATTCTTGTATTATTATTATTTTTATTTTTTTACCTATTTACTTTAGAAGGTTCCAACACTTGTTTTACCTAACATAGTCTCACCTAGGGCTTGCAGCACAATGAAAGGTCGAGAATATTACAACCTCAAGGTCGCAAATTTAAGGCCAGCATGCCTATCAACACTACAAAAAATAAAATTATTAGCGGTAATTTTTTGTATTAAAAAATTACCACTATTAACAAAAAAAACTACTAAGACTATTAGCGGCAAGAGTATTAGCGACAGTTATTTTGTTAATAGCAGCAGTTTATGGCTGCCGCTAATAATCTTATATTTTGAACTACAAAAATGAAAATAAAATCTGAGAGAGTCGAGACTCTTAATTTTTTATAAGAATATACATGTACATCTTGTCCTCTTTTAGTAGACAAAATAACACTTAAACTAAAATCACGTGCACATTTACTTTCAAGTGATCGGGACTATTTGTCTCTTAAGAGACCGTGATCAATCGGTCTCATACGAAACCATGATCAACCAATCAATCTTGTACGAGACCGATCGATCGTACTTAATAAAATGGGCATACGTAACTTTAATTAAAGAGCATTTTCACTCACTAAATATAGATAAAATGCAGATGACTATTTTTTGAAAAGAAGTTAAGGAGCTATCAAGGAGAAGGGGTACCTGCTAAAGCAAGTAGCAGGATGTTAGCAAAGGAGATAGGAACCTGCTAAAGCAGGTAAACTCTGCTATGGCAAGGGCTACTAAAGAGCTATGCCATATGCAGCCTTTATATCCATCATAGTGCATCTTCGATCAGCCTTGGTGCAAATGGCAATTGTTGTAGGCCCAAAGCAATAGTTCGTGAGTTCGAATATTGAAATTAGCCCCTCCAAAATGGGATAAGGCTGCCTACCATTTACCTTTCTCCGACTCGGCCGCCAAAAGCCAGAGTACCCTACCGTTGTGCACTGAGTATAACTTTTATTGTTAGTCTCTTAGGCTGTATTTGATATTTAGAAATATGTTGGTGAAAGAGAAAGTTATGTTCCATATGTCTGTTGGCTGCTATTATAAGAAACGGTAACTCTATTTGCAGCTATTGAATTACTGGTGGCACCCATGTTGAAAATTATTGGCTACTTTAAATCAAACGATTGAAATCACATTTCATTCTAATCTCTCCCACAAAGATCATTATTTGGTTCAAAACAATCAACAATTTTCAACAATGGTTCGTGGCAGATAAGCTATCTGCTACTAACCCCACACTATTTATAACTTAGTGTGTGGCTAGTGATTCTATAATACGATATATGAGTATTTGGCAAGAATCATAAGAGCCCTTTTTTCATACTCCGATCCATAAAAATATCAGCCTCCCACTTTCGAAATTTCAGATTGCCACAAAGGGTATTTTGATAATTTAAGAACCAATAATTTAATTTCCCTCGCTTTCATCTTCCTACTCTATAGGAAATTTCTCACTATTTTAAAATTTTAAGTTTGATCCTCTCCCCTTAAATTAATTTTTGTAAGATAGAGACCTTTTGTTTTTTTATATAAAGAAGAGATTGAGATATTAAAAAATATAGACCCTGATTTCCGGCTTTGGCTTTATTCAATCGGAGAGGTTTTATAAGAAGCCTTTCTAACTTCATGTGATGGCATATAGAAGGAGACAAGGGTCCTCTCTTTCCGATGGGTTCACACTAACTCCCTTGCCGTATCCCGTATTGTTAATATTGGCTCTCGTGTTGCTTCTTTTGAGCGTTTCTTCCTATATCTCTTACGAGTCTGTTTTGGAGAACGCAGAGTCACAGCTGAATTTGGCTCTCATGGCCGCACCCATACTTCTACTGATGGCCGTTCATTGGCTCTCATCGATAGAGAATCCCGAACGGTTCTTTCAACTATCGCCGTCTGATCGCCGCCGAAGAAGCCACCAACGTCCCTCAGAGGGTAGCTCACCCTGGGGTGCTGCTACACTTCTAATTCTGCTACTTGTCATGATATCTTATCAGTCTACCCTCCGTGAGAAATGGTTCCCTTAACCCGTAAGTGTGGTAAGAGGAAATATAAGTTCTGTTTGATCATGTTTTAGGGAGTTGCTACTGCAACACCATCATTTACTAGTTGTACGCAATTTTAAAAAGAGGTAATACTAATTGGTGTGCATATTGGATTAGCTGTCCGTAATTTTCTTAATTATTGTGTATATAATTTTTTGATTGATTGGTGTGCATATAGAATTAATTGTGGTGTGTGTAGCAATTTCATTTAATTGCTGTGACAGTAGCAGCTATGTTTTTTTTAGATGCTTGTATTAGTTAGTGTGTGCTTACCATTTATTTTTATGTGTCATCGAAAATTTCATAATTTGTGTGAATATTATAGTATGTGATTCATAAACTTTGGTGCTTCCCAGGGTAGAGAACACCTTTTAGCCACTGAATCATATTAAAAGATGACTTAATTATATATATTTCAAAGTGCTAGAGATCATGGATCAAAATTTCGTCCATTACCGATATGTATCGGACGATACGTATCGGTATCGGAGGTGAACGATACGGTACATTCAATGTACCGTATCATTCAGTTGTATGGCAAATACCGAATGATACATTCAATGTATCATTTGGTATCGGACGATACCAATACGTATCATTTTGGAGCTCGGACGATACGTATCGGTAACCCGAGATTTTGACCCATGCTAGAGATCCATGGAAATTGTGCTAAATGACGATCCTCGATCCTCTAACTGTTTATTAGAGCATCTCCAGTAAGAGATGCTATAAGCAGAAAAAACACCAAAGTCCCTATTTTGGGGATCCAAAACCCCTGGAAGCCGCTCCAGCAGAGTCACTATCAGACTCCTAATATTTGGCGGTCCTACTCCACTCGCCATATTTGGCAAGTCCTCCTCCAATCGCTATAATTAAAAAATTATTAACTCTCTCTCTTTCTCTCCACTTGTCATATATTTTAAGAATATATTAAAATAGAAATTAAAAAATATTATTTTAAAGTATGAGTAGCTAAAATAACTATTATTGCTGAAACTTTTTTAAAAGGCAATAGCTGAAATAAAGAATGTGCTCCTTTTAGCTATTCAAATTTAACTATCTTTGTTGGAGATGCTCATAATAAATTTAATTTGTGTCCTAGGGAGATAAGTTTTCACAGTGCAAGGATGACATAAATGGGTTGTGTAGGCATGTTTTGGTAACAAGTTTTGAAAAGTTCCTTTTCTGGTAATAATAAGATTTAGGGTACAGTTATAAGACATGTAGGCATGTTTTGGTAATAAATTGCGAACGATTCAGTTAAAAACGGCTTCTCTGCATTGCTGATAAAAATGACAAATTTCGGATCAGTTCGAATCAAAGTTACATGGACTGCGTTTGGGATTGCTCTTTGGAGGCAAAGAGCAGGTTTAAATTACTCTTTTAAAGAGACTCCAATTTAGCTCTTTCACTCCCTGAAAGAGCTAAAGAGCATTTACAACCAAACACACTCCCATAATAAAGTGTTATGGCTGCATTTGGGTTAGCTCTTTTGGGGCAAAGAGCCTCTCTTTCACTTTTTGGCTTTGACAGAAAACTTCTTTTACATTTGATAACACAACTCCTTGCCAAATTTGCTCTGGCTGTTTTAAGTGATAAAATTGCTCTATGCTGCTCTATCTTAGAGCAGATTTTATCTGCTCTGAAAAAAAGCAAGCAAAGAGCTGCTTCTGCTCTTATAAGAGCTAACTCAAACACAGCCTATGTGTAAGAGAAGAGAGCTACTCTTTGCCTCCAAAGAGCAATCCCAAACAAAGCATTAAGCGGTTACACTATAATAATTGAAGCTTGTGTGAAGAAGGGGTAATATAAAAGAGGTGGTCAATTCGTTGATAAAAAACGGGGTTCACAATCAGATGATACGCATCATTCTAAGACTTCAACTAATGCCGAAGCCGAAACGGAGTTTTAAAACCATGGCCCATTAGTTGGCTTTTTTTCACCTTTCTTGCAAGGTGAGAAACTGAAAATAACATATTGATTGTTAGGGCCATGCACACAAATTTATGATCTTTAAATGGGTAGGCATTTCTTGGGGCCCTTATGGAATGAATACTCAGCCACTTGCCAAACACAAATTTATGATCTTTAAAGGTTTTTGTTCAAGGGCACTTCAGAAAAATAACCTTAGAACGTAAATGTTTTAGCCTATTATACAGAACATAAACCTTTTAGAAAAAAAAAGTTTTCACCATTTTTTGATGTTCAGATATCCGTGAGATCACAAATACTCAATTTGTGAGTTTATAAATTTATCCCTGGTTGTCTTCTCCACTCAAACCCTAAACCAGCTCCAGGTCATGCTAAAAAAAGGCTTCGGGCTTCGTTCGCCGAAACTCTCAGAGCCTCACGAACTAGACCGTTCGTCGGAAGAAGCGGGTTCGCAATGTTCCTCGCAGCACCGAGCTGGTTTTCGTTGGGGTGAACTCGCCGCCATCAAGTTTTGAATTTTCCAAAAGCGTTGAAGCAGCTCCAGATTTTGGCCAATTAACGGTGTCAGGGTTAGAAAGGAGGAAGAACGAGTGAAGGAGAGAAAGAAGATCCGCAGAACCATTGATTTCCCACCACCGGAGCATCGAAAACCGAATCCAAATCGGTCGATCAGAAATTTCTGCGCCAAACGAACTCCAAGTGGATGGCCGATGTGGCTCTCTGCGGCTGCAGGCGATGCTCTCGATGGTTGGACTCCTCGCCGCGCCGACACCTTCGAGAAGCTCGCAAACTCCTCACAGAACCGTTGATTTCACACCGTTGAAGCATCGAAAATTGAATCTAAATTGGTCGATCAAAAATTTCCACGCCTAACGAACTCCAAGTGGATTGCCGACGTGGCTCTCCGCCGCCGCAGGCGATGCTCTCGACGGTTGACACCTTCGAGAAGGTCACAAAAGTAGTCGGGAAGTCCCCCTAATATTTACAGGCGGCTGGTTTCATCGGGGGTGATTTGAGATTTGAGATCTCACATTTGTTGAACATTTGAGATTTGAGATCTCACATTTGTTGAAGATTTGAGATCTCATGAATCTCTGAACGTCAAAAAATCGCGAAAACTTTTTTTCTAAAACGTTTAAGTTTTATATGATAGGCTAAAACGTCTCTTTTCTAATTTTCCCTTTGTTTTACTCTTTTACTCCCAAATACAATGTAGGTATTGGGTTTGGCAATAATGATAAGTCTGCTCGTCCATTGTCACCAAATCGGGGTTTGGCAATAGTTCGGTGAAGTTTAAATTCGTAAATTCGGGAAGTTCAGGAAAATATTCGGAGGAAAAATCGGTGAGAAATTTTTTTTAATAAAAATAAAAAGATTTAAAATTATAAAAAGAAAAATAAAAAATATTTTAAAATTTAGTTTGCCACAATTTTTTTTTGAAAAATTCGAGAATTATTCGGGTACAATTCGTGAATTATTCGCAAAATTTTGTGATCTAGCGAATTTTCAAAAAATTCATGAATAATTCGTGATTAATTTGGAGAACCTTAAATTCGTGAATTTTTTTAATTCGGCGATTTTTATGATTATGTGTGCCCATCTAATGGAGCTTATGAGAGCAGCGGGTAACATCCGTATACTTTATAGTTGATACAAACTCCAATTAGAGCCATCCAACATCGCGAGCTGTGAGATATCTCGTCTCGGGTGAAATTTTAAACCATTCTTTTAAGTAATATATTTCAACTTATTATTAGCTTTTTTTGAAAAAACAAAAAAAAAAACTCATAATACCCAACGAATTGGGTTCGCATAAGAGAAGCGAATTGAGAATTATGAACTCGAAAACAAAACCAGTAAATTGAAAATTAAGTAACATAGGACTAATGACACCCATTTGTTCTGGAAAGAGGCTGCTGCCACACACTGTAACTACCACTGGGTAGCCCTTTCCCGCCACTTGGAACTCGCAGAAATATCTTGTGTTGTGTTGTCATCGAGTCAGGCTTCGGGCCAAGCCCAGCTGGGTTCGAGACGGGTTTGGGATGAAATAAAATCCCATGCCCGAAAGTGGTCGGGCCGAGACCAACCCCATTTTATATCCGAGGTGGGTTTGGGCCTAAATTTTAGGAAAAAAATAATTGGGCCAACAAAAACTCATATGACCAAGCTTGATTTTTTATTGGGAAAATGCTGGGGTGGCCCGACCAAGCCTAATAACAATGTCGCACCTGAGAGAACTCAAGCGCCTGATTTTGTATCCGAGACAGATTCGAGCTTAAGTTTTAGGGTCTAAAATATTCGGGCCTATCAACAGCCTGGCGCAAACCTGGCCTGTAGACAGCCCTTTTGCGTCGGTGATATTTAGAACTTTAACTTTGATCCATAGCCCACCCAACTACCTAAAAAAATATCTTTTAATCATGCATTCTACTGGAAAATTATAAATGGAGGACATATTTGTTGATCACAAAGTGCAGGCACCTGACATGGGGTGATGTGATTGGTTTCAACAACCTACATTAATTGAGTCACATTGCCCTTACAGCCAATTGCGTCATGACACATCAGCCGCCTGCATTTTATCTATATAAAATTTATCCTTCATATAACACCGTCCCATTCTATTATAAGAGTCGGTATAAATGTATAAGGTGTTAGAACTAAGCACCAAATATGATTTTTGGGTCATGAATACCACACAGTTAGCATCCGTTCATGCCAATCCAGATTCCCCGCAAGCAAGCCACTAGAAGCACCACTCATCAAACAATTCTGGCCGTTCATTAAGGTTTCTTGATGAGATAGCCTTCATTCTTTTATGTGCAAAAATTCCACCTGGGAATGGTATTGATGAACTGAATACCATTCTTCGATGTTCTGGACTTAGCACTTAATACTAACTCTAACTCCTCTTTTGCTCGGACTTGAACGCATTTATAATCTAAGACGTTAACATAAACCTACCCCAAACTGAAAGCAACTCGTCTTGCGCTATTATCATAGCCCTGAACGGACTACCATTTTCTCGGGAAAAAGTAGAAGTCCAGTTTAATGGGATCACCGGCAAAGCTGAATTGCACAGATGTCAAGGGCTCTAAAAATTTGTTTAAGTTAGAGACTCACAGGTGTGACACAAGTTTAGAGAGGGCTTTGGTCAGGTCCAACCGATTGAGCCCTTAATGGAGTTCAATTGGTTTTAAGACCTTTGGTCAGGTCCAATCGATTTTCTCATCCTACCTCTTTGATTTTCACTCTTTTCATAAAAGTTTGAAACCAAACTGAATCAGTTTTTGGCAGGTTCGGTTTGCTCAGTCTTTAGGTCAGGTTCAGGTTTTCGAGTCAAAACTTGCACCCCTACATGACCCAATTCAAAATCCTCAAAACCACCCTAATCCGGTTTGGTTACACATAAAATATCGGGTCAGGGTCGGCTGACTTGATTTTTGCTCAACCTGAGATGGCTCAACTTGACTTTGTAGTCAAGCTGACCTGATCTAAAGGTCAGAGATGCTTCATCCAAATTAAATAGGGGACTTTAGAAAAACATGCTTACTTTACAAACGTTTTTGGCTATTAGGTTATTAGGCTAGAAAAAAAAAGTTTTTGGTAAAAGAAGTTTTACGGAAATTAAGAGTTCGGAGATATGTGAGATCTTAACATTGGCACATGTGGGCTTTGAAAAGGTTATCATTACCCTCTTTCTTAGCAAATTACATCACTTCCTCTATTTCTTAGCAAATTACATCACTACCCGTCTTTCATAGCAAATTATGTCAGTGCCCCTCTCTTCTCTTCTCTCTCCACTCTATTTTCTTCTCATGCAATAGCGGTTGCTGAATGCAACGCCTATATGGTTTCCATTAATGTCATTGAATTCAACGTCCATCAATGTATCAAAATCAATAGAAATGGTGTTATATCCAGCACATGCTATTGCGTTGATGAGACCGAGAAATTCGCCGGCGTCTCCGACGGACTCATCGTCGGAGGTGATTAGTAAGGCGAAACTACCTCCGATAGATGAAGGGTTCATATTTTTTATAGAGAATGTGTAGAAGTAGAGAAGCTAGCTAATAACTAAAGAGGAGAAATATCCATTGGGGTTTATTAGAGAGAGAGAAAAAAAAAATGAGAGGAAAAAGACTTAGTGAGTTAGACGGTCTCACTAGCATTAATATTAAGTGAAATAAGGAGAGGAGATATATACACACCAATATTATTAGATATACCCCATATACTAATACTACTAATATTACTTACACTCCCCCTTAAGCTGGAGCATGCATATTGACCATGCCCAGCTTGACAACAATATCACTAAGTGTGGTAGGCCCAACGGCCTTAGTCAAAATATCTGCAAGTTGCTGAGAGGATGTAACATCAATCAAAACAAGAGTCTTGTCCCATACTTTCTCGCGAACAAAATGAATGTCAATCTCAATGTGTTTGGTCCTCTCATGAAGAACAGAACCATATGCAATCTTCTCTGCTGCCTCATTGTCACAGTGGAGGGGGACCGAGTCTAAAATAGAATAATCAAGCTCAGAAAAAAGGGAGCGCATCCAAAAGACTTCACAGGTACCATGTGCTATGGCCCGGTACTCGGCTTCTGCACTAGATTTACACACCACCGCCTGCTTCTTACTCTTCCAGGCAACTAGGTTGCCTCCCAAAAAAACATAATAACCAGAAGTAAATCAACGATCAGTAACAGATCCAGCCGAATAGGCATCAATGTAAGATGAAATACTCATAGGATCACAAGCACGATATACCAATCCAAACCCCAGGTTTGACTTGATATACCTAAGAATGCGATGGACGACAGCAAGGTGGACAGTACGAAGAGCATGCATAAACTGGCTCACAAGACTGACAGCAAACGTAATATCAGGTCTAGTGAGAGTGAGATAAATCAATTTGCCCACCAGTCTCTAGTACTCATGCGGATCCGGAAGTAAATCTCCATCCTTCTCATCTATTGAAAGCTTCTGATCCATAGGTGAGGTTGCTGGTTTACAACCAAGCATACCAGTATCACGCAACAAGTCTATGGCATACTTTCTCTATAAGATAAATATCCCTTTTTGAGATCTAGCAATTTCCAAGCCAAGAAAATATTTCAGGTATCCCAAGTCTTTGACTTCAAATACTCTGCCCAATTCACTCTTAGTCCAACTGATAAAGGCATGATCATCATCAGTAAGAATAATGTTGTCCACATAAACTAGAAGAATAGCACGACCAGAAGGACTAGAGTGAATGAAAATTGTATAATCTGAGTGACATCTGTGGAATCCTAAATCAATAACAACACTGTTAAAGTGATGAAACCATGCCCTAGGTGACTGCTTCAACTCATAAATTGATTTGCGAAGTCGACAGACATTCATCGTCTCCCCCTGAAGCAGAAAATCGGGAGGGGATCCATATAAACCTCCTCAATGAGATCACCATGAAGAAACACATTTTTAAAATCGAGTTAATGAAGAGGCCATCCCTGCATGATCGAAAGAGCTAAGAGAATACGAACAAAAGTCAACTTGGCTACATGAGCAAAAATAGCCTCATAATCAATCCCATGGGTTTGGGTAAACCCTTTTGCAACGAGTCGAACCTTATATCAAGAAACCGTACCATCTGGATTATGCTTCACAACGAAGACCCATTTATAACCAATAATTTTCTTTTCAGGTAGAAGAGGAACCATGTCTCATGTATGATTAGCCTGTAAGGCATCCATCTCCTCAACCATGGCAGCTCGCCAGGAGGGATGATCAAGGGCAGCACGAACAGTCCGAGGAATTGTTTCAGAGTCAATAGTAGAGAGAAAGGCCTGATAAGTGGGAGAGAAATCCTGATAACAAATAAAATTGGCAAGGCGGTAAGCAGTCACCCGATTGTAAACTCCTTTCCTGAGAGCTATAGGAAGATCCAGATCATTAGTAAAATATGGGAAAGGTATAGGAGATGGATCAGGGATACTTACAGGAGTTAGAGTCACCACTACAAAGGATGAAGGAGGAGGCATTGCTAAAGTTGGACTATGCCACCTAAGTCAAATATAAGTAAGCATCCCCTTTTATTGCGAAGGAATAGGAAGATCCTGAAATACAGGCAAAGGGAGAGGGGGGGCAGGGGTAGGAGTATGACGATCCTCAGTAAAAGAGGGAACATCCTCAAAAAATGTGACATCCATAAAAGTGTAAAATCGACGAGTATAAGGATCATAGTAACGATACCCTTTAGAAATAGGAGAGTAGCCAACAAAGAGACATCTTATAGCTTTGTTATCTAATTTTTGTCGAGTAAGATGGTCCTGGATAAAACAAGTGCATCTAAACACACGAGGCTCAACAGAAAAAAATGATCTGTGGGTCTAAGAGTATGATATGGAGTATGACCCGCAAACTCCCTAGATGGGGTGCGGTTCATAAGGAAGCAGGCAGTAAGTAGTGTCAAAGACCAATAAAGTTTTAGCACGTACATACCTCGAAGTAAGCAACAAATCAATCCCAAAAGATGTTTGTTCTTATGCTCAATAACACCATTTTGTTGCGGAGTATAAGGACGAGAAAATTGATGAATAATGTCATGCACTTTCAAGTAATCAGCAAACGATTGAGCCATATACTCCCCCCCATTGTCAGACCTCAGAATTTTCACAGTAGCACCATATTGAGTTTTAACTAAAGCATGAAATTTCTAAAACTTAGAAAAGACTTCACTCTTATATTTCAACAAATACAACCATGTACACCTAGTACAATCATCAATAAAAGTAACATAATACTGAAAATCATCAACAAAGGTAATTGGGGAGGGACCCCACACATCAGAGTGAACAATATGAAATGAAACATCAGATTTATACATATGTGATGAATAAGAATGTCTAACATGATTCAAGACCTCACAAACATCACACTTAAACTTTATTGATGTGCAAATAGATTTAAAATTGAGAAGTAAAGTGCATAAGGACTGAAACTCGACATGCCCAAGTTTAGCAGCCACAAAGATAAAGTGTCTAGGCTAACGTTAACAGAAAAAGGCAAAACAGAGGAGGTATCAGCATGTCTATTAACAACAACAGAAGTAGATATACTAAAGTCTGCTTGCAGGAAGTACAGTCCACCCCTCTCAATGTCTCTACCAATAATCCTCTTCATAGTAAGCTCCTGAAAAACATAGTAATTAGGATAAAAATAACGCAACAATTTAGTTTTTTAGCAATGCTACTAACAGAAAGAAGATTAGTAGAGAATTAGAAAACATGTAGAACATTAGAAAGAGACCAAGATGAGGATATGGGAATAGTCCCAACTCCTAAAATAGGAGTATAAGAACCATTAGCTATGCCAACCTGAGCAGGAGAAGAAGAGGGAGAATTGAGAGAGTACCCCTGAGACTCACCCATCATGTAATCAGTAGCCCCTAAGTCAATGACCCAACTAGGAGCAATAGTAGTAGTGGTCGCAGCAAAAACAGATAAATCAAGTGTACCTGATGGCTCAGAAGTAAAAGCAGAAGTCCCTGGACAATCTGTAGAAGGTGGCTACGAGGCACGAAGCTCATATGATCTAAATAACTATGCTACTTGGGATCGAAGGGAGCTCAAATTACCAACAAAAGTCTCAGGTGTATCAGTAGCAGCTGTATGAGCAGATGTAAAAATCTCGGCTGATAACCCACTAGATATCTATGAAGACAATAACAGTGATCTCGGTCATTTCCTGTACGACCACAGTGAGAACATATGAGAGATGAGCGACTTTCGCAACCACCACGTCTACCTCCTCGATCGCTTCCCATACCCCTAATAGCAAAGGGGCGAGTATCAGATGTAAAGGTTGCACGCTCTTGCAACACAAAAGTGATCGGAGTACTGATAGATATAACATGGCAACGCTGCTTCTCAGTAAAGAGTATCCCATAAACAGTGTTCAGCGTAGGAAGAGGTCTAGTGGTGAGAATCTGTGTGCGTGTCTACTCATATTCAAAATGAAGGCCCCCAAGAAAAGTATAAATCTGGTCGCGTTCACATCGCTTAGCTAACTTGGAGGCAACCTCCTCACCAAACTCAGAAAGAGGCTCATAGTGACTGAACTCTTCCCACGTACTCTGAAGTGAACTGTAATACTCCCCCATAGCAGAATCTCCCTGCTTATATTCTGAAATCATCTGTTTTATTTGGTAGATCCGTGTGTTATGATCAGAAGGTGCAAACGTGTCTGCCAGCTTACTCTAGAGCTTGACAACATACTCATAAAACATAAAGGTCCTATAGATTGATGAATTCATAGAGTTCAAGAGCCAGCCAAGAATAATTGCATTGTCTGCATCCCACTTCTCAGCATCACCAATACTAGTGGTAGGTCTAGGGATAGTCCCTGTCAACAAACCCATCTTCATACGACCCTGAGCATAAAGGGTGATGGCCAGTTTTCATTCCAAATAATTACTTGAATTTAGTTTGATTGAGGTGATACTAGTGGGAAGATTTTCGCCACTCATATTTTTGTATCCCTCAGTCATTTTGATTTACAAATAACCTAAAAAGGTAGATTGTAGGAATGGTTGGAGAAGATGACAAAAAAAAAAAAATTGGTCACTGCAGCCTTTTAACAAACACTTTGTGGGTAGTAAGCAAGTGTGGAAAAAATCTACACACTTGTATTTATAAAATCTGGACACAGCTTGAATCACAGAAAGTACCAACTGATCTAGAGGCTTCACATTTCTAAAAAAAAATAATCACATAAAATACCAACAACGTCTTTGACAAATCCATTGTAAACCCTCAAAATCCGAGTACATCGGCTCACAAATATGTGTAAAATTTGTATAAAATCTCAGCAGTACGCACCAAAAGAACTAGAGAATCATAGCAGCAGAAATCTCAGAGAGTTTAAGAAACTAAAAAACGTGATCTAAAAAAGGCACAAAATACCTTTGATTTTGAATACTATACACCCGATTTCACCATCGATCAGCAGATTGTAAACAGTAGGAATGCTCCATAAAAAGAACCTAAGCAGCTTGCACAATCTGATTGTTGTTGTAGCTTTAGGAGAGACATAAGGGAGAAGATGATGTTGCAAAGCATACAACGAAACCCTCAGTTAAGACGTGCGAGATCGACCCGCTTTGATACCATGTAGAAGTAGAGAATCTAGCTAATAACTAAAGAGGATAAATACCCATTGGGGTTTATTAGAGAGAGAGAGAGAGAGAGAGAGAGAGAAAGAATGAGAGGAAAAAGGCTTAGTGAGTTAGACGGTCTCACTAACATTAATATTAAGTGACATAAGGAGAGGAGATATATACACACCAATATTATTAGATAGACCCCATATACTAATACTACTAACATTATTAACAGAATGTGACGAAAGAGAAAAAAGATACTGGAGAGAGGGTGTCGGGTCATCTGAATCTGATAGGTTTTCGGTAAAGCGCCAGGCCGGCGCCGGAATTGGACACTAGAAGATCGCGGGAGAGGCGAACGTTGCCTTTTTCAAATGAGCGTCCCCAAGAAGCTTAAGGCTAGTAAGAGTTAAGGAGCCAAAGTCAAATTCTGTGATTTTGATTTCGCCAAGGACTTCTCCGCCAAATTTAATTGGAGTGAGAAAAAGAAGAGAAGGAAGTTGGCGTCGGAAAAATGTGGCATTGCTAGGTTTTCTGGCATCTCATTATTGTACAAATGGAATTTTTTGAAGGGTTTAATTAATTAATTTATTTTATTTTATTTGCAGAGTGTAAGAAGGTGAAGAAGAAGAGGAAGAAGAGAATGAGATGAGATAGGAGAGGAGCTTCATCGTTGGTTGATGATGGAAGATTAAAGTGAGAATCCAAAGGTGGACTGGAGAGGACACACAAATGGTGTGACTACGCGACAGGTGTGATGTAATTTGCGATGGCCGGATCAGGATATTTCGAGGACCCGGAGAAGAAAATAGAGAGCAAAAGAAGAGAAGAGAGGGGTAGTGATGTAATTTGCAAGAAAGAGGGTAGTAATGTAATTTGCTAAGAACCTTTTCAAATTGGACATGTGCCAATATTAAGATCTCATATATCTCTGAACTCCTAATTTCCGTAAAATTCCATAATTTTTCTAGCTTAATAGCCCTAAACGTTTGTAAAGTAAACATGTTTTTCCAAGGGGTTTGGTCAAGTCTTACCAAGTAGGACCCTAAATCGGGTTCTACTTTATCTCTTACCATCCAAAGGAGAAGAACTATGACGTTGGGTTAATCGTGGAAACCAATATATGCTTGTGCGAGAAATTAAAAGAGTAAGAGAGAGAAATTGATGTGAACGAGAGAAAAAGGAGATATCCAACTGTCTTCAAATTTTTCTTCTTCCTTCCAACAAAATAGCAGCCTTATTTTGGGTAAGATTTTAGGCAAAAAAAATTAAATTAAAGTTTCCTTCTTCATTCCAACAAATTAACTTTTTTTTCAAATTTTATAAGGGAAAAAAAAATAGTCAAGAGGACACCTATGAGCAAGGTACCAAAAATCGGCCGATACCGATACGTATCGATTTTTGGCCAAACCGATACGTATTGGTCCAGTACATATCGGTATCCCGTATCGATATCGCCGATACGTATCGGTCGATACGTCTCGGTTTCGGCCGAGATTTTAGTTTTTTTTTTTTTAATTGGCCGATACATATCTGTATCAATCGATTCATATCAGCCTTAGCCAAACCGATACCTGAGGCTGATTTTAATACCTTGCTTGGGAATAAGAGAAGGTGGATTGTCCACTCATGGGCAAGGAATTAAAATCGGTCTTGAGTATCGGTTTTTCCGAATTAGCCGATACGTATCGGCCAATTTTTTATTTTTTTTTGAAAAAAAAACTGAAATCTTGATCGAAATGGAGACGTATCGGCCGAAATCCGATACGTATCAGTTATCGCCGATACGTATCGGTTTGGCCAAAAACCGATATGTATTGGTACCGGCCGATTTTTGATACCTTGCTCATGGGTGTCTTCTTGATTATTATTTTTTTCCTTTTAAAATTTGGATGCTGTGTGCGCAATCACCCGCGATCAAACTAGATTTTTCTTTATTATTTTTCTCGAAATATAAGAGTCGGTATATATATATTTTTTTGCCTAAAATCTTACCCAAAATAACGTTGTTATTTCGTTGGAATGAAGAAAAAATTTTAATTTGTTTTTTTGGCTAAAATCTTATTCAAAATAAGGCTGTTATTTTGTTGAAAGTAAGAAGAAAAATTTGGAGAGAGAGTTTGATATCTCCTTTCTCTTTTCTCCACATCAGTTTCTCTCCTACTTCTTTAATTTCTCTCACAAGCATTTATTGGTTTCACAATTAATCCAATCTCACATCTCTCTCTTACACCTTTAATTTCTCTCACAAACATTTATTGATTTTAACGATTAACTCAACATCATATCTCTTCTCTTTTAGATGTACGAGATAAAATAGAACCTGATTTAGGGTCCTAACCAAACCCCGTTTTTCTAATTTGCCCAATTAAATAATTGGGTCTGTCTGGTCATCGGGGGTTTGGGGTAATGGGCGGACGCGACCTTACTTATGAAAGGGGTTGAATGTGTCATTTTTTTTAATAATTTTTTTTTTATACGGCCATTTAGACCAAGACAACCTCGAGAACCGAAGAATAGGCACGCATACACATATGACAGTTGGGGAGCAGCGTGAGGGAGCACCAACTACAGTGGTGAGGGTTAACTAATAGAACTCAACCCACACCTTGTAAAGACAAGGGTGGGAAACAGTGTGGAGGACGAGTATCGAACCCACCACCTCCTCCCTCATTGTTAGCTCGCAACCACTAGTCAATAATTTTTTTGTTGGACCGGTACATATGTTTTTGTTGCCCTTCATTAGTACCAACTATCAGATACACGAGGGTTGGCATCCTCCCCCTTTTGTGGGGATGAGGTGGCTCTAGACCAAGGATCAAAATTTCGGGTATCATTTTGGTTACAGACGGGATCGAAACTGAAATTTGGACTGAAATTTCAACCGAAAACTGAAATTTTGGCCGAAATTTCGCCGAAATTTCATACAAAAATGACCGAAATTTCGGTCCCAATTATCTTTTCGGTGGGGACCAAAACCGAAAATTTCGGCCGAAATTTGTTCGTTGCTGTAGACTTCACGGTTGTTGCACAAATACGACATCTGGACTGGACTGCTCTATGTCGTATGACATTATAAAAAAAAACAACTATTTGGTACACGCGCCGCATATCGAAGCCGTTCTAAGACTAATCTGCTGGTACACGATTGGCAACCTAAACGGACTAATAATAATTGGCGCCCGAACAGTAGTAGACACTAGACAACCGGCTTGGTGCCACTACAAAAAATGACGCTATTAGCGGAATGAAAAATTACCGCTATTAACAAGAACAGAATATTTTTCAATGGCGACAGGACTAGTAATGGCCGTTTTTCTTTAATAACGGTAGTTTTTGGTGCCGCTAATAGTCTTATTTTTTGCCACTCTGTAAATTAATTGGGAGGCACGTGTGGCGTGTACGAGGTACAGATTTGGTTAACCTGAACGAATCAAAGCAAAAAATTTCCCTTTTTAGTTCGGTTCAATCGGGGGGAAAACCAAATTTCGGTTCTTTTAAAAAATTGAAACTCGTAAATTTTGATTTTTTGGTTCGGTTTTGAGTTTTTTTATTTTTTTTTTTTGTATTTTTAAGCTATTTTTTGAGCATTTTCAAATTTTATTCAGCCATCAGAGTACTCCGTCGTACTCCGCCGTAAAGTCTCCGAAGACCAATAAAGTGGTAGAAACAGCAGTTGCGGTTCTCCACAAAAAATCTGCAAGCTTGTTGGCCCAGGATTGTACTTTATCACCATTCACCAACTCGAAATATTGCAAGAACTCAAACTCACTTCATATGATGCGTTTTCGTTTTTGGTATTCGCCAACCGAGCCAGAGTCGGTTTGTTCCATGCCAAACATCAGGCCGGTTTGGTTCATTCGATCTTCGGGTCAACACTTGCACCACCCTAAGCACGTGTCATTATATTATTACTTGACAACATGGTGCTTGATCTAATGACACGTGTCAGCATATGCCACTTGTCCACTACTTAGAAAGTGGATAGATGGAACCTTACTTAGCTTGAATGGATTGAGATTTGGACCAAAGTCCTTTCTTTCATTAATATATACATCCAAAGCATCCACAAAGAAGTGGCGTGTGTACAAAAGAAAGGTGAGCTTTCGGTAGAATCAATACCTTCTCATTTATAACAAGCGTACCTTTATTTACAGCCTAGTGTTCTCTTTTCTCAACTCGGGTCACAGCTGCTTAAATTATTGACTGCTTTCAATTAAACGACCGATATTATTTTTTTCCTAATATATACTTAGATTTTGAGCTCATGCTCTGACTATATGACATACACACAGGCACTAATTTTAGATGGCACACATCTCAAAAATAAACATAATCATAATAAACATCAAATGCGATTCTATAATCACTCTTTGGAATGTGTTTTACTTAGAATCAAAATATGATTGTATAATAATAGGAATATGACCTCAAAATTATAAAAAATGAAATTCATCAAATTCAAAGTAATTAATTATTTAATCAAATAAAACGCAGGTTGAGAAGGAAGAATCTTGGATTGAAATTAAAGTACCCATATAATAAAAGTATAAAATAAACCGAATCTCATCCCCAAGCACTACCCTTCTCTTTATAAACCCCGTTTTGGCTTCATTACTATTGTAAGTTGATAGTTGATACACAAAGATAAAGAGAAAAAATGCCTTGGTTGTTTAGCGAAAGAAGAGGCCCAGCGTGGAAACAAGGCTGGGTAGACCAGACCCTCTCATCTCTCTCTCTTCCACCCTCCCCCTTCATAGCCATCTTCGCCATCGTCATCATCTTTCTCTTTCTTTCACGTTACATGGACTACAAAACACAGATGCAACATACCATGATCAGCTTCCAAGTTTTCCTCTTCCTCGTTCCCATCCTCTTGATCTTCATCATGCGCTCCTTATCTGTCAACGGCAGGATCCCCTTTCGCCTCCCCAGAAACGAACCGGACTCCATACATCGAGCCGGGAGCTCGCCGTGGGGCGTCGCACTGGTCTTGGTGCTTCTGCTTCTCATGATATCCTACCAGTCCTCTTTCCACTCTCAGTGGTTTCGACCCTTGTGGAGGCAGTGATATTGTATGACACGTTACATGTATGCTAATATGAGATGCCTCCTGATTGGTTGCAATCTTGCTATCTAGCTAGTGGTGTTGATACAGGAAAATATCCGTCCTACTGTATCAATTACCTAGTTCCTGTGAAAAAGTAAAAGAAAAGTCCGTTAATCCTGTCCGTTCGTTTAGATTCAACCCACGCAAACACTGGTTGAGTTTTGTATTCGGTACATTAGCCGTTTCACTAAGCACTATACGAACTGATCTCTGTGGATATTATAGGGCTGTCAAAGTGTCAACCCGATCTCGAAACTGGACCTATCGGGTCAGGTCTGGCATAGACATCCAATCCAAACTGGACCTATCGGGCACATAAACTGGACCTATCGGGTCAGGTCTGGCATAGACATCCAATCCAAACTTTGAGTTGGGTCGACTACGAGGTCAAGTCAGGGCAAAAATTGGGTCAACTCAGTATTTTATATATATATATATTTTGGAAAATAAGGGATTTTAATGGGTTGATGGGTCAGATTTTTGGGTCGGGTCAGGTCAAGTGCACCATTGGGTGGCGGGCACCATCAAGTTCGATGGAGTCAGGCATATGTTATACAGCCCTTATCAGAGAACAGTGATAAAAGCTTACTCGACGCGAGCACCACTAGCGATACTCGGGTCAATCTCCATATACGAACCTTCGTTGATACATGGATATTTTGAGCACCAATTCAGACATTCAGGGTAGGAAGACTTGACCATGAAGGCTGAAGGAGATTGTTCTTCTTAAATAGTTAGCACTACGCGTAAATAGGCAGTTGGGATTGTTATTGTATATCTGAGGGGTTGGACGGTAATGGATGCACTCATTTTTATTTCTTTTTGTCATTAATCTAATGGGAGAGAATGGCTGTATACGTTGTACGGCAAAGAAAGTAAATGCATATCAATTGTCTTCTCTTTTGGGATTTTTAAAATTTTTCATTTACCCCTTTATATATGTCGTAGTTACACTTAGCCCACATGTTACACCCATTTACACCCACTTACACTGAGGTAGGCCCTGGCGTTTGTGCTTCATTTGCTTATTACTCTTTATAGTGACAAATTAATAATTAATTATTAAAAATTAAATTATGACTACTTAGAGATGAAGATCATTTTGCACTATAATATTTTACTCAATGAATTTTGAGTTTATGAGACTATCATCAAACCGTCAAATTTTGATTTCCTGTGGCAAATAATACAAAAAGTGATTATGATCGTGGGTGTACATCAAACATGGCTCTTGGATCACTTTTGAATATATGTGTCTTGCGAATCAAAATATGACCGTTTAATGGTAGACTTATAATCTCAAGATTCATTAGATAGAAAATTATGATAAAAAATGATCTTCATGATCTGATACCAAATAGTCAAAATTTAGTTTTGTAATACTCAAGGATAGATTCGTCAATGTAGAAGAAAAAATGGAAAGCAAACACAAAGGCAGAGACCTTAGTGTAAATAGGTGAAACTCAAGCGGCAGAGTGTAAATAAGACATATTTTAAGAGGTAAATACAAAAATTCTGTTTTTTTTTTTTTTTTCAGATGAAAATCCCATTATTATATATATATATATATATATATATATATATATATATATATATATATATATCGTGTTATTGCATTCAGGATTTGTCTACAATAAGGCGACTGTTCAGCAAAGACAATAGTTGCACTAAAAAGCTACTAAAAAGTGGGTGCTCCATGATAAAAAATGTCACTCTTGAAAGGCACCCATATATATATATATATATATATATATATATATATATATATAAGAGCACCCAGATAAGTGAGAGGTCTTCGTCCTCTGAGGAGTCGCACTGGTATCAATGATAATGCCGATTATGCTGAGGACGAGGACCGCGACACCGATGTCTATGCCGGCCAATGATTAAAAAGAAAAAGAAACCGGTAAACCCTCTTAAAATTTATGAAATCTGCTTCAAGCCCTAAGGGCTCGTTCAGGAGTCCAAAAAACACTCAGAATCTGATTGTTAACTTAGAGTCATAGCTATTTCCGAGCTTTTACTATATTATTCTTTGTTTGTTAGTTTTTATGGGGATTCGTGTTTTTTATGTGTTTTTGAGTAAAAGTGACATATCAATTTTCTATCAAATAACTCGGAAATGCTTAAAATCTGAGATCCGAAAAATGAAACAAAAATACCCTTTAGAACTAGGAATATAAGAACTTAAGAACACAAAAATCCAAGTTTTCTGGGAAACACTCAGAAAATTCCAAACTTTGACCAAACTCAAAATCAACATTCAGAAAAGCTAAGAATCTAAGTGCACTTAGATTCTTTCAGAATCGTAACTAATAGATTTCAAACTTTTATGGAGAAAACTCAGAATCACTTGAACGAGGCTCAAGAAGGAGAAGACCACATAACTCATTTACTTCTCATGAAATTCATAGAACCCTCTTGAAATCAAGTGACAGTCTTATCAGTTAGAGTTAGTGTACCTCAAGGGTTGAGATCAACAGGCCTTAAAGCTAAAAACTTAGTGCAAATTTTGTGAGTGCATTGCCTCCAATGAGTGTTTTTGAGAAAAGCTCAAAATCCTGTAGATTCTGAGCTTACTCAAATTCCTAATTTTTCTGAGATGCATTTTTTGAGATTAGTCAAATTTCTGATTTTTTCGAGTTTTTCCTAGAAAAACTCATATTCATGTGCTCTTGAGTCTTGAGTTTCACTTTCCTGGTTCAGAGGTATAAATTTGCGTTCAACTTTCTGAGCTCGGAACCTGAGCGTTTTTTAGTATTTTACTCAGAAACGTTTTATCACTTTCACTCAAAAAAGCTTAGAAAGTACGAAAATCGAGCAAAATTCTCAAAAGTTACAAAAGCTCAAAAAGTGCTCGGAAACACCACTTTCCAAATCAAAAATTCATATTCCAAGCAATTTTTAACTTCCGAATAAGGCCTACACGCATAAACTTAAAAAAATATAAAAATTTGTGTAAATCTTAAGGTCTTTGGGGGGCCCTAGGTGACACATTCCTACCAATTCACGTATAAATTTTTGTCTGGTTTGATAATTTCCTACCAATTCCTGGAAATGTCAGGAATCTAAGTTGGTAGGAAATCCGAGTAATCTTAACAATTTTTTACTGCCTACAAATCACTTAACAATTTTTTACTGCCTACAAATCAAAAAATGTACTTTTGTTGAGACCTAAAAAGTAGGATTTTCTTAAAAGCTATGCTTTCTGTTGTTTGGTTTGTTACACGGAATCCATTTTAATAGGTATAAGTAATGACCATGATATCACCTGTCCAATACGAATTGAGACCAAAATTCTCTTGTGCACAATTCATCAAGCTGTCAAAATTATCTTGATGTCGCAATGTACATTTGAAAAATGAAATTAAGCCAATGCCTCTAACACCATCTAATATTTTGATGTCAACCATGCTAGATTTTCAATGCACGATGAGAAGGAATTCCTGATGAGATTCCCCACATTGTCGATGTCAATAGGCCGGATTAGATCAGCCTCTGTTGGCACTGTCATCGTTTCGGTCAGGCCAAAACATTGGAAGTTCAAATTATCGACTGATAATTTGCTAATTACAAAACTATTGGCCGATAAGTTCAAGGCCCTTTTTAGAGTCTTTTGAAAAAAATTTTTAATAAATTTGGCATCGAAATTTCGGCCCAATCCTGAAAACTTGGCTGAAATTTCGGTCAAATTTTCGATTTCGATTATGCCCGAAACCGATACTGAAACCAATATTTTAATCGCGTCACTAGGATACAAGATCTAACCCCCAACACAAAATTTGCAATCATTTGAAGGAATTTTTCAAGGCTACTGATTCCAGTGACCGAAGATATTTACTTTTTTTCTCCTGCTCATTTCCGGCTTTTCAAGTTTGAAAGGGAATGAATAAACCCTACATTTTGATTATTTGGAGTTTATTTTTGGGAATTTTAGAAAACAATGCCTCAAAAACAAACTTTTTAGCAAAAACGATCCGACTTCAAACGTTTTAGAAAAATGGTGCTTTCATGGATTTTGGAACTTCAGAAAACCGTGAAAGCATGATTTTTTACAAACTGTCTTAGAAAAAAAAAAATGCTATCACGGTTTTTTGAAGTTCTAAAATCCGTGAAAGCACGTTTTTCTAAAATATTTGAAGTCGGGGCTTTTTTTTTTTTTAATTTGCTTTTGAGGCATGTTTCTCTAATAATCCCTTTAGTTTTATTATTATATATTAAACATATTCTAAGTAATCTGATTTTTGAGAGTTTTCTCTAGATTTATTGTGAAACTATTGTTGGATATTTTAAAGGTTTTAAAAAATAAGCTTTTTGAAATTGAGATTTATCCTACATCGTGTAAACTCTTTTTTGGGTTTGGCTTATATATCTTTGTCTTGGCTCAAGGCTTGTAGTCTTCACCCAGGGGGCACCGAATTTTGTAGCTTCCACCGCCATGCAACCCATCAATCACACACGCGCACGCGAGCGCCGAGCCGAGCCGAGTCGTTTCGGGACGGGCACAAGCACGTGTACGTGGCGATACGGTAATTTAATTAAACTTTTAAATAAGTATGTAACCGCCCATTTGAATTTTAAACGGATATGTCTTATCCGACCGTTCAGTTATATGCTACGGATATGTCCGTTCGATTACACCTGATTTACGGATATGTCCGTTCGATTATACCTGTTTTATCTATAAAATTGCCCCAAGACCCCTCATTTGTTACAGTGCATATTTTCATAAATTTCTCATCCGCGACTTTAAGCTTTCTCCCTCTCAAAGTTTCGCTTTAGTTTTTTGGTGTTCTGATTGCACGATCAGATTCACCAAATCTGATCACACGGATACGCTGCCGGTTCGTTGTATCCTGGAACCAATTTGCCGGTAACCTATTGGTGACCACTAGATCATAGTGGTAGGGGCAAATCTCGGTTTAAAGATAACGATATTTAACGTGCCTCGAACCGGATCAGCGTATATTTTAATGCTGATATTTATCTTCTTTTGCAACCCGAACCTATTGTTCTAGCAATTTTAAACCGAGATTTATAGCTCATATTCTGTCCTTCACTTCTGCTCTAGTGAATGATAAGATTCATCCAGCGCTGCCTAACAACATCCACAAGTTAGACAGTTTTAATGATTCGAATTTCAAACGGTGGCAACAGAAATTACATTTTTTGTTAACCACACTGAAAGTTGTATACGTTATCACAACTCCGTGTCCGACTATTATCGAATCATCCACCCTCGCTGAAGGCCGTAAAAGGCAGAAATGGAACGATGACGACTACACTTGCAAAGGCTACATTTTGAATGCACTGTTGGATTCTTTGTTCGACGTCTACCGCACTTACGACACTTCGAAGGAACTCTGGGATGCACTCGAGAAGAAATACAAAACTGAATATGCAGGGTATAATTCTTATATTATCAGTCAGTTTTTCAATTTTACGATGGTTGATGATAAACCTATTCTTAGCCAAGTTCATGATTTTCAAGTTATTATTAATTATATGGTTGCTAATGGTTCTCATTTCGATGAGGATTTTCTAGTTGGTGCGGTAATCGCCAAGTTACCTCCATCATGGAAAGGTTACCAAAAAATTCTTAAGCGTAATAATGAGAAGATTTCTATGGAAGATCTTCTCCTTCATTTACGTATTGAGGAAGAATCCCGAGTTAGGGACAAAACAGAAGATCACATTGATATGACTCAAAGGCACACTTGGTTGAGGATAAGATTGTTAGTGGACCGTCTAAGAAGAGGAAGAGATGATATTCTTATTCCAAGGAGAATAAGACCATGGTACAGAAGAATGGTGGTTGCTATCACTGTGGGAAATCCGGACATTTCAAAAGGGATTGTCGCCTCTTCAAGAAGTTGAAGAATCAAGCGAATGCAGTGGAAGTGAAAAACAACTTCGTAGCCGTTCTTTCGGAAGTCAATCTGGTTGGTGATATCAATGAATGGTGGATCGACACTGGTGCCACAAAACATGTGTGTAATAATCATGACATGTTTGTGACTTATGACAAAGCTGATGATGATCAAGATCTCTTCATGGGAAACTCATCTACGGCAAAGATCATAGGACGTGAAAAAGTGAAATTAAATTTCACATCCAGAAAAGTCGTTACACTTACTGATGTGCTCCATGTACTCGATATCCACAAGAATCTTGGTTTTGGTGGTTTACTGATCAAACATGGTGTTAAACTTGTATTTGAATCAGATAAGTTTATCTTATCCAAAAATGATAAATTTGTTGGAAAAGGATATGCCATGGGAGGCATGTTCAAACTCAATGTAACTGATCCGATCAATAAAATCTCTTCTTCTTATTACTTGGTCTCTGTTTCTAATTTATGGCATGATAGATTAGGACATGTAAATTATAGGTTTATGAAATGTATGACTAACTTAGATTTAATTCCAAAACATGAATCTTTTGCTAGTAGTGCTTGTAGTATGTGCTAAGACTAAAATTACTAGAAAACTTTTTCCTAGTGTTATTAGAAATTCATGTTTATTAGATTTAATACACAGTGATATTTGTATTGTGCTAACCTTTTATTGAACACCAAAATATGTGAAATAATTCCGATTTGTCATATAAGATCGTTAGTTCAAGACTTAGTTTCACTAAAGATTTTGATAAATTTTGAATTATTTTCACTAAAGTGAAAATTCAAGTCTGTAAGATATTTTCATTTATGCGCATTTTTCTAGCGTTGCTCTATTTCAAATCTTTAAAATAGTGGGGGATTGTTTATTTTTTTAAGAAAAGTTTTTAATTTTATTTTTATTTTAAATCTTTAAAATAGTGGGGGATTGTTGGCTATTTTAAAGGTTTTAAAAAATAAGCTTTTTAAAATTGGGATTTGTCCTACATCGTGTAAACTCTTTTTTGGGTTTGACTTATATATCTTTGTTTTGGCTCAAGGCTTGTAGCCTTCACCCAGGGGGCACCGAATTTTGTAGCTTCTACCGCCATGCAACCCATCAGTCACACACACGCGCGCACGTGTACGCGGCGATACAGTAATTTAATTAAACTTTTGAATAAGTGTGTAACCGCCCATTTGAATTTTAAACGGATATGTCTTATCCGACCGTTCAGTTATATGCTACGGATATGTCCGTTCGGTTACACCTGTTTTATCTATAAAAGGGCCTCCTCAAGACCTCTCATTTGTTACACTGCATATTTTCACAAATTTCTTCTCTGCGACTTTAAGCTTTCTCCTTCTCAGAGTTCTGCTTTAGTTTTTTGGTGTTCTGGTTGCGTGATCAGATTCACCAAATCTGATCACACGGATACGCTGCCGGTTCGTTGTATCCTAGAATCGATTTGCCGGTAACCTATTGGTGACCACTAGATCATAGTGGTAGGGGCAAATCTCGGTTTAAAGACATCGATATTTAACGTGCCTCGAACCGGATCAGCATATATTTTAATTCCGATCTTTATCTTCTTTTGGAACCCAAACCTATTGTTCTAACACTTATTCTGCCCACTTAGTTTTAACTTTACTTTTTGAAGCTTTGGTGTGAGCTCTTTACCTTTAGTTGTGGACCTTGTGGTTCAATTTATAATTATACATTTATGGATAAACTTTGGCTTGGTTTCTTGATTTCCTCCAAGTTTAGCTAGGTTTTGTCACTGTCTTTGAACATATTTGCTTCTGCTTTATAAATTATAATATAAAATTGATTTCTTTATGTAAGTTCTAGTCTAATTTTGTCAAATTGCTAAATGATTTTTTTTCGTTTTTCAAGTGATCCTTTTTGACAAATTGCTAAATGATGCTGTGAGCCTACCTTTTGTTTTTCAAGTGATATTTTTTTGTCAAAATTAATCAGAAGACCAAATTGACGGACGTCTCGATGTTGATCGAAAATTCCTGTGGGCCCGACAAATTTATCAAACACAGCTCCGAATCTGAGTGATTTCCAAAGATATTGCTTACATTCCTGGTTACCAAAAAGGCCTCAGGACCATGGTTTGAAATCTTGGCCGAGACAAGACGACTTCGGCGAGACGTCTCGTATCTCGGGTGATGAGGTACTAGATTTAAGTAAGAATTGTTAGGGGCCTCAAATCACACCATATCTCGCGGATATATATGAGATATCGAAAATCTTAGGCATCTCGTCCGAGATGGGGGAGATAAAGTATATCTCGGTGAGTTTTGGTATGATTTGAGTTGATTTGAAATAAGGGGTCCATGTATTTACAATCCAAGATTTTGCCTTCTTGGTCCAATCTTCAACACGACAAATTTTGAGATTATGGGCCTACCATCATATGGTCATATTTTGATTTCACATAGCACACATCCAAAAAATTGAACATGATCACGACCATATGTCAAACATGGTTCTCGGATCACTTTTCGAGACTTGTGTTATGTGAAATCAAAATCTGACCATATGATGAAAGGACCATAATCTTATGATCTATTGTATCAAGGATTAGAACAACAAAAAAAATCTCCATCTTTCGATTCAAAGTAGTCAAATGTCTATGAATGTGAAATCGAGGTTGGGAAGGAAGAGTCTTAAGTTGTAAATGAAGGTACCCTAAGAGCTTGTTTGGATAAAAATACGAAAAATATGAGAAAGTAAAATAATATTCTTACATTTTTCTATGGATACCTAAGTTGTAAGAAACCATTGTATTCCTTTGTTTCCCTTTGTTTTTCGTTATTTGGATAATCACATTGTTAGCTAGGAAAATGCAGGATTAAGCAAATCTTGTGCTTAGATACATATGCAGGAAATTGTAGGAAAATAATATATCATAACAAAAAAAATAGCCAAATGACTAAAACATTATATATAGATTAAGTGTTTTTTTTTTTCTTTATATATCTTAGTGAATTGCTCTAGTGGTAAACTTGGTGTTTTGTGAAGGTTAGGTTCTAGGTTCAAGCTTTGTTACATATTTTTTTTAATTAATTATATTAGAGCATATACATCATATATTAAAAATAGGCCAAAATTGTGGGATTTAGTTAAACAAAATCAAAGAAGAAATATTTGCTATGAAAACAAATATCATAAAAAAATTTGTTTGAAAATTTTTGATAATTTTGGGTGGTCAAGATAATTTTGGATGGATGAGAATCCACTAATATAAATTATGACCCTTAAAGCTTAGTAACAAATTTTTAGAAAGTTTGGGTGGTCAATTGACCACTCAAGTCATAACGTGATTCTCCTTCTGATTTTTGGGGATGTGTGCCATATAGAATCAATATTAGACCGTCTGATAGAGGCATCATGATCCTAAGATCTATCATGAGGAAGATTGAAAAAAAAAACAATGTCCCTTGTCGTATTCAAATTAGTCAATGGTTTTCGTCAGTGAAAAAATTATGTGGTATCATGAAAAGAGTCGTACGATGAGAAGTTTGAAGGTTCGGAAGATACAAAATTGAGGGACGCATTTCTTCTTGAATTTTGACGGAAAATGTGAACATAATTTCCGACCCTTTAGATGTCATCCAAACAACGAGAATCTCGACAATTCATTTGCCGCATATAAGTTTTCCCTTATTTCCCTTAAAACCAAACATGCCATGAAAGAAAGTAGACAACTCGGATTTCCGAGATTTCAAACTATGGTCGAGACGGTAGAACCATCTTATCAATATTTATGCGCATTGCATTCCATATAGAGATGGTGCATGTAGCACCCTCAGTAATTAGAGTTCTTAATGGGCCAGATTAAGGTAAATTAGCTTAGCCCTAACTTGAGCCTAAATGTACTATGCTCAGATCCGGCTCTTAGGCGGGCCGAGTCAAGTTGTGAGTTTTTTATTTATAAAATTTCTGCTAAACTTTAGTTATAGAAGGTCACCTGAACATTTTTTTTTAACTCTATGAAATGTTGGTGTCGGCCTCAAGGCCGATATCAGCCTCGTAAGTTTTTTGTATAAAATTCCCTCTAATTATCGATACTATACGTAAATATATACAAAAATGGGGCAGGGTTTGAGCCCGATCATGCTTGTCCCAATTCGGGTCCAGGGTCGGGGTTTATACATACATAAAACCCCTATTTTCCGGACGGACTGATATCCGGGAGAGTCCGATACATTTAGAGCCCTAACATTACTCTTTTCTCGGTCATGAAGTATGATAATTACTTTATCGGGTAGCCGAAACGTCTCTTTTAAAAACCATGCCTTATCCAAATCGAAGCCCAATCCGAAACATGACCCAATTTTTGGGACTAGGAGGTGCACCGAAGAACTGAAGAGCGCAGCTGAGTTGCTTCTACCAATCTATCACCATTCATCAGAGACCGAGCTGTTTAAATTCACCGATTCATCCAAGATGAAAAATATCCTGCATTCATCAAAACGTACGGCTCTAGATTGGTGATTACAGTCGAGAGTGCACCATGTTTCACTTTTACACTTGTCTCTTTTATGTGTGGTTTCTTCTTCAGTTTGTAATGTACTTTTCTCCCTCTCTCTCTGTCTCTCTGGAAAATGTCACCTGAAAAGGAACCAACAGCAGTGAAGAAAGAGGAAGAAGGAGAGGGTGAAAAGAGTCTTAGTTCTGTGTTCAAAGGGAAGATGAAGAAGAAAACCAGCAACAATGGCGGTCGAGAGGTTAAACTAAAGAAAGAAGAAGAAAACAGCAGCAATGGCAGTGGAAAGCTTAAAGTAAAGAAAGAAGAAGACAACAGCAGCAGCGAAGACAACGAAGCCCTAACCTCCATTAAGAAGAAGACCTCGAAGAAGATCGACAAGGTTAGGTTTTTTTTTCTTTACTTCTATTTCTTGTTTTTCTTTAATTGTTAATGTGGTTATTATTTATTGAAGGAGAAGAAGGTGGTGAAGAAGAAGAAGAAAACGAAGGAGGAGGAGAAAAAAAAGGTGGTGACTAAGAGTAAGTGTAAGGTGATTGGACGGTCTGATGAGAAAGAGAAGAAGAAGGAGAAAAAGGTGTTTGATTTGCCTGGACAGAAGCACGACCCGCCTGAGGAAGTATAAGAAAATCTGTTTTTTTTTTTTTTTTTTTCTGAGATTGTATGATTGATGGGTTGTTCTTTCCAATTGCAGAGAGATCCATTGAGAATTTTCTATGAAACCCTGTATCAGCAGCTGCCTCACAGTGAAATGGCGGCGTTCTGGTGAGATATATTCGATCGGTTGTTTGTTTTTATGGTCTTACCTGTTCAATGTGTCTCCTGTTATTGTATTTTATTATTTAAAAAAAAATATATATTTTGTTATTAATGATTTTTTATTCGTGGAATACTAATTGAGGCTTTATGCATATAGCAGCCTTTTGATTTGATTATTAGGGTGGCTAGTTTAGTATTTGAATTTTCTTAGCTTTTTTGTTTATTGATCAATATTTTTCAAGTTCTTCATGTTGCATTGGTTGTCATGAATTTTCATTTTCTAGTTTTGCTGCATTTCAGGGTATTTTTTTGTGATCTCAAGATTGCAATTTCATTGAAACTGGAAATTGCCAAACCTTGATTAACTGTTGATCATGCTCTTTGCGTTATAAGCAATATATTTGTTTTGGTTTCATTAGGTTTTCAATCATGGTAAGTGACTAAAATTGAATGGCTTGAATTTTATGTTTTTCTTGTGTACTGACTTGGCGTGGATGGATACATAATGGTCAACTGTTGACCATTTCATGGGTTAAAATATCGGGTTACCGATACGTATCGTCCGAGCTCCAAAACGATACGTATCGGACGATACGTATCGGTACCGGTCTGTATCGGACGATACATTGAATGTATCGTTCGATACATTCAATACATTTGAATGTATCGAACGATACATTCAATGTATCATTCGAGTCCAATACCGATACGTATCGGTATCGGACGATATTTTGATCCATGCGGTCAACAGTTCGCAAAATATTAATTACACTACATTATTCTCAATTCTACTCCTTACCTGAAATCATTGATATTCTACCTGATAATGTGTACAATGCCGTGCATGACTGCATTGTGTTACTGCTAACTTTTCAGGATAGAAGCCAATGTTTATGTAAATCCTTCTTCTGTTGTAATTACTTGTTTTTTTTATATCCGTGGGTGTCCAGGCCAGCTTGCGCGCACCTCGACTAATTATGAACATATTTACAACTAGGTCAACTAGAAATATGAAATTATCGTGTTTCTAGGACCAATTATTAGGGTTTAGTAAATCCTCCATCTATGTATGCTAGCAATATTATTTTTGAGGAAGACAGATAACCACCTCATTCATGGTGGGGCACAATCTCAGTAACTACCCTACAATAGTACATGGCAATGGAGGTCCTTAAAACAACTATGCACAACAAAAATGGATTATTTTTTAGTTATATCTACATGTAATTAGAGCAACTATATAGTATATACATTCATGTAGTATCATTGATTCATTGTAGATAATATGCTATATTTATACCTAATTACATTTGCAAGAATTACCTTTTTTGGTTACTCATCAACTCTATTGAGTGCAAACTCTGTGTATGAGTTCTTCATCATGGATTTACCTTGTCAAACTTCTAAATTTATGTGTCTTATTCATCCCTTTGGAGAAAATTTACACCATTGCAGAACTTCTAGATTTATGTGTCCAAGGAATTACAGGTTTAGGTATTTCTTATTGTCTCAGTGGACTCAATAGGGTGATATGGACCTTTGAGTTAATGGTGATGGCCTCCTGTGAGGAACATTGAGTGGTTTGATTCCATCTCCTTACCCAAAAAAGTGGGTTCACTAAGTACGGATAGTTCTTATATCTAGTTGATGAAGTCTATGAGGTGAGCAAATTTTTTCCAAATTGTAAGGTTTCAAGGCATGGGAATTGAATTGGCTTTTCTTCTACGAGGGAGGGAGGATTGGGTTGGGTAGATTTATTGGTAGGAATCAAACATTTTTTGCGAAAATGGTTGCAGAGATCCAGCAATAGATTTTGAGGTTTTGTTGAGAATTTTCATTGCAACTAAGTATCGCAATTGGTGGTTTTGTGGTCTATGATATACAGATTTGATGTTCTTAATGAGGTGGAATGAAGTGTTTACTTGTGAATTCAAATGATTTTTTCTCTTCCATTCTTTCCTAAGTCTTTACGCCGTTCTTACCTGAAAGGAGTTCCTAATTATTGAGGAAGGGTGTAAGTTTTATTGGAGATGATGTGTATGAGTGGATGGAAGGGTGCAGATTTGGAAAACTTGTAATTTTTAGTGTAGTTTTCCAACTATCCAATTGAGAAAGATATACGATAGGTTGGTTGTTAATCAAATGGGTAAAATTCAACGCTGTAATTATCTCCATGGGAAACATCAACTAGTCAACGGTTGCATGATGTGTTGCAAGGCAGAAGAGAATTGAAATAATTTTCGTTTTATTTAACTAGTAATTATGCACATGCGTTGCACACTTGCACATGGGAAAGCATGTGGAGATATGGCATTTATAACGACCAATGAATAAGGAGAAAAAAAATCCCACTAACCCATTCGACTTCACATGAGAAGACAAAAATCTAACCTATCAGAAAAAAGGCGATCCCAATCTCAACGGCAAGCATCAAAGAAACGATGGTATATATATATATATATATATATATATATATATATATATATATATATATATGTACATATCTCAAAAAATTATTTAGTGCTCCATCGTTGTAGATTTCGCTATCTAGGCTCTACTTTACAATCATATGATGGATTTGAAGAGGATGTCTAAATTAGGGTAGGTTGGATGAAATGGAGGCAATCAAGCGGAGTATTATGCGACCCAATAGTTCCACTTAGATTGAAGGGGTGCTTAACAATAGTTAGACCCGACATATGTGGTGCAGAATATTGAGTTACAAAAAAGCGACAGAAAGATAGAATACCTATAACCGAGATGCATCGGAGGCCACAAGCAGACCCTGTACAAAATGTTGAGTTGCTACAAGCACGAGGAAGTAGAAGAAGAGGAAGACCTGTGAACACCTTGAGGGAAGCAGTGAGAAGGGGCATGAAGGATTGTGAAGTTACATAGAGCTTAACGCTAATCAGAAGTGAGTGGAGAAATAGGACTTGCAAAGCCGACCCCAAATAGATGGGATAAGGCTGTGATGATGATGATGATATATTTAACTCCAAAAAAAAAATTAAAAAAAAAAAAAATATATATATATATATATATATATACTTATCGTTAGCCTTTCCTTCCTCTATAACTTCAAATAATTTCCTTCTAATCTTCTAATCCTCACCTTTCTTATATTCTTGTTTGAATGAAGGTGGAACCTCGATGAACCAACACATTAATTCAGTGATAGAAGAAAACATTTAGGATTTGTAAGGATTAATGATAAGGAGGGACCATTTACTAGAAGGGTTGTGTACGATGGAGGATTACAATTGGATTGTTATAGTATCCCAATAGGTACATCTGAATCCTTACAGTTTCAACAATAGATATAAGTTGGGATTTCATTAGGATTTGTAAGGGACTAAGGGGTGTATCTTTTACGAAATGATTTCTTAAAGGAGTTTGGATTAAATTCTTTTGAGGGACCTCCAGTTATCATACCGCTTACATAGTGCTGGCTATCGAGTTTACACTCGACGTACCATGCCCGTGTCAAGGCGTTGGAAGCGGCATTTTTAGATATTGCATGCTCCGCTCCCAACAAAGTGAAACCTCTACCCTTTTATTTATGGCTTGGGTTTTCGGAAGGGCAACTAGAGTCCTAGACTATTACCGAAGGGGAATGGTTAAGGGTTTCATCCTCAAGTTCCTCCCTCCATCCTTTACATCAGAAAGAAGTGTTGAGTTAGAAGTTCGAAATTCAAAACGTCAACATGTTACAAAATCATTTGTTTCGACGGTTCGACCAATACTACGAGCCATTTGATCAAATGGGTATTGCTCATTAAAAATGGTTGGAATAAATATGCCATTTGTGTGTAGGGAGAATGTTCGAAGTTAGAATTTGCTTTAGGAATAGTAAAGATTTTATTTCATTTTTGGATGTGAAGTGGTTAGGGAGATTTTTTTTTTAATTTTTTTATTTTGTCCGCTTGGTAGTTTCGTTATAAAGTTGTTTGACGTGAGGTTGGTGTCGTCAGATGTGGTGCTGTCTTTGATAGAGAGTTTAGTTGTCAGTGGGGTCTTTCCATTTGAGAGGGGTCAAATCTTATGGAGCATCTGCAAAGGAATTTGAATGAAAATTGAAGCTGGCAACATAAAGGGAGAACATTCAAAAGTTTCTTGAAAAAATATGAATTGGGTGTTTCTGCTAGGTGGGTGCCCAAGTAAATCTTTTATTTTTGTCAGGTAAGTTGGATTGAAACTGCAACCTCGAGGTTGCATCATCGTGCATTCCAGTTAAGCTACATGCCCAAACCTGGTGCCCAAGTAAATCTTGATAGTACTTTTCTAGGCGAACTTGGGTCTAGGTAAAATTAAAGTACTGTTTTTTGTGATAAGGGAGTCATGAAGGAGGCTTATTTTGGTATAATGGCTTCTTGGATGCAGGCAAAAATGGAGGCAGATGCTTTTCTGTAGGGTTTCCAGGTTGCTTATTTTACGTTTTTTGGGTCCTATGATAGTGGACTTTTTTTTACCCTTTATTTTACTTGGTGACGATTTAGAAGTGTTTTGGATTGAGAGGGCAATATTGTTATTCGGAAAGCTCGGAGTTTTATTTTTTGAGAAATATTGTGGGTCAAAGAGCATCGATATCGATTCCTCTATCCAGATACAGTTGGGAGATGCTGGATCTTTCTCCCCATATCTTTTGTGGTGTTCCAGATCTTGCCCGAGTGGAAGCTTTTTATTTTGTAATGATAGATAAAATTATTATGGAAGTATCAACTAGCCCGCATTTGTATAATGTCTAGGAGTGTGGAAAGGGAAGTGCATTACTTTTATGTTATCATTATATGTTTTCACTACAGATTGGTCAAGAAGATTATAGTTACTACTTAAAGTTGTTTGGCATGTTTGTGGCCAAGGTGACTAGTGGCTACCTGATAAAGTTGATTGGCAGGGCCTTTTCGTTTGAAGATTTAATCTTTTTGAAATTTCTATTGTGTTTGGTAGGAAAAGAGGGAAAACAAATGAGCTTAAGAGAGGAGATCTCTTCTTTGAAGATGATAATTCATAAATCGTATGATTAATTTTGTGTCTGGAAATGAAAAAATTTAGGGGTATTTCTTTTCCTAATTTTGATCAGAAATGGAAGGAAGCAGTCTATTGTGATGGTTAGATAAATGAAAGGTGAAGTGGTTGGTACCATCTAGGTGCCTAAGAAATTGTTTGATAATTGGTCCCTAGGTATCCCAGGTTTGGCCTAAATTAGGAATGATTCATGGTAATAAAATAGTTATAAGGGATGCTTGTTCAGCTCTAAATGATAATGTAATGAAAACTGAGTTAAAAGGATCTTCCTGAGGAACTTGGGTAACTTGGTTTGCATTTTTCAGGTCCTATGATAATGGAGGGACATTCCCGAATGGTCATCTTTTGGTTGTTGAAAATGGGCTTGAGTCTATGCCTCAATGGAGGTTTGCAAACATCTACTTTGAAATTTGGATTGAACTGAAATTTTATTTTCATTTCATTCTCTCTCTCTCTCTCTCTCTCTCTCTCTCTATATATATATATATATATATATATATATATATAAATAAAATTATATATACACATAAGAAATGCGAAGTGGATGGTACCACTAGTTTGGTTCTTAAAAATTTGACAGCTGGATCTTCGGGATCTTGGGATTGGTCAAAACTGGGAGTGATTTGTGATAATATATTAACATGATAATAATAATGAGAGCTTGTTCTCCATTCCAATAAAAAATTAAAAATAGTGAGGGCTTGTGCAGCTGTAAATGTTTTTTTTTTTTTAAATTTTTATAATGCAAACATAGCAGAGGCAAAGGCTCTTCTTAAGCGCATGGATTGTTCGATTTGCAATTTTCAAATGTTAAAATGGTGGAGGGTGATTCCTAAAGTCATCTTTTGGTCCTTAAAAAAAGGGGCAGTAGTACAAAAAGCCTTAAACCATCTAAAACTAAAACTACACCCTGAAAACATCTACAACTATGCATATTAGAACCCTTTTTGAATTTTGGTAAAACAACAGTTATCAACCTCAATATCGAAGAAGCTTGGGGGGAGCTCATTTTATCATTTATACACGTGTTAAAATGTTGTTTTATAATGAACACAATGTTGCTATTTTCAAATTTTTAACTGTCCTAAGACGGTTGAGTCATTGACTCGAGAGCCGAGAGAGCATTTTAAAAAAGTATACAAATTTTGCTCCACTTTAAAGCAGTAAGTAAATAATTTGACTGTTTTTTGAGGGTCCAAAAACTTGATGAACATAGCAAATGATATATTAAACAAGAAAATAACATCCTCCAACCACACGCCCCCATCCCACCACCATTGGAGTGGGTCATTATATATGTATGTATGTGTACACAACAATACGTACATAAACATGGTTTTGTGTCCCTAATGCAATCCAATATCGCAGTCTTGTGATTTTGCTAGGGTTTCCAAGAAAGAGACAAAATAAGAAGAAAGAAGAGAGACCAAGAAGAGAGAGAATATGGTGGAGAATTTGGATATTTAAGGATCTGGATTGGTTGTGAGTTACACACGACAAGTTTAGGAAGTATTAGTTTCTTATATAGAAAGTTTGTTTAGTGTACCAATTAATTAATTAGAAACTAGATTTTGTATTAACACTTCTATTTTAAGAGTTGAAGCCTATTTAAAGGCTCTAAGCCATGAGTACTTTTCGGCCCTTGTTGGTCGAGGTCAACTTTTGTTTTTTTTTTTGGATCGGTTAAGGTATGAAATTGTATTACAACGAGGCACTGAGAAAACAAAAACATCCCCGACCAAAAGTGGCTCGCGACCACAGAAAGGTCGGCAAGCAAGAAACCACATCGAAAAGGAGAAAAAAGCTGAAAAAACATAAACATAAAAAGGGAAAGGGCTGGCAACCCCATTGGGTCTACCCTGTGTCCCATGCGAGAGGTGCCCCACCAGCCGTCTCTTTATCCAAAGCCACTCAACAACACATGATGTCTTGGATACTCTTCAATACCATCCCAATAGGGCAACGTCTTCGATTGAAAATACGGGGGTTTCTCTCTAGCCACACGCACAATAGGACTGCAAAGAAACTGATTCTCCAAAAGACCCCCCTCTCTCCTTCCAAGCGTACTTCGGACCATACCAAAAACTGTTGAGAGACGTTTTCAGAGTGAACCCACCCCATATCAAACGACTTGAGAATAACTCTCCAAATTTTGGCAGCCACCCAACAGTGTAAGAAAAGATGCGCCGACGATTCTTCCGCTTGCAAGTGTTGGAGATGTTATTGCTATTGTATGGGTGTGTAGTAAGTAATTTTGGGTGTGTGTGTAGTTAAGTGAATTATAAGTTGTATAATTCACTTAACTCGGGAACCGTGTAATACATGAATATGCTAAGATGATATAAATAATATTTTGCATTGGGATTTGAGTCGCATTGACTCAACCCTAATATCTCTACTTTTCTCTTCCTCTTTTCTTCTTCCTCCTGCCCATTACTAAACCCTAACCCTAAATTACAGTTTTGTCTTGGTATCCAACAAGCTCGAAGTGATTTGAGGTCGGGAACATGGAGTTTCGGAGGTGTTTCTAAATAAAAGTGTGTTTTTCGTTTTTTGGATCCCCGAAATCCGTGAAGGCTTAAAGGAGCTCGGGATTGGTCCAGGTTGGACCGGAATCACCAAATAAGATTAATGGTGTACTCCTTTCTTATTTTTGGATCTATTTTGGTGTTATTTAATCGATTCTCGTGAATCCTTCTTTTACCGCCCAACCACATAAATCTCCTTCGTTCGATTGTTGATCGCTTTTTCGTCTGGCAAGGTATGACTTGTGTGAAAGCTTGTTTCATTTGTAGACTGATGGTTCAAGTTTTGTTGAATTCAGAGTTCATTTGAAGGAGTTATGGATGTTTTAGTGGCTGTTATAGGCTATATTCGGCTGTTTTGTCGATTTTTTTTTTTTTTTTATGATTGTTAAGAAAACTGCTACCCAATGTTTTTGAATGCTGTTTTGGGATTAATCAGTGGATTGTGTAGGCATTCTCCTTGTTTGAAGCTGTGGGCCTTCTATTTTTTGAATTGTTTTGATATCAGCATCTCTTAATCATGGACAAGAATAAATCCGGAATCGTTGGTGGGGGAGATATTTCTCATAACTTACAAATTACTATGAGGAAATTGAATGGGGCCAATTATCTTTCATGGTCAAGGTCTGCTGCTATGTACTTAGGGATGAAGAAAAAATTGGGTTACATTTACGAGACTATCCCAAAACCCAAAGAAGATGACCCTAAGTATGTTAATTGGGAAAGTGACAATCTAATTGTCATGACATGACTGCTACACTCAATGCAACAAGACACTTATGTATGCCAGTGATGCTAAACAATTATGGGAGGCTGTGAGGGATGTGTTCTCGCAGAAATAAAATCTCGCAAAAATGTTTCAAGAAAGTAACATTATAAAACAAGGTAATAAGACTATTGGAGAGTATTACACTCAAATGAGGAGTTTGTGGGATGAACTAGCCCAGTATTAAGAAGAACTGTGCAGCTTGTGTGTCAGCAAAGCGAGTAAAAATAATGAAAGGAGGAGAGTGTTTGACTTCCTAAAAGGGGTTTGACCTGAATATGAGAATGTTAAATCAAACATTCCAGGCAGAGAGGAGTGCCCTTCACTTGGTACCGTGTATGCCCTCCTTCAACATGAAGAGAGCAGACAACAGTTTATGCAGATTCTTGGTGGTGATGTATATGAGAGATCTGCCCTATCATCCTTCACTTCTTTTGGTCGTGGAGGCAAATCTGGTGGTAGAGGTGGTGGTCGTGGGGCCTCTCACATGAAGAAAGAGAAAAATTATTGTGTTCTCATTATGGTAAGAAGGGCCATACCAGAGAAAGATGTTGGAAATTACATGGGAAATCGAAATTCCTTCCAGGTCGTACATTCCAGTCTTCTACTGAGGAAACTTCTAATCCAATTGGTGGTCAGAGTATTCCTACTGCTTTAGCTTCGTCTCTCCCTCCATCTGATTTCTAGAGCTTACAGCGAGAGCTTCAGGATCTTCAAGGCCGCCTTCAGCGCATGACGGTAACACAGGGACATGCATCTTCCTCTCACATAGCTGAGTCAGGTACCTATGGGTCTGCACATGTGACCTCCTCCTCTAAGTCCCCATGGATCATCGATTCTCGGGCTACGGATCACATGTATGGTATGACAGATTTAGTTTCATCTGTGTCTAGTCTTTCTGATTCTATTCATATTCGCATTGCTGATGGACCCCTTGTTCCTGTAAAGGGCAAAGGGAGTGTTCAATTAGGCACCTTGTCTCTTGACTATACTCTTTTGATTCCTAACATGCCTATGAATCTATTATATGTCAGTAAAATTACCAATTCCTTACATTGTAGTGTGACATTCTTTCCGTCATATTGTGTTTTCCAGGACCTGAAATCGGGGAAGATCCATGGTATTGACAAGAAGAGACTACCTCTTTCAAGATTTATGTGATGTATCTCCTCCTACAACTATAGTGGTTTCTGTTGATGAAGCAAGATTGTGGCACTCCCGCTATGGCCATCCTCATACTAGTCGTTTGAAACTTTTATTTCCAAAAAACTTTGATGGATTTGATAGTAATTTGTTTAGTTGTGAAACTTGTCAGTTCTTTAAACATGTTCGCAACTCTTATCCCTCGAGTGGTAGTAAATGTGCTATTCCTTTTGAAGTTATTTACTCTGATGTGTGGGGGTCTTCCCCTGTTACTTCTTTGAATGGTTATCGGTATTTTGTTAAGGTTCTTTGATCGGATAATGGTGGGGAATATTCCTCATGTTTTTCAGTCTTATCTTCACTTTCATGGAATTTTTGGCAAACTACTTGTCCTTATACCCCCAACTGAGAGGAAAAATAGACATCTTCTTGAAGTTGCTCGATCTTTGCTGTTTGATATGAAGGTTCCTAAACATCTCTGGGGTGAAGCTGTCCTCACCGCTGTCTACCTCATCAATCGAATGCCTACACCTATTCTGGAAGGACATTCTCCCTTCCAACTTGTGTCCCCTCATCAACCTCTGTTCTTGGTGCCACCACGTATCTTTGGTTCCTTATATTTTACACATATCTCCAATATTCAACAAAGTAAACTTAATCCCAAGGCCACCAGGTGTATTTTTATTGGGTATCCCTCTTCTCTGAAAGGATATAAGTGTTTTGACCCTCTCACTCGTCGTGTGATAGTCACCATAGATGTCACATTCTTTGAGGGTGCTCATTTTTCCAGTCCTCCAAGTCCTCTTAAGGGGGAGAAACAACTTAAAAATGAAGAGTACTCTAAGATGTTTAGAGTTTTACCTATGGGAGATGATGAAGATTGTGAAGAAGTGGATGATGAAGCTGTCGAGCCACAGAAAAGCGAACAACTCACCTTTGATAAATAGGGAAAGGGAAAGATGTATGTGCGAAGGAACAAGAAAAGCTTGAAGCCACTGCGCATGAGAATGTAGATGAGTCACATTCTCATAATACCGACCAGGATCTCTTACCCGAAGAGGGTCCTCTTGTTTCTGATCTTCATCTACCCATTGCTCACAGAAAACTTCCTAGACCGTGTACTTGTCATCCCATCAGTATGTGTCATATCACAATCTCTCATCATCTCATTATGGTTTTATTTGTTCTCTTGATTCTATCACCCTTTCTTCTACTGTTTTTGATGCTTTATTGTAGCCAAAATGGAAGGATTCTATGATTCAGGAGATGAAAGCTCTGGAACAGAATCAAACTTGGGAAATTGTTGAACTCTCAGAAGGAAAGAGAGTTGTTGGTTGAAAATGGGTGTATACAGTTAAAGCATAGACCTGATAGTACTGTTGAAAGATATAAAGCAAGGCTTGTAGCAAAGGGGTACACTCAAACACAAAGAGTTGATTATCATGACACCTTTGCACCTGTAGCCAAGTTTAACACAATCAGGGTATTGTTATCTCTGGCTGCCCACAAAGACTGGCCACTGTCTCAACTTAATGTGAAGAATGCATTTCTTCATGGTGATCTTAAGGAAGAAGTCTCCATGGACCTTTTTCCTGAATTTGTAAAAGAAGGGGAGAAGGGAAAAGTGTGTAGATTGAAGAAATCTATCTATGGATTAAAACAAATCTCTAAGGGCCTGGTTTCAAAAATTTAGTGATGCTATTATGAGATTTGGGTACCGAAGAAGTCACTATGATCATACTCTATTTGTAAAAAGGGGAATCAAGATGACTGTCATACTAGTCTATGTTGGTGATATCATCATTACTGGTGATGATAGCCATGAGATTCTTAAACTGAAGGAGTATTTGAGCAGAGTGCTTGAAATTAAAGACTTGGGAAACTTGAAATATTTCCTTGGCATTGAAGTGGTGAGATCTAAGAAGGACATCTCCTTATCCCATCGGAAGTATACCATAGCCTCCTTTATGATACGAGATTTTTGGTAAGCTGATTTATCTAACTATAACCCGTCCGGACATTGCTTATGCAGTCAGCGTGGTGAGTCAACATATGCACTCACTAAGGATAGTACATTTGGAGGCTGTTCACAGGATCCTGGGGTATTTGAAAGGGAGTCTTGACAAAGGGCTCCTCTAAAAAAATCGTGGTCATTTGGATGTAGAGATATTTACTGGCACCGATTGGGCCGAGTCTCTGGATGATAGGAGATCAACTACCGGATATTACACCTTCTTAGGGGTAATTTGGTAACATGAAAATCTAAGAAGCAACATGTAGTATCAAACCCTAGTGCCGATGGGGAGTACCGCGCCGTGTCTCAACTCTCAAGGTGCGAGAGAAAGCATGTGGCTTAAATTCATCTTGTTAGACTTGGGAGTTGCTATATCCTCTCAAATTATTTTATATGGTGACAATTAAGTCGCCCATCATATTGCAGAGAATCTCGTCTTTCATGAAAGAACAAAACACATTGAGGTAGACTGTCACTATATTTGCGAGAAGGTCGAGTCCAAAGAAATCAATATTTTTCAAGTTAGAATTGAGGATCAACTTGCAGACATCTTGACTAAAGGTGTTGAAGGCAAGAGACTTTATGACATCTCCTTCAAGTTGGGTATGATCGGCATCTATACTCCAATTTGAGGGGGAGTGTTAGGGGTGTTATTTCTATTGTATGGGTGTGTAGTAAGCAACTTTGTGTGTGCGTATAGTTAAGTGAATTATAAGTTGTATATAATTCACTTAACTTGGGAACCATGCAATACGTGAACATGCTAAGATGATATAAATAATATTTTGCATTGGGATTTGAGTCACATTGACTCAACCCTAATATCTCTACTTTTCTCTTTCTCTCTCTCTCTCTCTCTCTCTCTCTCTCTTCTTCTTCTTCTTCCTCCTATCTATTATTAAACCCTAACCCTAAGTTACAATTTTGTCTGCAAACACATGACACATTCATTAGGGAGGTCTTTCCCCCTCCTAAACAGCTGGTCAATCGTGAGAATCCTCTCTCATCAAGGTCCACGAGAAAAAAACGCACTTTGGGGGCACAAGCGCCCTTCATAAAGCAGCCCAACTCCACCTAATTAAAGGTCGACTCGCCAACACCCGGAAATAAGACTTGACGGTAAAAACTCTCTTTTCTTAGGAATCCCAATCCTTTCATCCCCGACCTTGATTTCGCAATGCACCATAGAGCAAATTCATCGCCCGGATATACGGGGCAATCTCTTCGTTTCTATGCAGTCTCTGAGTAGCCATGTTCCAGACCACCCCCTCTTCTCCTTCCGAAAAGAAACTAACCACTAAACCATGAGGAAGAGCTGCAATTCGGACCATCCCCGGGAAACTGTCCTTGAGAGGTCTAACCTCCACCCATGGGTCATCCCAAAACCGAATTCGAGACCCGTCTCCCCACAAAAACTGAATCCATCGCAAAAACAGATGCCAAGTCCCACAAATGCCCCTCCACCACGACGAGAACGCATTTGTAACATTGATAGCCCATTGGCCCTCCATCCACCCATATTTATCCACCAAAACAGTCACCCATAGGCTATTTCTTTCGCTATCCAAACCTACATGCCAAAACTATTTCCCGAGCATAACAATGTTCATAGTGCTCAGACTACGAATCCCTAACTTGTCGTATCTCAAAGGAAGCTAACAGGTCTCCCAATTCACGAGGTGAAACCATTTGTCTAAACCCGACCCCTCCCACAATAAATTTCGTTGAATTTGCTCGAGTCTTTTGATTACCCCCTCGGGGCACTTGAATAAAGACAAAAAATACAAGGAGAGAAGATAAGATTGTTTTAACTAGGACAGGGCAACCCCCACTGCTAAGGAGCTTTCCTTTCCACGCCACCAGTCTCCGTTCGAACCTTAGAATAACCGGGTCCCAATCTCTAGCAGAAGGCTGCCTGATACCCAGTGGGAGCCCCAAATAGGAGATGGGAAGCATCACCTTCTCCCCTCAACCACCTTTGTTATCTGATTCAGAAGCCCTTCGTCAACCCCAAAACCTAGCTACCGTCGACTTATGCAAATTGATGCGCTGTCCCGAAACTGCTTCATAAATGGAGAGGACCCCCGACAGATTGCTAAACTCAAGCACATTCGCCTTGCCGAAAAGAATAGTGCCGTCTGCATATTGGAGGTGAGTGATGTGGCGACCTGTCAACCCCACCTGAATACCGGAGACAAAAGCAAGCTGCTGTGCCCGAGTAAGAAGACCATGGAGGGCTTCACCAAACATGCTAAACAGAAAGGGGGGCAAAGCGTCACCCTGCCGAACTCCCTTTGAGCTCTTGAAATACCCAACCGACGTTTCATTAACCATCACCGAGGACCACGTTGAAGAGTAGCACGCTCTCATCCACCTCCATCTCTCCCCAAACCCAAATATGCTCATCATGTAGTCTAGGCACCCCCAATTAACACAGTCGTATGCTTTCTCCATGTCGATCTTCCACGGTGTAGCGGGATTGCGTGAGCGGTGTGTTGAATAGACCACCTCTTGGACCACAACCACCGTATCAACTAAGTGTCTACCTTGCACAAAGGCTCCCTGGTTAGCCGAGATGACTGAGAGTCATTAGTGGCTTGATGCGATTGGCCAAAACCTTGGAAATAATCTTGTAAACACAATTGAGTAGGCAGATGGGCCGAAAGTCCTTGAGATCCACCACACCATCTGTCTTCGGAATCAATGAAATGAACATGGAGTTCACGTTGCGGCTTATGAAGCTGTTGCCAAAGAACTCGTGGAAAACAACCATCAAATCAACCTTAATCAGGCCCCAGAAACTACGGTAGAACTCCTTATAAATATGTCAGGTCCCGGGGCTTTATTCTTTCCACTACCTTTAACTGCCTGGCAAACCTCCTCCTCAAACGGCCGCTCTACTATTGCTTGATCCCCAGCTGAGATGAATTGAAATGGAACTCCCTCTAGGTGCGGCCGAGGCCCCCCTCCTCCGTATAGAGGCTTTTATAGAACTCGACAACCTTGAGTTTGATCTGCTCCGGCTTTGTGACGATCGAACTGTGAATTGAAATCTTCCCCAAAAATTGCTTTTGTCCCGCGCGTTAGCCACAGAATGAAAGTGCTTGGTATTATTTTCCCCTTCCTTAATCCAATAAACCTTAGATTTCTGCTTCTAGCAAACCTCTTCTGCCAGACATTTGTCATTGAAGTCGACCCTCAACTTGTGCCTATCCTCGAGTTCCGAAACTGTCAACGCTCTGAGCTCTTCTCTCGCATCCAAGGCTTTCAATTGTTCAAGAATCGCTTCTTTGGCCGCATGCACCAAACCGAAAACCTCCCTATTCCACACCTTAATACGACTCAACTTGGAGATGAATCTGTAGGCTGTTGTCCCAACCGATACGCATTCGCTCCACCAAATGGGGACCAAATTCCGGTACTCCTCATTGAGAAGCTCTCTAAGTGGAAAGGAGAAGGGCCCTTTCCTCTAGAGTCACACCGTAGCAGCAGTGGTCGGTGATTGGGGACCGCTTGAGCAAAACCATGAAGGGTGGCTGCCGGGAACATACATCTAGCTACTTTGAAGAGTAAAGGAATCGGTCCAGGCGACACAGAGTGGGTGTATCTTGGAGGTTGGACCACATGTATGGAGCGCCCAACATAGGAATATCAATTAATTCTCATTCCTGGATGAGAGTATTAAAATCCTGCATAACCATTCTATTCGGGGCCCTTCCGCTATTCTCTTAAGGCCACCTTATGGCGTTAAAATCACCTCCAAAACATATTGGAAACTCCCATCGTGCCCCCACAACCGCTAATTCGAACCAGAAGTCCTCCCGACTACCGTCAGTCGCTGACCCGTAGATCCCCGAGAAGGTCCACTTTTTCCCATTGTCCTTATTCCGTAGCACCACCGATGCCGAATAAATACCCACCTCTTCGTCCATTGTCTCGAACAAGAGAGAATTCCACGCAACAATAATGCCCCCGGAAGCTCCCGCCAAATCGACTCCAATCCAATTCCATCGATTGCCTCCTAGCACGGACGCAACCTTACCCTGGTTGCAGCTTCCCCACTTGGTCTCTTGAAGAGAGATGGCCACTGGGTTGTGCATTGCGATGATTTACTTGACACCCAATCTTTTTTTAGGGTTGCAAATAACCCTCACGTTTCCATGAACACAACTTCATTTACGACACTGAATGTAGTCCCACCCCATCAGACTGCCGCCACACTTAAGTTCCCGCAGAGCCTTTCCCATCTGACATCCCCCATTGCAACCTTGCTAACTCCTTGGATTTGGAGCGTTTCTTTCGCTTCCCGGATTCCTCGCTTCGATTTATGAAAATGGACCTAAACACCTTTTGGAGCGCCTCATCGGATCCTTGGAATGGCATACCCAGGTCGCGGTTGAAGCAAACAAGTCTATCAACAACATCAGTGTCCGGGAGTCCACCCTTGATGCTATTCTCTCCAGAGTCGGCGGCGGAGCGATGCAAGTTGAAAGAACACTGAACCCATTCACCCTACTTCATCATATCTGATCGATCTGATTGGGGCCACCTCCTCCGATCTGGCCGCGGACGAGGACAAGGAGTCCGACGACAAAGAGCAAGCAGGAAGAAGGGCTCTGGAATCTGAAGATGCCGCAAGGTCCACGGAAGAAGAAGACAATGCCCCGCTGGCATCAGAACATGGTAACTTTGCCCAAGAGCCATCATCAAAGCTCCTGGATGTAATAGGGCTCAACGGGTCAACTTTTGGTGTTTCTCCGATAGGAAACTTTTAAAGGTATTTGGTGAATTGATCCTTAATCAAAAGACACCAAAAGACCTTCTCCTAGGCTTCTTGGAGATTTCTTGGTTTAGGGCCAAAACTAGAGTACTGTATTTAGAGTGGCATCACTTGTGGGCTGCGTAAGTTGGTATTGGAGCAAGTAATGCAACCCGAGTGAAGGAGTTGCAACCTCAAATCAACAACCTAAGGAACTGCGATTAATATGAGGATAAATCCAGAATGCGGAGCAAGCAACAGATGGACTGATCTAGTGCTATGTATGAGGATCCCATAAACCACGATGACGAGATAGACTCCTTATGCAATTTTTGCGACATCAAGGGAATATTGTAGAAAAAGATGGAGGACAGATAGAGGAAATACTCCAACCAGTCTGTATGGGGATTTCGACAGGATCTGGGAAATATGGAAGAGTAAGAGAAGACTTTCTAGAAGATAGTTCAGGATCCAATTATCACAAAAGTTTGGGGTCGAACTTTTTTCAAGTGAGGGCGAATGATGCAATCTAATTCTATAGCCCTAAGATTTTGCTAGGGTTTCCAAGAAGAGAAACCAAGAAGAGATGATATGATGGAGAATTCCAGATTACAGAGTCCAATCCAAACTTAGGATTCAACTTTCCAACTCTGATTACTATATCTTTACACATAACTAGGGGACAAAGCACATGTCATTCTCTCTGCTGGTTCTTTCCACATGCTGCCTCTTTCTCTGAGACAATTATTTTTCTGTTTTGATAATCCTTTAAAATGACAATATAAGTGTTCAATTGTCCTTTCTAAATTGGATAATTGAAAGGAAACTTTTTTTTGCATTTGGATAGAGAACCACAGTAAGTACTGTGTGAGAAAATTTCAGAATTAAGATTAGGGCCAACGGGATAAGCGAAATTTTGCTATCAAAAGTGACAGTTAAAGATAGCCTTTACATGCCAAATGATTAATTGCCAATAATATGACTGGTAACATGAGTGTCAGAAATTGCAGGAAGCTTTGCAGGAGGAAGTGGAGGGGCCCACGATTGAGGTGTTGACGGATGCAAACTCAGTGTTAATAAATTTTGTAATTATGATTTTGTGCTTGTTAAGTGTTTTTTTAATGTTCCCGACATTATATTGCCAAAGGCTCTTAAGAAGTGTAACAACTAGTTTTTGAAAGAATTTATTACCTGAAAGGTACTCATTAGTGAATATGCCTCTGACACCTGTACTAATTCATAATAAAAGCATCCTTTTTTTTTTTTTTTTTTTGTCTTTGTATTTTACTTTTTGGAAAAAAAGGATTTTAGAAAAACAAAGTTAACAAGTTCGGGTATGGGGATTATTTCGCAAATTTTCCAAAATGTGCTTGAAAACCTCCCATCCTCACAGTGCTTGAAAATGCAGAGCTTGTTGCTCTGGCTGATACACGTCTCACTTCCAATCTTTCATCGTCTTTTCTCCCTCACGTTAATTATTCTTTTCTTATGTCACTACTATGCTTTGTAAACTAATCTTACGTAATATTCTTCGTTTATTTATTTTGCTCATTCTTTACTCTATTTTAATGTGCCAATAAAGCTTTTTTTTTTCTTTTTCTCTCTCTTGAAGGGCATTTCTTCTGGTTCTGCATACTCACTAGCTAATCCTCAAGTCGTTATGAGAAACTAAAAATTTGATACCTGTGCTTTTGAGGGTGTCATAAAAGGTTGAAGTACAAGATATATAAATTAAAGATATAGAATTTATGAAAACTATATAGCATATGCTGAAATCTTTGAGCTCATTTTAGAATATATTACGTACAGTTTCTTCTGATTCTCATGTCTATACTTGCATGTGATTCACCATTGTTATAACTTTTATTTCTTCTTTCAATGGGGAAACATAAGCATTATACTTTGAAGCATGTCATATCCCATTCTGTAGTACACCATACACATATGGGTGGCGTGGAGTCCTCCACCTTTCACTTATAAATAGGATACAAAGAAATTTATATATAAGAAGGTAATATTTCATTGGAAGAATGATTTCAATTTAATATTTCTACATGCTACATGCTATATGCATATGCTGCATAAACTGCTAGATTAAATAACAAGATAACATTTAAATAGGAATAAATCGGATTCAGATTGCTCTGACAATGTAAATGTAACACCTTTCTGAAATAATAGATTTCTAATTATTATTAGAAGTTAAATGCACAAAATTTCCTCCTTTTTTTAAGTTAAAGATATTAAACGATTGCGCTTATGTGAATATTAAGATGTTTTTATAATTTTTGTAACCTTTTCTTTTCATCATATTTTTATGCTCACTGTTTTGTGCTAAATTGCGCGGAAAATGGAATGCAGGCTGGCACAGCAGACAGCTCCATGAGTGCCTTAAAAATCATACAGTTAATTTGAGTGCAAACATTTTTAAGTTTTATAGACATTAGAAAAGAGAATGAACTGGTGTAGGAAGCTTCATTAATTTAAAAAAAGTAATGCAGCAATCTCTGGAGATGTGTTACATTGTTTATTTGAGAATTTTAATCAGTCTATTTTTTATCGGTAATAAAAATGCATTAATGAATATAAGTATAACACAAAAAAGCCTTATGTCAATGGCATCTTTTAGCCATAAAGGCAATGGGAACATACGCAATGACCTCCTCATTGTGTGTAATTAGCTCACGAAAATTTCTTGGGCCTACATTTCCCATTGAGAGACCGTCAAAGTTAAGTTTGTAGAATCCCCTACAGGGCAGCCACACCTGGAGTCTACGATGAAGCACTGTGTAGGTTTTTTAAGGTAGGGATGCTCTGGAGTTAAAAGGAACAAATCAAATTGATTTCACAGCTTCATACTTGCTGACAGAACTATGCAACTGGAATACCTTACACAGTATCAATATGGCCATGGTGCATCTTTTTTGCCTCTATTTCTTGTCTGATGGGAGGGAATGCTAGTCTGCTACTCATACCGGCTAGTCCTGGAATATCCTCACCAGCTGCGGGGAATGAAGCTAAACTGTCGTATTTCCGACAGAGAGATAGCTTGGAGAGTTGGGCTGGTTGCTCAATGCATCTTAAATCCGTATATAGGCCCATCTGCTCCGGATTCTTTCTGAGAAATACTAGTTGATGGCAGGGAGTGCCGGATTAGAATATTTAAGACCCTACAAGCTAAGAACAGCCTGAGGCATCCTGACACTCGAGTTCCCAATCTATACTAAATGCAAACATCTTCAAGAATGACAGTTTGTAGAATGATTCGGAAATAGTAAAAGCTCTTTCCCTTCTGGTAGAGTGACCCCACTTATTTTTTACTAAGGCTATTCTTCAGTATCAAAACTGTATCAATGATTGTGATCCTCATTGTGTACACGATTCATGCTAGGATCTTCCAAGGAAATGGAGTATAAGGCATATAACAAAAGAGTTACAGGGGAGCATGCCTAAGATTCTCATACTTCTGTTCGATTCACAGACAGACACAATGAAGTTCCAATTTATATTGAAGTTGCCATCCCTTTATAGAGGCAAGTTTTGCAAACCAAGCCAATGGATGATCTGTTCTTTTATTTCCTCTATATTTTTTTTATTACATTAACGCTATGCTTTCATTAACTCACTAACGAACTTAGAACTTACAACAAGATCGAAGAGGCGTAATAAGATGCTTTGCACAAGAGAAACAAAAACAAAGATAGAAACAGAAGAAAAACTAAAAAGGAAACAGCAACAGGAAAAACAAAAATACGTAGCAACCACCAACAAAGGAAACTGAAATGCCCACTCCTACTATGGATGCCTATCTGCTCTCACTCCAAATGAATCTCGGTAAGTGAATCCACCAAGCACGTTGATAAAGCGAAGCACAACCAACACAAATCTTTTTCTATGGAATCCCCAATGATTCTCTCTCAAACATCCCGTCGAGTATCCTCTGCTCCTTTCCTTCTAAATATCCCAAAAGATTGCCAACAGGAGCATCTTCCAAAGGTAGCCTATGTTCCCATTGAAAGGGTCCTCCGTACATCCTGCGAGGACCAAATCACAAGATTCACTTAGGCACCTGCTAACCCCTAACCATACCAAAAACAAGTCTCAGATCTGTTTCACGATCTCACATCACATGAACAGATGATCAGCCAATTCCTTTTTCATACCATAACAACTTGCACTCAATTGGTACCTCCGGGCGTAGCCAGGATTTTATGCTTGTGGGGGATAGCAATGATCAATAGATCTTAATAGTTATTTTACCATCGATTTAGGGGTCTTGTACAGTACAGATTTGGGAGCTTATGCACAAGAGAAGGGCCTATAAGAAGCACATCGTATACAAATTCAAGAGTTTAATGGGAACTTCAGCCCCCACACTCTTCTATGTGGCTCTGCCGGTGCTTCTATACCTCTCTTGCATATTTGCTCACAAGTCAAAATTCTTCCCCAGAATGCTTTGTTGACATTTGCCTTATAATATTCCAGTACTTGGTTTAGTCCATATACCCCAAAGTACTACAAACAACACAAGCTTCCAAAGAGTTTTGCCCCTCGGCCTGGAAGTTCTGGAATCCCAACCCGCGAAGATATCGGCATGCAAGTACAAGAAGCATCACTTCAGAAGGAAGAGCCGAAGGAAAAAATGCCAAATTTCATAAGACATCTTACAATGAATCATAAGATGCTCAACACATTGACCTCACTGAGGCAAATGGCATTCATATTCACTAAAGCGAAACCTCTACTTTGAAGGTGGTATAATGAAAATATTGTTTGCACTGCTCGGTACGAAACTTTATTGCACTGTACGTCTTGGTATAAAGGGCAGTATTTATATGTCCTTTATAACATGCTAAGCTTGTTTAGTATCGGTAATTACAGGCCAATAGTAACTGGTACAAACCAAAAAGAATGGCAGCAGATGCAACATGTATAAATTAGTACAATTTTTTTAAAATGTGACAAGGTAACATTGCCTTCTCATAAAGGCTAGTGTATAAGATTTAAATGTAATGTGGGAATAAATGTGTGACCATTTGACATAGAGTGATAGAGAGACAACAGTTTCGGTGACTGCTATATAAAGAGACTCGCAGCCTCCACTATGTGTCACTACTCTAACATGTGTAACTAGAGTGGTTACAGCAACCAATACCATGAGACTCGCAATTTCTGCCACTTGTCTAAAATGGTAAACACTGTGTTTAATCAAAAGCAACGGAAAGCCCATTGCATTCACCACATACCTATTTAATGGGTATGGAGAGGCTTGCTGCTTCTACCACGTGGGCATAACTCTCAAATAAAGAGTGACCGCAGTTTTGAGCCACGTTCCCCATTAATGTATAATATATGATTATCAAAATCAGTATTAATTAGAGCAGTGAAACTATGCCACCTATCCCAATAAGGAGATTTCGGTATAACGAGGGAATCCCTTCTTTTTCCTCCTAAGTGCAATCTGGTGGTTGATTAAAGTACTTGCATGTGATGTTGGCATCTGTCTCTTGGATCGCTATTAGTCCAACACCTATAAATTCAAATCCTCACCCCCATAGGCCACTTATATTCTACACACAGCATATCACCAAGATAAAATTTGTGTTGAAGCTTTTCAAATTCTTTCAAAATCTTCCACGTACAGGTAAGGAAGTGTAGCTGACTTTATAGCCTCTCTAGAATTAGGATTTTTTCCTTTTATTTATTTCTCACTCTCTGTGCACTCCAAGGATTAAAATATCAGAAAATTGATACGTATCGGTGCCGGACCGTATCGGACGATACATTCAATGTATCGTCCGGTATTTGAATGGGAAACACTGATACGGTACATTCGGTGAGGTCCGATACCCATACGTATCGTCCGATACGTATCGGTATCGGACGAAATTTTGATCCATGATACACACACACACACACACACACACACACACACACACATATATATATATATTGTATGTTTGTATACTCTCCTTTTATGATTATAAGGATTAAATGTAATTCCTATATAGATTGTAGTTTGTTAGTGCTTGCGATCGTTGAAAATTGTTATCCCTCTTGTAAATAAAAGAAACATCTGCTAAAGAGAGATTTTTTGAATGGTTTTATGCTCCTTTTTACGAAGTTACCATTCAAATGTAATACATAGTCAAATCAGACGATCCGACACACCACCCTCCCCCAACCCAACCCCCTAGACTTGTTATTCAACCTAATCACCCACTATCCCACCTTAAGTCTACACTTGCTCTCCAAATCCTTCTAAATAGAGCCCCTTACTCAAACACCAACCCACCCCCCTAGTCTTCCTTAAGTCTACCCTCCTTACTCAAACACCACGACCACTTCATTAGTCTTATGGAAATTCATTTCCTTTAATCGTTGATTGCCTAATCCCGTCTTTCTTTGGAGATGGCACTACATCACTTTTTACCAAATGATAATTATTGTCATACCCTCCCCCACTTCCTAGGAGTTGCCTTTCTAGTTTCTTCAATTTCTCGATCATACTAGTTGGACATTGAAGTGTAGGCATGTAGGAGATTGGTAGGTTTGATAGGTAGATTTTATAAGGTGACACAACCAATCAAAACTAGTTTTCTCTTCCATAAACCAATGTGATTTCGAACCTTTCTTAATTTGGTCAGTAGATTGCTCTTCCTCATTACCAACATTCTTTTGAACCCTTCTTCAATAGGGCCCCACACCCCTTTTGAAGGTTTGCCAACACAGTGGTAAGCCGAGATACATCAGCAACTTCCCCATCCACAAGGAAAAATTTACGTTACTTCTTTAACGAGTTCATTATCAACCTTATACCAATTGCCCCCTCTCTTTCCAATGCGTTTACCTATTTGCCAGAAGCCACCTCATAATACTAAGTACCCATTTAAGATATTCTTCTATTGCAACTGATATTGAGGTATCATCTCAAAATATTGTAGATGCAATGCTGATGGTCCTTTTGCCATTGCTTTGAAACCCTCAGTCAATCCAATTTTACCTGCTTGATCCATCAGTGACAGGGACGCCACCAACAAAGACCTAGGGTTCAGGCTGTACAAGGTGTATCAACGGTGAAAGAAGCGACTGAAGGATCAAGAAACGTCAAGAACTACCAAGGGAAGGCCCTAGAGTTCAAATTTGGAGCATCAACAGGGGTAGAACGTCTATGGTTCTAGGACGGACGTTCGGATTTCGAGGTGCTCACTGTTTAGTGAGCACGGACGTCCGTAGTGCACCACGGACGTCCGTGAGTAGGCGACGGACGTCTATGAAAACCCGCGCATCAGCGTCTTAAGTGACGTAATTGTCCTTTTTATTCTTAGATTTTGTCCTTTTTGTAAGTTACCACTTAGGGTAACTTAGTACTTTTCTATTTTTAGGTTTATTCTCTTGTAATGGCTATAAAGCCCAATTTGTAAGCCATTTTTGGCACTTGATTTTGAATTAATGAAAAGTGCTATTTGCTTTGGCTTGTGAGGAGCTTGAAGAGTGAGTCTTCTTCCCCATTTGGGGTTTGGTATGAGGCCAAGGGTGAGATGCCCATTATTCTTTAATTTTCTCATTTGATCTCTTATTCTTATTTGATCTCTTATTTTCCCCTAATCTCTTGCATCCTAATTTTCCTCTTTTGATTGATTTCCCCACTCCTAAACCCTAGATCTAGAGTAACTTTGATGTCCATCCTTATGGATTGAATCCAATCCTAGCCCTTCGATCCATAACCGTTGTTGGGCTCGAGCTTGCTCGATGCACGCCATTTAACCACTTCGATTTAAAGCCCTAGCGAGGAGCTACCGATTCCACGAAGAATTACGATCTAACGCCCCGACCTAGACGAAGCGAGAGTTCTATCTCTCGGATCGTCTCTTCCGCCATCCTAACGGATCCCGTGCGTCGGATTGGACCCTACGTGAACCAAAGCATGGGCCCCTAAGCGGAATCCCGAGAAACCCCCAAGGTATCGCTTTAATTTGTGATTAATTGCTTAATTAATTAGTTTAATTTCGGCAAATCATCACATTATGGGCATTCACGGATTTCAGGGTCGTTGTCCCGTGTCAATCAGCCTAGTAAAAATTTTCGCTACCATACCGAATAAGAGACATAGGGAGGATCTGCTGGCCTAAACCTGCAAGACTTTTAGTGTGGTGTATTGCCGCTCCATTTATCAAAATCGAAAACCAATCTGAAGACTGACATGCCTTCATCCACTTGCAAGATTTCACACCAGCCCAATTGACCCATCATATAGTCTAGGGGATCTCAATCTGTGAAGGCATTCGCCTTTTCTATATCCACTTTGCAAACAGTTCCAGGAGCCCCCTGCCTTTTCTATATCCACTTTGCAAACAGTTCCAGGAGCCCCCTGCCTTTTCTATATCCACTTTGCAAACAATACCAGCAGCCCCCAGGTCAACACATTCATGAGCCACCATTGCAACACTTAGTGGCCATGAGCAAATGCTCCTTGGTGTGAGGAGATAATTTTACCCATTTGTGGCCATGAGCAAATGCGACCTGTGTATACCATAAAGTCACCCTTGTATAGAATCATACCGCAGGAGATTCTCAGGCTTACAAGTTACATGGTTTACAGGAACCTTTGCTAACACCTTGTACTTCCTTCCAAGATTTTATCTCTTCTTGGTGAAAGAAAACTATTGTTTGCATAAAAATACTGACGAGGAAAAAAAAGTTGTTTCTCTATGTTTCCCTTAAAATTGAAGTCTGATGGTTCTTTCTATAGGGCAGTGTCTAGTCCTTTTAGAGAACCCAATTATGTATTAACCTGGTTTAGAAATCCTTGGGTTTGTGAGATTTGGACAGTCATTGCATTGTAGAAGGCTAAGATAGTCATTAACTTTTATTTTAACATATATCTGATGGTCATGATAAAAAATAAGTTTACAGAAACAAGGAAGAAAAGTTTTAGACTACAATATTCTTTCCATGCAGTCCAAGTCAAAATCCCATGACTCTTAAGTATTTCAAAACCAGGTTGCCCATAACCATGTCCTCATGGAAGGACCTGTTCATAGTCCTAGTGATATATCGTTGCCTTTAGGTGTGAGGTTCATCCCTAATATACACATCCTCATTACAAACAAGTTTGTAGGCCATTGTTTCAACTGAACCCCAAAAGTGATGTATATCAATTGATTCCAAAACATTTGGTCAATGCACATCAAATGTTACTCAATGCTGATACACCTTCTAACTGTACCTTTGCTCCATCTTGATCAGATGGCCAAGATCATCCATCCCTGTTTGGCAGTTCAGATTGATGACATCATGTGCCATGTGTACAATATAGATGACCTGAGCACCATGGATGGTGCTTGCGCAAGCGCAATTAGGACCCAACATCACACCATAAGTAGTCATTCATTCAGTGAAGCCAAGTATATTATATTTAAACTGCAGGTTTAGTGGGAGAACCATCATGATCAATGAATAACCCGGTTGTGGCTCCTTTTGTGTTGTCTAATAAATTAGGATAAAGAGTATTTGTTTCTTGCAAGTGGGTGGGATCCCCTCTAGCACTATGTTAGTGCCTGGCTGCTGCTTGTATAAGAAAGCTATGGTACCAGATCTGATCATGATGTGCTGTCATGTTTCTTTAATATTTTTAGGCTAAGAGATTACCCCCTAAGAGCTGGTATAATGTAACAGGCCCGTCCCCAATTGTGAACAGATCACCATTTTGATTTTTGAACACGCGACTATTTCGTAATGTGTGTGAGGTGATGCGAAGGACCTGATGTGAAGATCTGTGGTGTCCAATATCAAAAAGCATCTCTATTGCATGACTCTAAGCGGTAAACGACTATAAAATGAACGGCTAAAACTGTTTTTGGAGATTTATGTGGTAACAGTTCATTTTAAAGGCATTTGACCGTGATGGAGATCTTTTTTCAATGCAAATTGACCCGCCGGATCTTCATTTCGGGTCCTTTGCGCAAATGGCTCAATTATGGAAAATAGTGCTACGAGTCCAAAATTATGACTGGGTCGGTAATCGTTGTATAAAATCTACCCTCCAATTTTTAATGCCAATTATATTGTTGTAGGATAAGCTGTTCAGATCCAATTTGACTGTTTTATGTTTAGCTTATTGCTACTTTTTCTTGTATGGTAATCTAGGAGCTAAAGCTGGAATCAGCAGCTGCAAAAGATGGTTGCATTTTGCTTATATACTGTTTTCTCCAAGGATTGCTATATATATTATTATTTCGGTTAGCTATTTTGGCTTATTTCTAATGCAGATTTTGCAGGACGTGGATTTTATTGAGTCTCTTCATTTCTGTCTGCAGCTTACCTTTTTCATTTCTTTTATACAAATCTATAGTAGTACAACATTTCTAATGCAGATTTTGCAGGACGTGGATTTTATTGAGTTGCTTCATTTCTGTCTTCAGCTTACCTTTTTCATTTCTTTTATACAAATCTACAGTAGTACAACATGATATTATGAGAAAATTTACGGGTTATCTCAATCGGTGCTTAGTGACTTATGTAGGATGATGGAGTGGGGTTTGCTGCCAGCAGCAGAAGCGAAAAAGGTTTACGAGAAAAAACTGAAAAAGAACCAGCAGAACAAGTTGACATCACCAGTCAAGGTCGTTTCAGTCAAGACAACGACTTCTCAGGTCTCTTCTGCGAAGAAAGTCTCTGTAACAAAAAACAAGCAAAAGAAAGTCTCTGCAACAAAAACCGAGCAAAAAAAAATGTCTGCAACGAAAACCGTGTTGAAACAGTGCAAGAAACGCAAGGCTGATAGCAGCTCTGATGATGATGACGACGATGATTTTACTTTGTCCAAGAAAAAGGTTAAGAAACCGAGAGTTTCCAGTTGATTAGTAAGCATCATTATGTACAGCGTGGTTTTTTTCCTGCCCTTTTCTTTTCTAATGATTCGGGTTTCTGCTAACTACCAATTTTTGTACGATCAGATATCGTGTTTTCAGACCATTTTTAGTAGGTCTCAAAAAAAACCAAAAGCACCATTTGAGAATCTCTGGATCATTTGACTATTTTCTGACTGAAAAGTGGAATTTTTGTATTCTATTACCGAATTAATTTGCGAGGAATGTTGCCCCATAACCTAAAAGATTGTGTGGATGGAATGATCTTTAATCATCCAAGTGATCAACTTCCAGAGCTGTTCTATTAATCATGTGATTAGGAAATTTCAATCAATTATCGGATTAAGCCCAATATTGAATGGTCCAGGGGCAACGAGCCGTTACCAGAGTTGTTGAACGGCACGTGGTGCAACTCCAGATTATCATTTCTCTTAATTTATGAGTAGAGATCACAACGTGGGCAGGAGAAAACAATACATTAGAAATTGATATATAATGACCTTATTATTTTATGTTCGAATGGTCAATATAATCATTTTTAATGATTCATGAGTCTCTGAGTCATCAGATTAGCCCTTAAATTAACAGTACCCGAAGACCAACAGTAGAAAGGGGACATTGTGCAAAGGTACAAAAGGCACTTCATCGCTTTTGATCTAGAAACTGAAAATGGCTAAAACAAAAGAGGGTATGATAGTATGTTTGCACCTCACCGCCGAAATCTAATGCTGATACAATCAATTGGGACCCTTTGAATTCGCAGGGCGATAATGAGTGTCGGGCGGTACATCTCTGTAAATGAGCTGGCCGAGATGTTTCAATATTCGTTTGCATTAGGCGAACCTAACACTATATGGAGTTTTTCTTCTCATGTTGTATTGTTGTGTCTGACTGGATTGTCTCGGATGGATAAAACCTGATACGTTTCTTGTTTCTGAGATTTTCAAATATGAACCCTATTGTTGATGCAATATACCAGCTGTTAGTCTACAGATCAATAGAAGGGGTCACTATTGTATCCCCTAGGGGGTACCATGGATCAAGGATCAAAATCGCGGTTTCGTTTCCGATTTCGGGCATGATCGTAATCGAAAATTTGAACCGAAAATTCGGTGGGGACTGAAACCGAAATGATTTGGCCGATAAATTGAGTTATGGGCCAAAATTTTGAACCATGGCATGGATAATTGGTGGTGCAGTGCACCAGATATTGTTCCTTACGAAAAACGTTTCATGTTTGTCCATGTGATTTTTTTAGAGAACGCATCAAACATGCTAACTTTTCTCTTTAGTACCCTTCTCATTGAACCCATTATTAGTAGTTTTACGACTTTAATAAGCTAAGATTAAGGATTTAAATATAGGCTGATATATATCAGCGCAATCGTATCGGAATCAACCCTGTCCGTGTTGATAACTTGATATACGATAGCGATATGGAGGGTATATGTGGGCGCCATATTGGATGATATCTACTGTGTATCAACCTATATTGGCCGATATAACCGATATATATCAGTTACCTTTTCAAAAAAATTACAAAGATTGTCATTGATATATTAAAGAAATATAGGCCGATATGACCAATATCGCCCAACTAGCAAGCCAGTTTTGCTGATATAAACCGCCAATAGCTGACCAATAACTGACATGACCATATTTGATAATTGCTATGTGTGATGACGCGGTTTCGAGTATAGAGAGCAGCGACTTTGTGCCCCTCCCAGCACCCTGTCGTACATATAAGACCGACAATGGGCAATGAACTCAACAACAGTATAAACCGGGGTTGTCAATGGGCCGGGTTAGGTCAGGTCAGGTCAACCCGTCTCAACTCGATGCCTAACCCGAAAATCCAACCCAATCTAGTTCAAAATCCCCTTGATTTTTATTTGAAACAATGTCAAGTTGCAATCAGACCGGACCTGACTGGATGCCTCTATTAGATAATAGCGCTCAACACTCTATCATTCCCACTTCTAGATAATTACCCATTTATCCATGTTCATTCTCAATTCTAGATAACTTCCAATTATATTTGTAATCTTATTTATACACTTTCTTATAAGAGAATTAGGATGTATGGTAAACGACCCAACTTGACGGGTCAAGTTTATGTGCTCGACTTGGTAAAAAACTCGGGTCAAGCAGGGCCATAGCCAAGATTTTCTACTGGTGAGGGCTAACAATGATCAATAGAACTTAATAGTTATATTACCGTCGATTGGAGGGCTTGTACCCCATAGATTTGGGGGCTTATGCGCAAAAAAAGGTTGTATAAGCAACATATGTTAAACAAATTTAAGAGTTAAATGAAGGCTTCAGCCCCACATTATGAGGCTCTCTCCCTGCCGTCAGGCACCCCTGCTAGACCCCCTCCAGGGATTTTGCTCTAGTTACCATATACGTGTGATGTGCGGGTGGTGCATGTGCCCGGAGACTTATTCAGGTGCTCAAGTGTCCTGTATACGCATCGACTGAAAAAAAACATCCCAGGGTCAGAGTTTCAAGTCAACTCGACCCAAGACCAACAAAGACTTGAAAGGAAATAATGAAGCAACATAAAAAAAAAATAAAAAAAAATCAAGAATAATACATAAATTCTAACCTGTAATTATGGATCAAAATTTTGTCCGATACCGATATCGGAGGTCACCGATACAGTATATTGAATATACCATATCGGTCAGTTGTATGTAAAGAGCCGGATGATATATTTAATGTATCGTCCGATACTGTCCGATACCGATACATATTGTCCGATACGTACCAATTTGTGGCTCAGACGATATGTACCAATTTTCCGGTATTTTGATCCATGCCCCTAATCAAATGAGTAGAGAAATAAGAGTGAAAGCCAACCCAAAATAGATGGAACAAGGCGATTATGATGATGATGATGATGATGAAGAAGAAAATTGAGTAAGAAAAAGTATAACAATAAAATATTTCAATAGTATATTAATAAAAGGGAGCTGGTTCTGTCCTCCATGAGAGGACGGTCACTGTCCTCCAAGGTCCACGTGGACGTATGCATGGCACCCAAAACTCTCTTTGGTAGTCACGTGGAGCATGAGTGGATGGTTTAGATCAATTTAAAAAAAAAAAAAAAATCGAAAAATCTTTTTAAAAGCATAAGTCAATGCTTGACTAGTTTCAATGATCTACATTTCACGGCTTAACAAACATATAGTGGAGATGAGTTTTCAAAAATATTTTTTTCTAAAAATGATCTAAATAATGCACCCGAAATCCATGTGGCATTGAAACAATGTTTTGGCTGCCACGTGAACCTTCACATGAAAGCTTAGAGGATGGTGACCGTCCTCCATGAGAGGACGGACACCTTTTCCTTAATAAAATATTATAGAACATGTCATCGAACAAAAGATTATTACAGAACATATCTTGACTTGCTTTTTCTAGTGTGTGAGCCTCGGCGGTTCATCACTTCACTTCCAACATCTGCTATGGAATTTCCTACAGCCTTGCAGTTTTGATGTTGAGTTTTTTTTTTTTTAAATAAATAATAAAGAGGCCTTATCTATCGTTTTTTATAACGGAATATTCGGCCTCTTATAGCACCCGAGTAAGTCTCAGGTACATGTAACACTTGCACATCACACGTACGCGTCAATCTAAATAAATCTCTGCGAGTAGCCAACAAGGGATGAGATTCGAACTTAAAACCTCCGCCTTTTAAGACATGGTCTTAAAAGGCAATCTCTTGGTTAAGAGGCCTTATCTATAGCTCAATGTTACGTCATTCGCTTGGTTTGAATTCAGGTTTGTGGTTTACGAGTTCCCATTAGTGAACTCCATTTGTAGATGTAAGATGAGTCTAAAAGAAAATATTAAATATTTATATAGCATTATTGAATTTTTTTACATGTGAATGCTTTATAGCTTGTCTAATAAAATTTTAAGTTAGAGAAATAAAACATTAGATTTCAATTCTTTTAACCGATGTTTACATATTTTTTCAAAAACAACTTAAGTTAAAAATAGGGTGGATTTATGGGTAAAAATCTCAGATTTTTGACATGTATCGTCCAGCCTCCAAGATGATATGTTTCGGTACATTGAATGTATAGTCTTGGTATAATTTTTTTTTTTAAATCCCAAAAAATATTCTAAAATTTTGAGAAAATATATTTAATGATTTTCTATTTTTTTTTAAAAAATTCTACTACAAAACACACAAATTTAGGGCTAAAAAATATAGATATATTATATTTATGGGTAGGTTTATATTTTTTCACAAAAAAATATAAACAAATGGACAAAAAACACACAAAATTATAAGAAAAATAATTTTTATATGGTCTTCGGTGAGTAGGCGGCATTTTCATATGATTCTGGGTGGTTGAGATCGTAGATTCGGTGCTTAGAGGGAAGAGGAGGGGAGAATAAAGGAGAAAATAGGAGAAAAAATAAATAAATAAAGGAAAATCTAAGCTTAAAGGGTTTCCCTTCGTCAGTTGTAGCTGGTGTCCCTACTGGATGATAATTTAAAATTATCACGATAATTTAAAATTATAAGACGATACAAATGATAATTTGACCAATAATTTGATTGTTTTTAAGGGACCTGAAAAAACCCCAATTTATCGTATCATCTAGGTTCAAAATCGATACGTATCAATATCGGACGATATTTTGATCTATGGATGGATTTACCCACTGAAAGTTTGTCGCAAGACGACTTGGGTTTACTCCATAACATATTTTAAGTTTCGAAACGACTCCCCCAGAGAAATGGGTGTTGCAAGGAGAAATGAGGTGTTGTACCTGGTAGGGCCTAGTCTAAGAACTCAAAGCCCAAAAAAATAAAAATAAAATTAGATTTATTGAACAAGATAATGAACAGGTTCGACAACCAAACTAACTAAAAATTCAAAGCGCAAAGGACCCTAGAGTGGTGTTGTTAGGTACTCGTACCTAGTACCAAAAACACTACCCCTGTGATTCTCCTAGTTAAATGGTCAACTCAAAGACCATACACAACTATTTATGAGTACACAAATCCCTAAAACTCTGCTTGACCCTCACTGATGTGACATTTAAATAGATCCTTGTCTTCATTCTTTACAATCGTAGCTTTTGAAAATCGTTGACTATTTTGAATCACATAATGGCCATATTTTTCATTCCGAATCTTTTACATAGTACATCTTGAGACCATGGGCACACACTATCATCAGGCAATTAAATTTTTTACTCAATGTGGTACAAATCTCAAAAAGTGTTCCTAAAATCACGTTAGAGCATGATGTTTGCCTTATGATTTAAGAGTCATTTTTTAAATATTTGTGTCACATGAAATTCAAAATTGATCATCTTATGACACGCCCATAACCTCAAGATCCCTTATTTGAAAGATTGTAATGAAAAATGGCCACCTTCTTTCCAATTCAACATAGTAAACAATTTTTAGTTTAGGCGCCCATCAATAATTTTGTAAGCATGAATAATGGTATTTTTTGAAAATTTTATGTAATAAGCTTCTCATATAACTTTATTTCATTTGCAAGCTTCCGAATCTTTTGTGTGATAGCCTTAAATTATAATTTTTTTTTTACTTTTATTTTTCATTGTTGCTTCTATTTTATTTATTCATCATAATAGTAAGGTAAACTAACTATTAACATCTCTTGATCATTGATAGCCCGCACTACGCGGTGCCTCGTGATTGACCCATTCATTATCCTTGGTGCATGAGTAAATAACTAACACAAAAGTCTTCCCAAGATATGACAATCTATAGAAAGAGGTTTTAATCAACCGATGATTAGAGGTTGTGATGAACGACCAGCACAAAGTTTGGAATCACCAAGCATACAGCACACAGCTAGTTTTCAACACAGCACAGACTTAAGAGCAAAAAGCTCGGCGCAACTTTTGAGTTCCATGGGCCCACAGACGGGCTGTGACCTTTTTTGCCAACGAATCCCGAAAGCACATGTAGATAGGCTACCTTTCTCGTCAATCCAGAATCCTTTCTTCTCAACCTGAATTTTAAGACCTTGAAATGTTGACTTCTTTGAGTTGGAAGATGGAGATTGCCTTCTGTCCTAATATCTGATCTAATAAATCTTGAGACCTTAGTCATAACATCAAATGGTCAGATTTTGATTTCATATGGCACATATCTTAAAAAATAATAAAAAATTATATTTGATGCATATTAGGATCATGTTATTTTTTTGCATTGTAAGTTACATATAATCAAAATCTGACCGTCCAGATAATAGGTTCATCAGGACTATGATTTCAACCATTTGAATCAAAGCAATCAACTTTTAAAGCAAGCGAAAGCTAGGTTAGGAAGAAAAAAAATTTGATTGTCAAAAAAGATACCCATATCTATTTGGCAAAGGACAACACGTAAACACCAAAAAGGACCGCACTCGTGATGAATGGGGGAGTTGGAGACACGATGACATTGATTTCCGAGCAAAGCTCCAAACAAAAAGGTAAAAGAAAGTCAACCAAAAGTAGATTTTATTCCTATTTAATATAGAAGCGATAGGCATGCACGCCCCTTCTTTTGTGGAGCAATCGGAGTGGCTTATATTTTAAGCCTTCGAGCCTTCTAGAAAAATTTGCTTATTTTAAGATTATATATATATATATATATATATAATATAAAAGCGATAGGCATGCATGCCCCTCTTTAGTGGAGCAATTGGAATGACTTATATTTTAAGCTTTTAAGAAAAATTTGCTTATTTTAAAATATTATATATATATATATATATATATACTCATAGCCTAACATTCCTATGGAAGTCCATGCGGCCACCCAAGTACTATTTTGGTGTCACATGAACCTTCAACAACATCTATAGATAATATTTTTTAAAAATTTTCTAAAATTTAAAAATGAAATTAAGTTTTAAAATTAAAAGTCAAATTAAATGTCATTTAAAAATCTAAATTTTATAACTCAAAAAGTATATGGTGGAGATGTTATTTTGTATATAGTGGCAATGATCTAAATAATGCTAACTTGCTCTACGTAGCACCCAATGCGTGTTTTGATTACAACGTGGACCTCTTTCTGGCTATATATATATAGCAAGGATATTTTTGATATGTAACCATAGTTATTAGCTGATATGGGCTGATAAGGTATCAATATGGGCTGCTATGGGTCCAAAAATTGGATGCATTGGAAATTCGGCTCGCCATTCGTCAAATCTACACTCGAATACAGATGATTGTGCATATCGTTTTGGGAGATAATATTAAAAAGCTTTGATCGGACAGTTCCAATGCCCTCAAAAGCCTGATTCTTTGGCTGAAGCATGCGCCAAAGATGGCTGCTAATTTGACTACCTGGGATGATAATAAAAAGGGTGTCCCCCGTCCCCTTCACGCATGTGCCACTCTAACTGAATTAAACTAACTTAATTAATCAAACACTTTATAAGAAATTAATTAAGCTATTGCACTATTAATCCGAATAGTGGATTTCTCCGCGGACCACTAATTTAGTAACATAATCGATACCTCTAATATGCTTTATCCATTATAAAAAGCACCGCATTATCATTATGTCCTATTAATAGTTTCACTTCTAAGTTAAATATACTTACTTTTTCAAGTATATTTTATTCAAATAATATAGCTGTCCGATAACAAAGCACAAACACTTTAGTAGCGAAGCGCTGACACCCCAAAAACGAAGTCAGGGTACCAGCGCCTTTATATAGAGATTCCAACGCTTCGGGGAAAAAAAAAAACTTTCTTTTAACGAAGCACCAACGCTTCATTTTTTTTTTTTTTTCCGAAGCGTCGGCACCTTGATATAGAGGCGTTGTCGCCCCTAAAACGAGGCACCGACGCCCCATTTTTTTTTTTAGCGGGGCGCTAACACCTCGATATAGAGGCACTGGCACCTCAATGCTGGGGTGCCAGCGCCTCGCTATCGGGGTGCCGACACTTCCCTGCCGAGGTGCTAGCGCTTTGCTATCGGAAGCTCACATTTTTTGAATAAAATATACCTAAAAAGGTAAGTTTAACACTTTCTTAGAAAAAGAGAGAAAATAAATAAACTTTAAAAAGACATCTAAAAAAGTCAAGAATGACTACTGAAAAGGAATATAACTTTTAAAATATTTTCAAAGTTTAACCCTAATTAGTAAAGTGAGCCCCAAGCAACCTATTACTTCACAAAAAAGTCGCTACGTGTCGCGTCCATATTAATTGATGTGAAAATATCTTTACGTCCGGACGCATTTTCTCCTGTCCTATATATATATATATATATGATCAAGTTAAGTCATTTCTATAAGTGAATGTAAACAATTTGATTGATGAACTCTACTTTTTGTTTTTTGGATAATGATTGGTGAACTTTAACGGTTGGTTTTAGAGTTAGTATTAGAGTGTACAAATATTCAAATTTCTCAAAATGTATATTGGTAAGAAAACAAAAAAACAAAAACTCTCAAAATGTAAGATTCTTTGGCTCATCGCCCTTCAACATATGATCTACCACTTTGATGGTGTACATTACTCACATTTTAAATTATTAATGATGTAAGATCATTTAAACACCACTTTAATATTTAAATGATAGTCACAAAGAGTTTTTTTTTTCCAATGAATTATGAATTCATTAAATAAAGGGGACAAGTCTAGAGATTGAGCAAGATGCTCAAGCGGACAAATCACCTAGGATTACAAAGAAAAGAGAAAATCAATCAATGCATGATGGATCTAGTTTAGCACCAGACTTGGCAAGAACATCAGCCTTGCTATTAGCATCCCTAGGAATAAACGAAACAGAAAAAGATCGAACACAAATGTTTCTGTTGATGTTATAAAAAATGTGAAGAAGCCTCCAAGGTTTAATGGATTTGTTCATGATCCAATTGATGACGCAGTTGGAATCTCCCTCGACAAAGTATGCTTCAGCTGAGCGGCGAATGAACATATTGATGCCAAAATCAGTAGCACGAAGCTCTGTTTGATTGTTGGAACCTTCTCTGAAATGAGTGTTGTAAGAGTCAAACAGGTTACCTTCGTGATTGGAAATAATTTCATCTCCGCCAATTGCTTTCAGATTGCCAAATGAGTAGCCATCGAAGTTGAGTTTGAAAGCCCCCTCAGGGGGAGAATGTAATATTGCTCTCTTACAAGGTCTTGAAGGCCTGCTCCGGCAAATTGAGAGCTAATTAGAAATGATGTTCTGTCTAGGAATGGTCTTGAAATAGGTTAAGCTAGAACACCAATTGGCGGCTTTCCTTGAGATAGCGATAGACAAGGAGTTAGAAGAGGAATTACGACCTTCAAAAATTTCGTTGTTTCTTTCTTTCCAAATGCACCAAATTGCAACGAAGATGATAGACTTTCATAGCAGTCTCCCACACAACTTGAAGGGAGAGAGAGGCCAACTCCTAATGAGATCTGCAACTGTGGAAGGCATAGCTACATAGCCCAATAGACGATGAAGAGAGAGAAGATGTTATGCCACACTGATGTAGAGTATTTACAATGAATAAACATATGATTGATGGTCTCTTCCTCCTTATGACAGAGGCAGCATCTGTTGGTCAAATTGTATCTGCGATGTTTGAGGTTGTCTAACGTCGAGGCTTTGTATATTATTAAAAGTCAACAGAAAATTTGGATTCTAGCTGGGATTTTCGATTTCCATAGCCAAAGCCACGGAAAGATAGGAGTAACATAGCGAACAAAGCTGGCATATGCACCACTAACCGAGAAGGTCACGGAGAGTTGGGGGTCAACCTCCTTCTATTGAAATACTCAACCCTAGGCAGGTGCACAACTGTTAGCCGACTCAAGCACTTCTTCTAGTGTTGTCATCAATTATCTCTAGGGGTCTCAATGGTCTGGTCTGGAGCCCCGACCTGGTCCGGCCCATCATTGACCATCCATGGGCTAAGTAGGTAGGCTGGATGTATATATGTGTTGGCCCAACACGACCTTGATTAGTAAGCTAGGTTGAGTATGTGCTAGTTCTAAAAGTCTGATTAAAGTTGGCCCGTTTAAGCCAGACTTGAACTCGGCTCGACTCCATCAACATAGTTTATTTTTACAAGAGTTGACAGGTGGCCCACATACCTGACAATGAGCACTACAAAAAAAAAAGACTATTAGTGGCAACCATAAACTATCAAGAAGATCACAGAGAGTTGGGGGTCAACCTCCTTCTGTTGAAATACTCAACCTTAGGCAACTGCACAACTGTTAGCCGACTCAAGCACTTCTTCTAGTGTTCTCATCAATTATCTCTATGGGTCTCAACGGTCTGAGCTGGATCCCCTACCCGGCCCGCCATTGACAAGCCATGGGCTAAGTAGGTAGGCCAGATGTATAAATGTGTTGGCCCAACATGACCTTGATTAGTGAGCTACGTTGAGTATGTGCTAGTTCTAAAAGCCTGATTAAAGTTGGCCCGTTTAAGCCAAACTTGAACTCGGCTCGACTCCATCAACATAGTTCAATTTCACAAGAGTTGACAGGTGGCTCACATACCTGACAATGAGCACTACAAAAAAAGGGACTATTAGCGGCAACCATAAACTGCCGCTAATAGTCCTAATAATTTTTTTGTTAATAGCGATGCTTTTTGGCTGCAAAAAATTGGCGCTAATAGTCTTATCTTTTTTGTAGTGGAGCTAAGGTAAGATAAGCCCAATTCATAAGTGAGCTGGGCTGGCCAGGCCAGATTAGTAAATGGGTCGGGTATGAGCTAGGTTCAAGACCTTTGATTATAATTGGCTCGTTTAAGGCCCGACCCTTTAGGACCCGAAATAATATCCTTTTACCAAAATAAGTTAGACAAGTGTACAATAATTTATGAGCAAGTGAGTATACTTTCATTTTTTTTTTTTTTGTTATATGAGAGTATACTTTCATTTAGTTGGTGCTAAAATGTATTTAAGCATTTTTATAAGGTTAACCGAAGGAGATTAGCCTGACTTATACCAACTCCTACTTTAGTTCTCCGACGAGTGCACAATTTTTTATTAGCATCCAAATCATAGAAGAGAACCTTTAAGGAGCCTACAGAATCTTTGAGGCCGCCTACTGTAAAAACTTATTGAGTGCCTTGAATCACACAATAGGGAACGTTGGATCTCGAGATCGTAGGAATAATATTGGACGGTCAGATTTTAATTTCATGTGACATAAATATAAAAGGAGTGATTTTAAATCAAGTTTGAGCATGATGAGTACCACATGAGATTAAGGTCAATTTCTTGGGGATGCGAGCCATGTGAAATAATTAAAAAATTATCTTATGATACGCCTATGATCTTAAAATCTATTGCATGAAAGATTGAAACGAAAAATAATCTCTATCATCTAATTCAAAGCAGTAATAAGTTTTCAGCATAGGCAAATATGGTATTGGCTTTCAATGATTTGGCTTGAAAAAAATATATATGAATCTTGGTAGAGTGAGATTGACCTTAACACCTTCAAGTCTTCAAGGGTGCTCTAGTTGAGTACCTAATAGCAACTCCTTTTCAAGAGCGCTGTTACGCGCACATGAAAAATATCTATGGTACGGTACTTGATGAATGTTTAATCAAAATGTAGGAATTTTTACTTCTATATTTATTAGCAAAGCCGGCCCCTTAGATTTTTGGGGCCCAAGATAAGTCCCTAAAATAAGGCCCTCCTTCGTATTAATCTAAAAAAACAATTTGCTATGACTTTTTTAAAAAATAAATAAAATAATACTAATTTCTCCCATGGAGAAAATTTTCTCTAATATTTTTCAAAATTTCGTTGAAATTTATCGAAACAGAAGTTCGACATAACTTTCAGCGAAATTTTGGTGATTTCTCGAAAATCGTAAAATCTCATTAAGTTCAATGAAATTAACAAAATTTTGTCAAATCTAATGAATTTTCTTTTAATTGTTGTCGTTTTTTTTTATAATAAATAATTTTTTTATAAATAGTAAATATAATTTATTTATAATATTTTTTGTACTCCGAAGTTTTTTCGAAACTTTTTGAAATTTTCCTTAAATACTAAATTATTGCCGAAATTGAAATTTGTCACCATGATTACTCTTAGATTACGAATATGTGTATTTCATTCTACTATTTATAATTTGTAAATGTAACTAATATGTTAACGAAAATAAAATACAAAAAGAGAAAAACTACCCCTCCCCCCGCTCCCGCCCCCCGATCGAGTAACCTAACTAATAACACGGTGGCATTTTTAGCACTTTAACTGTCATTGAATATTTTTTACCATTTTTTATAACTTCAACAGTTTCAAAAGGCTCCATAAATAGGTTCATTGGATAACTCTCATCAAGTAGATCCAAACTGATAGGTCATTTGCGAAAAATTGAGCTATAACGGTCACATGATCGTTGTTTTAAGTTAGATTATTTAATAAGGAAGAATTTAAATATATATATATATATATATATATATATATATATATATATATATATATATATATATATATATATATATATATACTAGTGGACCCTGCACGTGCAAATGCACGTGAGAGCAGTTTATTTGGAGAATGAATCGTTACAATATAAAATTTTAAAATATTTTTGTATTTAAAAAAAAATTATTGGGCACCGAAATTTCGGTTTGGTTCGGACTGAAACCAAATCCGGTATGTTCACAAAAATTTCGGGATTTCGGCTGAACATCCTGGACGAAATTTCAGCCAAAATGTGGTGGGGCAGGCCGAAGTTTCGGTGCTCATACTTTTTTTTTTTGTTTTAAAACAAAAAAATTATCGGCCTTCAAAATATTAGCCAATAATTTGGCCAACAAACCTAATCTGGTATACTCACTGAAATTCGCGATTTCGGCTGAACATCTCGGATGAAATTTCGACCGAAATGTGGTGGGCCAGGCCGAAGTTTCGGTGCTCATACTTTTTTTTGTTTTATTTTAAAACAAAAAATTATCGGCTTTCAAAATATTAGCTAATAATTTGGCTAATAAACCAAATCTAGTATATTCACTGAAATTTCAGGATTTCGGCTGAACATCTCGGATAAAATTTCGACCAAAATGTAGTGGGCCAGGCCGAAGTTTCGGTGCTCATACTTTTCTTTTTTTTGTTTTAAAACAAAAAATTATCGGCCTTTAAAATATTGGCCAATAATTTGTTAATTAGCAAATTATCGACTGATAACTTCAAATTATCGGTCTTGAATTTGAAGGCGACAATTTTTGACCGAAAATTTCGAGATTTTATTTCGGTGCGGTTCGAAACTGATGTATTTCGGCCGAAATTTTGATCATTGACCCCAACTAAAATGAAGTCTTTATCATTTGTGATGAAGGTAACAAACTCGATATCGGCATTACGTATCGATCCACGGAGGACCGATATGAATCGGCCGATACGTATTGGCCCTTTTTAAAAGAAAAATAAAAGCGCAAGGTCTCGGCACAAACCAATATGTATTGATCGATACGGACCTGTATCAGCCGATACCGATCGATAATTTGCTGATGATTTGCTAATCATCAAATTATCGGTCGATATTAAATCATCATATATAGTATCGGCCGATAATTGTGGGGTTTTTTTTTTTAAATTGGCATTGAAATTTCGGCCTGGACCACAAGATTTCGGCTGAAATATCGTCTCGGATTTTCGGCCGAAATCTCGACATTTCAGTGCGGTTCGAAACCGATTCGTTTCGTCCGAAATTTTGATCCTTGTTGTAAGGTATGACATCTTGGGCGATACTGATACATAACGGCGATACGTATCGGTTTTTCAATAAACCGATACGTATCGGTTCTGATACTTCTTGGTCCTCCAACTCGGTATCAGTATCGGCTGATACAAGCCCGTATCAGCCTATATGTATCGGTTTGCGCTAAGACCTTGGTTTTTTTTTTCACAAGGGCCAATACGTATCGGCCGATTCATATCGGTCCTCCCTGGATTGATACCCGATATCGAGTTTGGCACCTCGATCCCAAACGATAAACAATTTATTTTAGTTGGGGTCATAGATCAAAATTTCGGTTGATAACTTCAAATTAGCGGGCCGATAATTTTGGGTTTTTTAAAAAAGACAATTTGGGCACCGAAATTTCGGCCTGGATCACAAGATTTCGACTGATAATTTGATGATTAGCAAATTATTAGTCGATAACTTCAAATTATTGACCGAGAATTTGAAAGTCATGATTTTTTATCTAAAATTTCGGGATATCGGCCGAAAATCCCGGACGAAATTTCAGCTGAAATCTTGTGGTCCAGGTCAAAATTTTGATGCCCAAAGTTTTTTTTTTTTTTTTAAATCCAAACTTATCGGCCGAAAAAAAAAACTCAAAATTATCGGCCGATCTCATTATATTGGCCGATAATTTGATGATTAGCAAATGATCGGCCAATAAGTTCAAATTATTGACCGATAATTTTGAGTTTAAAAAAAAATTCATAGGTTACCAAAATTTCGGTGGAAATTTATGTGACACACCCAAAAAAGTAGCCTTAAGATCAATTTTGAGCGTGCACATGATGTTCAAGTCACTTTTTCAAATATGTGTGTTTTGTGAAATAAAACACTGATCGGCCGATAGTACTCGCATGATCTCAAGAGCCATCATGCGAAAGATTGAGAAGATAAACGATGTCCATCGTCTGATTCAACGCAGCCCATGTATTTCAGCGTGGGTCAACTCAACTATTTGGTGGGTGAATTTAATGAAACCAAAAACCAATAGTAGCTCTTTTGTCTTTAGTGATAGGAAGAAATCTAAACAAGATACCCTTCTTACTTTTATATATATATATATATATATATATATATATATATATATATATATATAGGATACAGTCAAATAAATTCAGATCGATCAAAATGGGGGTAGAGGATTTACTGGGTCAATACATAAGGCCGGCCTGGCCCAAGGAGACAAAACCCGACCCGTGACTAGCACTGACCAAAGAGAAACCCAATCCGGCCCATAAAAGAAAATGCACATATAAGGCCTGAGGAGAGTTGAATCATAACCCATTGGGTAAAAAGTAAACAACACAAGTAGTGTAACCAACTAATTTTACAATTTTGTACATTGAAAATTATAATAATGGCCCATAAAGACTTACAAGAATAAGAGGCCCTAAACATTTTGGGGGCCGAGGTGGCTGCCTGACGGTGATGAGCGCCCCTAGAGCCAGTCCTCTTAGTAGCAGCTTCGACTACTTTCGGAACCCTTGCATCCAACGGTTTTAGAGTTCAACCAGTTTAAGTTGACCAAAGCAGTTGGACTTGACTAGCGCCCTTGTTTACTGTGTGCCACAGCGAAATCCATGCGATAAGTAGATTGACCTTTTCAGTTGGACACAGATCAAGCAGCTTGTAGCTTTTGAATTCAACATGAGGCGTCAGTACACACTTCACACGGCAAGGTGTCACGGGGTCGCACTTCCGCAACCTCAGTCCCGTGCGGCACCTAATGCACGCTTCGCTAGGTCAGCCTACTTCTGATAACAATCGTCGCGAGAGCGTCCTTCGACGCGCTTTCAACCCGCGCGGTGCTTCGCTACCGCGTGCAACGAAGCCAACCCTTCTGCACATCAGCTCTGATATCACCCGCCTAGAGGACGGGAACTCCTCCCAACATGGTTACCTCTATTTCACGGCCTACCATTCAGCTCATCATGCCCCTTACGACACGCCAATCTGCACCGCTGTGCTAACTTGGTCTGCTCAAGCTTCACCCTGTGAGTACCTCGCTCGCCTGCCGAACCAAGCCCACAGCCTTGTGCCTCGCGCTCGCGTGCCCAACTGAGTCGCACGCAGCTTGCCTTCGTGTGCGTCCCGAATTACTAGCACACGTTCATCTATAGCCCACATGCTCTCGTGCTCAACTGAGTCCCACACAGCGCCTTAGTGTTCTCACGCGAGATTGCCCAGCCGTATGCACCGCGACGCGTAATCCGGAGCCATACATCAACCTCCCTAGGGTTCCACACGGCATCGCTGCGTCGACGTCCTAGGCCCACCCTTTCAGGCCTAGGAGACACTTGCGCCCCCTCTGGCAACGCAAGGCCCCGTGTGCGGGGGAATAGCTCTCTAGCTCCCTTCCCCTATATAAGGGTAAAATAATCATTCAGCTAGAATGGCAGGAGAACCTCAAACCTATTGGTTTGACATACCGCAACGCCTCATGCATTGCTAGCCCACCTTGGCTATGTCGCGTCCGTGTCGCGACCGTGACGCTCCGCGTCGTACCCTCATGCGACCGTGTTGCGTCCTCGCAGCGCGACCACGCCGTCGGGCCCACTTGGCCCCATGTCGCGTGCCCTCGTGGCATCACATGTCGTGCCACATGCACCATGCTGCAAGCTCAAATCTTGGCCCCGTCACAAAGGGCATCTAAATTAAAGGTTTTTGTCAGGTCTAACTAGTTAACTAGTTGAACTCTGGGCTTCAACTATTTTTTATTCCTATTGGCTGTTTTAGAATCTTGACGTTTAACATTTGTAAGTTGGCATCCGCTAAATCCCTTACATCCAATGGGTTTTACATAGTTGAAGCCCAATTACACTTCAAGTGGTTGGTTCTATCCAAAACTAGGGGTGGCAATGGGCTGGGCTTGGGGCGCGTAATGTGGATTAACCCAAGCCCGACCCAATAGACTTGAATTCTTCCAAGCCCAAGCCTGGTCTAGCAGTTTATTTATAAATTATTAATTGATATAAACCAATTAGCTTCACATTCATCTCGTTCGGGAGTCCGAAAACACTTAGAATCTGAGTTTAAACTTAGAAACAACTCAGAATATGAGATTTTCCGACTGAATCTACCATTTGAGAGTTTTTTTTGGAAAGTGAGATTCCGAGTCGTTTCCGAGTAAAAACGACAGCTAGTCGTCCGAGCTATATGGTCGGAATAGCTCAAAATCTGAGCTTAGATTCTAGCGACGGAGTACACTTCTCAAAATCTGAGCTTAGATCTCAACTCATGTGCTTAAAAACCAAAAAAAAAAAAAAAAAAAAAAAAAAAGCAGAAAAACCAAAACCATTGGAGAAGATGACGGTGAGTTTTTCTAAACTCACCGTCGCCGGTACGTGTTCTTTGCTCAGCAAATCGGTACCGGACGATTCCCGACATCGGGGCCTTCGGCCGGTCTGTTGGACCGTCACTTTGGGGATGCTTACTCTGTTAAGATCGAATCTCACCGACGGCAAGGCGCCTATCCTATACACAAGAAAAGCACACTTCGACATTGCTACTGCTGTTCCTTCAAATTTGATATTGGATTTGGTATATATATATATAGCTGATGTGTTTTACACTAGCAAATATAAAAGGTAACCGACTTGTATATATATATATATATATATATATAGATTCTTCAAAAAATATATATGTATTATATATTAAACAAACACCTGTACAGCTTCTTAAAGGCAACCGACTTTGAGTTCACCCACACCATGCTGAAACACCGACTTCATTGAATCAGATGGTGGAGATTGTTTATCATCCCAATATTTTACGCAATCGATCTTTAGATCATGGGTGTACCATCAGACGGTTGGTTTTTTATTTTATGTGGTACACACTCATAAAAGTGGCCTTAAAATCAATTTTAAGTGTGCACGTGATGTTAAGGTCACTTTTCTGAGATGTATGCCGCGTGAAATAAAACACTAGCCGTCTGATGAAACACTGATAATCTCAAGATCCATCATGTGAAAGATTGGGAGGATAAATGATTTCCATCATTTGATTCAATTTAGTCAATGTGTCTCAGCGTGGGTGAATTCAAAGATTCAGTGGATGGATTTAAAGGAACTCTATATATTATATATAATATATATATATTTATATATAAGCAACCGGCTTACTTTTTTTGTTTCAATATTCCTCAAGATAGATCTTAAGATCATGGATTTCCAATCAGACGGCCAAATGTTGATTTCACATAGCACACATCTCCAAAAAGATTTGGTAAACTCTTGTTTCCATAATCTAGGTCACTTTTTAGGGATGTGTTATGTTAAATCAACATCTAACGGTTTGATAGGAGCTCTATGATCTTAAGATCTATTGTGAGGAAGATTGGATCAAAAAATAATCTCCATCGTCTGATTTAGATCGGTCAATGGTTCTTGTACAAAAAAATTTGTGTGGTACATTACTCCAAAAACGGGTGCAAATAGCTGCTTTATCAGCTATAAGGAGAATAAAAACATTTTGACACCGAAATTCTTATAGCATAACCACTAAATCAGATTCAAAAAAAATAATGACCATTAAAAGTAATGGCCATTAAATCATATTCGAAAAAAGACTCCGTCAAATTTGTTCACCCCCATCTCGATTAGTTGTCCGTAAATTTTGAGAGAAATCCAAGTACGACATATAAATCGATAATTAGATCATGTTTCTACGGTCATACCATAATCACTGATTGAATTGATTCTGAGGATTTTCTAAGGCCATGTTCGAATAGCCCGTTTCCGCTCGGAATCTGACTTCAGTTCAGAAAGTAGCCATTCCCGAGCTTTTCGGAGGGTTTCCTATGTTCTGCTATCGTAATGGGTCTCACGCAGATTCGGACCAAAGCTGAGTTTTGATGCACTTTCGATTCCGAGTTATTTGCTCGGGAATGATCGGAAACTGAGCTCCTCTCTCTATAGTAGCTCCTCTATCTGTCTCTAGATTTTATGAATTTTTGCTCGTCTGGTTCACCGGTTGGAGGAAGAAGAATAAACTAACTTTTGCTCCTCTGGTTCACTGGTTGGAGGAAGAAGAAAAACCAATAAGAAGTGCTCTCTCTCTCTCTCGATTTTTCCTCCTCTCTGGGTCAACGGTCCTTCCGGTTGGAGGAAGAAGACAATTTCAATTTTAGAAATTACCTTCTTCATTAATTTGGGTAAATGGAGTAAGCACCAAACTAGAGTAAAAAAATAAAAATGTGCCTTAAATAATGGTTGTGAGTGGTGCCTGGGTGTGCAATAACCTCATGGTGCACAGTGAGGTCTCCTTTGCTCTTAATTTTAAGGTCAAATTTTCTTTCACAGAATGGATCGTGAGAACATGATCGTACCATCAGACGATTGGTTTTTTATTTCATGTGTACACGCCCAAAATACAGACGTTAAAATCGATTTTGAACATGCACATGATGTTAAGGTCATTTTTCTGAGATGTGTGCCACGAGAAATTAAACACTAATCGTCTGATGGTAGGCCTATGATCTCAAGATCCATCTTGTTCAAGATTGGGAGGATAAACGATCTCCATCATCTGATTCTACCAAGTCAATGTGTTTAAGTGTGGGTGAATTCAATGATTTGGTAGGTGGATTTAAAGGTACTCTTAAGTTTTACTTTTAATGACACGTACAACTCTTGTTGGGCACCTACGCCCATAATTAATGATCGCTTTAAATCAGAAGATGGAGATCGTCTTCGCTCCAATCTTCCACACAAGGGATCTCCAATCAATGAACATACCATCAGATGGTCAATTTTTTATTCCAAATGCCACAGATCCCGAAAACGTGGTCCTAAAGTCACTTTTGCGCATGATGTGTATCATGCGATCTTAGGACCACTTTTTGGGATATGTGACATGTGGAATCGAAAATTGACGTATGATAGTACGTTAATGGCATCAAGATTTCTTATGTGCAAAATTAGGGCGAAACACGATCTCCATCCTCTGATTTAAAGCAATCAATGATGTTGGGTTCTATTAAAGGTACCCATTTTTTAATGAGTACAATCCATGCATCGAATCTTTGTGAGCACTCACGCTGAAATACATTGACTGCATTTAATTAGATGATGCAGATCGTTTATCGTCCCAATCTTTTTCAAGATGGATCTTGATATCATAAGCATGCCACCCAATCGTCCGTGCTTGACATCGCAAGGCACATATCTCAGAAAGGGTGAAAAATACGAACTGACACTCATTACACTCAAACTTGATTTTAAGGTCAATTTTTTAGGATGTGTGCTGCGTGAAATAAAAAAATAAACCGTTTGATCGTATGCTCATGATATAAAAATCCATTGAGAAAAAACATTTGATGAAAAATGATCTTGATCATCAGATTCAAAGCATGTATTTAATAGGTTCATAGTAGGTGAACTTAAATTTCATGGGTGAATTTAAAGAAGGGTTGTTAATGGGTCGGACCATGGCCCAACCCTGGGTCGGATCATGGCCCAACCCTAGTCCGGGCCGCCAAGGGGTCAGCCTAATCCCAGCCATAGGGCAGGCAAACTCAACCCAAGCTCGACATAAGGCAGGCCGAGCTAGGTGATCGAGTAGTATAATTGTAGGAATTTTTTTTACACAATTGCACCGATGGAAGTGTTTAACTTCTCATGGATCGTGCATCAGTTAAAAATGACATTCAAATATTTACGACACGGTATCGGATGCTCTACCGTCATTCCTATGGTCATACAATGTCCCTAAAGTAGACAAATTCTGTGTTTTTCTGGATTAATTAAAAGAACACAGGAAATCCTTCGATTATGTAAAATGCCAGGAATCAGAGCTCTTCTGATGCCTAAAAGAACACACCTGAGGAAAGCCAGGAATCTGAGTTTGCAAGGAATCTGTAGGAAACAGAGTTGTCAGGAATCTGAGCTTTTCTGAGATAACTAGGAAAATATCCGAACATGGCCTAAGAGAAACTAAAAAATGAAAATATTTTGAGTTTTATAAGAATCTATCAGGAATCTGAGTAACTTAAGAACGCATGTAGGAAAAATTAGGAATTTGAGTCTGCTAAGAATCTATTAGGAATCTGAGTGTCCAAAAATCTGAGCTTTTCTGAGAAAAATCGAAAAACACTTGAACGAGGCCTAAAACTAGAGAAAATTTTACATTACAAATATCTCATAATAAGTTAATATATAATTTCAAGAAAGTTTAGAGTTTAAAAATAGAAAATATATAACTTTTTAAGTTTTTTTAAAATGTACTACTAGTGAAACTCAATATATATATTTTGTTTCTTGGAACCCAACTTGACTAAGAGCTTCCGTGCAAGGCTTATTTAAATTTTGGGCTTAAAGTGCTAGCCTAAGCCCAGCTTGCAAGCTTTATGTCAAGCCCAAACCCTCCGTAAACTGAGCCGGGTTACCCTTAACCAAAACCCAGTCCATTGCCACCCGTAACTAAAACCCTCTACTAGAATATAGCCGCTCACCAGAATAAGTTGAGCGAGTGATTTCAGTTTCTGGAATAATAATAAAACGGTTTCCCTTTTCCACGAAACGTCGCAACTTCTCTGTTCATATGCCGCGTGAAAACGTACGTCGCGGTCTAATTAAAGGTCTAATTGAAGGAGAAGTCGACCACATAAGAAAAAGGTACTTTTATTTACAACCCGAGAGTTTTACTTTTCAACTCAGATTTAATATGCTAAATCCGTTTATCTCTTTGAAATAAAAGATGAGGATAGTTTTTGTCCCAATCTTTCGCCCAATAGATTTTGAGATTATGGGGCTTCTAGGTGTCACACATCTCCAAAAATAATCCTACATGCACATTTGATTTGCACCTATAATTAGAATCACCTTTCATGATCATTAGAATCAAAATCTAATTATCAAATGGTAGGCGAATGATCTCAAGATCCATGGTGTGGAAGATAGAAAAATACATCTCTATCATCCAATTAAAAGCAATCAAAGATTTTAGCAATCAAAACTTAGAGATGGGGAGAAGATAGAATCTTGGGTTGTAAATAAAAAGTACCCAAAGGAAAATTATATAGATTTATAAAACCCCTGCATAACCACCTGTAACGTGCACAATATACAAAGCCCCACTTTTCAGATAATCTGAGATGCAGTTTGGGTGTTGTGTTGGCTCAAAATTTGGGCCTTTGGGGTGAAGATGTGGGGACGAAGCGTGTAGGCTCACACGTTTTTCGTGGGCCAAGTAGCCAACTCATTTTCAACGCGCCTCTGCTTTGCTTGCATGATTGCATGGAACAGCTTACCAGACTAATAGTGACCTGTCGAGGTACGAAAAATCAACGTCGTCTCAGCGTATGGTGGGCATAGTTTAATTAGCCTTGTTTACTGCCACACCACGTCACCCCTTAGCCTTACCCCACCTCACTTAACTAAAGCAAAAGTCAGTTGATTGCTTTGAATTGTACAATCGAGATTATTTTAGTTACACAATAGATCACGACATTATGTTCGTATCATCATAAGATTAGATGTTGATTTCACTTTTTGAGATATGTATTACATGAGATGAATATCTGACCGTTTAATGATAGACTCATAATCTCAAGATCTATTATATAGATCTGTCATCTAATTCAAAGTTGTCGAAAGTTCTTATGTTACGTAAGTGAGGTGGCCATTAGAAAAGACGGCCTGATATATAGTAAGACCAGCCTTTAATTAAGGATAATAGCTCTATTTGCACCTACCTTGCATTGGAAATACGGTGTGCACCCCTAAAGGTGCAAGGTCGGTGCCCTTAAAGTTTGTGGGTGCAAATAGAGCTATTCTTTAATTAAAGGATCTCACTCTACTTAATGATATTTAAACACCAAAATAGCGTTTAAATGATTTTACATCATCAATAGTTTAAGATGTGAGACCAAAGAGGTATTAGCTCAGTTGGTAACCTCCCTCCATTGTGAGAGAAGTCGTGGGTTCGATACTCGTCATCCACGTTGTTTCCCACCCTTGTCTTTATAAAGTGTAGGTTGGATTCTGTTAGTTAACCCTTATCACTGTAGTTGGTGCTCCCTCACGCTACTCCCCAACTGTCATATGTATTTGTGTGCCTGCTCCTCGATTCTCGAGACTGTCTAGGCCTAAATGGCCGTATAAAAATAAATAAATAAATAAAATGTGAGTGATCTGCCTTGTCAAAGTGATAAATTATAGATTGAAATGCAAAAGGCCCAAAAATAGAGTTTTAGAGATATTTAAACTATTTAATCTATTGAGTATAATAACAATCATTGATTTTAGTTTTAATGATTAATATTAAAATTCATCAATAAGAGAGTTCACATCTATTTATAGACACGTTTCTTTGGAATCTATTTATTGGCATGTTGCTTTGGAATGAGATATTCCAATACTAGATTAACACGTGAACGATTTCGATTCATCACAAAAGTGGCTTAATAAAAAGTCACACTTCAATTATGTAAGTTAGGAAGTATACTTTTAAGTGGGAAGAAAATTTAAACACCATTTTGGTGTTTAATGTCAGTCATAGCCATTATCCCTTAATTAAATAAGGGCTTTTAGTTATCATATAGGAATTGTTTATGATGAGATGCCACTGCACCTTGAGGTAATCACATACCATAAAGAATGTGGAAATCCATGCACCATCTCGTGTGTCTGCAATGAAGTGGCCTGAGTGCGGATGATCAGATACCTAGGCAACTTCTTGGGATGCTTGCCACATGAAGACACAGTTGTCTAATATGAAGTCGATGATGTAAGGGCCTTTGGTGCAAAAAATTAAAATGAAAAAAGCATCTCTATCATATGATTTCACAAGCCAAAAGCCATAAAAATTAATTAAATCTATATGTTGTCATTAACTTTTGTTCTATGACTGCATGGAATCCGGTCATAGAGATCATGTCTCAATTCGTGCCATTTTTTTAACCAAAAGTCTATACATCAGAACCTTCAAATCAGGCGAAAATAGTGTTTTCATGTGGCATATTTCCCAAAATATGGCTCAGATAATTATATAATATCTTTTAAGACTGCGTATGACATAGCTCTCTGCTAACTTCTGCTATAACAGAGTTCACCTATTTTAACAGGTTCTCATTCTCTTTGCTAATATTTTGCTACATACTTTAACAAGTACCCCTTCTCCTTGATAACTCCTTGCATAGTAAGATTTTATGTAAGATTTACTTGTTCAGCATTTCTACCCTTTCTCTACTCACTCCTTGTCAGAGCAAATTTTATTTGCTTTGGTATAGAGTTAGAGCATCTCCAGCAAGGAGAGCTAAATTTGAGTAGCTAAACACCAATTTAGCTAATGCTACAGTAAAAATTACTCCAGCGGACTGTCACGGGTCGCACTTCTGCAACCTCAGTTCCGTGTGGCACTTAACGCCCGCTGTGCTAAGTTAGCCTACTTCTGATACCAAGTCATGCGGCCCTTGACGACTACTAACTTAGCCATGTGCCATACCAACATGCAACGAAGCCAACCCATCTACACATCAGCTCTGATACCACCTGCATAGAGGACGGGAACTCTCCCAACGTGGTTACCTCTGTTTCGTGGCCTACCATCAAGCTTATTGTGTCCCTTACGATACGCTCATTTACACCACTGTGCTAAACTTGGCCTGCTCAAGCTTCACCCTGCGCACTGCACTAGTACCTCACTTCGCAACAGTCGTGGCGTATAGCTTCCCATGCAATTATGTCTTGCTCACATATCGAACCAAGCCCACAGCCTTGTGCTCGCGTGCTCAACTAAGTCCCACGCAGTCAGTCTCCAGCTCCTCTCCCACATATAAAGGTAAAACAGTCATTTAGCCAGAATGGCAGGAGAACCTCAAACCTATTGGTTTAATATACCGCAACGCCTCCGCATCGCTAGCCTATCTTGACCATGTGTCGCGCTCCTCGCCATGATCGCGACCACGTCGCCAGGCCCTCTTGGTCCCATGTCGCGTACCCTCTTGGCACCACATGTCGTGTCCCAAGCACCGTGCTGCAAGCTCGAGTATTGGCCCCGTCACAGGATACTCTATTTTAGCTACTCTATTCTTTAAAATATTATTTTTCATTCTTAATTGTTTTATTATATTTTACTACAAACACTTAACTTTTAAAAATTCAAATTCTCTAACGGCTATACTTTTACAACGTTCATATTATCGAACGCAAGGTGCCAAATCGATATCAGTCTCGAGTATCGGTATGCCGGGGGCAGATACGTATCAGTCAATTATTTAAAAAAAAAAAAAAAAACTACCGATACATGTCGGGTTCTAATTTTTCTGAAACTGAATCGAAACCCATTTGGTTTGATTCTATTTTTTTTTTTCTGAAATTGAAACCGATTTGGTTCGATTCGGTTCAAGCCACCTAAACCGAACCAAATTGAGGTTCGGTTCGGTTTTTGTCAGGTTTCAATTCGGTTTAATTTTTTTTTCTGAAACCGAAACCAATTTGGTTTGGTTTGGTTTGGTGTAGGTAAAATTCCTACTTTTTATATTTTTTTAGGGTATTTTTTCAGGTTTTTTTTGTTTTCAAGCCACCCAAACTGAACCGAATTGGGGTTTGGTTCGATTTGTGTCGGGTTTCTGTGTGGTTCGGTCCGGTTTGGGACCCTCGAGTTTTGGTGCGGTTTGGTCTGGTTCGGGACCCTCGGGTTTCAATTTATTTTTATTTTATTATTTTACTACTAGACTAGTTGAGAGAGAGAGAAAGAGAAAGAGGAGAGAGAGTGTGTTATCCTTAATAAAAAAATAAAAAAATAATAAGACTATTTTAATAAATAGCTACTGCTATAGTAATAGCTAAATTTAACTATTATTGTAGCAATAGCTATATATAGCATGTGGGATGGCGCTCCAGTTGGAGTTCAATTTTTACACTTTGAAACGCTATATTAAGTATGGCATGTGGGATAGCTCTCCTGATAGGGATGCTCTTAGTACAGAACAGGGATCAGGTTGCAGCTAGAGCAAGTAAATTCTCCTTTGTAGTGAGTTGGAAAAGAGAATGAGGACCAACTAAAGCAGGTAGACTCTATTGTGGCAGGAGCTAACAAAGAGCTATGTCAGACAAAGCCTAAAAAAATTACCACATAGGTGATAACTAATAAGTACATTGGTTTTTTGCGTTGACAAGTACAGTGTTTTTTTACTTGAGCTTTTTATTAAGAGTACCTTTAAATCCACCTACCGAATCTTTAAGTTTACCCACGCTGAATTACATTGATAGCATTGAATCAGATGATCGAGATCGTTTATCCTCCAAAACTTTCACATCGATCTTGAGATCATGGGCGTACCATCAAACGGTCAATGTTTTATCTCATGTGGCACAGATCTCGAAAGAGTTACGTTAACATCACATGCAAGGTCAAAATTGATTTTGATGTCATTATTTAGGTGTGTACTACATGAAATTAAAAAGTGACCGTCTGATAGTATGCCCATTATTTCAAGATCTACCGTGTTGAAGACTGGGATGATAAACAATCTCGATCATATGATTCAACACAATCAATATTAGTCAACATGAGTGAACTCAAAAATACGGTGGATGGACTTAAAGGTACTCTTTTATTAATTCATGCGGCACCCTTTCCTCCAAAGTTTTTATTCAAAAAAAAAAAGAAAGGATTTTTCAGTTTCTTTCTCAAGAACGCTAACATGGGTCAAGTAGGGTCTTTAGCATTAGATGAGTTAGAAATTATCTTAAAAAAAATATAAAAAATAACGATGAGGTTATAGGGGCCTCACCCTTTCATTAAAAAAGAAAAATCAAGACGTACAAACCACACCCAAAAAGTAACTCTCCGCTGACCAATGGAGCGAGAAGCTCCACTAGGTTGAGGAAGGAGCTACAACTACAAGGAAAAATGAGAAAAAATTGAACAAACGACGAAAAATACCAACCCAGCTGAAGAAGAAAACTAAAACGGAGGGGCCTACCCAATGGATCTAAGTTCAATATGCAATCATGAATCCTATAAGGCCGGAGCAGCTTCAAGCTAAGAGCCTGCTGAAGCGCCTTAATGCGAATCCATTTAATAAGAACTCGAACATCCACCTCCACAACTTCGAAAATCTTTTGGTTCCTCTCCTTCCACACTAACCATATGAGTTAGAAAATATCATTTTATCCTTTTCCTTCAAAAATTATGAAATGATCATCTTCTACCACCTCTTGTAATCCTATTTTTAAAACTGTCGTCTTCCACCTATACCATTATCTTCAACCTTTGCAACTTCAACTTATCATTGTCTTCAGCCTTTGCGTCTTCATCCTGCCATCATCTTCAATCTCTGATTGTCTCCAACCTCATGTAAGCTTTAAACTTGCTTGTAAAACAAATAGAGCTTGAGATATGGGTAGAAGATCCTAAATAATTAATGGACTCTGATTCTAAATGAGATTAATCTCTGCAATCTGGTGTACTCACGGTTTGAAATCTTATCTGAGATGAGACGTCTGTTAGAAAAATTACGACCAGAAATCCAAAAATGATGAAATAGGCAAGAGAATTGGACTCAAGGCACGGAATCGTTTTCTTTAAAACGCTATTCGCTCCCTACTGGAATAAATCTTCGAGCTTGCAAAAGGGATCCAGCGAGACGTTTCCAGGATACAACGAGTCCAATCTCTTGAATGCGATCCGTTACTTTGCAACAGTAGAGGATCGCCCCAGAAAACTCAATCCGATGGAGTACCACCAAAAGAAGAAAGCAAGAGGAATTCTCAAGTTATATGCAAGGAATCCGATGGATTTCAAAGTATCCAAATCTGTGTCCTAAGGCCTCCTTATATAGAAGTTTCAATATGACTGTTGGACTAACAGTTATATTTTGGATGGTTCAGATCTTTCAAAGATCTTAACCGCTTCATCCAACGGCTGTATGAAAGGTTGCAACTTTTCGAATTCAAATTCGAACTATTGCAAACCTTTATAAGCAGTTATGAAACGGTTGAGTCCAACGGTCAATATTTGACCAATCCGTTTTGCCCAATAGAACCGAATTGACCCACTGATTAGTGGCCTATTAAGCCCAACCCGACCCATGAATAATATGACCGTTGGATCTGCCTGGTCAAAAAATCAAACCAAAGTGCGTGCCTAAAGTGCCAATGCGCCTAAATGCCAATCGCCATCACGCGCGCGCGCGAACGTGGCGGCTCGCTGCTAGACACACTCTTCTCTTCTTATTGTCAAACAATAATAGAAGGTGAAAGGTTCTATATATAGCCTAGACACTTTTTATTTTTACCAATGTGAGACTATTAATTTGCATATAAAACTTGAGAATATCTATTACCTAAAATCCAACCCAAAACTAAAAAATCAAAATAAAGTTTTATTTTCTTTAAATTATTAAAATATTTATTATATTAATAATAAATATAACAACGTCTAGATCGACAAGTCTCATGTCTCAAAGGTCAGCAAAATGTGAGTTTTGCTCCGAATTGTAACATAGAAAATAGTTATACTATATTTTAAGTTATATAGGATGTTAGGCTAGTACACCATTGGAAGCGTACTAATCATTATTTTTGTACACATGACACTATTTTATTGTACTGTATCCTGTCTATTTGATGATTTCGTGAATGACTATCATGGCTTGTCCAAATCTGTGCGCTCTAATATATGCTATTATTTTATTTTTAATAGTTATTATTGAAGATCATTGATCCAACGACACAATTGATTTGTAGGTGTGATTCTTTAAATAAGATACGTTCCAATCATGCACAACAACTTAGACTGTTTAGATTGATCACAAATATTTGCCACGTAGCATAACAATGAAATATTTTGTAATGGTATAAGATCAAACACATATTTTGATTGTGTAAGATCATTAAAAAGGCTATTTTCATTTCACGCCGTATCGCCTAGACGTTGTTGGATATATTATCTAAGACTGTGATGTAAGTAAGTGAGATGATTTGTGTAAGCGTTTAGTGTTTTAGTATTTAGGAATTAACCCCACATCGTCTAAGATAGGTTTTGTTTTTTTGTGGTATTCTATATAAAGAGCTCTGTTGAATATTTTGTCGCTATCACGATCAAATCTAGAAGTGCTCCAATATACCAAGTAAATTCAGTGGTTCGGATAGACAGACATCCTTGAATGGACTCACAGACATCCGTGGTCACGGACATCCGTGAGTGATTCACGGACGTCCATATTCCGACGGTTCCGACGATTATGGGAAGTTAGAGTCTCAAGGACATCCTTGATTAAGGACATCCTTTGTCAAGGACATCCTTGCCCCTATAATATAAATAGGATATGTATGATTCAGGATGTAAGGAATTTTGAGAAAAGTGCTTCAATTTTAAAAACTCTCTCGAGAATTCTCCATATCTCTTCTCTTTGAGATATTCTTGTGTTTGTTCGGAATTGATGTAAATCTCAAAGAATCTTTTACCTTGGCGTTTCAAAAATGTATTGGCTCGTGTAAATCGAGTGGGCTCGTGTGAATCGAGTGAACCATCGTGAGAGACGACAGTTGAAGGCGATAGCATTACATTATGAATGAGATGATTGTGAGAGGCAATCATTGTTGGTGAGATGAGTGAAAAAGAATTTTATTCATTAGCACTGTAAGAATGTATTGTTCATAGTGGATTGTTTACCTTGGATCTGAGATAGATCCCGTGATTTTTACCTGTAAAAAAAGTTTTTCACGTTAAAATCGTATGTGTTTTTTGTGTGATTGTGTTTGCATTATTTTCTCTTCTTATATCATCGTTTACCCCAAATTTTTAATTGGTATTAGAGCCAGTACTCTTTGTATGATTCTCATGAATCGAGTGTTATGGCCAACTCGGGGTATCATGATCTTTCTAGAAAAGTTGCGTCTACAATCTCTTGCATTCGATGGTCCTACTTGATCTGATTTTACTTGGCAAATAGTTTAGGGGGGAGCATATAGAGTTGTAATTTTTTATTTTCATACTAGATTAATGTATAGGGCTTAGAAGAGAGAAAATATGATGTATTTTTTTATTTCTTTGAGTCCTTGTAATCTAGATTTTATCATGATTGTGACAAAGTGGGAGATTGTTAAATATTTTATCGCAATCACGATCAAATCTAGAAGTGCTCCAATATACCAAGTAAATTCAGTGGTTCGGATGGGCGGACGTCCGTGAATGGATTCACGGACATCTGTGAGTGATTCACGGACGTCCGTGTTCCAACGGTTCCGACGGTTATGGGAAGTTAGAGTCTCAAGGACATCCTTGATTAAGGGCATCCTTGGTCAAGGACATCCTTGCCCCTATAGTATAAATAGAATATATGTGATTCCGAATGTAAGGGATTTTGGGAAAGTGTTGCAATTTTAAAAACTCTCGAGAATTCTCCATATCCCTTCTCTTTGAGATATTCTTGTGTTTGTTCGGAATTGATGTAAATTTCAAAGAATCTTTTGCCTTGGCCTTTCAAGAATGTATTGACTCGTGTAAATTGAGTGGGCTCGTGTGAATCGAGTAGACCATCGTGAGAGACGACGGATGAAGGCGATAGCATTACATTATGAATGAGATGATTGTGAGAGGCATTCATTGTTGGTGAGATGAGTGAAAGAGAATTTTATTCATAGCACTGTAAGAATGTATTGTTCATAGTGAATTGTTTGCCTTGGATTTGAGATAGATCCCGTGATTTTTACCTGTAAAAAGGGTTTTCCACGTTAAAATCGTATGTGTTTTTTGTGTGATTGTGTTTGCATTATTTCCTCTTCTTATATTATCGTTTACCTCGAATCTTTAAAAAATTTTAGGGCTGGTTCGAATAGCTCATTTTCGCTCGGAAACTGAGTTACGCTTAAAAAGTTACCATTTCTGTATTTTCCCGAGGGTTTCTTATGTTCGGCTACGACAGTGGGCCCCACGCAAATTCCGACCAAAGCTGAGTTTTGATTCACTTTCCATTTTCGAGTTATTTGCTCAGGAATAATCGGAAACTAAGCAATGAAATTTGAGGTGAGTGTATAGTGCACTTTACTATATAAACCAAATCGAAGCCGTTCAATGCTGATCTTTAACCTCTGGTAAGCTCCTCTCTCTCTCTTTCTCTCTCTAGATCCCCCTCTCTGTCTGTAGGTCGAGAGGGTCGAGAGGGTGTTCGGCCCTTTAACACAGTGAGCTCAAGGCAATCATTAATGACTCTCGTGGAGCTTCTAAAATAAAGAGAGAGAAAAGCACATTGAAAGAAGGAGAAAATGAGAGATAGAGAGTGTGGTGTCACTTGTGCATATAAATGGAGATAGAGAGTGAAAAAAAAAAAAAGAATAAAAAGTTGCAGGTACATGGGCGGGCTTCCTGTGTAGAGAGAGAAGAGGAGAGAGAGAGGAGTGGGGAACAAGGAGGCTTGGGCCTTCCATTTATAGGGAGGGGACATGGTGCTTGGAGGGGATTGGGTGAGGGGTGATGCAACACCACGTGCCATACAAATTTTGTTCCTTTTTAATTTTTTTTAAGAGGAAAAGATTGGGTGTTGGGAGGGCCATTTTTGGGTAACAAAATAAGTGAGTCAGGGCATGTTTTGTGTTGAACGAGTTGGGTTTTCAAGCCCATACCCTACTCAACTTCTATTCGGACCAGATCAGGCTGACCCATGCATATCTAAACCTTATGAACCTTAGACTATAACAAACCCATGACGGGTCGAGTCGGGCTTAAGCCTAACCTTTGAGACCCTATCGCTCACTATGCTTTCACCATTGTGTATGCCTTGTATTAGTTTATCCATATGTTACCGAAATTTATGTTTCACGTTTTTCGTAAAGTGTAACGTGGGGTGTATAGACACTATTGGCATTTGGGTACTATAGCTGTACAAATCAATTTTTTCCAATTGTACCAACGGAAGTGCTCAATCGCCCATATATTGTGTATCGGTCAAAAATGACCTTCAAATATATATGGTACGATATCAGATGCACTACGATCATTCCGACGGTCATACGATGTCCCTAAAGTAGACCGATTATGTGTTTTTCTGGATTAATTAAAAGAACATAGGAAATCCTTTATTTTTGTGAAATGTCAAGAATCAGAGCTTTTCTGAGACCTAAAAGAACACACTTGGGAAAAGCCAGGAATCTGAGTTTGTAAGGAATCTGCAGAAAACAGAGTTACCAGGAATCTGAGCTTTTCTAGAATAACTGGGGAAATATCCGAACATGGCCTTAGTCCAAGCGCAGGAAACCCTGCATCATAAAAAATAAAAATAAAAGCTTACATATGTGTGACCTATTTCGAAATTCACACTTTCTAGATATTTAGGTGAGGACAATGGTCAGGTCCAATTGGTTGAACTTAGATTTCAGGTTCAACCAGATATACAACCATCGGATAGAAGAGAATTGACTTTCATGGTTTCCAATTTTATAGGATAACATGACAAGATTCCCTCACATCCAAGAGCTGCAAATCTGGGTCAACATGAAATCAGGTTCAACCGGTTGGACATGATCATTTTCCCTTAGGAGATACGCCAAAATTTCTATTCATAAATTAAAAACCATCAACTATGCACCAATGCACGACAGTGGTGTATAACTGTAAGGCTGCGTTTGGGTTAACTCTTTTGAGGCCAAGAGCAGCTCTTTTACTTTTTGGCTCCGGCAGAGAACTACTTTTACATTTGGTAACACAACTCCTTGCCTCATGTGCTTTGACGGGGAGCTATTTTAAGTGATAAAACTGCTCTATGCCTGCTTCATCTCAGAGCAGATTTTATCTACTCTGACAGAGAGCAGGCAAAGAACAACTTCTACTCTTGTAAGAGTTAACCCAAACATAGGCTAATTTCTTTTTAGAGTTATTATAAGGGCAATTTACTTAAAAAGGCCCCGTGCCATTTTTTATAACCCAATAGTCGAGTGCTGGATTTATAACCCACCAGTGCCCCGGTACACGTGAAACGAGGGATTGCGAGTATAAGACGGGTAGGGGTACTTAAAAGTTGGGTTTAAGTTTACGTTTTTACCCTTCTTACATCTCTCACCTTAAAAACTATGGAAATTACCTTTATGCCATAAACTAGGTCAATCAACCCAAACTCTCTCAGCAAGCCGTTAATGGCTTTCGGAGAAGAAGACCCCACAGTGATTTAGAGTTAGAAACGCATTTCCTCTAGATGAGTTTCTTTCTTAGGCAAATCGCGATTTGGAAAAGATGAACCAGAGGGCAGTTAACAGATTACCATCAAATCGCAGTTTCGAACCAACGACACATTGGAGAAGATGAACCAAAGGGCGATTTTCTAAACCCTAAATCAAAGAGATCGCCATCTGGAACCGGAGGCAGCGGTGGTTTGGAGAAGATGAACCAGCGGTGGTTTGAGCGTCAGCGGCAGTTTGGAGAAGATGAACCATCGTGTATGCTAAATGGCAGGATATAACCAATTTAAACCCGTATTGGGGCGGTATACCATAATAAAAAATAAATTGACCAATTTTGTGATAAATTAGTTTGGGGGCGTGATTTGATACATTTCTCTTATTATAAGGTGTCAGTTTCATGTACCAAAGTTTGTAGACGGTTCAACGTTCCTTCACCAATCTTGACATCTGAAAGGGTATTTTAAAGCACCAATACAGTAGAAGATCAGAAGCATGAGTGTTTGATTTGCAACCATATAAGCTTGGGTCACGAGGTTTGACTATTTAGGTGGAAGGAGATTTCCAACGCACCATCTTTGGTGTATAAATTGTGCATCAAATCGAAACTTTTTGTTAAGTTTACAAAAAGACGATCCCTCTTTAAATGGAGGGTATTTGTATTAGTTGCACGATGCTTGCACCAAGGTTAGTGGACAACTTAACCTCCATCCACTAATTAGGGCCGGCCTTGGGCCAAGGCCCAAGAGGCGGCGCCTCAGGCCCCCAAATTTTTGGGGGCCCCATATTTTGAATGTCTTTAACCATGTAGTTGCTTATATAATTTTTAATATATAAAATTGTTGAATCAACTTAATTGTTTAGTTGGTTAAGTGATTAGTGTTGTTATCCTTTTTTATCAATAGGTTGTGGGTTTGACTTTTCTTAGTCTTATATTTGTATATTTTTTTTGTAATGGGTCATAGATCGGGTCTTGGTTGGGTCGGTCCAGATCATTGGCGGGGTCACTGGGTCAAGCCAGTCATATGTATTAACCTAGTAGATTCTATAGCCCAATTTTGATCGGATCAGATTTGTTTGACCAAATCCTTTATATATAGGGTACCTTTAAATGCTTTAACGCGTTCTTCGGAAGCGCCCACATCCTCGATCCCTTGAAATTTATTGATTCCTTCGAATGAGATGATGGAGATTAATTTTCATACCTATCTTTTATTAAATAGATCTACAGATCATGCATGGCCCACCTATCAGCCGATCAATTTTTTGTTTCATGTATCACAAATCCCCCAAAAAATGTCTTTGAATCATATGGCACACATCACGCTCAAATGTGATTTTATGACAATTTTTTGCAATCTATGACACGTTGAATCACAAACTGATTGTTTGATAGCTGCACCATGATCTTAAGATCTATTGCATGAAAGATGTGGGTGAAAAAGGATTTCCGTCATATGATTCGAATGATTCAATAGCTTTCAAGGGGTATGGGATGTGGGTGTGTTTAGGGGTACCCTTAAATATATATAAGTACCTTTAAATCCACCCACCAAATCTTTGAGTTCACCCATGTTGAAATGCATTGATTCCATTGAATCAGATGATGGAAATCGTTTATCCTCTCAATATTTCACACGATAGATCTTGAGATCATGGGCGCACTATCAGATGGTCAGTGTTTTATTCCACATAGTACACATCTTAGAAAAGTGATCTTAACATCACGTGCACACGCAAAATTGATTTTAAGGCCATTTTTTTGGGTGTGTATCACATGAAATAAAAAATCGATTGTCTGATGGTATACCTATAATCTCAAGATTCATCGGGTGAATGATTGGGACAATAAACAATCTCCATCGTCCGATATAATGTAGTCAATGTATTTCAGCGTGGGTGAACTCAAAGATTCAGTGGGTGGATTTAAAGGTACTCTCCCTCTCTCTTTCTCTCTCTCTCTCTCTCTCTCTCTCTATATATATATATATATATATATATATATATATATATATACATACAAAATTTTCTTATTAAATGACCCTAACTTATGGTATTGGTTGGGTTACTTGATCGTCGGATATGCTCTACTATTTAACTTTTTTCTTTTTGTGTTTCATTTTTTTTTAATATGTACTTTCTTTAATTTGTTAGTTGCATTTTCAAATTATAACCAATTGACGCTTTATAATTTGATTTATCATATTTTAACCTCAAGGGGTTAGGTGAGCTGGTCAGATACCTGCTTTCAAAAGCATGAGACTTGATTTCGAATCCCCTCCCCCTCTTGAGGCCATCATAGGGATTTATATCCTGTGCTGACCCGGCATATGCTGAATTTAGGTTGCGCATATGCCCCTGGGATTAGACGGCTACTTTAAGAGACCTGGATACTCAGATTATCAAATATATATATATATATATATATATATATATATATATATATATATATATATATATATATATATATATATATATATATATATATGGGAATATTTATAATCTAAAAGCAATGAGTATTGTTTTCTTTACATAAAAAAAAATAAAAAAAATTGTAATAATTTTCATTTTTTAAGATTAATATAAAAAAAGGGCCCCATTTTAAGAACTTGCATTGGGCTCCCGAAATCTCAGGGCCAGCCCTGCCACTAATATTATGACGTAAAATAATATTACTCAGCATAGAAATAGTAAAAGATCAAACATCAAATTCATAAATTTTAATTAATCTTTTAATAAATTTTGACCATTTAAGTGGAAGGAGATTGACACATGCACCAACTTTGGTGTATGAAAGAACACCAAAAACAAACTTGTTGAGTTGCGCAAGGCACGTAATACGTCTGTTTAGATTATTATTGGTTTTAACCCTTACGTCTATAGCATGAAAACAAGTCATACGTTTAAGTCCTATTTTTTAATCCTACTTAGTTCGCTAATTCGCTCTATTCGATTAGGGGTTCATAATTCGCAAAGTCACTATTTTAAAATAATGTGATTCGATGAGATTGGATGAGTTTTAAAATTATTTACTAACGATATTTTAGGTTCAAATTATCTCTTTATTATGCTTTTAAATTTTTATTATAAATAAAATACTCGGGATTAATTTGATCATCCGCTTGTTATGTTGAATTATGCCGAATTTGATTCGTTGTATTCAATTCGCGATCCGTTGGGTGAATTAGCGTATTAAGTAACATAATTAAATCTACTATAAATTTAGGGAGCCATTAGTTGCACTTGGAAAGTTGGCCCTTGCACCAAATTTAAAAGAAAGACTTACAAGTTTGGCGACCTCTACCATGTGAAAACATCATCTAAGTCGTTTGGTTTGAAGGCCATAATTTAATTATGTTAAAAAATAAAAGATTAGCTCGAAAAATAGTTTTCATCATGTGATTAAATATAGTAAAAGGCTATGATTTGATTGGACAATTGACTATCATATATCATATAATAAATATAGTGTTTTGCTCCAATCTTATGCGGTGGAGATCTATAAGTCACATGTCCTTAAAATACCAAGTCTTTCTTTAAATTCCGTCCAAGAGACAACTTTCCTAATACAAGTAAAGGCTTTCTAAATTTATTTAAATTTATTTAATATTTAAATAAATTCAAATAAAGTTAAACAAATAATTGGATTACTGAAATATTACCTTAACCTTGAGATAAAGAACTCACTGTTACCATTTTAGATCACTTAGTTGGCTAAGCATAAGAAGGTCACTCAATAAAAAAAAACAATGTTCCTCAGAGTGGCTTTGATCAAACCATTTGATTAGTGAATTTAATTTATGATGGTCGTTAATATTTGATGTAGGGTTCATATTAATTAAGTGCCTAGATTTGTTGTACAAATTCTCTAAGGCCTCGTTCGAGGGCTAAGAAAGTATCAATTTCTGAGTCTTTTTTTGCAGAAAATGTGATTTCCTGACACTTTTTAAGGCTACGTTTGGGAGTTTTTATTAGGCTGCGTGTTTTCATTGCATTTTTTTGAGAAATGAACGTTTTGTTTGGATTTTGCTCAGGAAAGCTCAGTTTCTGAGCTTGGACTACTATAGTACACGTTAGAAGTCTCACTGAATCCTTTCTTCTCCAGCCAACGCTCCAATTAACTGTTATTTAAATGTACAGTTAATTATCAGTTAAACACAACTTTTAAATGTAGGAGTTAACGATTTAAATGAGGAGTAAATCTGACATTTACTTCATGCGCCAACTAATGACATTTAGAAGTGTCATTGGTAATTCCCCATTGCAGCCACCTTGAAGCCGGTGGGAAAATTTTCAAACAATGCCAGGTGGTAATTCCCCGGGCTCGTTTCTAATATATACATAACGTAATAACAATCGCATTAAAAAACTCACATTTGAAGTTATTTTCTCATAATTTGTCCGACATAAGTCTTCAACACATTGCCGATTAAATGTCTATAAATTTTGACGATCATTCGATCAATATAATCGCTTAGATGAAGCTCATAAATACATGTGGCTATAGTGTTCGAAAAAATACAATGCACTTTATCACATTTTCTTGAGAAAATGTAAAACACAAGAAAATGTTAGAAATAGAAGAATAATGGGTTTATGAGTAACTCAAAAATGTTCCCAAGGAAAGTCGCTTTCCTCGAGAAGCTAGTTTCTGGGCAAAAAGAGAGGTAGTGATTTTCTAAACTTTCCTAAGGAAAGCTCAGAAACTACCTAACAAGCCCTAAAGGAGAATATTTTGGGGCTCCACCAAGTTCATTAGATACTTTGTCGCTTCGACAATTTCGATTGTGTGCCACATTGCACCATATAAATTTGAGGGCCAAGACTCTAGGATACCTTGGTTTGCGCATACGGTCGAAGCCTACTAAAACCTATTGACTACTTGAGATCAAAGGAGATAGTTTGTTTTTCACTTTAATCTTTCACAAAAGGGTTGTTGAGACCATGATTCTTATCATCACACATGCAGTTTTTCATTCCGTGTGAAACGGATCTTAAAACAATGGCCCTAAAGTCATATGGGGCACTTCAAGCTCAAACGAAATTTTAGGGCTATTATTTTGAGATTAGTGTCACACAGAAAAAAAATTGTGTCTGTGATGATACATTCATGATCTCAACATCCCTTGTTTAAAATATTTGGATGAAAAGCGATTTCCATATTCTCATTCAAGCAGTAAATGGGTGTTAGTAAACCATGTATGAAGGCGGGAAAAAAAGGTACCGAAGTCTTTATCTGAAACGTAAGGGAGGTGATCTAATCCCGAAAAATATTGAGAGTTTTGGGAATATTTAACTCATTTTTTTTTCTAGGAAATTTTATTTGTAGCAAATATACGTGTACTCACTTTCCAAATGAAAAGTTATTTATGAATTTCTAGTTTGAACACTTTAGTTTTGTCCAAGTGGAGGTAAAAGTAATGAGTTTGGCACAGGTACCAGACCTGTCGGCCAATTGACTTAGTTTACAAGGACACATGTCATGTGGTTTCCGCATGGGTAGAATGGTTTGAAGACCATGGACCAAAAAAATGTTTTATCACGTGATTGAAATTGTGACATTAAAAGATTTAATTTAAATTTCTTTTAATAACAGTTGGTGTCCCAAGCTTGGAATTGGACTAATCCCTAAGCTCTAAGTGATGATTTGTATAAAATGTTCCCTTCTTTGAATCACATGATAGAAATATGGGCAATGATTAAATTCAATTGATTGAGCATCATGTAATAAAAATTATAGGCAATGATTAAGTCCAATTGATTGAACCTGATTTTGCATAAATCTAGCTTTTCAACATGCAATAAAAATTTCCATTAAAAAAAAAACATGCAATCAAAATAATTTTCTGTTCAACCAGTTGGATCCGCACATTGTCCTAGATATATTATTTTGTTTCCAATTTTCGTTAACCATGTAAAAATCACATGACACCCAAGATGAAGTCAAGTGGCATCGGATCCTAGCCACTTGGCGCTCTGGTTGTGTAACTAATTCCAGCTCTAAAGTCATTTTATTGTTGAAGGCGTACACTCAAAAGTCTTTAAAAAGGACGGCTCGTTGTCACCCCACATGTTTTTATGGGATTGATTACCCATCGCGTCCACGCGACATCTTAAGAATGTGAAGCCCATCGGCGCTTCAGCCACTGATTTCTCTTTATAAAGAAAAATAAATTCCCAGATTTCCAGAACCCGGGAAGCGTCGGTGCCGCCACATTAACCCTATCTTTTCACGAAACACCCTTTGGACACGTAAAAATCTGAGGTTTGCGAGGCACTAAAAATTAGTGGTAGTTCAGATGTACTAATTTTCGTTGGATTCAGTGGCTAATATGTCCTTTCACCGCCCCATTCCATTTTCAGATCAGTAAAACCTTTTTTTCAATAACTAAAGATAAATATAATAAAAAAGCAGGGGTTTAATGACAGGGTACGGGGGTATTTGCAACCGAAGAGTTTTCCACCGTTAACGCTATTGATTACCTTAAATCAGACGATAGTTAAGTGTTAATTTCACATGACACACATCTCTAAAATTGACTCTGATAATGGCTTATCATGAGAAGGGATCTCGGGTCGCCTTGGGGATGTTTTCCATCTGAAATCAACTTTTGACCGTCTAATAGGTGTTCCATGATCTCAAGATCTATTATGTGAAGGATTGGGATGAAAAAAATCTCCATCGTCTGATTCTAGGCAGTCAACGATGGAAATTATAGGTTACACCGTTATAGAGACTGAATTAGTTAGTTTGCTGATTCGCTTGATTCAAATTCAAGTTCACAATATACTATTTTTAAATGAATCCAATTTACTGGAGTACGATAATTCTAAAATTATTTATTAATTACATAAAATCATAAGTTCAAATCATCTCTTTATGCTTTTAAAACTTTAAATGAATCCAATTTATAGGGATTAATTCGATTCATTGAATTCAATTTGTGATTCATTGGGTAAGTTAGGGAATTAAGTACAATAGGTTGCAAATAGAGTACCTTTAAATTCTCTCATTGAATTTTTGAGTTCACCCACGCTGAAACACATTGACTGTGTTGAATCAAACGATGGAGATTGTTTATCCTCCCAATCTTTCACATGTTGGATCTTGAGATCATGGGTTATCATTAGGCGGTCAGTGCTTTATTTCACGTGACACACATCTCAAAAGAGTGACCTTAACATCACATGGAAGTTCAAAATGAATTTAAGGTCACTTTTTTGGGTGTGTACCACGTGAAATACAAAAATGACCGTGTGATGGTATGCCCATGAACTTAAATCCATTGTGTGTAAGATTGGAACGATAAACAATTTCTATCATCTGATTCAATGCAGTCAATGTGTTTAAGCGTGGGTGAACTCAAAGATTTGATGGGTAGATTTAAAGGTATTCTTGCAAATACCACACCTATAATAATAGGGAAATTTACCTTATCGACCTGTCAGATGCATCTTTTATGTCAGAGACCCTATATTTTTACCTTTACCCAAACCGCCCAACTCGAAGCTGAGTCGACCCTAAGGAGAATAAAAAGTCTAAATTACCCTCTTCTCTAACTTTCTTTAACCCACGAATGCATCCCCTCTTCCTCATTTTAATCTGCTAGACTTAGTAAGAAGTTAGAGGTAGTGAAGGTGACGGCGTCTTCTGCCTCAGATCTGCTACTTTGAATAAGAAAACAGAGGTTTGAGAGAAGAAGCTCTTGCATTTTGTCACTGAGAGTTGAAGATCCTGCAGTTTGTCATTCTGATGCGAGGTATGTTCAGATCAAGTGTAAACCCCATCGAAAGTTTCTTAGAAATACAATGGTAAAGTATAAGAAATATAATTCTATTTTTAAAAATTAATTTTACTGGGTAAATATATTGAAATAGTCGATAAAGATTTTATACAAAATCGTTGTCGAGTGATACACAATCGTTATCGATTGTGTAAACAACTGATACATAAACGATTGTGAATCAGTTATTTTGCTAATAATTTATCATTTATCCTTTTTGTCATCCGTCTTATGACCCCTTCCTTCTCATTCTTAAACAGGCGATGTCTTGTGTGAAAATTTTCCTTCTCTGTTACTTTGATGGTCATATTGTAAATGATAATGGTTTGTATGAAGGTGACCGTCAGAGGGTTATTACAATTTCGACGGGTATTTCTTCTGAACGATTCATAAGGTGAATTTCTGCTGTCAGCTTTGCGATGGTAGATGGAACAATTTCCATAAAGTTCTCAATGAAGATAGTGAATACCCCTGTGCTTGCCGACGTTTTGGATTCGGATGATTTGGTCACCCTTTTTTCGTTTTATAAATCCGGATTAGACATTATAAGGGTATTCATCATTAAAGAATCGTCCTCCTTCCGAGTCGAAGCTGAACAAGTACCTCTTTGTGAGACTGATTTTGTGAGTAACCATTCCTTCCAGCCATGTAAGTTTGAGGAGGAAGGACCTACATATGATATCGTTCGGTTAGGCGTTAAAGGCGATTTTGCGGCAAACATATCGACCATGAAAGCAACTATTGATTTAAACAATGCTCCAGTTGAATTATTTGATGACCCACTACAAAATATGCGTGAGTCACAACATTATAGTCAAGAGTTCGACTACACGTCTCTAAGTGTGGGGGATGAAAGCGATTTTCGTCATATTTTTCCCGGTGGATTCACAACTTGACTGACTCACGAATTATATTCTTTTATACCATCGATTGGGATTACCAAAGGATCTCTACCCCATGTCCATACACATAAGCACCCATTCGGTGAAGGGCCTAGTCAACCATGTCAGAACACGTTCAGTGAAGGGCCTAGTCAACCATGTTATGACCCATTCCGTGAAAGGCCTAGTCAACCACATTAGAATCCTTTTCGGTAAAGAAGGATCTAGTCAACCACCTCAAAACACTGCTACTGAAGAGAACGTCGAAGATTATGATGACGAACCGGATGAGTTTATAAAAAAGGATTCGAAAAATTTTGTGAGAGGCATTGATAATCCCTTAGTAGATGGAGCTTACGAAGTGTCAGAGACATAGGACGAGTCTTCCGATCAAGAGGTTGAAATCGAATACCGAAATTGGACGTTTAAAGTTGGAGAGGTCTTCAGAGACAAACAAATATTTCAAAGAGCATTGAAAGAGCACGCGGTGGAGAAAAACTTCCAAATTTAGCTTTTGAAAACTGCTAGTTATCAAGTGATAGTCATATGCTATGAACCTGATTGTTCATGGCGAATACATGTGTCTAAATTGACTGGGCTTGACTCTTTCAAAATTAAGACATTCAATAGTATTCACACATGCGAGGCCGCTAAGATCAGACCGCACGGTCACCGTAATGTATTAATCTACTTCGTAGCCAACTATGTATGAGAGAAACTTATGGAAGGATTCGACTACACACCGGCGTCAATAATGTTTGATATTGTAAAAGCTTATAATATGAAAATCTCATATGCTAAGGTTTGGAGAGAGAAAGAACTTGCCCTTAATGATATTAGAGGCAATTGAGAAGGATAATTTATGGATCTACCGACCTACGTGAAGGAGATAGAGAAGATAGATCCTAATATACAAACATCCTTTCAACTTACGCTTGACAGTAAGTTTCAAAGATTTTTTTGGAGTTTTGGCCTGTACATCGGAAGCTACTACAATACACTTCGTCGCACATTGCTTGTAGATGGCACACACCTACGGGGATATTTTGAAGGGATTCTACTTATCGCCTCTGCGCAAGACGGTAATGGTCATATATTATTGTTAGTATTTACCGTTGTCGAGTTAGAAGAAGAGAATACGTGGATGTGGTTTCTTGAACGGGTAGGTGCGTTAGTGATCGGTGGGTTTATCAACGATTTTGTTTTTATCACGGATAGGTCGAAGGGTTTAACAAAGGCGGTAAAACATATCTTCCCTAACACATATCACAACTACTGCATGCGACATATGACACAAAATTTGATACAAAAGTATCTCAGGAATAATGTGAAGGGTGTACTATGGAGCGCCGCTCCACCGTATGTGTATATTCAGTAGAGAGATCTGATTATTTTATTAACAAAATGAAGAAAGATCCTGACGATCCTCGGACTGTAAAATATATTCTGAAAATAGACCCGAAGCATTGGGCATGCGCATATATGAAAGAAAGACAGTATGATTTCCTAACTATGAATAATGCTGAAAGCTTGAACAACGTACTAAAGATAGCTCAAGAGAGACCAATTATCGACTTAATTAGAACTATTAGAGAAAAAGTCACCGATCATTTTTAAAAGCGCCAACAGATATCTGAGCAATGGACCACCCTCCTTTGCCCGAAAGCAGACGAACACATGAAGAAGGTGCTGCAATGGGCCGATAGAAAGAGAGCTCAACCATATGGGCGCAATCAATTCCAAGTCAATTTTGAAATTTTCATTCATCACGTCAACTTGGAACACAAGATATGTACTTGCCGCCGTTGGCACATTCATGGCCTGCCTTGCTCGCATATCGTGGCGGCCATCAATCAGAGAAGTTACGATTATCATAACTTCTGTGAGAAGTAATTTTTCACTGTTTGCTTTAGATAAATATACGACAAACAATGGCTTCTCACCCACGATAAAAGCCAATGAAAATTTCAAGCTGAACAACTGTTTAAAAATATGAAAGTTAGACCACCCTATAATTATCGAAAGCAAGCCGGCCGTCCGAGGAAGAGAAGGATATGGTTAAAGGGTGAGGTTAGGGCCCTACAGTGTGGCAGGTACAGTGAGTATGGTCACAATTACAGGAGTTGCACCGCAGTGGAACCGATGGGGTGATACAGTACGTACCTCCTTTACAAGTAAATCTCCGTAGCGTTCCATTAAAAGTTTCGTATCTATGATTTTGCTAACTTGCATTTTTAATCTAGGAGTTTTATAAGTTACATTTTTCTATTTATTAACAAATTAGATTTTTTTTATGCACAGGGGTTTGAGATAGATCGCCATCCAGAAATAATACAAGAAGCCTGCTAGATCGTACATACTTCAACACAAATACCCCACAGTCCATTAGTTATAAATTTGGATGTAATATATACGATGAATTTCCATTAAAAATGAAAAGAATATTTTGGTAGAACTTTTAGCATTTTCTTATAACAGACAGTCGATATCAACTGTTATTACGGTCGATATCGACTGTTAATACGATCGATATCAACTGTTAATATGGTCGATATCGACTTTATAAGGAATCATTAACGACTGCTTATACAGTCGTCAACGACTACTTATACAATCAATATCAACTATATTAGTAGTCGATACCGACTGTATAAGCAGTCGTTATCAACTGTTTGTATGGTCGATATTGACTATCAATACGGTCAGCGGATATAGTTATACCTACTTGAGATTACACATTTCTAAAAACAGTCGAATGTTGCAATACTCACATATTTCTGTATGAAAATTAAAATTTTCATTTATAAATTTCCATGAATGTTTGACTTACAACTAAATACAATTATAACATATGAAAAAAACTAGGGTGGTGCATCAGTAGTAGGTTCTACATCGGTATCTTACTCGGCTTCTCCATCGAATTTAGCAAGGGCCTGACCAATTTCTGCCTTAATCTGACTCATATTGCCTTCGGTAAAGTCGAATTTCTTTTCTGTCATGAAATACTCTACATACTTTAACACAATGACCTTACAGTCCCACCCATTACTCTATCGAGGTAAAAATTTGGTTCTGCAATCAAAATTTGACCAAGGATGCTTCTCAGCGCTCAATGTAATAGAGTGTCCGTGTAAATATAAAAGTGCGGGAAGGTAATGGGTTTATTGTGAAAAGTGCAATGTCAGATAAGATAAGCAACTAAGATTAGCAAATAATAAAAAAAATTTAGTAAAACTTTCAGCATTTTCTCAGAATAGACAGTTGATACCGATTATTAATACGGTCGATATAGACTTTATAAGCAGTCGAAATTGACTGTTAGTACGGTCGTTAATGACTGCTGATACGGTCAATATCGATTGTATAAGCAGCCGTTAGCGACTGCTTATACAATCGACTGCTGATACAAGCGACTGCTTATACAATCGACATCGACTGTATCAGCAATCGTTATCAACTGTCTGTACCGTTGATATTGACTGTCAATATGGGTCTGTTTTGAAAAGTACAATATCATATAAGATAAGCAAACAGTAAAAATTTATAGATTCTTATCAGGACCTTCAATTGAACGGGATACTTCTCCTTAGAGGGCCTATCCAAAATAAGGTCAACGATCATTACCGATCGTTTGACAACCTTAACAATCGTAAGCGTCCAATATCATGGGTCATGGCTATAGATTGAGACAAATATCTGAAATGAATAATATAATGTTAGAGGATACAATTTAAAAATTATAAAAACTGTTGACAGCGATCATAATGTACCATGGTACATTGGTGAGCCCAGAGATCCCTCAACCGATTGAAGGAGAAGTTTTGGAGCACCTTTTTGTCTAGGTTCGTCTCTTTCTTAAGGGCAGACCATCGCTCGATTTGCATGTCCAACGCTTCGTCGTTGAGTTTTTCAGATTCAATAAATATTTTTAAATCATTATAGTCCATGGACATATAGGCCAAACCGGTAGGGCTCATAAGGAAGAATTTATCCTTTACCTCAGGATGAACAGTGTCATCAATGACTTCTAAAAGTCTTAGGTAGGCTCTCAATATCTGAAAGAAAAAAAATAAACAAATTTGAGTAATCGACTATACAGAGAATCGTTATCGATTCTATACACAATCGGTATCGACTGTTAAGACGATCATTACTGATTGTTAATACAGTCGTCATCGACTATTAAGGAAATCGTTAGTGATTGTTTAGACAGTCGTTATCAACTGTAAAAGATTACTTACAATATTGTCTAAGTGTCCATAGTCTTTCAAACATTTGAAAGCATGCATCCGGAGTGTATAATCACCCACGGTGCTTACGTAGGTGCTACATATAAAATAACGACCAAAGTTTAAACTTAAAATGACATTAACTACTAACTATCATCAGAAAAATAGACAAATTACGAAAATAAGTGACTTACTCGATATCCTCAATGGGAGCTGTCCATATGATATTCATGTACCTCTGCTCAGCTGTTAGCTCAATCGTAGAAGAGGGCATCATCTCCGCTGCAGGTTTTTTTATCGGCTACTTTCTTCCGATCCTAGGCTTCGAGACAATAGTTTTTTATTTAATCCTAGGCCTCAAGCGAGCGTCGAATGGTTGCTCGGGTTGCTCATCACCAGCTGGACCACCCTTATCGGCATGAGCCTGAGATTGGTTGTCAGCTGTTGCCACTTCCTATTACGTGTCTTACGTGGGAGGAGGTGATCCCATATTTGATGGTCCCTTATCTGTTGGACCTATATGTTCTGATCCCATATCGGCAGTGAGAGGCACATCCGATAACAACTTTGAAACAGCACCATCCTGAACATCGAAAGAAATCAAATGGATAACTAACCAGATATGAAAAATCGATATCGACTTTACACACAATCGGAATCGACTTCAAATCCACTCGTTATCGATTGTGCATACAATCGCAGTCGTTATCGACTCAATAAAATATCAGAATAATTCATAGTAGACTATATTACGACTCATACCTTAGGTGTCACCTCCAAGATCGTTTGAAGGAGTTCAATAATTTTTCCATGCTCCTTTCAGATCACCTTATTGAAGTGACTAATTGTTTGTAACTCTATATCCCTTGAAGTGAGCCGGTCATCAAAGGAGGTAATTTGTGTCCGAAGGAGCTTGTTCTCTTCCACCAACTGCTTATTCTCTTCCACCAACCGCTTCACTAACTCTTCCAAATGATTCACTTTCTGGTTGAGTTTCAAGTTCTCTAATTTCATACCGTCAATCCTCCTCAACAACACTTCATTAGAGGAGGTTGGTGTACTGCCGCTCGTCTTTGTGGTGTCCCTTCTCGGCTGGTCTAATTAGACGGGGACCTCTTCTGACGATGAGTCTTCATCCGACATTATTTCGTACTCATACTCTTTCTCATAAACTTTTTTGATCGGAATGTAATTTCTTTTCTTCTTAGGCTAAATATCAAATTTCACAGCTTTCTTGACCTCTTCAATACTCTCTTTCCTCTTTTTCCCAATCTTCTCCCCAAGAGGCTTTTGACCCCACTGATAATCCCTTACGAGGGGAATCTCAAACTCGAAGGAAACGAGTTTGAGGGGAGCGTAAATCTGTTACAACAAAGGACTGGTTGTAAAATAAAATAGCAATATTATAGAAAGTTGACTATAGAAAACTGAACTATTACTATAATATATCGACTGCTAAAGGAGTCAGTATCAATTTCATTTACAGTCGATAACGATTGTGTAGGAAGTCGATAACGATTTCCTAATAAGTCGATGTTGATTATTTAGTAAGTCGATAACGACTACGTATGCAGTCGATAGCGATTACTTTGGAAGTCGATGACGACTATGTAGGAAGTTGATGATGACTACATAAGAAGTCGATATCGACTGGTTACGAAGTCAAAATCTTCCAATTTACTCTTTAAAGTTCTTACTTTCACAAATTTAAAGTATTTAAATTGACATCATACCTTGCTGTCCAACATCTTCGCAAGCGTATAGCCTTTCGTCCTCATTAGCGGCTTATCCGCCCACTTCAACAATCGTGGGAAAGGGTTCATCATGGGCGTTCTTTGAGGTGAGTGATGAGTGGTGAAATATGATGATATTTCACCCCTAAATTCCTATATTTAGCCACCCGATGAAAGCTATTTAATATGTTTATATAGTTTTAGTGATTTACAGGTCTGGAGATGTGTTGAGCATAAAATAATCCAGGAGTTCAGAATATAACGTCAAATTCGTTCTACCTTGGATCATTTAGAACTTATCCCAACTTAAAACTTACTTTTGACCTTTAAAACATTGGATTCATGAAATGGTTAAAACACCAAAGTTGTAGAGCTCGTCGTCTTCTTTTCAACGCCATACGAATCGCCTCAATCCGACTTCGAGATAAAAAGTTATAACCAAAATATTTAGGCTATATCTGGTGAAGAGTTTGGCCGAGTTTCACGAAAATCTGGGAAGGTCGATCAATCGACAAATAGACTCGATCAATCGACACTCACACCAAATCTTTATATTTTTACAGCTCAAAAATGGGGGGAAAAGTTAGATTTTGAAATTAAACCCAATTTAAGGAAAAATTAGAGTTAGGGTCGAGGAGTCTCTCCCTTTGGGGAGCCTTTTATTTTGCTTAGCATTTTTATTTTCTTTCAGTTTTTTCCTTTTATTTTCAAGCATTGTTCTTTCCATTTACTAGTTTTATGTTCTAGATTAGTTTATTTTTTGCATTCAAGAAAGGATTTTACGCATTGGATTAAAGCTTTGGTGGATTTTTGTGGATCATTCCTTACGGTATTTTAATGTCATTTTCAATTTCTATATTTATTGAGTTATTTATTTCAATTATGTGTGACTAATTTCATTAGGGATGAGGATCTAATGAACCCCATCCGAGGGAGTCATTTATATTAATACACATCTGTGATTGAGATGTCAGATGCTTTTAAAGGCCCTAATATTGTTATTGAAAATGATGAAATCTGATTTTAATATGAGATCTAGGAACTAATCATGCCTTACGATTTCAGATTTATAATAATGATTTCATCCTAATTATTACCTATCTCGGGGTAAAGTTTTACTATCATCTGAGGTGTGAGTGTTAATCACACACTCATGGGGTGTTAATCATACATCTCCTTGATCTCGGATTGATAGTGTGACTTTATCCCAGTAGTGAGTTCCAATCACTATCTGAGGTGTAAGTGTTAATCACACATTCATGGGGTGTTAATCATACATCTCCTTGATCTTAGATAGTACTTTGGAAATTACCTAGAGATTGAGTTCTGAGTATTGTCCGAGGTGTGAGTGTTAATCATACACTCATGAGATGCTAATCATACATCTCTGTGATCTCAGATCTATACTTTAAAACTCATGTGTGTTTGAGGCGGTGCTTCTTTTTAGATATCTGTTAAAAATCTCCTGTGACAGCCCGGATTTCGGCACCCCGAAACCCGTGCCATCAGCACGATCATCTTGACCGTGCCTTTTAGCTAAGCACGGAACATTGGTATATCAAGCATCGAAAAGTATAATAAACTAATTTGCGGAATTTAAATCTATATTAATTAACTTCCTAAAAGACAGTGCTACCCTCATGCCTCTGCATGAATGGAGAACCGATCCGAACCATCGATGATAGAAATCATCACGGATGGTTCGTCCCAAAAGAATAATCCCAACTCCTTATGTACATGGTTTTAAACAAAATCAAGGATTGACATACCAAGCCGTACAAAATCTCTCTAAAAGCCCTCAAAGTGGCACAACGGAGTCCTCTAGAAGAAGTCCTCAGGAGGTGGCTCCAATTTGTCACCGGCCGCAAGGTCCGACGCACCGGGGTCAGCGTCTCCTGAAGCCTCGGCAGCTGCTAGTAGTGGACCTGCGACGTATAGTCTATAGGGTGAGCTACATCCTAGCTCAATAGGGAACAAACACAGTTGAACATATAAATTATAACTCACATATATTCCATGATATGCCATGCATGATGTATCTATGCAGTTATTGATGAAAACAGTTAAAAGCATTTCATTTTACTGTTCATTACTTATGTTTTTCATTTATTCATGAATGATGCTGAAAAGGCCTAAAGCAAAACTTAAACTTTCAACTTAAGTAATCCCCGAGCAATATAGCATCGAGCCCCGATGAGATACCCTTCATCGTCATCTATATAGACAGTTTTAACGTATTCCCTGGGAATACAAATATAGTACCCAAGCCCCTTTCCCCTGGGGATTGGTGGCGGGGTTTCACTTGTCTCAATCAACACCCCTGGGGTGTGCTTATTATGTACGGATAAGCCTCCGCACTGGCCTACGGTTTCGCCGCCGTATCGGTCACGGATATCCTGCCGTGTCAGTCGTGGATATCCCGCCACGTCGGTGGGGTAACCTATCAAACCTCAAATAACAAAAATATCGGTGCCTTACATATAGTTATTCACCGTGTAAGTGTGCTATCTTATATCAGTTAGGCCCTATCAAACATGATTCAATCCTTGGATACATCCCTGGGATGTATCCATTTACTTGCATCACACCTGATGCTCTTATCTCTTTACTTCTTCATCCCCTGGGGATGGCTCATCATGATTACCCTTATGGATGTCACACACACACACTTTTCACAAATTCTTAAGAAATAAACATTTGAATTGAATTCTATATCACTACATACATGCTCTTGTAAAATAAAGTACATGTTCAAGGTGTTCCCTACCTCAAGTCTTTATTTGATCATTGCATCAAGGTTCCACATGGCTCCTTGTGCACTAGTCCACACGTACCACCTATGGTACCACATAACAGGTGAAACACATCACAAAGGATGCAATAAAGAAGGTCTAAGACTCTCCAAGAATCTTAAAGTCAAACCCAAAAGTCAACATATTTTATCTCAGTCGATTAATCGAATTCCAAAATCGATTAATCGAAAGTCAATATTGATTAATCGAATCTCATTCGATTAATCGAAATTCTCTGTTTCGCAAAGTTGATTCTCAATTCGAGTAGTTCGATTTTCATTCGATTAATCGAAATTCTCAGTTTCGCAAAGTCTATTCTCAATTCTAGTAGTTCAATTTTCATTCGATTAATCGAATCCTAATTCGATTAATCGAAATTCTCAGTTTCGCAAAGTCTATTCTCAATTCGAGTAGTCGAGTTTTTATTAGATTAATCGAATCCTAATTCGATTAATCGAAATTCTCAGTTTCGCAAGGTCGATTCTCGATTCGAGTAGTCGAGTTCCTAAAATCGATTAATCGATTCCAAATCGATTAATCGAAAACTAAAATCGATTAATCGAAATCCCATTTCGATTAGTCGATTTCCCTCAAGTCCTTTCCTCCAACCCCTAGGGTCCACTGGAGGCTCCCAGTCGATTAATCGATACCCAAATCGATCAATCAAAATCCCAGGTCGATTAATCGAACTCCAATTCGATTAATCGAAATCGGGGTCCTCTGACCTTTCAACTTCCTGGCAAATTTCGATTAATCGAAACCCAATTTCGATTAATCGAAATTGTCAGATTCAGCCCCTTTCGAGCTGTTCTTCTTAATCTTCTTCCATACTTTTTCCTCTATTTTTCTAACCCATTATCCTATGGTTTAACCCACTTTCAACCACAACTTAACCCCTATAATCTATGCATTTGATTACAAAAATTTACCTTGAATCAATCTCGAATTGATTTCAAATCAAATGGTTGGAAGGCTAGGGTTTCCAGCTATGGCTCTAACAGATCCAAACCGTGTTGAATCCGACTTTTATCGCTTGAATCCCCCCTCCAAATCAGTTGCAATAACTCCTCTCTTTACTTCCTCTCTCTCTCTCTCTCTCTCTTCTTTACTTCTCTCTCAACCACCAAAGACACACATTTAGGGTTATTAAACCCTTTTATCCCTTTCCTCACGTGTGTGTTGAGCACATACACCGCGGTAGGTGTATGCGACTTCACATTCACAACACACACCACATAGGCATTCAACCCATCACATCTCGTCCGTTCATCACATTCTATGCTAACTCTTGATCTCCTGATTGGTCAAACTTGTGACCAATCGGGCACGGATCCCGAGGTCATAGTTTAGCGTGATTTTTCGGGCTATTACATCTCCCATCTCAATCCACAGATTTATATTACACAAATGATAAACCTACGATGGGAGGATTTAGTATCCCAATCCTTACCTTTTATATTCTGTTTAAATTTCAATTAGTGGTTAGTACTTATCTCATTTTTCAAGTTCTTAAGTTTTTAATCTAGAAAATACTGTGATAGATCTGTGGAAATTCTTTTGATAATTGCTATTTATGATTTTAAATTTTCTAACCAATCATCGTGGGAACGATCTCGTGCTCTGCACCCACTGACTATATCACGATTCGTGCGCTTGCGAGTAAAACACATTTAAATCACAATAGTGAGATGTCAAACAGCATCTCATAGACCCACCATTGAAGAATACACATACAACCATAAACATTATACGGCTTAATGACTTTGTCGTTGTCGATAGCATTTCTATTTGCCACACCCTTCTCTATATACTCCAGCAAGTCATTGAACACGTAGAGATCCCACGAAGTTTGTTTAAAGTTTTTGACGGCATCAACGAGTTCAACGTGATCTTCCGACAGTCGATGGTAGGACCCGAAAAAAAGAAATATACACAGAATAAATAGAAGAGACAACATTACGAAGTCGTCATCACTTTCTGCTAGCCTCAATCCATTTTCTATATGAGACCGAATAATTTTTTCGGTCGACAGTCCACGAAAATATTTGTATCGAATGATTTTCTCTTCAGGTGGTTTAACGGAAGGGGTATACTATTGGGGTTCAACCACCGCAAGACCCAATATTAAGGCAATGTCCATCTTCCGAAGATAGACATCTCTCTTCCCGATTCGGAAGTGGTTCTTCTCAACTCAAAAATTTAACATGGCATCGATGACATCTCCAATGAAGCTAACACCCTTTAGCATTTGAAATATTCTACCGAAAACTGATGATCTGAGTAACTCCTTCCGATACGGACTTGCCTCCTCTTAGACTTTCGAAATACCAGTAGGCGAATATTTGACAGCAGCCCGCTGTACAACCATCTTCACGACTTCTGTAAATGAACTGTAATAAAATTGAAAGGCATGACTCAGATACTAAAAGTAATTGTTTATAATTAGGCTAGTTAACGATCGTCATCGATTGTTAAGGCAATCGATACCGATTGTTAATGCGATCGATAACGATTTCTTCCACAATCGTTATCGATTGTGTAAGAAATCGATATCGATCGCGTTAACAATCGGTATCGATTGCCTTAACAATTGATGACGATTGTGTAGGAAATCGTTATCGCTCCGTTATTTTAGTATAAAAAAAAAAATTCAAAATATAGACCGACAAAAGAAGAATAAAGTTTTTTACAGTAATGAAATGTAATTTAATTTCTAGCTTACAGATTTGGTAGCTTGAAGATTCAAAAACGGAGCACCAACGACTGTAAATCAATACCACTTCTCTACCGATTTCGAACGAAAAAGCAAAAGATAAAAAAGGTAAACTGTAATGAGTTGAACAAAAGACGACTATTTATTATCTTGGGGGTAATTTCAGCATTTCCTAAAGGCGGGCGACGACTCGGCGTGCAGCAGGTCAGTTTGGATAAAGGTGAAAATATAGGGTCTCTAATATAAAAGGTACATCTCACAGGGTCGATCATGTAAATTTCCTATAATAATACGGTAAAATGGCGAAAATACGCTGTACTTGTACAAGAAGCCACCGAATTGTTGTTGTAACGGCCAAAGGGAAGTTAAAATCATTTCCTTCATCCGGGAGGGCAAAAGAGAATTAAATGTATATGATCGTCCCCTGGAGTCGCATCTCGTTCTCCGCTGAACGGGTCGGGCACCAAATACGAAACCCGCAGGCAGGCATCACGCCCCTCTTCCTTCCCCTTTCACTCTCAGGAAAACAAAGAATGAAAGTCTCCACCTTTGACCACCTCCCACCTCCATCTCTCTCTCACCTTTTTCCACCTCCTTTCTTCAAAGCTTCCTCTTAATTTCTCTCTCTCTCTCTCTCTCTCTCTCTCTCTCTCTCTCTCTTTGCCTCCGTCCTTTCACTACTATTATTATTTCATGGTTTTCTCTTTCAATTCAAGCTTCGTCTGCAAAAAATGGGAGTTTGCTTGTCTACCACAAAGGTCAGCGGTTCGAGTAGCAACAACAACAACAACAACCACAGCAGCAGCAGCAAAGAGAACAAGTCTTCATCAACCCAACAGAAAACAAAGAAGCAGAATACACATGAGATCCATAAGAATAAGCCGCAGCAGCAGAATCAGAAGGGTAAGGGGCAGGGGAGGCGGCACAGCGGTGCAGTCCCGTGCGGTAAGCGAACCGATTTCGGGTACGCGAAGGACTTTGATAAGAAGTACACGATCGGGAAGCTGTTAGGGCACGGCCAGTTTGGTTACACCTTTGTCGCCACCGACAAGGTCAATGGGGACCGTGTCGCCGTCAAGAGGATCGACAAGAATAAGGTACCTATTGATGAATTCGGTGGTGCTATTAATTTTTATTTTGTTGGTCTAGGGTTCTCAATTGCTGCTGATCTTTGGCGATTTTTGTGTAAATTTTTATTTTCGTTGACTGGATCTAAATTGGCGTTTTTTTGGTCAACGAATTTCGTTGGATTTGATGGCAGCGAGAGACGAATTAATTGGATTTGATTTTTCGGTTACTAGGATTCAATTTGAAGATTATGCATGGTTTTTATTTTTATGTTTCCCAAATTTCTGCTTAATTTTTAGCTCAATTGCGTTGGCCGTCACCTTTGTTGTGGTATTGATCTGTTTGGGTCTGGATTTCCGCGCTCGAATGAATTGATTGAAATTAACCAGTTGTGTGCTTTGTGTATGGTGTTTGTCTCATGGAGAAATCCTCCTCCTTTCTCTGGATTGTAGAAATTATAGTTGTTTCGGCTAGTGGACTACATCTGATACGCACTACGCCGTATCATACCCCATTAGTTACCGGAAGCGGCAGGAAGCGTGTTGTAGGTCGGGAGCATAGGTCAGACGGAGCGTCATCAAATCTTAAAATTAAGCTATTTTATGATTGGAAGCGGGAATGGCATGCTGGGTAGAAATTGCTGCTACTAGGGTCCGCCTTCATGCTACATACTCGTCTTTTTCTTTTCTATTTTCCGCTACAAGTTAGTACCACTGTCTCTTAGCTATTCTAGTGCATCTATTATAGGAGGGCTAGCTATTAGTCGATTCTAACGAGGTAAATAGCTAGTTTAGGTTAATCCTATGCTTTGCTCTTAGCAGCTAAAGCTTTGGGAGTGTGATCATCTCGAATATGATTGAGTAGGAGGGTCAGCCACCTCAAATCGACCATCTTCTCTCTTTTCCTTTTTGTTTATTTATTTTACATATTTTCTCAATTCCATTATATCATAACATTAGTGTAACGGTACTATCTGTATCGTAATGGTTGAATGATAAAATAAAAAGAGAATAAAGATAAGAAGATGCCTGATTCAAGCCCAAGGTGCCGGACCTCCTTTGATCCATTCGAGATGATCAATCTCCTTAATCCAAAGCACATCCAGTCTATCTTCACGAGAGATTGCATTACTTATATAACATTCTACTAAGTAAGGATAAATTAAATAAACGATCATACTTAAAAAGTCTTTATCTAAACATTGAAAGAACTAATGATAAAGAAATAACTATAAATAAGAGATATTATCTGATATGGTTAGAAGATCCTCATTACTTGAGTTATGATTCCAGGCAAAGCAATGCATCGAACACCATAGTGTCACCCCTTTAGTAGATGTGGGTATGTGACAACATCCATTTCCTTTTATCCAACATTGTCGCCAGTAAAAATTTAAAGATTGGTACAAATACTATTTAAGAAAGCAATAATCTTGTTGCATTCTGGTCGACATATTAGCTATTAACTTAAATACATCAACAAGCTAGTGGGATATGCTTCATTTAGCATATTTTATGGTGTCTAGACTCGATGAGCCAAAACAACCGTTGATCTCCATTCTCCAATTAAGAACGCATTCTATTCTTTTAGCCAAGTATACTGGTAAAAGATTAGGATATTAAAAATAAGATTCAGTTTCTAATATAAATCTCGAAACTTGGTGAAGTCAATTTATTTCATTTTCTGCCGGGAACATAATTGATGGCTGTTAAGAAGGATAAACAGGCTTGGAACTTCTAAGAGTTCACATCTGAGACTTGATCTGAGGATCCTCTATAGTGAATCTTGCTTGTATCATGATGTTTGTCTAATGAACATTTTTCTTGTTGAGAAATAGAATATTAACACAAAATAAAAATAGCATCAGTGCAATTACAATGGACACTGCTAGAACTCTTTCGTTTATTTATGGAAACGAGAAACCTTGATTGTCATTTATGAAAAAAGGTGCCTTGTTGACTTGCTTAGAGCTTCCATCGGTGTCAGTTGAACTGAAAAGCAATAGTACTCTGTTATATGCGTTTTTTTTATATATACAAAATTACAGAAAACTTGTAACATGATACTTAAATCTTGGAAATGTTGGGAGTTTAATGAAATCGACACAGAACACTGAAGGAGAGGGGGGAAAGTAGAACAAAATAGAAAACCAAGTTTCAAATCTGTAAGAAAAATAGAATATCATTAAAGCTATGAGAGTCTGGAGTGTGTTCCCCTTGTGGGATGTCCATGTGAGTGCCTTTTTTTGAATTAAATTGTATCCTAATGAAACTATGACTCCAACTTCTATTATGTGAACTATCCTACTAATACAAATTCACTAACTATGGTCTAACTTTTAATGTGTCTATTTATGATTAACATACTAATTTGGATTATGAATTTATACTTAAGTATATCTGACTGGCAGCGTAATCGAACTTGAACACTAACTGAAGAAATCCAAATAAAGAAAGAAATCTAGTATCTTACTCTTATGTAGTGCTCACCAAACCCATACATGTTCACTTTTGATGACGCATCATTCCTTGACACGTGTAGTAATAGTGATGTTGCAATAAGTGCTGTTGGAATCCCCTTTTGAATTATTGGCCATGGGTTGAGTTGTTGAACTTTCTCGATCTACTTTACTGATGATTTCTGCTTTCAAAATTTTGATAAAATCCTGAAGCACTATCAAAAACTCTAGTGAAGGCCTGGAATACTATAAAAATTATCGAAGGCTCTATAGAAAGCTTGGAAGGCTATCATTGTCCAGTTCTGACCTGTTGTTGACTGGAGTTTATCATGTTTGATCAAAATCAACGTCTCCTTTTGCATCACTCTCTGTGTGTGGTGAAAGAGAGTGAGAGAGAGATAGGTAGGTGCACTCACAACATTCGTGAAGAAATTACCTTCCTGTCACATCTTATAGCCTCCCCAGGCATCTCAAACCGTATAGCAAAAGCCATAGCAGCTTCTATTCGACACATTTGGCATGAACGAAACCAAAGAATATTTGATGAGAGGTGCACTCACAAGAAACACCTATGTTCTTTGGATGTCATTCGGAGGATTGTTAAGATGGAGATTGGCCGATTTAATACTGAAGCTGAAAGTATTATTCAGAAATGAGGAATAAAATCAGAAGACGAATGCAGAATCTAAGTATTACAAATGGGTCAAGCCAATCCCTGGTATAATCCAAATCAATACTGAAGGGTCCATAAGAGATGGGAATGCTGGTTTTGGCAGCCTGTTCAGAAATCATAGAGGAGAAATGCTGCAATTTTTGCCCTTTTTCTTTTCCTCGTATAATTTTATTTTATCAATAAAATTGCCATCTAAATCAAGTTGTCTTTTCCCGTCTTGTACCCTGAGCTTTTTTTCAGTCTATTCTTTGTTAGGCTTCTGTAACTTTTCCTTACCATGCCGGAAGCAGTGCTTTTTGCTGGGTCCTTTTGTTCCACAGTGAAAGGTTCCAAATAATAACATGAGTAATACTTGTACATTTTTTTTTATGCTGTCTCTGGATTTGACAAACTGCTTGGTCTGTGACTGGTTTTGTGGTTAAGGACTGTAAGAAAATTTACCTCTTTTGGATTTTTATGTTTTATTTTGTGCTCCTAGTATTGGATACAGGTAATAATTATTATAACTGCAAGCGTGGTTAATGTAGGGGCCATTGCTTGGTGCAATGGTAAAAGGCTTGGGCTGTCAAGCGTGAAGACACGGGTTCGAGTCCGGAGAGCAGCCACTTTGTGTGTAAAAAACCAAAGGTTAGGTCTGTATCCTGTCCACCCCTCCCAGCACCCTGTACATATGGGGCCAGCACCGGGTAATGGCCTTTCGTAAGCATGGTTAATGTGGTGATTCCAGAAGTTATAAGAACATTTTGTAAATGTGTATTCTCATTTGCTCTTTAAGTATTTATTATTGGTAATTTTATGAAACCAGTGTTTCTGTTGGGTGGCAGATGATTCTTCCTATTGCTGTAGATGATGTTAAGCGAGAGGTCAAGATACTGCATGCCTTGACAGGCCACGAGAACGTTGTTCAGTTTTATAATGCATTTGAAGATGATTCTTTTGTCTATATAGTTATGGAGTAAGTCTTTATCCATTGGAGCTTCTTATTCCTAAAAGTTTCTTGTTTATACACAATGACTTCTAGAATTTTGGTTTTATTTTTTTCATGTTGAGTTTGCTTCTTTAACCTTAATTTCTTCAGATTTTAGGGACTCTCTCTCTATCTCTCCAAAACCTTGTTATTGGTTATATCAAACTATGTGGCTTTGGTAGTTCAATACACTGTATATCCAAAACCATCCTGCCCTTGTCCTAGCTTAATGTCAAATGATATGTGATGCTAGGATTCGTCATGTAGTTCGCAGGCTGAATATGAACATTATATGGAGCATGGGTCAAAATATCGAAAATCCGATATGTATCATCTAGGCCTCCTGGACAATACATATCGTCGTACTGGCCGATACATTGAATCAATGTATACGCCATTTTTTAAAAATCTCGAACGATATTTTGAATGTATCGTCCGAGATTTTGAAAAAAATAAAATCTCGGACGATACAAACGAGACCATCACCGTATCGTCTACATTGTCACTTAGGTGGCACCCACTTTTTCAAAATCTCGGACGATACATTCAAAGTATCGTATGAGATTTTGACAAAAACCAAAATCTCGGACAATGCAAACAATACCATCACTGTATCGTCTGAGATTTTGGATGATTATTTAAGGGTACGATACAATGGCTTTGTATCGTCCTCTAGCTGGTGATACCGGTATGTATCAGACGATGCATACCGGGATCATCCGAGATTTTGATCCATGATTTGGAGTACTCCGGAAATGATGTGTCCGACCTATTTTTTTCCTAGAATAACTATAGACCTATATTATTAAGGGCTAATGGCTCCTGACCGACGTTTATACACCATATGGTGTTTAAATGATCTTCCACCATTAAAATGTCACTTTTTATCTCACACCATTGAAGTGATTTATCATTGTGCCATGCGACACATCTGTGATCAATCTAAATTGCCCAAGTGGCAATCCATCGTTGGAACAGGTCCCAACAAAAGAGTCATGCTTATAAGTGGATGTAAACCATCCGATCGGTGAACTTTAATATCAGCCATCAAAATTAAGAACAACGGTTGATATTGGAGTACACAGATCGGATGGTTCGAATCTCCAAAAAGTGTGTTTTTTTACCCATGGCTCTTCAATTGATGATATATCACTTTGACGGTATGGATTTAGAAGATCACAAGCCAATAAATGGTGTCAGATCGTTTAAACACCATTTGGTGCTTAAATGATGGCCAGGAGAGTCGGTCCCTATTATTAATTGTGTTTTGCCATGTTAAGCTTATTAAAGGTTAATTTGTGAAATTGATTGTTTTGGAGCAAACTTTGTCAATAACCTATGTGTGCACCTTCATGCACACACTTTTGGTTGTTAATATGAATTTCTGGTTTCTAGATCAGTTTATCAATATTTAATCGTCTACAAAGCTCTGTGAATCCCTCTTTTGAGTCATCACAAAATATCTGGAAAAATGTGAGGCATCTAATTGTGTTCTGAACAAGTTTTAAAATCTCAGTTTTGGTACCATTCAGGCTGGTACCGTACTGTTTGTACCATGGATCAAACTATCGTCCGATACCGATACGTATTGGTTTTGGACCATAACGATATGGTAAAATGGGTTTTATCGCCCCCCTTAATATCGTTCGTATCGTCCGTATCGTTCAATGTATTGTCCGATAATTTCAAATTATCGGTTTTGATGTTTTTTTTGTTTTTTTTTTGGGAACAAACCGGAAAGTATCGTCCGGAACCGATACGTATCATCCAATACGTATCGGTTTTGGGGCTGGACCATACGTATCGAAAAACCGAGATTTTGATCCTTGGTTTGTACCAGCCTGTACAATCATTTGTACAGGCCGGTACAGTCTTTTGTACCGATTCAGTCCGGTACGAGTGTACCAGGTGGAACAATTTGGTTACCACCCAAGATTTTAAAACATGGTTCAGAAGCGTCAAACACTTGGCAAGTAATGTACTATTCCTTTATATTTCTGCATCCAAAACTGGAAAGAGATCATATCTGTATAAGTAGGATTTATTTGAAGGAATGAAACAGAGTTTTTCTTAGCCACAGCAAACAAAAGTCCCTTTGAGGAAAGAGATCATATCTGTATAAGTAGGATTTATTTGAAGGAATGAAACAGAGTTTTTCTTAGCAACAGCGAACAAAAGTCCCTTTGAGGATATATTTTAATGTTTTTTTGCTTCTAAATTATTTTATTAATTAAAGGTGGGTAACTGTGATTTATGTTCATTTTTCAGCAAACGCCCAATTTATCATACAAATCTCCAATGGAGCTAATAATCCAATGCAGTTTTAATATTATTTATTGTGAATTTTACTTGTCTTGTATATTTGTACTTCAAAACATTAAGGTAGCTAGGATTTTAATTGGAGATGGAGCTGATCTATTCCTTAATGTGTTTTTTGGATCAGGTTATGTGAAGGTGGTGAACTACTGGACCGAATACTGTCCAAGTAAGATTGTTCAACTCTTATATTCCTGGTTTCATTTTTCTCTCTGGAATAGAATTTTATTTTCTTCTACTTTATAAATGTTCATTTTTCATCGCTGTGAAAATTCGTAATGCATTTAAGTACTCGCTCGCCTTATGTTTTTTCCAATCAAGTATATAAAGTGTCTATTACTAAATTTAAGATAATATTTACGTTGTGCTGTCAGCTGTGCTAGTTATTTCCTCTTCATATATTAGTTTGCAAAGAAGATTATTAGCATATTGATCATGGAACTGATTCTATATGTTCAGGAAGGATAGCCGTTATACAGAGAAGGATGCGGCAATAGTAGTGCGCCAAATGCTCAAAGTTGCAGCTCAGTGTCATTTACATGGATTGGTACATCGAGACATGAAACCCGAGGTATGGTCAGAACATGTACAAGATGTGCAAAGGCTGGTTCATGGAATCATAGGCAGCTGCTTGTTTCTCATTACTTTGTTCGGTACATAATATTGTTCATGGAATCATAGGCATATTTTTCTTGTGTAGAATTTTCTTTTCAAATCAACAAAAGAGGACTCGCCTCTTAAGGCCACAGATTTTGGTCTGTCAGACTTCATAAATCCAGGTCAGTAAAAGTGCATTTTGTATTTAATGGAAACTGAAAAGTTTAAAAGATGGGAAGTTTGTATTAGATTTATTTGCTATTCTTGACTGTTGTCGTAGTTCCGGCATAATGCAGGGAGGAAGTTCCACGATATCGTTGGCAGTGCCTATTATGTTGCCCCAGAAGTACTGAAACGGAAGTCTGGCCCAGAATCAGATGTATGGAGTATAGGTGTAATTACATACATTTTGCTTTGTGGAAGGCGCCCATTTTGGGACAAAACGGAGGATGGCATATTTAAGGAGGTATGATACATTCTAATTTTGGGATGTCAATACAAAATGTTTATAGCCTTCTTTTGGGCCAACTCAGTTTCAACTTTTTCCCATAACTGTTGTGGGTGGTGCTGCTTCATTGCCATGGAAACTACAGTATTTTTTCCCCCTGCAAAGGCATTTGCTTCTTTACTTTTCTGCTATGTGCTCAACTGGCTGGTTGGCCTTCCTGTGACTTGGCATGTGGAAGTCTATATCAAGTGCTTCCTGCAAGCATGCTGGGAGCACATTGTTTGTATATAAAAAGTATATTTTAATATGCTTTTTAAAATAGCATTTTGAACTTAGTATGATCTTCATAAAAAAATAGTAGCTGATGTTATAGAGAGAGATTGAGTGGTTAAGTTTTCATATATTTGCAATTATCTATCACCCTCTTTAAGTTTTCATATATTTGCAATTTTCCATCACCCTCTTTAAAGTTTTTTCCCTATATTTGTAATCTGTAGGTCTTAAGAAACAAGCCTGATTTCCGCCGGAAGCCCTGGCCAAGCATAAGCAACAGTGCTAAAGATTTTGTGAAGAAGTTACTAGTAAAGGATCCACGTGCCAGACTGACTGCTGCTCAGGCCTTATGTATGTATTTGGTTTGGGTCTCTTTAAGGGATAAATATATGTCACATATGCTCAAGATGATAGGGGTATATTTATTTAATTGATACATCAATATTTATAAAAACATGTAAAAGCAATTACAAATCCCTAAGGCAGGCAATTCACAAGAGTGTATGAGTACACAAGCTGGAATAATTTCCATCCTCAAGCGTAGGGATTCAAAACAATTAGAGAATCTCTCAAGATTCCTTCCCTATTAAGCACATCAGTCATTTCATTCCCTTCCTCCTAATATGGTGGAAGGAGATCTCTAATTCCTCCAAGTCAGTTTTTTTATCCCTTGTCGAAGCAACTCTTGACATCCCATCTTTTAATTATGCCCATCCTACAACATTTTTTAGCCCCCTTTAAGGGCTACGAGAATGGGTATAGTCCCTCACTTGAATCTCTGGGACCATTTTCCTGGAGTATGCCAAAGTGCCTTCGCCAAATGTGCACCAGCCCCCAAGAACTACAAATTGATTCAAGTGAACTCATGAGCTATTTATTGCGAATTCAGGCTATTTCTTCAAACTATGGACTGTGATAAACCAACCAAACTGCAAATCAGGCAGCCATGGGCCAAACTCACCCCCACATTGCATATCTGAGCCTTCCCTGATCTCTGTTGGCCCATGGATTGTCAATTGAGCAACTATCAAAATTTAACTTTAGGTGACACAGGAAACTTGATCTCCATCTTTCTCGAGTTTATGATGTCATCCTCAGGAAATATTGGGCACAAACAGCAACGAATCTGAAACATGACACATTGAATGAAGAATCACATAACATAATCAGTGATCTTATCTAGCATTCCTTGTCTTCAGTATTCTTTTATTCCTTGTCTTCAATATTCTTTTATTCCCTGACTTTGAAGACCATAGGATGATTTAAAGTACACGTGTGTTTTGGATTACATAAACATATCTAAAATTTTTCTTTTGAGGATTATCAACAATATTATATATATATCAAACAAATATTAAAAGATCTTTTGAGAAGTGTTTGCACTTGGAATATTTATTCCTTTTGCGACTCTGTACTTTATTGCCAATCATCTGTGTCGGTTAAACTTCTGATTTGAGCAATGTCTTCATGGATGATTACATCAGCGAGTAGATGACTAGGGGTGGGTAATCCACGCTGAGGCTATGGAAGCCTCATCTTCCTTGGGCATCAGTGGCTAGAGGTGGGTCCAATGTGTATGCTACGGAATCCAAGGTTTCCCACCCAGGTGATCGCGTAGGCAACTGCCGGCCTTGCATGGGGAACAAGGACCACCTCCACTTGAGTTGGAAGTTATTTCCTGCAGAGTTTTTAAAATTCATTTCCCCCCTACTAAAGAGTTTATGCTAAGTCTTGTTATGTTTTATAGTTTTTTAGACTAACGGTCAGCACTTTCCTAACAACTTATTTTTCCCTGTACAAAAGGATTAATATTTGTCTATCTCGCACTTAAAGCAGTGGAACTATGGATTGGCTTATATTATTTAATTCTCAATGGTGGTGGTCCTAGGTGACTAGAGGGATCAATTGCCTAGTGTTGCTTGGGCATTTTGATAATCTTGGATCCGACTGGAGTCGACTTATATCATCAAAGTGCTTTATGATCGATTCATTTTCTTTACATTTGATTTGTAAGTGATGTGTTAAGAGTATCTTTTGATTGGTACTTATTTTTCAGCACACCCATGGGTGAGGGAAGGGGGAAATGCATCAGAAATCCCTGTGGATATATCGGTGTTATCCAACATGCGTCAATTTGTGAAGTACAGTCGTTTCAAGCAGTTTGCACTTAGGGTATACAATTTTATTTGTTTGATGCTTTTTAGGCAAAAAGGAAGAGGCAGTTGTTCCCATGGCTTCTTTTAAATAGCTCAAATGAATTATAATTTATCTAGTTATTACTTTCGTAGGCATTAGCAAGTACACTTAATGAAGAGGAGCTCGCAGATCTTCGTGATCAGTTTGATGCAATTGACGTGGATAGAAATGGCTCTATTAGTCTTGATGAAATGAGACAGGTATCTCTTTCTTCACATTATCATTGGGGAACTTTGTAATTTTTATATCAGTTTATTAACCAATGAATTCCAATGATCTCTTTATTCAGTTCACTAATTCATTTGTCCTATGGTTTGTTAAATTGTCATAACTGTACATCCATTCTTGAAATATTTGGTGTTTGTTAGTGTTTACTATGACATTATGTTTCTGGTGCAACACTGCATGACTACTATAAATGTTTTTTTAGTTCTTTATATAATTCATCCAAAATTGCACTCAGCACAATTCCAAACAAGTAGAGCTCGATGAAAGATTCTGAAACTGAGTGGATTGAATTCATTGAAGGCTGACTGGACGAAGTTATCCTTGTAAGCAGACACCAGATACCCAACTTAAGTCCAAGTTGCTTCAAAACCTTCCCTAGTTGCAAAGTTCGATTTGTATTGGTTTCAGTCAGAGTCACTAAATCAGAATTCAGGAATTATTCATTAAAAAAATTTGCAAAAGATTAGCAAAGAACAGAGAAGTAGGGAAAAATCGAAAAGATCACTCGAAGTAGAAAAAAATTCTAAGAACAAAGGCATGGACAAGACTAGGTTTAAACCCACGTTTTATAAATTTTCAATCTGAGTTTTATTCTAAAACTCATTGTTTTTAACTTTTTGTTTTTTTTTTCTGAAAAGGAGAAAAAGGAGTTTTTCATTTATTTTAATTTGGTATAAAAAAGGAGATATAAAGGTTTTCCATTAAGAAAATTTAATATTTTGTTAATGTGTAATGGAAAAAAATATGTTTTAAATGATTAAGTCGCAATCAAAATGCAAAATTTGCGAATTAAACAAAAATCATACTTTTTAAATAAGTCGTGACTGAATGGTGAAAAGATCGTCCAAGGATTTATTCACAATTTAATCGTGACTTTTTCAAAAAAATTGAAGAATTTGGTGACTATGGTTTCAGTCCTTAGAACCTGCAATTTCCCTTTAGGTTTCTCTTCGAAATTTCTCAAAAACATGTGAGCATCTAGTTGAGCTTATTCTTTTTTCTAGTGATTGGCAACGAAATATTAAAAGAAAAATGAGTTAAATAAATGGTGGGTAATAGAGAATTCACCTGGTAAAAGAAGAGAGCGGTGCGAATGATATTATCAAAGTAGAAAACTATTTTGTGCTAGCAAATGAATGATTTTGATATTTGTTATCTACTACACTACTGGATGGTGGGCTTGAGGACATCTCGAATAGGATCTATGTAGGGTGGACATGGCCCTTTAAGCTTCACCCCCATATTCTTGGGAAATCTTTTGCTTCCTTTTTAGTCATCTAATTCTCAATACGGACATCTAAAAATTATGTCGTGTTGTAAGACCCCTAGGCGATCTTTTGCTTCCTCTAAAAAAGAAGAAATCTGTGTTCTATTTGAGCGACTCTTGAAAGTTTCTAGGGGTATTTCTCTCTTCACAAAGTCTATGATAGCTTTCCCCATCTCTCTTCTTTCTCAAAAACCATGTCTTCTATGTATGCTCTTATACTTCCTATCTCCCCCCTTGTCCAATTAATATACTTCTCAACTGGGTATATCTTGTATTAGCCTATCCATCAAGTGCCAAATACCTTTTTCAAGTTTTCATTTAACCTTGCTTGCGGTTAGTAAGCACTTAAAACATTTTAAGAATTCTTTATCCAATACAATTCTAAGTTCTAACCTATATATATATTTAGGGTAATGATCCTCTCACTTGAGTCATGGGACATAACATAAGCCATGACTCGGGCTACCATTGGCTGCATGTCACATCAGTTGACTTTTAAACCTACAGCTGATGTGACATGCAGGCAATAGGAGCTCGAGTCATGGGCTTATATATATATATATATATAGGCAGGGACGCTACCCACCTGGGTAGCGTTTTGGCACTACCTACGAGTTAGTTAAGCGCCATGTGGCACCCAACCCGAAGATTGGGTGCCACAACAACTTGGACAGTATCGATTAGGTCCCACCCAAAAAATTTGGGCAAAATGTGGTCAAAGTAGGGAAAAATAATGCACTTAGATAGGTGGGCGTTACCTTATGTTTGACTCATATTTGAAGGGCAAACAAGTCTTAAAAATCGATTCGTTTTATATCACAGGCCCCATGGCTGTATTGCCCAAAACGGTTTTTTTTTTGCGATTACACGCCACATGGTTTGTGATCTAGCCCACGGGGGTAACGGTTGGTGGCTACCCTCACGGGTACCAACCCATTTCCCATATATATATATATATATATATATACACACACACACACAAAACTGGTGCTAAAATAAAGCATCTTAGAACAACTTGATGAAACCTGGAAGATATTTTTGATAAAATAATAGAGTAATTATTAACTACCAATTGTAAATTAAAGTTATACTATTATTACTCTTTCATGAAAGTGAATTTTGTTAGTAAAACTAAGAAACTATTACAACCCCAGGCTAAGGGGACCCCTCCAACAAGATTAGATCTGGAAAAAGAAGAAGCCAAAATACAAAGCCATGCAACCAGCACAACTGTCATAGGGGCTATCAAATCCAAATTGCCGTCCTTTCAGTTTTAGGTTAATAAATGATGTTCCACATTATTTTAAAAAGATGGTTTATCTTGAAAAATTGTATAAGAAATTTTGCACTAAAAATTCCTCTTTGTATAAACTATAGTTATTCTGATTTTTTGAGCTTTCTCATCTCCCTGCATTTACTTGGATTTTGTGTAGTGTATACTGCTCTGCTACCATATTTTGGTGACACCCCATCTTGTTTTTTAATTAATTTTATGTAGACCCTCATATAAGCATTTAAAAGTGACCCACTTCTTTTGTATGTGTGAAGGTATTTTCGTCTTAAATTAAAAAAAATAAAATAAAAGAGTGGATGCAAAAGAAAGTGAGGGTGGATTTATGAGCGGCATTCTTTTATTGTTCATAAATGCAAGCATATTGTTCTGTCTATATTTATCCTGGGGAGAGGGTGTATTTTACCCTGACAGTCATTGTCATAATTTTTCTGATCACTTTGCAGGCTCTCGAAAAAGATCTTCCTTGGAAAACAAGGGAGCCACGTGTTTTAGAGATTCTTCAAGCGGTAGGCCAATATTCCTTGTTTTTTCTTTTTTCACAGGATGTACTTGTTACAATTAATATTTCTTGATCTTCATATCAATGCTATGATACTTCATCCTCAAGTGTGTGTATATATATGTGTGTGTGTATGTATGCATGTAAGTATGTATGCCTATATGGATATATAGCTTTCTTGCAGCTGAAAAGGAGTAACTTTACATTTATCTTTGGAAAATAATTCATAGTTGGATACTAGAATAATTTTGAAGATTGTGTGATTAACACTTCAAAATTTAATGATTAAAAACACACTTCAAAATCACATATGCTTGCAAAAATTCATTTGCATGGTCTACATAGGTGTCACCTTTAGTTCTTGGCAAGTTGGGACTTTAAAACGCAAAGACCGCTCAATTCAAATTAGCGAGGCTACTAGTATTATTTCGATTTCATTGAAGAATGACTGGCGACCAAGCTTATATGATCCCAGACATATATAATGTTATATGAAATGCTTGCTGATCCACCAAAGGTGAACCAGGAATGGTTTTGCGTTTGAGGCTTCCAGCACCCTTGAGGCCTCAAATTTGAGGCACTTAATCTTCATCATCTAAGGTTCTGCTGTCTTTAATCACAGGATGCCTATATAGAAACAAAATTTGTAAGATACCTTATAATTGTTTTAAAAACATGATTCAACAAATAAAAACAGGTACGATATAAATATACCTTATATGTTGTTGTATGAATGTTGTGAATGCGATAAAAATAGATAAGTATGGATATGGCTACTTACACACTGTTAGATTATATATGGCATATAATAATGTATCTGATGATATACTTGGATGAATATGGTTGTATAATTTAATATTACCTTAGTTTGGGTCCATATGAATGTGCCAAAGATAGTCATGACTCATAATTGTGTCACAGGTCAAGGCCATTTCGATTTCACATTAGGGTTTTAAGAATGTTGTATCGTGGAACTTCCAAATGTAGGTAGATTATTTGCGAACCTGGCCTTCTTTCTCTTTCATGTTGTTGATATTATAATATTTCCCTGTTATCTTACCTTTATTACTTTATTAGTTCATTAATTTTTTCCTAATCCTAATAATAATAATAAAGCTCTCTCTTAGTCCTAATAATATAAGAGCTGGTATTAGGTGGATGGGCTTGTGCACCATCTGTGGTGCACGAGTTATCAGTATTGTACACCTGGAAAACTTCATCAATCCGCAATATCTAAGTGCACGGGCCATCAGTTAGATGAGATTAAACCCCCTTTTTCTACTATCTTATCAAGATTCAAGAGCCTGCACATGAAAGTTTAAAGCATGTATAGACAACAGGTCACATTAAATGAGCAAGAGTTTGACCTCCGATGAGCATGATGGGGTTGAGTCCCATCGACATGATGGCGTGCCACATGGACATCTTCGATTGATGAAGATGTGTGTCACTTGTACAATATTTTTGACCGGTACACCACCTGTTGTGCATGGCCCCGCCCACCCAATATTGGCTCATGTTGTAATGGTTACCTCTTTAAAAAAATATAAAAGTAGTTTGCTAAACTGGGACAGAGAGTTGGAACATTGTAGGAATGGGATTGATTAATGCCTAACTACACCAGACAACTCTTAGAAACGTGAAGGGGTTCATGAAATGTGAAATACATGAGAATTGTCCCGTAAATGTTGGGGAATAATGGGGAGTCATGGACAAAAACTAAAAGATCCTCTAAGTGAAAGTAAGTCCTGAGAAACTCTGGGATACAATTTGGGATTCAGGAAGAGATTCTCTACCTTGGAGCGTGGATTTATGGGAGACTTCAAGTCCTTTCCAAATTTTGGTGAATCAGATGCTCCACGCAAAATGGTCTTCCAAGATATGTATTCTCTGTGCTAGAGGAGTTTCTGATGGGCTATCAGGGGAAACAAAAAAAAATAATTCCTCTGCTGGAAAAAGATCCTCTGAAACCCTGGGATATGCATGGAATTCAGAAAGTGGATTTGTTAAATTGCACCATGGATGAATCAGCTGCTCCATATATATTGGTTTTCCAAGATACGTTTTTCTTCGGTGCTAGTATAGTTTTCAGTGACTGCCCATTATATTTTATTTAACATTTTTGCTTGTTAAAGATTATCAAGTAGTAATGTAGTATATGTTGTTAGAAAGCATAACATTCATTACAAAAGAAGATAAACACTTCACCATGGTATTTTAGTTGACTATGGCAATAGCCTATCAAACCTGTAAGCGAATGTTAGATGCCCTTACAAGGAATGGGGACATGGGAATGCCATCCTTTTCGGCTTATGAAGTGATATGCATCCCTCATATTTAACAGCTCATGGCTATTAGCTGTTTTTTCAGATGGAAAATCATCATCTACACTTTTCATGGGTGATTCATTTCTGGCCCGTGTTACCTACTCATGTGGCATGGGTGCTGAATGCCACGGTGTCATTGATGTTTGGCACGACAATATCTGAAAATTCCAATACAGTATCACGGCCATGAAAAAAACAAAAATATTAAAAGATATATATATATATATATATATATATATATATATATATATATATATATATATATATATATATATATATAAGGGAAATCTTGGAGGGCTAATTGAGAAACCTACTTAATGAACAGATGAAAAGAAACCACAGCATAGCCACCAACACATGCTGTACTTGGAACATTCTTATTCTGGCAATGACACTCTCTATAGCTTCCTCCTTCAGCGAAGTTCAACATTCATACCCCCCCTTCCAGCCACTTGTTGCTAATTTGTTATCCCTAACGAAATCCTGCTATTGTAAATCCACTTCTTTAGGTTCTTTCTTCTTGCATGAAGTTTCATTTAGGATGGTAGATTCACATGGATGTTTAAAGCTAATCTACAACCAATACAAAAGAGGAAGACATATTGTGCATATAAGGATTTAAATATGCATACTCACCACTTCCTCTTTTTTTTTAACGCATGCTCGCCACTTTCTAAATTATTGTCACTTTCTACGCTATCCTTTTTTGTTATGCCTCGAAATTCCTACATCACTATCCATTTGTTTGATGCAGATTGACAGCAACACGGATGGGCTTGTGGACTTCTCTGAATTTGTTGCAGCAACATTGCATGTGCATCAGTTGCAGGAGCACGACTCTGAAAAGTGGGAGATGCGCTCTCAAGCTGCTTTCAATAAATTTGACGTAGATCTAGATGGTTATATCACCCCTGAGGAGCTAAAGATGGTATTCTTGAAGCTTCATTTTAATTTTGGATTAATGGGGAGCTCATAGTCAAGTTGAGATGGCACTCTTACCATCCCACTATTTAGGCCACGTGGCCCTTTTTTTTGCCAATCCAGGCGTCCAAATGGAAGGCCGTCATTTAAACTGAACTCAGCCCAAAAATACGATTGGTAAGGGTTCAAACCATCTGAACATAGACCTTTAATATGGACAATTGTCGATCTCTGCCAAAGGGTCCATATTAAAGTCCTATAATCGAATGGTATGAATCTTCTGCTGGTCTTGATTTTTGGGTTAAATTCCATTCGAATGATGGGCATATCATTTGGATGACTTGGGTTGGTCAGAAATGTGCAACACTTGGCACTACATTGCCTAAAAGTGGGACAATGAGAATGTTATCTCAACCAGATGGGGGAGGAAAGTCAACTCTTTAATTTGTGGTTTTATTCCGGTTTTTTGGTTATAAAACATGCATAGCACCCATATTCAGAATGGTTGCATTATGAGTACTTTTAACTGGAGTTTAACTAAGTACAACATGCTTATAGTGTGGATAACGGAAATCATTTTGATCATTAGTTGTTGTAGTTCTTAAAAAGTGTGTTGGTGGTTTTGTTAACAGCATACAGGGTTGAAGGGTTCCATTGACCCGCTTCTAGAGGAGGCTGACATTGACAAAGACGGGAGGATAAGCTTGCAAGAGTTCCGAAGACTTTTGAGAACAGCAAGCCTGAGTTCACACAGTGTTCCTAGTCCATCTGGTGTTCAAAATCCTCGCAAGTTGTAGAGATCATTATAGAGAGACAACAAGGTGTCAGGGAGGTGAAGCCAATACTTGTTTTGTAATCTTATTTACTAGATTGCACCCGATTCTGCAGTGCCCGCTTTTGCTCGTAGATCGCCGACCAAGGAGTTGTGGGAATTCAATTTTTGTCTCAGAACTGCACAGGCTCGAGAAGATAAGTTGCACCAGGAAAGTTTGCTTCATTAAGAAGTGGACTCTTTGCATTGAAGGTGTTCTTGGAAAGTCTTTTCCCCATGCCATTGTTGTCCATCCTTAGGCATGTTTGGGGCTTCAAATTTTATCCTCAAACTGTAATGTGTGACTATAAATATTGATGCAAATATGGTCAAGAGGCCAAAAATCTTATATTTATTTACTTAAAAAAATGGTGTATATTCTTCGTGTTATTTTCTTTGGCAAAGTAAGACAATTTGGGGTCACAAAATCATACCTAATAAATACATTTGTATAATGTCAAGGGTTCAAAAATTTGAAGCACATCATCAGAAAAATCAGACCTAAGAAACAAGAAACTTGGGCTGTGTTCGGGATTGCTCTTTGGAGGCAAAGAGCAGCTCTCTGCTCTGGTGCAGAGCATTTTAGTCTGCAAGCGTGTTTGGTTGGAAGTACTCTTAACTCTTTCTTAAAGTGAAAGAGCAGAATTTAAATCTGCTCTTTTAAGTAGCTGCTCTTTGCCTCCAAAGAGCAAACCAAAACACAGCCTTAGCCAGTTTTCATAGTAATCACAGACCACTGAAGAATTTTAAAATCTTCCACTTCACACTTCATTAACCATTTAACCATTTGTCTTGGTCCAAACGGAAGTTCTAAGATCAAACACCATTGACAACAGCAGCAGTTACAATTGAAATCAGTGACAGGTAAATCTGTTCTTTTTTTTTTTGAAAGTCGTGTTTAAAAGGACCCTTTTTGCCTCGGTGAACAAAAAAAATTAATCATTAAATGCATTTTTCGTATTTTAATTGTTTACAACACTTTTTTTCAAATTTTTTAAGGGAGCCATTACTTGCATTGCACCAAATTTAAAAGAAAGACTTGCAGTTTGGCGATTTCTACTATGTGAAAACACCATCTAAGTCGTTTGATTTGAAAGCCATGATTTGAAAAAGATTAGAATAAAATATAATTTTCATCATTTGATTAAATGGAGTCAAAGGCTATTATATAATTCAATAGTTGACTAATCATATGACAAGTATTATGTTTTGCTCCAATTTTATGTACAAGAGATCCATTGATCATGAATTTCAAATCAGACGGCCCGTATTGCATGTTTACATATCACATGTTCCTAAAATATCAAGTCTTTCTTTAAATTCGGTACAATCACTTGAAAAACGTGGGCAAGTGACAAATTTAATAGACTAAATGGGCGTAGGCTTATAATCATAGTGCAAATTTCTTCGAAATTTCTTCAAAATTTACTGAAATAGGGGTAGGGCGAAATTTCAATGATTTCTCTGAAATGGCTGAAATTTAATTAATTTCGACGAAATTAACGAAACTTTACCAAAATTAATAAATCTTTTCTAATTTTTTAAATAGTAAATAAAAATTTTATGAAGTTTAAATATAATTTATATTTAATATTTTTTGTACTCTCCGAAATTTTCTCGAAATTTTTTGAATTATGCTCCAAATTTATCCGAAATGAATGGAAATGACCCCCTACCGAAATGTTGACGAAAACGAAATTTGTCACTATGTTTATAATGGATTTTTAAAACATAAAACCCTTGTTCCTTTCTCTTTCGTCCCTTTCCCTTTGTCTTAGCATATATAGTAGTCTATGGATCATATGCTTCTTTATACAAGCATTGAATCTATAATTTCTCTATCATTTTTTAACACCTTTCTCTCTTGGAAAGCGATTTCGAAATTCCACTACAGTTCGTATAACATAGAGAATACAACAGGCTAGGTAAGATATCGAGTACAATATCTTTTTAAGTTAATGATTTCCCAAATTTTCAATACATTGTAGGTAGTCCAAGATATGTAAGATATCGATTAATAACTTAAGTTATCGTCCGATAATTTAAGTTATCGATCGATAACTTAAGTTATTGATCGATATCTTACATTATCGGCCAATAACTTAAGTTATCGATCGATATATTAAATTATCGGACGATGACTTAAGATATCGATCGATAACCTAAGTTATCGGCCGATAATGTAAGATATCGATTGATAACTTAAGTTATCGATCGATATCTTACATATCTTGGACTACCTACAATATATTGAAAATTTGGGAAATCATTAACTTAAAAAGATATTACATATCTTACCTAAATTTCAGATTCTACGTTATACTAATCGAGAATCTCAAATCGCTCTAAGAGAAAGAAGGTGTTAAAAAATGATAGAAATTCTTTCAATGCTTGTACTTTTACATATATATATCTCGAAAAAATCAAAGGCGAGCGGCCATTAATGCAAAGGTCATTAAATTGGTAATTTATTTTTTCGCAAATATAAACGTATATACGATGTTTTTCAATTACTATAATTTTACTTTAATTTCTGATAATAATTTAAGTTTACCATCGATAATTATCGATAATTATCGATAAAGTCGATCGATAACTTAAATTATCGATAAATTATCGGTAAGTTATCGATCGACAACTTAAATTATCGGTAAATTATTGGGTTAGGATTAGGTGGATGACTAATTGTTTAAGTGTAAAAAATAAATTACCGAAAATTTAATGTGACCTTGTTTCTTGTATTAAGTCATTTCTCTTGATTTTTTCAGAAAAGTTAAACTTGGATGTAAAAGTAACAAATGAAAGTAAAAAGTTACTTTTATACTACATTTAAAATTTTAAACGGCGGTGCATATTTTCAAATATTGTATTAAATAGGCCCTTGCTGACGTGGAGCAGGCGGAGCCGGCTATTAATGCAAGGATTGAAACTATAGGGCCGTTTCTGCAAATATGCAAACGTATAGGGCCGAAAGTGCAAATTTCTCAAGTTACTTTTATACTATATTTTAAATTTTAAACGGCGGTGCATATTTTCAAATATTGTATTAAATAGGCCCTTGCAGACGTGGAGCAGTCGGAGCCGGCTAGGCTTGGAGCTGGCCATTAATGCAAGGATTGAAACTATAGGGCCATTTATGCAAATACGCAAACGTATAGGGTCGAAAGTGTAAATTTCCCTATATTTTATCACAATATCACTAGATATTAAAATCAATACTGTATTATCATACTTAAACAATATGTTAAAATCTAAAAATTAATGTTTAACATATAAATTTATTTAAATTATATGTATATAATATTATAGTAAATTTCATTTTTCTGACAATTTTTTCGGCCTTTTTCCTGTCTTTTCCATTTTTTGCGATTTCTATTTTTTTTTCTGACTTTCCATCGTCCTTTTGAGCCCGAAGCTGAACTTTGTTACTTTGGTTGAAACCTTGTTATCGATCTCACATTTGACAGTTTAGAGTATCCTCTCTTTCCCAATTCGTGATTCCTTTATGGCCCAAAACTGCATTTTCCTTGAAGAGTTCTTCCCACGATCAGGAGTGAATGATCCAGATTTCCCCTTCTGCAAGCAAACATTAACGGCAAGAAACACCTCCCACATAACTCTACAATGGCCACATTGATCGCGACTGCGACCTACATACGACAAGCTGTGAGATGTAGTATGAGCATTAGAATTCAAGTGACTTGTGTTTGATCAGATTTTGCAGCTATACAACTGATGTCATGCTCAAGTTTGGCTACTCTTTTATTTATTTTTATTTTTTTTGATAACCTCGGTATCCGGGCTTCTTAGAGCACCCGCCTAATCCCAGGGGCACATGTGCATCCCAAATTCAACACATGCCGGGTCAGCACAGGATATAAATCCCTAGGGTGGCCTCAAGGGGGTAGGGGATTAGAACTCAGGTCTCCAGCTTTTGGAAGCAGGTACCTGGCCAGCTCACCTAACCCCTTGAGGTTAAGTTTGGCCACTCTTGCTGAAAACTTTTTGAAAGATCAAATTTTCAGGTACCATCGAGAACTGAATATGAGCAATAATCCTCCACTCTCTGCAACCCACCTTCTTTGAGGACATCCTGATGCTAGTTGTCTTCTTCAGCCCACCGGCCACCATTACAAGCCGAAGACGGGTTAGTTCGTCTCTGTTGGATTCACACTGAAACAGATTACATCATATTCTTTCAGAAATTCGTAGGCTACTTTCTTGCTGCATGATAACAGAAAAAGAGGTTGCAGGTCGCAGTTTGCCAGCTAGTCCTAAGGAACTTTTTGGCCCCTTCAATGGCTCCACTACTGCTCAATGCCCTATATGCAAAATTGCCTAGAAAGAAGAACAGAGAACAAAATATATATGTTCTGAGTATGGAGCCATAAAGGCCTCATCTAACGGTTATGAAGGAATAATAATTTTATAACTCTAAGTAGTAAATGTATGGGAAATGTTACATATAAGGTGATTAAGGCCTCTTAATGAGAAATCCATCCGTTACTATTGACTGCTTATATAAGCTACGGTTAGAGAAGGGACAATTGTGCATGGATACACGGGACAAGCTGGAGACCGATCAGACGAGCCATGATAAACGACCACCAGTTCAACGACACAATCAACCTCTTGATGGCATTATGTGACCCGGATTTCACCTTCATTCTCTGTATTTATATAAGATAAAGGCAACTTACTTGAATCTACTTCCCTACAAGGTTTTATTTTACCGGTGCTCTCATACAGGTATCTACAACAAACCATGTGATTTTGGAACCTAATATAAGTAGATGGTGGAGCATTTAAGACTGGCGCATCCACGTTATGGCTTGCGGGGGCTTCGAACCCCACCAAGTTTTAAAAATGTCAATAGATAGCTCAATACCCCAACATAAGAATATAGGCATCTGCCCACTTAGGGCCCCATGTACGATTGCTACTTCCTAGTGCCTTCACGTTTGTTTATAAAAATTTTTTTATTTAAAATTTAATATAAAACATTAGGATATTATTTTATAGGGTAGCTGCTACCATAGACTTGACTGCCTGTCCAGCTTCAGGTTATTGTTGTGAAATTGACATCATTATGCTAGAAAATACAACTACAGCAGTATAGGGAGCAGTGACGAATGGACGTTCCCATGCCCACTCATCATCTACCTCTCTTTCATTTGAATTTTTATTTAAGTTTTTGTTACGGCGAAGCTTCATATGTTCTTTTTAAGGATTCCTTTGTTTACACCTATAGAATCTTTGAGGGTACGCACACCAAAAATAATTCATCCCACTAAGAAGATCATTTTTTTGGCCCAACCTTTAAACATGATGGATCTTGACAATATGGAGTACCATCAGCTAGCCCATTTTTTATTTCATGTGACACATTCAAAAGGTTACCTTAAAATCATTTTTGAATGTGATGTGTAGCACATAATTTTTTTGGTCATGGTGATATATGCCACATGGAATAAAAAATTGACCATTTACAGGGAACCTCTGTTCATGCCCACCGAATTATTGAAAGCAACCACTTAGTGAGAGCAAGCAACAGTTGTCATAGCCACTATTGAGAGGACATTTTCTGTTATGCATATTATAAAAAATAGACTGGGCAATTGAATGAGAGATAAATGATTGAATGATTGCTTGATCACATATGTTGAGAAAGACCTATTTGATAGCATTGACACGGAGAAATTCCCTTACGCTTCTAGCGTATGAAACGTCGTCAAGGAAAATTGTAAACAGATTTCTTCATAGTAATAGAAAGACTTTTTGGAAAAAGTCATTTGTCATCTTTATTATAAATTAGAATTGTTTGATTTTTTTAATTTTTTTTTATATTCTTACTAAGAGTGTAAGAAATTTTTTTAGCATATATCAATTATAGATTATCTGGTGCCCCCGCCATATGAAAATCCTGCATTCGCCACTGAATTTAAGATAATATGAAACCCTCCCTCTAAAAATTTCAGTAAATGCAAACATTACGCTTGAGGTCCTAATCTTTGTAGCCTTATCTTTTTCTAATGGTCACCTCATATTTGTAGGAGCTATGGGAATCAGCAAAAGGAAAATTAGCAATGGTTCTTCAGACCAAAAACTTTTTATTTTCATTATCATTTTCTTATCATGGTATCAAATATCAGCCAATATTGATAAGTATCGGTGATACGACGATTCAACAAACCTATACATATCATATCGTATACGTCGTATCATGTATCAACTTTTCTTTCTTTATTTATTTTTTAAAAGGCACCAATATAACTCGATATTAGCAGGTTCGTATAGGCCCTCCATGGACCAATACCCGATACCCATACTGAGTTTGACACCATACTTATAATAATCAAACGCAAAAACTAAGGGGGTGATGAACGCTTAAAAAAAAGAATCTAGAGCCGTGTTTGCCATTGCCTCTTAGAGACTTACTCTCAACTTCTGATTGTGAAAACCAGCACTACTTTTGTAGGCATTGTTCATTTAATACAGAATAATTTTGAAAGAGAATGACTCTCCTGCTCAACATTAAAGAGATTATAGTTGTGTTTGCCATAGTTCTTTGTCAGCTCCTCGTCAGAGCTGGATATATTTGCTTTCATGGTCCCCCTTTCTCTTGGCTAACTCCTTGCAAAACAGGATTTATCTGCTCTCTGATATCTCTCTCAAAGCAAATAAAATTTGTTCTAACAAGGAGTGAGTAGAGAGCAGGAGATAACTGTTGGAGCGGGTAAATTCTGCTCTACAATGAGTTAGTAAAAAGGGGACCTGCTAAAGTAAGTAGCAGAGATTTAGCAAAGAGAAAGGAAACTTCCTAAAACAGGTAAACCCTGCTCTAACAAGGAAGAAGTTAAGAGCTAAGCCAAACACATCCTATATCTATTTAAAATGTGATGAGTGTTGATCTGTACACGTGTCACTTTTTTCATCAAGTTGTAATTGTTAGAAATACAAGTAATATGTGCAGTGTGTGTGCATAGTAAATTTGTGTGTGTATATAAGAATTCACTCACTTAATATAAAAGCTAGTGAGAGAATCCAACCCACTAAGCCTTCTCATTGTCTCTCTCTCTCTCTCTTTTGATCTCTCTCTCTCTCTCTCTCTCTCTCTCTCTAATTAAACCCTAACCCTAATACCACCAACCGTAAACCACTTACCACTAATCTAAACCACTTGCATTATTTCCTAAACTTCTTCTTGGTATCAAAGCCTACCTTGATCCATCGCCCACATCACCCAATCTCTGCTGACGTCAACATGATGTCAAGTTGAAGTTAGCCATGTCAAAGGCTTGACCTCATATTGTATTTTTCACAAGGGTTTTTTGTGTATAAACCCCTTTTTTTTATAGTTTCCTGAAGGTGTGACTCTCCGGATCATGTTGCCTCTGCAAGTTTTTGACATCTTCCATCCCAATCTGATCTCCTTTAGATCTTCTTGCATTTATTTCAGTGTTTGGAAAAGACAACTATAAGGAGTCTTTATCGGACAATGTAGAGAGTAAAAGTTTCTTGCGTATTTCGTTCTTGATCAACCCCAGAATTTATGGATGTTGTTATATCTGTTGTTGAAAGAGCATTGCTGCAGTTTTTTTTTAGCTGTTGCATTAGTGACAACCAAGTGTTTGCTGAAATGACTGAGATTGAAAGGGTGTTGTTGTAGTTTTTTTTGTTGACTGCCAAGTGTTTGCTAAAATGGCTGTGGGATTGAAAAGTGTTGCTACAGATTTTTTAGCTGTTATATTAGTGACAGCCAACTATTTGTAAAAATGTCCCGTTGGTGCTGATCTATGAGGATGGTGTTGTTGAGATATGTTGGACATATGATGGGTTGCACAAAAGGTGTTTGAGGAAATGTTTGTTTGTTGTATTTCTACTATAAAATTTCTTTTGTGATACTTTCTTTTAGTTCATTCCTTTTTTACGCTTTGCTTATAGGCCAAAATGATCGAGGGTTATAAAAATATGAGTAGTGAGAATTTACCTACTACCATAACTACTTTGAAGCTGAATTCCAACAATTACTTAGAATGGAAAAGGGCAATTATACTCTACGTTCAAGGTCGTATGAAAATGGGATTGTTGACTGGATCTACCCCAAGACCTAAGACTAATGTAGTTGATGCCGAGAAATGGGATGCAGATAATGCGATTATTCTTGGCTGGATTAAAATTCAATGGATCCCTCTATATATCGGACCTTCATATTTTATGACTCCGCTACTAAGCTTTAGGAGCTCAGTCATTATGAGCCTCTTTCAGAGCTTGGTGAAGAAGTTGCTGTTAAGCTAGCTAAGAGCTATGAGCAAGATCAGATTTACAAATTTTTTAGTGGCCTTCGTTTTGATTATGAGCAGATCCGTACATAGATTCTCACTACTAGGCCGCTTTCACTCTTACCACTGTTTATGGGATACTTTTTTACTGAGGAGCAACGTCGCCATGTGATGTGTTCTAGTGATCGAGTCACTTACTCTCCTCAGGAGCGTGTTGCCTTTACATCTGATATTCACTCTCCTACTATTAGGGGAAGGGGGAGCGATAGAAGACGTAGACGAGGTCGTGGTGGCTGAGGAGGTCGTTCATCCCTCACATATTCTGATTGTGGTTTTCTTGGACATGACCGTGATCACTGTTATTGTGATAGCCCGGATTTTGACACTCCGAAACTCGTGCCATCAGCACGATCCTCCAGACCGTGCCCCAAAGCTTAGCACAGAACATTGGTATAACAAGCACCACATAATAAATAAAGCAAATAACCTTATTAAAGCGAAAAATATTAATATGTCCAACTGGCATATTCAAAAGACAGTTCTACTCTCATGCCACTGCATGAATAGAGAACCGACCCGAACCATCGATGATACACAGATCACACCAGATGGTTCACCAAAAGAATATCTAGTTTAATTACATTATTTAAAAAATAAAGGCTTGACATACCAAGTAACACTAAACTGCTCACAAAACCGACTTTCTATCAAAGTGCTCAGCAGAGTCACCTAGAAGAAGTCCTCGGGAGGAGGCTCCAACTCGTCTCCAGGTACGTAATCCGAATCACCCGGATCCACGTCCCCCGAAGCCTCCGCTGCTGCTATCAATGGACCTGCGACGTATAGTCAAAAGGGTGAGCTACATCCTAGCTCAATAGGGAACAACACAATGAACATATAAATCAAAACTCACATATATTTCATAATATTCAAAGCATGATGAAACTATGCATTTGATAGAAAACCAATTAAAAGCAGATGATTTACACTCAATTTACTAGTAAGTTGCATGTATTACATTACTGTTGATTTAATCATGAATGACACTGAACAGGCCTAAAGCAAAACTTAAATCTTCAACTTAAGTAATCCCTGAGCAATATAGCATCGAGCCCCGATTAGATACCCTTCATCGTCATCTAATTAGACAGTTGTAAAAAATGTATTCCCTGAGAATACGACCCAAGCCCCTTTCTCACTAGGCGGCGGGGTTAAATATCACACAACATCCCTGGGATGTTCTTACGGTCACGGATAAACCTCCGTGTTGGTGTACGGATTCGCCACCGTACCGGTCACGGATATCCTGCCACGTCAGTCGTGGGTATCCCGCCACGTCGGTGGGGTATCCTCCAAACCTCAAATAACAAAAATATCATGTGCATTACATATAGTTGTTCACTGTGTAAGTGTGTTATCTTATATCAGTTAGGCCTCAACAATAATTATTCAATCCTATGTATGCATCCCTGGGATGTATACATACCCGCATCACACCTGATGCCTTTATTACTTCCTCATCTCCTGGGAATGTCTCAATCTCATTAGATTACTTGTTCTTAGTTACTTGCATCACACAGATGTCTTTATCATATTTTTGGTGTCACACACACACCCATTTTTACAAAGTTTTTCACAATTTAAAAACAACTTCAATTTGATAATTATATCACTACATATATGCTCTTGAAATTAATGTACATGTTCAAGGTGTTCCCTATCTCAAGTCTTTGAAATTCTAAGCATCAAGGTCCCACGCGGCTCCTTGTGCTCATGATCACACGTACCACCTATGGTACAACATAACACGTGTAACTCATCACTAAAGATGTAACAAAGAAGGTCCAAGACCCTCCCTGAACCTCAAAGTCAATTATAAAGTTTAAGCAAAACTGCCAAAGTCGATTAATCGATTAATCGAAATGCAACTCGATTAATTGAAACCAAAATCAATTAATCGATTCTCAAAATCGATTAATCGAGATTCAAATTCGATTAATCGATCCCAAATCGATTAATCGAGGTCTCCAACAAAAACAGTCGATTCTTAAATCGAGTAGTCGAGATCTCAAAATCGATTAATCGATCCCAAATCGATTAATCGAAATCTCAAATTGATTAATCGAAATTCCAATTCGATTAGTCGATTTCCCCAGGTTACTTTTCTCCAGTGACTGGAGCTTCCCAGTCGATTAGTCGATTTTCAAATCAACTAATCGAAATCTAAATCGATTAATCGAAATTCATTTCGATTAATCGAAATTCATTTCGATTAATCGAAATCGGGCTTCCATGACTTTTAAACTTCTGGGCCAAAATCGATTAATCGAAATCCAATTTCGATTAATCGATTTTGCCAGATTTAGCCCCCTTTCGGGTTGATCTTCCATTTCTTCTTCAACCTATTTTTCTTTCTTTTTCTAAACCTTTATCCTATGATTTTAAGCATTCTTGACTACAATTAAACTCCTACAATCTTATGCAGTTAATTCAACAAAATTTACCTCAATCAAATCCCAATTTGATTGGATCTCAAGGTTGGAATGGCTAGGGTTCCAGCTTTAGCTCCAAAGGATCCTTCGCATTGAATTCGACTTTAAATACTCGAATCCCTCTCCCTTGGCTTGCATTTACTCCTTGCTTAACCACTCTCTTTACTTCTCTCTCTCTCTCTTCTTAATTTTCTTCAATAACCCAAAACAATTGAAGTTAGGGTTCTTTAAACCCTTATATCCCTACTCTTTTTATGTTGAGCACATACACCTCGATAGGTGTATGTGATTCCAGATTTACACTATACTCCACCTACTTACCTCATATTCATATCATATCCGTTCATCACTTCTCGAGTCAACTAGTGAACTCCTACTTAGTCAAACTCATGACCAATCGGGCACGGATCCTGAGGTCACCGTTTAACAAAATTTTTTGAGTTATTACAGTTATCGTTTTCACGGTTATCCAGAGGGTTATCAACCTAGATTTTTTATATCTGCCCATACTGCTGCTACTGATTCTCCTGGGATTTCTATTGGTGACTTCAGCTCCCCTCAATCCCAAGTAGCGAAGCTATTTCGAACATATGAGTTTCGTGCCTTACAGCTTCCTTCTACAGATCGTCCAGGGACTTCTGCATCTGCTTCTGAACCATCAGGTATATCTCATTTATCTGCTCTTACTGCAACCACTACTACTACTTCTAGTTGGGTTATTGACTCAGGGGCCATTGATCATATGACTGGTGAGTCTGAGGGTTGTTCTCTCTATTCTCCATCTTCTTCTCCTGCTCAGGTTCGCATTGCTGATGGTTCCTTCAGTCCCATTCTCGGAGTTGGGACCATTCCTATATCTTTTTATTTGTCACTATCTCATGTTTTACATGTTTCTCAATTTTCTACTAATCTTCTATCTGTTAGTAGCATTGCTAAGAAACTAAATTGTTGTGTGATCTTTTATCCTACTTATTGTGTGTTTTAGGAGTTTACTACGAAGAGAATAATTGGTAGAAGAGTAGAGCAAGGTGGATTGTACTACCTGCTGGCCGACTTTAGTACACCTACCACTGCTGTTGCTGATGGACCTGTTGCTCCTTTCTCTTTTATTTTTTCTTTTACTTTTCGTGTTAGTCTTGATACTTTATCTTTGTGGCATGCCAAACTTGGTCATGTCGGATTTCAAAGCTTATTTTCATTGATTCCAAGTTTTAAATCTCTTTGTAATTCAATTAAATTTCAGTGTGATGTCTGTCAACTCTCGAAACATGTAAGACATCCCTATCCATCGAATATGCATAAATCTAATGCTCCATTTCATTTTATGCACTTTGATGTGTGGGGTTCATCCCCAGTTATTTTTGTTGATGATTTTCGGTATTATGTTACTTTCGGTGATGATTGCACTAGGTGTACATGACTTTATTTGTTGAAAAATAAAAGTGAAGTCCTTTATAAGTTTCAAGAATTTCATGCCCTGATTAAAACTCAATATGATTCTACTGTAAAAAATTTAAGGTCTGATAATGGGAAAGAGTATACATCTCAATCATTTGCTGATTACCTAACAATACATGACATTATTCATTAGTTCTCCTGTCTTTATACTCCACAACAAAATGGTGTTATTGAGCGTAAGAATAGACATATTTTAGGATTGACTCGGTGCTTACTTCGTGGTATGTATGTGCCAAAATTTTATTGGTCTTTGACACTACTTATTGTCTGCTTTCTTACAAATCGCACCCTATCTTGGGCTTTAGCGGGTCATACTCCATATCAGATGCTTATACCCGCAGATCTTCTCTTTTCTATTGAGCCTCGTGTGTTTGGGTGTACTTATTTTGCTCAGGACCTTCGTCCTGCTCGAGAGAAATTGGATGATAAAGCTATCTGATATCTTTTCGTTAGGTACTTTATTGTTTCTAAAGGGTACCATTGTTATAATTCTCATACTCATCGATTTTATACTTCCATGAATGTCACCTTTTTTGAGGATGTTCATTACTTTAATGAGGATCGTCATACTCCTACCCCTGCCCCTCCTCTCCCTTTGCCTGCACTTCAGGATCTTCCTATTTTTTCATAACAAAAGGGGGTGCTTACTTATGTCCGACGCAGGTGACGTGGTCCAATTGTAACAGTGCCTCCTCCAGCATCCTCTGTAGTGGTGACTCCACCTCATGTAAGTATCTCTGATCTAGCCCATATTTTTTTCCCATCTTCTACTAATGATTTGGATATTCCTATCGCACTCAGGAAAGGGGTTTGCGATCAGGTGACCCCTTATCGTCCTGCCAATTTTGTTTGTTATCAGGACTTCTCTCCCGCTTATCAAGCCTTTCTATCTGTTATTGATTCTATAAAGATCTCGAGGATTGTTCGTGCTGCCCTTGACAATCCCTCCTGGCGGGGTGCCATGGTCGAGGAGATGGATGCCTTACAGGCTAATCAACATGAGACATGGTTCCTCTTCCATCAAGGAAGAACACTGTTGGCTGCATGTGGGTCTTTGCTATCAAGCACAATCTAGATGACACTGTGTCTCGGTATAAGGCTCGACTTATTGTAAAAGGATTTAGTCAAACCCATGGGATCGATTATGAGGCTACCTTTGCTCCCGTAACCAAGTTGACTTCTGTTCGTGTTCTCTTAGCTCTTGCTGCCATGCAGGGTTGGCCTCTGTATCAGCTCGATGTGAAGAATGTATTTCTTTATGGTGATCTTCTTGAGGAGGTTTATATGGATCCCCCTTTTGGTTTCATGCTTCAGGAGGAGACTGTAAATGTTTGTCGACTTCGAAAATTAATTTATGGGTTGAAGCAATCACTCAGGACATGGTTTCATCGATTTAGCAGTGTTATTATCAATTTGGGATTTCAGAGATGTCATTTGGATCACACTATTTTCATTCACTCTAGTTCCTCTGATTGTGCGATTCTTCTAGTTTATGTTGACGATATTATTCTTATTGGTGACGATCATGTCTTTATCAGTTGGACTAAAAGTGAATTGGGCAGAATAATTGAAGTTAAAGACTTTAGGAGCCTCAAATATTTCCTTGGATTAGAAATTGCCAGATCTCAGAAAGGGATATTTGTCTCTCAGAGAAAGTATGTCATAAATTTATTGCGTGACACTGGTATGCTTGGTTGTAAACCAGTTATCTCACCCATGGATCAAAAGTTTTTAATTCATGAGAAGGATGGTGATTTACTTCCCAATCCACATGAGTACCAAAGATTGGTAGGTAGATTAATTTATCTTACTCTCACTAGACTTGACATCACGTTTGTTGTTAATCTTGTGAGCCAGTTTATGCATGTTCCTCGTACTGTCCACCTTGATGTCGTCCTTCGCATTCTTAGGTATATCAAGTCTAACTCAGGGTTTAGATTGGTATATCGTGCTCATGGTCCTATGAGCATTTCAGCCTACACTGATGTCAATTGGGTTGGATCCATCACTGACCGTCGATCTACTTTTGGTTATTGTATTTTTTTGTGAGGCAACCTGGTTGCCTCGAAGAGTAAGAAGCAGATAGTGATGTCCAAATCCAGTGCAGAAGCCGAGTACAGGGCTATAGCACATGGCACTTGCGAAGTTTTGTGGTTGCGCTCTCTACTATCTAAACTCGGTTATCTTATTTTAAATTTTATTCCTCTTCACTGTGACAATAAGGCAGCTGAAAAGATAGCTTCTGATTCAGTCCTTCATGAGAGGACCATACATATTGAGATTGACATTCATTTTGTTCGAGATAAAGTATGAGACAAGACACTTACTTTGATTGATGTTACATCCTCTCAGCAGCTTGCAGATGTTTTGACTAAGGCCGTTGGGCCTAGTACTCTTAGTGATGTTGTTGTCAAGCTGGGCATAATAAATATGCATTTTCCAGCTTAAAAGGGAGTGTTAGGAATACAAGTAATATGTGCAATGTGTGTGTATGTAAGAATTCACTCACTTAATATAAAAGCTAGTAAGAGAATCTAACTCACTAAGCATTCTCATTATCTCTCTCTCTCTCTCTTTAACTAAACCCTAACCATAATACCACCAACCTAAATCACTTACCACTAATCTAAATCGCTTGCATTCTTTCCTAAACTTCTTCTGTAATGTGATACATGAGGCTATAGTTTAGATTAGATTCACCTTCAGGATTGCATCATTAAACCATATCTATGATGTAATTGACTGCCAAAAAAATTGAATGACTATAGTCTAAAACAGTTAATGGACAATAGATTGTTGCAGTTCACTTTTAAGCTCTTGATCTAATGGAAGTTTTGGTTTTATGATGCTATCTTCGGGATGAAGATGAATCTAATGCATTAGAAGGCATCATGCACTCCATGACAAGTTTTGATGAAAATGGGGCCACTTGTACAATCTCTGTGTAAAGTTAAAGATCTATTAACCCATTTGGAAATCATTGCCTTGTCCCTGACCATTTTTGGACTCGAAATCGTCGAGTCCAATTTTGAGTCCAATTTATTCACTCATTTTCGGTTAGGGCTAAAAAATTTCAGTGCACTTTCTTTTTGGCCAAAGTACCTAGAAAGGTTTAACTATGTCAGTTTTAATATCCTCCATTTAGTACACGTTTGTTTTAAAACTTTGAAGTGTGCTTTTTTAACCCATTGTCCGCTAATTCCTACAAAGACCAATCAATCTGAAATGGAATCAATCAATCACAGCTGACTGATTGATATCGAAATGAGATCGATCAGTGTCATTGCGATCGGTCTCGGGTTATGAAACTCAGCGGTCTGATTAATGTTATTAGATAGCTCTTCGGCCAAAATTCGGGTTTCAGTCCCCACCTAAACCCAAACGAAATCTCATATTTTCGGGTTTTTTATATAGGATCCAAAATTTCGGATTTCGATTTCAATTTTGACCATGCCCTAAACCAAAATTTAAGTCGAAATTTTTATCCTTGATTCTAAGCATCAACGAGTAGGACAACAACAAACATTTATTTATATTAAATACTATTTAAGTTTAAGTCACTACTCGTTTTTTTACTTATTTATTTAAGATATTTAGTGTATATAAGGGAATACACCCTTTGAATCAAGAAAAATAATTCTAAAATGAAAATTGAAAAGAATTAAAAGTCAACTTTTCAATTTAATAATAAAATTTGAAAAAATTTCTTACATAAGTCAAAATTTAAACTTTCAAATATCAAGCTTTTTCTCGAACCTTTAAATCCCATAAATTTTATTATAGCAAAATATTATTAAAGCACAGCAGTCCAATAAAAAATCTCACATTTTAACTTGAAAAGGATAAAAAATGTAACATTTTTTTAACTTTAACTCAAAGGCTGCGCCATTTTTTTTTGTTCATCCCTCAGTCACACTCCAAACACAGCCTAAACTGTGTTAGGAGTAATTAGGATCTTTTTTTTTTTTTGTTTTTTCTTAATGATAATTTTAGGAGTAATTAGGATCCTTCACGGGTACGAAATCAAGACCTCAGGTCCGTTACACTATAAGATAAAAAACGTTCGGCATGGTACACGGGTTCAGCTAAAAGTTACTTAGTTAAGCTAGTTTGCTCGGTTCAAAGTCGGTTGGCACACCATCAACCAAACCTACAGATTTGCTTGGGGTAGGAAGGGTTTTGAAAGTTTTTATTAAAATTATAATATATATTTTTACTTTTTCAATAAAAGAAACACAAATCATCATCTAGTTAGCTATAAAACTTGAAACTCACAAATTCTCTGATGCAAATCCTCTCTATATTATAAGTTCATTTTGAAACAAAATAGTTAATATTAACCACTAAATTCGCTCATCATGCTTTAATTGAAAAGTGGGCTGATTTACCTTATGCAATTTGCAGTTCGTTAGTTGAAAGCGAATTAAGGAAACATAGGTTCAGCTTGACTTGAAGACATAAAACCTATAACAACTTGCAATTAGGGATGCAAGCTTTGAATCGAAACCCAAAACTGAGGACACCAAACCGGTCCAAATCGCATCAAAAACCGAACCATACATCAATTCGATTTGATTTTGGTTTAGGGTGGCAAAAATCGAAAATTGTGGGGTAAGATGAGTAAATAAAAAAAACTCAAAAAAATACATTAAAAAATTAAGATAAGTAGGTAAAATAATCACACTGAATCGAATTGAATCGATTTCAATGTCAATTTTAGAAAAATAAATAAATAAATAAAATCTGAACCGAAAACCAAAAAGTTCGATTTTAATTCGGTTCGATATTCCAAACTTGCATCTTTACTTCCAATAAAGAATTGGCATTACGTACCATTTGTCAACTCAAACGGAAAATGGGTCTTTCTTTGTTTAATACGAGAGTCAACAGAGACCCTTCAAAGATTCGTATTAATCACAAATATGCCCCACACGGCATTATAATATGGCTTTGGAAAATTACGCCTGGGCGTGGGCAGATGAGCCATGAGCCCAGTCGCCAGATCTCAAATCATGTGGAATGATAAACCCAAAATAAATCTCATTCAGGCATGGGACATGTTATCTTTTTTTTTAGAAAAAATGAGCTTTTTGGCCTTTCCATCAAAGATAATGTAACCCTCTAAAATTTTGGTGCATTAATTTTTCTCAACTTTGATCACTTCTTTAATTATAAAAAATTCATAAAAACCTTTTCTATTTTGAATGGGATTTGTTCGACTTTATTTAAGATGTTGTGACACCCAATCCTCATATGATGAACACCACATGATTGCCAACTGATGATGAGTGTAGAGATTTCTCTACATCCGGATGCATAATCCTAAGAGCACCTGACTATTTCCAAGTACGTGCAACATTGGCACACTATATGACATTGGCACACTATATGTTTTGGTCAATAGAGATAAATCCTTATAAGTGGCCAACAGGAGTGGGATTTGAACTGAAAACCCCACTTTTTTATGTGTGTTCTTGGTCACTGCACCATCCCCTCCATTAGTTATATGTAAGCATAGATTTTACAGAACTCAGATGCAAAGATTTTTAGCACCAAATTAGTAGAAGATAAATAATAGAGGTAGGGACTATGGGTCCAAACCCCCGGGGCGTTGGGTTCAAATCAGTTGGGGTTCATATGGCATCTATCTGAGGGATCGGTTTTACGACATCTTTTCCAAAGACGATCAGAGGCCACCCCAAAAGTTTGATTATGATCTGAAACTGTGATGATAAGAAATTCTACCTTATTTCGAGGGTTTAGGATTCTGAATTATGACCCGCACACATCCCAGATATGCTAAGCGGACATACGCATAATCAACGTTCTCGTATAATAATAATTTCACAAAATCCGTGAAAGCCAATAAATACGGGTGAAATATATAAAAGCAGTCATAAATAATCGAATAAATAATTGCGATAAATCCAAATAATCCACAAATAAAATGAAAATAAAAGTAAGAGACAAATATGATAAAATGAAATCATAGAGTCATCAACAAAAGTATCAAACGAAACACAATATCGAGCCTACAATAGTCAATAATCGGTGTTCGGATCAAAATCAATACCGAGGTCCTCTTGGTACTCAACGGCGTCGCCATCCCCAGGCTCCCAGTACTTTGCGTTCACAGGGTCAACGAAATCAGCACCACTGGATCGGAATAGCCAACGCCCACTCCATCGATAAATCACATGCAACTGTTAGATTTTCGTGGAATGAATTTACTCAATCACATAAACTCAGTGGCTACACTATCAATCCGTCTCATACTACTTAGGTGCTTGTGGGTACATCACGTGAGTGATAATAATAATAATATATTAATAAAATCATAAAAAGAAAAATAAAGTCAAGTGTATACTATAGAGCTCATATCATAACATAAATGCAAGACTATGATCTAAACACTCACATGCTAACGTACCTCACCATATCCCATAACATACTATATCTTATTATTCTCGCACATGTGTATGTACATTGCACGAGCATAACTAACATACTCATAAATCCTAAACGACATGTGCTAGAGTCGTTACTCGAGCTACCATGTGAAGGTAACCATAGTATCATACCATTATATCATAACGCTCTCTATATCATACACCTCATCCAGTCACAGAGGGGGGCGACAAACATAACTCACATCATATTGTCTCCCAGAGACCCGTCTTAACTGAAGACGTTGTTGTCCTTATGGTGGCTATGTAAAGAACGAAATATATAAAAACTTAAGTTCTTAATCTTATGTTGGCCTACACAGCGGTGTCTTATTATCGTACTTATAACTTATCTTATCTTAACATACTCATATCTTATCATACTCATACCACTTAATTCTAGGATAGTGGAATAACTTCGCTAAATTACACTTTTCGAGGAAAGAATTCTGTAGTAATTTAGATATATTTCGTGTGACAGTAAAGAGACATCTCTATTATAGAGGTTCCAAATTATCATAGAGGGATTACATCCGTACATAAACGCCTACATTTCGAGTTTCACGTGACCATAAAGAGATCTCACTATAATTAAAGTCAAAGGCCCTGATCTCATATCATAACTCATATTTTATCCTTTCATATTAAAATTCGGGGTGATAGGGTCACCGTTTATGCCACCGTATGCGAGACTACATTGAATTCGCACTCACCCTACTCGTTACGATATCTCATGTCATAATAAGTTGTAGGGGATGTGAATACAATATATTCCTCGCTTCAATGCCATCTCGGTGAATCATTATACCCAAGTATAAATATGATCTCATACACTCGCGTACATATGACCTAATATTTTTATAACTTGTATACCATGATCAAGATGAAAGCACAAAAATATTATATATACATAAAAGATTTACATCCAAATTTTTGTTATGTTTATATATATATAGTATCGATACAAATATAGAATAGGGTAATTTACAGTGTGATTTCAATAACGTGAAGGTTAGAGTTCGATTTTTGCGAAGTATTGAATTTCTAACACTTCATGTTATCGAAGAGGTTGCGTTGAAGCGATAAAAATGATACATATTGTTTATTATAATTAAATGCTCGAATTGAAAGGTGCAACTATTCAAAATTAGGTGAATCACGATCATCAATCGAAACGTTCAAGTGATTAATGTGCACTAAGCTTTGGTCATACAAAAGTAGAATTATAATATAAATAAGGTCGTCTATTCGGGAGATGATCGATCAATTGGTAACTTCTAATCGATCAATCGAATTTAAAGCGATTTAAATACATTGTGGTTCGGTTCTGTCTAGAATCGATCGATCAAACACAAGGGTCAATCGATCGATAATAAAAGCCATCGAATTCCGGATGGTTTAAGTGTCCACCCTTTAAAGCAAGGTAATTTATATTATTAAAATAATATGGTACTTGAGTACCATTGTTTTATATCAAAATATAATACTTATTTAATATATAATATTTAATAGGTTTCCTAATACAAGTTAAAAAGGAACGTGTACTGTAAATGTACTTTAAGTATAATATATTATAACTACAATAGTATTTGAGTGCTATAATAAAATATACTATAAAGTAATCATTACACCTTCAAGCAAAGACATTAATTGATCGATCAATTAACAAATCAATCGATCGAGTAACAAAAAGAGTGCATAATCATAATTATCTAGAATCTGATCGATCGAAAAAAGTAACTTGATCGATCGCATAAAGTGGATGAGGACATTCGGTGATTTCGAATTTGACCGATCGGATTGAAGAAATTGATCGATCGACTGAGTAAAGAAAGTATATCATTTTCGCTCAATCCAGAATCGATCGATCAGAATAGGAAATTGATCAATCAATTTTAAAATTCTCGGGCCTCCAGGGTTTTGAATTAAGATCCAAAAATAAGGAAAATTAAATAAACACGATTAAATTCGATCGTATCTAACGCTAGCTATATTAAAATAATATTTTAAGGAATATAAAAATAAGATTTATTTTATTTAACCTGTCGATACTCAATCGAACGTATCCTACGCGATAGGATTTGAGAAGGACAAGATGGATTGATGCATACCCACTTTTTGAATCATGATCAGTAGATCTACGGCGATTAGGGTGATAAGATCGACGTCTCCCGCGATGGCCCGTCCAAGATTTCTCTTTCTTCTTCCTTCTTGATCTTGATGGTGGAAATAGATCACGGTGGTTCTTGTGAAAGAACATACAAAAGGTTTCAGGAAAGAGATTAGAGAGTTTTAGAAAAGGGTGGGTGGGGAAGAAGTTGTGACTACTAGGGTTTCTTAAAAAGAATAAAAAATAAGAGACGGCTAGGATTTCTTAAAAAAAGAAAAGTAAAAAGAATTTTACGTAACTTAAATTTAATTAGGTTTTTCTTAAATAGAGTAGGTTCCGGTGTGGAGTACTAATACCGTGCACAGCACAAAACACATCTAGTACCACTAAATAAAGTGTATTAAAAATCAGGCCGTTACAAAGACATATTCACCGTTGAAAATATGGTCAAAGGGTAGAATATTCAATGCCCTAAGATGTGTGGATAATACCTAAATTGTAACTACAATTTTGACCACCAAAAACTTTTTTTGGGAATTTGTTTTTATAGATCACATGCCACAAGGCACATGATCTCCAAACAGGTGATATTTTGGTAACATGTGCTACATGGTATGTGATTTGGGATTGAAACCCACTGCCCCAAGCATGGGTGGGTTCAATCCGATTGTCCCATTTACTTAAACTAGTAAAGGGCACGCGCACATGCACGTGGAGATTATGACGTTTAAATGATGAACTTGTTTTTTATTGTCTCTCTGCTATCTTCTTCTCTTTGTTTGTATTTTGTTTATCAACAAATCAATTTTTTCTGCAAAAAATATAGAGTTAGGTTAAATATTGACCATCTGATTTGAGAACATATCATCTAGACATAGTAGAATATATAGCCATCCGATCGACTGTCAATTGGTACATGAAAAATTGCATTGACGGAATCATATATAGTGTAGATAGATTGATGCACTGATGTGTGTGGTCTTAGATTAAGCTTCTAGCACCATGCCATTAGTACAAGTAGCACCAAATTTAACCTCAAAAGCCAAGACACGTTAGTTTTCAACGGAAAAGGATCACGTCCCACGTCTGCATTTTAGAAATGATGACTATAGTTTCTAGAACTCTTCTCATTTTGACCATGGTTTAATTTAGGGGAAGTTGACAACTGCTATATTTCTCCTTCTCTTCTTCATCATCTTAATTCAAATCAATCGACGGATGCAGATGGAGGTGGTGGACACAACGAAAGGTCAGAGATGCAAAGGCCTAATGCAATTGAAAGGGTTATTGGCATAGAAGACCATGGAGTACCCTTAAATCTTGGTTAAGTATAGCTTGGTTGAATATAAGACCTCCAACTATAGAGTAACTTACATGATTCATTTTTAACTTTTTATTTTTATTTTTTTGGTAATCTCTTAAATTATTTTATTAAATTTTTTTTAATTATTTTTCACCAAGACCTCCATATTTGAACTTACATGATTCCTCCATACATTTTTCACATGATTTCTCAATGCCTATGTATTTTATTTGACTTTTTTTGAATTATTTTTTCACCAAGTTGGCCCTTCACATATTTTGAAAAAAAGATACAGTATTTTGGGAGTAAACACAACATCTAAGCCAAGGCGTCTGATTTGAAGCACCAAACATGATCTTTTTGTTGGATATTTTAAAGGTTTTAAAAAATAAGCTTTTGAAATTGAGATTTGTCCCACATCGTATAAACTCTTTTTTGGGTTTGGCTTATATATCTTTGTCTTGGCTCAAGGCTTGTAGCCTTCACCCAGGGGGTACCAAATTTTGTAGCTTCCACCGCCATGCAACCCATTAGTCACACACGCGCGCGTCGAGCCGAGCCGAGCTGAGCCGAGTCGACGCACGAAAGCACGCCGCACGTGTATGTATGTAATGCGATTTAAACTTTTGAATAAGTGTGTAACCGCTCATTTGAATTTTAAACGGATATGTCTTATTCGACCGTTCAGTTATATGCTACGGATATGTCCGTTCGGTTACACCTGTTTTATCTATAAAAGGGCCCCAAGACCCCTCATTTGAAACACTGCATATTTTCGCAAATTTCTTCTCCGCGACTTTAAGCTTTCTCCTTCTCAGAGTTCCGCTTTAGTTTTTTTTGGTGTACTGGTTGCGTGATCAGATTTATCAAATCTAATCACACGGATACGCTGTCGGTTCGTTGTATCCTGGAACCGATTTGCCGGTAACCTATTGGTGACCACTAGATCATAGTGGTAGGGGCAAATCTCGGTTTAAAGACAACGATATTTAACGTGCCTCGAACCGGATCAGCGTATATTTTAATTCCGATCTTTATCTTCTTTTGTAACCCGAACATATTGTTCTAACAATTTTAAATCGAGATTTATGGCTCATAAATCTATCATCCACTTCTGCTCTAGTGAATGATAAGATTCATCCAGCGCTACCTAACAACATCCACAAGTTAGACAGTTTTGATGGTTCGAATTTCAAACGGTGGCAACAAAAATTACATTTTCTGTTAACCACACTGAAAGTTGTATACGTTATCAGAACTCCGTGTCCAACTATTACCGAATCATCCACCCTCGCTGAAGGCCGTAAAAAGCAGAAATTGGATGATGACGACTACACTTGCAAAGGCTACATTTTGAATGCACTGTCGGATTCTTTGTTCGACGTCTACGGCACTTATGACACTTCGAAGGAACTCTGGGATGCACTCGAGAAGAAATACAAAACTGAAGATGCAGGGTATAATTCTTATATTATCAGTCAGTTTTTCAATTTTACGATGGTTGATAATAAACCTATTCTTAGCCAAGTTCATGATTTTTAAGTTATTATTAATTATATGGTTGCTAATGGTTCTCATTTCGATGAGAATTTTCTGGTTGGTGCGGTAATCGCCAAGTTGCCTCCATCATGGAAAGATTACCGAAAAATCCTTAAGCGTAATAATGAGAAGATTTCTATAGAAGATCTTCTCCTTCATTTATGAATTGAGGAAGAATCCCGAGTTAGTGACAAAACAGAAGATCACATTGATATGACATCAAAGGCACACTTGGTTGAGTCTAAGGTTGTTAGTGGACCGTCCAAGAAGAGGAAGAGAGGATATTCTCATTCCAAGGAGAATAAGAAATTCGCCAAGGAGAATAAGACCATGGTATCGAAGAATGGTGGTTGCTATCACTGTGGGAAACCCGAACATTTCAAACGGGATTGTCGCCTCTTCAAGAAATTGAAGAATTAAGCGAATGCAGTGGAAGTGAAAAACAACTTCGTAGCCGTTCTTTCGGAAGTCAATCTGGTTGGTGACATCAATGAATGGTGGATCGACACTGGTGCCACAAAACATGTGTGTAATAATCGTGACATGTTTGTGACTTGTGACTTATGACAAAGCTGATGATGATCAATATCTCTTCATGGGAAACTCATCTACGGCAAAGATCATAGGACGTGGAAAAGTGAAATTAAATTTCACATCCGGAAAAGTCGTTACACTTACTGATGTGCTCCATGTACTCGATATCTGCAAGAATCTTGTTTCGGGTGGTTTACTGATCAAACATGGTTTTAAACTTGTATTTGAATCAGATAAGTTTATCTTATCCAAAAATGGTGAATTTGTTGGAAAAGGATATGCCATGGGAGGCATGTTCAAACTCAATGTAACTAATCCTAACAATGAAACCTCTTCTTCTTCTTACTTGGTCTCTGTTTCTAATTTATAACATGATAGATTAGGACATGTAAATTATAGGTCTATGAAATGTATGACTAACTTAGATTTAATTCCAAAACATGAATTTTTTGCTAGTAGTGCTTGTAGTATATGTGCTAAGACTAAAATTACTAGAAAATATTTTCCTAGAGTTATTAGAAATTCATGTTTATTAGATTTAATACACAGTGATATTTTTTATTTAAATAATGTTCCCACTAGAGGAGTAAAACGATATTTTATTACTTTTATAGATGAATTTTTAAAATATGCTCGTATATATTTATTAAATACTAAAAATGAGGCTTTTAAAAATTTTAAGGTTTATAAAGCTTTAGTAGAAAATCAATTAAATAAAAGAATAAAAGTCATTAGATCTGATCGGGGTGGAGAATACATGTCAAATGAATTCTCCGATTTCTGTGAAATTCATGAAATTCGTCATGAGGTAACGGCTCCTTATACGCCACAATAAAATAGAGTTGCCGAGATAAAAAATAGAACATTAGTAGAAATGACTAATGCATTATTAGTTAACGCTAATTCCGATAAAAATTTATGGGGTGAAGCTTTATTAACTGTTACTCATATTTTGAATAGAATTCCACATAAGAAAAATTTAACTACACCTTATGAACTTTGGAAGAATCGAAAACCTAGTTTAGCCTATTTTAAAGTGTGGGGGTGTAGGGCACTTGTTAGATTAGTAGATCCTAAAAGACCTAAGATAGAGATTAGATCTATTGACTGTGTATTTGTTGGCTATGCACAAAATAGTAAAGCTTATAGATTTATAGTTATAGAATCTAATGATAACATTGATAAAAATACTATAATAGAATCTAGAGATGTTATATTCTATGAATCTAAGTTCACTACTCTAACTAATAAATTAAATATTGAAAATAAATCTTATGAAGATAGAAAATCTTCTAAATCTAAAGAAGTTATTGAATCTTCAAGTGATAAAGAGGTCATCATTGAACCTCGACGAAGTAAACGCCAACGATTTGAAACTGGTCTTTCAAAAGACTATTATATCTATTTGATTGAAGGAAATAGGACCAAAAGTACTAAAAAACATTTGTGTCTAAATGTAGAACCTGGCGGATTCGTTTACTAAAAGCCTTGGCAGGGATGGGATAAAACCTAAACAACCACTTATGATGGGAACCCTACCTAATATTTGTTTAATCAATGTTTTGGTTCAAAGGGAAAAACAAATCGTAAATCCGTGACAGCTAACGGACACTACATTAATGAGAAATAAATCTCATATGCATCCCAGGAAGGGTAGTGTTTCACCTGTAATGGATAAGGGGAGGTAAAACATTGCTCTGAACAGTCCTAGAACACTCTGTGTTGAGATGTTACAGTTACAGGGACATCTCTTATAGATCTACCTATATAAGTGTGAAGGTGGAGCCGCTTTCAATGAGACTTAGCTTTATCTCATAAACACTTACGAAAACTAGGGTACTAGCATAGGGCCTAAATGTGCTAACATTTTATTGAACACCAAAATATGTGAAATATGTGTGTAAAATAATTTCGATTTGTCATATAAAATCGTTAGTTCAAGACTTAATTTCACTAAAGATCTTGATAAATTTTAAATTATTTTTACTAAAGTGAAAATTCAAGTCTGTAAGATATTTTCATTTATGCACATTTTTCTACCGTTGCTCTATTTCAAATCTTTAAAATAGTGGGGGATTGTATATTTTTTTTAAGAAAAGTTTTTAATTTTATTTTTATTTTAAATCTTTAAAATAGTAGGGGATTGTTGGATATTTTAAAGGTTTTAAAAAATAAGCTTTTGAAATTGAGATTTGTCCCACATCGTGTAAACTCTTTTTTGGGTTTGGCTTATATATCTTTGTCTTGGCTCAAGGCTTGTAGCCTTCACCTAGGGGGCACCGAATTTTGTAGCTTCCACCGCCATGCAACCCATCAGTCACACACACCCGCGCCCCGAGCCGAGCCGAGTCCGGTCGGGACGGGCACGGGCACGTGCACGTGTAGTAAAAATTATGTTAGAGATTGATTTTTGTGTCAATCTTTTGTCCAATATATCTATACCAACTGTTGCTCTTAATTTCGCTGTAAGATAAAAAATTTAATAAGGTAAATTAGTATTCACATACTTGTACCATTTAAAATTCGGTCACTGTAAATAGAACGGTTTGATTTTCATTTTAATCTTTCATCCCAAAAAATTATTGGAAATCATGTGGCACACGACATACTCAAACATGACCATGGATATACCATCAAAAGGGCAAAGAGCCATGTAGCTTACTAATTTTTGAAACATGTTCCAGAATTTGGTTCATATAATTGACAAACTACCTCATGTCATTTGATATTTAATCGATTTATTGATTATATAGTTAAAAATTTTAAATCATTAATTATAAAGCTCATAAAAATGCATGTGCATTGCACATGTGGCTCAAAGGGTTTCAATTTTCCTGTAAATTATTATTCGGGTAGTTTTATTAACACCCACGGAATCTTAGAGAGCACCTATGTAAAAAACCAACTACTCTTTATATTAGTTGATAGAAGGTTAAGACTTTTAATCTTGAACCATTGAAGTGTGATTATCATTAGGCCATGTGGTGAACATCTGCAATCAATCTAAATTGTCCAAGTGGCAATCAATCATTGGATTATGTTTCAACCCAATGAAACAAAATTAAAAACAACTGTTGATATTAAAAGTTCACAGATCATATGGTTTAAATCTCTTTTAAACACCATCCAATTGATGAATTCTAATATTGATATTGAAGTTAAAAATAACTGTTGATATTAAAGTCCACAGATCGGATGATTTAAATCTCTTTAAAACACTATTTTTGAGCCAATGGTGTGTCAATCTATGATTTACCACTTTGACGGTACGGATCACCCACATCTTAAACCGTTGATGGTGTAAGATCATTTAAACACAATTTTAGTGTTTAAATGACAGCTAGGAGAGTCGACCCAAATCAAAAGAATCACAAGATTAGGAAAAGTTTGTGTATATCCAAATAATTGGATTTGACCCATCCAATTGACGAATTTTAACCCTTTAAACTAAAAATAATAATTGATATTATAGTTCACATATCGGATGCTTCAAATCTCCCTAAAAGACTAATTTTAGGCATGTTTCACTTCAATATGTGATCACATTCATCTTAAACCATGGATGGTGTAAGATTATTTAAACACCATTTTTGTGTTTAAATGATCTATGCGGGAAAAGAAGTGGTTTGCTCCTAGCATCTTTTCTTTAGAAGTTCGATGTTTGAAGTGGGTAAAATAGAAAGGAAGAAATGATCATCACAATGTGTAATCATGGGCTTGTAGGGTGCAAGGTAGACTGTGGAACTGATGGATCATGATCATGTTGCATGTTGCATGCTACTAAGTACGTGATCTTGGAATCATGAAAAGTAATAAATAAATAAATGAAATTTGTATTTTGTGTAACGCCTCGTAAATTGGGATAAGGTCTTCCCTGCTCACTTTTCATATTATTGCACCCGACTTATTCGCCTCTTGTTTCTCATTAGAACTCTATTTTCTTTTTCTTTTTTCCTTTTTTTTGTTTTTAAGATAAAGAGAACTTTGTTTTCGGGACTTCTATATGTGAGATATGATTTAAGGGTAATTTAGACATTAAAAAAAAATTATTTTACTTTTATATAGTAGTAAGGATTTATTCATTTTTAAGGCAATCTTAACCGTGCCATATGATAACGGATTGTGAATCACATGATGACACCAAAAACCGTGCCACATCTGTAGGATCAATGAGCCCTCAAAGAAAACCATCCCGAGTTCATACCAATGTTGTATAAAGACATGATCCTAGCCAAAATTTCTCCAGATACGTATACCTTTAACCTTTTGATATCTTCCCTATGATCTTCGGGTCGTTTGGAGGACGCCCGTGACCTATTTGACAAAATGCCTCAGAAAGGCTGCCAACCGAATGAGTTCAGTTTCGGGATTTTGGTTCATGGGTATTGTAGATCTGGGCTTAGTTCACGGGCTTTGGAGATTTTAGATGAGATGATGGCTTTTGGATGTGTTCCTAAGAAGGTGATTTTGATTATTTTAATTTCTTGCTTTTAAAGGGAGGGTAGGATTGATGAGGCTGAGAAACTGGTGGAGAGGATGAGAAATTATAGACTTTCCCAAATGTGGTTACATTTAATTCTAGGATTTCTGCTCTTTGCGGGACAAGCAAAGTTCTAGAAGCTTCTAAAATATTTAGAGATATGTAAAAGGGAGACGAGTTGGGAATGCCGACGCCTAATTTTGCACCGAGTCTAGTTTAATTAAAAGCCTAATTTTAAAAAATTAGAAAATATAATGATAAATAAGGAAGAACATAAGGGTAGATAGAAAAGCTCAGGGATATTTTGTTCCTAAGGATATTTTGTTCTTAAAAGTATGAAAACACCAAAATTCACAGAAATAGGAAGTATTATTGCTGCTTTTGTATTGTAGTATGGATATGAGATATATTTTCACTCATTTACATGGTCATAAATGGCTGCGCACTAAGAAAATGTGTCATTTTTTTGAGAACACAATGGATCTTGAGATAATCATCTTACCAGTAGATGGTTTGGTTATTTATTTCACATTACACATTTCCCAAAAAACGTGGCCTAAAATTATGTTTGGGTATAATGTGTGTCAAATAATTTTCCGGCTACATTTTGGAGATCCATGCCATAGAATAAAAAGCTGACCATATAATAGTACACTAGCGGTCTCATGATCCGTTGCCTTAAAAGATTGGGGTGAAAAATTATCTCTGCTGTATGATTCGAAGCAATCAATGGTTTCAAGGGATTTCATATGTAGGGACTTTCAGTAATCTATAAGGGGCCAAGAGAAGTACCATTTATAAAATGGCAAAATAATGATAGCGCGTGGGTCGAGCATAAATGATTTGTTTAAAATAAGGTCATGATTGGTGAACAATAGGGAGCCCAACAGCGAAGTTGGTCAGTTTATGATATGATTTCTGGTAGCAATGAGCCAATGACCCGCGCATTAATGAACACTAGAAGTTATCCAGCGAAATTTATCTTCTTTTTTTTAATGGGGAAATTTCTCTTATTTTTCAAAAGTTTCCAAAAATATATCCGGATTCATCACAAAATTTGGATAAAAATTTTAGAATGTTACAACTTATGAAGTTCGATTAACGGGTTAATCATACTTTTCAACTCTTTATTTGCAATATTTTTTTATGATTGTCAATTTGTAACCATAAGTGGATTACAATCATTACATAATGCAACCTATTTTAAGGTTTAAAAACATCAATTTGAACTTTAAATATTGTTAATATATGTTTTAGCATTTCTAACAATTTTTTTTTTTTTTATAATCCCCAAAATAATCGTGTAAATTTTCCCAAATTCTTTCCAAACTTCATCTGAAATGAGCTGAAACGATCCCCCATACATTCCCAAACACGAAATTGGCTACTATGATGACCATTAATACTTAGTTAGTGACCCTCTCTCTCTCTCTCTCTCTCTCTCTCTCTCTCTCTCTCTCTCCATGTGCATCGCACTAGCCACATGAGTCAAATTATCCATATAGTTGCAATTGTTATTGCCAACCCTCTTGTCCACTATACGGATGACACATTTGTTGCTGCCCAAACGATGGAAAAAACACACCTCGTTTCATAATCTGTTGCGCCCACAAGTAATAAAGCTAAGCAGTTTGCATCCAAACATTTGCTCGTGGTAGCTCGTGTAGCAACTTGACACGAAATCTACAGCCATTGGTACCAGTGGCGGAACCACGTACAGAGGTATGCGGGCGAGCGCCCGCACTGAAACCCATAAAACCCCCTTTTTTTTAAAAATAAAAATTATAAAACCAAACTCTCCCTAAACCGACGCCCTCTCTAACTCTATTCTCACTTTTCCCTCCCTCGTTTCTCTCTAAACCCACGCCTTCTCTAAACCGGCGCCAAGCGCCCTCCCTCCTCTCTCTCTCTCTCTCTCAAACCCTAAAATCTTCAAACCATCTCTAAACCAACGCCCTCTCTCTGTTCTTTCCCTCTCTCTTTCCCGAGGCCCCGTCTTCCTCTTCTTCTCGGCTCGCCCGCCTGAACCCGACGTCGACGACAATTTCGTTGCCCTCCTTCTGCCAACCGCCATCCTCCGGTAAGCCTCTCTCTGACTCTCTGTCACTCTAGGCTTCGTCTTCTTCTCAATCTCAAATTCTCATTTAACGCAGAAGATGATTTTTTCTTGTTCTTTTTTAGTATCTGAGAAAGGAGGTTGAATAAAAACGAATTCTCCAAAAAAAAAATTTGGGTTTTGTATTTATTTAGCTAAGCTACTAAAAGACAAGTTATGAAAATCTAAGAAAATTGTAAGATTTTGTGTTTATGAAATCTGGGGAAGATTTCATTTAAAAAAACAAACAAAAGTGAAAGGTAGTGTAAATGTAATTTTGGGTAAAAGATGATTTCGTTTTTCGGTATCTCAAAGAGAGGAGGATGAAGGAAAAGGAAAAAAGAATTTGAAAAAAAAACTTGTCGGTTTTGTATTTATTTAGCTAAGCTACTTAGGACCTTTTGTGTTTTGTATGATTGAGATTGAGAGTTCTGCAACATCTCTGACGGCAGGATTCAAAAATAAATTTTGGGATCTTTTAATTTAATATACATGGTATTTGATGAATTTGAAGAACAGGGGTAAAGTTGCAGTTTTTTTATCCAAATATAAGAATTCAAAGAACAAAATTTAAAGGATTCATCCAGAAAATAAAGAAGCAGCTTAGTTCTACAGCTCAATATATAGGTTGGGTCTTTAGGTTAAAGGGGTTTTTCTTAAAGTAAAACCATACTAGGAAAAAAGCCAAAAGCAGTAAAAAGAAGAGGAAAAAGTGGTATTTTTGGAAGCCAAAACCCTAGAAAAACCCCTTGCAAAATCACAAGCTCTTGTCAAGAAGCTTTCATGGTACAAGTACAGTCCAGTCCTTAACAAATATAAAGGAATAATAAAGATTCCTTGTAAAATAAATACGATATTCTATGTTGTACGCAATCCCAAATTTTGATGGTGCGCCACACAAAGCTTGGAAGAGTCGAGAAGAGTGAAGAAAAGATAGTTACAAGGATTCAGAGTTAAATGAATCTATTGTGGTTTAGAATTTTATTTGTTAAATATTAATTATATTTTAAATTTTATTGTATAGGTTTTCAACAAATTGGATTTGTCCGATCACACAATCGGATTTGAGTTAAAATTTCTTCGGATCATGTTAAATTGGAGGTGGTTTTCTTGTCAAAATTTTTCTTATTGTTAAAAATTTATGTTTTTTTTCTAATGTAATTTTAATGAAAATTATATTTTAAATTTATATTCATTGTACAAATTTTTTCTCCAATTCATTTTACGCCCCACCTAGATAAGAATCCTGGTTCCGCCATTGATTGGTACTTGAGGTCAACCACCAACCGTTGGATGATGCGATGATCACACACCAAAGCCCAAACACCTGCAGATTCAGTCCACAATGAATGTTCTTTTGTGTTGATCATAGTGTTGAAGGACACAGTTGGTAATCAATTATCACAATATATATATATATATATATAATGCATAATTATAAGACAAATTCTTCGTTTTGGTATTTTGGGTTCTATCACTACAAGACAAAGAGTAGAAGATCAACAGTTGGGTTCTATACTACAAGACAAACTAGAAGACCAACACTTAGGGTTTTATCACTACCAGAGAAAGACTAGGGGCACGTTTGTTTCGTTGTAATATGGACCATGTAAAATGGAGAATGCATGCAATTTTTTAATGACTGGATTACATGTATTATTCACTTTGCATATAATATTTGGGTGTAAAATGGTTATTCTTTTGGGTGTAAAATTTCCTTGTAAAATTCACTTTTTGATGTTTTTTTAACATTACACCCAAAAGAACAACTTGTGTAATTTATTTAAATTCATATGCAAAATGGACATTCTCCATTCATCGTTGTTAGCATCCGACTTCATCAAGCATGATCGGCAATGGTACAGCCATGACTTTCCAGATGGTGGCTCTCATGAGTTAAAAGGAATGACTTGGTATTTTTGAGACCTATGTCTCATGGAACTCCATTTAAGCCATTTGATTTGAATGACATGATGTAAAGATCTTTGACGCCATTATATAATTCAACAGTTGTCTATAATAAATCATATGACAAGTATTGTGCTTTGCTCCAATTTTATATACCAGAGATCTATTGATCGTAAACTTCAAATCAGACAGCCCATATTGCATTTTTACATATCACATGTCCCTAAAATACCATGTCTTTCCTTAAATCCGGTGAGCCATTACTTGCACTCGCTTTTTAAGTGATTGCACCAAAGTTAAAAAAAGACTTTGTATTTTAGGGAACATAATCTGGGCCGTCTGATCTAAAGTTCATGATCTATAGATCCTTAGTGGACAAGACTGACACGAATTATAATCTTCATCATGTGATTAAATATAGTCAAACGCTATTATTTTATTCAACGATCGACAATAATTAATCATATGATAAATATTGTGTTTTGCTCCAATCTTATCCACCAAAGATCTATAGATCATAAACTTTATATCAGACGGTCTAGATTGCATTTTAACATGTCACATGTCCCTCAAATAAAAAGTCTTTCTTTTACCTGGTGCGAACACTTGCAAAATGTGTGTATATAATGTAGTCAAACCCATCCCTCTCTTCTATTAAAAATCGACAGAAACACAAATTCCCAAACCTGTCTCTCTCTCCCTTGTAAACCCAGGTCTCTCTCTCTCTTCTAAACCCAAACCCATTTCCTAAACCTACAGACACCAACATTCGTAGGGAGAAAGAAAAAAAAAAAAAACCGAGGAGAAGAAGAAGAAGAAGAAAAAAAAAAAAAAAAGGAAGGAAAATACAAACTAAAAATCTAATTTCGTGAGCTAGGGCAACAGCAGGTACTTCCTTCAGTCATTCTTCTTCTTTTTTTTAGGGAAAAAAAGTGAAAAAATGAAGGAGAGGAGAAAGGAAAAAAAAATTAGATTTTTTTTAATGCAAAATCTGGGTTTAAATCCTATTAAAAAAAAAAAAGGAAAAAAAAATTAATTTTTTTTTTTTGCAAAAAATTGGTTTAAACCCTTTTAAAAATGTTTCAAAACTCAAATGTGATCTCGGCCGATAGTTTCAAATTTCTGCCGATAATTTGAAATTTTGGGTTTTCGGCCGAGATTTTGATCCATGGCGGGGATTGGTTAGGGTTTGAGAGGGTTCAGTGGAGAAGAGCTTGAGAAGGCGAAAATTTCTTTGTACGGATTTGCGAGGTGTAGGGTTTGGTGGATTAGTTTGAGTGGAGAAGAAGAAGAAGAGAAATAGGTTTAAGGTTTGCAAACGAAAATGGCGGAGCTTTTTTATAGCCGTCCTGTAATTTTTATATCTTACGAGGGTCTGGCTTCGTAAGACTAAAGAATTACCTGCAAAATGAACAGTTTAATGCAAGCTTGTATTACTGCGAACTGAACGACAACCATATAAAATATTCGATCGTTGAGATGAGTTTTTTCATTTTATGCGCATTATTTGGACATTACAGTGAAACAAGCGTGCCCTAGAAGACCAACAATTGGTTTTGCCCTTTCAATCATTTCAATCGTCTCCCTATATTCTCTCCATAATAGATAACAGAGAAAAAAAAAACGCCCCCCTTAATCGTCTCTTTCAAAGCCCTTGCTGGTTTTTATCCACGGAGCTCAGGTCTATTTGGGTTTTTTTTTTAATCCCTTCTGTTCTTCTCTTCTTTTTGTTTCCTTTTATCTTTTCTTTTGCAGAAATCAAGTAGGCCCTGAAAGCCTGAAAACGGATTGAGTTCTCAAGAGTTCATAGAATCAAAACCTTGCTGGTTTTTATCCACAGAGCTCAGGTTTATTTGATTTTTTTTTTTTAATCCCTACTGTTTTTCTATCCACAGAGCTCAAGTTTATTTGGGATTTTTTTTTAATCCCTACTGTTTTTCTCTTCTTTTTGTTTCCTTTTATCTTTTCTTTTGCAGAAATCAAGTAGATCCTGAAAGCCTGATAACGGATGGTTTTTATCCACAGAGCTCAGGTTTTTTTGGTTTTTTTTTTTTTTAAATCCCTACTCTTTTTCTATCCACAGAGCTTAGGTTTATTTGGGGTTTTTTTTAAATCCCTACTGTTTTTCTCTTCTTTTTGTTTCCTTTTCTTTTACAGAAATTAAGTAGATCCTGAAAGCCTGATAACAGATGGTGTTTATCCACAGAGCTCAAGTTTATTTATTTATTTATTTTAAACCTCTACTATTTTTCTATCCACAAAGCTCAGGTTTATTTGAGTTTGTTTTTTTAAATCCCTACTGTTTTTCTCTTCTTTTTGTTTCCTTTTATCTTTTCTTTTTGCAAAAATCAAGTAGATCCTGAAAGCATGATAACAGATTGAGTTCTCAAGAGTTCTTAGAATCAAAGCATTGCTGATTTTTATTCACAGAGCTCAGGTTTATTTGGATTTTTTTTAAAATCACTACTGTTTTTCTCTTCTTTTTATTTCTTTTTATCTTTTCTTTTGCAAAAATCAAATAGATCCTAAAAGCCTTCTCAGGATTCAAGATCCATTGTAAGTAACTAAAGACCAAGTTTCTCCTTTGTTACAGTTATATTTGATTTAGGGATTCAGTTTTTTGAAAAAACCCTAAAATTTTGGCTTAGCCTAAACCATATCGAATCAAAACAAGTGGTTTCAGTTTTGGTTTGCTTAAATTTTGAAAACTCGAAAATGAAACCAAAGAAAATCAGTACAATATTTTTTCTATAAGTTTTTTTTTCGATTGTGGGTCGATTTTTTATTTTTTTTTATTTTGGTTCGATTTTCTAAATCTACCCAACTTTCAGTTTTGGCAACCCAAAACCAAACCGAACCGATTGGGAATCATTCCATATTTTTCGGGTGTGGATCAGTTTCAGTCCGATTCAGTGGGCTGATTTTTGGATCAGTTTTGGTTTTCTATGAGAAATTTGCACCCTTAGCGTAAGAATGTAAGGTATATAACATACTTTTTTTCATAAATACAGTTACTAGACTTTTGCCTGACAATACTCATATATGGTGGACGACAAACAAGAGAGTGGTATGTTGTTATGTTGCTTGAGGTCCGCTTATTATAATTTTCCTTTGCCTAATAGTGCTGCTCCAATTTTCATCTTGGTTGGTCACATATAGCATAATTAATTATTGGGTATCATTGAGTAAATGGAAATACAAATCGTATTCTTTTTTCTTCTTATTTGATTTTATTTTTAATAGAGATCCTTATGATCCTAATGGTTTTTAGAGCATTGGGACGTTTTGGATTGAAGAAAATGATTTCGTTTTGAAATAAAAAAGAGTTAATTAGACACTTTTTGTTCATTTTTTGTTTCTCATGCACCTTTTTTGGTTTATGATCTATTTTTATGCTAATTTTTTGGGGTTTTTACATACATAGATGGGCCGGGAGATATGAAGCTCATTTGTGGGACAATAGTTGCATAAGGGAGGGACAAACTAGAAAGGGTCGGCAAGGTATTTTGATGATTAGATTTCCCTAATTTCAATACATTTTAATAATGGGTTTATATAAATCTAATTTTTTGTTTAATAAATCTAGATATTGTATTTGTATTCATTTTTTTTTCTTCTTTCTCTGGCATTTCTCATATTTTGGCTATGGGTCTTGTTTAACATCATTGCAATTTATTTGGGTAAGCAATAAATATTCTTTTATGCCTTTTGAGTATCTATTTTAAATCTTTTTTTGATTTTTTTGTAAGTTTTTTATTCTTTATGATAAAAGATCTAAGAACCATGAATTTTTTTTATTATTTTTTTCTTTTTTTGTTCATTTTTTATATATTTGATTAGGTGGATGTGACAAAGAAGAAATTTTATTCCTTTGTTACGGATCTCTGTTTATAACAAAATCTATTCCTTTGTCAAGCCGAATTGATGTCGAAATTCTAATCATATTTGTTACGAATACCTAATAATTGACCACATTGATGTCGAAATTCTAATCTTCTAAGTTGTTTCTGTAATAGGTTTGCAGGTAAAATCAATACGGTCATGAGCTCGATGAACAAGTTTAGCAAAAAAGCAGACATATTCGCACAAGGCATCCGCGAACATGGTACGGAAGTGGATAATTCTATCTTTAACCAAATGGATCATATTTCCAACTTTGTTGTCTTCTACAAAATTTCTTTTACCCTGAATTTTTTTGTGGTTTCTGATATCTGAATTATTGCTCTAATGAGAGGGAAATTTTAGTTTAGTTTATTGGGGAAAAATTTTCAATGGTTCCATACTTCTATTTCTTGCATCACAAATATTTCTACTGAAAAATAAATCATGCTTCTGATAACTTCTTCTGTTCTTCTGGTTATTTCTCTTTTGGGTTTGATTAAAATTCAATCTTAAACTATGTTATAGTCGTCAACTATCTTCCACACTGTAAATGCCTGTTGAAGGAATCCATATGGAACATAGTATGCCATGGAAATCTAAATTTCATTAGCTGTTACTTCAAATAGTGTGATACTTATCTAAAGCATATTTTCTCCCATGGATATATGAATTATATATATGATCCCTTTATGCATGATCAAAGATTTCTTATATTGAAGGGTCATGGCCAAAATGAATGAGTATTGGGTATGGATTGATAATACAAACATATCCTATATGTAACTAGTAGACACCCTATCTAATTTTGTTGTCTAATGAAAATTTTCAGTGAAGTTGGGACCCAAGATCTCTGAAACTGTGAAGGGTAAATTGAACTTGGGGGCGAAAATTAAATTCTTCAAGGAGGTGACGTGGAGCGAGTCTTCAAACAGGTTTTCAGTGTTGGGGAAGGAGAAAAGCTGTTAAAGGCCTGCCTATGCTATTTGTCAACCACAGCTGGTCCAATTTCAGGCTTACTATTTATTTTTACTGAAAAGATCGCATTTTGCAGTGATAGATCTCTCACCTTCGGTTCTACTAGGAGATTGTCTAGAACTCCTTACAAGGTCATTTCAATTTCCATAGATCCAATACATATATATATATAGTAGAACTAAAATCATATATTTATCAAATAGATCTTCTGACTAAAATGTGTTTTTTGGATCTGGTGATTCTGTACAGATGTTAATACCATTGAGAAAGATAAGATGAGCTAACCCAAATGAGAATGTGAACAAGCCAATAAAAAAATATATACAGATAGTTAGTGTTGATAATTTCGTATTCTGGTTTATGGGTTTTGTTAATTACCAGAATGCTTTCAAATACCTCCAACAGGCACTCTCCCAATCTTTTGTAAATTATACAAATTAAAGTAACTTTAAGGGAGCATCTTTTCTCCTTTTGCTTCATTACAATGAAATAAGTTTACCAAAGTTCTCTACTTTTTTGTGCATTCATTTTTTACTACTATGCTTGCCAGCATGTGGAAAGAGCTATTATGAGGTGCTTGTGCTAAATTACTGAGGAAGGTGCCTGGCTCATTTGATAGATTCTAGAGAGCCGCTCCTGATCTCTTGTACACAGATTCCCATGACCATTCGGATATATGCCGCGTGGTGCATTTATTTGATTAAGAAGTAGTTCTACTAACAGCTCATAATTGGTGCATAAGAATCACACTTGTGAAAGGGTCCCAAACTTCCACATAATATCTGTGTCACAGACCCTCCATTATTCAAAAATTGTATGAGACCCTCTGTTTTTTAAAAATTGTATGTGCATTTTTTAATTTTGATACACAAAGACCTTTTAAATAAAAGTATGTGCACATGTTTTTTTAAGTGAGACCGATAATTCTCCCAAGAGACCGCGATTGATCGGTCTTGTATGAGATTGGAACCGGATCGAGCTTTTTACAAGATCGATTGGTCGCAGGTTTGTACTACACTTTGCAAGACCAAGCAATATGATTCAAGGCACATATGAGACTATTTAATTTCGTCAAGGATTGAGATGAAAAACGATCCCAATATCTATTGTATTGTGTGGAGGATTGAGATCAATGATCAAAATTTTGGTTTTCGTTTCGGTTTCAGAGGGGACCAAAATCGAAAATTTGGACTGAAATTTCGGCCGAAAATTTGAATTTCGGCCGATAATTTCAATCCCATACATATGATGACCAAAATTTCGGTCCCAAATTATCCTTTCGGTGAGGAGCGAAGCTGATAGTTCCGGCCAAAATTTTGATCCTTGATTGAGATTAAAATGATCTCAACCTTATGATTTAAGGCAGTCAACATTTTCAAGGACAGAATCACTGGCTTTGGAGACCAAAGTCTTGAGAAGGAAATAGCGGTAACTTCTGTGTAGTCATCACTTTTAATAAGGCTCTTGATGAGATAACTAATTGAATGAATGACACAACTTGTTCCCTGCACTAAACAATGGCCACTTGTACAACACCTTATATAATATTCAATATTCAATCAAAAGTGCATCATGCCCGTAGCATATAGAATTATGACCCGTGTGCCACCTGACTACATGTGCACGGTGGTGCACCTAATACAAGGGATGTTAAGTTCGGTACCGAACCGAAATCAAAATTTTCGGTTTTCGATTCTGTTCAGCCGGAATTGAAACCAATGAATTGTTTTGGTTTATTTTATTTTTATTTGAAACCGAAACTGAACCAAAACTCTAAACTTTCAATTCTTTTGTTTTGGATTTTTTCTTATTTTCTTACATACTCGTGTTCTTTTTCAGTTTTCTCATCCTACCTTTTGGGGTTTCAGTTTTCTGATCGTCAAAATCAGATTTCTTAGAATAAACAGCTCTACGTGCACACGTGCAGAGTCCACATATATATATAAAATCCCGTCCTCCGTGGGATTCACTCCTTTCTAAGAGTTTCTAAACAAAAATGTTTAATTATTGTAATCAACGGGGATCAACATGAACAATTAAACGATTTTTATATTTCACTAATTTAATCACTGTCAATAGACTCAATATTTTACAAAATGAACAGTAGATTAAAAAATCAAGCAACCGTCTATTTTCACACCGCTATATTAATGTGGTGTCCACACATGTGTGTAATGTTCACACAGCTATATTAATGTGGTGCCCACACGTGTGTGTATATATATCTATAACCTATAAAAAATGCAAAGCTAAAAGATAAATTCTCTCTTTAAATTTTTGGGTTTTATCACTACAAGACAAAATGAGAAAATACCAAAAGACCAACCGTCTCTATGGACAAAGAAGACAAAGAGACCCTTTGGTTTTATCTAATCAATGGAAGATTTTAAAGGAGCGAGATGAATTATTGAAACAGAAAGAGGAAGAACTCGAAAACCCGTGATAAAGCACAAGAGAAGCTCAGTTGGAACTAAAGAAGTTGCAGAAATTGAAGGAGTTCAAACCCACGGATTGCTATATTTTTGCCCTTTCTCGAGTTTTCTTCTTCAGATTTTATTTTTGAATTAATGTGATCTTTAGTTTTTGTTCTTTTTTTTCTATTGTGTAGAGTTTCCCTCTTGTTCAGTCTCTAAGAGAAAAGGAGCAAGAGAAGAGAGAGAAGAAAAAGAAGAAGCAGGGGTCTAGTTGAAACAGGTTTGAATAAGCCCAGTTTCTATATAAATCTTTGGAGCTTTTCCATTTTTCACATGAAAAAAAGACTTCTTTTTTTTAGTAGGAAGCAGAAAAGGAAAACAAGAAAATCAAGAAAAAAAGAGATCCTTTGCAACCTAACTATGGTAAAAAACTTCTTGTTGGTTTTTTTACTGATCAATTTTGATGGTTTTTGGTGGTTTCTTATGTTTTTTTTTTTAAACCAATTTTGATGGTGTTCTGAATTTTTTAGGGTTTTTTATGGTTATTTTTTTTTTTTTTTTGATTTTTTTTGGGAATTTTTCTTTTTTGAGGCATCGTAAAAAACTTCTTTCTGATCGATTTTTTTACTCTCTACTTCTTCTGAAGCTTTTTTTTGTTTAAATTTTTTCATTTTAAAATTTGGGTTAGGGTTTTTTCGTGAGTTTGGGTTTTTCTTTTGTAGAGATATTAGAGTTTCAAATCTTTTGGAGAGAATTGATTTTAAATGGGGTTTGATTCATCTATTTTTATTTTTTAGGAGTATCTATCTATTAATTCTTTTTACTATTGGTTTTTTTCTTTTCCATGACAATACCAAAAAACCTTACGCTGTCATGTCGGTTTTCTTGAAATTTACCCATAAAATTTCAGGGCGGCGAGCATTTCACGCAGTGTTGGATGGGTTGGCCAGTAAGTATTTTTTTCTTATTTCTTTCTACTTTTTTGATCATCTTTATTTTATTTATTTACTACTTTTTTTCAGTCGTTATGTCTTAATATGCTCTGAGATGATGTTTAGCAGCCATGTGTCAGAGACCCTTTTATGACTATGGGTCTTTCATGCTTGTATAATACACGTACATATTGCAATTTGTATGCCATAATTTGATTCGATTTTTTTGTTTGGGTGGTGTTTATTATGAGCATTTATTGAAAAAATAGCACTTATATATAATTTTTGTTTCAATTAAAATTTTATTATAGTGTTATTTTAACCCATGTTGCATCAAAGATGTGTTCTTGTTGATTGTTTGGTTTTTAAAAAATGCATAACTAACAGACACAATTCTACCCTTTCGCTCCTATCTCTACCCTTTCAGTTATATCTAATAAAACAAAACACCTAAATTATCTTCTTTCGATTCTATCACCCTTCGATTCTATCTATCTATCTTCGGTTTTAAATTATTAGCTGATTTGTTAAGATATATTTTAATCTATAAAATCTGTTTGATTGTGATCTTTGTGATGATAGGTTGAAGGTTTTTCGGGTCTCATCAAATTTGAAGAAGACATTTAGATTGGGAAGAGGGTATTTGGGGATAGGTTTTGAGCTTGATATGAGTTTTGATTGAAATGGGTTATAGCTTTGTGGGGTTTATTTATTTTTATCAAATTTGCAGTTATGGGTTCAGTTGAGATTCGAAAAAGAGGGTATATGAGACATGTTTTGAGTTTTTGAGACTGACTTCACTTTCTCTTTGCTTGTTTTGATTCTTATTTAATTATTATTGTTATTCTTTTTCTTCTAATTTGAGTTTTTTAGTGATGGGCTTGCCTCAATTATGTAGAAATTGTAGTTTTGATTTATCTTAGTAGCCTTTTTTTTGTTTGATGTTGTTCAGTTTTTTTGGTCGAATCCCTTGAAAACCTCTCACAAGCACTTAATTCATAGAGTAAATGACGTATAGATTGCACTTGCACATTGATGCTTTTGATTGAACAACTAAGGTTTCAGAATAAATCACAATTACAAATCAACAAAATCTCTCTTTCACTCATTATACTTGCACATTTTCCCAACATATGGACGTGGATAGGTGAAACTCAGAAAATTGTACTACTAATTTAGGGCTATCAATGGGCGGGCCGGACTTAGAATGAACCCATCCCATATCAGAGTTGGGCTTAAATAAAAAGATAGCAATCAGCAAAGATTTGTTCTTCACTTTAGTGATAAACCGATCAACCTCTTTGTGAAACTTTTAAGCTTTTGTGATGGGTTGAAATCAAATTGCATTGACTAATTTTTTGGAATCTATCAAAATAGAAGGCAAACAAGGATAAATTATATATAATCACTTATTTTATATCATATCGTTCACTTGAATTGTTTCAAAATTTAGGTATTTTTTAAGTTTCAACTTCTTCTGAAGGTGTTTTTTGTTTAAATGTTTTCTTTGTAGGATTTGGGTTAGGGTTCTTTCGTGAGTTTGGAGTTCTCTTTTGTAGAGATATTAGGGTTTCAAATCTTTTGGGGAGAATTGATTTAGCTATTTGGGATTTTAGGTTTTTGAGGTTGGGATGTTTATTTATTTTGTTTGTTTGTTTATTTTTTTATTTATTTATCGATTTTGTTTAAAATGGGGTTTGATAAAGCTTTTTTTTTTTTTTTTGGAGTATCTATTGATTTTTTCTTTTTCTGTTTTAGGAATTTAGTTTCTTAGTTTCTATGATTTTTAAATATCCATCACAGTTATCCTTGGATCACTTGATCTCATATTTTTTTGGACTGCACTAATGCCAAAGATAATTTGCCCCTTGGATAGCTTGGAACGATGAAAACTCAGATGGCCCAGATTATTTTTAATCAAGATTATGTTTATTTTGTTTGCTATAATTTTTGCAATTCATTATTTGTTCTCAACACTCATGCTGTGTGAACTCCCTATTGCTTAGATTATTTTCTCTTTTTAGCGGCTATTATCGGCCGTTAGCATTAAAATTGTTTTAGCTGCAGCCAACTAAATCTTTAGCAACAACAGGTTTACCAGAGGTTTGTTGGCTGCTAGTAAATGTGAGTAGCACCTTTGTTTTTTGAGGTTTTTTTTTCTTGAATTTAGGGAGAAAAAGAGGTGGGTGTGTTGCGATTCTGAGTTAAAAGTTCAATTTTAGGGAAATATGGTTGTGGGTCTTAATACTGGAGTGCTATGGGTCGTGGAAATAGGATGATGCCCTTGATGTTGTTGTAAGTGCTTGCATGTTTCCTTCTCTTTGATTTTATTGTACTTAGCTAAAATTAAAATTATATCTTGTTTCAAACCCACGATTTTATATAATGATTTTATAAAATTAAAATTATATCTTGCTCCCAATGAGCCAGTTCCACTCATACTTTAGTTTTATCCAATACTTTCGGTTAAAAAAAATACTGAATGGTTTGAATTATTTGGGATCTCTTCTTATTACTTCATCACATGATACTAAATGATCTTTGATCAAATAATCTTACACCATTTACACCGGCCCTTAAGATCATTTCATTTATCTTTTGTCAAGTTCGTTGTCATAAGAATTAGAATTATGAATAAGTTGTCCGCACGTGCATTGCACGTGCAGGGCCCACTAGTATATATATTTATATTTATATTTATATATAGAAAAAGGGCATATGGGTTGGAATGCATGGATGATTCGGTAAATATAACCTCGGATCACTATCACATGGCAGGAGATCCCAAAATAACACCCGTTTTTAGATCATGTGTCATATGGCATGTGATCTGAAAAAGATAAATTAAAAAAAAAAAAAAAAAAATTAGTGGTCAAAATTGAGGACAAAGTTAGGGCACTGCCCCACATATTTTGATGCATTGAATTTTCTCTCATTTAACCACATTTTTTACGGTGGATATGCATCAGATCATACCCAAAATTTTTGAGTGATATCTGAGCATGTATGGACAAGTTTCAGTCTCACCTGATTGCCCTATAGTTTATTGAAAGAAAGAGAGAGGCCCAAGACTATGGGTTCAAGTCCGAGGCTTTGAGATCGAATTAGGTGGGGTCTACGTGGCATCCATCCGAGGGACTGGGTTTTACGGCAATTTTCTCAAAAATAAATTAAAGCCACCCAAAAAATTTGAACATAATTCAATGTATATCCACTGTACAAAAATGTGGTCAAAGGAGTAAAATTTCAATCCACCACAATGTGTGGAATATAAAATTGTGGGATTTAAATTCTTTTATAAATTATATATCAAGTGACAAATGATCCTAAAACGAATAATGTTTTGGAGTCACCTGTGCCACGTGATCTACGGTTGGAACCGTGTGTATATATATATATATATATATATATATATATATATATATATATATATATATATATATAGCATTTGAGTGTCGCACCTTAAAAGGGCAATGTCCCAAGGTAGTGTATGTAGGACAATGTCCCAGGGACCCAAGCTCTTCCCCTTATATCTGAATTGACAATATTTCGTATTTTGTATTGATTTGACCCCAATATAGTGATCAAATCTTATTTAGTTCAGTTATAAGCTTGTTTTTAAAGCAATGCTGATTTGTCAAAGTTAAACATTAACACACATTACATAAACGTTTTGAACAAAAGAAGATGGCTGTTTTTTCTCGTTTTTATTTTGTTCTTTTTTAGGGTCCTATACAGAGCTGAACAAGGATCAAAATTTAGGTCAAATTTTTGAATTCAAGCATGATCGAAACCAAAATTTTATCCAAAAACTGATAATATGACCAAAATTTTGATACCCATATAAAATATAACCAAAATTTTCATCCTTGGAGCTGAATTCCATAGATGTTAAAGCCCTAAAGATCCGTGGAAGTCAGTATTTTAAATGAATTCAATGGCTAATTCATGAGCATGAATCCTTTTTCAAAGTTCATCAATTGGATAGTTCACATCCACTTATCCGCATCTTTCGTTTGCCACTTTGAAAATTTAAAGTGATCATAGATGTCATCCACATGGCATAATGGAAAATCATACTTCAATTGTGTGAAATAAAAAGTCTAATTCTAATTATGTATGATCATTTAAACATGAAAATTTTTAAACAAAGGACACATTGTTGGACAGATTAGTTGAGAACAAAGTGCATGCGGCTGACCTGGTGTGACCTGATCGACTACACTGCCTTGTATTAATTGAGTCCACTGCACTTGCAGCCAATTACATCATGCCACATCAGCCATCTGTATTTTGTCTGCATAAAATCTGTCCTCCACGTAACACTATCCTTTAAACATATTTAAATGCCAGTCAGGAGCCCTTTCTTATGGGTAAACGTGAAGTCTATTAAATTAGATTGAACGAAGAGCACATAGCAAGAGCCAAGAGGCCTTATAAAAAAAAAGCAGATAGCAAGAGGGAGGACCACAGAATTAGAGTTCTTATATTTTCAGTCTTTTAATACTGATAGAAAAAAAACCTCCCATTAACACATTCAATAAACTAATTAACGAGATTCAAATATACGGAAGATGATGAATATGAACTGAATTACAGTGATCATCTAATCTATTGTACATTCGAAATGCAACAAAATAGAGAGAGAGAGAGAGAGAGAGAGAGAGAGAGAGAGAGAGAGAGAGAGAATTCATCTAAAACGTGGTTTTATAGCTATAGAGTTGTTCTTCATCCTGTTGATCTCAATCCTCCTCTTCCTGGCTTGAGCAGCAATGGCTGCCCTGCTCAGATCAAAAGCCTGATGGCTCCCATAATCGAAACCACTAGTAGCAGGTGTCTCCTCAACTGAGAAATTCAGATCAGGAATACCAAGTGGGTTCAACTGGTTCTCCCTGTTCAAATCAGGAATACCAAGTGGGTTCAACTGGTTCTCCCTGTTAAAATCGACGACCCCTGATGACAGCCGATGATAAAATTGATCATCCGGGTATTGAAAATTTTCAGCAATTTCGGATCCCAATGTCACCGATTTCATGGAAGTCATCAACGGTTGATAGATGAGTGGCTCTTGATGTTCTTCTTTTACTAAAGCAGGCGAGGGCTTATCTCTTCGTTCTACCAAACCATTTATATTTCTACAAGAACTAAAATCAAGTTGCTTTTTGGCTTGGAGAAGACTCAACTGCCCAAACAAACAAATAAATATATATATATATATATATATTTTTTAAAAAAAGCCACAAAACAATAGAGACAGTTAGATCAAAGAAGAAGAAATACCTCTAATTTTATTTCGTTCAACTTCAAATTCTCAGCTTCCAGCCCTCCGTAGTATTCTCTCACCTTTGCAATCCCCTAATCAGAACACCCACAAGAACAATAGATAAATAAATAAATAAATATTAAATATAATTTTGACCCAAAATAGATAAGCACTTTAATTTTAAAACATAAATAAATTTAACGAGAAAAAAAAAAAACCCTACTTGTTTAAGCTGTTCTTGTTGTGCAGATAACTTGGCCACCACATCTTTCAGTTCCTTGTTCGTCTTCAAAAAACCAAAAAGACAGAAAAATTAATATTTCAAAAAAGAAAAAAATTAATATTTCAAAAAAAAAAAAAAACACAGAACAGATCAAGAGCCAAAAACTAAAACCCCCATCAAAAACAAAGAACCTCGTAAAAGAAAAAAAATACCTTCTTCTTGAATACTCTTCTTCTGGACTGCTTAGACTTGGAATCGGTTTCTTCGCTTGGTGAGAAAGATAGAGGGGTGGTGGGACTCGAAGCCTCGACATCAACATCATGGTCTTTTTCACCGTTACATCTATGAACGTGCGGAGACGAAGAAGGGCTTAAGTCTATAGCAGATCGCCTTTTTTTAACCCCCCAAATGGGCAAAATTCCAGAGTCCGAGTTCAACAAGATGAGTCGAGGGAGCTGTAGAACGATTTCGGCGACTTCGAGTTCATCTTCTGTGAATGAGGAGCACACTATCCTTCTGCTATCTCTCGTTTTTCGTTTTCCCCCTGTATTTAGATGAACAACCGCCATTTTTTAAGAGAAAAACGAAGGGTTGAGGTGTTGAGAAGACAGAGAAGAAGAAGGTCATGGCCGTAGCGAGCTTTGGTTTTGTGAAAATTTGTGTTTCCGCGGAGGTTATAAGGGAAAATCCATGGCGGGTTCGTTGGTTTCTGCCACGTGTCAATTGGATGGAGATGGAGGGTCTCTACTCTCTAGGGTTTATGTTATTGGAGGGAGACAGGAGAGAGAAAATAATAATATATTTAGAAAGTTTTTATTTTAATGCCAAAAAGGGTCGACAACGGATCCAGCTACTACCTTGGCATACTAATCAACCATAGTCCTGCCTTGATTCGGGCTGGGCCAGGTTAATAATTAATCATAAAATTGTAGTGCTTGGGCCTAGCTAAGAGAGGGTAAGGCCCGGCCCACTATTAGGATCATTCTTTTTTAAATATATAAAGTCAATATTTATTCCATATTTCTGTTTTATTAAGTGTATCTTCTTTCTAATCTTTAGATCATATATATATATATATAACATAAGAGAAAAATAATAAAACTAAAAATGACAATGTTCAATAGCCCAAAGCCCGCCAGGGCAAACTATATACTCAGGCTCGCCTATGGCTGGGGCCAAGCAATGCAAAAGCCCAACCAAGTCAGGCCCATTGAGGGATTTAGGTTGGGGATTTATTATCATTACATGCTATATGTGTTGAGAACACTAATTACAGTTGTGAGGGTTGAAATTTTCTAAGGTTAATAAGGGTATTTTTATTATATTTTGATAAAATTTAATAGGCCTAATTCAACCTCACAAAATCAGCTTATAAGATAAGGTTTGCTCAAGTTATATATAGCCAAAGATCTCTAAACCCCTAACCCATGTGGGACTATTCTAAGATATCTATATTGGGCGATTATACTTTGTATTAGATATAAAGTCTAATTATAAATTAGAGTCATATTGAAGGACACTCGATTTCTGTATTAAGTGAGGTGAGATTTGAGAGATTTGTAACCCTAATTTTTACAGATTAATGAAGGGATTTAGCATCACCCATGAACATAGGCAAATTATCAAATCACATAAATCTTATGTTTGCATTTTATTTATTGTATATGTTTTTTATTATCATAATTTTTACAGTATCAACCGGTCAAAATTGAAACATATACTTTCCCTCCATAGTTGGATCGGGATTATAGGAGTGAACCTAACTTCGGGCTAGGACGATACAAAAGTGAGGTTGGGCCCGATTTGATATTTTAAATATAATACAAAGTTTTAGAGCAATTTGGGAGGTTTTCAACCTGGTTAGCTCGACTGCTCGAATTTGACAAAACACAATTTTTCGGGTCCAAGAAGCATGCACTGAAGGTTTTAAAATGCTGCTATAATGGCTGTAAAAGTGAGGCTCTTTTACCCTTATAAAGCTTTGATAAGTTTTATTTTTTTTATACTTTTGCAAACTTAACAGTGTGTTATAACAGCCGTTATAATTATTATAAAGTCGTTATAAAGGCCTTATATTATTATTTTAGTTTTTAGAAAAAAAATTAAAAATTTTAATTTAAAAAATAACACGTCAAAACCTTTACAACCAACAATTATACTCTTGACTCGTGGGAAAGCCAACTTTCTTGCCCGGCCCAATTGGTTGACAGCCCTACATCTAACTCTAAATATTAGGATATACTTAGCATTTGGAGGCAAGGGGAACTTAGGGCCTACTTACAGTAATGTTAATAGGATTTATGGATGAAGATAAAAAAATGTGAAAAAAAAAATTAAAAAGAAAAAACTTACGACAGACGCCGGGTAATAAGCAGGTACATAGGGTTTAGGGTATAAAAATGTCCGATAAAAATAATAATAAGTTAACTAGTCACTTTATGCAGCTATGCGGTTTGTATAACTGATGAAACAAGTGTAATCAGGTCATTGGTGTGAAAGCACAAAGTTTTTTATTTTTTATGACGAGATATCCTGACCTCTAAGAGCACCTGACTAACTCCCAGTCACCAGTCTTAATAGGGTTTAGGGGAAAAACACTCACCCATAATCCATGAGCCATAGATAAGAGGCACAGTTGAGTTTAGGAATGTAAAAGAAGGAAACTTACTAGTGATAAATTTGGACATGCCATGACTCCATCCCAAAAAATTAATTCGCTATGAGTGAAAGAACTTAGGTTCCTATAAGAGGAGCTATATGAGAGATAAGAATATGAATACCTGATGTAGGACTAAACTTTAACAACTAATCCCTCCACAGTCTTTTGTTGGATGCTTAACCAATCAAACAAGCTGTTCAATGATAGTGGATTATGGCGCGGGTGCATTTCGAGAGTGCATTTTGAGAGAGTTGAGATTCTCAAGCTTCAAGAGCTTCAAATTTGAGCACCTACATCTGAGAGTGGTGAGAAAGTGATTGTCACCAAAGATCAAAATAGCAGTTTTGTTTTCACTTTTGGGCATGACCGAAATCAAACATTTAACTGAAATTTGGGCCGAAAATTTCACTACCATACATAATGTGATCAAAATTTCGGAGCTTGTTTTCATTTAAGTGTGGATCGAAACCAATAAATTTCAGCCGAATTTTTGAACCATGATTGTCACGCACCAAAATTCGAAGATATCAAATCTCGAGTTTTGATCACAGTGAACATTATATAGAATGTGGAAGTAACAAAACTTTGATAATTATGTATCTCAGAGGTCAAATTGTCATTATTATCATCATTTAATTCCATAACAACAAAATGTTTTTCAATATATTCTTGTTGAGTAACAAAAATGTCCACCAATCTTCAAAGATTCGGATTTTTAAAACAATACTTTTGTCTAATTTAATAATAACATTTCTTTATTCACATAAAATTTACTTTAATCACTGATTGGGCTTAGACCTGTAGCCAAGGTAACAAAATTGGTATTGGACTCGGGTATCGGTCCATTGAGGACCGATACGAATCGGCCGTTATGTATCGGCCAATACTGATACATATTGGCCCCTTAAAAATAAAAATAAAAAATCCAAAGTCTCAGCTAAAACCGATACGTATCAGCCGCTACTGAGTTATAGGTCTGATACTAGTGGCCTAGTCACATACAAGGGTGTAGGGGCTCCATCCCCCATTTAACTATATAGTTTCTATTAAGTATGCTTCTTATACAATCGTCATTTGTATATAAGCCCCCAAATCGATGGTAAAATAATTACTGACATTATATTTATCATTTGTAACCCCTACCAACAAAAATTCCTGACTATGCCCATACGTATAGGTTTACCGAGATACCGATACGTATCAGTATCGGCCGATTTTTTATACCATGCCTGTAGCACAATGGAAGGTTGATAATTTTGATGCATCTTGTCTTCAGTCACAAGATCCAATTCTTCCCCACCACTTATATATATATATATATATATATATATATATATATATATATATATATATATATATATATATATATATATGAGTACCATTAAATCCACCCATGCTGAAACACATTGACCGAATTAAATAGACGATGGAGATTTTTTATCATCCCAATCTTTCACAGAACGGATCTTGAGATCATGGGTGTACCATCGGATGGTCAGTTTTTTATTTCATATGGTACACACCGAAAAAAGTGAGCTTAAAATCAATTTTGAGCTTGCACGTGATTTTAAGGTCACTTTTTTGAGATGTGTCACGTAAAATAAAATATCGACCGTTTAATGATACGCCTATGATCTCAAAACCCATCGTGTGAAAGATTGGGAGGATAAACTATCTTCATCGTCTAATTCAATGCAGTCAATGTGTTTGAGCGTGGGTGAACTCAAAGATTATGTGGGTGGATTTAAATTAAGGTACTCTCTCTCTCTCTCTCTCTCTCTCTCTCTCTCTCTATATATATATATATATATATATATATATATATATATATGGGAGCCATTACTTGCACTTGGAAACTTGGCCCTTGCACCAATTTTAAAACAAAAACTTACAAATTTGGCGACCTCTGTTATATGAAAACACCATCTAAACCGTTTGATTTGGTGCCCGTCATTTAAAGCTATTAAGTGCAAAAGATTAGCACGAAATATAATTTTCATTATGTGATTAAATATAAAGGCTATTATTTGATTCAATGGTTAAAAGCAATAGATCATATGATAAATATCGTGTTTTGCTCCAATCTTATCCACTAAGAATCTATAGATCATGAACTTCAAATCAGACGGCCCAAATTACATTTTCACATGTCACATGTCTTTAAAATAGAAAGTCTTTCTCTCTTAACTTCAATGCGAGGGCCACATTTTCGAGTGCAAGTAATGGCTCCTTATATATATATATATATATATATATATATATATATATATATATATATATATATATATATATATATATACCAGGAAAGTACTCTAGTCGGGTACCCTCACTGTACTCTAAGGTCCACGTGGTACCCAAAACATATTTTAAATGTCATGTGAAGCAATGTAGTGTCGTTCAGATCATTTTATTAAAAAAAAAAAAAATCAAAACAATATTCCCATCACGTATATTTTGAAACTTAAAATCTGAATCTTTGAATTGCAATCGAAATTTTGAATATATTTTTTTCAAAAAAAATTGATCTATACTACCTGTTGGAGCTCCATGTGGAATTCAACGTAATGTTGAAGTACATAAAGGTACTCCAATAGTGTGTTAAGATAAATGATGTTAAAATTAGCTTTGAGGCACGTAGTTCAATACTCTGTCTTAAAGATAATAGATTTCCTAACTCTGTCAGATAAACGAAGATACAATTAGGGTTCCAACAAATCTGCTTATAGGATACAACATATCCCGATTTTGTCAGGAAATGTATATTATTTTCAAGATTGTACTTTCTAAAAAAAGAACTTATCACAGATTTTTTGATTAAAAAAAAATTCTTAAATAAAGAAAATAAGAATGTAAGAGAGGAGAAAGAATGAGAGAGATTATTATTTCTTTTGTGTCTTTCTAATAAAGATCTTCTCACCGTTTATAGAGAAAATTTCATGAAGAGATTTCAAATTTGTGTCTTTTCAAATAACAGTAAAGAAATAAATCGATTTCACTTGTATCTTTTCAAATTTACGGTGAATAGATATGTCAAAATCTGAAAAACACTTCTTCGGAGGAGATCGGAGAGAAATGTGAACAGATACTACGAAAAGACTGTTTAACATCGTTTAGTCATCTCGGCCAAAAAAAATATCTTTTAGCAGTTGTGTTGCACCTCTTCGGCTTAAAAGCCGTTGGAGGCAACCGTTGGGCTTATAACCCATTGGATGCCACCCGCTCAATGGACTTAAAAACATTGGGCCTTTTGGCTCTGGCCTCTTGGGATTCTCTTTCTTTCTTTCTTATATATATATATATATATATATATATATATATATATATATATTAAAATTTATTTTTCTTATTTATTTATACACAAAGTAAATAATTTTTACAAGTTTGCTAATTACTATTGAATTATATATATATATAAACTGCTTTTTTAACGACTCGAATTACTTAAAAAACATGTGTCGTAGCCTAAAGGTGGAGCTGTCATGACTTTATGTCTAGCAAGGCAATCTTATCACACCCATTTATCCTTGTCTTGAGCTACCCTGCTATCCATTGAATAATTCCTCAAAAAGCTCCTCAGAATATAATTATTAATGGTGTTGTTTGTAACCGCTCACTAACAACCAGTAGTTAGAACTTAGAACTTTGAAGAGAATAACCTCAAAGTTCATTTGGAGAGAGAGCGTTTTTCTTTTTAGAACATTCCCAAAGTCACAAATCATAATTCAAACCATGCAATTGATTCTAAATAGATGGTTATAAAATTTATGTCTAAATTTTATAAATACTATGAGACAAATAACATTTTTTCTCTAGCAATATCCCTCATATAACTTGCCATCTAGCGTCTAAAAGAATTAATACCCAAGAGGCATTAGTCCAGTTGGTACACTCCCTTCATCGTGAGGGAGTAGGTCGTAGGTTCGAACGTTGTTTCCCACCCTTGTCCTTACAAGATATCCACAACTATTATATGTGTATGCTTGCCTGCTCTTCGGTTCTGGACGCTGTCTCGACCGAATGACCGTATCAAAAAAAAAAAAAAAAAAAGAGGCATGACATCTCTAACTATGGGCCATGTGGCACATTCTTTCTAGCAATCCAAAGTCACCAAAAAGGCAGCTCAAAATTTAACTAAAGTACGCCCAAAATCCTTTTTTATACATAGTCTTTCCTGTTGTAGTTTCAAACAATATAAATTATATTGTTTGAAAGCTAAGCATGGGATTTGAATCCCTCACTTCAATGCTATACGCATGAGTGCATAGTTATCATATTCGGCCCATTCCTATCATGATTAAAACACGTATGTTTGGAAAAAAAAAAAAATGTGATTTTCGCATTTTGAATGCATTTTTTCTTGATTTTATCTTGATAAATTCAATAATAAGGATCGAGGGTTTGAATAAACGGGTTGGCTTGATCCTTCAATTTCTTTATTTTTTTTGTCGTTTGTTTCCCCCTTTTTTTTTCTGATTTTGCCAAATTTGTCTCCTTTTTTTCCCTTGTTGATTTTTTCCCAATCTCCCCAACTTGGTATGCATGAGGGCACACTACAAAAATAAGGTATTTCAACAGTAATCAAAATTATCGCTATTAACAAAAAAATTATGACTACTATTCCTGTCGCTACTGAAACTACCGCTACTAGTCTTGTCGCTACTAAAATAATAAAGTCTTATTTTTTGTAGTGCGCACATCACCACTGAGCCGGGCAAAGATCTAGGGATCTGAACTACCGTTCTATGTACTCTAAAATTGATAACTGATCGCCTTGTTTGAACAGTCAATATGAAAGAACATCGATTATATTGTTTGAATCCTCCGGTGACCGTAATTTTTTCACTGAGACATCTACCAATGATGGGCGACTAGTCAGACTAATTGAATTGATCATTGATGTGCCCCACATAGCACTCAAAGTCAAAAAGGTTGCTTCCAAAAATAAATCAAACGGACATGGAGCCATTTGAAGTGTATCCCATGCCAGCTGTGCCCATCAATGATTTTGAACAGGGAAAATTTCAAGAAAACAAGTCCTCCAAGCTTTAACACCATTGGATACTTGGGATAAGGATTTGGAAACCAAATATATAATTTGGTCTTTAATTATGCATGTCCTCATATCTTTGAATCTTCCACATTAGATAATCAAACATGCATTTTATTTTTGGGCACTTTAGAAAATAATGCCTCAAAAATAAATTTTTTAGCAAAAAAGACCCGAATTCAAACGTTTTAAAAAATTGGTGCTTTCACGGATTTTGGAACTTCAGAAAACTGTAAAAGCATTATTTTTTTTACAAATGTTTTAGAAAAAACTTTCACGGTTTTCTGAAGTTCTAAAATCCGTAAAAGCTCCGCTTTTCTAAAATGTTTGAAGTCGGGTCTTTTTTGCTGAAAAATTTGTTCTTTGAGGCATGTTTCTCTAATTATCCTTTTATCTTTTCACTGTGCAGTCAATGTCCCTCTGCCAGGTTAGAACTGAGAAGCATACTTTTGTGAATTATATGCCTCTAAATATGTGTCTCAAAGTTTGACTGGTTTGGTGGACGTAGATTGACTCGTATGAAAATTGCAAGCTTTGAATTAGGTACCCGATTAAGTAGTGCCCAAGCTCAGTCGCCTTCTCTCAAACGTAGTTATCAAAATCTTGTTTTAAACTCTTTTATTTACGAAACGTTGGTATTTGGTAACATATTTAAAATGAATGTTTCCCGAAAAAAATAAACAACCTGAGTTTTTTTTAAGAATTCAAAATTTTTATGGTTTAAATGTATATTTGTCATTAAAAAATTTTTATATTTTTGTTATAAAAAAAATTAAATATTTTCATTACTTTTTCTCAAATGTCCCCCAATTTTCTAAATTTTGCTGATTTTTTCTTCTTTTTCTTGCACTTTTTAACCGTGCTAATTTTTTTTTGAATTTCTGACTTGGTAACTATGCTCTCAAAATCTTTAGACCTGAGAGTATTCTTTTGACATTTCACCGATTTAACAATCAAAAATATATGTGCATTTTGCAATGACGGCGAATTGGAGAATGGCTCAAGTGCGTGCCTACGTGTACCAACTCTTGTTCTACTATGTTTTCTTTGACAGGAACTTCGGGTTTAACATAAGTGCTTGTGGCTGTAGTGGATACTTTTTGTCAAACTTTGGATGATAAAAGAGTTAAAAGGGCAGTTGTGCAAAAAATTCCTCTAGATGGCCTCTGTACGGCTAATCACATTGATGATTTTTACGTGCGAAAAAGACAATTAATATATCATATGACAAATAAAATACGAGATAGAGAAAGATAGAGAAAGAGATCACACTACAAACAAGAACAAGATTTACGTGATTTGGCTTAAGCCTAACAATGTGTTTGACAGTCAAAACAAAGTATTTCTATTATCACGAAAAAGATGCACAAAGGCTACAAACAATGGAGATCATATTCTCCAATATTACCCAACACAAGAGAATCACAAAAATCCAAGCACAAATATAAAACCCCATAGTTCAAAACAAACACCAAAGTTCTGTCAAACAAATATCCAAGTGTACTCTCACCAAAACCTAGTAAAAGAGTCACACAACCAAGACAAATCCCAAGTTTTCTCCATAAGAGAGACCCAAAAAACCCTAAAAGGGTTATACAAAACTAATACCAAAAGCCCTTTCTCCAAAACCCTCATTTTCAAATCCAAGATTCAAGCTCTCTAGTAATAGAAACTGGTTTGGACTCCTATTCCCTATCTTTGAGATCTTATTTAATAGGATCTTATATTAGAAAATATTACGAGTTTCCAAAATAAGTGACTTTCCTCAAACAAAAGCAAACTAATATGGGATCCTTTGACAATCCAACAAACCAAGTTCCAATAAATAACTTTAGTTGCAATTATAAATCGAGGCAAACCCTAACAAGGGCTATGTGGTCCAATTGGTTGAATCCTATTTGTGCTTCTACCCGCTTTACAACCCTTCGATAAAAGGAAACATTTACGTTTGTATAACTAATAAAGGGTGAAAACGGTTTAAGTCAAGGTTCCTTGCATCCAAGGATTTAAAAACTGATTGAATCCCATTTATGATTCAATTTGTTGGACTTAGAACATAGATCATAGGGCGGAGTTATATATGTTAAGTCAACATCATCATCATCATTATCATTACATATTTATCATATTCATTTGGGGCCGGCGGTTTACTAGTCTTCTTCTTCTCCTACTTTCTTGCACCATTCTGCTTATAATTTCTCAACCCTTCAATCTATATTAAACCAACTTGATCCAATATATAATATATTATAAACTATATGATAACTTTAGGCATCCATCTCAAAGACTTAAGATAGTATATGCAGAGAGACAAGGCTATAATTTACCCAATGTAGGACTAAACTTTAACACGCTCCCACACGTGTTGGTGGGATTGAGCCAAGTCACGTGGACAATTGAATTGGTGACATGGAGTGAAAAAAGATCTCTGCAGATACCATGATAAATTTGGGCATCCATCTCAAAATCATTTAGCTATGAATATAATAAGAAGAGAGAAAAGGCTATAATTTATCGAATGTGGTACTAAACTTCAACACTATATATGCTATTGGTGAAAATTTTGGCCGGAAAAGTCAGGTTGCGATGACTTAGCAGTTGGGCCATCAGATATATTTGGTAACAAGTGTTGGGAGGAAGGTGATTATTATTTTTAAAAAGGTATATTGTATAATATAATGGCATTTATTATGTGGATTGGTAAACGATTTGGTAAAGGGCACAACTGTAGCCTAGTTGCTACTTGCTAATGGGGGAGAGAGACCCTTAATACCGTTGATAAATGGTAGGTCAGCAAAGCATAGATGATGGAGAGAAGGAAACAAGACAAGTGTTTGCCGACTATGAGTTGCTGCCTGAAATTGGAGTTATGAACGATAGGCTTCAGAATTCTGATTATCCATCCGAGTGTTTACTACTCTGATTGCTATACAACATAAAAGCATGGGCTACTGCTGCTTCCGCCTGTAAATAATCCCCCATTATACGATCCTTTTGTCTGCTTCACACTTTTTAATCCTCATTTTTATCTCACTTTACTACTGTTATTAAAGGGAACTTTATTTTTAACCCCAGATTCTTTATTTTCAACTCAAGTTTCATGAGCTTAAATCGTTGACTGCTTTGAATGACCATGGAGATTTTTTTTTGTCCAAATCTGACATATCTCGAAAAATGATTTTGGTTGAATGAGACACATCTCGAAAAGTGATCCGAGACTCATGTTTCATGTGCGCCCATGTCTCATCACTTGTGGAATCAAAATCTGATCGTCTAATAGTAAGTACATGATCTCAAGATCTATTGTGTCGAAGATTGGAAGGAAAAAATGTCTGAATCGTTTGATTCAAGCAGTCAACATTTAAGCACGTGAAACCAAATTTGAGATGGAAGAATCTTGAGTTGTTAATAAAGGTACCCTCCTAGATTCTTAAGAGTTGGTAATACGTGTGAAGGGGCCAACTCAGGTCATTTATGCGGCATATTTGGTGCTTTTTTGGAAAACCGCATCAACAGAAAATTCTAGCCACAAATTTGATGCACTTGTAGCGCTAGAGTGGGCATTAGGGACTTGTACTAGAGTTGCACCACAAGCAAGTCAATCTCCTTCCTTCAAAGTAATTAGGAAGTTGGCTCTTGCACCGAATTTAAAGAAAGACTTGATATTTTAGAGATGTGTAACAATGTAAAAATATAATCTGATTTGTCTGATTTAAAGTTCATGATCTATAGATCTTCATAGATCTTCAGTGCATAAGATTAGAGTACAAGACGATATTCATCATATGATCTATTATAGTCAATTGTTGAATCAAATAATAACCTTTTGACTATATTTAATCACATGATGAAAATTATATTTCTTGCGCTTAATATCTTTAAGCTATGATCTTCAAATCAAAAAGTTTAGATGGTATTTTTACATCGCTACCAACTTTTCTTATTATTGGTATCTAGTCGTACAGGCATCATCCTACATAACAGTGATCTAGTCGTACAGGCATCATCCTATATTTAGTAAATTCATAAAAAAACTGTTACACATAAGGTGATTGAGATGATAATTAAGGACTCTTAATGAAAAAAAAATGGCCATGGATGATAACCCTTGATGGATCTGGTCGGCCACATAAACGACCACCAGTATAGCGCTGTGACCCTCAACAATATATGCCACACTATAAATCTAGTCGCAAGTTTTAGCTCCCTTCTCCCTCGATCATGTCAATAGATTCGACTCCTATTAATGTCATATCTCCAAGAGGGACTGCACTCATTTCAAAAGGCTTTCGAGCGCCTGTACACAATGGAAGGTTGACAATATCAAAACCTCAAGGTCGCCAGAGGTCGTGCCTACTGCCTAGCTTACGGCTTACCTATAGGGATGCAAGTTCGGTGTACCAAACAGAGCTAATACCAATTTTTCCAGTTTTAAATTTTGGTTCAGCCCGAACTGAAATGAATCGGTTTCAGTTCGGATTTTTATTTTTATTTTTAAACCGAAACTAAAATATTTTGATTTTTTCAGTTCGGTCCGGTTTCAATATTTTAAATATATTCTCTTGGTTTTTTCAGTGTTTCTTCAGTTTTATCATCCTACCCCTTGGTTTTCGATTTTTATCACCCTAAACTGAAATTGGTTTGATCAGTCCGAGTCAGTTTCCGGGCCAGTTCCGTTCGGTTTCGGGTATCAAGTCAAAGCTTGCATTCCTACTTACCTATGAAAAAACAAGGGCATGTAAAAAAGAGTATGGAACTAAGCATCTGCTTTTCATTAAGGACCCGACTCTCCTGACAGCCATTTAAACACCAAAATGGTGCTTAAATGATCTTACACCATTAATCCACACCGCCAAATGTTATAAAAATAGAGGGATAATGGCTCATCACCGACATTTAAATACCAGAATCATGTTTAAATGATCTTACACCATTAAAATTAGACTTTTTATCTCACACAATTGAATTGTGATTTATCATTATGCCATATAGCACACAGTGTGATCAATCTAAATTGTCCAAGTGACAATATATTATTAGAACATGTTGCAGCCTAAAAAACTGCCTATATGTGGATGTGAACCATCCTATTGATGAAATTCAATCATCCATTAAAACTTAAAAAAAAACGGCTGATATTAAAGTCCACATATCAGATGGTTATCTCCATATTTGGGCTTGTTCCACGTCAATCTAGGATCTATGACTTTGACGGAACAGATCACCCACATCTTAAATCATTGATGGTGTAAGATCATCTAAACAAAAACTGTGTTTAAATGATCTTACACCATTAATTATTAAAGATATGGATAATTCATACCATCAAAGTGATAGATCATATCTGATAAAAAAGTGAGAGATCACACATTAAAGTGAAATGTGCCGAAAAATCAGTCATTGGGAGATATTAGCCATTACTTATTTTTTAGGTTGGCGGATGTTAAAGTTCACCAAATGGATGGTTCGTATCCAATTATAAGAACGATTTTTTGACTGAGACATGTAGTACTCCCACATTATAGATCAAAAGCCTAAAATAATAGTGTAAGATCATTTAAACACCATTTTGATGTCTAAATGTTGGTCAGCCATCGTCCTCCATGAGAGGACGGTCAGCGTCCTCCAACCTTCCACATGGAGCTCCACATGGCACCGAAAATATTTGTTCGATGCCACGTGGACCTTGGGTGCACTGCTTAGGTCATCTTTGAAAAAAAAAAATACTAAAAACTCATCTCCACCGTGTATTTTTTGAATCGTGAAATGTGGACCAATGATAACCGTCAAACTTTGACTTGTGGGTTTAAAATTTTTTTCTTTTTAATATTGATCTAAACTGTCTACCTGTTCTCCACATGACACCCAAAAAGTGTTTTGGGTGCCACGTAGAGCTCCACATGAATTTTGGAGGACGGTCACCGTCCTCCATTGGAGGACCTAACGGGCTCCCATACATATATATATATATATATATATATATATATATATATATATATAATGACATAAAAACCAACATTGCAGAAATTTGAAATCCCAGCATACTACCTAATAAAATCAACTAATCAAGTCGAGTGTAAGAAAACACTACAAGGGAAAGAGATTCGAGTTTCCAACGGGAATAAAGTTAACGGCTTAGAACAAAATTGTATTTTTGCTTGGGAAGCCAACTCCTTAATGTATACCAACTGCTGCAAAAACATTTTAAACAAAAAAAAGGAAGAAAGAAAAACCATGAGCTACTTGCTCATGCTATAAGAGCTGGGCTTCCTGTCTACAGCTCCAAAACTCCTCTCCCTTATCCCTTCCCTACTCTTAAGGTCATCGATCCCTCAAACACATGCATGAAAAGGCCTACTACTTCTTCTTCTTCGACTTGTTGGACAAAGACTGAGAATATGCAGTTCCCTGTCCAATAAACACACAGTAGGCAAAATATTGGTTATTGCTTTTCCAGTTACACCATCTATGACTTTGGATTATAACAGCCCAAAACTCATAACTACACAGACATTTTCAAAAATGCTATAGAAGAGACGAAAAATAAAGTATAACTTACCTGCAACCATTCATCCATAGAAGCATCCTTAGTCCCTGTTCCCACTTCCACCTTTGGTGCTCTCTTGGTTTTCTAAGTAAACAAACATTACATGTATAACAAGTTTACTACTATATTTTATTAGGAAACACAAAAGGAATGGAATAAATCAGGGGTTAAACAGTTGAACATTATTGTCAAAATCTAGTGAGCTTGACTTAATAATTATTAAAAAAAATGATCCAAGGACCTTGGTATGATAAATCCAACCAAACCAGTCATAAAAAAAATTCCCTTCACTTCCCATATTTTAGAAAACCCCAAAGTCAATAGTTTCATTTCTAAAAACCCCCCTGGAGTTAAGTGCCGTGAGAAGTCACTTTATCTGGTCTCTTCAAACTTTGATAAGACAATTTTATCCTTTAAATAATGTTACCATTCGGGTCACCGAGATTTTTAAAATTGCTCGAATGTTAGAGATGAAATTCCAAAGGGGGTTACCACGCGCACACGCAAATTGTGCTCCCGCGGACCACTTAGAGAATTTCCTTAAAGCATACCAAACTTTCCTAACTGCACGCCTGTTACTGAAAAAAGATTTAAGTGTATCACCAGATGAAGGTAACATTCTTTAAGTGGTGCGCGTGAAGATATTTTGCTAGTGTGCATAGCAGCCCTCCAAATTAAGTAGGTACTAGGTTTACGGGCTCAAGCAAACACGGGCAGTGGTTGGGCCATCTAAAACACGGTCGTCACATGTGGTTCCTCCATCCAGATTGTTCACATGAAAGTCTACTATGTAAGATAGGCTAGTTCAAAAATCAGATCAATTAAACTAGTAAAGCTTGTGAATGAAAGGTTGTACCGAACAGGAGAAACAATCCATAACTAACAAGTAAAACTGAATCTATCAGATGGCTCTAGCATTCATTGATTCAAGCATGATATAATGTCACATGGATTTCCGGTTTTCTGTAAACCAAGTAACTTGAGTATTATAGATGACCCAAGCACCAGTTCTAGTGCTTGGGCGCAAAACTCTAATACCATCTCTGCTAACTTGGTGCATGCTGCCTAGGCTGACTGGGACTAGCGGCATATACAACCAACATACTTAACCAGATCTAGACTGAACTCCTTTAAATCTAACTAGTCCATATAACTCAGGTCTGCTCAACTTAAATCGGCATCTTAAACCAGACCCAAGCAAACCTGACCTAACACCTGCCTCAAACCCACACTAACCCGGGCTGAACCAGACCCACACACCTAATCGGGCCCAAGACCCTTTTCCAATTTCTCCTTCCTCCTCTTGCTTGAAACCCAACCTTCCACCAGAACACCCAGCTACCCCTGGCTGGCCAGCCGGTCATCAGCCGGCAACTGGTAGGGTTGACCGGCCCTACCAGCCAACCAAATTGCTGCCGGAAAAACTCGCCATATTTGGGGTTTCTGAATTTATTTTTTCCAATTGTCTCTGGTTTCTGAAGTTTCAGATTAATTAAACCCATCCATCTCTCTAAAGTTTCAGATTAACAAAATCCATCCATCAAATCTCCTTTTTCAGACAACCACCTAAGTATGCAATTTAAATAAATACACAATCTCCTTGTTTAATTTATATCACAAAACATCCTATCAAATGAAAATTTCTAACACACAATCTCCTTGTTTAATTTTATACATCCTAACCATTTACCGACCAATACACTGAACAATGAATCGACTGCTGGAACATGTGCCATGCGGCACATGATCGCAAATTACACCACATCCTCTAACGACCCAAAGTGTTTTAGAAAAATAAAAGGGAAAATTTATGCCCTTCTTTTGACATGTCAAAGATCTTGGTTTGCTGCCCGAACATTTCACCAATGAAATTTCTTGCCTTTGACCCAAAATTCAATGATGGGAAATCACACCTTTTTTGGATGTTAGTTGATCGAACTTGGACACATGGTTCAAAACTTCGGCAGAAATCATAAGATTTCGGCCGAAACGCATCGGTTTCGGAGCTACTTAAAACGAAATCCCCAAAAAATCGCCCAAATTATTGACCGATAATTTGCTTCATCGCTAATTTGGGTTAAGTGTAGCATCCTCGGCTACACTCGAATGTATAATCCAGTGCCTCTTGCTCGCTCTCGCTCTCTCCCCATATATATATATATATATATATATATATATATATATATATATATATGAGGCCCAGACGCTATCCTAAAAGGTAACATGGAAATGCTACCTTCAAACCAGTTCGGTGCCAAGTCAACTTAGATCAATGATCGACCATCTAAAAATAAAAACAGGTGATTTTCCACCATTAAAGTTTGGGCCAAAAGGTTGATTTTCAATGCACCATGTTTGGGAGGTGAACCAAGATAGTTAACTTTTGATTTGAACGACAAAAAAATATTCTACAAACCTAGGGGATTAGCTGAACCCCTTAAGAGGCTGTGATATAACTCACGATCATGTGCACGTGATCTAGCACTCGAAGGTAGTGTGCCTTTGAGGGTATTGCATCCTTAGCATATATATATATATATCAGTGGTCACTGTTTAATGCTTGTTCTACTTTTGCTTGTTATATGATTTCATTATGCTATGAGCCTACGCCTGAGAGCAAATTATATGATGGCATTCTTATTTAGGGGAAGGATAGCCTAATGCAGCATATCATTGCATTTAATGCTTTGTTCAATCAATGGGTCCTCATCAATGCACATGCTCAACGATTTGCCCATCCCATAGTTCCACAGATAAAAGGATTCTAACTTCTAAGTTCTAACTACTTACTAAAGAATTTGCCAATTATTTAGTAGCCACATGCCAAGATGGTTAGACCCACATAATCATTACTCTTTCAGAATCATGTCATATCAAATAGATGGGACGTCAACTTGAAAATGTTGAATAAATGAGCTTGTCAAATAATGTGACTGCCTATGGGGGAGAAGTAAATATTCCATGATGCATTGAGCTAATATCTGTCCATACAATTAGACACATTTCTACGACTTAGAAATAGAAGAAAAACCAAATATTACAAAGAAAATAGGAACCTGAACGAGACCTGCACTTATTGTCACTCAGACCTGACCAGTATCCAACCCAATTCTAAAACAGGCAGAGTTTGTTCCAAAATCCGGGCCCAGTCCCCAAAGGAATAATGTGAATCAACCTGTTTCCTAGATTGGACCCCTCCCGGCCCATTTACACCATATCAACCCATTTTGGAATAAGATCTGGATTTTAGACCCAGAAATGAACTGTTAACAACTAGGTTCCCTGAACCCAATCCGTCCAACAGCTGAACCCAATCCGTCCCCTAAAGGAGGGGAAAGAAGGTGCTCACTGGATCACCTGCACCTTGTCAGCCATTACTTCTCATTGATCTCGAATGCTGGTCATCGAGATCTGCCACACCCCAACACCCCCCCCCCCCTTGGGACAAAACTAGATCCCAGCCCATTCCAGAATGCTTTACTTAGAACTTCACTACCATGGGAGCGCTTCTTTCTTATCCCATGAAATTTTTTATCAGTTCCTTCTAGCCAAATGACCCACATGACAGCACATGCGCCACAAGCTAATTCCTTCCCATGCAGGATACAGCCAACATTTCCGCGCAAGACCGACAAGAGCACTAGCAGACACCAACCATTGCAAGCATCCTCCACCAGACTTCTCAGGCAAACTCGCCATGGATAAGCAAATGACTAGCGTCCTCCCTGCTCCAATCACACATAGGACACCCGTTTCGCAGGTTCCTATCCCTCTTAATCAACTGATCTATGCTCAGGACCCTCTATCAAGCTACCGTCCAGCATAAATAAGATCCTGGGATAAGATTTCCCTCACATTTTCACAGATTTGGTAAACTTTATAGGGATAATATTTCCCTCATATTTGCAATGATAGTAGAAGAAAGTGATGGTCCATCAACAGCATCAGCATAACCACCTTGTCCCATATATTTGGGGTCGGCTTTGAGAGTCTTAATTGTCCGCTCATTTCTGTTCCCAACTAAACTATTTGTTACTCCACAATCCTTCACGTTGTTTCTCAATCTTCTCTTTAAGTCTTCACCAGTCTTCCTCTTCTCTGAACTTCTTTTGCTTCAATCCTTATACAGGGGTTGATTCAGGTCTGGTCTTCGATGAACATGCCCAAGAAAGTGGCAGTCCATCGCTTCATCTAATTGTTTCCGCATCCATGTCAGGTTACCTGAATGCATGAGATGATCCAACATAAAGCTATTACTCAATTTGATGTCTGGATCTTCCAAACCCTCGAAAAGTAAGTGAAGGCGTCATCTTCCTCCATACGCACACCCCCCCTCCACTCCCAAACCAACAAAGAAAAAAGCTCATAGTAGTCATGTATCATATATTCTTTGTTTCCCACAAGGCGAAAGAGTAACTAAAACGATTGGTATAGAGGTTCTGAACCACACAATAGACCAAGCCAAAAACAGGCAGAGGAGCCCCCGCATCCTTTATCTAATCCTCTTCAAGCATTTGGAATTCACCATGACCAATCGTCCCACAGGCTCAAGAAGTATTAGGATTTTTTAGTTTAAATCCCCGTACACCTTTAAATGTGGGTTTAATTGCTTCTTGCCACTTAACCAAATGATACTTCTTCTATCTGTATCTCGTCTCTGGTCTCATTCCAAAGGACCAGAGACATCATCATCATCATCATCTTGCCCCATCTACTTGGGGTTGGCTTTATATGTCCTATTTCTCCACGCATTCCTGTTTACCTTCTTTTTTTTTAAAAAGTTTTTTCCCTAACTTCCCTCAAGTGAACATTGATTTTGTGATCTCTGTCATTGCTACACAAGTGCCCCTATCACTAGATTTTTGGAGGATGCTTTAAAACTTGGCGCTAGTGGCATATGCTCAAGTAACAAGCATGAGATCTTACGGATGTAGGTGGTGTCCTACATCCGTATTTGTACTCCATCGCAAAATCAGCCAGTTCTATGATCAATATGACAGTGTAACAAGGGACAAATCCATATTATAAATACGGATGTAGGACACCACCTATCAGTGCCCAACAGCAATACACTTATCTGTCTAGGCTTATTGTACTTTATAGTCAAACAGTTATTATGTGCCTGACACCTTTTACCGCAGACTGACATCTTTGAGGATAAGACATTCCCGCAGAACAAAGAACTTCATATTCTCATTCAGCGAGGGTGAGAATCTTAAGCATTATTGTGTTTTCTTATGTTTGGGGACAGAGTACTTTCGATTGTTTAGTCAGGTTACCTAATAAGACAAATTTTAATACTTCTTACTTTCTGTTTACTTCTAATCTATTCTGATCTCATCTCTCCTCCTTCAGTTACTGTAAACGCTAAATGAAAGTATATTAGGAAACAACACAGAAGAAGACTTGATCACGGCAACAAATCACAGTGCCTACTGCCTACGAACCAGTCGCAGAAAAACAAATAAATCATGGTGCCGACTAATGAAAGGATGAACTGGAAAATTAACAATTAGAGAAACATATACATATGGGCTTCCTTGAGTTGTATCAGACACGAAGATTGCAATAGAAAAGGAAAACTGTCGCGAATGACAACAACATTAACAACAGCAACCAAAAAAGAAAAGAAAAAAAACACAGTATCTCCATGGACAGTGGATGTTCTATTATCAGATAATATGATATTTTAACATTATATGCGGCACAACATAATTTGCTCACCTTGGAAATATGCTGTATTTGACCATATATCCACAATCCGAGAAGGCCAAGAAGGGCAACTCCAAGTGTAAAAAGGAAAACAGACTCTATGCTGAGAAAACCACTAGCCTCGACAACTTCAACGGTACCATTATAGAAGACACTCTGGTACGGATGCTGATCTACCTCATATATAATGGTACCCACAAGATCAAACGATCCAGGCTGCCACAAAAAATTGGCATTATTTCTCTCAAGGTTGTAGCTGCATTCAATCTTTTATTTACCTTGTATATATTTATATGTAAAGAATACATAAATGTGCAGAATTGTATAATTTATGTGGTTAGTACGAGCAATACATGCATGCTACTCCTACTACAATGACATCTTACCTGCAAGTACTTACTGACAGCAAAAATATATGGGAATGTTGCCTGACCAGAAAATGGCACCGAAGCATTGAAAAACTCCTGAAAATTGCAACAAACAAAATCTTCAATATTGAACCCAAATGTACTAACCTATGAGAAAATAACCGATGTTAAAAATATTTATCTCCTATTGTGACAATAAAAATACCAAATTTTAAATAAAAAAATGATGCATTTCAGCTCAATCTAGTTCATAGTCATTAGACTCTTGTTGAAATTTGGTTCACCACAATACAAAGGTTAATCAAATGCATAGCCACACATTGAATTTCCCCTAGCTTGCTTGATCTTGACAGGAAAAAATATGTATATATATATATATATATATATATATATATATATATATATATATATATATATATATATTCAAGAAATGATTCAGATGCTATGTGATAACTTGATTTTAGTGTCTTCTAAATGACTTTGACATCAGATAGTTCTTACATAAGTAGTTATAACTTTTCAATAACAGATTTGGAAATTACTCCACGATAACTCCATTTCATGTCCTTGAAAGAAATTTGACATAAACTTCAATGTTTATGCGTGCAAAGAAGCATATATTGCATGATTCCTGATCATAAACATTAAGGGCTCATTTGCCAATTTTACGAGAAAAAAGTAATTGTCCTGTAAAATCAGCATTTACATTTTACATGACATGCATTTGCAGCCTCAAGAAAATTTTCCAAATGTTGTTTGGTAACCTATGCGTAAAATGAATTTTACACGACAAATGCAATTTACAATGTTTAAAAATTCAACAAGCGTAAAATGCATAACTTATGCAAATGGCCAAAGCGATATTGTCCATTGGTTATATGGGCTTAATCGACTACCTCGCAGGCGGAAATTCAAGGGAATTTTTTACAATCCTAACATCTAAAGCGTGTTAACTGATCCTAACATATTACTCCATTATTTAATTTTTAAAAAGAAGGAAGTGTGCAAAGATACATAGCAAATTAAACAAGCATTTCAATATAATTAACTAAAGTACTTTTGTTTTAAATTTACTTAAATTTTTTATTAAACTAGTTTCTTTAAACAGTTTCCAAAAATATAAATCCAATTTTCTAACATGGAAACAAGGGGTTATCACACAATTTTTTTAGAACCTTCTTTAATATAAAATAAAATAAAGAAAGTCTAATATGGAGGAGTGCCGTCCTTGGTGCTCCCAAACACCACATGATACCAAATTACTATTCTCATTCAGTGTTCTTAAAGTTCTTGGGTGGGGTACGGGCGGACGGAGGGATGTTCGGGAGGAAATCGCTAGGTGGCGCCCGGGCGGGCATCCCAAGATCCGAGAGGCCGCTATATATATATGATGATGATTAAATTAAAAAAAAAAACAAATATAATATATATATATATATATATATATATATATATATATATTTGTGCCATTTGTCAAAATAGGAGGAAGAAAAAAACAAAAAAAGAGTTGTGCTCACTGCTCAGTTACCGAAAAAACAAAGTGTTGTCCAAGATCATAAAAAACTGAGGAAGAAGAAGAAAAATAGAGGAAGAGGAAGAAAAGCACTAAGAAAAAAAAAACTGAGGAAAAAGAAGAAAAACAGAGGATATTAAAAAAAAATTGGGGGAGGCGGAGAGTCGGGCAGCCAAAGCGGTCTGAGGCGCTTAAATCGGCGCCCCCAAATCCAGTTAGCCGCCCTGCCTAAATCGATCCTACCTTGGGTAGGGGATAGGGACAGAGATTTGGATTTGGGTGCACAAACCAATGGTCGGACACCAACATACCGACCAGACACCAGAAAACACAAATCCAAGGACCAGTCGGCCATTGGTGCTGCCAAAAACAATTTAAGGCTCATAAATATCTGCATGTTTCCCAAGATATTTATCGAGCCTTAAAAAATACTTGTTAACTGATCCTACTGAGACTGTGCTGTGTGCAAAGCCCCGAAAACCCAAGATCCTAATGGAGAAGATCAGCCCATGTAGCCAGAAAAAGGGAAAGAGAAATCACGCCCCATTTATCCTTTATGAACTACAATATAAACGAACATTTAGTTAGATTTAACAAGATCAAATATGGACAACATGCCAAGAAGCTGATCCACCATGTAAGTGTATCAAATAGATATCTGTCAATACCAATTAAATGTATAGTCTGACTGATTTAAGAACCGCGTTCTGTAAGTGTTTTTCAAATAAATATGTATCAATATCACTTAAATGTATGCTCTGACTTATTCCATAACCATGTTCTGTGAAATCTGACAAGTGGCAACAGCATCCATATATCAAAAAATTAGACAATAACATTTGAAAAAGAAAAATGAGGATTGGAATGGAATCATAGGGGCAGCAAGCCCGCAGACAGGGAATCATGGATAAAGTCCCAGAGAACCGTAGAAGCTAAGGTACTAGTAAATAAGATTAGCATTATTGTATGGTGTAGAGTGTTGGGCTATGAAGAAGTGATTAGAAGAGAGAGTTCATGTGGCTGAGGTGCATATGCAAAGGTGGATGCATGAACAACATGAAAGGATAAAATTAGGAACTAGTAAATAAGAGAAAGTTTAGAGTGGGCATAACAAAGGAAAAAAATTACAGAATGTTGCTGAGATGGTTTGGACATGTCCAACGACGACCAGAAACGGCCCCTGAAAGAAGGATCGAAATGATAGAAGCATGAGGGAGGAGATAAAAACCAACAGAGACATGAGTAGTATTGAGATACGATATGAAAGCATGGTAGTCAAGACGTCGCCATGGCAAATGGGGAAGGATTTCGCCATATGAACTGATATGGTGAAATTTCTGAAATGGTGGTATGGCGTCATGGTGCCGCCATGTTAGCAATATATAAAATTATATATATATATATATATATATATATATATATATATATATATATATATATATAACTTATATTTTAATAAATTATATAATTATAAGTTATAATATTTATAACTTATATATATAACATAACAGTAATTATAAGTTATAATTTAATAACTTATAATCTTATATATAAAAAGGGATTCTAGGGCTTGGACAACACTCATCTCTCGACTCTCTCTTCAACTCCTCTCCTCAGCCCGTGATCTCTCCTCAGCTCCTCTCCTCATCGAAAAAAAGGTATGCAGTTTTTTTTTTCTCTCAATCTCTCGTCTTTCTCTCTCTCGCCTCCCTTTCTTCTCTCGCAGGCTCGCAATTTTTTTTTCCTCTCAAATTCTCGTCTATCTCTCTCTCACCCTTTCTCTCTATCTCTCTCGTCTCTTTCTCCTTCAGCTTTTGTTTTTTTATGTGTATTTTTCTGTTTTCTGTGTTTTTTTCTATTTTTTTCATATTTTATTCTCTCTCTCTCTCTCTCTCTCTCTCTCTCTCTCTATATATATATATATATATATTTCTGTTTTTATATTGTTTTTTTCTATTTTTTGTCTGCATTTTTAAATCTTTTTTTTTGTCGGGCTTGATTCTTGAAACTAAATACAGTTGAACCCGTTGACTGCTTTGAGGGGACAACAAGGATCAATTTTTGTTCCAATCTTTCCAACAATTGATCTTGAGATCATTACAATATTATCATTCATCAGATGGTCAATTTTTCATCCCAAAAATTAATCTATGAGCATGTGTGCCACATGGAGTCAAAAACTGATCACACAGTAGTATTGGGATTTGCGAATTTAGTGAGGTTTCATATTTCATAGTTAATATTTGCTCTATATTCATTGATATTTGTCTATACCTGAATAATTAGTTGAATTTTTTTCTTCCTCTAGAAAAAATATATGAATTAAAAAATAGTAAAAAACTAAAAAAAAATATTAATGTTTAATAAACAAAAATAAAATTATTAATATTTTAAAAAAATTGTAAATGGCCTCGCCATGGCATAGCGAGCCTCTTCGCCATGACATCGCCACAACGCCTTAACTACCTTGTATGAAAGACTTTGGAGTAAATGAGAGTTTAGCCTTTACCAGAACTAAGAGATGGGTCAAGGCCATGATGATTATGATGATCTGTATTTTCTGCTTTAATAAACAAGTCAGTTACCTACTTTAAGAATAAATAAATAATGATCAATATGTTCCAACTTCATATTTGGAAAGGAGAAAAGGGGGATAAGACAAGGGTGCATGGATAAATAGCAGGGATGTATAATAATTGGGATAATGACTCCTGACATTTAAACACCAATTGGTGTTTAAATGATCTTACACCACTAAAATGTGACTTTTTATTTACACCATTGAAATGTGATTTATCATTGTGCCATGTGACACACATCTATGATCAATCTAAATTGCTCAAGTGGCAATCCATCATTGGAACATGTCCCAGCGAAAGAATCATGCTTCTAAGTGGATGCAAACCATCCGATCGGTGAAGTTTAATATCAGCCACAAAAATTAAGAACAACCATTGGTATTAGAGTGCACAGATCGGATGGTTCGAATCTCCCATAAAGTGTGATTTTTGGACCCATAGCCCTTCAATTGATGATATGGATTTCCAAGATCATAAGCCAATAAATGGTGTACGATCGTTTACATACCAAATGGTGTTTAAATGACTGGTAAGGAGAGTAGGTCCAATAATAATTCCATCCATCCACCTTTCATTTTGTTTACAAGAAGGGTGAAACAATGTTTACCAGGTCTGCAATTCGCTCAGTCTAAGTTCAGGTTTGCAGTTTGCCACTCTCAAACAATATTGTTCTTTTAATGCATCAAACATCTTATAGTTTGTCGGTTAGGTTTAGTCATTGCTAGGGAAAATAAAGTTCACATCAAATTCACTTTACTTTTAATATTTACAAAAATAAATAAAACAAAAGGCTAAATTAGCTATACCAAGCTCATCCAAACCGGGTAGTACCGGTTCATTGTGAACTGGTTCATGGTTTGAGAGGGTACCCAGAGGATTCGATGATCCTGGGGTAAACCACTTCAAATAAACCTAAGTAGTGCTTAAACTGAGGTTCACTATAGGTTTCGTCTGCAGCTTAAACAGATTTTAGTGAGACAAGGAAAATTGAGTAGATGATTAAGAAATAATTTGGGGGAATGGTTAATGAGAAAATAGAGCAGGCATTATTAACATGTATCATTCCAAGTTTGCGAGGACTAGTGTTCTTAAAGGCGGCCAAGGGCGGCCCCCCGAGTGCCCTGATTTAGCCATGAGCGGCTTCCCGGGCGGACTAGTCTGGGTGGATGCCCAGGCGGCTCGGGTGGCCGCATGGGCGTTTTAAATTTGGGGCGAGGCAGGGTAATTTATAAATTAACGGGCTTTTACCAAGTCAAGTCTAGTTATCAAAAGGTCGGGCATATGCCATTTTTTTATTGGACACCACTTAACCTGACCCTTAAACTTTAAAGCCCTTTATTGGACACCACTTAACCTGACCCTTAAACTTTAAAGCCCTTATTGCCTAGGGATAATGACTCCTTAACGACATTTAAACACCATAAAGGTGTTTAAATGATCTTATACCACTAAAGTTAAGACTTTTACTCTCACATTGTTGAAGTGTGATTATCATTATGCCACGTGGTGAACATCTGTGATCACTCTAAATTATCCAAGTGGCAATCTATCATTGAAACATGTCTTAGCTCAAAGAAACATGCCTAGAAGTGGATTTGAATCATACGATTAATGAGTCTATAAGTGGATCCGAATGTTATATACGTTATGTTGAATCTTCGGGGCCGCCAGGATATTGGGGCATCGGCCTGGGCGCTGCCCAGCGACCTCCGCCAGAACACCCCCCCCCCCTGACCGCCCGAACCCACCCAACGACTTTAGGAACATTGGCGAGGACAAGGCTCCCCCCATCCTGCCTCCCTGTGATATGACTTCAAACCCAACTTAATGTTGTAACATAGGAGTTTGCTTGGGTTGCAACTTCATGATCAAATGGCTGCAACTAAATGCACAGAACTCTTGTGGGTTTTCTTGGAATCGCGCAATGTCCCGAATGAGCCAAGATTTTTTTTCTCCCCATGATGAGATTTTAGCCAGTTGTATCAAGTGAAATCTGAAATGTTTGAATGCATTAGGAACAAAGAGGCCTCATTGTCTTCAGTTGCGTAAGACATGGGATTTGGCTTTTAGAATGCACAAGATAAGATTTCTCTTATGGATGAATCAAAGTATCTCTTTTCGTATGTTTTTATATTAGGGTTTCGTTAGGGCTTTATACTGATGCACGGGATGGACATGGGTTACAGTTTTAGCTTGAACCGAGTGTTGTTTAGAACTTCAGTGAAAGGGAACACATTTATAAGTAAAAAAAACTACATGTGAGGTTCAACATTTGCATTAAAAAAACAAGGGTTTCACAGTAACAAGAATGAGGCCTTTTCTGAAATCCTATTTTAATTCCATCTCCAGAAAGAAAGAAAGAAAAATAAGAGTAATTAATTTAATAAGATAGTGAAGTAGTTAGGCCTTAAACCACTAATTTAGTATCTTAGCATGACAATGAAAGCATACATATCAAAAAACTGCCACCGGTTCGACCGGAAAATTCCTTCTTGGTGATTAAGAAATGAATTCCAAATTGAGGGCATGAAGTCTATGGAATACTAGATTATACATCTCACTCATCAGTTCAACTCATCATTTCCTGGGATGAACTTAGGGTATCCGCCAAAGACAATTTGTTGACTCCTTTTCTATGTTCATAGGTGTGGCTAGAGCTTTCAGAGTCCAGAATATCAGAGAAGGAAATTGCTTACAATTGCAGGCTTTGAAATTGCAGAAATGGCCCCAATTGTAGGTATTTAATGTATCATTTTAGAAATGGATTAATTGAAAAAAGATGGGCGGGCTCAATCCCCCGGTTACCCATAAAATTTAATAAATTAATTATTAGGAAAGAGAGAGAGAGAGAGAGAGAGGACTTGCCTAATAAGAGAGCAACAACAAAAAATTGTGAATGTGAAAGTTTTACTGCCTTACTGGATAAAACAAAAACTGATTTTTGCAGAATAGACAAGTAAAAGTAAATCCAGACTTACCTGCACTGTAAGATTTTGGACAAACATACGATGATCGAAAGGAAGATGGAGGCTGGCCCTTATTGCAATGACTTTTAAAGCCGACTCACCTGCACTTTCAATCCAAGCAAACCATCAAAACAACACCAAAAAAGGACAAGTAAAGAAACTGTGATAACTAGCTCAGTTTAGTCACTTGACGTAGTCTACGATATCTAAATGTAGGAAGCAAGTTCACAGAAGAAGGAAAAAAAAACAAGTGGCGCATTGTCCGTTTCGAACAGCAGGCAGGTAGTATGGGTTCTCTAGCTTCCTGCTATGTGCTGTGCAGCAAACGAGGGCTTTGGTCCTTTTCGCTAGAGGGTGCTAGTTTTTCATTAATTTCATATATCTCTTCCTTTCATATATCTCTTCGCTCCCTAATACTACTGGTTATTTTAAGAATATTTGGAAATTTGAATCCGTATATGTTGAATAAATGAAGAAAAATAAGTATCTTCCTACGTTAAAATTTCCCTTCTAAGATATTGCTGATTTAAAGAAATAGTAAATATATCGTTGAAATTAAGTTTCCTTGCAGTATTGTCCCGTATGGTGCATTTTTTTCTCATTTTTCCCCCTGCTTAGCTCATACTAGAAGTAGCAACTACAAAGTAAATTAGAAAATAGTAGTAAGTGATTGGACCCAAGCACCAAAAAGTTCAAGTCATTTATACCATACATGTGGCATTGGTGTGCATCAAGCCTGATCGTCCATGTCGATGGACTTTATTTCAAAAGTGCATATCAAACAATCATACACATCCAATCAAGTGCCTGCAAGAGCTTGTTTATGAATGTCTGAATCAAACATGTGCAAAGGTCCATATTAAATGCAAATGTTATTTCTCAACAAGCCATTTTCATCTTTGTTGATGATTTCACTAGGGATATATTTTCCTAGAAACAAATCAGATCAAAGCTTCTGTAGAAAAACAGAATGGTCATAATTTGAAAGTCCTTCGAACTTACAGAGGTGGTGAGTTCACATCCATGGGTCAAAATCTTGGATTACCAGTACCTATTGTTTAGGGCACTGAACGATACGTACCGGCTGATACATTGAATGTATCGCTGATACATTGAATGTATCGCTGATACATTGCGTTAATGTATCGGCCGGTATTTTTATTTTTCAAAAAAATCTGAAAAAATTAAAAAAAAAATCTAAAAAATATATATTATTTATTTAAAATATTTTCAATTTTTTTTTAGGTATGTACCTATTTTTTTTATATTTTTGAGCTTTGTACCTAATTTTTTATATTTTTAAGAAGGCATTCTTAGTTATCGGAGGGGAGAAAAGACAAGACAAGAAAAGAAGAGAGAAGATACAATGAGGAGAGAGAAGCACTAAAGAGAAGACAAGAAAATACTCACTGGTCCCTTTCTAGTAAAAAAAGGGGGCTTAAAAAAAATTTGAATGTGCCGGATGCTACATTCAATGTATTGTCCGATATTGAAAATTTCAGTGTATCGCCATCGCTGGCTACGACTGGTATATTGGCCATACCGGGCGATACCGGGCGATACATTGAACTATACATTGGTTGGGTGAGTCCCAGCCAATGTATCGTACCGGAGCTGGATGATACCGGTACGTACCGGTATCGGCCGACATTTTGACCCATGTTCACATCGAATCCATTTCTTTAATTTATATTAAGATTAATAAAAGGGAGCCATTACATGCCCACCGAAATCAGGTCCTTGCATCGGAGTTTGAAAAAAAAAACATGTTATTTTTATTTTTCATCATGACGGTTGTGCCCACATAATTGCGCACATCTGTTAAAAGGGTACTGATATTTGCAGCCGAAGATTCAGTTTCTGCAGCCATGGGTTTCCATCATTAACATCGTTGACTACTTTGAATCGGATAATGGACATCGTTTTTCGTCCCCATCTTCTACAGAATAGATTTTAAGATCATGTAACACCTATCAAACCGTCAGATTTTTACTTCAGGTGGAACACATCCCCAAAAGTGACCAGAGCTCATAGAATGCCATGATCACGGTCACCTTTGGGGATGTTTTCCACGTGGACTCAACACCTGACAGTCTGATAAGTGAGCCATAATCTCAAGATCTATTTCTTGGAAGATTCCGACAAAAAAAGATCTCCATCATACGATTCAAGGCAGTCAATTGTTTCAACCGTCAGGCTGTGAACCTGCAAATACCGTACCCCTCTTAGAACTCCTTTCACGGTTGGGAAACCTCCATCGTCGCGACTCTACTTCTTCTCTACTATTCATTCTGCAAGCCTAAATATTCTTGTTCTTTGATGTTTGCTGCCAAGATTTACTAACCATTTGATGATTGATCTGCAAAAGCATTGGAATCCTTTAATCGTCATCAAACATTTGTTCGATCCTCTTCTCAGTAAAATCCTCTTCTTCTTTGACTGTTACTTAAACCTATCAAACATTTTTTATTGGTAAAAGCCTCTGATTCTACTAATGTACAGAGATCATAAATATTGATGATGATCAAATGACAAATATCTAACCGATTGATCAAGAACAACCGGCAGTAAGAACAGCTCCGACAATGATGCTGCAGATTTGATTAGGATGGTGTTGAATTTGGTGGTAGCATCTGCATCGAAATGGTTAAATTTGATCGGCTGAAAATAACCATTGAATGGGTTTCGAGTGTTGGAGGATTAGAGAGAGGAGGAAGAAGACGGGACATGAAAGAACAGTGTCGCAAGTAATGGCTCTTCTTTTTCTTTTTTTCTTCGCCTTTTTTCTGGTGCAATCACCAAGTACCGGTGCAATCTCAAAGTTTATTAAATTTGCTGCAAGCACATAGAAACCGTGTACAACTTACGGCTCCCTTAATAAAATTAAGCATCAATTACCAGCTAGCTACACCCCTCAACAAAATGGTGTAGCAAAGCTAAAGAATAGGACCACTGTTGAAATGGAAAAAAATATGTCCAAAGGAAAAGGGTTCCAAACATGTTCTGGGCAGAAGCAGTCGCTAAAGCTGTTTACCTTCTCAATATTAGTCCAACGAAAGCGGTGAAGAAATGGACTCCTCATGAAGCTTGGAGTGGAAGGAGGTCAAACATTTTAGAATCTTTGGGTTAATTGCTTATGTTCATATTCCTTCAGAAAGAACCAAAAAAGTTGGATGATAAGAGCGAGAAATGTATCTGTATTGGGTATAGTAATGAAATGAAGGAATTACATAATCCTACAAAAATGTTTTTAGTAGAGATGTGATTTTCAATGAACAACATGCTTGGACTTGGACTGATCAAATGGTTAGGATTATTTATTAGAACATTTTTTGGGTTACATCCATATGGTGGTCTTCCATGCCAATGATTTGGATCATTGTTATTTTTTTTGGATAGGTAAGCTGGGGTGAACCTGTGGAGCAATGTATGTTGGTATCATGGTTTCAAAATATCGTCCAATAGGGATACTTATCGTTCGATATGTATAGGTGTTGGCCTAGACCCGGTCGATACATATCAATGTATCAACCCGATGATATCTGCCCAGCCTCATTTCGAGTCTGATCAAGACGGATACATTAAACAAATATAAATAAATAAATAATGTATTGCAGGACTGATACGTTGCTCAATGTATTGCCGATACATTGGAAAGTATCGCTGATACCCCGATATGTGTCAGTCTGGTAGGTGACCAATACCTATCGGTCAACCAGGATTTTAAACCATGGCTGGTATCATGCGTGCAGTGTACTTGAAACGAAGATCACCCCTTGTGCTTGGGACCTGCATTTAGTACCGACTATTATAAGGAGCACCCTAGAGTTTTACATGGTGTAGAAGTCGTACTTCTTTGAAATCGGTTTAGGGATAACTTGCAAAGAAAACTTTATCCTAAAGATATTTTAGTTTTTATCAAAATCACATCAAGGATGAATTATAAGACAAATACAAAAAATGGGGATATACAGGTACAGTACCCTAACTTATTTGTTTAGAGATTCTATAAAATAGTATTCTTTTTTAGCTATTTGCTTTTACGCTCTGAATATTTAGGCTTATTTTTATCCTCCTAATGCCTTGACTCCTTAAGAGAGTCAAAATGCTCAAAAAAAAAAAGGTAAAGGTGAAATGTATGTTCATTGGGATTGGACCTGTAGCTCAATAGGAAGGTGCAATGATGCAACCTTGAGGGGAAGGTACCCTAACTTATTTGTTCTGAGATTCTATAGAATTGTATTAATTTTTGGTCTGTTATGCTTTGGATATTTAGGCTTATTTTCATCTTACTGATGCCTTGACTCCTTGAAAATGTTGAAGGAGAAGGGATTGGGATCGTAGTGGCGCAATCTGAAAACTGAAGGATAAGAAGGTTGTGTTGGAGGCCAACAATAAAGGGGGATTGTTGTCAGATTTGAGGAAGTTGTACGGTAGTTTCAAGAGGGGCATATGGGCTGCAGTGAGAAGTTGGTTGTTGGGTCAGAAGAGGTCCGAGAAGGGGCAGGTACAGGGATATAAAGGACAGGAAAAAACAAAAAAAAAAAGGTTAAGATTTGAAGAAGTTTGGGTCCAGGAATTGGGACCAAACTGATCAAGGCTAACAAGAGGAGTGTTTATGTGACGACCCATCTCGACCCATTAACCAACCCATTACTCGACCCAACCCGACCCGTTTCAACCCATGAGTACACACACTTTCTTGTATAGGCTATACACCCTAACCTTCCCCTTATAACCTCAAATCACAAAATCGCCATTCTCATTCTTCTTCTTCAATTCTAACCATAAATCCCGAAATCGCCATTCTCATTCTTCTTCTTCAATTCTGTAACACCGTAACGCCTCCATTACTCGCGGATTTATTTCAAATCCGAACGGTCACCCACCCGAGCTATATATAGAGCATTCCCCTTCCTCATCTTCCACGCCAAGCTCTCTTCTTCAAGCTTCTGCTTCTCTTCCTTCCTTAAGGTACGTTTTCTTTTATTTAGTTTATTTTAGTTAAAATTATAATTTTTGCATTTTAATTCCGGTTTTGTATTTTTAATTCTGATTATGTATTTAATCCCTGGTTTTATATTTTAATTTTTAATTCTGGTTTTATATTGTAACTCTGATTTTATATTGAAATTTGGGTTTTATAATTTAAATTCTGGTTTTATATTTTAAATTCTGGTTTTATATTCTGATTTTGTATTCTAAATTCTGGTTTTATATCCTGAGTTTGCATTTTAATTTCTGGTTTTATATTTTAAATTTCTAGTTTTATATTCTGATTTTATATTTTAAATTCTACTTTTATTATGGTTTTATATTCTGGTTCTATATTAAAATATGATTATAATAAATCAGGTTCTGAAATTAAAGGGATTTAAAAATTGTTATTATAATAAATAGGGATTTGAAATAACTCGATAGAGTCCAACCTAAGTTCAATGACCCTACGTTAGTTCGCTCTCTCTATCTCAGCTTCGATAATATTCTTCTTGACCACTTTCCCCTTGTGCCCAGGTAACCACCGGAATTGTGAAACTCCACGCTGTCCTCACGAGACCTTTTGACCCAGCAATTGAGGCAAGTAACCTATCCTATAGTGTGGTTTAAACATGTACCTTAGTAGATAATGATGTCTTGTTCTTTACATTGACTATACTATAACATTAAGATAACTATACATTTGAATGACTACTAATGGTGTTGATGACTTTAGACCTGTTTCGCACAACGATAATTATTTTAATTGAATCAAGTTGTCGTTAGTAAAATATCTCATAACGTATGATCGTCATAAGCATCGTTTATTAGTTTTGACTTTCACATGATATCATTCTCCATTGAAATATAGATTTGTTTTAGAATGAGAATTGATAGAGCAAGTATATGAATATGGGATAAGTTTTCAAAAGAAATTGATATGAAAGGCTATCCAAGTGATGAATGTTATGACATAAAGATTTAAACATGATATGATATTTGAATAAGATCCCCATGGGGCCGCATGGTAGTATTGGACGAACGGATCCATCCCATCAAGCCAAATCGGCACGGTTGACAATGGGATTGATAAAAGACATAAGAACCTTCTTTGTGACTGGTATCCATGATGAATAATGATATGAATGCAACTGCACTTGGATCGATGCTATTATTTTAACAATTGTATAATATATGTAGTACAATTGTAGACTAAGTTATTTTTGTTCTTCTTCTTCATATTGAATCATTAAATGATATAGATGATGGTATTTCTCATATGATATGCAGTTCTCAATTTGAAACTAATAAAATTGATGTAAGAATTATATTACTTATTTGGGAGTACTTGTTGAGTTTTATCTCACCCCGTTGCTATTTAAATTTCAGAGACCGGACCTCGTGGCTCAGGAGCTTCATTTCAGGAAGAGACTCTAGAGGACTTGTTGAATTAGCTTTGGTTAGGAGTTGTTTAAGTTTGGAAATGAAATAAATGTAACTTTGAATTCTAGTAATGAGAATGGACTGATGTGTTTCCTGTATTTAATTTTTGATTATTGAATGCGTTCATGTGCTGAAATGGATCATGTATCGGATTTCGGGGCGTGACAGTTTATGTGGCTGTAACTGGGCCTTAAATGAGGCCCATAAAGTGACTAAAAAGTCAAATGATTTGAGTTATTACGTAACCTGAAATGAAGGGTTGAGATAAAAGTCCTACAAAGTAGGAGAGTTGTTCAGTCGAGGTTTGACCTCATATTTTTCCTGCATGTGGATTTTAAGATTAGAAGGATACCCATGAAATGAGCGAATTAAAATAAAAATATTACGAAACTGATTGTACTGGACAAAAATGATACACATCATCTTAGTACAGGGCTGAATGATATGGAATCCTATATGAAGATTTTAACCTTGACAATGTGCACACAGGCAAATGCCTGCATGCCCACCGGCACACACTGTATTATATATTTTTATATATGCATATTTATATTCATGTGAAGGCAGTTTATTTGCATAACTAGTACAACTGAATATTATATATTGGATAGTTTGGTACTAAATAAATGGATGTCTATTGATTAGTAGCGTTCAGAGTGCTTATATATATGTACAATTTCATAGATGATGGTTATGTGAGATCACATTTTTTCCTCTGGGAATATAAAAAAAGAAAGTGGAAAAGGTGATGCAAGTATGCAACAGAAAGTAACTAGAGGCACCCAACACCATATGATATATGGCATTCATACTTCATACAAGATAAAGAACCCTCATACTGGTCACATAGAAGAAATTTTTCGCATACACGTGTAATTGTATGTTGCGCATAAACTTTGTTGTATATGTGAACATAGATTTTTGGTTTTTTGTTATAGGTAACTGGGATTGAACCTGCCCCTCATGGTTGCATCATTGTGCACCTTCCTACTGAGCTACATGATGTAGCGTGGAAAGAGAGGAGAAGAGATAATACCAAAAAGAGAGACAGAGAGAGAGAGAGTAGAACGCCTAAATAGAGTTTCACGGCCACCATGCTTTTCTTTTTTTCATGGATAGAAAAACTGAAATTTTATTCAATAACCTGATCTTTCATGGCAGTTTACATGCATATATGAATACAAGAAAAAGTAAAATCCTAATTTTTCTTAACTTCTGTTAGACTCCTACTTAATGTAGGACTCCTAACCAGTGTTACTGGGACACGTGGCACGGGTGCCAAGTGTCAAGGTATCAATAGATGTTTGGCACGCCAATCTTTAAAAATTCAAATACGGCAGCACGGCCATAAGAAAAATAAAATAATAAATAAAACATATATAGAGAAAAATTGTAGGAATATCTTAGAGAACTAATTTAGATATGTAATGAAAAGATTCATAATAAATGTCGTAAACCTAATAAAACATATAATATAGTAAAAAATTGTTTTCAACGACCCAAACCTTTGTTTCAGTAGTTACTAAACTTTACACATTTTTCTTTTGAGACAAAGTTCATTTTATCGTTGTCAAATTGATAAGCATTTTAATAGTAATATGAGGTTTTTCACATATGTCTAGAAATTTCGTGTTGTTTGAGTGTCCAAGTGTTGGCACGGTAAAAATCCCAAAAATAGAAGTGCCAAGGTAACACTGCTCCTAACTAACTTCTAGTAAACTTTGATGTACTTTCCCCTAACTTCCTGGACTCGGTTAACCTTATCTAGTAAAAGGAAAATAAAATTATTTTAGAAACATCACTGAAATTCTTATTCTCGGCAACTAAGATCCACGTCGTCGATCTTTCAACCTCTTATATTCTCCTATTTCTTCTCCACCTGCCCGATAGTAAATCTTCTCTTTTTTTCTTCTTTAATTGCAAATTTCATTGGTATCCAGGTTTCTGATCATAAAATCCTCACGTAAATAGGAGGCAAAATCTCGACTAAAATTTAAGTTTTCTTGAACTCCAAATCATCTCGACCCCCTACTTTTTAGAACTTTTAATCTCTACTCCACCCTTCTTTCAGGTCACGTGATAACTCAAATCATGTGACTTCTAAGGTTACTTTATGGGCCTCATTTAAGGCCCAGTGACAGCCACATATACTCCTCTTATTAGCCTTGATCTTAGTTGCACGAAACGGCAAGAAGCGTGTAGTAGGTTGGAAGCGGGCGTCATTAAAAGCTTAAAATTGAATAGTTTTACGGTTGGGAGCGGGAGTGGGAGCGAGATTCCGAAGCGGGACTAAGGAGAAGGTTCCTGCTACTAGGGCCTTGATCTAAGAGCAATTCCTGGCCCTAAATCTCTTCAACTCTAACCTATTTTCTGCCCTTTACATCCCCTATACCAGCCCCTTCTCAGACATATTCTAACCCAGCAACCAACTTCTTACTACAGCCAGTAAGTCCCACTTGAAACTATTGTAAAACCTCCTCAAATCCGACACCCAATGTTCCTAAAGTCGGTGGGCGGGTTCGGGTGGATTTTCGGGCGGATCGGGCCGGGCGACGCCTAGGCGGGCGCACCAAGTATATATATATATATATATATATATATATATATATATATATATATATATATATATATATATATGCACCCAAGAGAACCTACATTTTTCTTGGTACCTCTGTTTGCACCCACGTTAAAGACACCTTGAAAACCATTAATTGCTTCGAATTAGATGACGGTGACCTTGTTTCAGCCCAATATCCGACACACTATATCTTGAGATCATGGTGCACTAATCAAACGATCAGTGTTTGATTCCATGTGTCAAAGATCCCTAAAAAATGGCCCTTAAATCATATGATACACAGGACGCTTAAACGTGATTGCGTAAGTTTAGGGCCATTTTTTGGGTATCTGTGACACATGGAATTAAAAAAACTGACAGTCTGATAGATGTACTATGATCTCAAGATCTCGTGTGAAATATCGGGGTGAAACACGACCTCCGTCATCTGATTTGACGTCATTAATGGTTTTCACATGTCCCTAAAATACTAAGTCTCTCTTTAAAGTCGGTGCAAGGGCCAACTCTCAGAGTGCAAAGGCCCTTCTAAAATCTGTCAAGTAATGGCTCCCAGGGAAAAAAAAAAAAAAGAAAAAAAAAATTAATGGGGACAGGCAGGGCGGCGCCCGGGCTGGAGCCCCAGCCTAAATTGGGGCACACAGGGGCGGCCGGTGGCCGGTGACGCCTAGGCGACTTAAGTGCGAGTCTTGACACCAATCCCCATTTATTGTTGGCATCTAACACCACCTTCTCCTTCAATTTTCCAATTGCATCTCTCTCCGGGTTGAAAGAAACTCAACCTTGAGTTTAATTTGTAGGAATTATTTCTCTTGCTTCGACGCTTGCAATGAGGGTAGAAAAATGGCAATGCACATTGATATGCAGTGTAACCTGTTGAGGCAAGAGTATCACACTTTTGCCATCTTGGCTGAAGGTGTATAGATTCTTCGCTACGTGGAAGATGACATCATGATCAAATTGCCATGGTCGCCCTAACAAGATGTAACATGCATTCATCGGAATTTCGCCGCACCATACCTCATCTTCTCAAGCCGCTCCAATCAAAATTTTCATCGAACATTTATTCGTAACGATGTTTCCCCTCCATTTTTGAATCACATAAACTTGTATGGTTCATCAAGTTTCTGCATCGGTCACTTCAAATTCTCCACCATCACCAATTAGTGAAGATCATAAAGGATGGTTCCGCCACCTAGGCCCCACTCCGTGCATTTGACAACCTTGCTCCACATTTGTCTCCTTCAACAACAATCTCCTTTGCACACTTCTTCATCTTCATGGTGCGTTGGATTCATATAAAGTAGCAGACAAAGGCTCATTCGGACGGACCCATTTCCTCATGTGTTTCACGCCGGTTTGCTCCACTAAATTTATAAGCACTTCAGCCAACCTCTTCATTGCACCCTAAACAATTGATTTGAGCACTATAAATATGCTCAACTGTTTTGCTTCGTCCTTTTCCTTTCGTATTCATCGTAGGAGGCACCGGTTTCGTCGATTCATCGATCAAATTTTTTTTCGGATAAACTAGAACCTCCTTTATCTTCATTCTAACAACGACCACTACTCTTCGTTTATTGTTCTTTCACTTTTGAAGTCAATTGATAGGCTTCATTAATGACGTTACTCGGATTTAAGTTAATTACATCTTGCATCACCAACCATAAGCCCTGATGTACTTCGCAATGATTTTGATAGAGAGTTGGTGAAACACTTATGTATATTCAAACACAGTCTTAGATCCATGTTGGAGTCGATGGAACCGTTGAAAAATGACTCGAGTATAATATGACAGTAGAAATCGTTGTCGTAATTTCCTTTTCATCTTGTCCCACGTATTTGTTGACCCCTTTCCATCTCTACGAAGCTTATCTTTGAGTTGCTTCTACCATCGTTCCGCATGCTCCTTTTAGTTTGAGCGAAACAAATTTTACTTTCCAATCCTCAACCATCTCTTTCCACGCAACGAAAGTATCAATACATTTTACTCAATACAAAAATCTGTCTGATTGTGGACCGCCATGGAAATTCACAATCTCGATTTTAATCCCTTGATTGTGTCTCCTGCGTTCCAAGGCTCCAACCAACTGATCTTCTAGTCCTTCCTCTAGTATGATAGGCACTACCACTCATAAAAATAGAATGTTGATCATCCCTACAATTATCATCCCTTCCACTCTCCTCATCTCTACGAGAATGTTGAGGGTTCTCTCAGCGCAGCACGACTTGCGTCAGGTGATCTAATTGTTTAGATAATTGTTGAACATAGTCGTTTAAATTTTTAATATGAGGATCTCTCCTAGCTCGATTTCTACGTGGCATCTCGATATTACAAATTTCTACGCAAGCCAGAATCAAGGCGCAAAGAGTTCCTTCTCTGATACCAAACATACGTTGCGTGAAAAGAGAGGAGAAGAGGCAATACAAAAATTTCGAAATTTATAATAAGGTTTCACCTTGTAAGCAAACTGATCTAACAAAAAGAGAGAAAGTAAAACACCCAAATAGTGTTTCAGGGCCATCACATTTTCCGTCTTTCACGCAGAAAAAAATTGAAATTTGATTCAATAATCTGATCTTTTACAGCAGTTGACATGCATCTATAAATATAAAAAAGGTAAAATTGTAATTAGTTTCTAATTTTACTTTAACTTCTATTAGACTCCTACTCAATTTAGGACTCCTAACTAACTTGGACTTCTGAATAATAACTCAAAATAAACCTTCTTTTACTACCCCCTAACTTCTAGGACTTGCTAACGTTATCTAGTGAAAAGAAAGTTAAATTATTTGGAAAATATTACCAAGAATCTTATTTGCCCTAACTAAGATCCACATGGTCACAATTTTTCAACCTATTATATTTTCTCCTCTTTCTTCTCCACCTGCCAGATAGTAAATCTGATGATACAGTGTGAATTGCATCCAATTATCATAGATTCATCATCGCCAAGTTTGGTCACAAAATGCAAAAAAAAAATTTAGCAAACTCATTAGCTTATTTAGGCTATTCTTCTCTAGATTTTATTAGAAATGTATCAAACTGTGAACCATGCATGTAGAGAAAATGACCAGGAGATGGATTTAATAAACATAAAAGATGCACAAAATATGGCCTACCCAAGGTCAAATAATCCATAGCAGTGTAAAAGACAAATAATAAAATAGTGAAAAACCAAAAGGAATTTGAGCAACATAATGTCACCTAGAATAGTTCAGTGAATATAACACAAGAATAATATCTAAAATTTAACTAATAATAGATAAATTACCCTCATTATTCACTCCGACTAGTAGTTCAGTCTCTTCCCCTGCCGGCACCACTGCAATCGCAGAAGCTTGTTAAAAACATAAGATTTACTCCATTTATGGGAGTCAAACAACGAGCTTAATTTAGGATAACTATTTACATCGTGCTGCATTTTTTGGAAAAACACAAACTGTGTCGACACCAGGAGCTGAACCAAACGTCCCGTCAGAAAAATCTTGGAGATCGTCACCAACTATCCCGAGATCACCTCCTTCTACTTCGGCTACTTCGACATCCGTTTCCCCTTGACATCTAACAACTGTCCAGCATACAAAATCAACAACGCATGCGGAGTGCGACGAAGTAAAGGGGAGGGAGGGATTAAAATTACTGAAATACCTTGGAGAAATGGAGAGAAGATGAGGAGAAGTGCGAAGAAGAAAACCCTAATTGCCATGAACGATGGTGCGAGATAGCGTACGAACACTTGCTTCTGCGGACGATCGGTAGAATTGTGTCAACTTATACAATAGGTATTACCTGTGAAACGCATATATTTGAGAACATATGTGTGTAATGTTTATAGAGATCCTTACTATCCCGATCCAATGGCCCGGGTTAACTTCCCAAATTCTTGGGGTTTCTTCGTTCAACCCTGCTGCTGCGTCTGCAGACGCTTCGGGGTTTTAAAAAGTTAAAATCTGCGTGAAGAGAGTGACTCTGCTCACCGTATTCATAAGATAGTTAATCTTATAGGTAGACGATGTACGGTCGCAGATTGAGTGCCAATAATTAAACACCTTGATAGATGCAATATTGGGACTATTTGATGGCTTTGTGAAGTGTCATGTGGCACCACAGATAATGATAGTTGTACAGGAATTATGACCCACTTACCAACCTTGATGATTTCGTCTCACTAGCTTCATACTTGCCTTCCAAGCACGAAAAGGTGTTTAAACCATCTTACCATTGATCGTCTTATAATCTTGAAAATCTATATCGTCAAAGTCATATATCATCAATTGAAGGATTATGGGTAAAAATATTACACTTTTTTGAGAAACTTTAACCATCTAATCTGTGCATTCTAATATCAACGATTGTCCTTAATTTTGATATTTGATATTAAAGTTCACTTATTGGATGATTTACATCCACTTATAAGCATGATTCTTTGGCTAGGACATGTTCCAACAATTGATTTTCACTTGCCCAATTTTGATTGATCATAAATGTGTGCCACATGGCATAATGATAAATCACACTTCAATGGTGTGAGATTAAGAAAAAAAGTGAATTTTTAATGGTGGAAAATCATTTAAACACAATTTGGTGTTTAAATGTTGGTTAGAGTCATTATCCCTAATCCTTACCATCCTTACTACTATATAAAAGTATAAATAGTTTCTAGCACATTTCAATAATGCCTAAAATGCCCCTAAGTCATATATATCTATATATATATATGATCTCCCAATTCAATGTCTTCTATAGCACGTCTCCTTGGCCAACAAAACTCTTTAAAAAGGGGTGTTCCTCCAGCCCTATTTCTTCTTCTCTTGCTTCTCCTCCTCTCTAATTTCTTCTTGTTGTTTTTAGGTTTTATGTTTTCGTTTATTACCTATATATTCTTGGTGTTCGTAGCAAAAGGAGCATTGATTTGATCAGTACACTTCTCGTGGTACTGATCAAATCAAGTTATATAATCTCAAATTTTTTATTTTTCACTTAATTAAAGTCGTTCTTAATAACTAATTTTAATAAATTAGTTATTAATTTTATTTTATTTTGCTTTAATAAATCATAAAATATATTAACCAACATTTGAAATACTATTTTTTTTTATGTTCAAAGTATCTGATAGATGTCTAAAAATCAAGTTCAATCATTTAAAGATCCTAATTTCCATGTGCATTAATACGTGCTTTTTACTAGTTTGATACAAATATCAACAATTCACATAAGAGGAGATATTTGGTGGTGGACCCGTGGTTATATTTAGGTACAAGGAGAAACTTGGGGATACGCCCTAAGAAGAGATGAAGTCATGAAAAGTCAAAGAGCTTAATGTCGATCAAAGGATCATTTACAGCTTAACGTTGATAATGAAAAGTCAAAGAGCTTAATGTTGATCAAAGGATCATTTAGAGGTTAATATTAATCAAGAAAATATGACTCCCAAATTCACCCATCAATGGCGAAGTAAGACAACTTATTTCGTTACAAATGTTAGGTGCTTCCTCGTCACTAAAAATTTTGGTGCTACTCTGGATTGTCATATCTGCAAGTGCACTTCTCTGCCTTAAGGTTGTCTAGGTCGCATGGCCTTATGAATAAAAAAAATATAATAAAGACTCACAAGTCTCGCCCCAAATAATCGCCAGGGATTTAGCGAGTTGGCCAGTACCCTCTTCAGGAAGTGGGAGCCCTTAGTTTGAATTCTCCCTTGAGGCTACCTTAGGAATTTATATCCCGTGTTGACCTAACATGTGCTAATTTGGGATGCGCACGTGCCTTTAGATAAGTCAGGTGCTCTAAGAAGCCCGAACACCCAAGTTATAAAGAAAAAGGTGACCCAAATAGATAAAGGCTATAATGGTGATGATGATGATGGATGTATTTGTGATGCTCTTTATGTTGTCATCACACGTGTCAAAAGTATACTTTTGTTGATTTACATGGTCATAAATAGCTATGCACCTCGCTTGATCATTTTGGCAAAGGGGAGATTGACCGAAGCACATGCAGGAGTGCTCAGACGCAAACTCATATCAAATAGAAAAGGATAGCCACTTCCATTTGTTGAGATTTGCCTTGAATTCTAATGGTGGTACTAAGCAAGGGGTTAAACTGTACACCCAGCCATAAATGCGTGGGTTGAGCTCTGTGTTGAGCTTGTTGGGGGATCGTGGGAGGGAATCGGAGATTTCTAAGGTTACAAAGGATATTTTCATCATATTTGATATGAGGAGGTTACACTTTGTATTAGATATAAAATCTGATTGTGAATTAGAGTTACATACCAAAGAAACAAAAAGTGTATTGAGATAGGTGAGGTCTGAGAGATTTGTAACCCTAGTTTTCACATATTTAGTGAAAGAAACTCAACATCACTTGTGGACGTAGGTAAATTGTTAAACAACATAAATCTTGTGTTTGTGATTGCTTGTTTTTGCTTTATTTTGATTGCCATAATTCTATATCATTATACGAACTGTGCTGAGTTGGCTTAGAGGTTTAGACCCATCTTTAGGCCCTCTTGAGTGAATAGTCCACCATTAGGAGCTGTACAACTTTATTAGCATATAAATTAGGTAAGACTAGTTAAGCGATGTTGAACTGGTATCTTCTTCCCTGGTTGAAGCAACAGGTCGTGTATTCTAATCCTCACACCTGCTTCGTGTCTCCTTTAGTGTGTTGTGTTAAAAAGAGATCCTCTCTGTCTTTACATCTAGGTTGTCTATGTCGGAGGACATAAATGAAAATAAAGGAAAGCATAAGTTGACGAATTCATTCTCGAGAGAGACTGGTAAGAGTAGCCTATGCCAACTCATATGGTATCACATGCCCGACAAACGCATCGTAAACAGATCAATCTCCTTCTACCAATCACCGGCGTAAGTATTTACTGTTGTCATAGTCAGTCTCGTACTAAATCAGTCAAAACTTCATAAATGCACACTTACTTCATAAGTGCACAATTATTATGAGCATGTAAGTCATTGAAAGTCCACATTTGACCCTTGGGCATTGGTCAGGTATTACTGCCAACTCTCTCGGTGCACGGGTATTTTTGAGTAGCTGGAAAGGGTCGAACTTCAGTGGTTTGTTTTCATAAACAGCTGCATAATTCCCAAGGTATTTACCATTTTATTAGAGTGACTGACCCATGCACCACTTATGGTGTACGAGATGGACATATAATCTAAGTAATAAAATAATGCTCAGGTTATATAACCGGTGCTTCATTCCCTATCATAGATGAGATTAGGTGCATGCACTGCTAAATGGTTAAAAGCTGACCATCACAGGTTTAGAAGTACACAAATAACTAAGGCTGACCTCTTTAACGGTGCAAGATTGACCCTAGCACTCCTTCCTTGTCATATCACACTAGACGGATGATCATAAGTTTGTAACTCTTTGATAAAGCGATTTAGAGCACATCTTTATTAACCATCCAAATGTACGCAGTCAAGAGCATCATAGGCCACCCACGCTCTTGGATTAGTTGCAGTAGCTCATAAAACATTATTAACTGCGTAAATGAAAGAGACTTACGAGTTGGTTTTAGGACCCGACCCAAGTGCTTGTGGGCCTCGACAGGGGTCAACATCCTTCCCACAACCTTGAGGAATGAACATATAGGGTAGCTTTAGACGCACCCACTGAATCTTGTTAGGCACCTACACTAAAAAACTACTGATTGCTTTAAATCCGACAATGTAAATTGTTTTTCCCTCCAATCTTTCCTACAAGAGATCTAGAGATCATGGCGCAACTATTACACGGTCAATTTGTTATTCCACATGACACATAATCCAAAAAATGTAGCCCCAAAAGTCATGTTTTAGCGTGATGGATGTCCTGTAATTTTAGGGGCACTTTTTGAGATCTATGCCATGTAGAATAAAAAACTGACCATCTAATAAGTGCGCCATGATCTCAAGATCCGTTGTGTGGAAGATTGGAACGAAAAACAATCTCCAATTTAAAGCAATCATTAGTTTTTGGGGTATGTGCCTAACAAGATTCAGTGAAAGGTCAAAAGTAGCAAGTTAATATTAGGGAAATTTACCTGACCAGCCCTATCAGATACGCCTTTTACGTCAGAGGCCCTGTAGTTTCACCTTTACCCAAACCAACCCGCTGCGCGCCGAGTCGTCGCCCACCTTTAGGAAATGCCCAAACTACCCCCAATGTAATAAATAATCGCCCTTTTTTCAACAATTCACTGTTTACCTTTTTTACTTTTTACTTTTTCGTTCGAAGTCGGTGGAGAGGCGGTGTCGCTTCGTAGACGATAGCGTTCAGATCTACAATCTTCAAGCTACCAAATCTGTAAGTTGGAATTAAAATTATCTTTCATTGCTGTAGATTTTTTTTTCTCCTTTCTTTGGTGCACATTTTGTCATAATTTGTTAAAGTTATCTTATATACAATCGATATCGATCGTATATGTAGTCGTTATCGATTACATTTGATGCAATTCTAAGTCAAAATGAGCTACCAATGCCATGACTATCCGAAAAGATTCCCTTCTAGAGACAGAAAAAAATGTCTCTTTATAGTCTATTCCCTCCTTTTGAGTGAAACCTTTAGTGACTAATCGGGCCTTGTATCTTTCTATATTACCTTTAGAGTCTTGTTTAGTTTTAAATACTCATTTACAGCCTACAGGTTTGACTCCTTCAGGTAACTCACAAAGATCCCAAACCGAGTTATGTTTCATTAATTCCAACTCATCTTTCATGGCTTCGAGCCATTGAGTGGATTTATCGTTCTTCATGGCTTGGCTAAAGGAAACAAGATCTGATTCCTTTCCAAAATCAAAATCACTCTCATTGAGGTAAACTATATAATCATCAGAAATGGCTGACTTCTTTGCTCTCTCTGATCTACGCAATGGTTGATCATTGGCAGTTGCCATGGGAGCAAGAGCCTCCTCAATGTGGGGTGTTTCAATAGGTATAGCCACAGGTGCATCAATATTAGCTTGAATAACTAGTGTTGGTGCCACTTTTTCTTGGATAAAAGGGATAGAAATTATAACCCGATTCTCCTCAAAAGTGATTTTCCTAGGCTCAACACTCCCACTGTTCTCACGATCCTCAAAGAATTTTGCATATCTAGTCTCAACAATCCGGGTACTATGAGTGGGACAATAAAATCTGTAGCCTTTTGATCTATTAGGGTAACTAATGAAATGACAATTTATAGTTTTAGGATCTAATTTTTCTAATTGTGGGTTGTACACCTTTGCTTCAGCCAAATAGCCTCAAATGTGTAAATATCCTAAAGTCGATTTTCTTCCTACTCATAGCTCATAAGGAGTTTTGGGAATCGCCTTACTAGGAACTCTATTCAGGATATATACCGCTGTTTTCAAGGTTTCGCCATATCCATAAATGCGATTTCGCTCATTGCAGATTACTGGGTGTTCCCGGCATGGTGTATTGAGCGACAATGCCATGCTCTTATAGATACAGGGCGAAGGGTCCTGGATTGCGACCTGTTTCAGAGTATCTACCATAGTATTCTCCGCCTCTATCAGATCTCATAATTTTAATCTTCGAATTGAGTTGTAACTCAACTTCGGTTTTATAGATTTTAAACATATCCAAGGCCTCAGATTTCTCATGAATGAGATATATATAACCAAAACAAGAATAGTCATCAGTGATGGTAATAAAATACTTTTGACCACCAATAGCAGGAGTTGGAAACGGTCAACAAATATCAGTGTGGACTATTTATAGCAAACTCGTTCTCCTGATAGCTTCTTTCTTATTAGCTTTTGTGAGTTTCCCTTTAACGCAATCTACACAAGTATTGAAATCAGAAAAATCGTGTGCATCGATTATATCATCTTTAATTAACCTCTCAATTTTAGCCTTAGATATATGGTCTAAACGTTTATGCCATAAAATGGAGGAGTTGTCGATTACTCGTTTTCGTTTCTTACTAATTTTATCATTCATATGCATAGAAACTAAATATTGGGCGTAAGATAAATCCAAGTTCAACTGATAAAGATTGCCCACTGATAAGTCACCACTCACAATATCGGAATTAAATAATAGAGTAAACATATTATGTCCAAATTTAAATTCAAAACCTAATGAATCCAATTTAGAAATTGAGATAAGGTTTCTAGTGATACTTAGAACGTAAATAGTATCAACTAAATCCAAAATGAAACCACTATCTAAAATGAGACGGAGAGTCCCAATGGCCTCCACGTCTGCTTCTACTCCATTTCCGAGTTTGATGGTATGCTCGCCTTTACTTAGCTTCCTACTGGATCGAAATCTCTGTATTGAATTACTTATGTGAATAGTTGCACCAGAATCTATCCACCAAGTATTGGGTGGAGCAACAACATAAAGTGATTCAAAACACATAAAGGCTAGGTCATTACCTTTCTTAACTAGTCAATTTCTGTATTTCTGACAATTTTTCTTAATGTGTCATTTCTTCTTACAGAAGTGACACTTGATGCCAGAAGTAGATTTGCTAGCTTCTCCTTGTTTGGTTTCCGGTGGAGAAGCTTTCACGTTCTTTCCTTTATATTGTCCCTTCTTTCTCTTGAAAATTTCTTTGGATGGTCCAAGAGCGGCGTAATGGGTACTTTCAGGTTTTTCAGCCCGAAGTCTTTCTTCTTCTTGGATACAATAAGCGATTAGCTCGTTCATCTTCCATTTCTCTTTCTGCGTGTTGTAATTAATCTTGAACGGGCTAAATTGTGCAGGAAGAGAAGTCATAATGAAGTGAACAAGATAACCCTCAGAAAAACCCATGTCTATTTCTTTCAATTGAGTTGTCATGCCACTCATTCTCATAATGTGCTCCCGTATGCCACTATGACCATCATATTTTATGGTTCCCATTTTAACAATTAGACTACTGGCAAGTGCTTTAGAAGTCTCATGAAATTGTTTCTAAATGACTTGCATGTATTCCTTTGCATTGTGCGAGTCGGGAATACCTCCCCGGATCGCATCAGTAATAAAACTCTTTATAATCATGAGGCTCATACGATTTAATCTATCCTATTTTTCCAAATCCGTATTGTTCACTGCTAGATCCTCAGCTGAGGCATCAACGGTGAGCACCTTGGGTTTATCAGATCGTATAGCATAGTCAAGATCCATGCAGCCTAGAACAATTGTTACTTGTTCCTTCCATTTCTTATAATTTGAGCCACTCAAAATTTCAATTCCACCAATCATATTAGTTATGATAGACGGGTTCAATGCTGCACAATAATTAAGGGCTTTATTATGTCCACATACAATTGAAGTAACTATCAATTCCACAAGGTTATAATTATAGTATGCGACGCAAGAGTTAAAATATGTCAAGGAATATAAAAATTAAAACCAATGTGGTTTTATTGAGAAATAATTTGTGTCATTATAACCCTCCGATGGGTCGAGTCATAACACACTAGCCGCTTCCTCAATCTATATTAATGATTGTGGTACTAATTGCGTCGTTATGACCCTCCGTTGGGTCGAGTCATAACACGCTAGCAGTACCTACACACAAAAATAATGAACAGTAAAAAACAACCATCATACAACATTAAGTGATTCATCACCGTTGGGCAGAAGAATCCCTTATGTTGTGACGCCAACATTCACTACATACTTTCACTGAATTTGTAACACATTCTTTGACAAAATTAAACCTTACTATGAAAACCACGACACTAGGAAGGATCATCACAGTTGGGCAAAAGAATCTTTCCAAGCCATGTTTTCTATTTAGGTTTGATAATATTTTAGATAGGCACAAAAGTGATATATAAAAAATTTAAATTAAGCCAAGTCCAACTCGTGTTATGAATAAGTGTCAAAATTAATAATAATCGAGTATAATAATGTATAAGTACCAGCTATGGTGGTGGAGCACAACCTCCACTATCCAACTCTAATTAATGGTACTAAAAAAATAAAAATAAAAATAATGATTACCCAATTAAAAATTAAAAAAATAACATCAGGTCATGAATACATCATAATAGAGAGCTCATTGTCAAAAATAGACCTCAAAAATGGGTCCGGAATGCCCGAGAAAGTCAAAATTCATATATAATGTCCGAAAATCGGACCTATAAATAGCCCAGAAATTGCTCGAAAAGAATAGGAAATAGTATGGACATAATTGGGCCGGGTACCGGGCCGGGCCATTGGCCAAAAGGCTGAGTGGGCCATGGGCCCAACGAGTTGGGCCCGGACCATGGACCAGACAGGTCAAGCGGGTCAGACCATCATGGTCCAAATGGGCTGGACAGGTCAAGGCGGGTCGGGCCATGGTCCAAATCAAATTTGGGCCAGGTCCAAGCGGGTCGGGCGGAGGCAGTGAGGCCAGCCAATAAAAAGCCAGTTTGAAAGGGCCGAGAGTGGGACGACCGATCGATCGAAAATCCCTAAAACTCCCCTTTCATGTTCATCTTGATTTTTTTTTTTTGTGAGTTGCAAGAATTATAGCCATGCCCCTTAGTGGCTAATCCGCCTACCGGTGATTGGCGCCGACGGTCGGCCGTCGATCGCCCGGCCAACGTTAAGGAGTGATCCGGTGGGGAAAACTCCACCGTCGAGCAAATCGGCCAATAGAACCAAATTTTTTTATTTTTTTTTTTAAATTTGCAGGAACCGCAGTCCCCCCGCCCCTCTGTGTTCACTAGACCCGACTTCTGGTGGTCCGTCGAGTCGGCCCGGCGGACCAGGCCGATAGAAGAAGCCGGACGCGACTGGATTTTTTATTTTATTTTTTTATGGTTGCGAATTGCATGACCACCAAAAGGGCTTACCCTAAGCGGTGACCGATCACCGGTGCACCGCCATCCGTCGGTGGAAAAACCCCAAGCGCTCCGTGCCAAAGTTTTTTTTAAATAACTGCAATGGGTGGGTCTATTCAAAATCGGACACCTTTATTTGCATTCCAAAAACATCAAACTCAAGCATCGATGTTTCAATCAACCATGCACCGATTTGGCTCTGATACCAATTGATGGAAACATGAAATAGATCCATCAAAATTAAGTCGTAGGATGTAGGCGCATGATCAATCAAAACAATAAACCTATAATCCATAAATTAAATAAATATGTGCGCACATTGAGCGTGAGCCATTAATGGTCGGTTGCCGATCTTCAACGATCTTCTCGCGTTCAATATCTCCTAGCACAATGGGATGCTTTCGCTAATAGGGAGGATTGAATTGTGTCGAGCAATCGTTGGGATCAGGCACCCCTTATATTTATAGTCTAAGAGTCCTTTCCCGTTAAGGACTGAAAATACTAATTATATTGTGATTAGAAATTACAATCATACCACAACTGAAAGACTTGCTTATTAGTTGCATATTCTCTTTAAACTCACCGGAATAGCAACTACACATTTCAAGACTGATCTTACACCATTCAACGGTCAACGATTGACCATAATGATGGCCACTAAAATAGAAACTTCTAACAATATGTACTTACTATTAAAAAGAATAGAAAAAGGGTGCCCACTGCCGCATGACCCACTTGAAAATTTGGGTGAGGTGACTAGCCTGCCCGATACATTGACAACCCTGTCCGGGCCATAGCCCATTATTTGGGGTCTGCTTTCAACAATGACCCAAAAATTACATTTCTTAAAGCTACTAACCATCGGATCCATTGCTTGCATACGGGAGGTGAGTAAAGATATCAGCTACATTCCACACACACCCAAAAAAGAAAAAGGACATTGATTAGTGAATCTTGCAAACACATTACCAGTGCAATCTTTATGCTATGACATGGTTTGGATTGACTCAATGTGTCCCACAAGTTAGAGGCCAAGGTTCTGATTGGAAAGGGTGCTGAGATGAATCACCAATGAGGATATATGGCCTTGAACACTGGCATAAAATATGTGAAGTGCTGCATAGCATCTCAGAAATCGCAGTCCCTCTTAATTAGAAAAGGAAAATTGTAGATAATTCCCTCTCTTTTCGCCCTTCTTTCAAAAAAATTTGCCAAAAATAATCCCTTCCCCCTTCAAAAAAAAACACTAGACAACAGAAATGTTGGCTCCTTTCTAAGGAAAACTCGAAACTTGGACGTATATTGGTTTTTTCAGAAAAAAACTAAAAGTGTATTGGTGAAAATTTTGGCCGGAAAAGTCAGGTTGCGATGACTTATGATAAGATTTAGTCTTAGTTTGTTATTCTGTTAAATAAAAGTCCTAGTCTTTAGGGACTATTGTTATTTGATTTAGTCAAGTCTGTTACCACGTTTCTAGCAACAACGTGGAAGAGTAGTTTGTTTTGCTTCAGTCTGTAAAGCTATAAGTAGCTTCTGAATTTCATTCAATAAGAGTAGTCATTCCTCCAGTTTGCAGAGTTCTTGCTTTCATAGTCTTGTTCTAGTTCTTAACATTCTGGTATCAAAGCTCCGAAAGGGGCCTGATTGTGAGTGAAATACCACAAGAGAAAAGAGTGTGTTTGAGGAGAGTGTGAGTGTGGAGATGGCAGCAGAAACAAGCAATTTCGGTCAACCTTGCATCCCAAAGTTTGACGGGGACTATGACCACTGGAGTATGCTAATGGAGAATCTCCTGAGGTCAAAGGAGTACTGGAGCCTTATTGAGACCGGCTTCACTGAGCCTGCTGCTGGAACTAAGTTGGCTGCTTCACAAAGGAAAGCTCTAGAGGAGCAGAAGTTAAAGGATTTGAAGGTAAAAAATTACCTTTTTCAATCAATTGACAAGTCTATTTTGAAGACTATCACTCAGAAGGAGACATCGAAACAACTGTGGGATTCGATGAGGACAAAGTATCAAGGGAATGCTAGAGTTCAGCGTGCTCAACTTCAAACTCTCCGCAGAGATTTTGAGGTTCTGGAGATGAAGGTTGGAGAGTGTCACATTACTTTGCAAGGGTGATGATGGTACAATGATATATGAGGAACTTTGGAGAAGACATGCGGATGTAAAGATTGTTGAGAAGATTATCGCACCTTACAGAAAATTTAACTACATTGTTTGCTCAATAGAGGAGTCAAAAGACATTGATCGTCTCTCTGTCGGCCAATTGTGCGAGCTCTCGCTTGTTCATGAGCAAAAGTTCATAAAAATGGTGGAGATGAGCAAGCTTTGAAAGTCACCTATGAGGAGAAAGGTGGAATAGGAGGAGGAGGAAGAGGCGAGGATTTGTTCGAGGAAGAGGACGAGGTGGGTCGTCAATCCTATGACAAAGCGGTTGTTGAATGCTACAAATGTCATCAACTTGGACATTATCAATATGAATGTCCAAGTTGGGGAATTCAACAGAACAAATTATCGAGTTAGCGAAACTTGATGAATATGAGGAGATGCTTCTCATGGCCTATGTTGAGTCGCATGGAGTTAATCGAGATGATGTGTGGTTCCTCGATTCAGGTTGTAGCAATCACATGTGTGGTGATTCATCACTGTTTTGTGAACTAGACAAGAGTTTTAGACAGACAGTCAGGCTAGGCAACCATACAAGGATGAATGTTGTTGGAAAAGGAAATGTGAGGTTGTCTTTGGAAGGCGTTAACCATCTTATAATGAAGGTGTATTATGTTCGGGCGAGGAATCATCTTCTCAGTATTGGCCAGCTGCAAGAAAAGGAACTAGCCATTCTTATCCAGTCAAATCAGTGTCGTATCTACCACCCTTCGAAAGGTTTGATCATTCAAACCAACATGACAGCGAACATGATGTTTGTTCTTCTGTCCAATACACAGCCAATTAAAAGGGAGTCGAAGGAAGTGTGTCCTCAAGCAGCTACTCAAGATTCTGCTCATCTCTGGCATCGTAGATATGGCCACCTCAGCTACAAAGGTCTTAAGACTCTACATGACAAAGGAATGGTGAGAGGGTTGCCAAGGTTCTCTGAATCCAAGACTGTTTGTACAGATTGTTTGAAGGGGAAACAACATCGAGATGCCATTCCAAAGAGAAGCACATGGAGAGCATCAGAGAAATTGGAACTTATTCATGCTGATATCTGCGGACCAATATCTCCTGAATCCAATAGCCACAAGAGGTATCTCATCTGTTTTATCGATGATTTTAGTAGGAAGGCTTGGGTACACTTTCTTGTTCATAAGGCAGATGCATTTGCTTCTTTTAAATTATTTAAAAGTTGTGTGGAAAAGGAGACTGGTTTGTCTATTAAATGTCTAAGAACAGATCGTGGAGGCGAGTTCACATCAAATGAGTTTAACGATTACTGTAGACAGAATGGGATTAAGAGGCAGTTGACCGTTGCTTATACACCTCAGCAAAACGGTGTAGCAGAGAGGAAGAACAGGACTGTGATGAATATGGTGAGAAGCTTATTGATCGAGAAAGATGTTCCAAAGACGTTTTGGCCGGAGGCAGTGAGTTGGACATTTTATGTTCTCAACAGATGTCCAACATTGTCAGTAAAGGATATAACACCAGAGGAAGCTTGGAGCGGAGTGAAGCCTTCTATTGAACACTTGTGTGTTTTTGGAAGTATAGCACATGCTCATGTGCCTGATGCTCGAAGAAGAAAGCTTGAGAACAAGAGTCACAGCTGTGTATTATTTGGGGTGAGTGAGGAATCGAAGGGATACAGACTTTATGATCCAGTGGCAAAGAAAATTGTGATTAGCCGAGATGTTGTTTTTGAGGAAGACAAGAAGTGGAGTTGGGATGAGAGCTTTGAAGAGCAGATTAAGATGGACTTGGAATGGGGAGATGAAAAACCGAGCAGTGAAGAGAGTGATGAGGAAGATGTGGAAGAAAGTGAAGATAATCTTGAACCTAAATTTTCAAATGCAAATGAAGAAGAAATTCGAAACAGAGAACCCCATTTTGGATGAGAGACTATGTTTCTGGTGAAGGTCTTTCTGATGAAGATGTGCAAGTTCATATGGCGTTATTTACTACTTCTGATCCAGTTTGTTACGATGAGGCAGTGACGGATGAGAAATGGAGGCAAGCTATGGATTCAGAAATAAGGTCAATCAAGGAGAATGGCACATGGTTCCTAACAGATTTGCCGAAGGGAGCTAAAAGCTTGGGTGTCAAATGGGTCTACAAAACAAAATTGAATGAATTTGGGAAAGTGGAAAAGTACAAGGCCCGGTTAGTAGCAAAGGGGTATGCACAGCAACATGGGGTTGATTATGAAGAAGTTTATGCTCCAGTAGCTCGCATGGACACAGTTCAGATGATCCTAGCTCTTGCGGCACAGAGAAGTTGGAGTGTGTTTCAATTCGATGTGAAGTCAGCCTTTCTTCATGGGGAACTAACCGAGGATGTCTATGTTGAGCAACCAAGAGGTTATGAGGTGAAGGGTGGGGAGCAAAAAGTGTATAAACTCAACAAAGCTCTGTATGGACTCAAACAGGCGCCAAGAGCTTGGTTCAGTCGGATTGAGTCGTACTTCAAGAAAGAAGGGTTCGAGAAAGATGCTAGTGAGGAGACTCTGTTTACCAAAGTCAACAAAGAAGGTAAACGTTTGATCATTAGCTTGTATGTTGATGATTTAATTTATACTGGAAATGATGAGGTTATGATGTGTGAGTTCAAGAATTCCATGATGAAGGAGTTTGATATGTCAGATTTGGGTAAAATGAGATATTTTCTTGGCATCGAAGTAGTACAGTCAGGTGAAGGGATATTCATAAGTCAAAAGAAATATGTGATGGAAGTGTTAAAGAGGTTTGGGATGGAGAATAGTAATTTTGTCCAGAATCCAGTCGTTCCTGGGTTCAAAATTTCTGAAGATGAAAATGGAGTAGGAGTGAATAGCTCTCTGTATAAGCAGCTGGTGGGAAGCATGATGTATATAACAGCCACAAGACCTGACATAATGTATCCGGTTAGCTTAATTAGCCGGTACATGTCAAGGCCAACAAAGATTCATTTTTTGGCAGCCAAGAGAGTTCTCAGATATCTGAAAGGAACTACTGCTTTTGGTATATTTTATCAGAAGGGAGGGAATAAGGAGTTGATTGGTTTCACTGATAGTGACTATGTTGGATCTATGGAAGATAGTAAAAGCACGTCTGGGTATGTTTTTATTCTGAGTGGGGCAGCAGTGGCTTGGTCTTCTCGAAAGCAGCCGATAGTGACACTAAGCACAACTGAAGCTGAGTTTGTTGCTGCTGCAGTATGTGCTTGTCAGGTGGAGTGGATGAAAAGGGTATTAAAGAAGTTTGGTTATGATGGCAGTAAGAGTCCTGTCATTTTCTGCGACAATAGCTCAACAATCAAGTTGTCAAAGAACCCTGTAATGCATGGTAGAAGCAAGCACATTAAAGTGCGTTATCATTTCTTGCGTGATTTGGTAAATGAAGGAGCTTTGCAGCTCAGGTTTTGTGGAACTAAGCAGCAAGTAGCAGATATACTTACAAAACCACTCAAGCTGGAGTCATTTCAGGAGCTCAGAAAGAAGTTGGGGGTCTGTGATGCGCCAAAGATAAACTAGCTGCTTAGGCAGTCTAGTTTAGGGGAGGGAATGATAAGATTTAGTCTTAGTTTGTTATTCTGTTAAATAAAAGTCCTAGTCTTTAGGGACTATTGTTATTTGATTTAGTCAAGTCTGTTACCACGTTTCTAGCAACAACGTGGAAGAGTAGTTTGTTTTGCTTCAGTCTGTAAAGCTATAAGTCGCTTCTGAATCTCATTCAATAAGAGTAGTCATTCCTCCAGTTTGCTGAGTTCTTGCTTTCATAGTCTTGTTCTAGTTCTTAACAACTTAGCAGTTGAGCCATCAGATATATTTGGTAACAAGTGTTGGGAGGAAGGTGATTATTATTTTTAAAAAGGTATATTATATAATATAATGGCATTTATTATGTGGATTGGTAAACGATTTGGTAAAGGGCACAACTGTAGCCTAGTTGCTACTTGCTAATAGGGGAGAGAGACCCTTAATACCGTTGATAAATGGTAGGTCAGCAAAGCATAGATGATGGAGAGAAGGAAACAAGACAAGTGTTTGCCGACTATGAGTGAACGATGAAAATCTCGGCCGAAAATTTAAATTTTTGGCCGAGACGTTTCGGTTTCGACTGGTTCCGAGACCGAAAAATCATAAAAACCGCCCCCCTTCTAAAACTGTGCAATTATCGCCCGAGTTTTCAAATTATCGGCCGATAATTTGGAAATTCAAATTTCCGGCCGGTAATTAAAATTTTAGAATTTTGAAAATTTTTAAAGGGTTTTAAAACCCAATTTTTGTAAAAAAAAATCCCATTTTTATTTTTCCTTTGGCATAAAACCCATGAAAAAAAATAATAATAAATAAGAACAACAACTTTTTTATAAGGGTTTTAAAACCCAATTTTTAGAAAAAAAACCCCATTTTTCTTCTTCCTTAGCTATAAAAGCCATGGATAGAAGAGGAAGAAGAAAAAAAAAAAACAGAGAAGAAGAACAAGAAAAAAAAAAAAAAAAGGAAGAAGAAGAAATATATGAGTTGACTTGCCGCTGGTTTCGCCGCCGACTTGCCGCTGGTTTCTCCACCGACCTGCAAACATAAACAGTAAATAACTGCAATTTATATTGAAAGGAGTATGGGACTCACTCTTATGTTAGTCACATACACACTAGCAGAGTTTACGACCTGGTTTCTACACCAACAGAGTTTACGATGTTAGTGATCTACATCGTACGATGTAGGTAATCACATGATGAAGATTATATTTCGTTGCCAATTTTGTCCACTAAGGATCTATAGATCATGAACTTTAGATTAGACGGCCCAGATTGCGTTTCAAATTATCGTATGATATAATAGCCTTTGACTATATTTAATTACATGGTGAAGTTTATATTTGGTGTCAATCTTGTCCACTAAGGATTTATAGATCATGAACTTTAGATCAGACGGCCCACATTGCATTTTCACGTATCATGTGTCCCTAAAATATGAACTTTTTTTTTTAATCTTGGTGCAATCACTTAAAAAGCGAGTGCAAGTACATATGATCTTTAGATTGCATTTTCCAAAATTTATCAAAAATTTGATCAAAAATTACCAAATTTTATGATTCGGGTCATGAACGAAACCGAAACCTAATCTGACATTTTGATCCATAGTATATATCTGTTCTAATAATGTTAAATAGTTTAAAAAAAATTAAGAAAATAAAGTTCGGCAAAGTTCGGTAAAGTTCGAAGCATATTTGAAAAAATATCCAAAATTTATCGAAATTTTGACCGAAATTTCTGAAAATGTGACCAATTTATGATTCGGGTCCTGACCGAAACTGAAACCAAAACCGAGATTTTGATCCTTGCTATGAGTTGCTGCCTGAAATTGGAGTTATGAACGATAGGCTTCAGAATTCTGATTATCCATCCGAGTGTTTACTACTCTGATTGCTATACAACATAAAAGCATGGGCTACTGCTGCTTCCGCCTGTAAATAATCCCCCATTATACGATCCTTTTGTCTGCTTCACACTTTTTAATCCTCATTTTTATCTCACTTTACTACTGTTATTAAAGGGAACTTTATTTTTAACCCCAGATTCTTTATTTTCAACTCAAGTTTCATGAGCTTAAATCGTTGAGATTGGAAGGAAAAAATGTCTGAATCGTTTGATTCAAGCAGTCAACATTTAAGCACGTGAAGCCAAATTTGAGATGGAAGAATCTTGAGTTGTTAATAAAGGTACCCTTCTAGATTCTTAAGAGTTGGTAATACGTGTGAAGGGGCCAACTCAGGTCATTTATGCGGCATATTTGGCACTTTTTTGGATGGTGCTCCAAAAACCGCATCAACAGAAAATTCTAGCCACAAATTTGATGCACTTGTAGCGCTAGAGTGGGCATTAGGGACTTGTACTAGAGTTGCACCACAAGCAAGTCAATCTCCTTCCTTCAAAGTAATCAGGAAGTTGGCTCTTGCACCGAATTTAAAGAAAGACTTGGTATTTTAGGGATATGTAACAATGTAAAAATGTAATCTGATTTGTCTGATTTAAAGTTCATGATCTATAGATCTTCATAGATCTTCAGTGTATAAGATTAGAGTACAAGACGATATTCATCATATGATCTATTATAGTCAATTGTTGAATAAAATAATAATCTTTTGACTATATTTAATCACATGATGAAGATTATATTTCTTGCGCTTAAAAAAAAAAATGACCATGGATGATAACCCTTGATGGATCTGGTCAGCCACATAAACGACCACCAGTATAGCGCTGTGACCCTCAACAACATATGCCACACTATAAATCTAGTCGCAAGTTTTAGCTCCCTTCTCCCTCGATCATGTCAATAGATTCGACTCCTATTAATGTCATATCTCCAAGAGGGACTGCACTCATTTCAAAAGGCTAGGTCGCCAGAGGTCGTGCCTACTGCCTAGCTTACGGCTTACCTATAGGGATGCAAGTTCGGTGTACCAAACCGAACTAATACCAATTTTTCCAGTTTTAAATTTTGGTTCAGCCCGAACTGAAATGAATCGGTTTCAGTTCGGATTTTTATTTTTATTTTTAAACCGAAACCAAAATATTTCGATTTTTTCAGTTCGGTCCGGTTTCAATATTTTAAATATATTTTCTTAGTTTTTTCAGTGTTTCTTCAGTTTTATCATCCTACCCCTTGGTTTTCGATTTTTATCACCCTAAACCGAAATTGGTTTGATCAGTCCGAGTCAGTTTCCGGGCCAGTTCCGTTCGGTTTCGGGTATCAAGTCAAAGCTTGCACACAGCCAAATGTTATAAAAATAGAGGGATAATGGCTCATCACCGACATTTAAATACCAGAATCATGTTTAAATGATCTTACACCATTAAAATTAGACTTTTTATCTCACACAATTGAATTGTGATTTATCATTATGCCATATGGCACACAGTGTGATCAATCTAAATTGTCCAAGTGGCAATATATTATTAGAACATGTTGCAGCCTAAAAAACTGCCTATATGTGGATGTGAACCATCCTATTGATGAAATTCAATCATCCATTAAAACTAAAAAAAAAATGGCTGATATTAAAGTCCACATATCAGATGGTTATCTCCATGTTTGGGCCTGTTCCACGTCAATCTAGGATCTATGACTTTGATGGAACAGATCACCCACATCTTAAACCATTGATGGTGTAAGATCATCTAAACAACAACTGTGTTTAAATAATCTTACACCATTAATTATTTAAGATATGGATAATTCATACCATCAAAGTGATAGATCATATATGATAAAAGAGTGAGAGATCACACATTAAAGTGAAATGTGCCGAAAAATCAGTCATTGGGAGATATTAGCCATTACTTATTTTTTAGGTTGGCGGATGTTAAAGTTCACCAAATGGATGGTTCATATCCAATTATAAGAACGATTTTTTGACTGAGACATGTAGTACTCCCACATTATAGATCAAAAGCCTAAAATAATAGTGTAGGATCATTTAAACACCATTTTGATGTCTAAATGTTGGTCAGGAGCCATTATATATATATATATATATATATATATATATATATATATATATAGGAAAAGGGATCCGTCCTCCATGAGAGGACGGTCACCATCCTCCAACCTTCCACATGGAGCTCCATGCCACGTGGACCTTGGGTGCACTGCTTAGGTCATCTTTGAAAAAAAAAAATACTAAAAACTCATCTCCACCGTATATTTTTTGAACCGTGAAATGTGGACCAATAATAACCGTCAAACTTTGACTTGTGGGTTTAAATTTTTTAAAATTTTTTTTTTTTTTTAAAATATTGATCTAAATTGTCTACCTGTTTTCCACATGGCACCCAAAAAGTGTTTTGGGTGCCACGTAGAGCTCCACATGAATTTTGGAGGACGGTCACCGTCCTCCATTGGAGGACCTAACCGGCTCCCATATATATATATATATAATGACAAAAAAACCAACATTGCAGAAATTTGAAATCCCAGCATACTACCTAATAAAATCAACTAATCAAGTCGAGTGTAAGAAAACACTACAAGGGAAAGAGATTTGAATTTCCAACGGGAATAAAGTTACGGCTTAGAACAAAATTGTATTTTTGCTTGGGAAGCCAACTCCTTAATGCATACCAACTGCTGCAAAAACATTTTAAACAAAAAAAAGAAAGAAAGAAAAACCATGAGCTACTTGCACATGCTATTAGAGCTGGGCTTCCTGTCTACAGCTCCAAAACTCCTCTCCCTTATCCCTTCCCTACTCTTAAGGTCATCGATCCCTCAAACACATGCATGAAAAGGCCTACTACTTCTTCTTCTTCGACTTGTTGGACAAAGACTGAGAATATGCAGTTCCCTGTCCAATAAACACACAGTAGGCAAAATATTGGTTATTGCTTTTCCAGTTACACCATCTATGACTTTGGATTATAACAGCCCAAAACTCATAACTACACAGACATTTTCAAAAATGCTATAGAAGAGACGAAAAATAAAAGTATAACTTACCTGCAACCATTCATCCATAGAAGCATCCTTAGTCCCTGTTCCCACTTCCACCTTTGGTGCTCTCTTGGTTTTCTAAGTACACAAACATTACATGTATAACAAGTTTACTACTATATTTTATTAGGAAACACAAAAGGAATGGAATAAGTCAGGGTTAAACAGTCGAACATTATTGTCAAAATCTAGTGAGTTTGACTTAATAATTATTAAAAAAAATGATCCAATGACCTTGGTATGATAAATCCAATCAAACCAATCATTAAAAAAATGAATAAATAGATAAATAATAAGGGTTTTTTTGCAATAACCACGCTCGGAGTTCTATATTTATATATAAAAAAATTCCCTTCACTTTGCATATTTTAGAAAACCCCAAAGTCAGTAGTTTCATTTCTAAAAACCTCCCTGAGTTAAGTGCTGTGAGAAGTCACTTTTAACTGGTGTCTCTTCAAACTTTGATAAGACAATTTTATCCTTTACATAATGTTGCCATTTGGTGATGGAATCTAAATGGATCTGACGATCCGACCGTCCAAAATTAAGCCGAGAGATCTAGGCGCATGATCAATCAAAAACAATAAACCAACCATCTATAAATTAGATATATGTGCATACCTTGAGCGTTAGCCATTAATAGTTGCCGATCTTCAACGATCTTCTCGCGTTCAATGTCTCCTAGCACAATGGGGATGCTCGCCAATAGGGAGGATTGAATTACGTCGAGCTATCGTTGGGACCAGGCACCCCTTATATTTATAGCCAAAGAGTCCTATCCCATTAAGGACTGAAATTGCTAATTGTAGTGTGATTAGAAATCACAATCATACTTTAACTGAAAGACTCCATAAACAGTTGCCTATTCTCTTCAAACTCACCAGAATAGCACTTGTACATATTAAGGTTGATCTTATACCATTCACTGGTCAACGGGTTTGACCATAGTGATGGCCACCGAGATAGAAACTTCTTACAGTCTCTCACTTGGCCAAACTATGTCAATAAACTCCGATTACCCAATGTTAGCTAACTTTCTTTGAATGGTAAGTCACAATCAATCTCAATCAAAGTCTTTATTATCAGTCCGGTCCAGTGAGAATTCCAACACAGAATCAATGTAGTCAATATATCATATCATCGATATATGACCGCTCATCAGTCACTGTATTGGAAGTCATCACCGACATGGATTCCAACTAGTATGATTTCACATAGATTGTAAGTTTACAAACTGAATGGTGATTACATGTAAACTCAATCTAATATTGGTCCTACTTTATTGCCATCTACTGGCACCATATGTTCCAAGGAGTTATTTGCATAAAAATGGAAAAGCAAATAAATAAATTTTATTTCTGAATCAATTAAACAAATGTATTCACTCGCATATATCCACTCTCAAAGGCTATCAAAATTATCCGTTATTAACCCCATGCGCAACATGCTCCAAAAAGCGTGGAGGTAAACCTTTAGTGAGAGGGTCAGCCAACATGAGTGTCGTACTTATCTTTTCAACAGATACAATTTGATTCTGAACTTTCTCCCTGACAACAAGATACTTTATATCAATATATTTGGAACCCCCACTAATCTTGTTGTTATTGGAGATAGCAATCTGGAATTGTCACAAAAGATTCTCGGTGGCTTTGAAATAGTATCAACAAGCCACGAGATAAAATTCCTCAACCATATCGCCTCACATGTTGCCTCAAAACATGCAGCGAATTACTGCTTCCATAGTGGGCGAAGTAGTCGGCGTTGTTTAACGCTCTTCCAAGATATAGGTCCACTGCAAGCATAAAAATATAACCCGATGTGGACCACGAGTGTCTTGACACCCAAAGATAGTGACGTCGGAATAATAACCAATAACTTCAAGGTTATTCGACCTTTTGTATGTGAGCATGTGTCCTTTAGTCGTAAATAGCGAAAAACCTTCTTAGCTGCTTTCCAATGATCCAAACCAGGATTACATTGGTACCTGCCAAGCATGCCAACTATATACGCTATATCTGGACGAGTACAGACTTGGGCATACATGAGACTCCCAACGCGATCATGCATAGGAATTGTCTCCATCTGTTTCTCTCCAGATCGATCACAGGACTCGAAGTAGACTAAATTTATCACCCTTAATGAGAGCATTGATGAGAACAATTGTGCATGTTAAACCTTTTAAGAACTTTATCAATATAAGCTCTTTGAGACAATCCCAATATGCCACGGGCTCTATCTCGATGAATCTCAATTCCTATCACGAGAAGCTTCACCAAGATCTTTCATATCAAAACTCTTTGATAAAAAGTTCTTTGTCTCATATAACATGCCCAAATGCTACTTTCAAGTAAGATATCATCAACGTATAAACAAGGATGATAAACTTACTCACCGATTTTAAGATATATGCATTGATCCAGTATTTTCTTTAAAACCAAAATTTGAAATGACTTGAAATTTTAAGTACCATTGTCGAGATACCCGCTTTAAACCATATAGAGACCTTTTGAGTCTACAAACTAAATGACTCTCAACCTCGAAAAACCTTGGTTGTGTCATAAAGACATCTTCATGCAAGTCGCCATTCGGAAAAGCGGTTTTAACATCCATTTGATGCAATTCTAAGTCAAAATGAGTTACTAATGCCATGACTATCCGAAGGATTCCTTCAGAGACAGGAGAGAAAGTGTCTCTTTATAGTCTATTCCTTCTTTTTGAGTGAAACCTTTAGCGACTAACCTGGCCTTGTATCTTTCTATATTACCTTTGGAGTCTTGCTTGGTTTTAAATACCCACTTACCGCCTACAGGCTTAACTCCATTAGGTAACTCACAAAGATCCTGCATCAGTTATGTTTCATTGATTCAACTCATCCTTCATGGCTTGAGCCATTGAGTGGATTTGTCGCTCTTCATGGCTTGGCTAAAGGAAGCGAGGATCGATTCCTTTCCAAAATCAATCTCAGTCGCATTTAGGTAAACTATATAGTCATGAAATGGCGAGCTTCTTTGCTCTCTACGATCTAATGAATGGTAGATCGTGCGTGCCGGGAGCAAGAGCCTCCTCAATGTGGGGTGTGTCAATAGGTATAGCGCGCATCAACAACAGGCTTGAATAAGCGGTGTTGGTGCCACTTTTCTTGGATAAAGGGATAGGAATAATAACCCGATTCTCCTCAAAAGTGATTTTCCTAGGCTCTATCTCCCAGCGATCTCACGATCCTCAAAGAATTTTGCATGTCTAGTCTCAACAATCGTACTATGGGTGCAATAAAATCTGTAGCCTTTTGATCTATCGGGGTAACCAATGAAATGACAACTTATAGTTTTAGGGTCCAATTTTCCTAATTGTGGGTTGTACACCTTTGTGAAAGCTTATTTAAATGTGTAAATATCCTAAAGTCGGTTTCTTCCTACCCATAGCTCATAAGGAGTCTTGGGAGCCTTACTACTAGGAACTCGATTTAGGATATGCACTGCTTTTCAAGGCTTCTCCCAAGAACGTAGGCAACGTAGAGTTGCATAACATGCTTCTCACCATATTACACCCGATTACCATTGGTGTGCGGCATGGTGTGATGGCGACAATTCCATGCTCTTGTGAATCTGGTGAAGGGTCTGGATTGCGACTTTGTTGAGTATCTACCATAGTACTCTCGCCTCTATCGAGATCTCACAATTTTAATCTTGAATTGAGTTGTAACTCAACTTGACTTTATAGATTTTAAACATATCAGGGCCTCGATTTCTGTGAATGAAATATATAACCAAAACGAGAATAATCATCAGTGAAGGTACTAAAGTGCTTTGGACCACCAATAGCGGGAGTTGGAAGCGGTCCACAAATAGCAGTGTAGACTATTTCCGAAACTTCGCTTGAGAGCCCCTTTCTTATTAGTCTTTGTGAGTTTCCTTTAACATAATCAACACAAGTATTGAAATCGGAGAAATCGGCGCATCGATTATATCATCTTTATTAACCTCTCCATTCTATCCTTAGATATATGGCCTAAACGTTTATGCCATAAAATGGAGGAGTTATCGAGTGCTCGTTTTCGTTTCTTACTTATTTTATCATTCACATGCATAGAAACTAAAGATTGGGCGTAAGATGAATCCAAGTTCAACTGATAAAGATTGCCCACTAATGAGCCACCACCCACAATATCGGAATTAAATAATAGAGTAAACATATTATGTCCAAATTTAAATTCAAAACCTAATGAATCCAATTTAGAAATTGAGATAAGGTTTCTAGTGATACTGGGAACATAAATAGTATCAACTAAATCCAAAATGAAACCACTATCTAAAATGAGACGGAGAGTCTCAATGGGCACTTTCAGGTTTTTCAGCCCGAAGTCGTTCTTCTTCTTGGACACAGTGAGCGATTAACTCGTTCATCTTCCACTTCTCTCTCTGCGTGTTATAATTGATCTTGAATGGGCCAAATTGCGCAGGAAGAGAAGTCATAATGAAGTGAACAAGATAACCCTCAGAAAAAACCCATGTCCAGTTCTTTCAATTGAGTGGCCATGCCACTCATTTTCATAATGTGCTCCCGGACGCCGCTATGACCATCATATTTCATGGTTCCCATTTTAACAATTAGACTACTGGCAAGGGCTTTAGAAGTTCCTTGAAATTGTTCCTTAATGGCTTGCATGTATTCTTTTTGCGCGTAGTCCTAATACCTCCCGAATCGCATCGAATGGAACTCTTTATGATCATGAGGCTCATACGATTTGATCTATCCCATTTTCTAAATCCGTATGGTTCATCGCCGGATCCTCGGTAGGCATCGTGGTGAGCACCTTGGGTTTATCGTATAGCATAGTCAAGATCCATGCGACCTAGAACAATTGCAACTTGTTCCTTCCATTTCTTATAATTTGATCCACTCAAAAGTTCAATTCCACCAATCATCCGGGTTATAATAGACGGTTCAATCGCATAATAATTAAGGGCTTTATTATGTCCACATACAATCAAGTAACTATCAATTCCACAAGGTTATAATTATAACATGTGGCGAAAGTTAAAATATGTCAAGGAATATAAAAGTAAAACCAATGTGATTTTATTGAGAAACAATTTGTGTCATTATGAGCCTCAGTTGGGTCGAGTCATAACACACTAGCCGCTTCCTCGGTCTTTATTAATGATTGTGGTACTAATTGCGTCATTATGACCCTCAGTTGGTTGAGTCACAACACAAGCGATACCACACAAAATAATGAATAGTGAAAACTGACCATCATATAACATTAAGTGATTCATCAGAGGCGAGAAGAATCCTTATGTTGTAACGCCAACGTTCACTACACATTTACCTTTGGATTTGTAACAGGTTTTGGACAAAAGTAAACCTCACTATGAAAACCACGGCACTAGGAAAGGCCATCACCGTTAGCGTAAAGAATCTTTCCAAGCCATGTTTTCAAATTAGGTTTGATAATATTTTAGAAGACCACAAACCGTATTATGAGGAGGTGTCAAAAATAGACGACAACGAGCATTATAATGTGTAAATACCGACCATGGTGGTAGAGCACAATCTCCACCAAATTCTAATGAATGATACTTGAACAAAATTGATTACACAATTAAAAATGGAAAAATAACATCGTGTTATGAAAAAATTATAATAGAGGGCTCATTATCAAAATAGACCTCAAAAAGCGGATCCAATGTCCGAGATAGTCAAAATGCATATATAATGTCGAGAAAATCGGACTGTAAATAGCAAAATTGCGAGAACATTAAGAAATAGGGTGTGAGTGGGCCTCTGGGTGGGCCATAATCCAAATGGGCCAATTGGGCCAAATAGGCCCATGGCGGTGGTGGGCCAAGTAGCTCAGAGCCAGAATGGGGCTAGGGCCCAGTGGGTGGTCCGAGGTCGACAGGTCCATACATGTCGCCATATGCAAAATACAGACGGGCCGGGGCCAAACGGGTCTTATTGGTCGAAGAGGCCTGGTTGGTATCGGTCCAAAAAGGCCCAGTCGAGGGCCAAAACAGGTCAGGCTACAAGGGCAGGCAAGGGTCGGGCGATGGGTCGACAGGACCCCAAAACCCCAATCTTCTTCTTCTTCCTTGTTTTCTGTTTTTTTTTTTTTTTTTTAGTTGTAGCCATCACTGCTCACCGCTCACCGTGGCACCCATTAAGGTCAGTGGTTGATTTGGTTATTCTGGGCCGTCGTAAGTGCCATTCGTCATGGAAAGAGCCTCATCAAGACCTGGATGGCCCAAAGAAGCAAAAGGTTTTTTTTTGTAACAGTACTTTTAAGGGCTTACTCAAGGCCCCACTGCCAGGTCACGGTCGATGCACCGCCGATCGCCCGATCGGACGTCGGTCCGATCGGGGAAAAAATCCCACCGGCCGGATCATTTACCACAAAATAAAACCCAAAATTTTTTTTTTTTTTTTAAAACTGCGCCATGCTAGTTTAGATATTGACGCCCACAAAAAAAAAATTTTCGTTCCTCTCATTTGAATGCACGACGAGAAGTCGAGATCTAAATATGATGTTTTGATTGACCAAACACCATCATGGCTCTGATACCAATTGATGGAATCTAAATGGATCTGACGATCCGATCAGTCAAAAAATTAAGCCGAGATCTAGCGCATGATCAATCAAAAACAATAAACCAACCATCTATAAATTAGATATATGTGCATACCTTGAGCGTTAGCCATTAATAGTTGCCGATCTTCAACGATCTTCTCGCGTTCAATGTCTCCTAGCACAATGGGGATGCTCGCCAATAGGGAGGATTGAATTACGTCGAGCTATCGTTGGGACCAGGCACCCCTTATATTTATAGCCAAAGAGTCCTATCCCATTAAGGACTGAAATTGCTAATTGTAGTGTGATTAGAAATCACAATCATACTTTAACTGAAAGACTCCATAAACAGTTGCCTATTCTCTTCAAACTCACCAGAATAGCACTTGTACATATTAAGGTTGATCTTATACCATTCACTGGTCAACGGGTTTGACCATAGTGATGGCCACCGAGATAGAAACTTCTTACATTTGGATCACCGAGATTTTAAAAATTGCTCGAATGTTAAGAGATGAAATTCCAAAAAGGGATACCACGCGCACACGCAAATTGTGCTCCCGCGGACCACTTAGAGAATTTCCTTAAAGCATACCAAACTTTCCTAACTGCACACCTGTTACTGAAAAAAGATTAAGTGTATCACCAGATGAATGTAACATTCTTTACGTGGTGCGCGTGAAGATATTTTGCTAGTGCGCATAGCAGCCCTCCAAATTAAGTAGGTACTAGGTTTACGGGCTCAAGCAACACGGGCAGTGGTTGGGCCATCTAAAACACAGTCGTCACATGTGGTTCCTCCATCCAGATTGTTCACATGAAAGTCTACTATGTAAGATAGGCTAGTTCAAAAATCAGATCAATTAAACTAGTAAAGCTTGTGAATGAAAGGTTGTACTGAAAAGGAGAAACAATCCATAACTAACAAGTAAAACTGAATCTATCAGATGGCTCTAGCATTCATTGATTCAAGCATGATATACTGTCACATGGATTTCCGGTTTTCTGTAAACCAAGTAACTTGAGTATTATAGATGACGCAAGCACCAGCTCTAGTGCTTGGGCGCAAAACTCTAATACCATCTCTGCTAACTTGGTGCATGCTGCCCAGGCCGACTGGGACTAGTTGCATATACATGTCCCTCTTGGACCAGCATATTAACCAGATCTAGACTGAACTCCTTTAAATCTAACTAGTCCATATAACTCAGATCTGTTCAACTTAAATCGACATCTTAAACCAGACCTAACACCTGCCTCAAACCCACACTAACCTGGGCTGAACATAACCCACACACCTAATCGGGCCCAAGACCCTTTTCCAACTTCTCCTTTCTCCTCTCACTTGAAACCCAACCTTCCACGAGAACACCCAGCTACCCCTGGCTGGCCGGCCGGTCATCAGCCGGCAACTGGTAGGGTTGACCGGCCCTACCGGCCAACCAAATTGTTGCCTGAAAAACTCGCCATATTTGGGGTTTCTGAATTTATTTTTTCCAATTATCTCTGGTTTCTGAAGTTTCAGACTAATTAAATGCATCCATCTCTATAAAGTTTCAGATTAACAAAATCCATCCATCAAATCTCCTTTTTCAGACAACCACCTAAGTATGCACTTTAAATAAATATACAATCTCCTTGTTTAATTTATAACACAAAATATCCTATCAAATGAAAATTTCTAACACAATCTCCTTTTTTAATTTTATACATCCTAACAATGTACCGACCAATACACTGAACAATGAATCGACTGCTGGAACATGTGCCATGCAGCACATGATCGCAAATTACACCACATCCTCTAAGGACCCAAATTTTAGAAAAATAAAAGGGAAATTTTATGCCCTTCTTTTGACATGTCAAAGATCTTGGTTTGCTGCCCGAACATTTCGCCAATGAAATTTCTTGCCTTTGACCCTAAATTCAATGATGGGAAATCACACCTTTTTGGGATGTTAGTTGATCGAACTTGGACACATGGTTCAAAACTTCAGATTCCGGCTGAAATGCATCGGTTTCAGGGCTACCTGAAACGAAATCCCCAAAAAATCGCCCAAATTATCGACGAAGGAAATTATCGGCCGATAATTTGCTTCGTCGATAGTTTGGGTTAAGTGTAGCATCCTCGGCTACACTCGAACGTATAATCCAGGACCTCTCTCCCCCCTCCCCCCCCCCCCCCATATATATATATATATGAGGCCCTGACGCTATCCTAAAAGGTAACATGGAAATGCTACCTTCAAACCAGTTCGGTGCCAAGTCAACTTAGGTCAATGATCGGCCATCTAAAAGTAAAAACAGGTGACTTTCCACCGTTAAAGTTTGGGCCAAAAGGTGGATTTTCAATGCACCATGTTTGGGCGGGGAACCAAGATAGTTAACTTTTGATTTGAACGACAAAAAAATATTCTACAAACCTAGGGGATTACCTGAACCCTTAAGAGGCTGTGGTATAACTCACGACCATGTGATATATATATATATATATATATATATATCAGTGGTCACTGTTTGTTGCTTGTTCTACTTTTGGTTGTTATATGATTTCATTATACTATGAGCCTATGACTGAGTGCAAATTATATGATGGCATTCTTATTTAGGGGAAGGATAGCCTAATGCAGCATATCATTGCATTTAATGCTTTGTTCAATCATTGGTCCTCATCAGTGCACATGCTCATCGATTTGCCCATCCCATAGTTCCACAGATCAAAGGATTCTAACTTCTAAGTTCTAACTACTTGCTAAAGAATTTGCCAATTATTTAGTAGCGACATGCCAAGATGGTTAGACCCACATATCATTACTCTTTCAGAATCATGTCATATCAAATAGATGGGACGTCAACTTGAAAATGTTGAATAAATGAGCTTGTCAAATAATGTGACTGCCTATGGGGGAGAAGTAAATATTCTATGATGCATTGAGCTAATATCTGTCCATACAATTAGACACATTTCTACGACTTAGAAATAGAAGAAAAAACAAATATTACAAAGAATATAAGAACCTGAACAAGACCCGCACTTATTGTCACTCAGACCTGACCAGTATCCAACCCAATTCTAAAACAGGCAGAGTTTGTTCCAAAATCCAGGCCCAGTCCCCAAAGGAATAATGTGAATGAACTTGTTGCCCAGATGGGACCCCTCCCGGCCCATTTACAACATATCAACCCATTTTGGAATAAGATCTGGATTTTAGACCCAAAAATGAACTGTTCACAACTAGGTTCCCTGAACCCAATCCGTCCCCTAAAGGAGAGGAAAGAAGGTGCTCACTGGATCACCTGCACCTTGTCAGCCATTACTTCTCATTGATCTCGAATGCTGCTCATCGAGATCTGCCACTGCCCCCACCCCACCCCCCCGGGACAAAACTTGGTCCCAGCCCATTCCATGCTTTACTTAGAACTTCACTACCATGGGAGCTCTTCTTATCCCATGAATTTTTTTTTATCAGTTCCTTCTAGCCAAATGGCCCACATGACAGCACATGCGCCACAAACTAATTCCTTCCCATGCAGGATGCAGCCAATATTTCTGCGCAAGACCGACAAGTACAGGCAAACTCGCCAGGGATAAGCAAATGACTAGCGTCCTCCCTGCCCCAATCACACATAGCACACCTGTTTCGCAGGTTCTTATTCCTCTTAATCAACTGATCTATGCTCAGGACCCTCTATCAAGCTACCGTCCAGCAAAAATAAGATCCTGGGATAAGATTTCCCTCACATTTTCACAGATTTGTTAAACTCTATAGGGATAATATTTCCCTCACATTTGCAATGATAGTAGAAGAAAGTGACGGTTCATCAACAGCATCAGCATAACCACCTTGTCCAAGATATTTGGGGTCGGCTTTGAGAGTCTTAATTGTCCGCTTATTTCTGTTCCCAACTAAACTATTTGTTACTCCACAATCCTTCACGTTGTTTCTCAATCTTCTCTTTAAGTCTTCACCAGTCTTCCTCTTCTCTGAACTTCTTTTGCTTCAATCCTTATACAGGGGTTGATTCAGGTCTGGTCTTCGATGAACATGCCCAAGAAAGTGGCAGTCCATCGCTTCATCTAATTGTTTCCGCATCCATGTCAGGTTACCTGAATGCATGAGATGATCAAACATAAAGGTACTACTCAATTTGATGTCTGGATCTTCCAAACCCTCCAAAAGTAAGTGAAGGCGTCAACTTCCTCCATATGCTCCCCCCCCCCTCCCAAACCAACAAAGAAAAAAGCTCATAGTAGTCCTGTATCATATATTCTTTGTTTCCCACAAGGCGAAAAAGTAACTAAAACGATTGGTATAGAGGTTCTGAACCATACAATAGACCAAGCCAAAAACAGGCAGAGGAGCCCCCGCATCCTTTATCTAATCCTCTTCAAGCATTTGGAATTCACCATGACCAATCGTCCCACAGGCTCAAGAAGTATTAGGACTTTTTAGTTTAAATCCCAGCTGTCGTATTTGCCTTCTACGACTGAACGCCAAAGGCCCCTTTTATCATACCCGACTCTCCATAACCAGTTATTTACAAGTGTTAGTGCCAAAAATTCTAAGGTTTCTAAATCCCCATACACCTTTAAATGTAGGTTTAATTGCTTCTTGCCACTTAACCAAATGATACTTCTTCTATCTGTAACTTGTCTCTGGTCTCATTCCAAAGGACCAGAGACATCATCATCATCATCATCATCTTGCCCCATCTACTTGGGGTTGGCTTTATATGTCCTATTTCTCCACGCATTCCTGTTTACCTTCTTTTTTTAAGCTTTTTCCCTAACTTCCCTCAAGTGAACATTTATTTTGTGATCTCTGTCATTGCTACACAAGTGCCCCTATCACTAGATTTTTGGAGGATGCTTTAAAACTTGGCAATAGTGGCATATGCTCAGGTAACAAACATGAGATCTTAAAGAGTTATTTGTACTCCATCGCAAAACCAGCCAGTTCTATGACCAATATGACAGTGTAACAAGGGACAAATCCATATTATAAATATGGATGTAGGACACCACTTATCAGTGCCCAACAGCAATACACTTATCTGTCTAGGCTTATTGTACTTTATAGTCAGACAGTTATTATGTGCCTGACTCCTTTTACCCCCGATTGACATCTTTGAGGATAAGACATTCCCGCATAACAAAGAACCTCATATTCTCATTCAGCGAGGGTGAGAATCTTAAGCATTATTGTGTTTACTTATGTTTGGGGACAGAGTACTTTCGATTGTATAGTCAGGTAACCTAATAGGACGGATTTAATACTTCTTACTTTCTGTTTTCTTCTAATCTATTCATCTCATCTCTCCTCCAGTTACTGTAAACGCTAAATGAAAGTATAGTAGGAAACAACACAGAAGAAGACTTAATCACGGCAACAAATCACAGTGCCTACTGCCTACGAACCAGTCACAAAAAAACAAATAAATCATGGTGCCGACTAATGAAAGGATGAACTGGAAAATTAACAATAAGAGAAACAAATACATATGGGCTTCCTTGAGTTGTATCAGACATGAAGATTGCAATAGAAAAGGCAAACTGTCGCGAATGACAACAACATTAACAACAGCAACCAAAAAAGAACAGAAAAAAAACACAGTATCTCCATGGACAGTGGATGTTCTATTATCAGATAATATGATATTTTGACATTATATGCGGCACAACATAATTTGCTCACCTTGGAAAAATGCTGTATTTGACCATATATCCACAACCCGAGAAGGCCAAGAAGGGCAATTCCAAGTGTAAAAAGGAAAACAGACTCTATGCTGAGAAAACCACTAGCCTCGACAACTTCAACGGTACCATTATAGAAGACACTCTGGTACGGATGCTGATCTACCTCATATATAATGGTACCCACAAGATCAAACGATCCAGGCTGCCACAAAAATTGGCATTATTTCTCTCAAGGTTGTAGCTGCATTCAATCTTTTATTTACTTGTATATATTTATATGTAAAGAATACATAAATGTGCAGAATTATATAATTTACGTGGTTAGTACGAGCAATACATGCATGCTACTCCTACTACAATGACATCTTACCTGCAAGTACTTACTGACAGCAAAAATATATGGGAATGTTACCTGACCAGAAAATGGCACCGAAGCATTGAAAAACTCCTGAAAATTGCAACAAACAAAATCTTCAATATTGAACCCAAATGTACAACCTATGAGTAAATGACCGATGTTAAAAATATTTATCTCCTATTGTCACAATAAAAATACCAAATTTTAAATAAAAAAATGATGCATTTCAGCTCAATCTAGTTCATAGTCATTAACTTTTGTTGAAATTTGGTTCACCACAATACAAGGGCTAATCAAATGCATAGCCACACATTGAATTTCCCCTAGCTTGCTTGATCTTGACAGGAAAAAATATGTATATATATATATATATATATATATATATATATATATATATATATATTCAAGAAATGATTCAGATGCTATGTGATAACTTGATTTTAGTGTCTTCTAAATGACTTTGACATCAGATCGTTCTTACATAAGTAGTTATAACTTTTCAATAACATAGATTTGGAAATTACTCCACAATAACTCCATTTCATGTCCTTGAAAGAAATTTGACATAAACTTCAATGATTATGCATGCAAAGAAGCATATATTGCATGATTCCTGATCGTAAACATTATAAGGGCTCATTTGCCAATTTTACGAGAAAAAAGCAATTGTCTTGTAAAATCAGCATTTACATTTTACATGATAAATGCATTTGCAGCCTTAAGAAAATTTTCCAAATGTTGTTTGGTAACCTATGCGTAAAATGAATTTTACACAACAAATGCAATTTATGATGTTTAAAAATTCAACACGCGTAAAATGCATAACTTATGCAAATAGCCAAAGCGATATTGTCCATTGGTTATATGGGCTTAATCGACTACCTCGCAGGCGGAAATTCAAGGGAATTTTTTCCAATCCTAACATCTAAAGCGTGTTAACTGATCCTAACATATTACTCCATTATTTAATTTTTAAAAAGAAGGAAGTGTGCAAAGATACATAGCAAATTAAACAAGCATTTCAATATAATTAACTAAAGTACTTTGTTTTAAATTTACTTAAAATTTTTATTAAACTAGTTTCTTTAAACAGTTTCCAAAAATATAAATCCAATTTTCTAACATGGAAACAAGGGGTTATCACACAATTTTTTTAGAACCTTCTTTAACATAAAAAAAAAAAATGTCTAATATGGAAGAGTGTCGTCCTTGGTGCTCCCAAACACCACATGATGCCAAATTACTATTCGTATTCAGTGTTCTTAAATTCGCTAAGCGGGTTTGGGCATCGGAGGATGTTCGGGCCGAAATCACTGGGCGGCGCCCGGGCGGGCGCTATATATATATATATATATATATATATATATATATATATATATATATATATATATATGCCATTTGCCAGAACAGGAGGAAGAAAAAAAAAATATATATCAAAAGAGAGTTGTGTACACTGCTCAGTTGCAGAAAAAAAAAATTGTTGTGGAAGATCATAAAAAATTGAGAAAGAAGAAAAACAAAGGAAGAAGAAGAAAAGCAACTAAGAAGAAAAAAAACTGAGGAAAATTAAGAAAAATAGAGATAAAAAATAAATAAAAAATTAAAAAATTAAAAAAAATTAAGGACTGGTGTCATTATCTCCTACCTTGGGTAGGGGACAGAGACAGAGAATTGGGTTTGGGTGCACAAACCAATGGTGGACACCAGCATACCGACCAGACACTAGAAAACACAAATCCAGGGACCAGTCGGCCACTGGTGTTGCCAAAAACAATTTAAGGCTCATAAATATCTGCATGCTTCCCAAGATATTTATCGAGCCTTAAAAAATACTTGTTAACTGATCCTACTGAGACTGTGCAGTGTGCACAGCCCTGAAAACCCAAGACCCCGATGGAGAAGATCAGCCCATGTAGCCAGAAAAAGGGAAAGAGAAATCACGCCGCATTTATCCTTTATGAACTTCAATATAAACGAACATTTAGTTAGATTTAACAGGGTCAAATCAGGACAACATGGCAAGAAGCTGATCCACCATGTAAGTGTAACAAATAGATATCTGTCAATACCAATTAAATGTAATACTCTGACTGATTTAAGAACCACATTCTGTAAGTGTTTTTCAAATAAATATGTATCAATATCACTTAAATGTATGCTCTGACTTATTTCATAACCATGTTCTGTGAAATCTGACAAGTGGCAACAGTATCTATATATCAAAAAATTAGACAATAACATTTGAAAAAGAAAAATGAGGACTGGAATGGACTCATAGGAGTAGCAGGCCAGCAGACAGAGGGAATCATGGATAAAGTCCCAGAGAACTGTAGAAGCTAATGTACTAGTAAATAAGATTAGCATTATTGTATGGTGTAGAGTGTTGGGCTATGAAGAAGTGATCAGAAGGGAGAGTTCATGTGGCTGAGGTGCATATGCAAAGGTGGATGCATGAATAACATGAAAGGATAAAATTAGGAACTAGTAAATAAGAGAAAGTTTAGAGTGGGCATAACAAAGGAAAAAAAATTAAAGAATGTTGTTGAGATGGTTTGGACATGTCCAACGACGACCAGAAACAGTCCCTGAAAGAAGGATCGAAATGATTAGAAGCATGAGGGAGGAGATAAAAAACCAATAGAGACATGGAGAGTAGTATTGAGATATGATATGAAAGCATGGTAGTCAAGGCGTCGCCATGGCGAATGGGGACGGATTTCGCCATATGAACTGATATGGAAATTGTTTTGGAATGGTGGTATGGCGCCATGGTGCCGCCATGTTCGCAATATATAAAATTATATATATAACTTATATTTTAATAAATTATAAAATTATAAGTTATAATACTTATAAGCTATATATTATAAGTTACATATATATAACATAACAATAATTATAAGCTATATAATTATAAGTTATAATTTAATAACTTATAATCTTATATATAAAAAGGAATTCTAGGGCTTAGACAACACTCATCTCTCGACTCTCTCTTCAATTCCTCTCCTCAGCACGCAATCTCTCCTCAGTTCCTCTCTCAACGAAAAAATGGTACGCAGTTTTTTTTCTCTCAGTCTCTCGTCTTTCTCTCTCTCGCCTCCCTTTCTTCTCTCACAGGCTCACAATTTTTTTTTCCTCTCAGTCTCTCGTCTCTCTCTCTCGCCCTTTCTCTCTCTCTCTCTCTCTCTCTATCTCTCGTCTCTTTCTCTCTCAGCTTCTGTTTTTTTGTGTATTTTTCTAATTTTTTTTTATAATTTATTCTATATCATATATATATATATATATTTCTGTTTTTATATTATTATTTTCTTTTTTTGTCTGCTTTTTTAAATCTATTTTTTTTGTCGGGGCTTGATTCTTAAAACTAAATACAGCTGAACCCGTTGACTACTTTGAGGGGACAACAAATATCAATTTTTGTTCCAATCTTTCCAATAATTGATCTTGAGATCATTCATCAGATGGTCCGTTTTTCATCCCAAAAATTAATCTGTGAGCATGTGTGCCACATGGAGTCAAAAACTGATCACATACCAGTATTGCCATTTGCGAATTTAGTGAGGTTTCATATTTCATAATTAATATTTGCTCTCTATTCATTGATATTTGTCTGTGTCTGATTAATTAGTTGAATTTTTTTCTTCCTTTAGAAAAAATATATGAATTAAAAAATAGTAAAAAACTAAAAAAATAAAAAATTAATGTCTAATAAACAAAACTAAAATTATTAATATTTAAAAAAAATTGTAAATGGCCTCGTCATGGCCTTGCCATGGAATAGCGAGTCTCTTCACCATGACCTCTCCATAACACCTTGACTACCTTGTATAAAAGACTAGTGTAAATGAGAGTTTAGCCTTTACCAGAACTAAGAGAGGGGTCAAGGCCATGATGATGATGATGATTATGATGATCTGTATTTTCTGCTGTAATAAACAAGTCAGTTACCTACTTTAAGAATAAATAAATAATGATCAGTATGTTCCAACTTCATATTTGGAAAGGAGAAAAGGGGGGTAAGACAAGGGTGCATGGATAAATAACAGGGATGTATAATAATTGGGATAATGACTCCTGCCCAACATTTAAACACCAATTGGTGTTTAAATGATCTTACACCTCCAAAATGTCACTTTTATTTTACACCATTGAAATGTGATTTATCAGTGTGCCATGTGACACACATCTATGATCAATCTAAATTGCTCAAGTAGCAATCCATTATTGGAACATCTCCCAGCGAAAGAATCATGCTTCTAAGTGGATGCAAACCATCCGATCGGTGAAGTTTAATATCAGCCACCAAAATTAAGAACAGCCAGTGGTATTAGAGTGCACAGATCGGATGGTTCGAATCTCCCATAAAGTGTGATTTTTGGACCCATAGCCCTTCAATTGATGATACGGATTTCCAAGATCATATGCCAATAAATGGTGTACGATCGTTTAAACACCAAATGGTGTTTAAATGACGGCCAAGAGAGTAGGTTCAATAATAATTCCATCCATCCACCTTTCATTTTGTTTACAAGGGTGAAAAAATGTTAACCAGGTCTGCAATTCGCTCAGTCTAAGTTCAGGTTTGCAGTTTGCCACTCTGTAACTAATTTGGTTCGCTAGGGTAGAAAGTTTTAAATGAAGATATAAAACAATTTGATAGGTTTTAAAGGAAAATATTAAATATTGCTAATAATATTGTTCTTTTAATGCATCAAACATCTTATAGCTTGTCGGTTACGTTTAGTCATTGCTAGGGAAAATAAAGTTCACGTCAAACCCACTTTACTTTTAATATTTACAAAAATAAATAAAACAAAAGGCTAAATTAGCTATACCAAGCTCATCCAAACCCGGTAGTACTGGTTCGTTGTGAACTGGTTCGTGGTTTGAGAGGGTACCCAGAGGATTCGATGATCCTGGGGTGAGCCACTTCAAATAAACCCAAGTAGTACTTAAACATAGGTTCACTACAGGTTTCGTCTGCAGGTTAAACAGATTTTAGTGAGACAAGGAAAATTGAGTAGATGATGAAGAAATAATTTGAGGGAATGGTTGATGAGAAAATAGAGCAGGCATTATTAACATGTATCATTCCAAGTTTACGAGGACTAGTGTCATAATGACGCGGCAGCCAGGCGCCCTGATTTAGCTACAGGCGGGGCCCGAGCTGCTGCATGGATGTTTTAAATTTGAGGCAAGGTAGGGCGATTTATAAATTAATGGGCTTTTATCAGGTCAAGTCGAGTTATCAAAAGGTCGAGCATATGCCATTTTTTTATTGGACACCACCCAACCCGAACCTTAAACTTTAAAGCCCTTATTGCCTAGGGATAATGACTCCATAACGACATTTAAACACCATAAAGGTGTTTAAATGATCTTATACCACTAAAGTTAAAGACTTTTACTCTCACATTGTTGAAGTGTGATTATCATTATGCCACGTGGTGAACATCTGTGATCACTCTTAATTGTCCAAGTGGCAATCTATCATTGAAACATGTCTTAGCCCAAAGAAACATGCCTAGAAGTGGATTTGAATCATATGATTGACGAGTTTATAAGTGGATCTGAATGTTATATACGTTATGTTGAATCTTCGGGGCTGCCAAGATATTGGGGCGTCGGCCTAGGCGCCGCTCAGCGACTTCCGCCAGAACATCCCCCAACCGCTTGAACCTGCCGAACGACTTTAGGAGCATTGGCGAGGGCAAGGCTCCCCCCATCCTGCCTCCCTGTGATATGACTTCAAACCCAACTTAATGTTGTAAAATAGGAGTTTGCTTGGGTTGCAACTTCATGATCAAATGGCTGCAACTAAATACACAGAACTCTTGTGGGTTTTCTTGGAATCGTGCAATGCCCCGAATGAGCCAAGATTTTTTTTCTCCCCATGATGAGATTTTAGCCAGTTGTATTAAGTGAAATCTGAAATGTTTGAATGGATTAGGAACAAAGAGGCCTCATTGTCTTCAGTAGAGTAAGACATGGGATTTGGCTTTTAGAATGCACAAGATAAGATTTCTCTTATGGATGAATCAAAGTATCTCTTTTTGTATTTTTTTATATTAGGGTTTTGTTAGGGCTTTATACTGATGCACGGGATGGACATGGGTTACACATACAGTTTTAGCTTGAACCGACTGTTGTTTAAAAATTCAGTGAAAGGGTACACATTTATAAGTTAAAAAAAACTACATGTGAGGTTCAACATTTGCATTAAAAAAACAAGGTCAGTAACAAGAATGAGGCCTTTTCTGAAATCCTATTTTAATTCCATCTCCAGAGTGAAAACAAACAAAAAAGAAGAAGAATTAATTTAATAAGATAGTGAAGTAGTTAGGCCTTAAACCACTAATTTAGGATCTTAGCATGACAATGAAAGTATACACATCAAAAAACTGCCACCGGTTTGTCCGGAAAATTCCTTCTTGGTGATTAAGAAATGAATTCCAAATTGAGGGCATGAAGTCTATGGAATACTAGATTATAGATCTCACTCATCAGTTCAACTCATCATTTCCTGGGATGAACTTAGGGTATCCGCCAAAGACAATTTGTTGACTCCTTTTCTATGTTCATAGGTGTGGGTAGAGCTTTCAGAGTCCATAATATCAGAGAAGGCAATTGCATACAATTGCAGGCTTTGAAATTGCAGAAATGGTCCCAATTGTAGGAATTTAATGTATCATTTTATAAATGGATTAATTGATAAAAGATTAAGGACGGGCTCAATCCCCCGGTTACCCATAAAATTTAATAAATTAATTATTAGAAGAGAGAGAGAGAGAGAGAGAGAGAGAGAGAGAGAGAGAGAGAGAGAGAGAGGACTTGCCTAATAAGAGAACAACAACAAAAAATTGTGAATGTGAAAGTGTTACTGCCTTACTGGATAAAACAAAAACTGATGTTTGCAAATAGACAATTAAAAGTAAATCCAGGCTTACCTGCACTGTAAGATTTTGGACAAACATACGATGATCAAAAGGAAGATGAAGGCTGGCCCTTATTGCAACGACTTTTAAAGCCAACTCACCTGCACTTTCGATCCAAGCAAACCATCAAAACAACACCAAAAAAGGACAAGTAAAGAAACAGTGATAACTAGGTCAGTTTAGTCACTTGACATAGTGTACGATATCTAAAGGTAGGAAGCAAGTTCACAGAAGAAGAAAAAAAATACAAATGGCGCATTGTCCGTTTCATACAGCAGGCAGGTAGTATGGTTCTCTGGCTTCCTGCTATGTGCTGTGCAGCAAATGAGGGCTTTGGTCCTTTTCGCTAGAGGGTGCTAGTTTTTCATTAATTTCACTGAGAATGAGTGAACTGCAAACTATGAAGATCAAACTGACTAAACCTAGCAACCACCTGACACCCAGGCCCAAGGCAGCTACCCTAGCGACAATAAGGGGCAGGAATTACAGCCCTTTAACTGCGTATACATCCATTTTTTCTTCTCATTTCATACAGCAAAAATGGCCCTCTATGGCTGTTTCTCAACCCTATGAACCCAACAGACATACCCAATTTCCTATCTAATTCTATGACAGGTCCAAATCATTGCTCAACTTTAGGAATAAAGATGCAAGGAGCTGATTATAGAAAGTGGATAATGCCCCTTCAAAGTGACAGGTCATTACAAATCATCTCACCAGAGTGGTGTCCCCCTACTTGCATCAATGTGGAACTCTAAGATCCATTCTAAAATTTGCTGCTTCACCTGGAAGGCAGCATCAGACAAAAGTTTGACTGCCAACCATCTGCAACATCGTACTCAATAACTGGCGATTGTCACATATTCCTGCCCAATAAAACCATGTGACTCTGCCAAATCTGAGATCATATCAGCACCACAGGCATCAGCGGGGCGACAGAAACTGGACCGTGGACGGGAATTCCATGGTGGTAATGGCCTAGTTGAAACAGGACACCACCCCACCATGGAGATCGATTAGTGTAATGGAACATATTAGAGATCTCATGTCTAACTGTACTGCAATGATCAGTGACATGCCAAAAATGGCCAACAGTGAGGCGGGCGGGTAAGCCTACCAAAGAAGGGATTCACAGGGTTCAGGTATTAGTGGGGAGTCGATTGCCACTTCAGTAACCGGCTCTGGTTTTTTCTGTTGTTTGTTTTTTCACTTAAACTGTCTTCCTTCTTCTATTTTGTTTTGCTTCTGCTGAACCACTGGTTCAGCCTGTCCTCTTGATTTTCGATAAGTTTAAATGAATAGTAATCCATAAAAAAAAAAGGCAAAAAAAAAACTTTAGGACTAAAGATCTTCCTTTCATATATCTCTTCCCTCCCTAATACTACTGGTTATTTTAAGAATATTTGGAAATTTGAATCCGTATATGTTGAATATATGAAGAAAAATAAGTATCTTCCTACGCTAAAATTTCCCTTCTAAGATATTGTTGATTTAAAGAAATAGTAAATATATCGTTGAAATTAAGTTTCCTTTCAGTATTGTCCCGTATGGTGCATTTTTTTCTCATTTTTCCCCCTGCTTAGCTCATACTAGAAGTAGCAACTACAAAGTAAATTAGAAAATAGTAGTAAGTGATTGGACCCAAGCACCAAAAAGTTCAAGTCATTTATACCATACATGTGGCATTGGTGTGCATCAAGCCTGATCGTCCATGTCGATGGATTTTATTTCAAAAGTGCATATCAAACAATTATACACATCCAATCAAGTGCCTGCAAGAGCTTGTTTATGAATGTCTGAATCAAACATGTGCAAAGGTCCATATTAAATGCAAATGTTATTTCTCAACAAGCCATTTTCATCTTTGTTGATGATTTCACTAGGGATATATTTTCCTAGAAACAAATCAGATCAAAGCTTCTGTAGAAAAACAGAATGGTCATAATTTGAAAGTCCTTCGAACTTACAGAGGTGGTGAGTTCACATCCATGGGTCAAAATCTTGGATTACCAGTAAGTATTGTTTAGGGCACTGAACAATACGTACCGGCTGATACATTGAATGTATCGCTGATACATTGCGTTAATGTATCGGCCGGTATTTTTATTTTTCAAAAAAATCTGAAAAAATAAAAAAAAAAAATCTAAAAAATATATATTATTTATTTAAAATATTTTCAATTTTTTTTAGGTATGTAACTTTTTTTTTTTTTTTGAGCTTTGTATCTAATTTTTTATATTTTTACGAAGGCATTCTTAGTTATCGGAGGGGAGAAAAGAGAAGACAAGACACGAAGAGAGAAGATATAATGAGGAGAGAGAAGCACTAAAGAGAAGACAAGAAAATGCTCACGGGTCCCTTTCTAGTAAAAAAAGGGGGCTTAAAAAAATTTTGAATGTACCGGATGATACATTCAATGTATTGTCCGATATTGAAAATTTCAGTGTATCGCCCGCTACGACCGGTACATTGGCCGTACCGGGCGATACATTGAACTATACATTGGTTGGGCGAGTCCCAGCCAATGTATCGTACCGGAGCTGGCTGATACCGGTACGTACCGGCCGGTATGTACCGGTATTGGCCGAGATTTTGACCCATTTTCATATCGAATCCATTTCTTTAATTTATATTAAGATTAATAAAAGGGAGCCATTACATGCCCACCGAAATCAGGTCCTTGCATCGGAGTTTGAAAAAAAACATGTTATTTTTATTTTTCATCATGACGGTCGTACCCACATAATTGCACACTCTGTTAAAAGGGTACTGATATTTGCAGCCGAAGATTCAGTTTCTGCAGCCATGGGTTTCCATCATTAACATCGTTGACTACTTTGAAACAGATAATGGACATCATTTTTCGTCCCCATCTTCTACAGAATAGATTTTAAGATCATGTAACACCTATCAAGCCGTCAGATTTTTATTTCAGGTGGAAACCTCCATCGTCGCAACTCTACTTCTTCTCTACTATTCGTTCTGCAAGCCTAAATATTCTTGTTCTTTGATGATTGCTGCAGAGATTTACTAACCATTTGATGATGGATCTGCAAAAGCGTTGGAGTCCTTTAATCGTCATCAAACATTTGTTCAATCCTCTTCTCGGTAAAATCCTCTTCTTCTTTGACTGTAACTTAAACCTATCAAACATTTGTGATAGGTAAAAGCCTCAGATTCTACTAATGTACGGAGATCATAAATATTGATGATGATCAAATGAAAAATATCTAACCGATTGATCAAGATCAACCGACAGCAAGAACAGCTCCGACAATGATGCTGCAGATTTGATTAGGATGGTGTTGAATTTGGTGGTAGCATCTGCATCGAAATAGTTAAATTTGATCGGCTGAAAATAACCATTGAATGGGTTTCGAGTGGTGGAGGATTAGAGAGAGGAGGAAGAAGACTGGACATGAAAGAACAGTGTTGCAAGTAATGGCTTTTCTTTTTCTTTTTTTCTTCGCCTTTTTTCTGGTGCAATCACCAAGTACCGGTGCAATCTCAAAATTTATTAAATTTGCTGCAAGCACATAGAAACCGTGTACAACTAACGGCTCCCTTAATAAAATTAAGCATCAATTACCAGCAGCTAGCTATACCCCTCAACAAAATGGTGTAGCAAAGCTCAAGAATAGGACCACTGTTGAAATGGCAAAAAATATGTCCAAAGGAAAAGGGCTTCCAAACATGTTCTGGGCAGAAGCAGTCGCTAAAGCTGTTTACCCTCTCAATATTAGTCCAACGAAAGCGGTGAAGAAATGGATTCCTCATGAAGCTTGGAGTGGAAGGAGGTAAAACATTTTAGGATCTTTGGGTTAATTGCTTATGTTCATATTCCTTCAGAAAGAACCAAAAAAGTTGGATGATAAGAGCGAGAAATGTATTTGTATTGGGTATAGTAATGACATGAAGGAATTACATAATCCTACAAAAATGTTGAGTAGTAGAGATGTGATTTTCAATGAACAACATGCTTGGACTTGGACTGATCAAATGGTCAGGATTATTTATTAGAACATTTTTTGGGTTACATCCATATGGTGGTCTTCCATGCAAATGATTTGGATCATTGTTATTTTTTTTGGATAGGTAAGCTGGGGTTGAACCTGTGGAGCAATGTATGTTGGTATCATGGTTTCAAAATATCGTCCAATAGGGATACTTATCGTCCGATATGTACAAGTTCTGGCCTAGACCGGGTCGATACATATCAATGTATAAACCCGATGATATCTGCCCAGCCTCATTTCGAGTCTGACCAAGACAGATACATTAAACAAATATAAATAAAAAAATAATGTATTGCAAGACTGATACATTGCTCAATGTATTGCCGATACATTGGAAAGTATCACTGATACCCTGATATGTGTCAGTCTGGTAGGTGACCAATACCTATCGGTCAACCAGGATTTTAAACCATGGTGGTATCATGCGTGCAGTGTACTTTAAACGAACATCACCCCTTGTGCTTGGGACCTGCATTTAGTACCAACTATTATAAGGAACACCCTAGAGTTTTACATGGTGTAGAAGTCGTACTTCTTTGAAATCGGTTTAGGGATAACTTGCAAAGAAAACTTTACCCTAAAGATATTTAGTTTTTATCAAAATCACATCAAGGATGAATTATAAGACATACAAAAATGGGGATATACAGGTACAGTACCCTAACTTATTTGTTTAGAGATTCTATAAAATAGTATTATTTTTTAGCTATTTGCATTTACGCTCTGGATATTTAGGCATATTTTTATCTTCCTAATGCCTTGACTCCTTGAGAGAGTCAAAATACTCAAAAAAAAGAAGGTAAAGGTGAAATGTATGTTCAGTGGGATTGGACCTGTAGCTCAATAGGAAGGTGCAATGATGCAACCTTGAGGGGAAGGTACCCTAACTTATTTGTTCTGAGATTCTATAGAATTGTATTAATTTTTGGTCTGTTATGCTTTGGATATTTAGGCTTATTTTCATCTTACTAATGCCTTAACTCCTTGAAATTGTTGAAGAAGGGATTGGGCTCCTAGTGATGCAATCTGAAAACTGAAGGATAAGAAGGTTGTGTTGGAGGCCAACAATAAAGGGGGATTGTCGTCAGATTTGAGGAAGTTGTACGGTAGTTTCAAGAGGGGCATATGGGCTGCAGTGAGAAGTTGGTTGTTGGGTCAGAAGAGGTCCGAGAAGGGGCAGGTACAGGGATATAAAGGACAGAAAAAAAAAAAAAAAAAAGGGGGTTAATATTTGAAGATGTTTGGGGCCAGGAATTGGGACCAATTGCGATCAAACTGATCAAGGCTAACAAGAGGAGTGTTTATGTGACGACCCATTAACCGACCCATTACTCGACCCAACCCAACCCGTTTCAGCCCATGAGCACACACACTTTCTTGTATAGGCTATTAAGCTATACACCCTAACCTTCCCCTTATAACCTCAAATCACAAAATCGCAGTTCTCATTCTTCTTCTTCAATTCTAACCATAAATCCTGAAATCGCCGTTCTCATTCTTCTTCAATTATGTAACACCGTAACGCCTCCATTACTCGCGAATTTATTTCAAATCCGAACGGTCACCCACCCGAGCTATATATAGAGCACTCCCCTTCCTCATCTTTCACACCAAGCTCTCTTCTTCAAGCTTCTGCTTATCTTCCTTAAGGTACACTTTCTTTTATTTAGTTTATTTTAGTTAAAATTCTAATTTTTGCATTTTAATTCTGGATTTGTATTTTTAATTCTGATTATGTATTTAATCCCTGGTTTTATATTTTAATTTTTAATTTTGGTTTTATATTGTAACTCTGGTTTTATATTGACATTTGGGTTTTATAATTTAAATTCTGGTTTTATATTCTGATTTTGTATTCTAAACTCTGGTTTTATATCCTGATTTTGCATTTTAATTTCTGGTTTTATATTCTGATTTTACATTTTAAATTCTGCTTTTATTATGGTTTTATATTCTGATTTTTCATTTAATTTCTAGTTTATATTCTGGTTCTATATTAAAATATGATTATAATTGTTATTATGATAAATCAGATTTTTTGTTTAATATTAAATCAGATTTTAATTAAGGATATTAAAACTGGATTATAAATCAGAGTTGTTTTAAATTAAGGAATTCGGTAATCGAATGTTTTCCAAAATAGGGATTTGAAATAACTTGATAGAATCCAACCTAAGTTCAATGACCTTATATTAGTTCGTTCTCTCTATCTCAGCTTCGATAATATTCTTCTTGACCACTTTCCCCTTGTGCCCAAGTAACCACCGGAATTGTGAAACTCCACGCTGTCCTCACGAGACCTTTTGACACAGTAATTGAGGCAAGTAACCTATCCCATAGCATGGTTTAAACATGTACCTTAGTAGATAATGATGCCTTATTCTTTACATAGACTATACTATAACATTAAGATAACTATATGTTTGAATGACTACTAATGGTGTTGATGACTTTAGACCTGTTTCGCACAACGATAATTATGTTAATTGAATCAAGTTGTCGTTAGCAAGGATTAAAATATCGGAAAACCGATACGTATCATCCGAGCCCAAAACCGATACGTATCGGTACTGGACTGTATCGGACGATACATTGAATGTATCGTCCGGTATTTGAATGGGAAACACCGATACGGTACATTCAATGTACCGTATCGGTGAGGTCCGATACCGATACATATCGGTATCGGACGAAATTTTGATCCATGGTCGTTAGTAAAATATCTCATAACGTATGATCGTCGTAAGTATCGTTTATTAATTTTGACTTTCACATGATATCATTCTCCATTGAAATATAGATTTGTTTTAAAATGAGAATTGATAGAGCGTGTATATGGGATAAGTTTTCAAAAGAAATTGATATGAAAGGCTATCCAAGTGATGAATGTCATGACATGAAGATTTAAACATGATATGATCTTTGAACAAGATCCCCATGGGGCCGTATGGTAGTATTGGACGAACGGGTCCATTTGTGTATTTCCGTAATACGAAGTAAACCCGTCAAGCCGAATCGGCATGGTTAACAATGGGATTGATAAAAGACATGAAACCCTCATTTGTGACTAGTATCCAAAATGAAGGATGATATGAATGCAACTGCACTTGGATCGGTGCTATTATTTTAACAATTGTATAATATATGTAGTACAATTGTAGACTAAGTTATTTTTGTTCTTTTTCTTCATATTGAATCATTAAATGATATAGATGATGGTATTTCTCATATAATATGTAGTTCTCAATTTGAAACTAATAAAATTGATGTAAGAATTATATTACTTATTTGGGGGTACTTATTGAGTTTTATCTCACCCCATTGCTATTTAAATTTCAGAGACCGGACCTCGTGGCTTAGGAGCTTCATTTCAGGAAGAGACTCTAGAGGACTTGTTGAATTAGCTTTGGTTAGGAGTTGTTAGAGTTTGGGAATGAAATAAATGTAACTTTGAATTCTAGTTGAAATTTGGGATTTTAATATAATCTATAAATACTCACAATCACCACACAACAAAAATAAGTACGCAAGTCGTTTTAACGTGGAAAACCCATCACAGGTAAAAACCACGGGATCTATCTCAAATCCAAGAAAAGATACACTATGAATTAAAAATCTTACAGTGCCTCTTTGGAATGATATGCCCTAACACTCCAATCACCAATAATGACAGCCTCTCACCATCATACTATTCACAGTGAACATTTCCAACAACCGACGTCTCTCACGAAGGTTCACTTGTCTCTCACAAGTCTTACACTCTCAAACAAGAAATAGTAAAGACATACACACATCAATGAGATTTTTGAATGAATTCAATTGGCGGTAAGTAATCTCAAAGACCAAATTTGGACCAGAAATATTTCAGAATGAGAATTTTCGGATTAGTTACAAAACTGTCCGAACTTCCGAAAATATATATGATTTCGGGTCTCACGGTCGTCCGTGACGACGGACGTCCGTGAGTGTACTACGGACGACCGTGGGTCCATAATTAACAAAACACTTTGTCAACCATAATTACTTGGCAAGACTATTTTCCTAAGGAGCAATACTGATGATGACAAATTCTTACAATCTCCCCCTTTGTCACAATCATGATAAAAATCAGTTTACAAAGACTCAAAAAATAAAAATGACAATATATTCATTTTTCATCTAAGTCCTATACATCAATCTAGAATGCAAATGTTGAAATTACAACTCTATTTGCTCCCCTAACTATTTGCCAAGTAAAAAAAATAACCTGAACACTATTTTAGAATTTGATCTTTCACTTGTTGCTCTTCACCTGTTGAATTGACCATAAAACTCATTAAAAGCACAGGTGTTATATAAATGTATCTCCCCCTTTTTGTCATAATGTGATAAAGGGTCCAATTAACCAAAAATACTTCAACCGCAAATATGATATATCAAGTTAGTCATATCCTAAGAGAACTTTGCACAATCATACCTAAGAAATTAAAAAAATTGTACATGCTAAAGAAGTATTTAAAAGTGCAATTACTAATTACAACTGATTTCTCCAGAAAAACACCAAAATAAATATAAACATCATGATCAGAAAACAAAAAAAAATAAGATCACTCTGGCAGTGGAAATTGTGCTCCAGGAGGCGGGAAAACACTATTAAAGCGATTCATCATCGCTTCAAAACCGTCAATCATTGTCATTTGTAATGAAGACATCTGCTCCTCTTAAAAATTAAAACGAGTGTCGAATCGATCAGATAGGTTTTGAATATTTGAATTCATTTGTTGCATATCAGCATGAACCCTATCAAAGCGATGGTTATAGTAATGACCCTTTGGAGCTTGAAATGGAGGAACTGGTGGGGGTACTGGAGCTTGATGACCAATATCTTCTTGAGCAGGAATATCTTCTGCCTCATCCTCGTCAGACGTTTCATCTATAAATTCAACTTCGTCCAAATCTAGTCTAACCCTTTTCCCAAATTTTCTTAACTTACCTAATGGTGCCATGGCTCGAGAATTAACCAGATTAGGTGGAAGAGTCATTTGAGACTCAACAATCTTACTAATGATTATAGGAAAAGGAAGAGACATTTTAGAGGTATCGTCCTTCATTCGACGAACGATTAATTCAAAAATAATTGAAGATACACACAAAGGACGATTTTTGTCTAAGAGGAACATTAGATAAATAATGTCCCAACGCACTTGATCTTTATTTCCCGCTCTTGGTGTAAGAGTGGCAAAAAGAATGTGATGAAGCCACTGAAATTTCATCTTCAAGGAAGTATAGTGCAATGCAATTCCAGTGAGTTGAGACGGTTCATTGCACACATAGTCATACACGGTGGAAGGACTAAACAATGAATGAATTTGACTTTCATCCACAGGATAGCTATACCCATTATCATTTAAAGGGATGCCCAAGATTTCATAGATAAGCAAAGGAGAAAAAGTAATTTGCTTACCAAAAACGTACGTCACTGCATAACACTCCATCCTGCTCTCTACGATCTTGGCATTGAGGAAATTAGCATAAAAACACCGAACCACATCGGTGTAAGCGGAGCCAGATAGAGAAAGAAGTGATAGCCAACCCCGAGAAGCAAATATCTCAAACAAATCATGATCTCTAAGAAATTTGTCAAGAACAACACGTTCGACTATTAAGTTTCGATTTGCAAATAGTGGGTTTTCAGGAGGTGACTTTGCGCACAATGAGAAGAGCACGGACGTCCGTGAGAAGACCCACCTCCGTAAAAAAATTTGTCCGAACGTCCGTGAGAAGAGCACGGACGTCCGTGAGAAGACCCACCTCAGTAAAAAAATTTGTACGGACGTCCATGAGAAGAGCACGGACGTCCGTCAAACCTTGAGATCCGTGAAAAAGAAAGTTAACCGTTTTAAATAGTCGTTGGAATTTGAACCGACGGACGTCCGTTGTGACATGCACGGACGTCCGTGGCTGAATGACAGCTTGCAGTTGAATTAACTGCGAAAAGATCGTTCGAATTTGAGAAACGGTTCATCTTCCGGACTTCCGTAGCGATTCACGGACGTCCGTGGAAAAGTGCCAGAAAGACTATAGAAGTACGGACGTCCGTTGTGATTCACGGACGTCTGAAAAAAATTTGGCAGTGGTGTTGATAGGACGGATGTCCGTGACACTTAAGAATTTTTAAGAAAAAAATCCGAATTGAAAGAAAAAATAAAATTTTAAAGACAATTTTATATTATACCTAATAAAATTTCATGTGAAAGAGTTAAAACATCCTAAAATGCATACGAAGGAATTAGAGTAGATCAAAATTCACTATTTTCAATACATATCATAGGTATTACTTTAAGAATGATGATAGTTAATAAAGGAAGATTTTAAGAATCAAAGTCATTTGCAACAAAAATAGTCCAAATTTATATTGAGACTTCTTTTAAGCTTTCCAAAATTTTTAAAAAAATTTCTTGATAAATGAAATGACACTCACACCTTTTTGCTTTCTAAAAGACCCTTTTAATGAGCTTTAGAACATTGACTCCCAACTAGTTAGTTTAGGGCACTAGATTTTAAGAGATCCCAACGGTTTTATTTGCTCAAGTCAATTAGGCAACAAGATAGAGTGAAAAGATAATTTGAATATTCGATCTGAAACTTACTTGCTTTCTATTCAACTCATTTAACGAGGGTTAGGCCAATGACTCCTAATTCTGTTGACTTAGGGCATTAAGTACAGAATACTCTAACGGGCTTATTAACTCGAGTTGAAAAGGCAAACTGTAAGTGAAATTAGAAGAATACAGAACATCATTTGAACATATAAGCCAAAAATCAACATTATACTCAGAACATAAGCTTGTTGCAATGACTATTTAAAAAAAATTCCTTTATATACTAACAATATATATAAAAAAAATTACCTTGATGATACAAAAAAAAAGCCAATTAAGAGTAACTCAAAATAATACAAATGCATTCTCATGAAATTTTATCACATGTTCACGTTTGAAACTTTAGAATGTATCATATAGAATTATAAAAAAATATACAAATTAAAAACAAAAAATATATATATATATATACAAGTAATGAAATAATGATTAATCGATGAAGCATAAACCAATGGATTTTCGAAGAAATTCAAATCGAACAAAATCTATCGGTTTTGTAAAAATATCTGCCAATTGTAATTGAGTGTCTATGTGCTAAAGAAGAATAATTTTATCTTCCACCAAATCACGTATGAAGTGGTGTCGAATATCAATGTGTTTAGTCCTAGAGTGTTGTACAGGATTTTCAGAGATACAAATAGCACTGGTGTTATCACAAAACAAGGTCATTACACCTTGAGAGATCTCATAGTCAGACAACATTTGCTTCATCCATAAGAGTTGAGTACACCCATTTCCAGCAGAAATATATTCTGCTTCAGCAGTGGATAAAGAAACCAAAGCTTGTTTCTTGCTAAGCCAAGATACAAGACAATTGCCGATATAAAAACAACCACCACTAGTGCTTCTACGATCATCAGAGTTACCGGCCCAATCAGAGTCGGAAAAACCAATGATATGAGATGTGGTATCGAAAGGATACCAGAGACCTAACTCTAATGTTCCATTAACATAACGGATGATTCGTTTAAGAATAGTTAGGTAAGACTCCTTAGGGGCTGCCTGAAATCTAGCACACATACCCACACTATAAGCAATATCTGGTCGACTAGCAGTAAGATAGAGAAGACTACCTATCATGCTTCTATAAAGTGTTTCTCCTACAGTTTTACCATTTACATCTTTTGTCAATTTTACAGATGTACTCATAGGAGTGCGAGATGGCTTACTTGATTCCAAGCCAAATTTTTTAACAAATTCTTTTGCATATTTGGATTGGGAAATGAAAATGCCAGTGGAACATTGTTTAATTTGAAGACCTAAAAAATAGTTTAATTCACAAAATAAACTCATTTCAAATTCATTGCTTATTAGAGTTTGAAATTTATGTGCATTTAAGTCTAACGTGGGTCCAAAAATAATATCATCAACGTAAATTTGAGCAACAGTTAAATTAGATGATTCTTCTTTCAAAAATAAAGTTTTATCCACACTACCACGTTTAAAACCGTTAGTGATTAGATATTTTGTGAGTCTATCATACCAAGCACGAGGTGCTTGTTTCAAGCCATATAACGCCTTTTAAAGTCTAAAAACATCATGAGGATGATGTGGATCTTCAAATCCTTTGGGTTGTTCCACATACACTTCCTCAGTAAAAAAATCATTTAAAAATGCACTCTTTACATCCATTTGGTATAATTTAAACTTTAAATGACATGCCATTGTTAAGATTATGCGAATGGACTCAAGTTTAGCCACAGGTGCAAATGTTTCATGAAAGTCAATACCTTCAACTTGAGTGTACCCTTGAGCCACCAATCTTGCTTTGTTTCTAATGATTTTACATTCTTCATTAGTTTTATTTTTAAAAATCCATTTCGTACCAATGATTCTAATGTTTGGAGGTCTAGAAACAAGTTCCCACACATCATTCTTTTTAAATTGAGTGAGCTCTTCTTGCATCGCAGTAACCCAATGCTCATCAAGAAGAGCTTCTTTAATATTTTTTGGTTCAAGATTTGATGTGTAACATCCATGACAAAGAAGGATTGACAGATTTTTAAATTTTCTCGTAGTCAGTAGTTTAGTGGACATATCACCAATGATAGCAGTTGGTGGGTGACTTCTCATATCACGAGCATAGGAAGGCCTATGTCGAGACTCATTTTCAGATATATTGTTATGTGAAATTTCTACACTCATATCTTCAGTGATATTAGATGTAGTGTGTGTAGAATTTTCATTGTCAGAAGATAAATTAGTGTTATCAAGTCTAATTTTTTCATGATTAATAGGAATAATAAGAACTTCATCATCAATATCTCTATTTAAAATAGAAAAAGAATCTGATTTTTGATCTTCTACAACAACATTAACTGATTCAATAACTGTAAGAGTTCTTAAATTAAAAACCCTATAAGCTCTGTTGTTCAAAGAATAACCAAGAAAAATTCCATTGTCAGCTTTAGCATCAAATTTACTAAGAGATTCACGATCTCTTAAAATGTGACAACCACTACCAAAAACGCGAAAATAACTAACTTGAGGTTTTTTATCATTCCATATTTCATATGGAGTACTAACATGCAGTACTAACAGCCCCAGCCCACAGATTTCTAGCCACATTATTAGCATTTAACATAACCCTAGCCATCTCTTGAAGAACCCTATTTTTCCTCTCAACCACACCATTTTGTTGAGGTGTGTGTGGAGCAGAAAATTCATGCTTTATTCCATTAGATGCACAATATTTAGCAAAAGATGAATTTTTAAATTCTTTACCATGATCACTACGAATTCGAACTATAGAAAGATTTTTTTCAATTTGAGTTCTCTTAGTAATGATAATAAATTCATCAAAAGCTTGAGATTTTTCTCTAAGAAAAGCAACCCAAGTAATCTAGAAAAATCATCAACCAATACAAGCACATATTTCTTACCTCCTAAACTACTCGTTCTCATGAGACCTATAAGATCAAAATGTATTAATTCAAGAATCCTAGAAGTAGGAACATTTACTTTCTTGTGTGGAGCACGGGTCTATTTACCCATTTGACAAGCACTACAAATAGATCCATCTAGTTTACTTAATTTAGGTAAACCTTTAACAAGTTGATCAGAGGCTAATTTGTAAAGATCATTTTTATTCATATGGCCAAGCCTCTGATGCCAGATATTGATCTCATTTGTTTTAGTGTTAAGACAATTGTTTTTGAGAGGATCATTAAAAGTGTAACAGTTATCAATAGATCTAATCCCTTCAAGAACAATTTTGCCATTAGAATCAACAACAGTGCACAAATTTTTTGAAAAATTAATATTCATCCCATCATCACATAAATGGCTAATACTAATGAGATTAGCCTTAAGTCCTTCAACATAAAGGACTTCTTTTAGTTTAGGGCATCCAGGTGCTTCAATTGTTCCTTTACCAGTAATTTTACAAGAACTTCAATTTCCGAAAGTCACATTTCCTTCCGAGCATGGACTAAGATGAGAGAAGAATGATTTCTCACCAGTCATATGCCTAGAACAGCCACTATCAAGGAACCACTTAGAAGATTAACTTGCTTTTAGTGAAATATGAGCAACCTGAGCAGTCAAATCAGTTTTCCGAATCCAAACACGTTTATATTTAAGATTTGATTTATTATGAATCACATGTTTGTTGATATATTTATTTGAACTCCTCAACGAGATGACTTTATTTTTCTTAACAGTTTGGTAGTTAGGAACATAGTATCGAGAGTATTCAAAGGCAAATGGGCAATACACATAAGTATGTCCTTCCCATCCACAAGTATAGCAGATTGGTACTCTCCTACTAAAAGATCTAGAATTGAAAGATTTAGAATTGAAAGATCTAGAATTGAAATTTTGTTTAGAATTCGTAGGAAGTGATTTGATTTCTTTAACAAATTTTGGAGCATGAGTTACCGCAGATTTTGGATTTTTATTTACTGCATGATGATATCCAATACCTGAATTGTCTGTTGTTCTTTGACCAGAATTGAGTAATTTTTCCACTTTCTCATTTGTCTTGTAAATGTTTGAATATTTTTCATAAATAGAACCAAGTTCCCTTTTTAAATTTTCATTTATTTCAATAAGGAAATTTACTTTATTTTCTTGTTCTATAAATTTTGAAGTGAAACAATTTACATTCTCTTGAAGTTTGCTAATGATGTTTTTTAACTCAGTTACTTCTTTGGTTAATTTAATTTTTTCTTTAGTTAGATGTATTGATTCTTGATAAAGTTCACTGTAGGCATTTGTCATATCCAATACATCACCATCAATTTCATTTGCAGATGAGATTGAATCAATAGAGTCGGTTTCAATATGGGATGGTGTTTGAGAATTATTAGATTCAACAATAGAAGCAACAAAAGCTTTAAACCCATATGAATCAGATTCAGAGTCATCAGAAGATGACTCATTTGATATATCAATCTCATGTGAAGCAGTCAAGACTTTGGATTTTCCCTTATCATTTTTCTTACTAGGAAATTTATTAGCGTAATGCCTATAACCATGACACTTAAAGCATTGAGTAGTGTCAGGAGAATCCTTTTTAGGTTTCTTCTCAAATGATTTAAATTTTTCAGAACTTTCAAATTTTGTAAAAGGTTGTTTCTTATTTTTATAGAATTTTTTGAATTTTTTAACAAATAAAGCAAGTTCATCTGATTGATCAGAATCACTACTAGAATCAAACTCAACTTTAGATGATTTAAAAGCAACACTTTTAGTGACATGATGATCTTGAATTTCATATTCATAAGTTTGTAATGACCCGACAAGTTCATCTAAGTTTAGATTGTCAACATCTTTAGATTCAACAATAGCGTTGATTTTTGATCTGAACCTTTTAGGTAGTGACCTTAGAATTTTTCGCACAATGTTAGTATTAGAAACAGGTTCTCCTAAATTAAATGAGCCATTTACAATATCATTTAAGCGAATATAGAAATCAGAAAATTTTTCATCCTCATCCATGCGAAGATTTTCAAACTGAGAAGTGAGCATTTGAAGTTTGGAAATCTTCACTTGAGGAGTCCCTTCATAAGTGGTTTCAAGAATTTTCCATGCATCTTTGGCTATGGTGCAAGTACTGATTCGACGAAACTCAGAAGCAGTAACTGCTCCAAATAAAGCATTAAGGGCCTTGGAATTATAACCAAGATTATCATATTCCTGATCCGTCCATAAAGATCTAGGTTTGATAGTGGTATGTGGTATATTATCGATTACAGAGGTCGTAGTTGGTGGCGACCATCCGTCCTCAATAGAATACCAAATGTGAGGATCTAGTGAACTTAAAAATGCTCTCATCCTTGCCTTCCAGTAAGGATAATTAGAGCCATCAAACAGAGGGGGTCTAGCAGTAGACGCACCTTCTCTAGGAAGATCGTGATATCCCAAATTTGACATAACACTTAATTTGTTAAAATTTACCAAGTGACCAGGCTTTGATACCAATTGAAATTTGGGATTTTAATATAATCTATAAATACTCACAATCACCACACAACAAAAATAAGTACGCAAGTCGTTTTTAACGTGGAAAACCCATCACAGGTAAAAACCACGGGATCTATCTCAGATCCAAGAAAAGATACACTATGAATAAAAAATCTTACAGTGCCTCTTTGGAATGATATGCCCTAACACTCCAATCACCAACAATGACAGCCTCTCACCATCATACTATTCACAGTGAACATTTCCAACAACCGACGTCTCTCACGAAGGTTCACTTGTCTGTCACAAGTCTTACACTCTCAAACAAGAAATAGTAAAGATACACACACACATCAATGAGATTTTTGAATGAATTCAATAGACGGTACGTAATCTCAAAGACCAAATTTGGACCAGAAATATTTCAGAATGAGGATTTTCGGATCAATTACAAAACTGTCCGAACTTCCGAAAATATATATGATTTCGGGTAACGGACGTCCGTGAATCACTCACGGTTGTCTGTGAGTGTACTACGGACGACCGTGGGTCCATAATTAACAAAACACTTTGTCAACCATAATTACTTGGCAAGACTATTTTCCTAAAGAGCAATACTGATTTTTGGGTCATGATGATGACAAAAATTCTTACACTAGTAATAAGAATGGACCAATGTGTTTCTTATATTTGATTTTTGATTATTGAATGCGTTCATGTGCCAAAATGGATCATGAATCGGATTTCGGGGCATGACAGTTTATGTGGTCGTAACTGGGCCTTAAATGAGGCCCAAAAAGTGACTAAAAAGTCACATGATTTGAGTTATTACGTAGCCTGAAATGAAGGATTGAGATAAAAGTCCTATAAAGTAGGAGAGTTGCAATGATTTGGGGTCAAAGAAAACTTAAAATTTCAGTCAAGGTTTGACCTCATATTTTTCCTGCATGTGGATTTTAAGATTAGAAGGATACCCATGAAATGAGCGATTAAAATAAAAATATTACAAAACTGATTGTACTGGACAAAAATGATACACATCATCTTAGTACAGGGCTGAATGATATGGAATCCTATATGAAGATTTTTAACCTTGGCAATGTGCACACGAGCAAATGCCTGCATGCCCACCGGCACACACTGTATTATATGTTTTTATATATGCATATTCATATACATGTGAAGGCAGTTTATTTGCATAACTAGTACAACTGAATATTATATATTGGATAGCTTTGGTACTAAATAAATGGATGTCTATTGATTAGTAGCGTTCAGAGTGCTTATATATATGTACAATTTCATAGATGATGGTTATGTGAGATCACATTTTTTCCTTTGGGAATATAAAAAAAGAAAGTGGAAAAGGTGATGCAAGTATGCAACAGAAAGTAACTAGAGGCATCCAACACCATATGATATATGGCATTCATACTTCATACAAGATAAAGAACCCTCATACTGGTCACATAGAAGAAAATTTTCACATACACGTGTGATTGTATGTTGCACATAAACTTTGTTGTATATGTGAACATAAATTTTTGGTTTTTTGTTATAGATAACTGGGATTGAACCTGCCCCTCAAGGTTGCATCATTGTGCACCTTCCTATTGAGCTACATGATGTAGCGTGGAAAGAGAGGAGAAGAGATAATACCAAAGAGAGAGGGACAGTAGAACACCTAAATAGAGTTTCATGGCCACCATGCTTTTCTTTTTTTCATGGATAGACAAACTGAAAGTTTATTCAATAACCTGATCTTTCATGGCAGTTTACATGCATATATGAATACAAGAAAAAGTAAAATCCTAATTACTTTCTAATTTTTCTTAACTTCTGTTAGACTCCTACTTAATGTAGGACTCCTAACTAACTTCTAGTAAACTTTCATGTACTTTTCCCTAACTTCCAGGACTCAGTTAACCTTATCTAGTAAAAGGAAAATAAAATTATTTGAGAAACATCACTGAAATTCTTATTCTCGGCAACTAAGATCCACGTCGTCAATCTTTCAACCTCCTTATATTCTCCTATTTCTTCTCCACCTGCCAGACAGTAAATCTTCTCTTTTGTTCTTTTTTAATCACAAATTTCATTGGTATCCAGATTTCTGATCATAAAATCCTCACGCAAATAGGAGGTAAAATCTCGACTAAAATTTAAATTTTCTTGAACTCCAAATCATCTCGACCCCCTACTTTTTAGAACTTCTAATCTCTACTCCTCCCTTCTTTCAGGTCACGTGATAACTCAAATCATGTGACTTCTAAGGTTACTTTATGGGCCTCATTTAAGGCCCAGTGACAGCCACACATACTCCTCTTATTAGCCTTGATCTTAGTTGCACGAAGTGGCAGGAAGCGTGTAGTAGGTTGGAAGCGAGCGTCATTAAAAGCTTAAAATTGAATAGTTGTACGGTTGGAAGTGGGAGCGAGATTCCGAAGCGGAACTAAGGAGAAGGTTCCTGCTACTAGAGCCTTGATCTAAGAGCAATTCCTGGCCCTAAATCTCTTCAACTCTAACCTATTTTCTGCCCTTTACATCCCTATACCAGCCCCTTCTCAGACATATTCTGACCCAGCAACCAACTTCTTATTGCAGACAGTAAGTCCCACTAGAAACTATTGTAAAACCTCCTCAAATCTGACACCCAATGTTCCTAAAGTCGATGGGCGGGTTCGGGCAGTCGGGTGGATTTTCAAACGGATTGGGCCGGGCGACGCCCCAAGATCCGGGAGGTCTATATATATATATATATATGTGCACCCAAGAACACCCACATTTTACTTGGTACCCTTGTTTGCACCCATGTTAAAGACACCTTGAAAACCATTAATTGCTTTGAATCAGATGATGGTTACCTTGTTTCAGCTCAATATCCCACACACCATATCTTGAGATCATGGCGCACTAATCATACGATCAGTGCTTGATTCTATATGTCAAAGATCCCCAAAAAATGGCCCTTCAATCATATGATACACGTGACGCTTAAACGTGATTGCGTAAGTTTAGGGCCATTTTTTGGGTATCTGTGACACATGGAATAAAAAAACTGACAGCCTGATAGATGTACTATGATCTCAAGATCTATTGTGTGAAATATTGGGGTGAAACACGACCTCCGTCATCTGATTTGACGTCATTAATGGTTTTCACATGTCCCTAAAATACCAAGTATCTCTTTAAAGTCGGTGCAAGGGCCAACTCTCCACGTGCAAAGGCCCTTCTAAAATCTGCCAAATAATGGCTCCCGGGGAAAAAAGAAAAAAAAAAAAAAAAATTTAATGGGGACTGGGGCGGGGTGGTCGCCCCAACCTAAATTGGGGCGCCAAGGGGGCCGAACCGCCCAGGCAACTTTAAGAACAGTGCTGACACCAATTCCCATTTATTGTTGGCGTTTGACACCACCTTCTCCTTCAATTTTCCAATTGCATCTCTCTCCAGGTTGAAAGAAACTCAACCTTGAGTTTAATTTGTAGGAATTATTCATCTTGCTTCTACGCTTGCAATGAGGGTAAAAAAATGGCAGTGCACATGGATATGCAGTGTGACCTGTTGAGGCAAGAGTATCACACTTTTGCCATCTTTGGTGAAGGTGTATAGATTCTTCGCTACATGGAAGATGACATCATGATCAAATTGCCATGGTTGCCCTAACAAGCTGTGACATGCATTCATCGGAATTTCGCCGCACCATGCCTCATCTTCTCAAGCCGCTCCATTCAAAATTTTCATCAAACATTTATTTGTAACGATGTTTCCCCCCCATTTCTGAATCACATAAACTTGTATGGTTCATCAAGTTTCTGCATCGGTAACTTCAAATTCTCCACCATCACCAACTAGTGAAGATCATAAAGGATGGTTCCGCCACCTAGGCCCCACTCCGTGCATTTGACGACCTTGCTCCACATTTGTCTCCTTCAACAACAATCTCCTTTACACTCTTCTTCATCTTCATGGTGCGCTGGATTCATATAAAGTAGCAGACAAAGGCTCATTCGAACCCATTTCCTCATGTGTTTCACGCCGGCTTGCTCCGCTAAATTTATAAGTACTTCAGCCAACCTTTTGGGACATTCGTAGGACCTATGCCCCCTCTTCATTGCACCCTAAACAATTTATTTGAGCACTGTAAATATGCTCAACTGTTTTGCTTCGTCCTTTTCCTTTCGTATTCATCATAGGAGGCGCCAGTTTCGTCGATTCATCGATCAATTTTTTTTCGGATAAACTAGAACCTCCTTTATCTTCATTCTAACAACAACCGCTACTCTTCTTTTGTTGTTCTTTCACTTTTGAAGTCAATTGATAGGCTTCATTAATGACGTTAATCGGATTTAAGTTAATTCCATTTTGCATCACCAACCATTAGCCCTGATGTACTTCGCAATGATTTGATAGAGAGTTGGTGAAACACTTATGTATATTCGAGTAGTCTTAGATCCATGTTGGAGTCGATGGAACCGTTGAAAAATGACTCGAGTATAATATGACAGTAGAAATCGTTGTCGTAATTTCCTTTTCATCCTGTCCCACGTATTTGTTGACCCCTTTCCATCTCTACAAAGCTTATCTTTGAGTTACTTCTACCATCGTTCCGCATGCCGTTTTAGTTTGAGCGAAACAAATTTTACTTTTTGATCCTCAACCATCTCTTTCCACGCAACGAAAGTATCAATACATTTTACTCAATACAAAAATCCGTTTGATAGTAGACCGCCATGGAAATTCACAATCTCGATATTAATCCCTTGATTGTGTCTCCCACGTTCCAAGGCTCCAACCAACTGATCTTCTAGTCCTTCCTCTAGTATGATAGGCACTACCACTCATAAAAATAGAATGTTGATCATCCCTACAATTATCATCCCTTCCACTCTCCTTTCCATCTCTACGAAGCTTATCTTTGAGTTGCTTCTACCATCGTTCCGCATGCACCTTTTAGTTTGAGCGAAACAAATTTTACTTTCCGATCCTCAACCATCTCTTTCCACGCAACGAAAGTATCAATACATTTTACTCAATACAAAAATCCATCTAATTGTAGACCGCCATGGAAATTCACAATCTCGAATTTAATCCCTTGATTGTGTCTCCCAGGTTCCAAGGCTCCAACCAACTGATCTTCTAGTCCTTCCTCTAGTATGATAGGCACTACCACTCATAAAAATAGAATGTTGATCATCCCTTCCACTCTCCTCATCTCTACGAGAATGTTGAGGGTTCTCTCGGCGCAGCACGACTTGCGTCAGGTGATCTAATTGTTCAGATAATTGTTGAACATAGTTGTTTAAATTTTTATTATTAGGATCTCTCCTGACTCGATTTCTACAAGGTGGCATCTCGATATTACAAATTTCTAAGCAAGCCAGAATCAAGGTGCAAAGATTTCCTTCTCTGATACCAAACATATGTTGCGTGAAAAGAGAGGAGAAGAGGCAATACAAAAATTTCGAAATTTATAATAAGGTTTCACCTTGTTTCAGCAAACTGATCTAACAAAAAGAGAGAAAGTAAACCACCCAAATAGTGTTTCACGGCCATCACGTTTGCTGTCTTTCACGCTGGAAAAAAATGAAATTTGATTCAATAATCTGATCTTTTACAGCAGTTGACATGCATCTATAAATATAAAAAAAGTAAAATTGTAATTAGTTTCTAATTTTACTTTAACTTCTATTAGACTCCTACTCAATTTAGGACTCCTAACTAACTTGGACCTCTGAATAATAACTCAAAATAAACCTTTTTTACTACCCCCTAACTTCTAGGACTTGGTAACGTTATCTAGTGAAAAGAAAGTTAAATTATTTGGAAAATATCACCAAGAATCTTATTTGCCCTAACTAAGATCCACATGGTCACAATCTTTCAACCTATTATATCTTCTCCTCTTTCTTCTCCACCTGCCAGATAGTAAATCTGATGATACAGTGTGAATTGCATCCAATTATCATAGATTCATCATCGCCAAGTTTGGTCACAAAATGCAAAAAAAAAATTTAGCAAACTCATTAGCTTATTTAGGCTATTCTTCTCTAGATTTCATTAGAAATGTATCAAACTGTGAACCATGCATGTAGAGAAAATGACCAGGAGATGGGTTTAATAAACATAAAAGATGCACAAAATATGGCCTACAACAAGGTCAAACAATCCATAGCAGTGTAAAAGACAAATAATAAAATAGTGAAAAACCAAAAGGAATTTGAGCAATATAATGTCACCTAGAATAGTTCAATGAATATAACACAAGAATAATATCTAAAATTTAACTAATAATAGATAAATTACCCTCATTATTCACTCCGACTAGTAGTTCAGTCTCTTCCCCTGCCGGCACCACTGCAATCGCAGAAGCTTGTTAAAAACATAAGATTTACTCCATTTATGGGAGTCAAACAACGAGCTTAATTTAGGATAACTATTTACATCGTGCTGCATTTTTTGGAAAAACACAAACTGTGTCGACACCAGGAGCTGAACCAAACGTCCCGTCAGAAAAATCTTGGAGATCGTCACCAACTATCCCGAGATCACCTCCTTCTACTTCGGCTACTTCGACATCCGTGTCCCCTTGACATCTAACAACTGTCCAGCAAAAGAAGAGAAACTAAAATGTAAAAGAATTGCATTAAGTTAAGAACTATTTATCAACATCAAATCTAACAACACTAGACTTCCTCAAAATAAAACTATCCACTCGGCCTAATAAATTCTCTTGAGAAATTCATTTTCCAATAACTTGTAAAAGATATAAAATTGTCTGACGGAGAAAAAAAAGACGGATCAAAGGCACTTAGAGTATATAAATTGAACCTTGAAACGTAAGAAGGATTTGTCTTCTACAATGAAAATCAAATATAAATCGTCTAAGAACAATTAGAAAGTAGAGTATGCTCAGATCACAATATATAACTCAAAATCATGAAGGAACTCCGTTAATTCACTTGGAAAATAGGTACTCGACTAACATTGAATCCATAAAAACTAGCCGAAGAAGATCTGATTTCAAGGTATCGAATAAATAAAGCCATATTAAATCAACAACGCATACAGAATCATCCGATTCAGATGAATATGATCTCTGCAATAGAAAATGAATCCAGATCAGATAAATCTTATCTCTATAATAGATAATCAATTCAGGGGCATCAAAGCGTGTCAGTTCAAGGGAAGGAGATGGGAATCACAGCATGCAGAGTGCGACGAAGTAAAGGGGAGGGAGGGATTAAAATTACTGAAATACCTTGGAGAAATGGAGAGAAGATGAGGAGAAGTGCAAAGAAGAAAACCCTAATCGCCATGAACGATGGTGCGAGATAGCGTACGAACACTTGCTTCTGCGGACGATAGGTAGAATTGTGTCAACTTATCGATCTCAGGACAGAAATATGAAGAAATATATGCAGATGCGCAGGCGAGAGTTAGGTTTATACAGTAGGGATTACCTGTCAAACGCATATATTTGAGAACATACGTGTGTAATGTTTATAGATATTTAATACAAGTATCAACAGTTCACATAAGAAGAGATATTTGGTGGTGGACCCGTGGTTATATTTTTATTACAAGGAGAGACTTGGAGATAAGCCCTAAGAAGAGATATGAAGTAATGAAATGTCAAAGAGCTTAAAGTGCACATCCCTGCATTAAGGCTCTCTAGGCCGTATGGCCTTAAAAATAAATAAAATAAATATTCACAAGTCTCACCCCAAATAACCTCAAGGGATTTAGCCAGTGGGAGACCTTAGCTTGAATCCTTCTCTTTAGGCTACCTAGGAATTTATATTCCGAGTTGACCCGACTTGTGCTAATTTGGAGTGCAGACGTGCCTTTAGATAAATCGGATGCTCTAAGAAGCTCGAACACCTAAGTTATAAAGAAAAAGGTGACCCAAATGGATAAAGGCTATAATGATGACGACGATGATGGATGTACTTGTGATGCTCTTGTTGTTGTCATCACATGCATCAAAAGTACACTTTCGTTGATCTACATGGTCATAATAGCTATGCACCTCGCTTGATCATTTTGGCAAAGGGGAGATTGACCCAAGCACATGCAGGAGTGCTCAGACGCCGGCTCATATCAAATAGAAAGGATAACCACTTCCATTTGTTGAGATTTGCCTTGAATTTTGTTGGTGGTACTGAGCAACAGGTTGGATTGTACACCCAATCATAAATGCGTGGGTCGTGCTCTGCGCTGAGCTTGCTGGGGGATCGTGGGAGGGAATCGGAGATTTATAGGGTTACAAAGCGTATTTTCGTCATATTTTATATGAAGAGGTTACACTTTGTATTAGATATAAAGTTTAATTATGAATTATAGCTCCATGCAAAAGAAACAAATGGCATATTGAGGGAGGTGAGGTATGAGAGATTTGTAACCCTATTTTTCACATATTTAGTAAAAGAAACTCAACATCGCCCGTAGACATAGGCAAATTGCCAAACAACATAAATCTTGTATTTGTGATTGCTTGTTTTTGCTTTATGTTAATTGTTATGATTCTACACAATTATACAAATTGTGCGAGTTGGTTTAAAGTTTAGACCCATCTTTAGTCTCTCTTGAGTGAATAGTCCAACATTAGGAATTGTACAACTTTATTAACCTATAAATTAGGTAAGACTGGTTAAGCAATAACTCAACTGGTATCATCTTACCTTGTGGAAGAAACAAGTCGTGTATTCTAATCCCCACGCTTGCTTTCGTCCTGAGTTTGGGTCTCCTCTAGTGTGTTGCGTTAAAAACGGGTTCTCTCTGTGTTTGTACTGGCACTACATCTAAAATGTCTATGTCATATGGCATCCTAATAATAAATAATAAATAATAAAGGAAAACATAAATCGACCAATTCATACTTGAGAGTGAATGGTTCTAGTAGCATATGCCAACTCATATGGTATCACATGCCCGAAAAATGCCAAGTCATAAGTATTTACTATGGTGATTTACAAAAAAGAGGCATGCGGCGCCGTTTTTATGATGAACAAAACGCGTGCCATTTTTTGTTTTCCAACAGCGCCCCTACACATGTTAAACGAGCGATCTTCGAGTATAACACGGATAGGGTGACTTAGAGGTTGGATTTACGTTTACGATTTTACCCTTCTTATTATTTGCACCTTAAAAACTAAAGATATTACCTTTTATGCCATAAATTAGGTCGATCAACTAAGCTCTCTCTCAACAAACGATTAACTTTTTTTTCACTTAAGTTAAATTTTGACACATGTCAATCAATAGACCCTCACAAGTTTCTTAAAATAAAAACCAAGGGAAAAGTCAAAGGTCCGAGACCCTCTTAGGTAATAAATTATAAGTCAAACTCTGTCAAATAATTAACACAGACTTTAGGTAATTAGCACAAACTTCGGACCATCGTGGGTAATCTACCCTTAGATATTTTGATTGAAACTAATGTGGACCGTTGGCTTATATGACTTGTAAGATGAAGGTGCGGTGCATAAGATATTTTAGATGACGGTGTAGTTGAATACTTGAATCTTACACTGTTGACCTAGGGAATCGACCATTGTTTTAGGTACCGAACTTTGCACCATGGAAGATGTTGCAAGTTTAAATTGTTTTTTGTCCCAATCTCTCAGGTAATAGATCTTGAGATCATGGCCCACCTATCAGATGGTCACATGTTGATTCCATGTAGCACATATCCCCAAAAGTTATCTGAGAACTCTTCTCATGATACGCCATTATCACAAATACTTTTGGAGATGAGTGGCACGTAAAATCAACATCTCACTATCTAATAGATGGGCCATGATCTCAAGATATATTACGTAGAAGACTGAGATGAAAAATGATCTCTATCGTTTGGCTAAGGAAGTCCGAAGGAAGTCGTCGGTGTTAACAAATGAACCTTCAATTGTGGAGACTTTAGTTGCAAATACCAGTACCCTTTAAATTTTACATCATTTTGTCTCCCATCACCGTCTAGTGGGAGAAAGGCTTGTAGCCTTTCACCTGCACCCAAGGGCCACCAAAGGTACTTCATTTTGTGATTTAATCATCATTTGCGCTTTGATACCCGAGTCGGGCTGGGACTATGCATACGTGTGTATGGTGTGCAACTATTAATATAATTTTTTTAGAGAAGTTTTGACTGCTCTTTTTCATTATTATTTGTCTATTATTAAGATTGTGGCTTCTAGATTTGCTCGATTTAAATACGAATTCATATATATAAAAAATAAATTTTGAATTCAATTATTAATGTGTAAATTTAATTATTGTAATGAAAGGAATGACCAAATTACACATAAGTGATAGAGATGAAAGCAAATGACGCTTAATGCATTAGAATTGGGCTTCAAGTCTTGTCAGCTTTTCTTGCTTACAGATATTATTAAACATGAAAATAATCATGTGTGTGGCCGGATTGCTTGAATCAAATTTTGAACCATTACCTAGCGAAGTCGGTAACCCTGGTTTAAACTAAAACGACTATTTTCATGAGAAAGGTTGCTTAAGACAAAACGACTATTTCCATGAGAAAGGTTGCTTAAGACATGCTTTAATGGATAGCTCTTGTTTGAATACTTGCTTAAGATAATTTTTCAATTAAGTTAGATCTTGTACCGTTGTGCAAATCATCGTAAATCTATGACCATCAAGTATGAAAAGATGTAAATCTATGACTAAAGTATGAAAAGGTGTCTTTAACACCTCTGATTCCATTTAAGGAGCCCAATTAATTTCAATACATTTACTCACTTCGGAATTCCTATTAGTGTTGTCTTGATATTTGTGTTTGTAAGTTTCTATCATAAGTTTTTACTATTAAAAAAAAAAATGTTTCTCATGATATTTTAGCATTTCTAATAAGCGTGAACTGCTTCACCAAATTGTTTACAAGAACATAAAATTGTTTCATTGTATTTTCGAATCAATTTTTTGTCAACTCGTTGGTAATAACTTTTACAAGGTGACGAGGGCGAAAATATTGGTTTAAAGATAGTGACATTTCTCATGTCTCATATCGATTATTTGAATGTATCGTTCGATACATAGCATGCATTTTAACAATACGGTACATTTAATGTATTGTATCCTTCATGTCCGATACCGATACGTATCGTCCGATATGTATCGGTATCGGATGATATTTTGATCCATGCTCGAGAGTGAATGGTTCGAGTAGCCTATGCCAACTCATATGGTATCACATGCCCGACAAATGCACCGTAAACATATCAATCTCCTTTTACCAATCACCGGCGTAAGTATTTACTATTATCATAGTCAGTTTCGTACTAAATTAGTCAAAACTTCATAAATGCACAGGTACTTCATAAGTGCACAATTATTTATGAGCATGTAAGTCATTGAAAGTCCACATTTGACCCTTGGGCATAGGTCAGTACTACTACCAACTCTCTCGGTGCACGGGTATTTTTGAGTAGCTGGAAAAGGTCGAACTTCAGTGGTTTGTTTTCATAAACAGCTGCATAATTCCCAAGGTTTGACCATTTTAGTAGAGTGACTGGCCCATGCACCACTTATGGTGTACGAGATGGACACATAGTCACAAAATCGGGGTTTGGGAATAATTCAGCAAAGTTCGGGAAGTTCGAGAACAATTCGGAAAAATTAAAAAATTATAATTAATATATATATATATATATATATATATATATATATATATATATATATATATATATATATATATATAAAAAGGGATCCGTCCTCCATGAGAGGACGGTCACCATCCTCCAACCTTCCACGTGGTATCCAAAATTTTGTTTCGATGCCACGTGGACCTTAGGTGCATTGCTTAGATCATCTTTGAAAAAAAAAAATAATTAAAAACTCATCTCCACCGTATGTTTTTTGAACCATGAAATATGGACCAATGAAAATAGTTAAACTTTGATTTGTGGGTTAATTTTTTTTTATTTTAATATTGATCTAAACTGTCCACATGTGCTCCATGTGGCACCCAAAAAGTGTTTTGGGTGCCACGTGGATCTTGGAGGACAGTCACCGTCCTCCATTGGAGGACCTAACCGGCTCCCATATATATATAATATTATATTTCACTAAAGAGTAAAGAATTAAAATCACCATTGCCTCTGATTAAAGCTAAAATGACAAACTAATAAAACCAATGCATGTACACAAACATACATAGCACTAGCAGAAACTTTTTCTATTTATTTTATTTTTTATTTTTAAAAAGTGGCAAAAACAACAAATGAATTAGAGAAAAAACCTCAAAATTAGAGAAATAATCAGAGAAAAATCCATCAAGTTGGGGAAAAAATCAAATCAAGTTAGGGGAAAATACTCCAATAATCAAAGCAAGTTGGGAAAAAAATCAGAGCAAGTTGAGAGAAAAATCCAACAAGTTGGGGAGAATAAATTAGAGAAAAAAAATAAAAACTTACAAGAAGATACAATAAAACTTACAAGAAGATGCAATCAAAGAAAAATCAGAGAAGTTGGAGGAAAAATACTCTAAGAAGAAGAGAGGTTACGTGAGACGAAGGGTTTGAGATATATGAGACTTGAGAGAGGTCCAACACTCTAGCCGTCAGCACTCCAGCAGTCAGCACTCCAGTCGTCCCAAACTCTCGAGTCTCTAGACTCCAACCTGTGACGAGGAGCAGAGAAAGACGAAGGGTTTGAGAGGGAGAGAGGTGAGGCGGGAAGAGAGAGGCTTTTACTTACTTTTAACTCTTAACTTTTTTACTTTTAACCTTTTAAATATATATAATATATAAGATATTAAAAGGTTTTAACTTTTAACTTTTTAAGTTGCAAGTAGTATTTACTCGGACTTTGGCGATGTCCGCGGCTTTCTCAAATTATTCGGCGATTTAGGTGAATTTTTTAAAAAATCACAAATAATTTATATTTTATTCGTTTTTTACGAAAATCGTAAATTATTCAATTATTCCGCGATTTTTGTAATTATAGATAGACATATAATCTAAGTAATCAAATAATGTTCAGATTATATAACCAGTGCTTCATTCCCTATCATAGATGAGATTAGGTGCATGCACTGCTGAATGGTTAAAAGCTGACTATCACAGGTTTAGAAGTACACAAATAACTAAGGCTGACCTCTTTAACGGTGCAAGATTGACCCTAGCACTCTTTCCTCGTCATATCACACTAGACGGGTGATCATAAGCTTGTAACTCTTTGATAAAGCGACTTTGAAGCACATCTTTATTAACCATCCAAATTTAGGCAGTCAAGAGCATCATAAGCCACCCATGCTGATTAGCCATAGTAGCTCATAAAACATTATTAACTGCCCCTAAAATTAGGACCCGACCAAGTGCTTGTGGGCCTCGACATGGGTCAATATCCTTCCCACAACCTTGAGGAATGAACATATAGGGTAGTTTTAAACGCGTCCACTGAATCTTGCTAGGCACCTACACTAAAAAAACAATTGATTGATTGCTTTAAATTGGACAATGTAAATTATTTTTCACTCCAATCTTCCCTACAAGGGATCTTAAGATTATGGCGCAGTTATTGCACAATCAATTATTTATTCCACATGACACATATCCTAAAAATTAGCCCCAAAAGTCATGTTTTAGCGTGATGGATGTCCTATAATTTTAGGGGCACTTTTTGAGATGTATGTCATGTGGAATCAAAAATTGACCATCAGATAGGTGCACCATGATCTCAAGATCTATCATGTGAAAGATTGGAACAAAAAACAATCTCCAATTTAAAGCAATCATTAGTTTTTGGTATATGTGCCCAACAAGATTCAGTGAAAAGTCAAAAAGTAGCAAGTTAATATTAAGCAACCCCAACTGAGCACTGGCAATAAAATAATAATGAGTTGGCATTAGGTATCCTACCCTAGTGAGTGCGAGCCGTGGCACTAGAATTATCGCCCTTTCCATGTTGTTGACCACCAAATGTGTGACAGAGGACTTTCACATTATTCCTAAGGCCTGACCATTTGATAAGGAGGAGATTATGATTCACACGGGTGCCAATATAGGGCTAAGTTCCTACACCTAATGCCGGTTAAATAACAATTAAGGTGGTGTTAGATAAGACCGCCAGCTTTAGGACTCGGTGAAGCCTCCAATTATCTAGGATTTTTTTGCATATACCCCCTTTGTTATGTTAATATTATAAGAAACCCCTTGAGTTATGAGTATTTATTCTGCAGCCCCTACTTTTATGTTTCTGTTTGATATAACCCCCTGCTGTTAACTAATCGTGAGTTTATGAACGGAAAGCCTATTTTGCCTTTAATGAAACCAACATTTTAAAATTATCATATTTCTAAAAGGCCCTTTATTCATCCATATTTATAAGTCATGCCATTAAAGTTTATCACCATTCTAAAAGGCTCTTCATTCACCTTTATTTACAAATCATGCCATTATAATGTACAACTATTCTAAAAGGAGTACCTTTAAATCTTTGATTTCACCCATGTTGAAACACTTTGACTGCATTGAATCAAACGATGGAGATTTTTTATCGTCCCAATCTTTTATGAGATCGATCTTTAGATTATGGGTGTACCATCAGACGGTTGACTTTTTATTTCATGTGGTACACACCCCTAAAAGTGACCTTAATATCAATTTTAAGCATGCACGTGATGTTAAGGTCACTTTTCTGAGATGTATGCCACGTAAAATAAAACACTGACCGTCTGATGGTACGATCATGATCTCAAGATCCATCATGTGAAAGATTAGGAGGATAAATGATTTTCATCATTCGATTCAATTCAATCAACGTGTTTCAGCGTGGGTGAACATAAAGATTCAGTGGGTGGATTTAAAGGTACTCTTCTAAAGGCCCTTCATTCACCCATCAGATTCAAGACTCATCAGATGAGTGATTCCCCCATTAAAGCATGCCAACGTTTGAACGAATACTCAACCAATGGAAGATTTGTGGCAAACGATGCAATTATTCTTGAAAAGAAAACATTCAATCTACGTGTTCCACTCAAAATACTCGTCCTTCCAATTTCCTATATGATTCAAGACCCATTTTTAGAAATTGGATTGTCTAATCGCGTTTGCTTCCATCCACCGAATCTTTGAGTTCACCCACGCTAAAACACATTGATTGCATTGAATAAGACGATGGAGATCGTTTAGGCATACCATTAGACGATCAGTGTTTTATTTCATGACACACATCTCAGAAAAGTGACCTTAATATCACGTATACAGTTAAATTTAATTTTAAGGTCATTTTTTTTGGTGTGTACCACATGAAATAAAAAATCAATCATTTGATGGTGCTACCATGATCTCAAGATCTATGGTGTGAAAGCTTGGGACGATAAACAATCTCCATCGTCTGATTCAGTGCAATCAACCGTCTGATGGTGCCACCATGATCTCAAGATCCATCATGTGAATGGTTGGGATGATAAACGACCTCCATCATCCAATTCAATGCAGTCAACTGTCTGATGGTACCACCATGATCTCAAGATACATCATGTGAAAGGTTGGGACGATAAATGATCTCCATCGCCCGATTCAATGCTGTCAACCGTCTAATAGTGCCACCGTGATCTCAAGATCCATCGTGTGAAAGGTTGGGACAATAAACGATCTCCATCGTTCGATTCAATGCAGTCAATGTTTTTCAGCGTGGGTGAACTCAAATATTTGGTAGGTGGATTTAAGACTATTCTTTTTTGTAAGTGGAGGGATGGATTTAAAATTACTCTCACTACGTGTAGAGGGTGACAATTTAGTAATTTAATTTTAAAAAGGATAAATATAGTATTTAAGTTATTCTTTAACGGCGGATTAACTATTGAAAGTAGCATCCGTTAAAGAGGGTGTTTTATAAACACCAAAATACAAACTCAGAGGGTTTAAAGCAAATAGCTATAACTAGGGGGTTACTTGTAATATCAACATAACTCGAGGGTATTTGCAAAAAACCCCAATTATCTCTGATAAGTGAAAGTACACTTTTGACCTTTTAATTGGAGGATAAACAATATATGCCCATCCCAAAATCGACCTCAGTGTCACTGCCACCTTATAATTATAATGGCACCTTTCAATGATTGGAGGATAAACGATATATACCCATCCCAAAATCAGCATCAGTGTCACTACCACCTTATAATTGTAATGGCATACATTCTTTGAAAGCTCCCACGTCTCAAGCCCTTGAAAATCATTGATTCCCTCTAATTAGATGATGGGATCATTTTTCACCCCAATCTTTCACACAATGAATCATTGAAAATTCCCATGCCAAATTATTATTAGTATGGGTACCTCTGTTTGCGCCCACACATTCTCTGAAAGTCCTTGAAAACTATTGATTCCCGCTAACCAGATGATGGAGATCATTTTTTACTCTGATCTTCCACACAATAGATCTTGAGACCGTGGCACACCTATCAGACGGTTAGTTCTTTATTCCATGTGGCACACCTATCAGACGGTCAGTTCTTTAGTATGTGACACATGGAGTAAAGAACTGACCGTCTGATAGGTGTGCCACGGTCTCAAGATCTGTTGTGGAAGATCAGAGTAAAAAATGATCTCCATCATCTGCTTACGAATCAATACAAGAAATAATAGAAACATGCATTGTACACAATAATTTGAAAATTTAGTTACTGCTGTTATTAAAAAATAATAATAATAATAAAATAATAAATTTTAGTTATTGCTAATCCATAATAGCAGCACAACCCAGACACCGGTGAACTACTACTAGTGGTGGTTTTAACGAAAACGTAGGGCAGAATCTCACCAACAGAAAGATGCAAGCGGATTCAAGAGCAAGGGCTTTCGTTGATAATTTGTCTGCGTCACCACAAAAATATTCTGTATGTTATAAAAGTATTCATCTCTTCAAATACCGTGGAAAGCTTGTGGGGATTTAGGGGAAAAAAGCAGATTTGAACGGCATACTTAATCCCCATGGATGGTATAACGCTCCCATTTCTTCGTTTGATCATATATCTGTAACCACAAAAAGGAGGAATAGGTTTTTAAGGATGGTAATATAGAAACATCAAAACAAATGCAGTGCGAATTCCCATATTCAATTCCACAATTTCTTTTTGGGTGGCTTTATTTTGCAGTTCACAAATCGTTCAATCCCATAGTGCCTGAACTTTAGTGTGTTGCAAATAAAGTAAAATCTATGGTTTTTTTATTTGGAAACCACAAATATTTCAATGCTACCCAAATGTGGCTTGCGCCTAAAGTTTTATGGACTGCAAATAAAGCCATCCATCTTACTTGCACAGAGTTGGCCCGTGCACATAGTTTATAAGAAAGACTTGGTACTTTGGAGATCTGTGTCATGTGAAAACACCATCGAAGTTGTCTGATTTGATGGCCATGATCGAAAGATCTTTGATGCAAAAATGGATTGACACAAAACAATATGTTGATCATATGATTCAACATAGTCAACTGTTGAATCAGATAATGGCCTTTGGCGGCATTGACCAATCTTTGCACCTAAGATCTTTAGAACATGACCTTCAAATCAGACGGTTTAGACGGCTTTTTCACATGGCACAAGTCCCCAAAATACAAGTCCTTATGACCTATGTGCAAGGCAACAAGGGCCAACTTCTTGTGTGCAAGTAATGGCTCCCTTTTTTTTCTTTTTTCAGCCTCATATAGGATCATAAATTTCCTGGGGAGAGAGAGAGAGAGAGAGAGAGAGGAAGAGAGAGAGAATACCTCCCATCTAGAGGCGGGGAAGATGTGCTTGTTTTTCTCATACCAGTGCCTCTCCACCACCTTCCCAGCGTGGGACTAGAAAACATGACATAAAATGAGAACCTAACTTTGTCTTATAAAAAGTAATAGGTATACTCTGTCTGCTTCGGCCTCTAAGTGCTAAGACTCTTGTACCAAGATAACCTGAACCACTGATGCGCTATTGAATATGGCATCTTAAAAGACTAATGGGTAGGTCACCATCTGCTTGAGATAAACTCTTTCACCATTCGACTTTTAAGGCAACATGACACAATTTTTTACCAATCCAAGTAGTCCACATGGCAGGCTCATTTGAACTAAACTCGACCCAAAAGTAACAACCATTAGAGGATTCGGTTCATCCGATCATAGAACTTTAATATGGACCATTAACCATATTTACCGTAGGGCGCATAGTAGGGCGCTACAGTTGGATGGTATGAATTGCTCTGATTGTTTGTAGTTTTGGACCAAGTTAAATTTAAATGATGGCTTGCCATTTGGAAGCTTGGATAGATTAGAAATGTGTGCCAAACTCCCAATGGCACCATGTCGGCTAAAAGTGGGAAGGTAAGAGGCATATCTCAACCAGACAGTTAGCAGAGTCGATTGCTACTTAAAATCAGATCACATAATTACATGCAAATGTGTAAAGGCAATGCTTTCAAGTGGATAGCCCTAAACAAGGGAGGGATGTGTTCCACCATGTATTTTCTAAGGCTCCAAATCTCGATCATTGAAATTAATCAAAGTTTGATATTCACCTTTTAAATATCTATTTTGACTTTTATTTTTTTAAATTGATCTTATACAATGTGCCCGATCTCCATGTGGGGAAAAAAGTGTTTTGGGTGATACATGGAACCTTGGGGGGGACACTCACCGTGCCCCATCGTAGAACCTTACTAGGATCCTATATATAATGAGATCAGCCAAAATAATACTATATATATATATATATATAATAATAATAGTAATAATTAATAATAATTGTGTTTGTCCAGATTTCTTAAGCCAAACCGCCTGCTGACACCAAATTTTAAAAGGCTAAATGCCCAAAAGACTAAATGACCATGTTATTCGGTTCAAAAATTCAGAAATCAGTACAGAGCTAGGGCAAGATACCTCATCCTTCTCAATTGTCGCATCAGCAATAGTCCGTACATCTTCATGAACATCGAAATGAAAAAGCTACATAGAACAGAAAATGAAAGATTGAATCCATTAGCAGTGTGTCATTGTAGAATAAAAAGGAAAAAAGAATCCCAAACTACTTCAAAATATGAAGCCATTGATGAAAAGGAAAACTCTCTTCTTTAAGAACAGACCAAATTTTTAAGCAATCAGAAGCTACAACAATTCAAAACATAGAAGCATGCTACTATATGTAAGCAAGTTACATACCACAAGATTAAAGTAGATATGCACCTGATCTATAACAAGGGACTTATTTGGTGTCCCTTATCATAAGCGCATGCATTGATATGCTTTTGGTTCTTTGACACACTGGGAAAATTTCAATTCGGTTGTATATGGACAGCTCAGTATATTTTTCACCGTTTAAATGTATATTCAATATTTTTTGGAGAGATGAATCATAAAATGTGATGCCTCCGAAGTTAATAAACTCAGACAGCAACCTTCAGTCTCCATTTTCACAGAGGCAATACATCAAAAATATATTTTTCATCATATGATGAACCTCATCCATTATTTCTTCACAGATTTCGAACTGTTAATAGACCAAAGAGATTAAAAAGCATTTGGCATAGATAATAAGGCTGACATACTGATGAGTGATGATACAGAACACAATATCAAGTTCCACAGATTATCAGACCATTCATTGGTCCAAGGAGGGCATCATAAACAAGATCAATAAATGGTGAGGCCAAGTGGAGACAAGCAAGTGGTATGTGTTGAAATTAATAATAGACTAATGTAATAAAAGAAATAACTAAGAAAATAATACCCTTCTTAGGTTTATGAGAGAGAATGAGAGAGAGATGGAGAGGAAGAGGAAGACAGAGAGAGGAGAGAGAAAAATAACCACAAAGGCCTACATTGTTAGTAATTGTGATGTAAATGAATTACAAGAGGATGTCTTCTTATATAGAGGAGTGACTTACATTCACTAAGGACACCCCACACATAACACCCACTTACTTTTATGTGGACACTACACTCCATACTCAACACTATTTCTTCCTACATACCAATATATCATACAACACTTCATACTTAAACATTATTTCTTTCTACATATGTTACTATCTCCAGCACTCCCCCTCAAGTTGGATCATCCATGACATGGATGATCTACCTTGCCCACAAATACATAACAAAAAAAAAACATGTTTACACCATCATCTCCCCCTGACTCCAAGAAAAAGATGAGAATATCCATTTTTTTCTTCTTTTCTGCACCTTTCTTTTTCTTCTTCAACTTCTTCTTCAATGGCTATAACAACAGTTACATCTACTCAACCTTTTTCTTGTTTTTTTTTTTTCTTTTTCGTCTGTCACGATTGCATAGCCATACATCGTCATTGTGTTTTTATTTTTTCTTGTCTGCACAGCAACTCTCCATGTCTTTCTTAATTTCTTTCTCTTTTTCACATTATCTCCTATTTTTCCCGTAAAAAAAGGTAAAATGACAAGGAACGTGGAGGGGATATAATTCACATAACTGAGGTTTGGATGGCTGCAATGACACCAAATCTGGACCTTGGATGGAAGTGAAAGTGTGTAGGAGAAACCCTAAACCAAATAATTAGAGAAACCCTAAATTAAATGGATGCACGAAACTAACCCTCTCTGATACCATGTTAAAATTAATAACAGCCTAATATAATAAAGGAAATAACTAAGAAAAGAATAGCCTCGTTAGGTTTATAAGAGAGGAAGAGGGAGAGTGGAGAGAAAAAAAAAACCATAAAGAACTACATTGTTACTAATTGTGACGTAAATGAATTACAAGAGGTGGGATCAATTAATAGAGGAGTCAATTACATTCACCAAGGACACCCCACATATAACTAATGACACTCACTTACTTTTATGTGGACACTACACTCATTACTTAACACTATTGCTTCCTTCACAACATACATATATGACTATCTCCAACAGTTTGTAGTGGGATCAACAAATGGCCCATTTCGATTAAAGGGATGTTTTCACAAATGGATAATGGCTCTTGACCGCCATTTAAACACCAAATGGTGTTTAAATGATCTTCCACATTAGAAATTTTAATTTCACACAATTGAAGTGTGGTTTACTGTTATGACATGTGGCACACATTTATGACCAATCTAAATTGCCTAGGTGGCATTCCATCATTAGAAAATGTTTTAGCCAAAGAATCATGCCCATAAGTGGATGGCAACCATCTGATTGACAAACTTTAATATCAGCCATTAAAACTAAGCACAACTTGGTAGTAGAGTGCACGGATCGGATGGTTCAAAACCCTCAAAAAATGTGAATTTTAGGCCCATTGCCTGTAAATCTATGATCTATCAGTTTGATGGTGTGGATTACCACATCTTAAACCATTGATGGTATACGATCATTTAAACATCATCTGGTGTTTAAATGACAGTTAGGACTTAGGAGAGTCGGTCACTTTTTCAAAATGGCAGTAAGACCAGCCTTATTATTGAGTGCCGAAGGTGGGACGCCGAAAAAGTATCTAGAAGACAGATTTCATGTGGCTGAGATGCATATGCAGGATACATGAAATAAAAGCACAGAGCCACTAAGGAACAAGTACAGAAGAGGAAGTTTATGAGTTATCCAAGAAAAGAGAAAATTAAAAAATGTCACTTGAGATGGAATCATCACATTCAATAGAGATCCAAAATAGCCTATGTACGATGGACTGAAACACTAGAAGCACCAAGAAAGAAGAGAGAGATAATAAACTCCCATAGCCGGCTCCAAATAGATGGGAGACGGCAGGCGACAATGATGATGATAATATATATATATATATATATATATATATATATATATATATATATATATATATAAGCAATCTATTCAAACCAGAACAATAGAACAATCAAAATCATCAACAGGAGGAAAATTGGATGGATACAAAGTGCTGCAACTTTGGCATTGCCATCACCCCCAAACACACTACAACTATGAATCACTCTAACCAGAAACTATTTAATCTGGATCTGCTGCAGACACAATAGATCGCCCACATAATCTTTACTAGTAGCAATAGGCAAATCGGCAAACGTTGAAGTAATTTGCATTCGCACCAGAACTCACTCAGCTATCGGCAAACCGAGTTGCATTCTCAGTAGACAAGAGATGAAGACCAGCTCCGACACTGACGAACCTTCTTCACACTCCATCCAATATTGGCACGTACAAGGCATTGCATCATCAAGAAGGCCGTTATGAACCAGCATCAAATCAGTTTCAATTTGAACAAAACAATACATATTATCGATAAGTCATAAGTCGAAGACCATCGATGATCGACTGGAATTAAGCTTCATTGTCAGAGGAGGAACCATAGAATCGAGAGAACGGCGATATCAGTTCACCATTGTCCTTATGAATGAAACCACCGCCACCAGATTTGTATTCATTGATTTTAGTGGCCCCATCAGCATTAATTTTCATACAACCTTTATTGGGAAAGTGACGGGGACGCCACCAACAAGTGCCTAGGGTTCAGGCCGTATAAGGTGTATCAGCGGAGGAATAAGTGACGGAAAGGGCCAAGGAACGTCAAGAACCACGAAGAAAGGCCCTAGGGATCAACCCATGGAGCACCAGGCTTCATCAGGCGACAGACGTCTGTTGTATTAGGACAGACGTCCGGATTTTAGCGTGATCACTGTTTAGTGAGCATGGGCGTCCGTGACCATTACGGACGTTCGTGACCTACAGCGACGGACATCCGTGGTGCCCAGGACGGACGTCCATGGAAATCCCCGCCCAACGACGTAAGTGACGTATTTGTCCTTTTTGTCCTTCGATTTTATTCTTTTGTATCCAAGTGTAAGTTACCACTTAAGGTAGCATAGTATTTTTCTATTTTAGGGTATTCTCTTTGTAAATGCATAAAGCACAATTTTGTAAGCCATTTTTGACACTTGATTATTGATTAATGAGAATGCATTGCATTTTGGCTTGTGAGAAGCTTGAAGAGTGAGTCTTCTTCCCCGAGAGGGGTTTGGTGTGAGGCCAAGGGTGAGAGATGCTCATGTTACTTTGATTATCTCATTTACATTTTGTTCTTATTTGATCTCCTACTTTCTCCTTGAGTCTTTGGCATCCTCTTTTCCCCCTTTTAATTGATTTTCCCATTTCCCAACCCTAGATCTAGAGTAACCTTAATGTCCATCATCATTGATCGAATCCAATCCTAGCCCGTCGATCCATAACCGTTGTTGAACTCGAGCTTGCTCAATTTGAGCTGTTAGCCGTTTCGATTCCAAAGCCCTAGCGAGGAACTCTTGATTCCATCGCGAGCTATGATCTAACGCCCCGACCTAGACGAAGCAAGATTTCTATCTCTCGGATCGCCTCTTCTGCCATCCTAACAGATCTTGCGCGCCGGATTGGACCCTACGTGAATTGAGCATGGTCACCTAAGCGGAATCCTGCAAAACCCTAAGGTATCGCTTTAATTTGTGATTTAATTGCTCAATTAATTAGTTTAATTTCAGCAAATTAGCATACCATAGGCATTCACGGATTTCAGGGTCATTGTCCCGTGTCAGTTTTGGTATCAAAGCTTAGGTTCTAGGTTACAACATATGTGTCTCATTTCACTTTCATTTGATTTTATTTTCATTTGTTTGATCATTTGCACGCACGCTTTGTGTTTGTCAAAATTCCTCACTCACGTGTGTTTCATAGTTGCTTGTCATTTCATAAGTTGTGTCATTATAGAACCCGAATAGTGAGTCGTGGTCACCATGGACTCGAATGTGCTTGTTGATGCTCTTAAAGGTATCCAAGCCTTGATGATCACCATGAACGAGAGGTTGAATGCTATGGAGGGGGCGCAAACCGCTATGGCCGCGACTAATGAGTTGATCCTCGACTGCTTGGGTCAATTGGAAGAGAATGAGAAGCACCGCGACTAACGCAATGAGCGTCATGGTACATGTCTTGAACACGGTGATCGACCCGAGGGCCAAAACCAGAACCAAAGGGAAATGGGTCATCGTAGGGATGATTACGATTCGGATGAGAAACTCCTCAAGAATGTTCGAGTTGAGTTTCCGACCTTCGATGGAAGAATGGACCCTAAAGTCTTCCTAGATTAGGTCTCTGACATGGAACACCACTTTGAGTGGTATGGCATGGACAACGAGCGATGCGTTAGACTTGCCAAAATGAAGCTCATTGGGCAAGCTCGACTCTTTTGGGTCAACATCGAGCGTATGCGAGTGAATGCAGGTCGTGCTCCCATTACTCATTGGGAGAACATGAGAGAGCGACTTACGGAGAAGTACATTCCTTTATAATACTACCACCGCCTACTTGACCAATGTCAAAATTTGCGCCAAGGTAGTATGCCCGTAGCCGAGTACATTGGCAAGTTTGAGGAGTTCATAATGAGAGTCAATGTGTTGGAAGATCCTCAAGTCACTCTTTCAAGGTTCCGCACCGGGTTGCAATTGGACCTCCAAAAAGAGTTGATCTCCCACCCCATCAGCACTCTTGAAGAGTGTTACGCCGTTGTGCAAGACCTTGAGAGGTACTTGAAGACGACGGTGGTGAGATGATCTGAGCCACATGCCGGTAGCCATAGAGTCGGAGAAGGAAGGCCTAGTGTCGGGAACCCACCTCCCAAGCCCACACAACCCACTCCTACAAACATGAGGCTTGACAAAGGAAAGGGTGCGGTGGGTGAGTCTTCAAGGGGTGGCACTCAAGTCAAGTGCTATAAATGTCATGGGTTTGGCCATTTTGCCGCCCAATGCCCTACGAGAGACCCCCAAAGAATACTCTTGGTTGAAGAAGAGGTCGGTGAGGAAGGTGCTGAAGAGGAAGTGTATGAACCGAAAATCACACCTAGTGATGAGGAGGGTGATGACGATAGTCGTGCACTAGCTTGCATCCAAGAGTGCTTGATCGTGACGTGTGCTCTTGCACAACCTCAACGTGATGAGAAGAAGGATTGGCGTAGGGATAACATTTCCTATACTTTCGTCGAGTGTGGTGAGAAGAGTTGTAGAGTCATTGTGGATAGCGGGAGTTGCACGAACGTTGTGTCGACACACACCATTTCCCGTTTAGGGCTCACACCTAGCCCCATCCGAGACCGTACAAAGTCGCATGAGTCGACTCATCTTCTATTCTCGTGTCTCAAAGGTGTCGTGTGTCGATACAATTAGCCTCGTATTGGGACACTTTGTGGTGCGATGTGGTACCAATGGACATGGGCCACATCATTTTAGGAAGGTCTTGGCTCTACGGCATGGATGTGACCCTCCTTGGACGGTTTAATGTGTGCATATTCATGCATGAGGGCAAGAAGATAAAGTTGAACCCCTTGCCTCCCAAAACTCCCTCGAGCAAGAGGGTTGACAAGAAGGGCGGTCCATCTAAGACCATTAATATTGTGACCCCTTCGGAATTTGAAAGAGCGTCCTTAAATGAAAGCGTGGTGTATGTGGTCATCACCGTTGAGCGTGCTCTCGAGTCTATGGGTAAGTACCCTAAGGAGGTTGAGCCCATTTTAAGAGAATTTGTGGATGTCTTCCAGGAAGACTAGCCCAATGAACTCCCTCCCATGCGTAACATTCAACACGCAATAGACTTGGTTCCCGGATCTACTCTACCGAACCTACCTCACTATAGGTTAAATCCGATTGAACACGTCGAGCTAACTCGGCAAATCGATGAGCTCCTTCCGAAGGAGCTCATCCAAGAGAGCTTAAGCCCATGTGCCGTACCCACACTACTCACACCCAAGAAAGATGGCACGTGGCAGATGTGCGTGGATAGTCAGACCATCAACAAGATTATGGTCAAATATCGGTTCCCTATACCGAGGCTCGATTATATGTTGGATATGATGGTTGGTGCCACTATCTTCTCTAAGATAGATCTCAAGAGTGGCTATCATCAAGTCCGAATCCGCCCAGTGATGAATGGAAAACCGCCTTCAAGACCAAAGATGGTCTTTATGAGTGGATGGTCATGCCTTTGGGCTTTCCAATACCCCGAGCACCTTTATGAGGCTCATGACCCAAGTGTTGCGACCCTTTATCGGGAAGTTCCTTGTGGTGTAATTTGATGACATTTTGGTCTATAGTCACAACAAGGAGCAACACTTGATCCACCTTTGGTTGGTTTGTGAAACATTAAGGGGAGAGAAACTATATGCGAACTTCACGAAGTGTACGTTCATGCAACGATTCGTTGTCTTCTTGGGGCTCATTGTCTCGGCCGATGGTATGGTTGCGGACTCGGAAAAGGTAAAGGCTATTGTGGAGTGGCCCGAGCATAAGAACATACATGATGTCTATAGCTTCCATAGATTGGCTACATTTTATCGTCGCTTCATTCGAAGCTTTAGCACCATTATGACTTCCATCACCGATTGTATGAAAAAAAGAAAAATTTCAATGGAGCAAAGCCGCGACGAAGGCCTTTGCCGAGATCAAAGAGAGAATGATGAGTGCACCCGTCATGCGCCTACCAGGCTTTTCTAAAGTCTTTGAGGTCGCTTGCAACGCTTCGCTTCGGGTGTAGGCATAGGAGTGCTTAGCCAAGAAGGTCATCCCCCGTGGCCTACTTAGTGAAAAACTCAACGAGGCAAAGCAAAAATACTCCACCTATGATAAGGAGTTCTAGCAGTCGTCCGATCTCTTTGGTTACCTTAGACCACAGGAATTTGTGCTATTTTCCGATCATGAAGCCTTACGCTTCCTTGCTTCCCAAAAGAAGTTGAACTCAAGGCACATAGCACGGGTCGAGTACCTCCAAGGGATCACATTTGTATTGAAGCACAAGGCTGGTGCTGAGAACAAAGCGGCTGATGTGCTTAGTTGTCGGGAAGCGACTTTGCAGGCCATAAGCACCGAGGTCGTGGGGTTTGAGTAATTGATCCAAGACTATCCCGAGCATGGGTTAAAATCTAGGAAAAACGATACGTATCGTCCAACCCCAAAACCGATACGTATCAGACGATACGTATCGGTTTCAGACGATACATTCCAATGTATTGTCTGAAATTTTAGTTTTTTGTGTAGGAGGCACCGATACGGTACCTTGAATGTACCGTATCAGTGAGGTCCAAAACCGATACGTATCGGTATCAGACGATATTTTGACCCATGATCCCGAGTGCCCAGATTTTGGAGCGAAGTACATTGCTTTACGGGACAATCCGCCTAGCGCTAACTCCAAGTATACCCTGCAGGGCGAGTATTTGTTTATGGGCCATCGCCTATGCATCCCTCGCACTTTATTGCGTGAATTCCTCATTTGGGAATTGCATGCCGGAGGGGTTCCCAGTCATTTCGAGCACAACAAGACCATTGCGCTCATTGAAGATAGATTCCTTTGGCCTAGTCTTATGTGAGATGTCGCTCGGATTGTGCGACAATATCGCACTTTCCAAGCAAAGGAGGCAAAATATCGGCTTGTACATTCCTTTGTCAGTACCGCACACACCTTGACAAGACGTTTCAATGGACTTCGTGCTTGGGCTCCCTAAGACATTGAGAAAGCATGACTCCATTTTTGTCATTATGGATCGATTTTCCAAAATGGCCCACTTCATACCGTGCAACAAGACCACCGACGCAACCCATGTTGTGAAGTTATTTTTCAGTGAGGTAGTGCGCCTCCATGGATTACCTAAGACCATTGTGTCGGATAGCGATGTCAAGTTTACAAGTTACTTTTGGAAAACCCTACGGCAGATGATGGGTACGATGCTCCAGTTTTCATCAGCATATCATCCTCAAACCGATGGTCAAACGAAGGCTACCAACATGAGTTTAGGCAATCTCCTTTGTTGACTTGTCGGTGATCACATTAGGACCTGGGACTCCATTCTACCATTAGCCGAGTTTGCATACAACAACTCCGTCAATAGGTCCACAGGTAAGAGCCCATTTGAAGTTGTGCATGGTCACAAACCAAGGACACCCCAAGATTTGATCCTCATGTCCGCATCTCACTGCACGTCCAAGTTCGCAGATACATTTGCACATCATCTTCATAACTTGCATGCCGAAATTAGACGTAAAATTAATTCGAGCAATGATAATTACAAGTTATCGGCAGATTCCCACAAGCGTTTCAAGAATTCTAAATTGGTGAGCATATGATGGTTCAGGTTAAGCCTGAACGATTCCCATCGAGAATCGCGAAGAAGCTCCAAGCCTGCGGTGCCGGACCTTTTAGGATTGTAGCAAGGAGTCATCCGAATGCATGCTCTTTAACTTCCTCAAGATGTGGGGGTTAGTTCAACGTTCAACGTGGAAGACCTAGTTCCTTTCCTAGGCTCAACCCCACCCTCCTTGCAATCCTTTCCAAACGTCCTCTACTCATGAGTCAATCCAAACTTAACAGCCTATACCACCTCCTCCTCCAAAAGAACCTAAAAGAGATGTGATTGAGAAGACCATAGACAATCGTGTGGTCTCCATCCATAATAGGGGGTTACTTGGTGAAGTGGCTCCATAATCCAAAAATCTGAAAATACTTGGTGAAGACGAAGTCCGCCGCTTAGACCCCGACATGCTTGATCACTACCATGACTGTTCTTCATCGGTGATTAAGCCTTTTCGGTCTGGGGAAATTGACGGGGACGCCACCAACAAGGGCCTAGGGTTCAGGCTGTACAAGGTGTATCAGCGGCGGAAGGGCCACGAAACGTCAAGAACCACCGAAGAAAGGCCCTAGGGATCAACCCATGAGCCACCAGGTGTCATCAGGCTATAGACGTCCGTTGTATCAGGACGGAAGTCCGGATTTTAGAGTGCTCACTGTTTAGTGGGCACGGACGTCCGTGACCTCCAGCGGCGAATGTCCGTGGTGCCTAGGACAGACGTCCGTGGAAATCCCCGCCCCAACGACTTAAGTGACGTATTTGTCCTTTTTGTCCTTAGATTTTGTTCTTTTGTGTCCAAGTGTAAGTTACCACTTAGGGTAACATTGTATTTTTCTATTTTAGGGTATTCTCTTTGTAAATGTTATAAAGCACAATTTTGTAAGCCATTTTTGGCACTTTATGATTGATTAATGAGAATGCATTGCATTTTGGTGAGAAGCTTGAAGAGTAAGTCTTCTTCCCTGAGAGGGGTTTGGTGTGAGGCCAAGGGTGAGATGCCCATGTTACTTTGATTTTCTCCTTTACAGTTTGTTCTTATTTGATCTCCTACTTTCTCCTTGAATCTTTGGCATCCTCTTTCCCCCTTTTAATTGATTTTCCCATTTCCCAACCCTAGATCTAGAGTAACCTTGATGTTCATCCTTATGAATCGAATCCAATCCTAGCACGTCGATCCATAATCATTGTTGGACTCGAGCTTGCTCGACTTGAGCCGTTAGCCGTTTCGATTCCAAAGCCTTAGCGAGGTGCTATCAATTCCACCGCGAGCTACGATCTAAGGCCCCAACCTAGATGAAGCAAGAGTTCTATCTCTCGAATCGCCTCTTCCGCCATCCTAACGGATCTCGTGCGTCGAATTGGACCCTATGTGAATCGAGCACAGTCACCTAATCGGAATCCTGCAGAACCCCAAGGTATCGCTTTAATTTGTGATTTAATTGCTCAATTAATTAGTTTAATTTCGGCAAATTAGCATACCATAGGTATTCACAGATTCAGGGTCATTGTCCCGCATCAGAAAGGACCAGCAACACAGATGAGTATGATGAGATATATAAGGAGCTAGGAAGGTACTCCAATGGAGTACCTACGTTGTACGCTAAGGTCCACATGGAGAAAGATAGAGTTGTTATATATCATTAAAAAAATAAATTAAATAATACCTCCACTGTGTATTTCTAGAGACTTAAAATCTAGACCATAGAATCCTAATCAATTCAACTTTAATTTTAGAGCTCAGTTTTTTTTTTAATAAAATGATTTATACAACCAGCTGGAGCCCCACGTGACACCAAAACAATGTTATTGGAGTACGCTCCTCTTATACACACACAAACACACTAGTAAAAGGAGCGTACAACGAGAACATTGTTTTGGTGCCACGAGGAGCTCCAGTAGGTTGTATGGATCAATTAGTAAAACAAAAACCTGAGTTTTAAATTAAAAGTGAAGTTGATAAGTTTTGGTGCCAGCATGTGCCTTCAACCATAAAATAGAAATAAACAAAACTTGATGGAGCTCCACGTGGCACATGCGTGATGCGTTGCACGAGGGCGTTGACATGAGTGTCCAGATTTTCGTTTAACTGATGGTGATATAACATTCACCATAGGAACAAACAAATTAAAAACACAAATCTTCAACGATTAAATAAATGGAAATGGCAAGATATTTGAACTTTGTAGTGTCTTACCCTCCAAACGTGAAGCATACACTTGTTGCCATGATTTTAGAGCTGTTGTCAATGGAATGCTAAATCTTATTTTTGGGCTAAAGGATATGAGGAGAAAGATTTGAGAGATGTTAAATCTTACCTTTTATGACAATGATATGACAGATTTGAAGGAGAGATTGTTGGAGAGAGAGAGAAAAAGAGAGCGAGGTGGTACTGGTGGGGGATAGGGGATCGATTACATAGATGAGAGAGATTAGGATTTGGGAGTAGCAAGGGAAGTGGGTGTTTTGATAAGTTTCGTGAGCTAATGTTATAAACTACTTATTGTTTTTTAAGTAATAATACTTTAATGCCCCTAAATTTTAAGCAAAAGATTTGAGTGCTCTTCATTTTAAAATTAATTTTATTTTTACTCTGATAATCAAACGATTAATACTTGGTGATATTCGGTCGTCTCTCATTATAATAGTTTCTGTGTGTGCGTGTGTGTGTGTATTGAAGAATAAGAAATTTTTTATTAACAAATAAAAAGAATACAAAAAATGACCAAAAGGGGGTCGATAGAAGAGGGACCTTCGGCATAGCCATCACCGCACCCTCCAGTCCATGAGCCCTTCTTAGTTGAATCTAAAATCAGGAAGCCCATAGAAATCTCCTACGAAACACTTGCACACGAATCTTAGTAAATTCTTCGAGTGGTTGATATTCCCCAGTTGAATAATGCATTTCTTTTGATATGCAATGCATCCCAATCCTTGTTTTTCAACCGTTCAAAGCAACAGGTAATATCGTTGTCCATGTGCCAAGGAACAACAGGTAACATAGTTGTCCATGTGCCAAGGAAATGGGGAGGTATGTTCGAGTGCAGTGCCTGGGCGCTGAACTCGAACTCTAGATCATGAACCACATAGCACGTGATCGTGAGTTGGCCCACATCCAGTAAAGGTTCACAAGTCTCTCTAAGGTTTTAGAAATATTTTTTTGAGACATTTTCCCTTCATTTCACAGATCAAAGATTGGATTTTCCACCCAGAAATTTCACCAATCAAGCTTTGTCGTTGATAACAAAATCAATTCAAGGTGTAAGATCATTTTTTTAAATGGTCATTGATCGATCCTTTGCATGCCCACGTGGCACCCAACTAGCTCAAGTGCAGAACCCCAGGCTTGAACATATAGTCTAGTCCTATATATATATATATATATATATATATATATATGGGAAGATGCTTCGAATGCACAGCCCAGGCGGTACATTCGAGTGCTAGATCATGTGGCATGTAATCGCGAGTTTCCCACATCCTCTACCAGTCCCTCTACGGTTTTAGAAAAAATAGTCAACAGTTTGCCCTTCATTTCACTGGTCAAAGACATGGGTTTTCCACCCAAAAATTTAGTCATGGAAACTACTCACCTTTGACCACAAAATTAATAGTGTAAGATCAGTTATTATTTATCTTTTAAATGGTCGTTGATCGACATTGTGCATGTCCATGTGGTACCCAACTGGTTCGAACACACGGCCCAGGTGTGCATTCGAATGCATACCACAGGACCAGACACACACATAAAATAAAATTGGAGATATTGCTATGCCTTCCTTCTACTATTTTAATAGGTAACGGAAAATTTACTAAAAACAGGGTGAAGAAGTAAAATAACCAATATTATTATTTTAGTTGTATATCTCATTCTACACTACTAGAATTATATCATTACCGGAAAAATTTTAATGTGCAATACTACAACACCACTAAAGTTATACACTAAACCTTCTTATTTTCTGTAAATGTCTAAGTATTCTCTATTTCTTATTGTTAGGAAAGTATTGTACTGAGGCATGTGTGCATATAAGTCCAAGTCCAAAAGGACCAAACTGCAGACCATTTGCTCACTGAATTGGACTTTCTGACAGTCCTACTCTCGTGTATGTGTCGGTGCAAAATTGATATCAAGTTCCTAAAGTGTATCTTAAGTTCTTAACCATGTAAAAAAAAACAACTTAAACCTACAGATAATCTTGGGCATCTTGAAGGGCCATTTTGATTCATAAAAGGTGTTCCACAAAATTTTGTTTAGCTTAGCTGCAAAGCTTATACAACTAGACAAAAATTTGAGCATTACCGGACCACTTTTCCCCCTCGCTTTGTTGATGATTAGCTCGTAGAAACTATGCTGCTGAGCTTCCAAATTTGATGGGAACAAGGAAAGCATGTTAGTACAAAAATTAAAAGCAGCGTGTTAAATAGTCGACATATAAAGGACTCACATGAGGAATGATCAAATCTTCTTTTACATAAAGAAGGTTCTCTACTGATGTTGTTCGAATCTCTCGAAATTCAGGTGCAAGTTGCTGCTGAACACCCCGAAGAAATTCTCCAATGGAGTCACCTTTGCGAACCTGTAACAAAATAATGTGAATCAATGCCCACACGGAGAGCAAAATAGGTGGAAGACAAATTTTGAAGCAAATTACCAAATTATAAAACAAACTTTTTGACTAACCTGGATAACTCTCCTATGACCTGCTCCATCCCAGTAACTGTAAGTAATTTCAAGGGGCTCATCTGAAATGCAAGGGGAAACGAATTCAGCACTATGTAACATTTTATTTATTCTCTAATGGCAGTATAATGCATAAATACTTACTTCGTATCTGTTCCTGCTCGCGAAGCCACTGTCTCCGCAATCGCTCCCGTTCAGCTTGTTCCTCCGCTTCCCTCTCACTGCAAAATTATTCTCGACACCCCAACCCAAGCAAAAAATTGGAAGGGGGAGGGAGTGAATCTAATTTGCTTTAATTGATATTAAACACACATTTAATTGGACAGTTAAAAACTTAAAATACCTATCTGGCAAAAAGCTCGTCTCCACTGTTGGATCCTTGCCAAGTTTTCCATGGTCAAACTTCTTTATTTCTGGATTTTCCATAGTAATTAGAAGCGTTAAACAATGACTAAATTGTTTTCTATAGTAGTAGAAGAATTCTTGAAAGTAATGACTAAATGGTTTTCTATAGTAAGTAGAAGAATTCTTGAATTTTTTACTTTTCAAAATGCTTGAGATGGAACTTGGATCTACACTACAACCCTTCTGCAAGAAGAAATATTGTCATCAAAACAACTAATAATTTCTGGAATCTTCTGTTACAAATAAATTGACGAACCCTTATATAACACCAGCAAAAATATGATGCTTTAATGCACAAAAAAAAATGAAGATTTGGGTAACAGTAAAATGATGCTTAATTGGGTTGTTGAGATGGATTTGTCAGTTCGGATGTGAATCAAAACTCAACAAGATCGTCAAAACCATAACTCTTAAGATTAAGCAGCGTAGGAACAAAACTCTACAGCAACAGGAGCAAAGCAAATTGCAACCCAACATTAGTTGCACAAGAAGTTGTATTACGTGAGTGAGCCACTCGGCACGGTTAGCCCATCGAACCGTCAGGCGTTCTCAGTTTGGGACGTGCAATAAAATTTAGAGCCCCTAAATCTGTGCAAAGTCAGAATGCTTGAAGGAGCGATGTGTAACCATGGTAAGTGGCCCACTCACCTATTACCAACAACTGATTGCATAAATATGGATCTCACAAGAACCAAAAGCCAAAGGCCATTTTTATTCAATAATAATGAACAAGCGAATAAGACACAAAGTGACACAGGGCGAATCCCTAAACTACGTGAATGCGATGATTGACTTTTGCCGAAATTAAATTGAATTAAATTTAACAATATAACGAATACCTGAGGTGTTCGCAGTATTCCATTGGAGGATCACGTATAATTCAAGCAGGGTTCAGTCTGGGCGTTAGGTTCGTTAGGTTGCAGCGCGGATTGATCCTAGAGATAGAACTCTAGATTTCCAAATTAAGGCGCTCACAGTGCAATGATGGAATCTCTGGTTTTCTGGCTATTTTGATATGGCTGGGCTTAATAGTCTGATGGAGGCTACGATTGTTGAATCAGATCGATTCAATGGCTTAGGGAAAAGCTAGGGTTTAGGATCTCAAAAGGATGATGACTGATTTAGGGTTGTAGGATCAACACAAGCAGAGGAGATAAGAAATAGGTAGGTAGGAGATAGATTTTGTGGGCTTCGCACCCTTGGCTTCACACCAAACCCTTCTTGGGAAGAAGAATCATTCTTCGGAGAAACTCATCTCAAGTCTCAAAAGCAAACGCTCATCCATTCAATAATAACTCCTTACATTGTTTATCTTAAGGGCCTTATATAGGAGTACTTCCAAACAAAAATAAAACCCTAAAACAAATACCAAAAGGACAAGTATGCTCCTAAGAATTAAGTTCGAAATTTAAAAAAATTACCAAAAATAAAAATTGCGCGATTTCGATCGATCGGATTTTAAATTCGACCGATCAAAAGTAGAACTCGTTCGATCGAAAAACATGTCCAAATTCGCCGCAGAAATTTGATCGATCGAAATTGAAACTCAACCGATCGAATGGAAATTCAATCGATCGAGTATATAATTCGATCAATCGAACTATGTACTCCAGAACATGTGTCTTTCCTCTCGCTGTTGTTCGATCAATCAAAATAGGACTTCGATCGATCGATAATTTCGATCGATCGAAATTGCAATTCGATCAATCGAATTTGTTGTGTTCCTCCAATTTCTTCAGAATTTCATCTTTCGCCTCTTTCGCCTAGTTCTGATTTCCATTCCGCTTCTTCCGACGTCGGTATACACGAAACGGTCAACATCCAATGTCTACGATGTCAGTGTCCCCGTCAATTCTCCCGGGCCGAAAATGCTTCATCACCGATGAAGCGGCGTCATGATAGTGCTCGAGTATGTCGGGGCCTAGGCGTCGCACCTCGTCTTCAGCTAACCATGAGTTCTCGGAGTCCGGCTTTCCCAACCACTTGACCAAATATTTTTGAATTCCGCCCCCATGGGTGGATATCGCCAAATCATCTAGTATCCCTTCAATCTCATCTCTGCGCTGCTTGCGTGGGGAAGGAAAGGGTAGGGGTTGCAGGGTGGGGCAGGCATTTGGGCTCAGGGGGGCTTGGGAATTAGATCAATGGGTGTTCTAGGAATAGGACCAAGGACGACCTCAAAAGGACTCATACCGAGGGACCTATTGACTGAATTGCTGTATGCAAACTCAGCTAAAGGCAAAGTAGAATCTCAAGTCCTAGGGTGATCACCAACAAGACAACGGAGAAGATTACCTAAGCTCCTATTGGTGGACTCTGTTTGGCCATCTGTTTGAGGATGATAGGCCGAAGAAAATTGGAGCATGGTACCCATCATATGTCATAAAGTTTTCCAAAAATAACTAGTAAACTTCACATCCCGATCCGACACAATCGTTTGAGGTAACCCATGTAGACGCACAACCTCCCCAAAAAACTATTTGGCTATGTGAGCCGCATCGGAGGTTTTAGAGCAGGGTATGAAGTGGGCCATCTTGGAAATGCGGTCCACTACCACAAAAATGGAATCGTGCTTCCGTTGGGTCTTTGAAAGTTCGAGCACGAAATCCATAGAGATGTCTTGCCACGGGGTGTGTGGCACGGGTAAAGGGATGTACAAGCCGATAATCTATTTGATATGCTTGGCAACTTGGCATGTACGACATTGTTTTACGACCCTAGAGACATCTCTCACAAGGCTAGGCCAATAGAACCTATCCTCAAAGAGCGCACTAGTTTTATCGCGCCAAAAATGTCCGACAATCCCTCCAGCATGTAACTCCCAGATGAGGAAGTCATGCAATGAAGTACGAGGGATCCACAAACGATTTCCTTTGAACAAATACCCATCCAGCAGGGTATACTCGGAGTTAATGTTGTTCGAAGCAGTGTATTCTGCCCCGAAATCTGGGCAATCAGGATAATCTTGTTTCAACAGCTCAAATTCGACGACCTCGGTGCTCATAGATTGCAAAGTCGCCACTCAATGACTAAGCGCATCAGCAGTCTTGTTCTCAGCACCGGCCTTATGCTTTAATACGAATGTGAACCCTTGAAGGTACTCGACCCACTTCGTGTGTCTCGGGTTCAACTTTTTCTGGGAAGCAAGGAAACGTAAGGCTTCGTGGTCAGAAAACAACACAAATTCTTGCGGTCTCAGGTAATGTTTCCAATACCACAGAGATCGGACGACAGCATAAAACTCCTTGTCATAGGTGGAGTATTTCTGCTTTGCCTCATTGAGCTTCTCACTAAAATAGGCCACAGGGTGACCCTCTTGGCTCAACACTTCGCCTATGCCTAAACCCGATGTGTCACATGCTACTTCAAAGACCTTAGAAAAGTCCGGTAGGCGCATGACGAGTGCAGTAATAATTTTCTCTTTTATCTCGGCAAAGGCCCTCATCGCGGCTTTGCTCCACAGGAACTCCCCTTTTTTCATGAAATCGATAATAGGAGCCATGATGGTGCTAAAGTTCCGAATGAAGCGACAATAAAATATGGTGAAACCGTGGAAGCTACGGACTTCATGAATATTCCGAGGTTCGGGCCACTCCACAATGGCCTTAACCTTCGCCGGGTTCGCAACCATCCCGTCTACCTAGACAATGAATCTCAAGAATACAACAGAGTGCTGCAAGAAGGTGCACTTCTTGAGATTCGCGTATAACCTCTCTCCCCTCAAGGTTTCGCAAACCAACCTCAAGTGGATAGTGTGGTGGTCCTTGTTCGAGATGTAAATTAAGATGTCATCAAAGTATACGACAAGGAATTTGCCAAGGAATGGCCTCAACACTTGGGTCATAAGCCTCATAAATGTACTCAGGGCATTGGAAAGCCCAAAAGGTATGACCATCCACTGATAAAGACGGTCTTTGGTCTTGAAGGCGGTTTTCCATTCATCGCCAGGGCGAATACACACCTGATGGTAGCCACTTTTAAGGTGTATCTTGGAAAAGATAGTGGCTCCAACCATCATATCAAGCATGTCATCAAGCCGCGGTATAGGAAACCGATATTTAACAGTGACCTTATTAATTGCTCGGCTATCCACACATATGCGCCATGTACCATCTTTCTTAGGCGTGAATAAAGCAAGCACAACACACGGGCTCAGACTCTCTTGTATGAACCCCTTTTGAAGGAGGTCATTGATTTGCCGAGTCAACTCGGCATGGTCAACCGGATTCAACCAGTAGTGGGGCAGGTTCGGTAATGTAAATCTGGGAACTAAGTCAATTGCGTGTTGAATGTCACGCATGGGAGGGAGCTCATTAGGTAAGTCTTCGGGGAAGACATCCGCAAATTCACTCAGGATGGGCTCTACCTCCTTGGGGTACTCACAGACTGACTCGGAAGTACTCTCAACAGTGACAACAACATACACGACATTCTCATCTAATGATTTCCTCTCGGACTCTGAAGGGCTCACAATATTGATGGCCTTGGATTGGCCTCCCTTCTTCTCAACTCTATTGATCAATGGTGCTTTGGGAGCGAAAGGGTTAAGAGTGATTTTCTTGCCCTTGTAATTGAACGTACAAATGTTAGATCGCCCAAAAATGGTCACGTTCAAATCATAGAGCCATGGCCTCCCTAAGATAATGTAGCCCACATCCATTGACATCACATCGCACCATAAGGTGTCTGAGTATGAACCCAACTGTATGGGTACACGACACCTCTGAGATACGGGAATGGATGAGGAGTCAACCCATGCGACATTGTAAGGCCTCGGGTGGGCTTCAGGTGTAAGCCCTAAGCGGGTAACGGTATGTTCTGACACCACATTGGTGCAACTTCCGCTATCAACAATAACCCTACAACTCTTTGTCCCACATGTGGCGAAGGTGTGGAAGATGTTCTCCTTTCGCCAATCTTCCTTTTCATCCCGTTGAGGTTGTGCAAAGGCACACCTCATGACTAGAGCGCGACCCATGTCATCACCTTCTTCGTCATTAAGTGTGGCATTCGGCTCAAAGACCTCTTCCTCATAAACTCCTTTACTTTCTTCTCCTTCTCCATCGATGAAGAGATTCCTTTGTGGGTCTCTCGTAGGGCATTGGGCGGCAAAGTGTCCCAATCCTTGACATTTATAGCACTTGACATGAGACTCACTATTCGAGGATTCTCCGACTACACCCTTACCTTTGTCAAACCTCACATTGGTAGATGTGGGTTGTGTGGATTTGGTAGGCGAGTTTCCAGTACTAGATCTCGCTTCGCCGGTACGGAGTTGACCAGAGTGAAAATCAGGTCGCCTAGTCACTGTCATTTTCAAATATCGTTCAAGGTCTTGAACAACGGTGTAACAATTGGCAAGAGTCTCCACAGGGTGGGAGACTAACTCTTTTTGCCAATCCGGTGCGAAACCTGGATAGAGTGACTTGAGGGTCTTCGGATACCTTGGCTCTTATCATGAATTCCCCAAATTTGCCAATATAATCCAAAACGGGCATACTACCTTGGCGCAGATTTTGTCATTGGTCGAGGAGACGATGGTAGAATGAGGAAGGAACGTACTTCTCTGTAAGTCGTTCCTTCATGTCCTCTCAACGGGTAATGGGAGTACAACCCGCATTCGTTCTGATGCGTTCAACATTGACCCAAAAGAGTCGGGCTTGGCCTATAAGCTTCATCTTAGTAAGTCTAACATACCTTTCATCGCTCATGCCAAACCACTTAAAGTGTTGGTCCATATCGGATAACCAATCGAGGAAGACATGAGGATCTAATCTTCCATCGAAAGTTGGGAACTCAACTCGAACATTTTTGAGGAATCTCCCTTTCGGGTCGCAGTCATCTCCATGATGATCTAACCTATGGTTCCGGTTCCGATTATGTTGGTAGCCATTTTGTTCGAAGCGTGGACCATTACGCTCACAGGTGGTTCGAGGTACTCATCACTCTCATCTAATCGATTGACTCGGCCTAACAACCACTCATTGGATGTTTCAAGAGTCCTTTGGGTTGTCTCCACGGTAGCCATTCGATCATTGATCGATTTTAGATCAGTCCTCATGCCATTAAGAGCCTCGGCAATCTCACTCATGTCCATGGTGATACGGTTCACTAATTGACGGGTTCTAGAATGGAATGCAAAATGAACACTTTGGCCAAAACAGAAATAATATGCGATGAAAATTAAAGTGCAATGAATTCAATGTCACACAATATGCCCTAACCTAAAACCTAGGGCTCTGATACCAAAACTGACACAGGACGAATCCCTAAACTACATGAATGCGATGATTGACCTTCGCCGAAATTAAATTGAATTAAATTAAACAATAAAATTCTCAAAATATAATGAATACCTGAGGTGTTCGTAGTATTCCATTTGAGGATCGGCGTTAAGTCGAATTCGTTAAATACGGATCGATCCTAGAGATAGAACTCTAGATTTCCAGATTAAGGCGCTCACAGTGCAACGATGAAATCTCTGATTTTCTGGCTATTTTGATATGGCTGGGCTTAATAGTCTGATGAAGGCTACGGTTGTTGAATCAGATCGATTCAATGGCTTAGGGAAAAGCTAGGGTTTAGGATCTCAAAAGGATGATGGCTGATTTAGGGTTGTAGGACCAACACAAGCAGAGGAGATAAGAAATAGGTAGGTAGGAGATAGATTTTGTGGGCTTCGCACCCTTGGCTTCACACCAAACCCTTCTCGGGAAGAAGAGTCACTCTTCAGAGAAACTCATCTCAAGTCTCAAAAGCAAACGCTCATTCATTCAATAATAACTCCTTACATTGTTTATCTTAAGGACCTTATATAGGAGTCCTTTCAAACGAAAATAAAACTCTAAAACAAATACCAAAAGGACAAGTATGCCCCTAAGAATTAAGTTCGAAATTAAAAAAAAATTACCAAAAATAAAAACTGCGCGATTTCGATCAATCGAAAGTGAAGCTCGATCGATCGAAATTTAAATTCGACCAATCGAAAGTGGAACTCGATCGATCAAAAAATATATGTCCAAATTCGCCGCAGAAATTCGATCAATAGAAATTGAAACTCGATCGATCGAATTATATACTCCATAAAATGTCTTTCCTCTTGTGTTGTTCGATCGATCGAATTTGTTGTGTTCCTCCAATTTCTCCAGAATTTCATCTTTCGCCTCTTTCACCTAGTTCTGATTTCCATTCCGCTTCTTCCGACGTCGGTATACACTGAACGGTCCATATCCAATGTCTACGATGTCGGTGCCCCATCACAAAGTCATAAACATATACTCACAACCACAAAAAACTAACTAAACCCTAAGATTATACTGAATTGACTTTACAACAAGTTGAAACAATACAAGCACAGGTAGGAAAAGAGGGAGATCAATACTGACTTGGAGGGAAATAGCTAGTGAGAAATGACGGATTGTGGAGGGGCAAATAACTTTAACACTAAACATGATAACGAGGAATCAAACATCCTCAATTAATCAAAGTAACAAAGCATTCCCTATAAGTCTACAACCACAAACCGAAAAGACAAAAACCACCAAAACTGCTCTACATGTTTCTCCCACAACAGAAATAGTTACTACTCTGAAAAAATGGGCAAGCAGCCATCATCAATCAATTTTAATTGTAAATTGATCAGCTGGAGAGCCACAAATACAAAGAGTCAAGAGGACCATATATTTCCACAACATTGCTGATATCATTCTCCTCGGCCATTGTAGTATAGCTAGATGGGCTACAGCTTCTTACCATGGATATATAGCCTACAAACCACAATATTTAATCCTCAATACACCTAACTTTTATGACAGCCAAATCCCTGGAAACCATCTATCTAATAACTAGGGTTAGCAACAAACCTAATACACCTCATTGATTCCATTATCTAGCATGCAAATTTTGGTGAGGGAATAAGGATTAAGGACTTCTGAATCCCTAAAAAGGGTAGAACCGTGTTTATCTGGAATGCTGGAAGACCTGCAACAACTTAACCACACAAAGACCCCATTTCACTGAAATGAAACCAATATGATCTCCTCATACAAACAAATCTTACATAAGTGATACACTTATATTTCTTCTGTAACAGAGGTACAGATATTAGAAGCAGAATCTTCCTGACTTCACAAGGTGATGAACCCACTCCAAAGTCACACCTCTTCCTGGTTCTCAGAAAATAGCTTAACAAAACTTTGGCTAAAGAAGGAGAAGGAATGCAAACAATAAATTCCCTCCTGCACTCATTGGGCATGTTTGTTAACATTGTAAACCAAGGCGAAAGGGATTCTACAGTTAATTGGGCGTTAACCTCCCCCCCTCTCCCCCTCTCTAACTCTTCTCACAACATCACCAGCCCAATCACTGGTTCTCTGCAACAATCGTCGACACTGATTGAACAAGGTTTAAGCTGTTGTGTTTTCAACCATCTCGCAAGGAAAGATATTATTGGCCAGGATTCCCTGGTCTGCAAAACAGCACCGTAAAATCCCCCCAACACAAAATAAAAAGTATAAAATCCGTCCAGATGATATTGCCTTCAAGATTACTCCCTTCAGGTAAGGCCACTTCTTCAGTATTATTAAACTCTGTTCTTTTTCTTGTTTAATCTCTGTCCTGACAGTGGAAAGATGGTATGATTTCTTAGATAGGTTTCAGAGATTCCTTCCTTCAAGTAAGAGCTCTCTCTCTCCAAACAGAAGTGGTCGTGATGACTTTATTGAAAGTTGACTCTCTGGAGAGCGAGAGACAGGATTTCTGTGGTGTTGAATTAGAGGAGTGAATGATCTCAAGAACCATTGAGTGGAAGATTGGCAAAAAAACAAACTCCATCACCTGTTTCAAAGTAGTCAATGATCTTTGGCGTAGGTGCCCTCAAAGATTTGGTGGGTACAACTAAAGGTACCCAACCATATATTGCCCTCCGATGAAAGAAAATCTTGGGTCCGCCACTGCTAACATGACCAATTAAAGTGTCAAGTAAGAATTTAAGTGTAATATGCCAAAAATTTAAAATAAGGATTTACATAATAAATCAAGTTTCTAGTGGCTACACATACTTCGCAAGGTCTAAACAGTGATTAGGGACAAATGGGTAATTTTGACCCCAAGCACAGTTTTGTGATTTTCCTGAAAAGGCCGGGGTAAAACAATCATTTTACCCTTGGGTAAATTGGGAATTTTATAATGACCATGGGCATTTTGGTAATTTTAGCTTCTTGGACTTGGTTGGAAAATTGTTAAAAGATGGGGGCATTTTAGTCATTTTCAGTCCTAGTGGCAAAACTGTATATAACTAAAACTCAAGGGGGTATTCTGGTAATTGGTAAAATAGGTATTTTAAAATATTTTAAATTTTAATTTTGCTTGGCTCCCTCCTAATGAGCCTCCTCACACCTCATTTTATAGGGGTGCAATGTCTCTCACTAAGAGACAGAGGACGGGATAACGAGGTGGGACCCACCAAAGGAGGTTCACCTCCTTTGAATGGTCGGCACATCCTAGCCGACCTCGCAAAAGGAGGTCACCTCCTTTAAGGAGGTTGGCCACCTCCTCATGGGGCCTATTTAAGGGGCAGGTGGGGGATCCAAAGACCAGTTCCCACCTGAAATTGAGAGAAAGAGAGGAAATAGAGGAAAAAGAGAGAAATTAGAGGAAAAGAGATAGAAATATGGAGAAAAGAGACGGAAAGGATAGAGAAAGAAAGAAGGGACGAAGAAGATTGAGGAGGAAGTAAGGAGGACAGCACTCACCTCCGGGCAGCAACGTTCAATCCTCTTTCCTCGAGCATCAGTAAACCCTCTAGTGGGTTTCCAGCTTTAAATCCTTCCTACAGACAAGTTCTAATTCTCTATCCTTCGTCCCTTAATAATTAGGTTTAAAGGCCTATGTTAATAAGGTTTTTCCCAAATAAAATCTATTACTTTTAGAACTGTCGCTGCCCCATCTGTTTCGTTAATAAGTAATATTAAAGATGGATGTTGGCTGCTGGATACCTCCTACTCTCTATTTATAGTTTGCTCTAATGATAGCTGATATGCAGGGGGTGTTGTTCCTTATAATTGGTTATGACGGATCATTTCAAATACTCAAGGTGCTTTTATTCCGGGGAGGCAACTTCTCGATATTGTCCTTACGGCTCACGAGACCATTGATAGTGTCAAAAAGAGCTCTGGCAGCGGCCTCATCAGGACGGAATGGTCTCTCATTTGGTCGGGTCCCATTCCCCCTAAAGTCAGATTCTTTTGTTGGATGACTATCTTGGGCAGGGTTTTAACCATCGATCAGCTTATTGTTAGAGGGAAGGCTTTGCACAACAGGTGCCCCATGTGCCTGGGTTCGGTGGAATCCATCTCCCACCTCTTCCTTCACTGTTGGGTTGGCTGCCGAGATTTGGTGCACCATCTTGAAATCATTAGAGCTCTCGTGAGTGATGCCTGAGAGTATCCCGCACCTTGTGATTTCATGGCAGGGCCCATGTTTCGAAGGCTAGGTGGGTCCTTTTTGGCGGGTGGCTATCTTCGCTACTTTGTGGGGTATTTGGCTCGAGAGGAATGCTCGGGTTTTCAACTGCAAGCGTGGACCCATTGGAGCTATTCTGAAATTGATTAGAGACCTGATGTGCCTTTGGCTGCCCTCTGTTTCTGAGATGGAGTCGGGCAGGGAGCGTGGACAGTTGCAATTGTTGCTGGTTTGGCAGCGGGGGGTGGTGTGTTGCCCCCTACCCTTCTCTTTCATTTTTCCTTCTTTTCTGTTTTTCCCTTTGTCTGCTTTTGTTTTGCTTCGACTCTCCAGTGTATGCTCCAGCTTCTCACTGGTTGTTTTAATGGACATCTCTTACCGATAAAAAAAAAAAAAATGATCGACATGGATAAAGCATACGATCGCGTCGATTGAAATTTCTTGCACTACCTACTTAGAAGAATGGGCTTGGGAATTAGATGGATTAGTTGGGTCAGGAGTTGTGTCGAGTCCCCGTTTTTCTCGGTGTTGGTCAATGGCTGCCCCAAAGATTTTTTTAGAGGAACAAGAGGTTTAAGACAAGGAGACCCGCACTCCCCCCTGCTGTTCAATATTGTAGGTGAATCCCTCCACAGGATCCTTGAAAGGGCTGCTCAGTTAAGCCTTTTCCAGGGATTTCGAATCTCCGATGAACTTAACATCACTCATCTTCAGTATACAGATAACACAGTCATTTTTTGCAAACCTTGCCTCCTCATGATGTCAATCACGCTTTCAATGTGCTTGCGGTGTTTGAGGTAATATCGGGGCAAAAGGTTAAAATCTTCAAAAATCTAAGGCTATCGGAGTTAATATTTATGCTAGCTCAATAACGGAGCTAGTCGACTTTATTGGCTGCTATGAGGAAAGGCTGCCTTTCAAATACTTTGGGCTGCCTCTTGGAGTGGGTAAACTCAAGGCCTGCTACTGGGAATCGGTCTTGCAAATATTTCACAAGAGGCTAACCATTTGGAAGAGCAAATTGCTCAACAAAGGGGGAAGACTGACTCTCATCAAATCCACTCTGGCCTCCCTCCCGACTTTCTTCCTTTCCATATTCTCGGGTCCGAACTCGGTTGTTTCTTCTCTTGAAAAATGTATGAGAGATTTCTTGTGGGAAGGGGAAGGGACAACAAGGAAACTGCACCTTGTAAACTGAAAGGACTGATGCACTAGCAAATTAGAGGGGGGTTGGGGCATAAGAAGAATTAAGCAAATGAATAAAGCTCTACTCGGGAAATGCCTGTGGAAAGTTGGGGATGACTTAGAACAATGTTCTTAAAATCGTCGGGCGGGTTCGGGAGGCCGCTATCTATATATATACATATATATTTTATTTCATCACAAATGTATATATATATATATATATATATATATTATTTGCACCCTTTTTTCTTGTGAAGTTATTTGCAACCTAAAACTTAGGGTGGGTTATTTTTAGTATTTGCACCCAATTTATAACTTAAGGTTGTGTTAATTGCACCCAAGAAGGGTTATTTGCTTATTTGCCCCCAATTTTTAACTTAGACCCAAGAATACCCACAGTTTTCTTGGGTACCTTTGTTTGCGCCCACGTTAGAGACACCTTGAAAACCATTGACTACTTCAAATAAGATGATGGTGATCTTGTTTCATCCCAATCTCCCACACACTAGATCTTGATATCATGAGGCACCGATCATACGGTCAGTGCTTGATTCCATGTGTCAAAGACCCCCAAAAAATAGCCCTTGAATCATGACACACATCATGCTCAAACGTGATTACATAAATTTAGGGTCATTTTCTGGGAATCTGTGACACATGGAATAAAAATTTGACTGTCTAATAGATGTACCGTGATCTCAAGATCTGTTGTGTGGAATATTGGGGTGAAACATGACCTCCGTCATCTGATCTGATGCCATCAATGGTCTTCACATGTCACATGTCCTTAAAATACCAAGTCTCTCTTTAAAGTCCATGCAAGGGCCAACTTTTCGAGTGCAAGGGACCTTTCAAAATCTGCCAAGTAATGACTCTTGAAAAAAAAAATAATAATAGGTGCCCCAAATCCGTTCACCCAAATTTAAATCAAGACACCCAGCACACTGTCTGGCGCCCGCCCATGAGCAACTTTCAGAACACTTACTCAAAAAGGGACAAGATTTGGTGGAAAACAATTTCGGGTAAATATGGTACTTCTCCCAACGAGTGGGCTTTGAATGCTACGGCTTACAATGGCTCCGATGGTACAAAGGCATACTATCAGTCATGGATAGGGCTCTCAATGGGCTGGATTAGGGCTGAGTTGGGGTTCAATGACCCGGGCTGGGTTCCCAATTTTTTCAGCTCGGCCCTAACCCGGGCTACGATGTACTTAGCTCAATCCCGGCCCCTACCGGGCCGGGCCGAACTAGGGTGTTTTTTCGGGCTTTTTTCTGACTATTTTTTTTTTTAATAAAATTTGGTTGGGCAATTTTTTTGGGGCTGTTTTTTCTAATAAAATTGGGTTGGCTGTTTTTTTTCTAATAAAAGTTTGAAGAAGGTTAAAATTTTAATTAAATAATTATATTACCATTATAGACGCTCAGGTACATGCTTTTATTCAAATATTTTATTTTAATTTGTTGCACAATGGTTATAACAGACAACAATTGCTTGAAAATCTATGAACAAGCCATCCAAGTTGTGTAGTTAAAAAGCTATGCAACGGTTGCTTGAAAATGAATTAAGTCATCTAATTTGTCCAACCAAAATATATATGCACAAGGTTATTGCGCTTTTGACTTAAATGCTCCAAGTTTAAACCGTTCAATGGTTTAATCTCAGGACATTTAAGTAAATCATATTTAACTATATATAAAAAAATTATAATTTTAAAAAGATAAATATAATATATATATATATATATATATATATATATATATAAAATATCCGGGCCGGATGTTGCAACACTCAACCCAAGCCCGGCCCGGATTTATCCGGGTTGCAACATGCTTAGCCTAGTCCGAATATCGGGCCAGGTGAGGGCCAAAATCTGGGCTGGCCCGGCCCATTGAGAGCCCTAGTCATAGAGGAGGAATACAAGCAGGGCCTTAAGTTCTCCTGGGGGGATGGATCTAAAATCAATTTCTGGTATGATCTTTGGCTGGGGGACAAGCCTCTTTCCGTAGCTTTCCCCTCAATCTTCAAGGTTGCGGCTTTTCAGAATGAATGTATCAATCATTACACGAAGCTGCTACAAGGGAATTGGGTCTGGAATGTTAACACACGGAGAATGCTCAGGGACAAGGAGATTGACGAGTTTGTCTCTCTTTTTAGGCTGCTTCACTCAGCTATCCCTAACGTTACCAACAGGGACAAAAGAGTTTGGTCCAAAACTCTGAAAGGAAAATTTACTGTGGCTTCCCTATACCGGCACCTCCTTAAACACAAAGTCACTCACTCTTCGAGACTGGAGTGGCTTAATTTTTGGAAAGTTGAGATACCGCCAAAAATTAAAAAATTTGCTTGGCCTGCGGCTTGGGGCAAGATTCGAAATTTAGACCAGCTACGAAAGAGAGGATACGACCTTCGAAACAAATTCCCCTTTGTATGCTTGCCAGGGAGTCTATCTCCCACACTCTAATTCACTGCAATTTTTCGTCTGGAGTGTGGGGTGAAATCCTTCAAATTTGGGTGTTTCTTGGGTTTTCCCGAATTCGGTGGCATTACTACTTCGGCAATGGGAAGAGTGTCCTCAGTCGGATGACTTCTCTCAGCTCTGGAGTTTTATGCCCTATGCAGTTTGCTGGGCTCTTTGGTTGGAAAGGAATCTCAGGGTTCTCCGAAAGAAGACTCAACCAAGATTATCGGTGCTACATTCTGTTACTGATTTTATCTCCAACTGGGTTGTGGCTAGTAGAGAGCTTGGACCATGGATCAAAATATCGTCCGATACCGATACGTATCGGACGATACGTATCGGTATCGGAGGTGGACGATACGGTACATTAAAAGTACCGTATCGCCCTTTTATATGTGTAATACAGGACGATACATTCAATGTATCGTCCAGTTTTTTACTGTTCCGGTACGTATCGTCCGGTACGTACCGGTTTTTTGACCGGACGATACGTACCGGTTTTCCGGCATTTTAACCCATGGCTTGGACTTGACCTCCAGCCCCTAATTGCCACCTTTCTGACCCAGGCACATCCCCACACTCAGCCAGAGAATCTTATGCCTTCTGTGACGGGGACGCCACATGCATGGACATTGGATTCGGACCGCATCGTTTCTATCGGCGTAGAAAGAAGCGGAATGGAAATCAAAACTAGGCGAAAGATGAAATTCGGGAAATTGATAGAGCACAGAAAAAATTGATTGATCGAAATTCAATTTCGATCAAGCGAAATGTCAACGGCGATATTTTAAGTATTTGAGAATTTCGATCGAACAATTTTCAATTTCAATTGATCGAATTTCAATTTCGAACGAACGATTTTCAGTTTCGATCGATCGAAATTGCGATCGAACGAAATTGAATTTCGATCGAACGATTTTCAATTTCGATTGAACGACATTCAAATTTGATCGAACGATTTCAATTTCGATCGATCGAAATCGTGTCGGGTTGTTTTAGTTGTTTTAGAAGTTGAGTTTCGAACTTTTACTTCAAGGGTTTATTTGTCTTTATTTAATATTCGTTTTAGGGTTTTCTTTTATTGTAAGACCTCCTATATAAGGTCATTAAGACGAACATTATAGTTAGTTGATTGATTATTGAATGCTTTTATGCTTGAGTAGTCTTTGCCTGAGATGGATTTGGTGTGAGACCAAGGGAATGATTCCCCTATATTTTCCTTAATGTTGTTGTTGATTTGCGTGGCTTGCTTATATTTGATATCTCTAAATCTCTGCGTGCTTCTCTAAACCATAGCCTAATTTCTTCCTTGTGATCCCCGAAACCCTAAACCCGTTTTGAAGCTTAAATCACGCAAGCCAACACCCTTTCCAAAATATAAGCCGATCTAAAAGTCATAAGCCTTTCACAAACCCTAATTTCATTCTACTACCCAATTTGGAATCCGTGAATCTACATCGGACCGAAGACGAGCGCCTAACCCTAGAAAAGCTAGAGTACTATCTCTAGGCCGATCTCGCCTCGACTCTAAAATACTTGGGCATCGGACTGGACCCTATCTGGATCTCTTGTGGTCTACCCATCAGAATTCTGCAAACCCTAAGGTATCAAAGATAATTTTGCGATTAAACTTGAATTAATTTATTTAATTTCGACAAATCTTCATTAAATCATATTCCGCATTTTAAGGTCGTTGTCCCGCGTCAATTTTGGTATCAGAGCCCTAGGTTTTCTAGGTTAGGGCATCTTTGCTTGTCATATTTATTTTATTGCATTGTTTTTGTGAGTCCATATTGCATTCCATATTAGAACCCTAATAGACCTTGTAATCACCATGGACTCAAGTGCGATTCTCAATGCCCTTAACGGTATGCGAGAAGAGTTGGGTGCGATTAGTGCACGTCTGAATATCATTGAGCAAGCCCAAACATCACTAGGAGTTGGTAATGATAGATTACGTGATCGAATCAACCAACTGGAAGCGATGGGTGGGCTGGAAAATCAACACCAAGAGCGTGAGTGTCCACACTTTGAACGTAATGGTCTCCAAGACAACCGGAACTGTAGGGATCATCGTAGAGATGACTATGGCCCCGAAGTTCAACTCCTTAAGAACGTCCGAGTTGAGATTCCGATTTTCGATGGAAAAATGGACCCTACCGTCTTCCTCGATTGGCTTTCTGACATGAACCAACACTTTGATTGGTATGTCATGAATGACGACTGTTGCGCTAGACTCGCTAAAATGAAGTTGGTTGGTCAAGCTCGACTTTTCTGGCTTAATGTTGAGCGCATTAGGGTGAACGCGGGTTATCCTCCCATTACCCGTTGGGACGATATGAAGGAACGACTTACTGAGAAGTATGTTCCTTTATCATATCACCAATGCCTCCTCGACCAATGGCAAAATTTATGCCAAGGTGGTATGCCCGTGACCGATTACATTGCCAAATTTGAAGAGTTCTTGATGAGGGCAAAAGTATCGGAAGACCCTGAAATCACTCTCTCGAGATTTCGCACAGGATTGCGACTGGATTTACAAAAAGAATTGATTTCGCACCCCATAGGAACTCTTGAAAGATGTTATGCCGTTGTGCAAGATCTTGAACGGTATTTGAAAACTACGGTGGTGAAGAGGACCGAGCCACAATATAATAACCAATGATCCGGTGAGGGACGATTCAATCCTCCTCCCAAACCCACACAACCTGCCCCTACCAATTCTTGGTTTGAAAAGGAAAAAGGTGTAGTAGGAGAATCCTCAAGGGTTAATTCTCAAGTAAAGTGCTATAAATGTCATGGGATGGGACACTTTGCCGCCCAATGCCCTACGAAAGAACCCCAAAGGACTCTTTTCATTGAGGGAGAGGAGGATGATGATGAGGTAGTGATTGAAGAAGTATTTGAACCGGTTAGCACACCCAGCGATGAGGAGGGTGATGTTGTTGGTCATGCTTTAGTTGTGAGGTGTGCCCTTGCACAGCCTCAACGGGATGAAAATGATGACTGGCGTAGGGAGAACATCTTCCACACCTATGCCAGATTTGGTGAAAAGAATTGTAGGGTCATCGTGGATAGCGGTAGTTGTACCAACGTAATATCCACTCATGCGGTACGCCGCTTAGGGCTTACACCTGAAGCTCACCCGAGACCTTATAAAGTCGCATGGGTCAATTCTTCATCCATTCCCGTGTCAAAAAGGTGTCATGTACCGATTCAATTGGGTTCTTATTCGAACACTTTATGGTGTGATGTGGTGCCGATGGATGTGGGCCATATCATTTTGGGAAGGTCGTGGCTTTATGACATGGGCGTGACTCTGTCTGGTCGATCAAACATATGCACGCTCATGCATAAGGGCAAAAAGATCACTTGACACCCTTTGCCTCCCAAAACACCCTCGACTAACACCGTCGAAAAGAAGGGCGAGTCTTCTAAATCCATTAATATTGTGAGCCCTTCTGAGTTTGAGAGAGCATCGAAAGATGAGAGTGTGGTGTACGTAGTTGTCACCGTAGAGAGTGCTCCCGAGTCGGTGAGCGAGTGTCCCCAGGAGGTTGAGCCAATTTTAAAAGAGTTTACGGAAGACTTACCAAACGAACTCCCTCCCCCGCGTGATACCCAACACGCAATAGACTTGGTTCCTGAATCTACCTTACCGAACCTGCCCCACTATAGGTTAAATCCGGTTGAGCACGCCGAGCTGACTCGGCAAGTCAATGACCTCCTTCGGAAGGGGTTCATCCAAGAGAGTCTGAGCCCGTGTGCCGTACCAGCCCTACTCACTCCTAAGAAAGATGGTACGTGGCGCATGTGTGTGGATAGCCGTGCAATCAATAAGATTACGGTTAAGTATCGATTTCCCATACCAAGGCTCGATGATATGCTTGATATGATGGTCGATGCCACTATCTTTTCAAAGATAGACCTTAAGAGTGGCTACCATCAAGTCCACATCCACCCCAGTGATGAGTGGAAAACCGCCTTTAAGACTAAACATGGTCTTTATGAGTGGATGGTCATGCCATTCGGGCTTTCTAATTCCCCGAGTACTTTCATGCGACTCATGACCCAAGTGTTGAGGTCGTTTCTAGGCAAATTTCTTGTTGTTTATTTCAATGACATCTTGATCTATATAGTCATGACAAGGATCAACACTTGAACTACCTTAGGCTGGTTTGTGAAACCCTCCAGGGCGAGCAGTTGTTTGCCAATCTCAAGAAATGTACCTTCATGCAGCGTTCTGTTGTTTTCTTGGGATTTATTATCTCAGCCAATGGAATGGTCGCGGACCCCGAAAAGGTGAGAGCCATTGTGGAGTGGCCCGAGCCTAAGAACATACACTATGTCCGTAGCTTCCATGGTTTGGCTACTTTTTATCGTCGCTTCATCAGAAGCTTTAACACCATCATGGCCCAAATTACTGATTGCATGAAAAAGGGAGACTTTAAATGGGGCAAAGCGGCAACAAAAGCCTTTGTTGAGATCAAACAACGAATGAGTAGTACACCCGTCATGCGATTGCCGGACTTTTCTAAAGTCTTTGAAGTCGCATGCGACGCTTTGGGTATAGGCATAGGAGGAGTGCTTAGCCAAGAGGGTCACCCTGTGGCCTATTTTAGTGAAAAACTTAACGAGGCGAAGCAAAAATACTCCACCTATGACAAGGAGTTCTATGCGGTCGTTCGATCTCTTTGGTATTGGAAACATTACCTTAGACCGCAGGAATTTGTGCTGTTCTCTGACCATGAAGCCTTACGCTTTCTTGCTTCACAGAAGAAGTTGAACCCAAGGCACACGAAGTGAGTTGAGTACCTTCAAGGGTTCACATTCGTGTTAAAGCATAAGGCCGGTGCTGAAAATAGGGCCGTTGATGCACTTAGTCGGCGAGTGGTGACTTTGCGCACAATGAGCACCGAGGTCGTCAGGTTCGAAAAATTAAAGGATGAGTACCCCGTGTGCCCAGATTTTAGGGTTGAGTACACTGCTCTCCTTAGTAACCCGACCAGCACACACTCTGTGTACACCATCCAGGATGGGTACTTGTTTAAAGGCAACCGCCTTTGCATCCCGCACACTTCATTGCATGGCTTTCTCATTTGGGAGTTACATGCTAGAGGGATGGCAGGACATGTTGGACGTAATAAAACTGTTGCGCTCGTAGAGGATAGGTTCTTTTGGCTTAGCCTAATGAGAGATGTCGCCCGGGTCGTTAAGCATTGTCGTACTTGCCAAGTGTCAAAACAGACCAAACAAAATACCGGCTTGTACACCCCATTACCCGTGCCACACACACTGTGGCAAGACCTCTCTATGGATTTCGTGCTTGGACTTCCTAAGACCCCTAGGAAGCACGACTCCATCTATGTCGTAGTGGATCGATTTTCCAAAATAGCCCACTTCATTCCTTGTTCCAAAATCTCTAATGCGTCTCATATTGCTAAACTATTTTTCGTGGAGGTAGTGCGTCTTCACGGGTTGTCCAAAACCATTGTGTCTGATAGGGATGTTAAATTTGCGAGTTATTTTTGGAAGACCCTTTGGCACATGATGGGCACATTGCTCCAATTCTCTACAGTTTACCACCCTCAAACGGATGGCCAAGCCGAAAGCACCAATAGGAGCCTTGGGAATCTCCTTCGTAGTCTTGCCGGTGATCATATTAGGACCTGGGATACCATCTTACCCACAGCTGAGTTTGCATATAATAATTCTGTCAATAGGTCCATAGGCATGAGTCCTTTTGAGGTAGTGCATGGTCATAGGCCTAGGACCCAATTAGACTTGATCCCCATGTCTGCATCCCATAGAGTGTCAGAGTCTGCCAATGCATTTGCACAACACATTCATAGTTTGCATGCCGAAATTAAACAGAAAATTAATTCAAGCAACAATCAATATAAATTATTTACAGATGCTCACAGGCGTTCTAAAGAATTTCACGTGAGTGATTATGTGATGATCCGAGTTAGGCCTAAGCGGTTCCCATCGGGATCTGCAAAGAAGCTCCAATCTCGAGGCGCCGGGCCTTTTAGAATTTGGCTAAGAGTGGTCCTAGTGCATACGTGCTCCAGATTCCTCCAGGTACGGGGGTTAGTTCCACGTTCAATGTGGAGGACTTGGTTCCTTACTTGGGTTTCACCCCACCTCTAGAAAACCCACTCCAACCACCTCCTAGTCTCAGCCCCAATCCAACCTTGCAACCTATACCTCTTCCTTCCCCAAGCAGACAAAGATCAGATGAGATAGAGGATATAATCAACAATCATGCCGTCTCTACACATGACGGAGGATTCCAGAAATGCTTGGTTAAATGGGTCGGCAAACCGGAGTCCGACAACACTTGGGTCCACGAGAATGAGGTTCGCCGCTTGAACCCCGACTTGCTAGACATCTACCACGAGCGTGTTTCATCGGTGATGAAACCTTTTTGGTCCAGGGGAATTGACGGGGACGCCACATACATGGACATTGGATTCGAACCGCATCGTTTCTACCGGCGTAGAAAGAAACGAAATGGAAATCAAAACTAGGCGAAAGATGAAATTCTGGAAATTGAAGGAGCACAGAAAAAAAATCGATTGATCGAAATTGAATTTCGATTGATCGAAAATTTTCGATCGATCAAAATTAAAATTCGATCAATCGAAATGTCAACGGCGATATTTTAAGTATTTGAGAATTTCGATCGAACGATTTTCAATTTCGATTGATCGAATTTCAATTTCGAACGAACGATTTTCAGTTTCGATTTATCGAAATTGCGATCGAAATTTCGATCGAATGATTTCGATCGAACGAAATTCAAATTCGATCGAACGATTTCAATTTCGATCGATCGAAATCGTGTCGGGTTGTTTTAGTTGTTTTAGAAGTTGAGTTTCGAACTTTTACTTCAAGGGTTTATTTGTCTTTATTTAATATTCGTTTTAAGGTTTTCTTTTATTGTAAGACCTCCTATATAAGGTCATTAAGACGAACATTATACTTAGTTGATTGATTATTGAATGTTTTTATGCTTGAGTAGTCTTTGCCTGAGATGGGTTTGGAGTGAGACCAAGGGAGTGATTCCCCTATATTTTCCTTTTTGTTGTTGTTGATTTGCGTGACTTGCTTATATTTGATATCTCTAAATCTCTGCGTGCTTCTCTAAACCATAGCCTAATTTCTTCCTTGTGATCCCCGAAACCCTAAACCCGTTTTGAAGCCTAAATCACACAAGCCAACACCCTTTCCAAAATATAAGCCGATCTAAAAGCCATAAGCCTTTCACAAACCGTAATTCCATTCTACTACCCAATTTGGAATCCGTGAATCTACATCGGACCGAAGACGAGCGCCTAGCCCTAGAAAAGCTAAAGTACTATCTCTAGGCCAATCTCGCCTCGACTTTAAAGTACTTGCGCATCGGACTGGACCCTATCTAGATCTCTTGTGATCTACCCATCAGAATTCTACAAACCCTAAGGTATCAAAGATAATTTTGCGATTAAACTTGAATTAATTTATTTAATTTCGGTAAATCTTCATTAAATCATATTCCGCATTTTAAGGTCGTTGTCCCGCGTCATTCTGCCTCTACTTCTTCTTGATCCCTGGGATCGGTAGCCTTTTTTTTGTGTTCTTATGGCTGACCGGAGACTTCGGTTCCCTTGTCTTTCGGAGCCTCTTTCTCCTTGTTTGGCTTTCTTTTTATATTTCCTTGAGTTATGGCCTGGTAGTGTCTTACTACCACCATGGTTTGTACTTTCTCCATTCTTTAATACATTTTTATCTTTATTGAAAAAAAGAAAAAGGATAAGGTATGTTTTCTGTATTAAATGTGGTTATTTCTAATAGCATGCAAGAGTATACATATACATATATGATGAAATTTCACTCAAGGATGGAACATGTTCTTATGATCAGACTTTAAAGAGCATGCTAGTACCCCTAAATGCAACATCAAATCATACGTTGTTCTAGAATTTATATATATGTTTGGCCTAGTCTTAAAGCAACCATGTTAGAGTATGGTCAATAGCGTCATAACGTTCCTTATAACATGCGAACTGAATTTTATGTTAAAGAGGTGCTCTGACCATGAATCCTATCCCTTTATAGAACTACCAAAGCTTCACGAAAATGAATGGATATATATATAATATCCCTTATTCTGATGAATTTATTGAAGATAGACTACTGGCTTCCTTATAGTGCCCTAATTATGTCAAAGCACAAAAAGGAACCACGTGATAGAATGCGACAATCGCCATGAGATAGAGTATGGCAATTGTTATGAGACAAGGACGGACAGTCTGCAATGAGATAGAGTCTGACAAATTGTCACAGGTTAAGACCGGTGTCACTATGAGATAGAGTCTGGTAGTCCCTGTGAGATCAAGTCTAGTCTTGCCATGAGATAGAGTCTGGCAATCAACATGAGATAAGGTCAAGTGTTTCCATGAGATAGAGTTTGGCAAACAGCGCAAAAGCAAGTCTGGTATTGCCATGAGATAGAATCTAGCAATCACATAGACAAATTCACTTTAGTAGTCATGTGAGGCACTTTTCTTCAAGCAAAGATGATATGTGATTCGTTGAAGCAAAATTTAAAGCTGATATGTGTTCAGTTGACAAGAGAGAATAGACAAGAAAGGAAATAGAGTGTTTTCTAATTGGTTGAAAAATAAAAGAAAGTAGAGAGTTATGTCAATGGCTAAAGAACTAGTGTCCCCCCCCCCCCCTCCTGCTACAGACACACACAAAGGAGTTTTAAAGGAGTGTGATTGGCTGTGAAAAACAGAAACTCAAATTTTGAGTCAACCATTTTCTACTTTTTTATGATTCTAGATTAGACAATGGGTTTATTAGTTTATTTTAAGTGACAAAGGTAGGCTAACATAGGGCTTTGAGAGTTGTTATTATATTATTCCAGAGTTTGTCTCGACTAGGTAAGGTGCATTAGAGACGAAGATCAAAGGGTCCAACAAAGGATGAGAATAAGATAGATGACAAAAATATGTTAAAGATCTACTGAACACAATATATATGGGAAGTAGATCAAGTAGAGGAACCAACTCAAGGGATGATAAATGAAGTACCGGACGTGAAGTAAAAGCAGCCTTAGCAAAGATGAAGAAAAGAAAACGTTATGACTAGATGGAGTACCTATAAAAGATTGGATTGTAAGGGGACATAATGAAATGAAGTGATTGACTAAATTGTGCCATTAAGAACTAAAAAACAAAGAAATTGCTTGAAGAATAGAGGAAGAGCATTGCGGTTCCTTTTCATACAAACACGAGGGACATAAAAAATTGAGCCAACTGCCAAATATCGAAGCATTGAATTTTTTGGCCAGACGAAACTCTGGGAAAGACTAGTAGAATAACTAAGACATGAATCGAGTGCATTTAGATTTACATCAGAAAGATAAACAACTAAAGCTATTTTCCTACTGAGTTGACATTGAAGGAAAAATTTACATATGGATTTCATTGATAGACTTATGAAGAGTGCTAATACAGATAATCTATGGATGCTAAGAAAGAAATGCATCTCAAACTTGTATATTGAGAGCGTCCAAGACTTGCATGAAAGGGCAATAATCAATGTAAGAACTACATGTGGAGAGATGAGTGAATTTTCAACCGGAGTGGGCTGCATTACAGGTCTGTCTGGATCTCGTATTTGTTTGTCTTGATCATGGATGCATTAACAATATATATACAAGAAGAGATTCCATGATTCATGTTATTTGTGGATGATGTGGTATTAATCGTCCAAATAAGAAAGCAAATAAATGAAGACACTTGAAAATTAGCAAAACAAGGACAAAATATATACAGTGCAAATTTAGTAAACATAATAGCTTGGAGGAGGATTTAGTTAAAATAGAAAACCATCTAGTGCCACATGGCCATGATTTTGTTATTCAGGCTCTATTTTACAATCAGATGGTGGATTTGAGGATGACATCTCAAATAGAACCATTTCAGGTTGGGTGACATGGAGACAACCAAGCAGGACATCTTGTGACCCAAGAATTCCACATGATTGAAGGGAAGATTATCGTAAGACCTACCATACCACATGGTGCGAAATGTTGGGTTATGAAAAATAACCAAAAGATGGTGTATGGGAGTTGAGATGCGTATGTTAAGATAGATGTGTGGAGTGATAAGATAGGATAAAACTAAGCAGTAAATAAGAGGAAATTTGAGAGTGGCACCTATAAAGGAAAAAAAAATAGAAAATGTCGCTTGGGGTGATTTGGATATATCCATCGGAGGCCAGAACCAGGCCTTGTTTGAAGGATTGAGATGCTCCAAGCACAAGAAAATAGGAGAAAAGAAAGATCAACGAAAACTTAGAGAGAAGTATTAAGAGGGGACATGAATATTGTGGAGTTACGGAGAGCTTAGCACTGATCAGGAACTAGTGGAAAAATAGGACGTCCAAAGCCAACCCTAAACAGATGGGCTAAGTTATGAGCGCGATGATGACAATAATGATGATGATAAGTGGTTAGGACATGTCCATCGGAGGCCAGAAGTAGACCTTGTTCGCAGGATTGAGATGCTCCAAGTACAAGTAGGAGAGATACTAGTGAAAACCTCGAGGGAAGCAGCGAGAAGGGACATGAAGGATTGCGGAGTTCAGAAGAGCTTAGTCATGACCAAAACGAGTGGAGAAATAGGTCTCGCAAAGGAGATCCCAAATAGATGGGATAGGCTATGACAATGATGTTTTCGCCTTTTCTTCTCGAGTTTCTTAAATGTTGGATCACGTGATCATCTTTTTTCTCTTGATAGGCAAGCTGAGCTCGAACTTGCGACCTTGCGGTAGGGATCACAAGATCGTTTAAGGGATAGCATGAGTTGGGAGAAAAGACGAGAAAAAAGAAAAGAAGGGGAGGCTGACCATGTACGGAAATAAACTTTTATTTCCATTTCTTAGTAGTTTAGTTATGTTAAGACACTTTTCGATAGAAGCCCAAGGAATACTAGGAATTTCGTTATTTAGTTTTAATGAAAGAAGAGATCGAAAAAGTGGATCTGAAAGAATACTGATAAACCAGAAATCCTGAATCAAATTTGTTGGCTTTTCTTAGCTAGTTTTAGTTGTCGAAAGTTATGAGATTTTATTTTAATAGATATTTCTTAGGAGTAAGAAAGTAAAAAAAATTGTGGATCTATATAGGTTTTTTATTTATTTTTAAAGGTTGCATGAGCTGGTGATTTGTCAGCTTATGTTATTTCTTTTATATAAGTTTTCTGAAGAAGAACTAGTATATTTTCTTTTCTCTTCTAGTTTTTCCAATTTAAAGTTGGGTTGCAACAAGGGTCTTATTTGACTCCTTAATTGTTTGCAATAATATGGATGATTTGACGGCAGAAACATATAATAGGGATTCATGGTGTATGTTGTTGCCCATGATATGGTGATAATTAGGCATACAAGACAGTAAGTAAACAATATGTTGTAATTATGGAGAAAGACAAAATATAGGGAGTGCAAGTTCAGTGGACATAATAGCGGGGAGGATGACTTGATCATAATAGAAAACCACAATATTTTTTTGATATATAGGTGCTACAATTGAACCAATTGGTGGGTCTACGGAGGACATGTGAAACAGGATCACAACAGGTGGGGCTCTCAATGGACGGAGCCAGCCCGGATTTCGATCCACACCCGGCCAGGAAATAGCGGGTTTTTATGGTGCAAGCCCAGCCTAGGACAGGCTACGCATGTTTCGACCCTGGTGAACCCAGGCAAGGATTGTATAATATATAATTATCCTAAATAAATATTATATCTACCATTAATCAGGACATTTTACAAATTTTCTTTGAGATCCGTTGAATGGTTTAACTTCGAGGGAATTTTAGTAAATGCCACCAAAGACACTATAAATGGTAAATAGATCGTTGAATTAGGGCATTGAAAGACTCATTCTCTCTGGCTCTCGCAATCTTCTCTCTCTACTCTTTATCTCACTATCTTCTCTCTCCCTCTACTCTGTTAATGTTTATGATCACAGTCAACGATTGACCACCATCACTCCACCACAAACAACAACCACAGCCACCACTCCACCACCAGTGCTCAATCGGCTGCTACAATAAAAAAAATCGCAACTCCACCAATGAACTTCGCCTAGTCAATAGACAACCATAACCAGCACTCCATCAATGCACCACTAACTCTAAATTCCTATTGAAACCCTAAATGGATAAACCTACCTAAGCCCCCTAACTCTAAATTCCTACTTAAACCATAACCTTAACCCTAGCCTAAACCTAAACCCCTCTTACAAACTTTTATTTTATAAAAACTGATTTAAATTGTTACAGGGGCTTCTATAAGTTCATTTACACGAAAAAATTAATTTTAAAAAGAAATACCTGAATAATTTAATTTTTTTTAAAAATCGCTAAAAAAAAGCTCACAACCCAGCCCGACTAGTTAGGGCCGGCTTCGGTTAAGCACATCTCAGTCTGAGTTAGGGCCGGGACGAAAAAGAGTAACTTGGCCTGGCAGGGTAGGGTCGGCACATTGAGAGCCCTAACTACAGGTGAGTGAAGTGGAGATAGGTGACTAAAGTGTATTTTGTGATTCATTAGCTTCACTATGATTAAACAGACATTTTCATATGACAACAATGAGACTTTCATTATCATATGACATAGAGCGTTGGGCTATAAGGAAGCAACGAGAAGACATGGAACATGTGAATGAGATGTGTATGCTAAGATAGATACATGGAGTACAAGAAAGGGATATAATTAATATTTTTATATATAGGGGAGTCTGGACGGCCTCGATAAAAGAGAAAAGTAAGGAGAGACATTTAAGATGGTTTGGGCATGTCCATCAGAAACCTAAAACAGACCCCACAAAATAGTGCTATGATATAAGCACAAGTAAGTAGAAGAAGAAAACTAATACAGACTTTGAGAGATGTAGTAAGAAGCAACATAAAGGCTTGTGAAGTGTAAAGTGTTAGAGAGTTTCAATCTGAAACGAGTGTAGATATAAGACTCAAAGCCAACCCCAAATCGATGAATAGAGCAAATATCATAAACCCTAAATTTGAGCAAACACAATGTCTAAAAGAATCAATTTCTTCTGTGAGACATAAATAACTTACATGAGTGATGACACTATTATAGATAATACACATCTTCCACAAGAAACGATCCATCTAGTGAAAGGGGTTCACCAAAAAATGAAAAAAGCAAAGCCAGTATCAAGTGCCCAGTTCGTGGAAAGTCACACAACCACAGTTTTAAAGTAAGAATAATAATACACATATTGTCTTCATAAATGGCATCCCCAGAAGATTACAAATAAGGAAATGTATAAGCCGTAGAGAAAACATCATAAATATTATAAAATGTATAAACCACAACAAATGACAACTAAGCATAAATACCACTATCAATCATATATGGATGTGTAAGACAATATAGACGATTCGAAAGTGCAATAGAAGGAATGCTTACCATTTTCCGCATCCTCCTCATCACTTGCATTATCAATATCATCAGCAAAAGACAAGCATGACCCCCCCTTAAACCTTCGTTTTTTCCGTTTTTGTAACTCCATTTCTTCCTCCCTAAAATGTCCGCAAAATAAAATATAAATTTCAACACGATTCGTATCCAAGCCTAAAAACCAACCAAACCACAACACACAAAACAAATTTCTAAATAAATTCAACCCACTCTTGTTGCAACTTCTGAAGCTTCTCCTTCTCTTCCTCTTCAATTTTGTTTCGAATGTTAACCCTCTATATTAAAACACCACCAAAACCACCCGCATTAGAAAATACTGGGAATAATTCATATGCTTCAAAAAAAAAAAATTGTTACCTTCTCAACATATTGCTCTCTAGTAACCAGACCCACGGTTTCCTTCTTAAAAGCAGTCTCAAGAATCTGTAATTTACCAGTAATAAAAAATTAATAAATCCACCAAATTATGCACGTCAATGGCGATAATCAAACTAATAAATAAATAATACAGTAAAAATTCCACCACTTAATTAGCAATAGAAAGCGTTTCAAAGCATGAACTGAAGATTTTTTTTTAATATAGGTATTGTGACGCTACCCGTCAACCCAAACCCAATGAATTTAGATGTAAAATTTAAGGAGTGGTGAATTTAGAAAGGAAAATCTAAAATAGGTAGGGCATAGAAACCTCCGAGGTGCCAGAACCGAATTGAAGAAGACCGGTTTGACCGCCAGCAGAAGCTGATTTATTCTTTAGCTCTTGGATTTTAAGCCTCTCAGCTTCTCTTTGCTTCTCAAGCCTTCTAATCCTCACCGCGTCCTGGGCCGTACCCACGTACCCATCCCCCATCCCTGACATCCTCTCTCTCTCTCTCTCTCTCTCAACTGAATACAAGCAAGCGGCGTTTAGGAAGTAATCTCTCAGGGTCACGAGCTTTTATATAGGGCGGCTTTATTTGCTATCCCCAAAGCCCAGGCGCAACTCATTGGTAGTTTGCATCGATCGATGTATGAGTTGCAAACAAAGCCACCCTATATATATATATATATATATATAGAGAGAGAGAGAGAGAGAGAGAGAGAGAGGGAATATCAAGATTCCGGGTAAATTTTCGGTTTGGGACACACGCCCCAAAATATGAACATGATCATGGCAAATAAATTAACCGTTGAATGAAATTACTTTTCGAGATGTGTGCCATTTAAAATCAAAATCCAGACTATCTAAAGGTAAGAAAATGATCTCAAGATCTATTGTATTGAAGATTGAGATAAAAAATAATCTTTATTGTTCTATTCAAAGCAATCTACAATCTAAGCATATGAAACTCATACTTTAATCATGAGAATGAGGTTGAAAAGAAAGAAACTTAGGTTCAAAATAAAGATACTAATATTGAAATTATAATAGTAAGTTCGCTCATCCACATTGGAGACGGGAACGGCCCACTGGATCAGGTCAATCCAACCTAACCTGGCATTGATTAGCTTTCGATTCAATTTTCTAACCCATTGAGTGAGGTCCAATTTAAAATCTAAACCCATTTATTAAACAAGTCAGGCTCAGGTTGGTTTTCTTAAACCGAGCCCAATCCAACCGAACTCTCTTCTACGTATTTTGACCTCATTTGCCTAACCAGATCACACCAAGCCCGAGTTTTTGCTAATTAAGCTGGTAGGATTTGGGTTGAGGGTTTAAATAAACATGTTGTACAAACCCGACCTTTTTGCAACCCTACTCCAGTCAAATCCGACATTACCCATTATCCAGTCAAATGCAACACCCAAATGGCCACATGGCACCATCCCCTTAAGAGTCATTTGAGAGCTCGGAAAGCCTCAAATTTCAATTATTTCCTGAAAAAACAACATTTCTTGCAATTTCTGAACATTTTCTGAATCCGAAAGTTTCATTTAGACCCAATATAAAATGCTTGAGGGAGCTCTTCTATCCCTACCCTCACAACTTGTGCACATATTATACATTAGTATTCAGTGTGATCAATTAACGAACGACTTCGGTGTTAGCTTTGTTCAAAAAATGTGGGGCTACACACATTTAATACTCTCTCTCTCTCTCTCTCACTATATATTATGTATATTATTAGCATTCAGTGTTGATAGATTAACAATCAAATCTGGTGTTTGCTTCGTTCAAACCATCAATTAATCTATTGATTGATATGGCCGATTGGCAGCATGAGATTTAAATCTACAAAATTTATTGAATACTCAAGTCATTAGGAGGGTTACATTATTTGCTCAAACTTATGTGAATCATGAACTAGTACACATAGAACCAGTTCTCAATTTGGTTCTATGCGATTAGCAAACTGATTTGGGGTCTGATTCCATTACGATTTGCATTAATTTTTATTAACTTCTTTAAAAATGTGATAGAAATTGATTGAATAAGCATCAATTTTTCTCTATCAGGAATTTAATCAACAAACTATAAAACATCTATTTATTATGAGAAATAATATTAGTAATTATTTAAGAGTATTGATACTCTCATCCCAACTTACGATACGTATTCACCATATAAAAATTTACACTCGCATTTCAAAGTTGAAAAGTTTTCTACGCCACATAACATGGATCATTCCTAAAAAAATAATAATAAATATTATAACATGGATTCGTGCAATCCACAATCTGAAAATTGGACCATCAATGTTCTGACCCATTGGACGCATCAAAAAAAGGGTCACCATACGAATACGAACCAAGGATCAAAATATCGGGTAAAATTTCGATTTTGGGCATGACCGAAACCGAAAATTTGGTCCAAAATATCCGTCGAAAACCGAAAATTTGGCCGAAATTTTCAATCCTATACAAAATATGACCGAAATTTCGGCCGAAATTTTGATCGTTGCTACGAGCAACGGGTCCCAATTGTCGAAATATGCACAAACGGATGACATCTTGCTACCATTGAATGAATTACAAGAAAAATACTCAAAGGGACGGAAAAAAATAAAACAAGGAAAAGCTAAGAATCCAAACTACATAAAAGCAGTTTTGCTTTCTTAAGTAACTAGATTAAGGCCACAAATTTGAGCTACCGGTATGCCTAGCAATTATGGGACTTGCTAGGAATCAGTCGGGTGAGGCCTCAGCTTTCACCCCAAGGCTTTAGGGTTGCTCCTCTCCAAAGAGTTCTAAAATAAAATTAATAATAATAACAATAAATCGCCACAATCAAGTGATCAACCATAATTAAATGGATGGTAAAGGAAAGATCATTTCACTATTGACCACAGTGATTAAATAGTTTTTAATTTATTTTGGGAGTCATTACTTGCACCCGGAAAGTTGGCCCTTGCACCGACATTAAAATAAAGACTTACAAGTTTGGTGACCTCTGTTATATGAAAACATCATCTAAACCATTTGATTTGGAGCCCGTCATTTAAATATATTAAATGAAAAAGATTGGCATGAAATATGATTTTCATAAAGTGATTAAATATAGTTAAAGGCTATTATTTGATTCAACGGTTGACTATAATAGATCATATGATAAATATCGTATTTTACTCCAATCTTATCCACTAAGGATCTATAGATCATGAACTTTAAATCAGATGCCCTAGATTGCATTTTCACATGTCAGATGTCCTTAAAATATAAAGTCTTTCTTTAATTCCGGTGCAAGGGCCAAAATTTTGCAAGTAATGGCTCCATTTATTTTTCCTTTACTGTTGATGTTGACGTATATATCATGCACATGTCAGCGGGGTTCCCAAACCTTTAGGAGTCACCTGTTCCATTAGCAACGATTTGACCTGGATCTGGGTCCAATTTTGGTCCAGATTCTGATCTTTAAAAAAGTTCCAGTGGGCTTAGACTACCCATTACTGTTAATAGCCAAGTAGAACGTGGAAGAGCTGGGAGACAAGTAAGGGCGTTTTTGGCTTCCCCTGGCAAATGGCAATAAGAGTTCTTTTTCTGGGTAAGGGACCCATTCTCTGTCAAATGAGGACTGGTATTAGGGACTGCATAGATCTCCTTCTGTGCAAACGGTCAAACCTCAAGAGTGGCACAGTGATTAATAAGCAGGCAAATTGATGAAAGTTGACTTTTGACCTTACAGTGATTGTGTATTTAAAAATCTCAGCACATTTTCCAAGGTAGAAGGCTTGTGAATTGAATCAATTGACTGAAGTATTCCATGTGTGGCATAAGGTCCCAAGCGATGCATATGAGCACTTTATGCCTAAAAAGCATGTGAACGAGTCAGGGAAAGGAGTTAATAAGATGAGATATACTAATCAACAAAAATAAAAGATGAGAGATATCATGAGAAACAGAGAAAACAAAAGTACACAAATCCCTCAACTACCATTGAAGATCTCCAACCCAGTCGTTGAAATGAAATGCTTTATCAAGGCTTCAATTCATAAAATGGACAGCATAGGTGTAGTAAGGCGAGTCTTTCAAATTGTATTTGTTATACAAAGTTTTGCCCAGATTAGAGATAATGGAGATTGTAATAAAATAAACAACTAAATAAAAGAAAAAAATCCAAATGTTAGATTGTTATCATGGCCATACCATCAACCATGGTCCATGTTTACTTTTTTTGAGAACGTGTGCAAGGCGGAATCAACATTTGACAATTTTATGGTTAGCCCATTGTGACGGAGGCGCGCGGCATGACCATCTGGGTTAGCCGTAGGGTCATATTTCCTTTTCGCGTTAAGAGCATCGTTAGTGCGTCGAGGCCATGAGGGTGGCACCAAGTGCATTGAGTGTGGGCCACGTGGACGTCGCGACATGTTGGGATGAAGAGTTGAGACTTGGACGCGACACTGCCGTGTGGGGGAGCGATGCGAGGGCGTTGCGATGGAATGGTGTGGAAGATGTGTCATGTTGTGGTATGTCAAACCAATAGGTTTGAGGTCTTTCCTTCATTTGAGCTAAGTTGTTGTTTTACCCTTATATAGGAGGACATGAGTTGGGGTCTCCTGACCCAATACGTGCATTAGCCTTGTGGGCTGGAGTGCGTGCATCCGGGCCATGCTTGGTGCGTAGTCGTCCTAGCTACGTCGTGTACTAGGGTCATCATGTTGGGGTAGTTTCCAACCACCTCCGCCGTGTGGGTTTTAGCCCAAAGAGGGCTCGGTATATACTCGTCGCTGCCTATCGCATTATCAATCACCCTTGCCTTGCATTATCAATCGTTGTTGCTGGCTCTTACCTTTTGCGTTGCTTCGCAAGCAAAGTCCGAACGCAGAGATTGAGGTGAAGCTTGAGTAGGACAAGCATTTCACCCTTCGTAGCATTTGGGAATCTGCATCACGTGACTCAATTGGGGCTTAGCAGGCTGACTTAGCGCATTGGGTGTTAGGTGTCGCACGCGAGGGCACGTCGAAAGGAGTGACTCCGTGACATTTGGTATCAGAGCCACTGTGATGGCTGAGATGGAAGGGACAAACAAATATTTAAGACGACAAACAACGAGAGAACGGATAGATAATTTAGAAGCTCAGGCGGAACAGTTTGAGTCAATAGTCTCTGTCATAACGATGCATGATAAACGACTTAATAGGCATGAGAGAATCAATGTCGCTTTGACTGAGACCGTAAAGCAATTGGCAGCATAGGTACGAGATATAAAGGTCACGTTGGAGGAGGTACATAACAAGATGAGCGTGTTGAAAAAGCTTATTCTGGCAATGCCAGTTGGGGTGCCAGCAGGGGCGCCAACACCCCAATTCAAGTTTCCCGAACCAGAGACGTTTAAGGGCTCTCGCGAGGCGAAAGACATCGAGAACTTTATATGAGACGTAGAGGAATACCTCGAATCACTGGGGGACCTCAATGCTAAAGTCAAGTTAAGGATTGTATTGAGATACTTGATTAGTGATGCCAAGTTATGGTGGAGGCACCGTGTGTCAGAGGTGCGTATGGACAATGGAGCAGTTGATTCTTTGGCCGATCTGAAAGAGTTGCGAGCTCAATTTCTACCTACCAACGTCGGATGGACAGCGCGAAAGGCATTATCGACGTTGAAGTACACTGAACCGTTGCATGAATACATTAAGACTTTTACGAGTATGATGTTAGACATTGATGATATGAGCGAGAATGATCGGGTCTTCTACTTCATAGATTGCTTAGCGCCATGGGCGCAGCGGAAGTTGACTAGAGAGATGAAGAACCTAGATGAGACGTTGGTTGCTGCGGAGCGACTAACCGAGCACCGCCATGAACGAGTAAGGGCAAAGTAGACTTCCACTGACAATGTTGACAAGCAGGTGAAGAAGCATAATGACATTGGGCAAGTGCGATTTGGTCAAGACAAGGGTAGTATGTGTGAAAGAAAGAGAGATGAAATGTCAAGTAAGAAGGGTTGCTTCTTGTATGATAGGCCGCATCTGGTGCAAGATTGTCCAGAAAAGGTCGCCTTGAACGCGATAGTCGCGGAGAAAGAGAAGAAAACTGTTGATGATGAGAAGGCCGTCGCCAGAGTAGGGGCGTTCCGGCTGATTAATTGCTGAGAAAGTGATCCACCTCGGTCTTATTGGCGTGGACCGTGGGCAGAATTAGACACCATCAATGTACAGATTTTGAAGTGTGCAGTTTTGTTTATGTATAGTTTTGATAAATGGGGTGAAGGCAGAGAGTTGTTGAGGGACCATGGCAGTGTACAGAAATTGCAGCATTTCGGCATCTGGGGAGGGCATGTTCTTGCGGAAGAGTGCCTTAGCGTCAACGAGGACGTTGACGATTTTGAATGGAGGAGGATGTGACGAGGGCACGCGGCGTGACCATCCGGGCTAGCCATAGGGCCATTTTTCCTCTCCGTGTCAAAAGCATTTTTCCTCTCCTCGTCATCGTAAGTGCGTTGAAGTCATGAGGGCGGCACCAAGTGCATTGGTCGTGAGCCATGAGGGAGTCACGACACGTTGGGATGAAGGGCTGAGACTTGGGTGCGATATGATCGTGTGGGGGAGCGATGCGATGTAATGGTGCGGAGGATGTGTACCATGTTACGGTATGTCAAACCAAAAGGTTTGAGAACCTCCCGTCACTTGAGCAAAGTTACTGTTTTACCCTTATATAGCGGGACATGAGTTGGGGTCCTTCAACTCAACACATGCACTAGCCTCGTGGGCTTGAGTGCGTGATCGTCCTAGCTACGCCGTGTACTAGGGCCATCGCGTTGGGGTGATTTCCAACCGCCTCCCCGGTGCAGGTTTTAGCCCAAAGGGGACTCGATATATGCTCGTCGTTGCCTATCGCATTATCAATCGTCATTGTCTTGCATTATCAATTGTTGTTGCCGGCTCTTACCTGTTGCGTTGCTTCATAGGCGAAGTCCGAACGCAAAGGTCGAGGTAAAGTTTGAGTAGGACAAGCATTTCACCATTCGTAACATTTGAAAATCTATATTGCGTGACTCAATTGGGGCTTAGCAAGCTGACTTAACGCATCGAGAGTTAGGCGCCGCACGCGAGGGCAAGTCGAAAGAAGTAACTCCGTGACACTGTGGTCTCAACATCTATTGTGTGAAATATTTAGACAAAAACGATCTCCGTAGTCTGATTCAAAGCAATTAATGATTTTAGCACGTAAAACCAGCATTGAGAAGAAAGAATCTGAGTTGCAAATAACAGTGACCTTCTTGGAAATACATGAACATGTCTAAAAATACAATGAATGCAGTGACCACCCCCGCACACAGCATGCGAGCCGTGTACAACACTTGAGACACGTGCGGACTTAAAGAGCATAGAGACCGGCAATCATCTCAGAGTCCGCACAGCTGTGGTTCGCACACCGCTCGCTCATTGTAGAAAATTTCAAATATATTGGCTCATGTTCCCCCTTGAAATTCACCATAGCAGATACACTACATCCAGAGAAATCAGTAAAATGGCCCCGACGAAAGACCAACTGGAAATCAACGTGGAGCTTCGTTCCAGGATTGGAACCAACAACCTTCTCTACAAATGTATCAAATTCTGCCAGGCTTTGTGAATTGCTTTCGAAGAAAACACTAAATTGAAAAGGTATAAATTTGAAGCCAAAGTTACTAATATCTGTATGTGCAAGCGTCAACTAGAACTAGAGCATATCAAATTGTGAAACACCCTTCCCCTTCCAAGAAAATAATTTAGCCCGGAAAATATATATTGAAAGAGAAACAAGTAAAACATATTGGAGCATATATCAATCCAATTCAAGCACTTGCCCAAGTACATCACAGTTTCAGAAAGACAAGCAGAAAATAGAAGCAGTCTTTCTGCCAGAATCAGCCCAATGAGAGTTGTGGCTTTGTTGTATTGTCTCATAGAAGAGATCATAAGCTTATTAGTGGCCATCACCCTTCTAAATTTTCTGAAGTCGAAACTTCGGCACTGCAAACGGGGCAGACCTGCACAAACCAATGCCAAATAATGTCAGCTTCAGCTAACTCCAAAATAAAACGGAATTGGCTATCCTACAGAATCCTTATATACAAGGTACACCAGCTCACACTGATTAGAACGGAGCAAGAGTCTCATAGAGGTCTTCAGAATGAAGGTATCCATGCAAACAGGTTTATACAATCGATACATGGAATGATTTGCATCCAGTACTTCATATGCGAGGAATGAAACTACTGGCTTAGCCTATTTCACATATTCAATGGTATATGCATGGATTCATTCATGCTGAAGAATAGAGCATGAGTTACATTTGACTCTTTTGCCTTCAAGCTTAAATATCCATTGCTTTTCAAAAGATTAGACGAAGATTAGGGCTTTACATTATTTAAGGAAGTAACATAAAACAATGAGAAATTAGCAAATAGAAAATAGAAAGATGAGAGAGGTGAGAAACATCTGAAGAGAGAAGATGTACGTGCAGCAACATCTTACACAGTCCTCTTAACTCCTCTTTAATTAATAATAAGTTGGTTTTGGGATTGGACCTGTAACCCAATAGAGGGTTGGCAATACTGCAACCTCTAGGTCGCAGGTTCAATCTCAGCTTACCTATAAAAAATAATTATAATTATATTTTTTTTAATCGGTAAAAGTAATCTATTAAAAAAGAGAAATAGTAATAATAATAATAATAATAATAATAAGTTGGTGGTATTTCCACCTGCTATTAATTAAAAACAAAAATGCCTAGACCACCCATTACTAACTACAAGGCCTAAATGATGTGCATGCTTATGTAATAACTGTTGCAAATACAAACTTTAACAGTCAAACTAATTCTAACTCACTCCCTCAAGTTGGAGTACATAAATAATTAACTCCCAACTTGGATGAGACCCAATCCAACTGATTTTGCACAATTACCTTGGTGAACATATCAACCAGCTGATTCACCTATTTAACATAGGGAGTGGGGATCTCATTAATAGTCACCTTTTCCCAAATAAAGTGAGCCTACTTCAATATGGTTTATTCTTTCAAAAAAAATATATATTAATCGCAATATGATATTCAACCCTACATAGGGAGTGGAGATCTCATTAATAGTCACCTTTTCCCAAATAAAGTGAGCCTACTTCAATATGGTTTATTCTTTCAAAAAAAATATATATTAATCGCAATATGATATACAACCCTATTATCACAATTTAATTTCTCTTGGTCCAAGAATTTAATCACAACTATTCAAAATATCTAAAATTTTATTAAAAATCATAAAAGAGTATTTATTCTACTGGCACAAATATTCAAAAAATCTACATTTGCACTAAAAAAATCATTCACAATGCAGGCATGTGGTTTATGATGAGAATGACACCGTAAACTCTAGAGGGTGTAACTTTGGATCTAGATTTGCAGTTCGCTATTAATGGGATGTCAATGGACTCTACTGAGTAGGAGCAACACAATTGTGCAGTTAGCTTTGCGATGTTGATTTGTTTTAGCATTCATTTTTAGGGTTTAATTTCAGTAATGAGATTAAGGCTTTTTTTTTATACATATTCTTTTATGGCATTTTAACTGTTGGCTTTCACTGCTAAAGTACACTATGACTGTATTAAGATAATACATTTTATTTTATTTTATTTGGGACTACAAATATCCAAAGACAGGGATGTGCCATTGTGCCCTATAGATGACTATTGCTTATTATTGTTTTATTGCTGGAATCTAAGACAAATGAGTATTTAGCGCCTTTTCTTTATTATTTTTTAGATCTTGTGCGTACTTATTATGTTTGCTCCACTCTATTGATCATAATTTGTTGGAGCAAGACACATACTGTGTCAATAAACCATAATAATGCAAAAGGAAACTTCAGAAACGTAAAAAGGCATCAAAATCATTAATCATGCCAAAGTGATAAGTAAGCTTAATCCCTTCTAGGAGCCACAAATTGAAAACAGGAGAATTTAAAAAACCTAAAAGAGGCACCAAAACCCTACTCATATGCAAGAGATAAAGAAACTCACTCCATTCTAGGAACCACACATTATAAACAGGAAAAATAAAGTTTCCGGAAATATCTTTAACCACAAAGAACAGCCCTTGCAATATAATCCAAACCACAAAGACAAAAGGCCATAAGGACCTGAAATCACGTAAAAATAAGATTTTGAAATGAAGCCCTTAAATGCAATCTAGCATCTTACCTTGTTTATTTGCAGCCAATTGATTATGCACTCAGAGTGGTACATGTGCTTGCAGGAGAGGACAATCAAGGCATCACCATCCTCATAGTCCAACCGGCAAATCACACACCTGGAAATGCCCACAAAAAATTCATCATCTTATGTCCATTGGCCATAAAATTTGACAAAATATAGGAGGTGTGTTCTTACTGATCAGTGTTTCCATCCTGTGAGCTTTGTCCTTTGTATGTAACAGAAGGCAAGGAAGCAATCACATCTGTAGAAAGGCCTCTGCTCTCAGTACCAACAACTTCACCCAGCGCGAGTAATTCCTGATATAACAAAATGATTCTCCATTTAAGTTAATCAAATTGAAGCTTCAATCCAGGATACCATGTATACAGAAGCAAGTGTACCTCATACGACAGTTCATCAGGATCAACGTCCAGCCACGTGTCCTGTAGAAATAAAGTACAAAAAGGGACGCATGTTTGAAAGTTGCCAGCCTCATAATTAAATGTACTGTAACATGCATTGTGAAGAGCACAAAAAGTATTATCAACCTAACTATTAAAAGTTCGCATGTATATCATTGCAAACATGAAAATATTATATTATTTGAAAGGTAATGTTACAACATGCATAATTTATGTTTGTGCTAAGAGAATAGCCGTTGTGAAATTCTAGTTGATCAAAGTTATCCCAACAATATTATCCATTTTTTTGGGTAGATCTCATAGCAAAAGATCATCAGAAGTAAAAGTTCAATGGCTGATATTAATACAAATAAAAAGAGAGAGGAACAGAGAGAAAGAGAGAGAGAGAGAGAGAGAGAGAGAGAGAGAGAGAAAGGTGCATACAACTAGCAATTTGTTGCTATTCAAATTTTCCTCAATCGATTGGCTTTAAACCGGCAACAATTGTGGATCCCATTCATTTTTATACATGTTTATTGTCAAGATATTATTACAAGTGCATGTGTACATTGATAAGATGTGAATAATTATTTTTTTTCCTGTTCTTTTTTTGGTTGGTATGTGAAAATTAAACTATATAAGCGTTGTCATATCATGCATAATGCATATTTTCATGCTAAAGAACCTAGAATATATCAAGAGTCGAGGTATCACAGTGATCTACTGACAAAGGTCCATGTCTATGAAACTTTATGTTCATGCTAGATAAGCTGATTGTGAGTTTCCACTGAGCAAAATCAAACCTGACTAATGATATTTACATTCACTAGATAAGGAATTTAACAAGACTACGCACCAAAAGAGTTTCCTGATAAAGGTCTGCGTCTATGAAGCACTGCACATCAACAAATTAGTGTTTCAACCCAAGTTCCTAGATTGGAGAAATTAGACATCCTCATTGTAATAGAAACACCTTCCCTCTATTTAAATGAAATTCTGAAAACATTGAAGGGCCTGTTTGGTAACATTCCCAAGGAGTTGATTCCACTAAAAACTGATTCCCACATGAGCGGAATCCGGAAGCCAGTTTTTGCCGCTTTCTGATTCCCCCCATTTTTAAGTTAAAACTGATTATGCGGGAGTCAGCTATAAGTGAAGAAGATAAGAGTCTCTGGAAATTACCAAACGGTAACTCTTTACCATGTTTCTCATTTTCTGAGCAGCAAGTGGGAATCAGACTCCTAAGAGTCATCGGCAATAATCTAAAAATGCTTCTTCATTCCATAGGAATTAGGACCCTTGTATATATTGATGTAATGATGTTAACACGCATTGGAAGTGTTCCTAAAATGAAATGAGCCTCAGAAGACATGCAGAATAAGATACTGAGTTTCTCCCAATCAATTCCACCATATTTTGATCCCACATCACCAATATTTTCTATTGACACGTTGGCTTACAAAATTTTACTGCTTGAAATATCCAAAATAAGCTCTTTAACAATATTATCTGCTTCAACATCTTGGAGCAGGGTAGTATCATTGTTTGTTTACACAAACTCCTTTAACAGAACCTACAATATTTCCCCTCTAATCCCCAAACTCTCTTAACAAAATTATCTACTCCAATATCTTGGAGCAGGGTAATATCATTTTTTGTTTACACAAACTCCTTTAACAGAACCTACAATATTTCCCCTCCAATCCCCAAATTTTTTGATCTTTCACATTCTTACCACCCTATCCAGCGAATCTAACATCACACGCACAGCCGTACTCTCGTTGTCATTCATGTGGTAAATTTTGTAGCTCCCTCAAGTTTGACCTATTTTTCGCACTCTCCAGTCCATGAACCAGGTCCTTAAAAAATTTAAAAAGAAAACTCAGGCCACATTCATTTAACATTGTTTAGACATATTTATGGCCCCCCCTTTCTGTAACTCATCAATCTCCTAGACTCCACCTTCGCCTCAGACCACACTCATTTCACATTTTCTTCAACCTATTTAAAGGTCTCACCTTTCAGTGACTCTTCAATCTCCTGGACTCTGCCTTCGAATCATAATCAGATAAGATCAAGTATATCAATCACTCACCGATCAAATATATATATATATATATATATATATCAATCACTGTCAATCTACCAACTTTAGAACACTTACCCTTTTAAGTGTCGTTTATTAATTTTTTGTAAGTGGTAGATCAGTCACTTAGGTTGGTTAATAATTGGAATTTTGCCTTGGAATGTTTATGTAATTAGTTGTAGCATACATTAGTAAGTTCAGTTAGTCTTGTAAGTAGTGATTAAACTGGCTATATTTATTATTTAATGCATGTGTTCACTCATATAGGGAGTTGGTCCTCATTTAAGATCTTGTGAAATTCAACTTAGATGCAAGTATCTACATGTCATTGCATGAATGTAATTTTTACAAGTAAATGAAAGAAAGATATTACTAGCAACAGTAGCTCTTGTATAGCCTTAAGTTTCTTTTATTTTTCTTACATTTCAAATATTTTGTCTTCGGCATGTAGGCTATTTCAGATTGCTACACTTTGGAGAATCGAGTGCTTGGATTAATACCTCAGATTTTCCACACTCGAGCATATTAAATGTCTTAAGCTTTCAAAAAACTGGAAAGGATGTAACCTCACCCACTGAAGATGATTTGTGGAATATAGAAAATAAGATCATGGAGAGGGGAACTGCAAAACGGGAAAGAGAAGACAGTTCAATAGAGGAGGAAGTCAATGACAATTTTACTGAAAAAGGTATCAAGTTCATCAAATAAGATCATGGAGAGGGGAGCTGAAAAAAGGGAAGAGAAGACAGTTCGATGGAGGAGGAAATCAATGACAATTTTACTGAAAAAAACATCAAGTTCATCAAGGATCATTTTAACTGTGGAATGTGGTCTATATTCAGAGACGAAAGTTTCATCTTCCTAACCAGTTTATCCATCGTAAGCTGTGGAGTCGGTTGATCATTTGTCCATACATTGCCAGACTACTAAAGTGGTTTCGGCGTCATTCTTGTTTGAGTTGTTTGAAACCTCTTAGAATATCAGAGGCCTAACTCAAACTATGAGGAGGATGGGAAATGGCTCAGCAAGAGGTGAGTCAAATTCTTAATGAGAATGAACTTTCAATGAAGAGGTTTGCTTTTAAGATATAATATGATATGATCAGTTGGGCTAAAATGAGGAATCATTGCCGTGGAATCTCCTAGACTTTCCATTGAAAGTGGAGGTGGATATTATGTGCCAAAGGGAAGTGGAGGAAGTCATCGAGAACTGAATACCTCCCAAATATGTCTTCTGAAACTTAACTTCAAGGGAAGTTCTATAGGAAATATGGGTCTGGTAGGAATTGTAGTGCACAATCACTTAAAAGAAGTAGTCAAAGCTTCTTTCGGACCTATCGGGATCAGATTTAAGCAAAACAGAATGCAAAGCCATGTTGGAAGGGATTTGCATTTTCGATAGATATCTTGAAGGCCTGAACGTGGATGAGGAGAATCATCTTATGATGTCAGTTAGATGATGAACAAGGACGAGCAACAAAAAAAAATTGAAATAAAATAAAATAAATAAATGCATAACCAAAAATAAGTCTTACATTATTGTGGGAAGCCACAATTTGTGATCCTATCATGTTAGAAGGGAATCAAATGTGGAGGTCAATAGACAAGCTAAAAGGAATGGAGTGGAAGAAACAAACTCAAATAGCTTGTGGATTGGTCAGTGTCGTTGAAAATTACCTAGCTCCAATGTACTTTAATTCTCAATAATTTGTGATTCTATTTGTGATTAAAACCATTATTCATGAAAAAAAAGGATTGAACAGTAAAATATAGCTGCCAATATCTCTACGCAATAATAATAATAATAAGGTTACCTTCAGTCAAAATGTTCAAAGTTAGTTGGCCAATAAGTCCAGACAGTCTAACCATATAATTCTAAAGAATTAGAACAATAACTTGCCACATTGGGGTGATTCCCCATGGGCCTAATTACAGGGTGATCACATAGGCGACCAAGCAAGCGTGCCTAGGATCACCCCAATGTCTTAACCACTTCACTATAATCATGATTTAAGACATTGATATCATGCATTTGGTGTCAACTAATCCAATCAGAAAATGATATGTATGGTGTGATACAAACTAGTATCTTGTGGTTCCTATCAAGTGTTTCAAACCACATATGGTTTGTATCATCATATTGAAAATCTTATACATATTGGTCAGGATTTAATAAATGAGAAGAAACTTCATTGACGCTAATAGATCATGATTTTATAAAGAGCCAATGAAATGTCAAAATAAACTACAAGGACATCAATCATTACGTATAACTCAAGAATCAGTCAGCAACTTCTGACAAATGGCATGACTCGTCTACGCTCCTGAATGAAGACGACTGCAATGCTTATGAACTTATTATTTTTTTCCCTGCCAATCTAAATGGTGGTTGAGCTACGGATTTGACACATGTACTTTGAAGAAGATAACAGCTAGCAACAATGTTAGGGATGTTTCTCCACATGCTGCAACTGCAAGTGAAATTGGAGCAGGCACCTACTACAAAACGTTAAACTGTATGATATATCAACCTCAAAGAAGTGACTACCTACACATTAGAACCAACTAACTACAAGTAAATGTTCAGAGAGGAGTAAACAATGAGCATTTCGATGCAATTATTTTCAATTACATTTTCACACATATCCAATCACCAAACATACAATTGAAGAGCAAGAAGAACCGATCTTACATAATTAGAGGGGTGAACACATAGATGAATAAAAATATAGTGCAAGGTCAAACACGGGTGGAGCACATTACAAAAATTCCTATAAACCTCAAACAGTTGATCCTCAAACTCAGTGACATATAGGGAATGAAAATGTTGGTACCGAGGTGCCAATGATGGCGATAACAAGCCAAGAAGAATGTTGATCATGAAACATAACAGTAGGGATTGAGGCTGTGAAGATGGAAGTGGTCTGGAAAGGCCTTGAAGAGAAGGAATTAGTCTCTTATGAGTGGCACTTAGTGGGTTATATAAGATTCTGGTCACCAGGGATTGAAGGGTGAGTGAGTTTTAAATGGGTTGGCTTGGAGTGTCTGCCTAGAGGGGAATTAGAAAGCGATGAAATGGGTACTTAGGAATTAGGATATGGGTCGGGAGGTTACAAGGACTCCACTATCAAATCTTTCCCTTCTTGCTTGGCTTTGGTTCCTGAAAAGGGTATGTGGACATGTGGAACACTTAAGCTCCTCGTAATTCCTTCAACAACAACAACACTGGATAAGATTCCGTGGCAGATCATCTACAACATTGGGGCATTTTTATCCTATGAGTACATTTTTATTTGGCTATTGCTAAGATGATGGACGATATCTGATATGTACAAGACCACTCAGATGGTGTTGGTTCACTTTATTGATAACTTTGGATCGCAATGGGTGATGCCTCCCACTGTGGGTGTTCTACTTGCTAGTTGGTCTTCCCGACATTTTCTTATTAAGGGGAGAACATGTTAAGGAATTTGTCTGCTGGCAAATCATGTGGAGCAACTGGAAAGAGATGTGACAAAATATTCACTGGCAAGGATACTCAACTTCAAGAATCAGTTAGGCGAATAAAGGGTCGCATTGTCTTACGGAGAAGGTTGTGGAAAAAAATGTAGATTATATATCATACATGATGCTCAACAACATTAAAAAACAAGAGGTTTATGGAAAGGAGAGACACAAGGAGGTAATAGATGTAAACATCATGAAAGGCTTTGCTGGTTGGCTAGCTCAAGCTCAATATTGACAAAACATTTTGTAGGAACCCCGACTTGGAGGGAAGTTATGTGTTCGTTTAGGTTCAAATAGGATAGCCTACTGACGGGGACGCCAACATCATAGACATCGGATATGGACCTTTTCGCGTGTACCGACGGCGGAAAAAGCGGAGCGGACATCAGAACTAGGCGTAAAGAGACAAAATTTGGCGATTTGGGGAATACCGCAAATTTCGATCGATCGAAATACTGGATCGATCAAAGTCAAATTTCGATTTATTGAACTTCGTAGGGAAAATACTAGTTCTGGAGTATATAGTTCGATCGATCGAATTATATACTCGATCAATCAAATTTCCATTCGATCAATCGAGTTTCAAATTCGATCGATCGAATTCCAACGGCAAATTATGGATATATGTTCTTTCGATCGATCGAGTTTCACTTTCGATCGATCAAATTTAAATTTTGATCGATCGAATTGAAACTCAATTGATCGAAATCGCGCAGTTTATATTTTGGGTTTTTTTTTCTAATTTCGAACTTAACTTTTAGGGGCATACTTGCCTTTTATTAATATTTATTTTTACGGTTTTCTTTTATTGTAAGACCTCCTATATAAGGACCTTAAGATACACAATGTAATTAGTTTTTGATGATTAATGAAAAGAGCTATTTGTGCTTGAGTGCTTGAGATGAGCATATACGAAGAGTGAATCTTCTTCCCGAGAAGGGTTTGATGTGAAGCCAATGGTGCGAAGCCCGCAAAATCTATCTTCTATCTATCTATTTCTTATCTTCTCTGCTTGTGTTGAACCCACAACCCTAACTCAACCATCATCCTTTTGAAAATCCCAAAACCATCCATTCCAGCCTTTACCTAAAATTGATTGATCAACTAAAGTTATCCTCGCCTTAGCCAATCAAGCCAACTCACATCAAAATTCCCAAAAACTCGTGGTTCCATCCTTGAATCGTGAGCGCCCTAATCTGGAAACCTAGAGTTCTATCTCTAGGATCGATCTGTGCTGCAACCTAACGCCCGGACTGGACCCTACTCGAATCATACGCGATCCTCCAATGGAGTACTATGAAAGCCTAAGGTATTCGCTATATTTTAGGGCTTATTGTTTAATTTAATTCAATTCAATTTCGGCACTCAATTAATCATTGCATTCACGTAGTTTAGGGTACCGTTCTGCGTCACCTACTCAATTCTGTTAGAGATTTAGAGATGCATAATTATAACCTGGCAAAAGTTTGTGCAGAGCATTCTAGTCGTTATTTGTTGGTGTGTTTTTTGTAGTAGAGGGTTTAATGAATGTGCACTGCAATTGAGTATTAAAATTACTTGCATGGTCTTGCAAAGCAAGAAATCAGTAAGAAAGCTACTATGGTTTGAGTATTTGATAGCAGGTAAACTCCAAACATGAAATGAAATCAATTTCCTTGTTGATTTCCTGTGGAAATGAATTTTTTGTTGTTTGATTAGGCTCTCTAAGAAATGATTTCAATTGGAAATTGATTTCTCTTGTTTGAAAAAAAATCCGAAAAAGGGTTATTTTAACCAAAATAGTGTTTGAAATGACAAAAAGAAGCCCTTAATGTGTTGGTGAGAAACTGAATTGCAGCCACCTGAACGGTTGAACTGATTTCTGCGTAAAATCGCTTGGTGTAAGGAAACTAAGTTCCTGCATGGGGGCCACTTACTTTCCTTTCCATCTCCTCAAATGCTATCAAACAATGCCTTAACTTAATTACATATAAATGAGATCAATGTCGTGAAAGGAGATTGGCTCGTTGTAGAAAATAATAAACTAATAACTGACGAGAAGAGATACTCATTTAGGGTTTATTAAAGAGAGAAGGAGAAGACGAAGAGGGAGAGAGAAGAGAGCATAAAACTCTAATGGACTAGGTTTTTACAAATGAGATGCTTTTAACAAGAGACAAAAGCCCTCTTTATATAGAGGAGAACATAAAAGAAGGTATATTACATGTTTACACCATCATCTCCCCCTGACTTGATATGGTCACAACCATGGATCAAAATCTCCGTTTCGATTTCGTTCACCACCCGGACCGTAAATTGGTCAAATTTTCGATAATTTTTGAAAATATGCTTTGAACTTTTCCGAACTTTATTTTTTTTATTTTTTTAAACTCTTTCACATTATAGTCCACAAATTAGATGGCTTAAAACTGTCTACAATGCCTTTTTTGGCCATTTATGATGGCTTAAATCTCCCTACAATGCCTTTTTTATCTCACAACATTGAACTTTGATTTATCAGCCATCAATCTAAATTGTCCAAGTAGCAATCTCAGCCCAATGAAATATGCGGATAAGTGGATGTCAACAATCCCATTGACGAACTTTAATATTTGATATTAACTCCACAAACGAGATGGCTTAAATCTCCCTAATTGGAATATCAATCTCAGCCCAATGAAATATGCGGATAAGTGGATGTCAACAATCCAATTGACGAACTTTAATATCAGCCATTAAAGCTAAAACCAACGGGTGATATTATAGTCAATGGATTGGATGGTTTAGATCTCCTTAAAATAGTATTTTTAGGCATGTTGCACTTCAATATATGATCTGCCACTTTGATGGTTCGGATCACCCACATCTAAACCATTGATGGTGTAAGATCATTTAAACACCAATGACAATCAGGAGAATCGGTCCCTTAAAAATTATGGGTTTCAATTTTTAAAAGCACAGCACATCTTAAACGAATTTTAAAATTTGTACCTTTAAGACCCATCTTAAACCATTGATTAATGGTCTTTAATATCAGCCATTAAATTGAAAACAATGGTTGATATTAACTCCACAAATGAGATGGCTTAAATCTCCCTAAAAAAACATTTTGGGGCACATTATGACTGAAATCAGATGGCTTAAATCTCCCTAATTGGAATGGCAATCTCGGCCCAATGAAATATGCGGATAAGTGGATGTCAACAATCCGATTGACGAACTTTAATATCAGCCATTAAAACTAAAAGCAACGGATTATATTATAGTCAATGGATCGGATGGTTTAGATCTCCTTAAAATACTATTTTTAAGCATGTTGCACTTCAATATATGATCTGTCACTTTGATGGTTCGGATCACCCACATCTTAAACCATTGATGGTGTAAACTCATTTAAACACCAATGACGGTCCGGAGAGTCGGTCCGTTAAAATTTATGGGTTTCAATTTTTAAAAACATAGCCCATCTTAAACCAATTTTAAAATTTGTACCTTTAGGGCCCATCTTAAACCATTGATTAATGGTCTTTAATATCAGTCATTAAATTGAAAACAATGGTTGATATTAACTCCACAAATCAGATGGCTTAAATCTCCTTAAAAAAACATTTTTGAGCCATTATGACTGAAATCAGATGGCTTAAGTCTCCCTAACTTTACAAATCACCCACATCTTAAACCATTGACGACTTATGATCATTTGAACACATTTTTGTGTGTAAATGACTTTCATCGAAGTCAAACCCCCCCCCCTTTTTTTTTATCAGTATCGGAGTCGAGCCCCTTAAAAGCAAATTGGTTTAAAACCTCAGGTCCATTCTAGAAAAATAAAAAAGCAGAGGAAGAAAGGAAAAAAAAAACAAGGGGCTACAGAAGTCCTTCTTAGGGGGCTACGGAAGTCCTTCGGGGGGCTAGGGCGCAACAGCCAGGTAGGTCCTCCTTCCTCTTTTTCTCCTTCAGTTTTTTATTTTTCTGGGATTAAAGAAGCAAGCAAGGGGAAAAAAAGGAGGGAAAAAAACTAGAGGAGAGAAGAAGAAGAAGACGGAAAAAAATATAGCATTAAAAAAATCAAATTATCGCCGAGAATTTCAAATTATCGGCCGACAAATTGAATTTTCAATTTATCGATCAATAATTTGAAAATATCGACCCCTACCAGAAATTTACTCATATTTCGTTTCAGAAGGGGCCAAAACCGAGTAATCTCGACCGAGATTTTAGTCCATGGGCACAACACAACAACCTGCAACTAGGTGTATAAGAACAACAAACAATAATGTGGTGCAAACACTTGTAATCACCAACTACTTGGTGCAACATTTTGCACTCAAGTGGTCAAGGTACACATCATGATCCAAAAAATGGCTAAATACTTAGCCTACAACATGTTCTTGGCACAACAACATGGCCATGAGGCCAAAACAATGACTCACAACAACATCAAGGAGGACTTGATAGTATACAACAACAACGTAATCCCATACATCCATAAAGGGTAGCCAATCACATCCAACTAAAAACTCGTGCGCGTCTCAACCATCCACTATAGAAAAATCATCCATCACAATATCGCATCCGCATAGCAGCCATCATCATTGGGTCGTAGGTTTGAGGGTCAACAGACCCCCAAAAGGGAACAAGTTCCCTGCAATTATGGCCCAACGGGTCAAAATTTGTCCGAATCCAGCGTTCGCACACCTACTGCGAGTATTTTTTGTACTAGAAAATGAATTGGAAGCCAAATCTAAGCTTTCGCACAACATCATCCACACACCCTCACTCCTTTCATATCTCTTTTTTTTTTAACTACATGACTACAGCCATGTTGGTTGTACAAGTTTCAAACGGTAAAGACCCGATTTTTTTCACATTAAATTTTATTTTGATTGGATTTAAATTTATTTTTGGCTTAAATCACTATTACAAGTTATTTTACTTAAACAATAATTTTTTTTCAATTCTCCTTAATATGTGCTAATGGTGTTTTTATTGTGATTTATTAAAAAGGTTGAGTCTAAAACCTATTTTAGATTCAAATAAAAGTTAATTCTAGTTTTTATTCAATAAAGGAGATTTTATTATTTATTTAGAAGATTGATGAAAATAAGTATTTTCGAATAAAATTTTTTGATATATTTTTGGGGTTTGACGGTGATAATTATATATTTTAAGATGTTTTATTTATTAATAACTCTTGTTAACTTGAAAATGATATCTACGTAGATTGTGATTAAGGATTGGATCGTAATTGTTAGATCAAAGCACGGACACGATTCTCTACAGATATAGGTATGATAAAATCATGTTTTTCTTGCTTTAATAGTTCAAATATCTAGCAATAATCATTATTAATGGCCAAAATTGAATAAGTGATTATTATAATGTGATGCTTTATTGTTTCCATATTTGTGTTTCTTATGATTACTTTGTTACCATGCCAATTTCTACACATAGTTTACATGCAACTTTATTTGGACACGTAGAATATGAAACAATGATGTAAACCTTGAAATAAATACAAGTTTTAAGATGATAATTAGCATCATGAGAGTGCACATGCCATTGCATATTTGCATATCATAAAAGAGAGAAAATATTGTCAAATGGCTTAAGCGATGTTAAGCGATTTGGCTCAATTTCGCTTAAGCAAATCGCTTAATCGCTTAAGCCATAACATACTTTTTCCTTTTTTTTCCAAAAAAAAATAAAAATAAATTTTATATATATATATATATATATATAACAATAAGTATTCAAGTTCCTAAAAGGGAAAAATAGACATTCTTGCATTTAAAAAAGAAGTTTTACATACTAATATTTAAAATTATAACTTTAGTTTTGATACTAAGTACCAGCAATGTACTCTACACATTCATTTCTAACCCATTGTGGTACATCTCCATCATCATCACTAGCATTGTCGTCGCCATCAAAATTATCTCTTCTTCCTCTGTTTTGTCTTCATATAATCTCACTAGTATGAAATTTATATCATCTGACTGGCCATATTTTCAACCTGGATCATTCAATTTAGTTTTTAGAGGATCCGGGGTTGAAGATGTAGACATAATTAATTGGTCAATGATGATAGAAAGTAGGAATTAGGAAAAGAAAATTAGAGATTTAAAACTTTTGAAACAAAAATAATAAAACTCAAACCTCCCAAAAGGCTTGCTTGCTTGCTTGATCCGAGTGACTTGATTGATAGAAGACTAGAACTATAAGCTTGCTTCACTCTTGAATCTTGATCCTTGATCTTTCCCTTTGAGGCTTTATAACACACTAACATTAATATTACTAAGTTTACAACAATTTAATTCACTAAAAAAAAACAATTACAAAGCATAAAATAAAATAAAAACTAGACATGATAGATGGGAGGAGATTGGGAGTAAAGAATGGAGATTAGAGAGGAAGTTGAAGCCAAAATAGTTGTGTAAGGAGTAGAGAACCCAACCCACCCTTTATAGAGGCAATGAGACCTTAAAAAGCAAAAAAAAAAAAAAAAAAAAATTTAAGTGCTTGGAACATTATGCCATCGCATACTGAGTATGCGATCGCATAAGCCATAACACATGGCTTATGCCATCGCATACTTTTGTATGCCATGGCATAATGTCAAAATCGCATAAACCATCATGGCTTATGCGATTTTGTGGCTTAAGATGGCATAAGCGATCGCTTAATCGATTAAGCGATCGCTTATGACAACAGTGATTACGATTGATGAAAAATATGATGAGGAATGATGAATGATGAACGATATGAATGAAGGAAAATATATCTATGCATCACGAGCATATGAAAGAAATGAGCCTATGGAGTCAACCATTGTATGTTGTAACCAGCTCGGATCTAGTGAGTGACTAGAGATCGCAGCCTTAAGGGGAAATCTTATGATGTGTACGTACACGATGTCATGATGTGCATGCTTAAACATACATTGCATTAAAACTTGAAACCCTACACATGAAAAATAATGAATGATAAAACTATGATTGATGAACATGAATTAGGATTATAAACACGACTTATATTTCATGCTTAATATATGTCAAAATGCTTTAATGGGTTAGAATTGTATGAACTTTCATGTCATGCCTTGGTTATAATATTGTATGCTCACTTTTTCCATGTAGCACACACATGCAATTTTCCACATATGCATATGCATTGGAGGATGTATAGGATGTTGAGCAGGATTACATGTCTGGTTCATACGAGATTATTTCTCACATCCTTCTCTTTGGGTGGTCAGACGAGACAAATAATAGAGACGGTAGAGTTTGGGTACACAATGACGCCACTATCGATGATCAGTTGATGGATGGAGGAAATGATGGCTTTAAGCCAAAAGGTTATGAGAATTCTATGGATTTATATTTTAGACATTTAGTTGATTAGATTTATAATTGATAAATTTTTATTAATTTCATTAACTTTAGTTTTTTTTTTTATTGGACATTGAGAACTGTAGACTGAACTTAGTTAATCGTGAATATTTAATTATAATTGTGTGAGTGAATTCATTTTTTATTTTTTTTTATTTGGGCCTACGTATGGATTAGAATAATTAATGTAGATTCCGTATTATGCGCTAAATTGATGGATAAAATTCAAAGGCTTCCGTAGTAATCGCGCGATATGGTATGACACTAATGTATGATTTATGTAGGTGGTGGTCTAAGATCTCATTATTAGCGGTTGTGAGATTTGGGGTCGTCACACAAACAACCCTCTCAGGGGCAACAGTTCCTTACTTCCTTATAACATAATCATAATATAGACTTTCATGTCCTTCCTTCGTCAACAGGATCCATGGCCGTCACTATTCTTCTTTTGGCAGCTACAGCAACACCTAGGCAGCACCATCACCATCATCATCATTGTTTCCCCCCAGCAATCACACAGTACCATCAACAACATTCCAAGCAGATTCAAACAAAAAGGACATAGTTGAGACCCACACCATATGAGAAAAATCATCGAACGGATTCCAATGGGACCAAAAAATTTGGATTGCTAGAAGAAAGCGAATCCATAAACACCCATCTTACCTGAGCTTTGAAGACTTGAAGCCATCGAAATCGTGAAATCCCGTGAAACGAGGAGTAAAAAACACAATTGTGGGAAAACGAAAAACAATGCATCAAATTGCTTTGGCTTGGGGATGGGCCACTTTATTTGGTCTCGTACACTTTTCTCCCTAGGTCTCTTGGGGCGTCTTGTGTTTTCAACTGGATCTTGAAATGGATCCACCGACCCGCCTCTACGCCCGGCTTGACTTTGCAGATCTGGCCCATTACTAATCGGGGTTCGTGTTTCAATCTGGAGTTCGACTTTGGAAAACCAGGCTTGGGGGATGGCTTCCTCGAAGCGTCTTCTATGTCCTCCAAGCCTTTGATATTGGATTCTCGGGATATCCAGCCGCCTAGATCTTTTTGCATTGGTGTTGATTCTTCTTCCTCCTCGGTGCCTTCCTCTAAATGGGAAGTGTTGGAGGCGACTTCTCTGTCGGATGCCTCGGACTGCTCCTCTTCGTCGGCGGAGGTTCTCCCACTCCGATCTCTATATTGTAATGATAAGGGTCAGTGGGTCAACTACTTGCCAGGAATTGATCCCCCAATCTAGAGGATCTGAAGAGGGACTTCTTCAGATACAACTAAAAGCAAGAACCTCGGTATCCTTGATGAGATTATCGCATTCGGGAAGGAACACGGGATGACCTTTTCTGGGACTGATGAAACACTCTGGGAGATATTCATAACCATTACGAAGGGGCGGCGAAATTCGCATTCTGCTGGCCCTAAAAAGAAAAAACCCAAATCCAGAGAGCTTGCTAGATTGGCTTGGGGTATGTTGGATGGAAAGGGGATGGGGTCTCAGTGAGTCTCCTCCTGCGGTCGGGTGATTCTGAGTGCCTTATGAAGATGGTGTCTTGGAACGTTAGGGGCATATGCAACCCGAAGAAAAGATCCGGAGTGAAACAGGTATTATCATCAATCAATCTGATGATCATCACGCCTCAAGAGACGAAATGGGGAGCCTGCGATAAATTCAAAGTCGCCTCTGTTCTGGGCGGTAATAGGTGGGATTGGATCTGTGTCGATTTTGTAGGGGTGTCAGGAGGGATTCTTCTTGCTTGGAATTCACACCTCTTCCAAAAAGTCGACGAGGAAGCCAGGTGCTTCTCTACTTCAGTCAAGTTGATAAACAAAGACAACGGTAAGTGTTGGGCCATGACGACCATCTATGGGCCGACTGATGTGGGCGATAAAGAGGATTTCTGGTATGAATTGGCTGCGATAACGGCTAGGTGGGATGTGCCATGGAGTGTGGGGGGCATTCTCATGAATCCTCGAGTGGTAATCCGCGGACCGGAGAGACATGGCCAATCTGAATTCTTTCATCTTTGATTGGGCGCTTGTCGACTTACCTCTTCTGGGAGGCCGATTTACTTGGTCGAACTTGCAACAGCCCGCCTCTTTTAGCTGATTGGATCGCTTCCTCGTGTCTACCGACTGGCTCGACCTTTTCCCTCATGCTACTCTCCATGGCCTTGCCAGAGCAGTTTCCGATCACAGGCCCCTACTGCGTGACTGTGGGGTTGTGGGGAGAGGCCCTACCCCCTTTAGATTCGAGAACCAGTGGCTTCTTGATGAGGGATTAAGAGATCAAGTCTCGCGTTGGTGGAGGGAAACATATCCCCAGGGGTCGGCTGCTTACCGTTTAACTGCTAAACTGGGACACCTCAAAGGGCGCATCAAACAATGGAACCGAGAGAATTTCGAGATGTCCCACGAGTGGAAAACGAGCATTCTGGACCGCCTTAAGGAGCTGGATTCCTTTGAAGAGGATAGAGCTCTAACGGATGGCGAAAATGCCGAAAGACTCAATCTCAAAATGAGTTTCAGCGAGAAGAGCTTGCAGGAAGAAATGAGCTGGAAGCAAAAATCCAAAGTACACTGTGTCACGGGGTCACTCGTCCAGCAATGTCAGCCCATGCGGCACTTAACGCCCGATGCGCTAAGTCAGCCTAATTCTCCCAGATGAGTCACGCAATGCAGATTCCCAGATGCTACGAAGGGTGGAAAGCTTGTCCTACTCAATCTTCACCTCAACCTCTACGTTCGAACTTCGCCCTACGAAGTAATGCAGCAGGTTAGAGCCTGCAATGACGATTGTTAAGGCAATAGGCAACGACGATTGATAGCGCGATAGGCAGCAACAAGCATATACCGAACCCCCTTTGGGATAAAACCCGCACCTCGAAGGTGGTTGGAAACCACCAACGCGATGACCCTAGTACACGACGTGGCTAGGACAACCACGCACCAAGCATGGCCCGAATGCACGCACATAAGCCCACGAGGCTAGTGCATGTGTAGGGTCGGGGGACCGCAACTCATGTCCCCCTATATAAGGTTAACAGTAATTCAGGCAAAATGGCGGGAGGACCTCAAACCCCTTGGTTTAACATACTTTACTATTCACACTACAACGCCCCGCAACGCTAGCCCAGCTAGCCACGTCGCATCCGTGTCGCGACCGTGTCGCGCCCGTGTCTTCACCCTTCATCCCAACGTGTCGCGACGCCCTTGTGGCCTACGACCAACACACTTGGTGTCGCCCTCATGGCCTTGACGCACCAGTGATGCCAATAACGTAGAGAGGGCAAATTGCCCTACGACTGACTCGGATGGCCACACCGCGTGCCCCCGTCACAACTGGCTGAACGTTGGGGATAGCCAATGCTAGATCCAAAAAGAAAATTCTTACTAAAATTGTGGTGAATGGGGCTGAATTTACAAATCCAGACCAGATTAGGGAGCAAATCGCAGACTTCTACCGAAATCTATTTCAGGATGATGGGTGGATGGACTAGATCGCAGCTTGATGGTCTCCCCTTCCCATCTCTTTCTCAGGGTGATCAGGATGGCTTGGAAAGGCCCTTTTCGGAACTAGAAATTTGGGAGGCTGTTAAGCGGAGTGGGAAGAATAAATCGCCGGGCCCCGACGATTTCAATATGGAATTTTTTGTTTGCTTCTGGGCGTATCTCAAATACGATATCCTAGACTTTTTTCGGGAATTCCATTCTAAGCCTGTTATTGGTAGATGCTTAAACTCGACTTTCATTACGTTGATTCCAAAATCTGAAGGGGCGACTGATGTTCGCAATTTTCGTCCCATTAGCCTTATCAATTGTTTATACAAAATTCTGGCTAAGGTGCTTGCAAATCGCCTTAAGATGGTTATGTGTTCTATTGTCTCGGAGACGCAAGGGGCTTTCATTAAGGGTCGCTAGCTCTTATATATGACGGTCATTGCACACGAGGTTGTCCATGCGGCTTCATCTACTCGAACTCCGAGTTTTGTGTGGAAAGTTGACATGAAAAAGGCGTATGATCGGGTGAATTGGGTTGTCTTGATTATATGCTCCATCGGTTTGGCTTCAGCGTTACTTGGAGGAAGTGGATAAGAGCTTGTGTTACTTCGTCGTGGTTCTCAGTGATCGTCAATGGGACGCCTGCCGGGTATTTCAAAAGTACGAGGGGCCTGAGACAGGGCGATCCGTTATCCCCTTTTCTCTTTAATTTGGTCGGGGAAGCCTTAGGGGCCCTTATCATCAGATCACGTGTTCTGGATCGCATCTCGGGTATTTCGGTGGCCAACAGCGATGAAGGAGTGACCCACCTTCAATACGTCGATGATACTATCTTCTTTGGTAAAGCGGATCTGGAGGAAGTTGCGGCATTCGCCAACATTCTTACCGTTTACGAAGCGGTAACTGGGCAAAGAGTAAACCTGCTGAAATCAGCAGTTTCCTGCATAAATGTGGACCATGAGACTGCTGAGGCGTTAGCCAACAGGGCAAGGTGTGTCGTTGCTCCATTTCCCATTACTTATATGGGGGCTCCCTTTGGGGATTGGAAAGCAGAAGGCGGGAGATTGGCAGGTGGTCATTCAGCGCTTCAAAGGAAAACTCGCTTCTTGGAAAGGGAAATTCCTTAGTGCGGGGGGCGGCTTCAACTCCTGAATTCGGTTCTCTCCAGCCTGCCGATTTTTTACATGTCTATTTTTAAATGTCCGGTGGCGGTCATTCATGCCATCGAAAAGATCAAGAGGGACTTCCTTTGGGAAGGTGCTGGGCTAGATAAAAAATACCCACCTGGTGGCTTGGGAAGTGTGCCAGCTGTCCAAATATTTCGAAGGTCTAGGTATTAGGAATCTCAATCAAACCAACATAGCTCTTCTTGGCAAATGGCTATGGCGGTTGGGGAATGATACGGAGCAGAACAGCTTATGGAGATCAATTCTGGCTCGGAAATATGGCAGCTCGCCGAGAGATTGGGGTATTAATTGCAACCTTACTAGGAACGTCTCCGCTTGGTGGAAAGACGTCAACTCAATATGGAGAGTTTTTTCTAAATGGATCCGGTTTAGTTGGGGTGATGGCTCGCAGATCTCCTTTTGGGACGACCCTTGGTTAAGCTTCTACCAGCTTAGTGTGGAGTTTCCCTCGATTTTCAACGTCTCCGTTGCCACTCATGGCTTGATCGCGGATTTCAGATCGTCCAATAGTGCTTCTCCAGTCTGGGAAGTTTCCACTAGGAGGGCCTTAACGGAGGATGAGATGGATCAATATTCCTCCTTGATGGCTACGCTATATTCTTAGTCCACGAATCGCCAAGGCAGGAACGCGAGAATTTGGCTGCCCAGCAAAAATGGCAACTTTTCGGACAAATTGTTCTATTGCGCTCTTACCGATAGGCCGCTTATTAAAGTTGAGTGGTTCTTCATCTGTAGGGCTCCTATCCCCCCCAAGGTTCGATTCTTCTTTTCGACAACTTTAAGAGGGCGCATCCTGGCAATGGACCATCTAATCACTCGGGGGAAATCGATACGGAATAGATATCCAATGTGCTTGCATATGGAGGAATCTATCTCTCACTTATTTATTCATTGTTGGGTTGCGTCCAAAATTTGGGCCACGTTCCTAAGGTCCTTCGATCTCAGCTGGGTTGCTCCAGAGAGCCTCGCTGATTTCCTGCTTGCTTGGAATGGGTTGAGATGGACAGGGTCGCGCGGAGCCTTCTAGAGGGTGGGGGTCTACACGGTCATATGGACAATTTGGCTTGAAAGAAACACTAGGGTGTTTAAGCGCAAGCGTCGACCTACCGGCAGCATCCTCAGTCTAATTAAAGACCTGATGTGCCAATGGACCGTGTTGGATAAATATGGAGGGCAGGGCATCGAAGATCTTTGTACGTGACTCGAGGAGTTTCTCTCCCTTGGTGCGGGGGGATGGGGGCTGGCGTATGTTTGGAGGACTTTCTTCGCTGCCCTTTTTGGCCTGTTTCACACCTTGGTGGTTTTTTTGTTTTTCTTGTTGGGTTTGATTTTGATGGGTTTCGCCGTTTTGTAATCTCCCAGCTCCTCGCTGGTTTTTTATGGAATTGATTTCTTTTTACCGATCAAAAAAAAAAATTTGCTTTGGTTTGTTAATCCAACACATCAATCATGTTATAGACCCAAACAGATCCATTCGCAAGCACCATATCACAAATAATGGCACATCAAAGTTCTAGATCTCACAAACACGTGAACCCATATATTTGAAAACTCTTCGAAAAACCCTCAAATACTCATCAAACCATGAAAAGTGCAGTATTAAAGCCTCTCAAAATGAAGATCTGATAAATATTTTTTTTTTTAAAAACCTCTTTTTCTAAATCGAGGTTAAAGTTTGACCCAGGCTAACGTCAACCGAAGGGTTGCTGACATCAACAAATCTGATTATTTTTTTCTTTTTTTCTTCTTCAATGGCCACTACAGCAACAACTTTTTTTCTCCTTTTTCATGGTGGCAACAACCACCACTTTTTCCCATTCTTGCTTCACATCTCCACCTATTCCCCCCCTAAAAAAAGTTAAGGTTTCATCAATGAACCGGAATGATTAGAGAGAAGACAATACATACCAAAAACAAGGTTGGATGTGGCTGCTACTCGAGAAAAGCATGGCTGCAATGACACTAACTAAAGCCTATATGGAGGTGAAAGGAGGAACATATGTTGGAGAAAAAAAGACTAGAGAGAAAAATGGTTTCCGATTTGTGATGCACAAAGATCCTTCTATGCAGAGATGTGCAAAGCATAGGTCAGATGATACCCACAAGAGACAATGCTAAGAATGCGCAAGATCAACCCACTCTGTTACCATGTAGAGAACAATAAACGAATAACTAAAGAGGAAAAATACCCATTTAGGGTTTATTAGAGGGAAAGGGAGAGAGAGAGAGAGAGAGAGAGAGAGAGAAAGAGAAAGAGAAAGAGAGAGAGAGAGAGAGAGAGAGAGAGAGGAGAGAACAATAACACTATTGGACTACATTGGTACTAATGAGATGATTTTAACAAGAGACATACGCCCTCTTTATATAGAGGGGTACATAGAACATAAAGTTACTTCTAAATGGGGTGGGACTAAACCCACACCTTAACTAGACATATACCTATATTATCTCAAATAGCAATGTAAGTCAAAATGAAAAGCAAATCATAAGTTTTATTCAGATTATAAAATAAATAGAAAAATTGCAAAGAGAGAATATATTTATTACTCACTATCTATCACACACACACCCATCGATTGAATAGTAAGCACTTAACGTTACCATGCAATAAGTGATCGTGTCAATCAACCTACGAAATGGAACTTTACACTAAATAATTCTTAGGTTTTAGAAAAATTCAAAACACAGATTATACTAAAATGAGGAGGAGGGAGACCTTATTTAAAGTTTGTCCTTTTACCCACACAAGTGACTTTCGAAAGCAAAAAATGTATACTACTCTTAATAGTGAAAACCATAGTAATTTTGTCAATTTTATGGTTCTCACATTTTTAGGAACAAAATGCCCCCAATCTTCTCAATTTACCCTTATATTTAACTTCATCAAAGCTGTTTCTTAAATTATTCTCAGTAAATATAAAAGTAAAAGTCCCTCTTTTAAACAAAGTCCCACTTTTAATTTATCCCATCACTAAATTTAATTTACTCGGGATTTTAAAATTTACTTAGGAGGTTAAATTAAACAAAGAAGAAATCACAGAGCAGCAGTATGAAGTGAGTCAAGTGACACAAAAAGAAGAGATCTAAAACCCAAAGTAAGTTTGACACAAAAGGGAGAGAGCCAAAACCCTTGATTAGATTGGACGGATATAACCTAACATATCCTGTTAGCAAAAGATATGGGTCAAGCAGTCTTCTTAAATAAAAAGAACACATGAGAGAGAGAGAGAGAGAGTTCCATTTATCTCCTTCTCTGGCTCTCGCACGGGAAACAAGAGGACTATCAAGTCCGGTACCAATGACAAACAAGTATATAAGAGCTGCAATTCTACTTCTTTCCTCTTCTACTTTGTCTTCATTTTGCTGGTGCTTCTCATCTTCTATGTGTCCTTCCTTCTCTTTACCTTTTTAACTTATTTTTATGTTTTAACTGCTATCTCAACTACCAAGATGTCAACCTCTAGAGAGGCATAATAGACAGGCTAACTTAAGAGATGAGTAAAAATAAAAATAAACAAATGCAGTAAAAGTTTTGTCAATAAACATAAAATTATTTTCCCATTGACCTGTAAAATTTGATGTAATCATAAGACTTAAATTGCGAACTGCAGAGTTTGCACAAAATCAAAAGATTCTCTTAAAAGGATTTGATTGCAAGGGGAAAGGATTTGATTCTAATCATGAATAATAAGATTTTAAAAATGATAAATTGATGTAATTGAGAGTGACAGTCCTAAGAATCCGATAGGATTTCAAAAGAAAAAAAGGAAAAAATGGTGACCTTGGGGATATTTTAGGGGTTGTTTGAGTGTGAGGCATGCACACCAAACTAATGTGTGCTAGTTTCTATTTGTTTAAGAAATTTATTAGAATTAGGTTATTTACTTATAGGAAATTGAGTTGGTTTAGATTTTTTATATTAGGTCCCGTAGAGGCTATTTAAAGTCTTTTATTGATATAACCAAGGGTTTTTGGAGAAGTAATACAATTTATTTAGAGCTTTCAAGCTTTTGGCATTGACTAGCTTTGGGGTGTGCTTGTGATAGGCCCCTACAGAGAAATTTTGCGGATTATTCCTTAATCCACCCCCATTGGAAGACTCTTCTCTATCCTCCTACAGGTTTTCCTGGTTTAGCATCAAAATTAGATTAGTCTACTCATAGTGGCTTCGCTCAATTTGCATCATTTGGTATCAAAGCAAGTTCATGCATCCTAAGGCTTAGGATTTGCAACCTATGCTCAACAATTGAAGCATCTACGATCAACACAAGGATGAGTTCATAAAGTGGAGCGAGCGACGCATGGAGCACTATATATGGGGAGCCCACAAAATATAAGAAGATAACGAAATAGAGTCCCTATGTGATGTTCGCTGCGATATAAAAATTGTTCAGGACGTCATCATAACGAACCAAATAGAAAAAATGAACTGATAGAAGATAATACCCAACCCAACACATATGGGAATTTCAATAGAACCGCAGACCTAACAGGTAAGAAAAGGTTTTCAAGAAGAGTACTCCTAAGAATGTTTGGGATCAAACTATCACACAAGTTTGGGGTCGGCCTTTTCAAAGAAGAAATACGAAACAGAAAAAATAATAATAATAAATAAATAAATAAATAAAAAGGATAAATATGGTGGACCTTGCGGGATGTTTTATGGGCCTGTTTGGTGTGTTGAATGTTGTATACGAAACTCATGTGTGCTAGTTTCTATTTGTTCAATAAAGTTATTAGAATCAGGTTATTTACTTAGTTATAGAAAGATGCATTGGTTTAGGATTCTTTATATAAGGTCTGTAGAGTCTATATTTAAACCCTTATGTAAAACCATGGTTTTTGGTGAATTAATAAAATTTATTCAGAGATGTTAAGCTTTTTTGGATAGCATTAGTTAGCTCTGGTATGCCTGTGAGAGGCCTCTGCAAAGGAATTCCATAGGTTGTTCCTTAATCCAATGACATTGAAAGGCTCATCCCTCTCTTCCTGGAGGTTTTCCGAGCTTCGTATCAAAACAAGATCAGTGTGCTCAAAGTTTCATCACTCATTTTGCATTATTAGGTATCAAAGCAAGATCCTTCATCCTGGAGCGCAAAATTTGCAGCCTCCAAACAACTGAAACAATCGCGATCAATATAAGGATGGATCCATAAAATGGAGCAACCGACACATAGAGCGCTATATATGGGGATCCCATATATGACACATATGACAATGATTAGATTGACTTAGAGATATTTCAAGACGTCATCATAACGACTCAAATAGGAAAAAAAAATAAAGGACTGATAGAACAAAAGCCCCAATCAATACCTATATGGGAATTTTAAGAAAAATCATGAAATGGGTGGGTAAGAAGTTTTCAAGAAGAGTATTCCCAAGAAAGTTTGGGATTGAATTTGAAGGGAGGAAAATTAGCAATCCTATGAGTCCAGTAGGGTTTCCAAAAACAAGAAAGAAGAAGAGAAGAAAAAGGATCGAAAATGAGCAATATGGCAATTTAAAGCTCTTTACTACGTAAACAATGGTTTTTGGAGAATTACTAAAATTTATTGAGATCATTTAAACTTTTGGTTAGCATTGGTTAGCTTTGGTATCACAGTGATAGGCTCCTGCAGAGGAATATAGTGGGTTATTACTTAGTCCAACCGTATTCAAAGAATCTATCATGCAGGTTTACAGATCAGTGTACTGAAAATGGCATTGCTGACTTTGCATCATGAAAAGTATATGTATGTCTGCACGCAAATCTTCACGAAAAATTACTCATGAGTTCTCAATTAAGACTTAAGAGTGTGGTTCGATCAAGAAGTTAGCTTAGGACCATAACTACAATTCATAAGATTATGCTTCACTGCTATCATTTCATCCTTTTGCATCAATGCATAAAAGACCTATAGATCGAACACTTGATGGTGAAACTATGATATTGCAATCTCATGAATGCAGCATAGCTTTTTTATTTTTTATCGGTATCAATGCGGCATAGATAATGGAGATAGACCAAAATAAAGATAAAAGCACATGAATTTATGGTTACATACATAGCATTAAATTGCAAACACAAACGATCAAATGAATTTAAGGACAGGCAACAATACCTGAGAATTGCTCCCACGGTCCTCTTGATCCTCTGGATCCCCTGAAAACACCACCAACATTTTCTCAAATTCTAGCAAGTATCTCAATTCTAATAATTATCTCAACTTTAGTAAGTACCAAAAAACCAATATGCAACTTCGCCCACGCACAATCATTTATTCCAGCGAGCGCCATCAAGTGAACGGCAACCTCTCGTTCTTCTGCGTCCTGTAAGGCTCTTGCATAGGCCTCGTCGCTCTCGAATGCGGTCGGATCAATTTCCGTACCATGATCATCTGCATCGGAGGCATGCTCTTGTGCATCAAAAGCATCTTCCCCTTCATCACTCTCAGCATCTCCCTCCTCATCTGGGTCGCCCGCTTCGTCTCCATAAACGTAGCTTCCACTCTCAGAACTTTCGTAATCGCTCCCATCTCCTTGCAATCTCAGCATCATATATGCCCTTTCCTGCTCCATATCCAACCACACGCAATCAAAAACCCTAAATCCCATTAGACAGCAAAGATCACCACAGGAAGTAACACTAAAACATCTAAAATTTGATCATTGTTCGAATCCAAAGAAACAAAACTGGAACCCTAACCTGTTCTTGTAAAGTCCGAGCGAGCGCCATGTCAGCGTCGATCTGGCTGAGGCTCGTGAACGGCGTCCTCGTCGGCTGCTGAGCTGCCAAATTCGATTCCAGTTCGGCTTCAGATTCGACTACGGCTTCCGTCTCCGGATTACGATTTTCTTGTTCGGTTGCTTTCTCCTCACCACAACCTTGCTTGGTGTTCTCCATGACACAGAAACCCTAATTAAAAACCCTACTGATGTAATTCAAACAATAAAAAAGACGAAAACGAAATCCAAGAGATCGAAACCGATAGGTTTCGATCGTCGATCGTATGCAAAAATAATGCGAAACAATCGATAAGATGAGAGAGGGAGATAGAGAAAGAAGGGAGTCGCAAACGAGTTCAATGATTGAGAATGAGATTGGAATCTGAATACTTTACGCCTACGGGGAGACAAAAGAGTGAGATGAGGATAGAGAAACACATTACGTGTTCGTATCTAAGTATCTGTACGCTGAAGGAAAGCGGTCTAGTTTAGGAGCCGTAGTCGGTTTAGAACGAATTTTAATCCCATTTTAATTATAATAAAAAGGGCGCCTCTAATTGGCACCTACAGTGTTACGGAGGACGAATTTTAATCCCATTTTAATTATAATAAAAAGGGTGCCTCTAATTGGCACCTACAGTGCTACTGAGTACGCCTACGTATCAAACGCAGTGAGGCACGCAGATCGTTTTCCCCAATTAGATCTTGAGATTATAAACTTGATGCGTGTCGTGTAAATTTTTGGGTACTTTTTAAGATTGGTGCCACATGTAATGGAAAAACTAACGGTTACTTAGAACGCCCACATAATGGGTAGGCAGGTTTTATGTAGGCATCGCTGACGTGTTACAGTGTAATTGGTTGCAAGTATAGTTGGGCCCAAGCAATGGAGGTCAGGGTAATTAATTATGTTGCGCTACGTCAGCTGCCTGCACTTTACTTGTACAAAACCTGCCTCTCTTTTACAATTTTCAAAAATACTAAGAGGGCATGATAGCGATTACTTGCATGCATAAAGTTGGCCCCACTCAAACACTTTCACCGAAGACAATATTTTGGAGACTTATGTCTTGAGAAAACACCATTTATGTTGTTTGATTTGTAAGTCATACTCTAGATATATTTGTTGCAAATAATTAACACAAAAGACAATTTATATCATATGATTCAAAAAGGTCAACTATTGAATCAAATGATAGCCTTTGGCTGCAATGAATCATATGATTAGATATCACATGTCATACCAATCTTTTGCACCAAAGAGCTTAAAATTAGGGCTTTTCAATGTTTTTGAGACATGCCAATTATATAAAAACTCCATCTATGCCGTCTGATTTGAAAGTCGTGATCTAGATATCTATGATGCAAATGATTAACACAAAAGACAAATTGTATCATATGATTTAAAGCGGTCAACTAGTGAATCAAATGATAGCTTTTGACTGCATTGAATCATATGATTAGATATCATGTTTCATACCAATCTTTTGCACCAAAGAGCTTAAGACCATAAAATCAGCACTTTAAGCAGTATTTTCATAGAATACCTTTAATTCCAACAATCGAATATTTGAGTTCACCCAAGATGACTCATTGATTGATTTGAATTCAACGATGCAGATCGTTTTTCATTCTAATATTTCACATAATAAATCTTGAGATCATGGACGTGCCATTAGACGATATGTTTTTTATTTCATATGATACACATCCCAAAAAGAGACCTTTGACTGTGAGGAGTTCCATGTGATGTTAAAATCACTTTTTTGTAATAGATTCTATCTAAAATTAAAAACCGATGATGGATGATAAGAGCATGATCTCAAGATGCATTATGTAAAAGATTGGTATGAAAAACAATATGCATCTTCAAATTTAAAGCAGTCAATGGGTTTTAGGGTGGGTCAACTCAGATTTTGTGAGTAAATTTAAAGTTTCTCATGTTCATATCACACGGGTCCTCAAAAAACGTTTTACTTTTAAGTCTTGCGTCCAAGGGCTTTATTGCCGCTACCTCTTACTTGTATGAATAAATTAAATAAAAGATTACGGGGACTTAGAAGTTAGAAACACGACTATAACAAGTTAACGACACCCACTTTATACTACAGCCACATCATTTAAGCAAAGTAAAAATCGGTTAAATTATTTTGAATCGAATGATAAAAAAGATTGACTCAATCTTTCACATAATAGATCTTGAGAACATACGCCTATCATTAGATGATCAAATATTAATTTTATATGACATACATCGCAAAAAGTGTGCATGAACATATTTAATCATATGTCATAAGGATGTTCACCTTTTTTAGATGTGTGCCACGTGTATAATCGTCGGATGATAGGCTCGTGATCATAAAAGTTATCATATGGAAGGTTAGGAGTTAGGATGCAAAATAATTTTCATCATCTAATTTAAAACAGACAACATTTAGCGCTTTGCCAGAACATCATAAAAATTAATGGTAGCCTACAAAGTGTGTCCAAGGGAGGATACTACTCATTCGATCAAGGCACTTTCATTTTCCTTGGGTGTTCATATTTAGTATTCAGATCTCTTTTCTATGAGAGCAGCCGCTGAGCTGCCTTATATCCAAAACACATTTACCTGTCCCATTCAGTTGTTCTGAACTGTTATACTCTCTTCGATATGTGAGCTACATTCAAGCTATGTATAATATATGGCTTAAAATAAAATAAAATTAAAAAATGTGATTAATAATTTTTTCTAATTTTTAATTGCTTCATTTCTTACATTTTTTCCAAGAAGGTGATCATATAAGTCAAATTTAGGTGTGAGATTACATAAAAAATTATATTTATCATATTATTAACATAGTGACAAATTTCATTTTCGGGAATTTTTCGCTGGGGGGTCCTTTCGGTACATTTCGGATTAATTTCGATACTTTTCGAAAAAATTTAGAGAAAGTTTCGGGGATTAAAAATATATATTTAATATTTTTTTAAATATTTTTAAAAAATTTACCGAAATATACCGAAAAATACCGAAATTTACCGAAAAATGTCGAAAAGTACCAAAAAATACCGAAAATCGAAAATTTCCGGAAATTTTGGTTTGACCCTCATTTCGCGAAATTTCGCCGAATTTCGGCGAAATTTGACACTATGATTATTAAGAGCAAGGTAACCAAATTCTTATCGGGTATCGGCCCTTAGAGGACTGATGCAAATCGGCCGATGCATATCGGCTGATACCGATATGTATCAGTTTATTTTAAAAAAAAATTAAATTTAAAAATATAGGTATTGACCAATACCGGATATGTATCGGCCGATACCAATACCAAGTTGGATACCGATATATATCGGTTTGCCGAAAAACCGATACGTATCGATATCGGCCAATATTTGATACTTTGATTAAGAGACCAAAAGTGAAAAAATTGAGATGGCTACCGTGTGATTGTAGGCTTGCAATGTATTTATAGGCTCATCTGAGCTAGGTGATACCTCCACGGAGCATGTCACCATGTGGTGTCACGTATATAATGTCGAGGCGCTCACAATAGTTGGTGAACAAGTCAGTCACTAGATACATCCCATTTGTATGAAGGTGCAACGTGGGATTTTAACATGATGTTGGAAAAGTGCAAGGCAACTGAATTTTGTACACATGGTACACATAAGAGTACCTTTATTTCCACCCACAGATTTTTTGAGTTCACTCACGCTCTCACGTGCGTCTAAAATAAACCAAAAACTCACCCCGAAATTCGTGAACAAAATACACCTACCATTTCCTTTCGGTACACCCACTTATTCATACAAACCTCCCGAGCACTTATTCTTCCTCTCGTTCCCACGCTACGACCTCTTTAAACACCGAGCATTCCCCACGCCCGCTTCCACGTTCGTTCTTCTTCGTTTAGTTGGACACTCACGACCGTCTTCTTCTTTCTTTCAGTACACCCACTTCCTTTCTTCTTCCTTTTGTTTTGGTTTCGATTTTGTGCTATTAGGAACACCGAACATAGGTTCAAAGGACGCGGATGATAGCTCTGAAGAGCTATTATCCTATGATGATGATTTGGAGTTTGGGTTGTGCTTGGATTTAACAAAATAAAAAATATATATGTGTTGTGGAAAGGCCATGATCAGCCCATCTCATGGGTTGTTGAGGGGGGGTCTGCTTCCTTAAAGCTGAGAGATTTCCTTAGACTATGAGATTGTTTTAAGTCCATGATTTAAAGACCCTTGTGCCATGTATCTACATCGTCTAATTTTAAATCCATGATTTAAAGATCCTTGTGCAAAAAATTAGTACAATTCGACAGTTGATATAATTTAATGTAGTACGGTTGGATTATCAAACCCTATAGAAAAAAGTGAGGTTAGATTTAACAACAAAAAAAAGTGTTGAAAAAAAAAAAAAAAAAAAATTATCTATGGATCTGACGGTTTGTCAGATGGGCACCCACCGTCACATGCATAAAACTAACGGTGGGTACCCCATGGTCACATACATAAAATTGGCGGTGGGTACCCACCGTCAGAAGGCAATTTTTTTTTTATTTTTTAAAACTCTGACAATGGGTGCCCACTGTTAGTTTTATGTGTGACGGTTGTCACGGGGTCACTCTTTCAGCAGTATCAGCCCGCGCGGTACCTAACGCCCGATGCACTAAGTCAGCCATCTCTGATACCAACAGTCGCGGGGGCATCCTTCGACACGCCATCAACCTGCGCGGTGTCTCGCTACTGCATGCAGCGAAGCCAACCAATATTCTCATCAGCTCTGATACCACCTGCCTAGAGGACGGGCACTCCCCCTTGATGTTACCTCTGTTTCGCAGCCTACCACCCAATGTATTGTGCCCCTTACGATACGCTCGCTTGCACCATTGTTCCATACTTGGCCTGCTCAAGCTTCACCCTGTGCACTGCACTAGTACCTCGCTTCGTAACAGAATTGGCATGCAGCTCCTCATGCCATCATGTCTTGCTCACATACCGAACCAAGCCCACAATCATGTGCCACACTCATGTTATCATGCTCAACGGAGTCCCACGCAACCCTCATGTTGTTGTGCTCTATTGAGTCCCACGCAGTGCTCAAGTGCTCTCACGAGGTTACCCAGCGGTATGCACCGTGACGCGTAGTCCGGGGCCATACTTCAACCTCGTATTGGGTGTCACATAGCATCACTGCGTAGACGTCCTAGGCCCACCCTTTCAGGCCTAGGAGACGCTTGCGCCCCTTTTGACAACGCAAGGCCCGTGTGTGGGGTAATAGCTCTCAAGCTCCCTTCCCCTATATAAGGGTAAAATAGTAATTCAGCCAAAATAGCAAGAGAACCTCAAACCTCTTGGTTTGACATATTTTACTATTCACAATGCAAGGCCCCGGATCGCTAGCCCACCTGACCATGTCGTGTCCGTGTCATGACCCCCATACGATCGTGTCACGTCCTCGTAGCGCGACCACGTCGCGAAGCCCTTTTGGCCCCCATGTCGCATGCCCTCCTGGCACCATATGCCCTATCGTCTCAGCACCAAGATGTCGCGTGCCTTCTTGGCACCACATCGCGTGACCCAGGCATCATGCTGCAAGCTCGAGTGTTGACCTCGTCACATCCTCCACTACTCCATAATGTCAACGTCCTCGTTGACACATTATCATAGTGAACTGACCCCACCAACTCCTCCCAGCCTGTTAACATCTCATATCTAGCCCCGAGGTTAGGCACCTCCCCGCTAACTCACTTCCAATCTAGTTCTTAGGTCCACACTTTCCCATTAGCTCCCCAACGTCACCCCTGCCGGGTCAACCTAATTCTGCAGTCACAAGGCCTTCACCTGTTAACTAGCTCAGGGATGTCGCGTGCCCTCTTGGCACTACATCGCGTGCCCAGCTGGCACTAATTAGCTTATTAGTATCATCCATTCTGGATCAAACTTGGCTCTAATACCAAATGTCACAGGATCACTCTTTCAGCAGTGTTAGCCCGTGCGACACCTAACACCCGATGCGCTAAGTCAGCCATCTCTGATACCAATGGTCACGGGGGCGTCCTTTGATGCGCCATCAATCCATGCGATGCCTCGCTACCGCATGCAGCGAAGCCAACCAATCTTCTCATCAGCTCTGATACCACCCGCCTAGAGGACGAAAACTCCCCTCGTTGTTACCTCTATTTCGCGGCCTACCACCCAATGTATCGTGCCCCTTACGACATGCTCGCTTACACCACTTTTCTATACTTCGCCTGCTCAAACTTCACCCTGTGCACTGCACTAATACCTCGCTTCGCAACAGAATTGGCATGCAGTTCCTCATGCCATCATATCTTGCTCGCATACCAAGCCAAGCCCACAGTCATGTGCCACACTCATGCTGCCGTGCTCAACGGAGTCCCCGTAGCCCTCATGTTGTCATGCTCTACTGAGTCCCACGCAGCGCTCAAGTGCTCTCGTGAGGTTGCCCAGCCGTATGCACCGTGACGCGTACTCCAAGGACATACTTAAACTTCTCATTGGGTGCCACACGACATCACTGTGTCGACGTCCTAGGCCCACCTTTCAGGCCTATGAGACACTTGCGCCCCCTCTGGCAACACAAGGTCCCGTGTGTGGGAGAATAGCTCTCAAGCTCCCTTCCCCTACATAAGGGTAAAATAGTAATTCAGCCAAAATAGCAGGAGAACCTCAAACCCTTTGGTTTGACATACTTTACTGTTCACACAGTAACGTCCCAGATCGCTAGTCCACCTGGCCATGTCGTGTCCATATCATGACCCCCATGCGACCGTATCGCATCCATGCGGCGCGACCACATCGCGAGGCCCTCCTGGCCCCCATGTCGTGTGCCCTCCTGGCACCACATGCCATGTCGTTCCGGCACCAAGATGTCGTGTGCCCTCTTGACACCACATCGTGTGCCCCAGGCACCATACTGCAAGCTCGAGTGTTGACCCCGTCACACGGTGCCCACTGTTAGACCCACATAACAATTTAAAAAAGAAAATCCTCTAACACTTTTTTTTTTGTTAAATCCAATCTCAAAAAAGAAATAGTCTGACGGTAGGTGCCCACTGTCAGGTATATGAATGTTATAGCAGGCATCGACCATGAGGCCATCAGAGAATGACCTTCAATGAGGCTCCTCGCTGGAGTTCATCCTCTAATAGCTTGACAGTGAGTTCCTGCTGTCACTTTTGCTTCTCTGACAGTGGGTTCCAACTGTAATAGAGGATTTTTTTTTTTTGTAAACTCTGACAGTGGGTGCCCACCGTCAATTATATGTATGTGACAGTGGGTGCTCATCGTCAGACCCACAGAATAGGTTTTTTTTTAATATCCCTCAAAACTTTTTTTCATATGGTATTTTGATTAACTATGGATGCATAATCCAATCTTCATTAGGTGATTTCTTTCTTGAGTTTTATGTTTTTGGGGATGGTAGTATGTCCTCCCTATAAATAAATCTTATAAAATTATTAAACCAATAATATCCCTACTGATTTGGTGATATTTTGAATAGCATAGTGGGGGATATTAAAGAATAAGTAGTTTACCCAGTCCCTTATTTTCTTATTTGTAATGTGTGGTTGAAAGAAATTGAAACTAATTGTGCTTCCTTGAAATTAATAGTGCTTTCAATTGTTAAGTCTTCATAGCTCACTGGTAAGATATAAAATTTTAACTTAAAAATTTGTATATCAGAGTTCTATGCTTTTTGAAATGGTTGTATATGCCTCCCCATAAATAAACCTTATGGAATTTCTTTTCTCATTCTTTTTGTAATGTGTAGTTAATGGGCATTTGATAAATTCATTTGCATGGTGGGGGATTGGGAAAGGTGAGAGAAGGAAACTGATTGGATGGCTATTCAAGTTATAAATTTGCCTCTAACATTAAAAGTGCTCAGACAAAGAAGTTTCAATTCTACTAACAAGTTAAATAACAGTCATACATAAAAGTGTTCAGCCAAACAAATTTCACCTCTACTAACAAGTCAAATGACAGCAATAGAATACACAAAAAAACACTATATACAAGACAAAAAAAACTTTACATCCCATATCACTTCACTCCAAGTTTCACTTCGGTAGAGTTCTCATTTTTTGTGGAGAATTTTGGCGTCTTGTTGACATCGCTTCGACACTCGGACTTGTAGTGGTATCAGTAACGGTGAGTGCATTGACTCTCGGACTTATAGTAGCAGCCTGTGAGGAGGGCAAAGAGTCGAATCGGAGCTCATCGCGTACCCTCTTCATAACCTCCATGACGTACCTAATGTCTTAATTTACAATGGCAGCTATTGAATCCTCTATTAACATTAATGCCTTAGCATCAAAGGTTGATGTCATCTAAAAGTCAAAGACAGTTTATCAAAAGACTTTGGCATAAGCGTTGGACACTCAAGAGCTAGATGCTCGTAGCTCCATGGCCGAAAATACAAAACATATAGTTTAATCAACTATTTATTAAATATTAGAAACACAAATTTGTAAAACATTGATATGCGAATATAATATACCTCAACTAACATAAGCAACCCAGAAATTTACGCGACCTTCTTTCCTGATATGATGTCCAGCTGCCTATAAAGATAAGCGAGTGTACCTGCTCCTCATGCATAGTCACCAACTGTCTCCAGATTGACCAACAACTTTATATACCGAGTCGGCACCATACTACCTGATTTATCAACAAGGATTATGCAACCTAACAGATAAAGAATGTATCCCCTTGCAATACAGTCAATATGATCATCAGATGCATCATCAGGTATTTGGCTGAAACGAGGGGATACATTCTTCGATCACATCGTCGGCATCAATACCGAATGCTTGAGCACACGTGGCCACCAATTCAAAGGTACTGCAAGGGCTGCCTTTCCGACTACAGATAGGCTCATGAGATGTTTCACGTCGTCGAGAGTGATAGTCATCTCACCGATAATGAAGTGAAATATATTCGTCTCAGGGTGTCATCTCTTAACCAAGGCAAATACTAACACACGATTGATGGTCCTAAATGTAACCATAACAAGCAATCAAAATCTAGTCGTCTTGATTCTATATTTAAACTCGCGAGATATTTCAATAATAGATCAAGCATCGAATTTGGCTGAATGTTGTATGCAACAAAGCGTACCCCGATCCTACATCAAGCAAAAATAAAATTAATAAAATAATTATAATTATGTATACATATTTTAAATGAAAAAGATAAATGTATTACATGAATTGAATGCTATTGCTTACTTACTTTATTAACCCATAGATCGTGGGCAACATAGTCTATACCATCGTAGAAGCGAAGTGTTCGTTGGGCCTCCGAGAAATGGTGTCATATCATCCTCGACTCTAGTTTGGGCTAGCTCAACGGCGATCTCACATTTTTCTCTTCTTTTTAGGAGCTTGAGTTTCTTCTTCTTCGCCTTCCACTCTCTCTTTCAGCCTCTCATCTTCATCTACTTCCACCCTCTCCTCCACCCTCTCATCTTCAGCTCCCTCACCTTCACCCACTTCCAATCCCTCACCTTCACCTTCACTCACTTCCACTCTCTCCTCCACCCTCTCACCTTCAGCTCCCCCATCTTCACCCGCTTCCACTCTCTCACCTTCACCTTCACCTTCACCTTACACCGACTTTCACACTCCCCTCCCTAATCCCTTCTACCTCCTCGATAACGCATGACACACTCTCCTCTTCTAAAATTTCTTCCACCTTCTCCTCCATTGCCACATCATCCACTCTCTCCTCTCTAATAATTTCTTTTACTCTCCCCTCTCCAATAGTTTCTTCCGCCCTTCCCTCTACTGCCTTATCATCCACACTCCCCTCTCCAATAACTTCTTCCACCATCCCTTCTACCACATTCCCCTCCTCTAGTCTCTCTTTTAATATTTTCTCTTCTTGCATATTTGTATCTAATAAAGGCAGGGCTTCACTCTGTGATTCGGATATCACTGTTGCTGCAGCTTCAACAACTATTGCTAAAATTTTAAAATTATCAATAACAATTTCAGCATCTAAAGTCCTCTCTTCAAATGCTTCTTCGATTCTGACTTTTGTAAGCCTTCTTCTATAAGAAATCGTAGGCCGTTTACGAAAATCATCCATTTTACACTCTGACTGTCAATTTATACATCATCGATGGTTGGTTTACAACAAGCAGTGAGTACCTTTAAATCCATCAAACAATTATTTGAGTTCACCCACATTGATTTGGTTAAACTCAAAGATTTGGTGGGTGGATTTAAAGGAACTCAAAATATTAAAATAATTAAATATAATGAACAATCAACGAATCCTATCAAAAACTTCAATGACGTGTAGATTTTATATATATATATATATATATATATATATATATATATATATATATATATATATATATATATATAAATAAATTATTTCGAATCGTTGACTGTCGTTGCCCTACAAACTCTAATAATACGAACTCAGAGGGTTTCTTCACCGCTCTTCAAATCTCAGTCTTAGTCCTTCCAAACGTTCTTACACTATTTGAGAAAACTCAAAGAATCTGACGACTTCGGAGGGATCGAGTTCAAAAATGTCTCACAAACCCTTTCTGACCTTGCGCAGCGTGAGAAGAAGATGGGGGAAGACACTGTGGGTGTACAATCACGGAAAATCAGGTGATTCAGAGGGTCTCGGAGGAAAGGAGTTCAAATATGGAGTAAGCGCGGGAATAAAAATGGAAAAGACAATGTGAGTGTATGGCAAAATATAAGCGTAAGTGCACTGGATTGTTTGAAAATTATAATCAAAAGATTTGATTAGCCAAAAACGTGCACTCACTCATGTGGGTGGACTCAAAAAATCTGTGGGTGGTGGAAATAATGGTACTCATGCACATAATTCATTAATTGGCATCTCTAGGTGGCAGGCCAATATGTAGACTCGTCACTAACTCTATCGGCATTTTGTTTGGATGTCCTATAAGAATCTTTTGATCAGATGGTGGAAATCGTACAATAGCATCATTTTTTTACTAGATTTAATCTGGGCCCTGTGTATCAAATATCCCGAAATTAATAAAAAAAAGAGTCACACGTGTGTATAATTGTTCTTTGTGACTCATGCATCAGAGTTGGTGTGCGGCTATGCACTTAATACCAATTCTTAGCATGCGGTTGCGTATCTACTGCCAATACTTTCGACGTGCGATTCAACTAAATGCATAGTCCATTTTTCGAGTATTTGCAACGATAGAGATTATTTTGAGAACATGTCACACTTATTATGTGGTGGATTTTAATTTTATATGACACACATCTCAAAAAATGACCTAAAAATCTTTTTCATGATATGCTATGATGACGATATTTTTGGGAATGTGTGTCATATAAAGCAACATCCAATCGTCAAATAGGTGAATCATGATCTTAAGATTTATTATGTGAAAAAATGAGACAAAAAATGATCTTCATTATCTAATTTAATGTATTCAACAGTGTTAATGATAGAACTGCAGAGATCGAGTCTTCGGTTGCAAATACACTATTAGAGCTGGGATATATTGCATCCAGTCATTCCAATATGAAATTGGAAGGCGTCATATATCTTGGATGCTCATGCAACACCGTTTAAATATCTATATTATCAAAAATTGAATCAGAAAAGCACCTTTATCGTATGATTCAAAGCGGTGTAATAGGCAAATCGGTTAGCTGGTTATTTGAGAGGCTAATTCGATCAATTCAAAAACATTTGATATGTTTGAATCATATGATAGAGATGTTTCTCCATTCAATCTTGGACACCATAGATTTACATGCCAACTCCTTCATATGATGTGTTGCACATGATGAAAATGTTTCTTGATCAATCCTAGGTACAACAGTACTTCATGTCACCTCCTTATCATGGCCCGACTCTCCTTACCATCATTTAAACACCAAAAGGTGCTTAAATGATCTTATACCATTAATGGCTTAAAACACTAAAAATGATATTTTATGGAGATTTAAACTATGAACTTTAAATCAATTGTTGCTATCAATTTTAATGGTTGATAATAAAGCTCATCAATCGGATGGTTTAAATCCACTTACAGGCCTTTTGAGGGCTGATAAATACCCTCTCCACTATCATAGATGTGCACCACATGGTATAATGATAAATTGCACTTCAATAGTGTGGGATAAGAAGTCAAATTTTAATAGTGGAGGATCACTTAAATGCCATTTTGGTGTTTAAATGCTAGCCAGGTGCCAATTTCCCGTTCTATAAACATTGATCTACAACTTTAAAATTCATTTTGCGGGGTGTTGCACGTCAATCTATGATCTATCACGTTGACAATACGGATCACCCACATCTTAAATCATTGATGGTGTGAGATTATTTAAGCACCAATTTGGTGTTTAAATGATGGTCAGGAGCTAGAGTCGGGCCTTATACTAATACAACAATATCCATTGTCCACCATTAAATTATAATTGTAAAAGTTTGATATAAAGTTAAATTTTGATTAAAAGTTAAATTTTGACCAAAATTGAATTATGACGGCCAATATAAATTTGCTAATCACAACAAAAAAAGATTGCCGCTAATACCCTTGCCGCTAATAGTCTTAATAGGTTTTTTATTAATAGCGACAGTTTTTTGTTCCAAAAAACTGCCGTTAATAGTCTTATTTTTTATAGTGAATGTACTACCGAGTTACAAAATGACACTACAGTAGTCTCTATTTACTGTCAGATTTTATTAATCAAATTTGATAAAAAGTCAAACTTTAAAGAGCATATTAATTTTATGAAAGTTTGATTAAAATTTTACTATGGCCAAAGTCAAATATTAACCAAAAAATGTACAATGTAGGTGATGTAGTGATAGCGATTGCGATAATAATGATAATAAAGTTAATATTTAAAAAGTCAAAAGTAAAAAAAATTGCTTTTAGTTTAAAGTTATTTTAAATGGTTTATAACTAACTTTTGAATATTTAGACAAACTTTATCGACTTTTTTGCTTTAAAATGTCAAAAAATAATTTATTTATGTGTGTTGAAATAGCTCGTATAATTGTGACCCTTATTATTTGAAAAGAGCCCCTTTTTTTAATATTAAAACTAGAGTAGAAATGATAAAGAAAAATATTATTTTATTAGTGGGAAACTCAAATTCAGTCACTTGTAAGGTTGAAATGATTTCCTCCTAAAATGACATATTGTATGAAAATCAAATTTATATGTGAGCCCACATAATTTCCTTTCCACCTCAATACAATATTCCAAAACAAAAGTATATATAATTTTTTATTTTTCCATCAATATTTGACATTTCCAAGTTATCAAAAGGGCCGTCACTTAAATTCCATTCTTTTCATAAGTTCAAAGGCTGTACTGTATACTACATCGAAAAAGGTATAAATTTTTGGAGGAGACTGGCTCCTATGACAACTTTACAGGGATAATCTAAATTTCATAAGCAAGGTCATCACAATTCACAAGTACTCTACTTAGCCAAAAAAGCAGACATCAGAACATTGAAATTAAGGTGTCAAACTTGATATTGGTATCGGGTATCAATCCATGAATGACCGATACAAATCGGCCGATACGTACGTATCGGCTGATACCAAGTTGTATCGGTACGTTTTAAAAAAATAATAAAAAATTTAAGAAAATAGAGGTATCGGTTGATACCGATGCCCGAATTGATACCTTATACATATCGGCACCGTATGTATCAATTTGCCGAAAAACCGATATGTATCAGTATTAGCCAATATTTGATACCTGATTGGAACCATATGATCAAAGCACTTTTAATAGACCATTCAACAAATTTGTATAACCATTAATATTAGAGTGTGGAGATTCGATGCTTCAAAGTTCCAACCCTTGAATGCGCAATTTTATATTAGGTGCCTCTTATGCTCCTCTATCTATGAATGCTTTTCAAAGCTCATATATACATAAGTTACAACCGACCTTTGTCTTCTAAGGAAAGAGTAGAACTCAAAGTCCAGGCAGTCCATCCCATATATACACTGTGAGAAATTGGGGAGGTACCATCAAGGATCAAAATTTCGGGTTTCATTTCGGTTTCGAAGGGGGCCGAAACCGAAAATTTGAATCGAAATTTCGGCCGAAAATTTGAATTTCGGCCGATAATTTCAATCCCATACAAAAATATGACTGAAAGAGCAATCCCGAACACAACCTAGGTAAAATCATAGGGATTTTAAGCTGCTAACTCTTTTGATGACCTTTTTCAATATTCATCTTTGTATTTTTCCTTCTTTTGATCAAGCTTCCACGGTTACCAATCAGGAAAAGCAAAAGAAGAGGGAAATGTTACTCTAACACCAACTTTTGTTACAATCACACCTCTTAAAAGGAACTTTCCCATTTTAAAGTTGTTCATGTCAACAAACTCTTTGTTATACCTATGCACCAATCGAAATATCTCCCTCTAACTTTGGTCTTCATTCTCTCTCTCTCTCTCTCTCTTTTGTAGGTTGTGAGCATGGATGTAAATTCAGTTAATGGAACATAATGGAAACTGAAAATTTGGGTTTTTGGTTTGATTCTTTTTTTCTTTTTTCAAATTTCTAAATCGAAATCATATCAAAATCGAAAAAAATTAATTTGGTTCACTTTCAATTGTTTTCATTTTTTAATTAAATTTTTTTTTTTCCAGTTTGTTTTTTCCTTTCTTAATTGTACCTAATCATTTTTCGATTTCCGCCACCCAAAATCGATTCGACTTAGAATATGTTCAGTTGAATGGTGTTGGTCTGATTTTGATCCAATTCGAGTCACCGTTTTTTTAGTTGATTTTGTTTTTCGGTTCCAAACTTGCATCCCTAGCCCTGAGAAATAAAATCACTAGTTGGTATCAAAATAGGAATGGAGCACAACACTCCAACGTCAGTGCTATCTTCACTAATTTAATTAAAGGTTTTTTGCATATACCCCCCTGAGATATGCTGATATTATGTCAAACCCCTTGAGTTATGGGTATTTATTCTGTAGCTCTTACTTTTGTGTTTCTATTTCATATACCCCCTTGCCGTTAATTAGCCGTGAGTTTATGGGCTGAAACGATTATTTTGCCCTTAATAAAACTAATATTCTAAAAATACCCCCATTTTAAAAGGCCCTTTATTCATCTATATTTACATATTATGCATTGTTAATAAAATATTTGGTATTGATAATGGCTCCAAAGCACGTAGTTCACTACGTTGTCTTAAAGACAATAGACGCCCTCATTCCGTTGGATAAACGAAGATGCAATAGAGTTCCTAGCGAATCTGTCTTCAGGATACAACAACGCCCAGTCTTATCAAGAACCGTATGTTCTTTTCTAGATTGCACTTTTTAGAAAAATAACCTGCCACAGATTTTCTGATACATAAATGATAAGAACGAAAGAGAAAAAAGAGAAATATATCTTATTTCTGTTGTCTCTTTTAACTCGGATATGATCTTTATTTATAGAGAAAATCTTAAAAGATTGTGTCTTTTCAGGTTACAGTGAAAAGATTTCAGATGTGTCTTTTCATAGAGTTATGTATCTTAGGTAAAAAGATAAATCGATTTCACTTGTATTTTTTCAGAGAGTTGTGTCTTTTTAGATAACAGTAAAAAGATAAACAGATTTCACTTGTGTCTTTTCAGAGAGTTGTGTCTTTTCAGATAACAATAAAAAGAAAAGTTGATTTCACTTAAGTCTTTTCATATTTACTGTGAAGAGATGTTAGACTTGTTTCTTTTCATATTTACGGTGAAGAGATAAATTCAAATATGAAAAGACACTTCTTTAGGAAAATAATATTTATTCATTTGCCATTGAATTATTATTAATATATATAATAATTATTATAAACTTTATTTTGAAACAATAAAATATATATTACTACACTAATATATATAACAATCCCCCACTTGTTGCAAAATAAATATATATATATAATGATAATTACAAACTTAAATTTAAAACAATAAAATATATATTACCACACTAATATATATAACAATCTCCCACTTGTTTCAAATAAAAAAAAATTGTGTATCAGAATAATCATACTAAGCATCATCAGAGGTACCGATTGATTTGAACCTTTGACTAATACATACAACTCAAAATTTGTAAGGACTTTAAGTAGCTTATAGCTTTGAACTTAAAACCTGTCTAACAAACCGAAATTACATATACATTTAATATAACATAAATCTTTAGTGGCATAAGGCCTGCGCTTTATAGTCATGCGTTAAAATCCTGATTTCATGAGTATCTTAGAGAGAAGACCGAACCTCTGTTGAAGCGGCTTCACTTTCATACTCATATAGGTGAATATGTCATGAGTGTTCTTGTAACTACTTCACCACCCAAACAAATGAATGCCTACAAAATCATTAAGAGTTAAACTCACCCTCTCACGTTACAAGAGATGTGTACGAAATTTAACACCATAGGGATGGCCAATAGGTAGCATACCTTTGTGCACTTTCAATGATCACGGAGTAGTTTCTTATCTCGTTGAACTTAGGATTTGGAATCTCCAACTCGACTAAGTTGAGCTTAAACTATTATGCCTTTAAAGATATCGGTCTTAGGCCCATCCCCCTCGATTGTTTTCAACACTGTATCTCTGAGTAATGTTTTTGTAAACTTTCTTCAAAGTCACTCTGCCTCTTTTGCTCTCATAAATAATGCTATATACTCTGATTCTATACTTGAATAGGAAAAACATGTTTGTTTTTAAACTCTCACGATATTATTCCTCCTACTAAAATAAAATTTTATTCGCTTGTGAATTTTGAATCAGAAGAGTCAGAAATCCAAGTAGCATCAGTAAACCCCTCTAAGAGTTTAGGTTTGCCACTATATTGTAAAACTGTAATGCATAGTTTTTTTCAAGTATCTTAACACCCTATGAATAAATTTTCAGTGTTTTGACCCTGGGTTGCAAGTAAATCTACTCAATACCCCCACTATATATGCTATATTGGATCTAATAAACTTCTTTAAATACATAGAACTTTTATCTCAGTGACGATAAACTGCAATTCTTGAACTCGTTGAAGAATTAGTTTATCTCCAATCATTTTGAAATCAAAATATTAGAGATTAAAAAAGCCTTTATATCTGTATCCTCAAGTAGATACTTCTTCGCTAATGAATCTCAAAATTTTAGTAATAGTGCACTTACAGAAAGTGTTGTACAACCTATTGCTTAATGCATTGAGGATGTGGTCCCGACAATCTAGATCATCTTCCAGTCATTTGAGTCGAGCATTCAATCATTCACTAGTCGTACTTTCCGCTGTTCCCGCTACAAAAATTTGTTGACATGGTATAGTGAAGACGTAAGAAATCTTGAATATTTGCAAGATAAATTGCACCTTTTAAATTTTGACTCGCCAAATCAATCAAATTTGATGAGATCTTGATTCATGAACTTTATGCTTTGAGCCATTAGAACGATCTATTGTCTTTCAATTATTAATAAAATATTTGGTATTGATAATGGCTCCGAGGCACGTAGTTCACTATGTTGTCTTAAAGATAATAGACGCCCTCCCTCCATTGGATAAATGAAGATGCAATAGAGTTCTCAGAGAATTTGCCTTCAGGATACAATAAAGTCCGGTCTTGCCAAGAACCGTATGTTCTTTTTTAGATTGCACTTTCTAGAAAAAGAACCTGTCACACAGATTTTCTGATATATAAATGATAAGAACGAAAGAGAAAAAAGAGAAATATATCTTATTTCTGTTGCCTCTTTTAACCCGGATAAGATCTCTATTTATAGAGAAAATCTTAAAAGGTTGTGTCTTTTCAGGTTATGGTGAAAAGATTTCAGATGTGTTTTTTCATAGAGTTATGCCTTTTCGATAAAAAGATAAATTGATTTCATTGGTGTCTTTTCAGAGAGTTGTGGAGAGTTGTGCCTTTTTAGATAATAGTAAAAAGAAACGTCGATTTCACTCGTTTCTTTTCAGATTTACTGTGAAGAGATGCCAGACTTATGTCTTTTCACATTTACGGTGAAGAGATAAATTCAAATATGAAAAGGCACTTCTTTAGAAAAATAATATTTACTCGTTTGCCATTGAATTATTATTAATATATATAATAATAATTATAAACTTTATTTTGAAACAATAAAATATATTACTACACTAATATATATATAACAATTATAGTTTACCACCATTTTAAAAGGCCCTTCATTCACCTTTATTTACAAGTCATGTCATTATATCTTATCACCATCATTCTAAAAGGAGTACCTTTAAATCCACCCACAAAATCTTTGAGTTCACCCATGCTGAAACACATCGACTGCATTGAATCAGACGATGGAGATTGTTTATCGTCCCAATATTTCATGAGATCGATCTTTATATCATGGTGTACCATTAGACAGTCGGGATCAAGGATCATGGTAATGCCCTCAATCTCTACCAGAAATCAGTGCATGCTTACTTGAATCTAGACCATAGATTTGATGCCTCTGGTCAATAAAATATATACAACAGTTCATACAAAAGCAGTTGATGAATGGTTATGATGTCTAATACAAGCAATTTTCAATATATGGTTAATAAAAGAAGTAGTCAATTTATTGGACAGTTGGGATCAAGGATCAAAATATCGGTTTCGTTTTCGGTTTCGGGCATGATCGAAACCAAAAATTTGAATAAAATTTTCGGCCATAATTTTGAATTTCGGTCGAAATTTCGGCCAAAATTTTTATTGTCATACATAATTTGACTGAAATTTCAGGGGTTGTTTTCGTTTCAGTGAAGATCAAAATCGATAAATTTTGGCCGATAGTATGAATTATCGACCGAAAGTTTGAAACACGGTTGGAATGGTTCCGCTTATACAATCATTGGAGATTAATGATGATACCAGCACAAGAGGGTTTCAACCCATCGGGTTAACTCGATGAATCAAAGTCAAATGACCCGACCCGCCATAGGTTTGGGCTTGGGTTCAAATTTCCAAGTCCCAATCCATTAGGTCAGGTTGAAAATGCTGACTCATTTATTTTCAAGTTCCACTCAACCACTGAATTATTTATTATTTAATTTCGAACAACATTACTCATATACCCAATATAAAAAATCTCCAAAATTTTAAATACCAAAAATTAAAAATCATCCCAAAATAATAATAAAAACCTACCAAAACTTTTAGATACCCAAAATTAAAAATCATTCCAAAATTTGGTCATTAATCTAAGAACATGTAGATTAGAGGTTTTCAAGAATAATTGCATGGTTTGCCAAATCCTCCATTGGTTGAGTATTCGTCCAAACGTTGATATGCTTTAATGGGGGAATCACCAATCTGATGGGTCTTGAATATGATAGGTGAATGAAGGACCTTTTAGAAGAGTACCTTTAAATCCATCCACCGAATCTTTGAGTCCACTCACGCTAAAATTCGTTGATTGAATTGAATCGAACGATGGAGATCATTTATCCTCCCAATCTTTCAAGAGATCGATCTTTAGATCATGGGTGTACCCTCAGACGGTCGATTTTTTATTTCACTTGGCACACATCTCAGAAAAGTGACTTTAATATCACGTGCACGCTTAAAATTGAGTTTAAGGTAACTTTTATGGGTGTGTACCACATGAAATAAAAAAATCGACCGTCTGATGGTACACCCATGATCTAAAGATCGATCTCATGAAATATTAGGACGATAAACAATCTCCATCGTCTGATTCAATGCAGTCGATGTATTTCAGCATGGGTGAGCTCAAAGATTTTGTGGGTGGATTTAAAGGTACTCCTCTTAGAATGGTAGTGGTAAAGCTATAATTGCATGACTTATAAATAAAGGTAAACGAAGGGCCTTTTAGAATGGTGGTACACTATAATGGCATGACTTGTTAATATAGATGCATGAATGGCCTTTTCTAATGGGAGTATTTTTAGAATATTGGTTTCATTAAGGGCAAAATAGATGTTTCAGTCCATAAACTCATGGCTAGTTAATGACAGTGGGGTATATGAAACAGAAATACAAAAGTAAGGACTGCATAATAAATACTCATAACTTAGGAGGTTTGATGAAGGGGGTTATATGCCAAAAACCCTTTAATTAATCGGTGCATATAACATAGAAAAGACGGTGTGTGTTGTCAATATTTCTTCTAAGAGGTGGCTATAACAAAAGTTGGTGTGGTAACAACAATTCGCTGAACAGTTTAAAAGAAAGAAAAATGAGAGTTTAAGAGGGTTGCTATGCACAGACCACTCTTTTCTTCCCACACATTATTTGGAATTGCACAATAACTTCTCTACCCGCACACCAATTAATGAAGAAAAGAATAATAACATATCACTTATCAAAAAAGTGTTTTCATACAGACGGTTCGGTTAAATAAAATAAATTTCTTTAGACGCACACCCACTTTTGCTATTCAGATGGCTTTCTTCCTTGGTGTGCAGGAAGGAAAAGTGGTGTGTGGGTAGCAGCTTTCTAGTTTAACCGCTCATTACGCCTTATTGGGTATAATATTTATCTACTCTTTGGCCCCTAAAAGTAGGGCTCTAAATGGGTTGGGTCAGGTCAAAATTTTAGCTTCCCGACGGGTCAAGGGAATATGCTAGACCCAACCCGACCAGATATATCAAAATCTAAAGGGCATATTCCCGACCCAACGTATCAAGGCCTCAAGAGTATATACCCGACCCAACCCGAAAATCTGACCCGTTTCAAAGCCCATTTTTTTTTTTTTACTTTGATCTTACATGGAAAATATCGGTTCATGTCGACTTTACCTGATCCGAATTTCACCCGACCCCTTCACCTTTGACTCAACCTGGATCGAGGCAGATGCTTCATGCCCGACCCAACCCAACCCGATAGGACAAATTCATCTACTAGACTCGGTAAAAACTAGGATCGGTCGGATCGAGCATACCAGGTCTTCTCAACTCGTAGCTTACCGCAATCCTCTTTTCGCTAAGTGCCCTTCTGTTACTTACATGGGCTGTATACCTGCAGGGTTTGTGACAATCACACACATTCAAGCCTCTAAGCCTGTGCATAGCTGTGTGGTACGAATGTACGATCAGGTGCACGCCTGTGTACTTACACAAACTAAGGTCATAAAACAATCTCTTCAGCTCAAAGCCATCACTGGAGATATAAGCTGGGACGTTTGGCCGTGAGGCCATCGTCTAAAGCATAGGTTACCAAAATCTTCGATTCTTTGAAAAAAAACAAACTTGTTTCAAGTGTAACTTTTTCATGAACCATCCGAAATACGTTTAAAGAGAGTTTTTACAAAAATACTCGGTACTGTTAAATAAGTAACGATTTCTACATTTTAAACACGTATTTTATGATTTTTTTCCAAAATTTTCCTCATTTTTATTGAGAAGGTATTAATTTTTTAATATTTTCAATTTTTATTACTATTTTCCAAATGCTTCTATATATTTTTTTTCTGAAGTTTATTGATTCTTTCATGTTCTTTTCCATTTTTTTTGTCTCACCGATTTTTTCCCGAATTCCCATTTGGTAACTATGATCTAAATAGAGTTCATCTGTTTTAGTTGGTTTTCATTCACTTTTCTAATTCCCTTTAAAGAAGGATTTATCTGCTCTAACAACAACCTCCCTACTCTCTACTAACTCCCTATCAGAGCAAATAAAATTTACTCTGACAATGAGTGAAAAGAGAGGTGAATAGAATTGTTGAACAAGTAAATATTACATAAAATCTTACTATTGAAGGAATTATCAAAGAAAAAAGATACCTCCTAAAGTAAGTAGCAAGATGTTAGCAAAGAGGATGAGAACCTACTAAAGCAGGTGATTGGCATAAGCAGCCTTAATGAGCACAAGGGGCATCATCACATAAGAAGCACATTGAATCTCATCAAAAGCTGATTGGCTTAGACTTTATAGGCTTTGAAATCTGTGGAATGTTCTTTTTTATTTCTTAAAGGAAAATCCTTCTATATAAAAGCAAGAATAGTTTCTACCAAGTTTTATTTCCTTCTTAACCAACCCAATTTGGCCCTATATAGACTTCTAAGCGTTGAAAATAAAATTAAAATGAATACCATTACTTACCATTCATAAAACTGTAACCTCATCCCATCTCTTTTAGTCCGAATGTATTGATCGGTTTGAATTATACGATGGAGATTATTTTTCGTCTCAATTTTCTATATAGTTGATCTTGACATCCTTGTTGTATCATCAGATGGTAAAAATTTTATTTCACTTGGCACACAACTCAAAAAGTCACTCTAAATTTATATGACCTACATCACTCTCAAACATGATTTTAATATCATATTTAGACGAGTGTCATGTAAAATAAAAAATCGACGGTTTAATGATACTCTCATGATCATAAGATCATTTAGGTAAAAGATGACTATAAACAATAATCTCCATCTTCTGATTCAAAGGGGTCATTTCATACATACTAAAGGATACAAGTGAAGTCACAATATTAAGGGATGTAAATAATGATACCCAAATAGAGTCCATTTTCCATGGAAATATGGTACCCAAATAAGTTATTTTTCCTTCTTTTTTTTAACATCTTCAAAAAAACTCACAAAGTTAAGAGAATTAACAATTTTGCCATAAAAGTTCACTTTTCTTCATTATTTTTATCACATTCAAAGAAACCCACAAAGTTAAAGAGAATTAAAAAATTTACCATAAAATATTTGACTTACTTTGAATTATGTTGCATAGATCACAAAAAAATAGCTCAAAATTTAAATTTGAGCATGGTGTATGACATGTAATTTATGACCATATTAATAATCGTCTAATGGTAAACCCATGATATCAAGATCCCTGATGTAGAAGATTGGACCGAAAAATGATCTCCATCAACTAATACAAAGAGTCTATGATTTTTGACATATGTGCCCTCTAAGATTCCACAGGTGTAAATAAAGCTACCCAAATAATAATTTACTGGAACGTTGAAATCCTTTGAGCTACGATTAATGTACTCCTGATCAAATTTTTTCATCCTACTTAATAGTTTTTCGACTTTTCCCACCTAAAATCGAAATCAGACCGAACTAGAAGTGGTTCGGTCTGAATAGATTTTCAAGTCAATTGTGGCTGTTTCAATTCGTTAGGTTTTCGGGTCGGATTTGAATTTATGTTCAAAACTTACACTCATACGTATGTTGGTTGTAAGACTTAGACGAACACTTAACTTTATTTGATTTGGACAAACATATAATACTTCTACGTAGGCCACTCAGCATATCGAGTAGACTTGATACTCGATCTGCTCTAGACAACTTTTATATTGAGCTATGCACTGAACTTGACATATTAGGCTAAATTAGTGTTAGACACAATCTATAGGTATGGTTGAGTCGGATTAAGAAAAAATTTGGTCGACTAAACTCGAGTTACAAGGTTTTTTTATAATAATAATAATAGTAGTAGTAGTAGTAATAATAATAATAATAACAACAACAATAACAATAATAATAAATAGAATGTTTTCAATCAGGTCAGGTTAGGCGTCAGGTTAGGTGTCAGGTCGGGTTGGGCATATACCCTCGACCCTTCAAGTGAAGGTCAAGATAGGTGTCAGGTCGGGTTGGGAATATATCCTTGATCCTTTGGGTATTAGGTTGAGTCGGGGTGCACCATCGGGACAAGTCAAGTTAACATATGCTATTTACTAGTTGGACAGTCAAGTGATTATTTTTATTTTTTAATATTATTTTAATATAAATGTGATTTATATGATGATCATGTGAATCATGTGGCCTTAAAATGATGATATGTATATAAAATTAAGGTTAGAAATTTTATATATGGGGCACCATTTTGACACCATGTACTAATACGTTGTGCAAGTGATTATTATACATATTCTGCCACATTTTTCAGTTGAAAATTTTATTTTGACAGCATGTGCAATCCACATACATTTTTATGAGATTTATAATTAATGTTTCTAAGTTTTTAACTATATAATTAATAAATTGATTGAAAGTTAAATGACATTAAGTGGTCTGTCAATTGCATGAACTAAATTTTGGTACATGTTTCAAAAATTAGTAAACTACATAGCTCTTTGCCCTTTTGATGATATGCCCATGATCATGTTTAAGCATGTCACGTGCCACATGATTTCCAATTATTTTTTGGAATGAAAGATTAAAATGAAAATCAGACCGTTCTATTTACAATGACCGAATTTTTAATAATACTATAATAAAAAAATCATTGATTAGTATGAATCAGAAGATGAAGATCGTTTGTCGCCCAGTCTTCCCCATAATTTATGAGATCATGGGTGTACCGATAATAAACTTTTTACTTTAGGTGTTGCACGTTTCAAAATGTGATTGAAAATCATGTTTGAGCATGATGTCTGCCACATAATTTTCAGTTACTGTTTTGGGATATGTGTCACGTAGATTAAAAATTGATCGTTTAATAGTACACGATCAAGATCATCATGTGAAAGATTGAATTGGAAATCAATTTTGAAGGATACCATAGCCGATTACCATTGACTGTTTTGAAGTAGACCATAACGATCTTTTTTGTCCAAATCATAGATCCAGAGATCATGAGTGTACTAACAGTCAATTTTTTATTGCATGTGGTACAAATAAAACATCCCAAAAAGTGATCAAAAATCACGTTTGAGTATGATGTGTGCCTTATAGTTTTCGATCATGTTTTTAAGATGTATGTCACAAGAATCATAAATTGACTGTCTAATGGTACACCATTGATCTCAAGCTCCATTATGTGAAAGATTGAAAAGAAAATCAATCTCCATCATCTGGTTCTCATTAGTTAATGATTTTTCAAATATAGTGCACTTAGAGATTTGTTTCGTATAACTAAAGTTATCATTGAAAGGAAGGACCTGTATTTGGAGGACTTAAGCCCAGTGCAAACTTCATCTTAGCTATCGAATTTGAAGGTCATCATCTAAAAACGTTTAATTCAAAAGATTAGTATAAAATAAAATTTCTATTATATAAAAGCTATCAAATATGGATAAGATGATGGTCATTTATTATGTTAAGTCATATGAAAGAGATTGAAGATTTTTAGAATATAATATTTAAATCAGGCAAATTGGATGGTGTCTCAACATTTTTATTAACATGTGCACGTGTAATTTTACTAGTGATGGTAAATGGCTAAAGGGCTGCTTCATAAGCTTACTAACCTTATCATGGTTGTGGAGAGTGGTCAACGTCTCTTAAACATCTTCCCCGTTAAGTAGGCAAGTATTTATTGATAACACTAATTGGCCTCTTTAAGTAGATGGACCAAAAAGAGTTACCTAGAACCTCGCCTAGTGTAGATCTATGAAAATGCCTGTCTGATATTTACCCTTCACACTATCGTTAACCACTTCTAAGGGCCCGTTTGGGATGCCATCAAATCGCCAATGGGACAAAATTTTACAAGTTAAAGCATTCCCTTTCTTTGGATTTCCGTCTCAAAATGTGAATGGATTAATACTCCAGCCACTTGAATTTATCTTGTTTGCGTTTGGCAGGTGAGTTTGGATGAAAGTACAAACGGGTCGGATAGATCTGGCAGGTTTTGCAGACGCGACCTGCTAAATGTTGGGTTTGGGGTGAACCTAATATAGGTCTAAAAGTGGTTAATAAGTAGGGTGCAGACCTGAAAAATAAATTAAGTCAAGTCTAGATCGGGTTCAGGTTGGTAGTAGCCGCATAGGACTAGGTCTGGGTCGAGGTTCAACTAGCAGGCCAGGTATAGGTTAGGGTATTTTTAACAAATTGGGTTTAGATTTAGATCAAGGTTTAAAGGTTAACGAGTCTAGCCAAGTTCAAGTCAAGGGAACTAGTTAACAAATCAGATTTAAGTTGACTATAAGCCTGACCCATTGCACCCCTGGTTTTGGATCAAGCATGTATCGTATGTGCTTCCATGTAAAAGCAAAGGGCGCTAAGGGTGGTAATGGGTCAGGCTTGGGCCTGCATTTTGTGAGTTTTGAATAAACCTTACATGAGGCCAGCCTGTTGGTCGCAGGTTCAATCCCAACATATCTATAAATATATTTTTTTTTAAAGAAAAAGATTATATACTCTAAAATCTAGATATAGACATTTTGTTCATTTACATTGTACTTTTAATTTTTTAAACCATCTAAACATGAGCTATGACTTATCTGCTATATTATATTATAGCAGTAGTTTTTTTTTTTTTTTTTTTAATTTAAGTATTCAGGCCTCTTAGAGCATATAAAAATGGTTATTCAATGCATACTAAGTTTAGAACCATTGGATACGAAAGGGTTGCCCTTTAACATCAATGACATCATCACAACATTATCTCATTTATTTGGGGTGATTTTTTAAATTTTAACATATTTAATAAGATTTTTACTTTTATATAGCATATGGTTATGATAAAATTTCAGCACGGCCATAAACATTAACACTTAACATCATATATAAAATTGGCTTGCAATGAGAGGTTTATCTATAACCCAAAGCCTTCAGCCTACAACCGATGTGGGACTATTCTAACACACTCCCACGCGTGTTGGTGGTCAAATCCTAATCACGTGGGCAATTAAACTTGATGGCATCAAGTGGAGAAATACCTGCTTTGATATCATGAAAAGAATTTCTTGGACCTAATTCAACCTCACAAAACCGACTTGTAAGGAGAAATTTGCCCATGCTATATATAGCACAAGGCTTCTAACCCACAACCGATGTGAGACTATTCTAACACTGATACTTTAATATATATAATTTTTATGTCAAAATCGCTTTTATACAAGGGTTTTAAAACTCGATGAACCTGATATAGGGTTCGATCGATGAGAACCAAGGTCTCAAACTTGGTTTCGGTATCAGGTATTGGTCCATGGAGGACCGATACAAAGTATTGGCCTTTTTTTTAATTCTAAGATAGTGGTATTGGCTGATTTTGATACCCGAGTTGGATACCGATACAGATCGGCGCCGATACGTATCGGTTTGCCGAAAAACAGATATGTATCGTACGTATCGGTATCGAACGCTATTTGGTACCATGGCGGGAACACGGCCCCACTTAACAATTAGCAAAGGATTTATAGGCATCACCAGCATCATAACATTTTCAAGGTCGGCAATGGTCAGGTTCAACCTGATATTGTGTTCAACCACTTTTACAACAATTAAATAGAAGGGAATTTTGGCTGTCAGGTTTCCATTTTCATAAAGGGACATTGGCTATGGCCATGGCCGATATGTAAACACACTACAAAAAATAAGACTATTAGTGACAGCTTTTTGTAGTGACACTAAAATGGTGTTTAAATAATCTTACACCATTAAATTTATACTTTTTATCTCACACTATTAAAATGTCATCTTTTATTATGACAAGTGGTGCACAGTTGAGCTCAATCTAAATCATCCAAGTCACATTCCATTATTAGAACATGTTTTAGCCAAAGAATCATGCACATAAGTTAATGTGAACAATCCGAATGACGAAGTTTAATACAGCCATTAAAACTAAGAATAACAGTTAATATTAAAGTCTATAGGTTTAAACCTTTCAAAAAATGTAATTTTTGGGCTCATTGCCCTTCCACCTATGATCTATCAGTTTAATGGTGTAGATTACTCATATCTTAAACTATTTATGGTGTATTATCATTTAAATACCATCTTGATATTTAAATGATGGTCGGGAGAGTTGGTGCCTTTTATAAATGGTTTTATATCCAATGATTGTAAAACAGGCTGAAAAAAGTAGACTCCCTAAAACGTAGTGGGTCATCTTTTGACCAGGTTTTATGCCTAAATGGTTATTAATAATTTTCAACTATAATTTTTTTTTTTTGAAGAATTATGGATGAGCTTGATAAATCTTATTATATTGGTTTAAGAGTGTTCATCCGAATTGATAAATTAGCTTACAGTTCAACCACATATTCTTGCAAACCTACCTAGTAATTAATAATTGCAAAATAAAGCTTTAGATGAACAACCTGTATTAGCTGGCCAAAGGTGTGGAGATCTCAAGAATACCGTGGAGTTGCTTAAGAGAATATGACACCCATTATTTTGAGGTCATAATATCATGAAGCACCATTCAGTCATCTCGTCAAAATGTAACACTCATGGGTCGATGGACGCTATGGATGCCTCAAATGCTAAGTTGCTAACTGTGTTTGGTATTGGACGCAAGGATCAATATTTCGTTCCAAAATTTTGTTTCGGTGGGGATTGAAATTAAAATTTTGAACCAAAATTTCAGCCAAACTATCAAATTTCGGTTTTCGTCATGCCCGAAACTGAAATTTTGATCCTTGATTGTACAATTTAGATGCCAGAAATTACACCAAAACTTTTGCATCTACTTTTGAAAACAATTGAAATAGGGTGTTAAGGCTTAAGGGTACCTCCGAAACTCCATGAAATACATTTAAAGCTTGGAATTATGTGATGGAGATTGTATTTGAATAGATCTAGACACCATGATCTTACCACATACGGATAGTTTTTTATTATACATTTGAGTGTGATATATGTGTGCCATATGATTTTAGTAGGTTTCTGTGCCACCCGGAATAAAAATTAATTAATCATCTGATGGTACGCTCATGGTCTCAAGATCCATTGGATGAAGGATTGGGGTGAAAGACGATCTCCGTCGTCTGATTCCAAGGAGTCAATGGGTTTAGAAGGTTCGCCCTTTCAAAAAGGCAGTTGGCGCGAATAGAGGTACCCAAGGCCTAATTAGGCAAACAACCCTTTGTTGGGGATGCATTAAGGAGTGAAATGGCAGCGACTCCCATGTAGCACTCCTCTTATATATATATATGGGTTAGCGTCCTTCAAGTCCATCTAGAGCTCCACGTGGCATGCCAAACACTGCTTGGTGCCCCATGGAACACATGTACATTATTTATATATATAGCGAAAAAGGGATATGCATTCGAAAACACACCGTGATCCGTGCATTCAAATCTTAGGTCACGTTCACCTGTGCACGTGATCTCTAAAACAATCTCCATTTTGGGGTGATTAGTTACGTGTTATATGATTTTTAAAAATAATTTTAAAACCTTTTTGCGCTCTAAAAAAAGTTCAAACTTTCCCATTCATTTGTCTAAATTTGGTCCTTGGTCTAGGTTTTGCGGCCCCTGATCCCTTAAATAGTTGTCACCTAGAGTCCAACTTGTTCGAATGCATGGATGAGCCTTTTGACTGCCGCTATTAACAAAAAAACTGCCGTAAATATTATGGCCGTTAATAGTCTTATTTTTTGTAGTGCATGACTAACTCATATATATATATATATATATATATATATATATATATATATATATATATATATATATAAACATATGATTGATTTCAATAACTCGAAGCCTCAAAAGCTGAAAAATACACTGAAGGGATAAGGTTTTTTTTTAATAAAAACTTCAAAGATGATATAAACAACTCAACTTTGCTCTAATGATATCAAAATAGGATTTAGTTGCCAGATGGAGTGTATACACTAGTAGGTGTATACACTAATAGAGTACACAAGAAACGTGACACCCAAACACCCAAAACATTATATTGGTGTCGCATGCGAATAGTGAGGCCACGGATTTGTTTCCAAAATGACAATGCACTAATATGTACCCAACTCTCTTGACGGTTATTTAAACACCAAAATTTAAATGAGGTTAGACGACTAATGGTATATAAGCTCAGGATAATCCATGCTAGTGATAGATCATATATTAAATAGTATATAACCTAAAGTTCATAATTTTAAAAGATTTGAATCATTCATTATGTGCATTCTAATATCAACTATTATTCTTTCATTTTAATCACTAATATTAAAGTTCACCGATTCCGTGGATCACATCCACTCATAGGTGTGATTATTTTATTTGAATATCTCTTGATAACGAATTTAGCCCACTCCCATCTTCCCCTATGATAGCAGCACTTGTCAACTTAACTCGACAGTATAACATCTTGACTCATGTCCTAAAATAAGGAAAACCAAATGATTTTGTTGAAATTTGAAGTTCATGCATTTCAAGTTAAAAATCATGATTTTGTTACTAAGCCTAAAGCTAAAAGTGCGGCGTTCCTCATTTCAAAGCCAAAATAAAAAACATGGTGACTTTATTAACACCCACGAATCTTGAAACTTGATGTGTGCCATTTTGATTTTAGAGTCACTTGTTTTTAGATATGTGCCACCTCAAATAAAAAACTGACCGTATGATGATATGCCCATAATCTTCAGATCTCTTGTGTTAAAGATTGGGATAAAATATAATCTCCATACTCACATTCAAATCAATCAATAGTTTCCGGCCTAGGTGCCCTCTAAGACTCGCGTGGATGTTAATAAAGCTTATTCATGAAAATATTTGTTAGAGAATTTATGAGACGTAGAAGTAGGTTTAGAGAATCACAAAATGGAGGCAGGAAAAGTACTTGGGCGGTGGTGGGTTGTAGCTTTAAATGAAGAACCGGTGGACGTTGCTGCCTCTTCTTGGCAAATGGGAGCTCACTGCATGTGAAGCTTTTAAGAGCATTGTCGGCTAGCCTTTTACAGAGGCCTTCTTTATATATGTTTCCAGCAACTAGTGAACCACTTAACAGAAGTGAACCACTTAACAGAAGCTTCATAGCTTCTTCCTCGTATTCTCTCTTAGCATGGCTGTGCGGCTTCTTCGAGGGACCATTTTGTCACTCTCAGCTTTGCTTTTGCTGGGCTTCGGCTACTGCGGGACTGTGGCCGTGGTAGGTGTTGGCGAATGTGCAGACTGCGTAGAGAATAACATTAAGAGCACCCATGCATTTACAGGTATATAGGATCAAAATATGGCCTCAACAGCCGAAACCGTTATTTTGATCCAAAACTTCAACTTTTGGCCGAAATTTTGGCCAATTAAGGTTTTTTATTTATTTTTATTTATTTATATATTTTTAACTGAAAGAAAAAACAAAATATCAAATTATCAGCCAACAATATCGTGGTCGGCAAATAAAACCCGAGAATATGAAGTTCTCATTTCAGGGAGATCCAAAACCGATAAATTAAAATTCGGTCGATATTTTGAACCATGTATGAGACTATGAGAGAATGATAGATAGATGGTGTGTTAGATCCATGTGTCCTTAGCAATATTTTAGTCTATTTGCACCAAATGTAATCTCTAAAAGCACTCACTTTCTCACATAAGAAGAAAAAAAGCATGAATTTATATATTTTTATTTTGTTTTGGGTGAAAGAAATTCACACCCCACTAAGTTCATTCGTGCACTCACTTCTTCTGCTTCTTCATAAGCTCCATTGAGTTGCACAACTCAGTTAAGTTCATTCTTGCACCCACTTGTTCTTCTTCTTCTTCTTCTTCTTCTTCTTCTTCAGAAACCGCTGAAATAAACCGGAATAAAACCCATTTGAAACCCATCAGAAACCCACCTGAAACCCTCATAAATTCCACGAGAAATTCACTGGAATAATCACATAGAAAATAAGAAACTGTTTTGAAACCCCCTGAAATTAACTTGAAACCTTCTTGGAACCCACATAAAACAATCCATGAAATACTCGTCCGGGCGAGGGGATCCCTCATTGTTATCGGGAAAAAAACCCATAAAATCCAAAAATATTGAAATTCCACAACCACATAAGAGATGATGTCTTTGTTGTCGTTCCGATTTGCCGAAGCCCAGAAAGAAAAGAAAAGAAGAAAAGAGTGCTTCCGGTGGATGCATATGGGCCACTTGAAAAGGATAAAACATAAGTCATTGAGATTTGAACTTCGTAAATAGCAAATAGTTAGTTGTGTAAATAGTAGGTGTGTTGTTTTAGAGATTCGATTGGTTCAAATGTCAATCAAATAGAGATTTACTTATTGATATAAAAAAATAGAGATATACTCTGTACTTGTTGAATAGATTCATCTAGCATGTTGCCCAGCACCAAAATACCGTGGTACCCCTACTGTAACAACATTGGATGAAGATCTAACGTTCGATTGCAGTGAGATATGGTGCTGCATAGTTGCCAAGATAGCTTCTTCATCTTCTTTTTTTAATCATTTACCTGTTCGACAAAGTTGCTTCTTAAAAGTACTTATATGTGTAAAATATTGAGTTGAGAAGCATTTTTCATCCAAGAACATGGCCCCTTCTAGCTGAAAATGGTATGCCTTCAAACTTTGAAGAATCATTATGAGGCAGGCAAGTTTTTGTCGCCCAATATTTTATCCCAAGAAGTGCTTTCCGAAAGAAGCCTTGCCAAACAGGGCCTAAGTGATGAAACTGACTTCCTCTCCTCTATAGATTTAAAGTCAACTGACCTGGTCACTTTTATCGGAGACGTTAAGAGCATTAAAAAAATACTTTAGAAGTATGGAGATCCATACCTCCGAAAGCAGCTTTGCCAAATAGGGACTAAGTGATTAAACTGACTTCCTCACCTCTACAGATTTAAAGTAACTAACTGACCTGGTCATTGATCAGAGACTTTAAGAGCATGAAAAAAATACTTTAGAAGTATGAAGATCCATGCCCCAAGTGGTGCCTGTAACGGAATGCCAAGGGGCAAGGGGTGATAAACTGATAATGTTGAATTTGCGGAGGAGATGGTATATGATAAGTGACCCATTTCCAATCTAACTTTAATGGTATATGATAACTGACCCATTTCCAATCTAAATTTGGAATGGGTCAATTGTCTTGGCTATGTGTGCCATGCGACCCATTTCCACTACTTTTCATCACGTGTGCCATGCATGTAATGCCGAAGGGTTGATGTGATGATCTGGTGGGATGGAGACTACATCGAAAAAGCATCTCCACTAAGTGGTGGCCAAATGCTGTTAAAATGAGAAGCACACAGTGGAGATGGTTTTATAGATTCAATCTTCGATCCACTATATCTTCACATCAGAGCCTTCGCATCACGTGGCACACATGATAAAGGGCACGTGCCTCTTCAGGTGGGCATGGTGCACATCTTGTGCACACTAGCTTTTGCCTGGCTCCTCTCCTCCATGCAGAATACTCTTTCAGGGCAAACCCTTAAGTTTTGGTTAAATACTATCACTCAGGTTTCCTCAGTTCCCTGCCAAATGTTTAAGTCACTCAATTCTACATTTCCTTAAGCAGGGCTCAAGGTAGCTATTGACTGCAAGGTTGGGAACCAAGAATTCAAGACGCAAGGAGTCGGTGAACTCGACAAGGAAGGAAAATTCGTCGTAAACCTTCCAGAAAACCTCATAAATGAGAGGGGAGAAATGAAGGAAGAATGCTTTGCACAGCTCCACAGCGCCGCAAACACTCCCTGCCCTGCCCACAATGGGCTCGGTCCCTCTAAGATAGTTTACAAATCTAAAGAGAATGGAAAACACACCTTTGGCATGGCCGGAAAGCTAACCTTCTTGCCGGCCACATGCGCATCAGCTTTCTTGTGGCCCTACTATAAGCCTCCCCTACCCAAAATGCCAAAATTATCTCAGCCCTATCCTTTTCCTCCACTAGTCTACTACAAGAAGCCCCTACCCCCTCCAATTCCAATTTACAAATCTTTCCCAAAACCTTTTCCTCCAATTTACAAAAAGCCGTTCCCAATCTATAAACCGTCCCCTGTCCCAATTTATAAAAAGCCACTTCCCCCGCCAGTCCCAATTTATACGAAGCCACTTCCGCCCCAAGTTCCAATCTATAAGAAGCCACTTCCACCACCTGTCCCGGTCTATAAACCGTCACCGGTCCCAGTTTATAAGAAGCCACTTCCACCACCTGTCCCGGTCTATAAACCATCACCGGTCCCAGTTTATAAGAAGCCCCTTCCACCACCCGTCCCAGTCTATAAACCGTCACCGGTCCCAGTTTATAAGAAGCCACTTCCACCACCCGTCCCGGTCTATAAACCGTCACCGGTCCCAGTTTATAAGAAGCCCCTTCCACCACCTGTCTACATTCCCAAATTCCCTCCTAAATACAAAAAACCACTCCCCCCTATCCCCAAATTCCCTCCTGTATACCAAAAGCCACTGCCTCCCATCCCCAAATTTCCTCCTATCTACAAGAAACCACTTCCTCCATTTCCTCCTGTCTATGTGAAACCACTTCCTCCGTTTCCTCCTATTTACCAAAAACCACTGCCTCCTTTCCCTAAATACTACAAGCCAAAATATCCAATATTCCCTCCCCATAAACCATAGTTGTTTTAAGAACCTAGTGTTCTGTTATATTTTCGTTGTTTGCCTGTTAGTGTTCTTGTTCTTCTCTTGTGATTTGCTTGCAAAAAATTGGGTTGTAATACAGTTAGATGTTAGTGTTTTGAACGCTTTCTTAGGTGGTCAGTGAGTTCTTTCTGTAAGTGATTTTAGTTAAAGACAATAATGCAAGTATTTTTCTCTTATGTGCTTCCCTAGATCACCCATTGCTATATCACAGGGAAATCTAATTAACTGATTGGGTACCATTATTTGCACTCCTTGAAACTGTAATCTCACCAGAGCTAGAACATAATCTCACTATTGACTGCTTTGAGTCAAATGATGGAGATTTTTTTTCTTACCAATCTTCCGCATAATGGATCTTGAGATTATGGGTGTACCATCAAAATGTCCGTTATTGATTCCATATGATACATATTTCAAAAAGTGACCCTAAAATCAAATTTGTGTGTGATTATTTTTCGACAACTGACCGTCTGATGTTAATGATCTTAAAATCCAACTGTGTGGAAGGTTGGGATGAAAAATATTCTCCTTCGTCCGATTCAAAGAAGTGTATGGTAAGATTATGTTACCAGTCATGACCGGCACGGGTACCAAAGTTGGGATTTTAAACCTTGGATACCTTTCTAAACTCCTCAACTTTCGCACGACAATACTCCTGTACATTATTAAAAAAATAAAAAGATTTATAAAATGTATTTATTATTATTATTTTTTATACGGCCATTTTTAGGGACGAGTATCACAACCTCCTCCCTCACAATTGAGGGAGTGTACTAACTGGGCTAATGCCTTTTTGGTTTATAAAATGCAATTATAGGTCCCTTAATATAGCTTTCACCTAAATAAAAAAGAACAATATATGTCATTGTAGATATTACTACCGTACCTCAGCTTTTACTTCAGGTACCACTGGCACTAGGCCTTCAGACGTGCAACATGGGGATCTCAAATCCTAAGGAAACCCCTTCAAAAAAATTGGATTTTGGTCCTTTGTTTTTCCCATAGATAGAAAGTGCCTGGAGTAATTGGGGCTATATTTACTCTCTCCAAATAACCTTCATTTGGCATACCTATGGGCACGGCACATCTGCACATAGGTCCATTTGAGTCAGGGTTGCTTGTGTTTCAGGTGAAAACTTGGAACGCATTAAGTGAGAATTGTACTTGTACCCTACAAAAATTGTCAGTGGGCTCAATAGAACGTAGTCGTTGGCTAGCTGCATTCAGAAATTATCCACATAAACTACTCATTGAATGCTCTAGCTGAATCTCTTTTGTGGCAAGAGGGGTACCCTGGAGAAAGATACAAATAAGGGAGCCAATTCTTGCACTCGGATCGAAATTAAAGAAAAACTTTGTATTTTAGGGAAATGTGATATGTGAAAATATAAATTGGGCCATCTGATTTGATGTTCATGATCAATAAATCCTTAATGCATAAGATTGGAGCAAAACACAATATTTATCATATGATTTACTATAGTCAACTGTTGAATCAGATTATAATCATTGACTATATTTCATCAAATGATGAAGGTTATATTTCATGCTAATCTTTTGTACTTAGTATCTTTAAATCATGACCTTCAAATCAAACGATTTAGATGGTGTTTTCATGTAACAGAGATCACCAAACATACAAGTCTTTGTTTTAAATTCGGTGCAAGGGCCAAGTTTCGGAGTGCAAGTAATAGCTCATATAAATAAATATTAAAAAAATTATAAATGATGTGTGGACCCGTTCATGCTGGATTGGAAAGTGGATTGTCCTATTAGACCTTGTGATGCATGCAGACCAAGGATCAAAATAGCGGTTTCGTTTTCGATTCGGGCATGATCGAATCCAAAAATTTGAACCAAAATTTCTCTCTCATACATATTTTGACCAAAATTTTATTTCAAAATTTCATTTCGGTGGAGACCGTAACAAATTATCGGCCGAAGTTTTGAAACATGATACAAAACTTACAGTGCATGAAAGTCCACATTTGTGATAAAAGTATCGCGACTCCTTCATTCACATGTCCGTCCAGCGTAGGTGGTCGCACCAAGGGATTTTTGGGTTAAATTCCATCCGTATGTTGGCTTGTACACTTGATACGAAAAGGTGTGCAAATGATCTAACACCATTATCTTAAGCATTTGATCTTAAACCATTAAAGTGGGGTATAATATTATGCCACAGTGGCACATGTGTGAACAATTTAAATTATCCAATTATTAATCCATCATTAAAACATATCTCATGATTCTCCTCTAAAGAGTCATGCTACTAAGTGGATGGTTTGTAAACCATCGGTTTAGCAAATTTTGATATTAGTCATTAAAAAAGAAGAATAATGAATGGTATTAAAGTGCACACATTGGATAGTTAAAATCTCCCAACGAGTATATTTTTGAGGCACATTATCTTTGATGTATGATCAATGACTTTGATGGTATGGATGTCCAGTATCTTAAATCATTAGTAGTGTAAGATCACTTAAATAAGAATTTGGTGTTTAAATGGCGGTCAGAATGGTCGGGTCCTATTTAAATTGATATTAATTGGCCAACCGGATGGCCGTTATTGATGGATATGCAATTTACATTGCTGACGATTTTTGTACTCCATATTTACTGTATATATCAATTTGGATAGGCTAGAAGCTAATACATATCTGCTGACAGGTACTGTACTTGGCTCATATTTAAATAGGCTGCTACGCAAAAGAGAGTGTGCGCATAAGAATTTTTTAATTTAACCGGAAGAAACACCAAATTAGGAAAATATTACACTATGAACAGACTTTTGATAAGTGATATATGTATTCGATATTTATGAGCAAAAGTAAACCAAAATCTATCACCATTATCTTTTTCATTAATTGGTCTACAGAAAGAAAATAGTGGCGTACACCTAGTGGCCCTCTATTTGTGTGTATGGAAGATTACCTTTCCAATTTATATATATATATATATATTTAATAGTCATACCGTGGAGATAGTCTCGAGAATCGAAGAAGAGTACATGCATTAAGATATAACAGTTGCGAAACAACACCAATAAGAGTAGTGAGGAGAACCCCAATGATAGTGATGAAGGCAAATCACATAACCCAACCCACACCTTTTAACGACAAAGGAGGGAAACTAGCGTGGAGAATGAGAGCGACCAACACCAACACAATAGGAGGAGCGTACCAACTGAGTTATAACTTTGTAAGTCTTATTTCACTACTCATTTCTTATTAGTGTTAAACTCTCTCACTCTATATTCTTTTATATTTTGTTTCACATCTATCTTATACGTCTTCACTGTTTTTTAATACATAATAATCAACACGCATGAGACCACCTTAATGCATAATAATCTCGAGCACCGCGGGATTGAATGAGCACTGGATTGATAGACTATAGAACATAGAGTAGGAAAATGCCAAAAGATCCTTTCCAAGATGAATGGTGGGAATGCAACTACATATGCAGTAATGGTATAAAATATATAAGGGTACCTCTATTGGCACCTACCTCTAAAAATCATTGATTGCTTTGAATCATAAGATGTAAATCATTTTTCACCCCAATTTTTCACACCATGGACCTTAAGATCATGAGTGTACCATCAAACTATTAGTTGTTTATTCCAAGTGGCACAGACCTCAAAAAGCGTTCCTAAAATCACATTTGAGAGTGTATGCCATGTGATTTAGGGCCACTTTTTGGAAGATGTGCAACATGCAATAAAAAACCTTCTAATGCTCATGGTCTCAAGATCCATTGGGCGGAAAACAGAGTGAAAATTTTTCTTTATCATTTGATTCAAAGCCATCAATGATTTTCAAGCGTAGGCATCCCAATTAATCCAATAGGCACAAATACAAGTACCCTCGGAGTTAGGTAGCATTTTGTAGATTATTTAAATAAATTTAAAACAATATCTCCACCACATATTTTTTTAGGCTTAAAATCTCAATCATTGAAACAGTGAATTTAATTTTCAACTTTAAAGTCCAATTTTTTTTTTTTCTAAATATTAATGTAGGCAACAATATATATAAGACTTGGGCTACCCACAGAGGTAAGGTTTGAGCGCCACATGGCACCCAACTCAAGGATCGGGTGCCATGGCAATTTGCCCAAGGTCGATCAGGACCATCCCAATATAATAAAAATAAAATTTTAAAACAGTGTTTTTCACCATTAAAATTTAGGTCAAAGTTAAAAAAAAAAATTATGCACAATATTTGCACCGCAGACCATGATATTTGACCTATGATTTAAAGGGCAAAAAAGTCCAAAACTATCTATGCACCACATATCTCCCTCCTACCATATGCCAACGGCTAGAATTCATGTTCACTGAATCCTCGACAAACATTCTTACCACTTGGATGGTAACTGAAAAGATAGAAGAGAATAAGTAACCGAGTTTCAGTTCGAGATGAAATCATTTAACTAATTCGACACAGCAAAGAGAAAGATCTTGAACCCTAGCTAGTGTAAAGGTCAAAGCTATACCAGAAGTGGTGCTATATTACAGTGGTCCTTTGGCCTCTATAGGCACGAACACCTTATAGCAACCAATCATTTGATAGCAAAGGCGACACAACTATGGGCATGCCGGGAGAGCCTTGGAGATCACCTTACTTCCAATTCAGCCATGAACTTGGTCTTTCCATGTGAAGGCACCCAAGTTCCCACACTAATAAAAAAACAATAAGAGCAGAACAGACTTAACAGGGATTCCAGGGATTTTATACAAGTCACCAATCTCAATTGAAAAAAAAAAGCAATGAAAACGATTGAGCTTTTGAAAAACCAAAGATCATTTTACAAAACAAAAATAAAAATGAGAAAATTTGGATAAAAAAACCATGCAAACAATAGTGGCAATTGGCAAATGAATCTAGATGGACTTCAAAGTATTTTGTACTTGAACATAATTTCATTCTGGCTAGTAAGAAGTCTTACCAATTGAAGGGCATGGCAGTGCACTAGTGTTGTGGGAGAAGGGTATCATTGCAGTATTTCCGGAAGTTCAAACATTCCTCCACGAGAAATTCACTGTGAAAATGATTCATGTAGACGTAATGAATATTAGACAATAGTAGTAGTGACAAATTACAGTTGTGGGCATGGACTTACAAAATCCTCTCAACCATTTGTGACGTTTCCCATCTTGGACTCCATGGATAATCAAACACGGGAGGCGACATAACTGGTGTACCTTGTGAATTGAAATGCTACAAGAATAAGAAGACAACATGATCAGTAACCAGGATATGATGTCACAGTACAATTTCAAGGTGGTACTATTATTCTACATGTTCCCGACACGAAGCTCATAAAATCGGTCCAAAAGAAAAAAATCACGAGCTTTCAGCTTGTAAATGATACATCAGAGAAATTGAATTCATGCATGTGAAACGAGTGGATAAAGTTAGGTATATTAAAAACTTGGCCAGCAAGTTTTTTGGTGAGGGGAAGATTTTGACATGTGTGCAGTTGCGCGAGAGGGATGGAGATTCCTATTGAAAGTAAATTTTGTGGTGATGAAGAAGAAACCAATGGAACATCTCTTTTTAAGGTGTGCATTTGTAAGAAAGATATGGAACTTCTAGCGTTTGACTCGGTGAACCTTGCGCCTTTACTCTGGCAGGATGGCCAGAGGACATGATTGAGGGAATCTTAGCCTGTGTTTGGGTTAGCTCTTATAAGAGCAGAAGTAGCTCTCTGCCTGCTCTCTGTCAGAGCAGATAAAATCTGCTCTGGCAGAGAGCAGTTTTATCACTTAAACAGCTCCCCGCCAGAGCAAATGGAGCAGAGGAAATGGAGCAAGGAGTTGTGTTACCAAACATGAAAGCAGTTCTCCGCCGGAGCCAAAGAGCGAAAGAGCTGCTCTTTGCCCTGAAAGAGCTAACCCAAACGCAACCTTAGGTATCATCTGGAAAACACTACCAATGACAATTTTCTGAAAATCTCCAGATTTGACGACCCTAGGATTCTCTTATTTATGGTTAAGGCCGTTGGGGAATAACCAAGTATCTTTTCTTATTTTGCTTCCTTTTCTTTTTTTTTTCATTTTCCCATTGTTTTGTTTTATTTTCTGCTCTTCAGCAAAGACCCTCGATGTGATACCTTCCTTAAAATGAATAAGATTATGGCTATAATTTGGACAAAAAAAAAAAAAAAACCGCGGGGTTGGTTGACTGATAACTTGGTACTTGGGTCTAGAACCCAAGTACCAAGTTATCAACAACGTTTAAAAAACACTCAGGGCTGAGTTGACTGATACAACTCAGAAATTTGCCTGAACAATTAGGCTTTAGACACCGTAAAAATGATTTTGTAGGTCATACACCCAAGTAAACAGCTAACCCTTTTGCAATCAGCTGTGAGGACGTGAATCATCCTAGGGGAAAATTTTGTACATATATATGGCCACTACAAGGTACAGTGACATAAATCGAGGTTGGAAATTGCTTCCTTTCAAGGCCAGGTACATACTATTATCAGGATTTCTCTTACTGTGATGCATTAAATTAAGGAATGTTAAGAGATGCTATGAAGGAAAAAAAGGGCAAAACAAGTGATGGGACATTGCATCCACAGTTCCACACGATTATACAAAGTGTATAGGAGGCACAAGAAGCAATCGAAGGCACCTCAAACTTTGTGGATGAGCGATTGAAGACTTATGTGCACGTGAAGACCCAATACTTGGAAGACGTGCACATAGGGAGAGAAAAGAAATGAAAATAAGACACTATGCAAACTCGCACGTGCGAAACCCAGGCTCTTGCCTACGAGTTCACGTAGAGATCTCACCTGGAGCGACGATTTACAGCAGCACAGGCTCTCGCGCGCGAAACCACACTCGCCCACGCGAGATCTCCAGGCTCATGCGCTCGAGTCTAGTTACGTGCGCCCGAGATCGAGCCAATCTTAAGCAGCAGTCCAAATTTTGAAGCAAAAGTTACCTTTCTTTTTTAACTTTAGTTAGATTAGGAGTTTCGACTTCGATTACTTAGTCATAGTTAGAGTTTTAGCCTATATAAAGGCATTGTAAAGGCAATTTTAGTTACTTTATTATTAATGGAATTGAATGCTTCATGCACTCTTTGAGAACTTGTTGAGAGTTTTCTTCTTCCCAGAGTTTAGGATTTGGTGTGAGGCCAATACTTTTGTTGGTGAAATTCCAATGACTTTCCAATCTTCTGTGCAAAGTATTTAGTTAATTGTTTCTTTGAATAATTATTGTTTTCATGGTTGTTGGATTTCCATAAATCTTTGAGAATACCCTTTTGATCTTAAACTTCTTTTAAAGTCTTTTATTTCTTCAAAACCTCATAATGGAATCAAAAGACATCATCATGGAATGCCGTTTGATGCCCTAGGCTAGAGGGAAGTCAAGTTCTATCTTGAGAACCAGCAATCATATTGTGTAGGGACTAACGTGCCAGATCTTAATTTGGATCGTTATGATTCTCTTATTTTGAATTACGCGATAATCGTTGGTGAGTCAAATTTGTATTTTATTTCTTATTGCCCTTTCAATTTACAAATTAATTTCAGCAAAATTTCATATGAGGGTGACGCAGGACGATACCCTAAACTACGTGAATGCAATGATTGATTTTGCCGAAATTAAATGGAATTAAATTAAACAATAAAACCTTCAAAATATAACTAATACCTCAGGTTTTCGTAGTATTCCATGGGAGGATCACGTATAATTCAGGCAGGGTTCAATCCGGGCATTAGATCCGTTAGGTTGCAGCGTGGATCGTTTCTAGAGATAGAACTCTAGATTTCCAGATTAAAGCGCTCACAATGCAATGATGGAATATCTGGTTTTGGGTTATTTTGATATGGTTTGGGCTTAGCAGTCTGATGGAGGCTATGGTTGATGAATCGGATCGATTCAATGGTTTAGGGAAAAATTAGGGTTTAGGATCTCCAAAGGCTGATGATTGATTTAGGTTGTAGGATCACACAAGCAAAGATAATAACAGATAGATAGGTAGATAGAAGATAGATTTGCAGGCATCACACCCTTGGCTTCGCACCAAACCATTCTCGGGAAGAAGAATCACTCTTCGAAGAAACTCATCTCAAGTCTCAAAGCAAAACGCTCATTCATTCAATAATCAATAATTAATTACATTGTTCACTTAAGGACCTTATATAGGAGTCCTTTCAATAAAAGAAACCCAAAAATAAATAATAAATAAAAGACAAATAAACCCCTAAAACAAAATTCGAAACTAAACTTCTAAAACAACTTGGCGCGATTTCGATCGATCGAAATTGAAATTCGATCGATCAAAATAGAAAATTGTTCGATCGAAATTCTTATATTCATAAAATATCGTCGTTGACATACGATCGAATTTAACTTTCGATCGATCGAATTTTTCAATTGAACGATTATGTGATTTGATCGATCGAAATATCACTCCAAAACTTGTGTTACTGTCGACTGAATTCGTTCGATCGAAGTTGAAATTCGATTGATCGAAATTTCAGAGTTCCTTTAGTTCTTATTTTCGCCTCTTTCACCTATTTTTTATTTCCATTCCGCGTCTTTCGACGTCGGCACACGCGAAAAGGTCCATATCCAATGTCTACGATGTCGACGTCCCCGTCAATTCTCCCGGGCCGAAAAGGCTTCATCACCGATGAAGCGGCGTCGTGATAGCGCTTGACCATGTCGGGGTCCAGGCGTCGCACTTCGTCTTCAGCTAATCATGAGTTCTCGGAGTCCGGCTTTCCCAACCACTTGACCAAGTACTTTTGAATTCCGCCCCCATGGGTGGATATCACAAAATCATCTAATATCCTTTCTATCTCATCTCTGTGTTGCTTGCGTGAGGAAGGGAAGGGTAGGGGTTGTAGGGTGGGGCTGGTATTCAGGCTCGGGGCTTCTTGGAGGGGGTTGTGAGGGGATGGGGCTGGGGCCAAAGAAGGAACCAGGTCCTCCATATTGAATGTAGAGCTGACCCCTATATCCGGTGGAAGCTTGAGAACATATGCATTAGGGTCGCTCCTTGCCACAATTCTAAAAGGTCCAACGCCATAGGCTTGAAGTTTCTTTGCGGAACCACTCAGGCCTAACCCGAACCATGACGTAATCTCCAACCTGGAATTCCCTGAAGCGCCTATGCACATCCGCAGATATTTTATACTGTTCATTGCTTGCAGTAATTCTTTTTCCAATTTCGGCATGCAATTTATGTATATGTTGTGCAAATGAATCGGCTGACTCGGAGACTCGATGAGATGCAAACATGGGAATTAGATCAATGGGTGTTCTAGGCCTATGACCAAGGACGACTTCAAAAGGGCTCATACCTAGGGACCTATTGACTGAATTGTTGTATGCAAACTCGGCTAATGGCAAAATAGAATCCCAAGTCCTAGGGTGATCACCAACAAGACAACGGAGAAGATTACCTAAGCTCCTATTGGTGGACTCCGTTTGGCCATCTATTTGAGGATGATAGGCCAATGAAAATTGGAACATGGTACCCATCATGTGCCATAAAAATTTTCAGAAATAACTGATAAATTTCACATCTCGATCCGACACAATCGTCTGGGGTAAACCATGTAGATGCACAACCTCCCCGAAAAATAATTTGGCTATGTGAGCCACATCGGAGGTTTTAGAGCAGGGTATGAAGTGGGTCATCTTGGAAAAGCGGTCCACTACCACCAAAATGGAATCGTGCTTCCGTTGGGTCTTTGGAAGTCCAAGCACGAAATCCATAGAGAGGTCTTGGCACGGGTAAAGGGGTGTACAAGCCGGTATTCTGTTTGATATGCTTCGCAACTTGGCATATACAACATTGTTTTACGACCCTAGAGACATCTCTCACAAGGCTAGGCCAATAGAACCTATCCTCAACAAGCGCACTGGCTTTATTGTGCCCAAAATGTTCGGAAATCCCTCCGGCATGTAATTCCCAGATGAGGAAGTTTCGCAATGAAGTACGAGGGATGTACAAACGATTCCCTTTGAACAAATACCCATCCAGCAGGGTATACTCGGAGTTAATGTTGTTCGAATTTTCAAGGAAAGCAGTGTATTCTGCCTCGAAATCTATGCAATCAGGATAATCTTGCTTCAACTGCTCAAATCCAACGACTTCAGTGCTCATAGACTGCAAAGTCGCCCCACGACGACTAAGCGCATCAGCAGCCTTGTTCTCGGCACCGGCCTTATGCTTCAAGACAAATGTGAACCCTTGAAGGTACTTGACCCACTTCGCGTGCCTCGGGTTCAACTTTTTTCGGGAAGCAAGGAAACATAAGGCTTCGTGGTCAAAAAACAACACAAATTCCTGCGGTCTCAGGTAATGTTTCCAATACCATAAAGATCGGACGACCGCATAGAACTCCTTGTCATAGGTGGAGTATTTCTGCTTTGCCTCATTGAGTTTCTCACTAAAATAGGTCATGGCCTTCGCTCAAAGATTGCTTATGCCTACACCCGACGCGTCACATGCTACTTCAAAGACTTTAGAAAAGTCTGGTAGACGCATGGCGGGTGCAGTAACCATTTTCTCTTTTATCTCAGCAAAGGCCTTCGTCGCGGCTTTGCTCCACAAGAACTCCCTTTTTTTCATGCAATCGGTAATGAAAGCCATGATGGTGCTAAAGTTCCAGATAAAGCGATGATAAAACGTGGCCAAACCGTGGAAGCTACGGAATTCATGAATATTCCGGGGTTCGGGCCACTCCACAATGGCCTTAACCTTCGCAGGGTCCACAACCATCCCGTCTACCGAGATAATGAATCCCAAGAATACAACAAAGTGTTGTATGAAGGTGCACTTCTTGAGATTCGCGTATAACCTCTCTCCCCTCAAGGTTTCGCAAACCAACCTCAGGTGGATAATGTGTTGTTCCTTGTCTGGGCTGTAAATCAGGATGTCATCAAACTATACGACAAGGAATGGCCTCAACACTCGGGTCATGAGCTTCATGAATGTTCTCGGGGAATTGGAAAGCCCAAAAGGCATGACCATCCACTCATAAAGACCGTCTTTAGTCTTGAAGGCGGTTTTCCATTCATCGTCAGAGCGAATACGCACATGATAGTAGCCACTTTTAAGGTCTATTTTGAAAAAGATAGTGGCTCCAACCATCATGTCAAGCATGTCATCAAGCCGCGGTATGGGAAATCGATATTTAACAGTGATCTTATTAATCGCACGGCTATCCACACACATGTGCCATGTACCATCTTTTTAGGCGTGAGTAGTGCTGGTACGGCACATGGGCTCAGACTCTCTTGTATGAACCCCTTTTGAAGGAGCTCACTGACTTGCCGAGTCAACTCGGCGTGCTCAACTGGATTCAACCTATAGTGGGACAGGTTCAGTAATGTGGATCCGGGAACTAAGTCAATTGCGTGTTGAATGTCACGCATGGGAGGGAGGTCATTAGGAAACTCTTCGGGAAAGACATTCGCAAATTCATTCAGGATGGGCTCTACCTCCTTGGGGTACTCACAGACTGACTCAGAAGTACTCTCAACAGTGACAACGACATACACGACACTCTCATCCTTCGATGCTCTCTCGAACTCTGAAGGGGTCACAATGTTGATGGCCTTGGATTGGCCACCCTTCTTCTCAACTCTATTGACCGGTGGTGCTTTGGGAGCCAAAGGGTTAAAAGTGATTTTCTTGCCCTTATAATTGAATGTACAAACGTTAAATTGCCCAAAAATGATCACGTTCAAATTATAGAGCTATGGCCTCCCTAAGATAATGTGGCCCACATCCATCGGTACCACATCGCACCATAAGGTGTCGGAGTATGAACCCAACTGTATGGGTTCACGACACCTCTGAGATGTGGGAATGGATGAGGAGTCAACTCATGCGACTTTGTAAAGTCTCGGGTGGGCTTCAGGTGTAAGCCCTAAGCGGGTGACGGTATGTTCTGACACCACATTGGTGCAGCTCCCGCTATCCACGAGTACCCTACAGCTCTTCGTCCCACATGTGGCAAAGGTGTGGAAAATGTTCTCCCTTCGCCAATCCTCCTTTTCATCCCGTTGAGGTTATGCAAAGGCACACCCCACAACTAGAGCACGACTCATGTCATCACCTTCTTCGTCACTAGGTGTGGCATTCGGCTCAAAGACCTCTTTCTCATAAACTCTTTCCCTTTCTTCTCCTTCTCCATCGATGAAGAGATTCCTTTGTGAGTTCCTTGTAGGGCATTGGGCAGCAAAGTGACCCAATCCTTGACATTTATAGCATTTGACATGAGACCCACTCTTCCAGGATTCTCCGGCTACACCCTTACCTTTGTCAAACCTCACATTGGTAGATGTGGGTTGCGTGGGTTTGGCAGGAGGGTTCCCAGTACTATATTTCACTTCGCCAGTATGGAATTGATCGGGGTGAAAATCAGATCCCCTAGTCGCCGTCATTTTTAAATATCGTTCAAGTTCTTGAACGACGGTGTAACACTCGGCGAGAGTCTCTACAGGGTGGGAGACTAACTCTTTTTGCAAGTCAAGTCTCAATCCGGTGCAAAATCTGGATAGACTGACTTGAGGGTCTTCGGATACCTTAGCTCTCATCATGAACTCTTCAAATTTGCCAATGTAATTCGATACGGGCATACTACCTTGGCGCTGATTTTGCCATTGGTCAAGGAGATGATGATAGTATGAAGAAGGAACATACTTCTCTGTAAGTCGTTCATTCATGTCCTCCCAATGGGTAATGGGAGTACAACCCGCATTCGTTCTGATGCATTCAACAGTGACCCAAAAGAGTCGAGCTTGGCCTATGAGCTTCATTTTAGCAAGTCTAACACATCTTTCATCGCTCATGCCAAGCCACTCAAAGTGTTGGTCCATATCGGATAACCAATAGAGGAAGACTTGAGGGTCTAGTCGTCCATCGAAAGTCGGGAACTCAACTCGGACATTTTTAGGAGTCTCCCTTCGGGTCGTAGTCATCTCCATGATGATCAAACCTATGGTTTCGATTCCGATTATGTTGGTAGCCATTTCGTTCGAATCAAGGACCATTACACTCACGATGTGGTTCAAAGTACTCATCACCCTCATCCAACCGATTGACTCGGTTTAACAACCTCTCATTGGATGTTTCGAGAGTCCTTTGGGCTGTCTCCAAGGCAATCATTCGATCATTGATCGATTTTAGATCAGCCCTCATGTCGTTAAGAGCCTCGGCAATCTCACTCATGTCCATGGTGATACGGTTCACTAATTGACGGGTTCTAGTATGGAATGCAAAATGAACTGACAATGAAGGAGACTTTTGACAAACACGTGACGTGCACACTTTGGCCAAAAACAGAAATAATATGCAATTAAAATTAAAGTGCAATGAATGCAATGTCACACAGTATGCCCTAACCTAGAACCTAGGGCTCTGATACCAAAACTGACGCAGGACGGCACCCTAAACTACGTGAATGCAATGATTGATTTTGCCGAAATTAAATGGAATTAAATTAAAAATATAATGAATACCTCAGGTTTTCGTAGTATTCCATGGGGGGATCACGTATAATTCATGCAGAGTTCAGTCCGGGCGTTAGATCCGTTAGGTTGCAGCGTGGATCGTTCCTAGAGATAGAACTATAGATTTTCATATTAAGGCGCTCACAATGCAATGATGGAATCTCTGGTTTTGGGTTATTTTGATATGGTTTAGGCTTAGCAGTCTGATGGAGGCTACGGTGGTTGAATCAGGTTGATTCAATGGTTTAGGGAAAAGCTAGGGTTTAGGATTTCAAAAGGGATGATGGCTGAATTAAGGTTATGAGATCACACAAGCAAAGATAATAAGAAATAGATAGATAGATTTGCAGGCATCACACCTTGGCTTCGCATTAAACCCTTATCGGGAAGAAGAATCACTTTTCGAAGAAACTCATCTCAAGTCTCAAAGCAAAACGCTCATTCATTCAATCATCAATAATCAATTACATTGTTCACTTAAGGACCTTATATAGGAGTCCTTTCAATAAAAGAAAACCATAAAACAAATAATAAATAAAAGACAAATAAACCCTCAAAACAAAAGTTCGAATTTAGACTTAAAAATTAACTAAACAACTCGGCGCGATTTCGATCGATAGAAATTGGAATTCGATCGATCGAAATTGACATTTGATCGATCGAAATTTAAAATCGATCGATCAAAATTCATATACCTATAAATATCTCCGTCAACATTTGATCGATCGAATTGTCCATTCGATCGGTCGAAATCTCACTCTAGAACATATGTTTCCTCTCGCTGCCATTCGATTGATCGAAAACGGACTTCAACCGATCAAAATTTCAATTCGATCGATCGAATTTGCTGATTTCTCCAAATTTTCCATCTTTCGCCAATTTTCGCCTCTTTTGTCTATTTCTGATTTCCATTCCGCTTCTTTCGTCGTCGGTATACACGAAACGGTCCATATCCAATGTCTACGATGTCTGTGTCCCCGTCACATCCTTACCTTTGTCAAACCTCACATTGGTAGATGTGGGTTGCATGGGTTTGGCAGGCGGGTTCCCAGCACTAGATTTCACTTCGCCGGTACGAAATTGACCAGGGTGGAAATCAGATCGCCTAATCACCGTCATTTTTAAATATCGTTCAAGGTCTTGAACGACGGTGTAACACTCGGCGAGTCTCCACAGGGTGGGAGACTAACTCTTTTTGCAAGTCAAGTCTCAATCCGGTGCGAAATCTGGATAGAGTGACTTGAGGGTCGGATACCTTGGCTCTCATCATGAACTCTTCAAATTTGCCAATGTAATCCGATACGGGCATACTACCTTGGCGTAGATTTTGCCATTGGTCAAGGAGACGATGGTAGTATAACGAAGGAACGTACTTCTCTGTAAGTCGTTCCTTCATGTCCTCCCAATGGGTAATGGGAGTACAACCCGCATTTGTTCTGATGCGTTCAACGTTGACCCAAAAGAGTCGGGCTTGGCTTATGAGCTTCATTTTAGCAAGTCTAACACATCTGTCATCGCTCATGCCAAACCACTCGAAGTGCTGGTCCATATCGGATAACCAATCGAGGAAGACCTGAGGGTCTAGTCGTCCATCGAAAGTCCGAAACTCAACTCGGACATTTTTGAGGAGTCTCCCTTCCGGGTCGTAGTCATCTCCATGATGACCAAACCTATGGTTCCGATTCCGATTATGTTGGTAGCATTTCGTTCGAATCGAGGATCATTACGCTCACGGTGTGGTTCAAAGTACTCATCACCCTCGTCCAACCGATTGACTCAGTCTATCAACCTCTCATTGGATGTTTCGAGAGTCCTTTGGGCTGTCTCCAAGGCAGTCATTCGATCATTGATCGATTTTAGATCAGTCCTCATGCCGTTAAGAGTCTCAGGAATCTCACTCATGTCCATGGTGATACGGGTCACTATTGACGGGTTCTAGAATGGAATGCAAGATGAACACTTTGACCAAAACAGAAATAATATGCGATGAAATTAAAGTGCAATGAATGCAATGTCACACCAATATGCCCTAACATAGAACCTAGGGCTTTGATACCAAAGCAGACGCAGGACGGAACCCTAAACTACGTGAATGCAATGATTGATTTTGTCGAAATTAAATGGAATTAAATTAAACTATAAAACCTTCAAAATATAATGAATATCTCAGGTTTTCGTAGTATTCCATGGGAGGATCACGTATAATTCAGGCAGGGTTCAGTCCGGGTATTAGATCCGTTAGGTTGCAGCGTGGATCGTTCCTAGAGATAGAACTCTAGATTTCCAGATTAAGGTGCTCACAATGCAATGATGGAATCTCTGGTTTTGGGTTATTTTGATATGGTTTGGGCTTAGCAATTTGATGGAGGCTACGGTTGATGAATCGGATCGATTCAATGGTTTAGGGAAAAAACTAGGGTTTAGGATCTCCAAAGGCTGATGATCGATTTAGGTTGTAGGATCACACAAGCAAAGATAATAACAGATAGATAGGTAGATAGAAGATAGATTTGCAGGCATCACACCCTTGGCTTCACACCAAACCCTTCTCGGGAAGAAGAATCACTCTGCGAAGAAACTTATCTCAAGTCTCAAAGCAAAACGCTCATTCATTCAATAATCAATAATTAATTACATTGTTCACTTAAGGACCTTATATAGGAGCCCTTTCAATAAAAGAAAACCCTAAAACAAATAATAAATAAAAGACAAATAAACCCCTAAAACAAAATTCGAAACTAAACTTCTAAAACAACTAAAACAACTTGGTGCGATTTCGATCGATCGAAATTGAAAATCGTTCGATCGAAATTCTCATATTCATAAAATATCGCTGTTGACATTCGATCGATCGAATTTAACTTTCGATCGATCGAAATATCACTCCAGAACTTGTGTTTCTGTCGACTGAATTTGATCGATCGAAATTTCAGAGTTCCTTCAGTTCTTATTTTCGCCTCTTTCGCCTATTTTTGATTTTCATTCCGCTTCTTCCGACGTCGGTACACGCGAAAAGGTCCATATCTAATGTCTACGATGTCGGCGTCCCCATCAGAGGAATTTAGTGTGTGGTCCTGCATCAACAAGTCTATGCAAAGACCAAAAGCACAAGTAAGAAGTGAGGACCTGCATGGCTGTTGTCTGGAAATGAAAAAAATAAAGATTGGAAGATCAGATTAAGAGAACTGAGGTAAAAAACTTGAAAGCAAAGCATAACAAAACCTCACATATCTTCTGACTAGAATGGAGTGTCAATGATAAAAGCACGCAGGCATTTCAATAACCGAGTATTAAAAGGTGAAATAGCCCAAAGTCACTACCCAAGCTAGTTAGATTCTCATTATAATCATTGTACTGGAGAAGCCGCAACAGCCAATTGAGGCTACATCGCTGTCAATCGAAATTTGGAAACAATACTTACACCAATAGCCTTTTGTGGCCATAAGAAAAGTTGTGTTAGCTTCTTTTATATTATAGACACAGCATGTTAGGGAAAATTATGGAGGTTTATTTTGACTGTATGAAAAAGCTGGCAAGCTATGAGACATTTGAACAAATAAAGTTTATGAACATATCAAATGCTACACTCACTACGACATGAGGGAATCCAGAGGAGCAGAGAATTTAGCCCTACACAGAAATAAGTGGAGAGATAAGATTCGCAAAGCCGACTCCAAATAGATGTGGATCAAAGGTGGTGGCGGTGGTGGTGATGGTATATATATATATATGGAAAAGGTGTCCGTCCACCCATGGAGAGTGATCGCCGTCCTCCAAGGTTCCATGTGGAGCTCAACATGGCACCCAAAATATTATTTCGATACCACGTGGAGCTCGGGTGCATTGCATAGATCATCTTTACAAAAAAAATTGAAAACTCATCTCCACCATGTGTTTTTTTAACCGTGAAATGTGGACCATTGAAACCCGTCAAACTTTGACTTGTGTTTAAAAAAAATCAAACTTTATTTTTCTTAAAATGATCTAAACCATCCACCCATGCTCCACGTGGCACCCAAACAGTGTTTTGGGGGCCACGTGGACCTCGAGGACGGTGACCGTCCTCCCATGGAGGACGGAACCAGATCCGTATATATGTGTGATATGCATGAATTTTGGGTGTGCATAGTATTGATATATTTTACTCTAGCCTACATAGGCCAAGATCGTGAATCAAACGCCACAGGCCTGGGTTGCTTAACGTCTCCAAAAGACCACAGTAACACTGAGGTTATATATGTGAGGCCCTACTCATTAGTGAGCCCTTAACTAAACATGCATTCTTCTGTCAGCATATCAGGTATTTACAGAAAAAGAGGGGGTGCTTCAGTTCATCTCAATTCTCAACCTTTATTTCACAGCCAAATTTTCCCCGAAAAGTGAAACAACAAAGAAAATTTGACCGACATTGCAAAAAATGTATGAAAAGAGAAGTACCAAGAACAAAGAGACCAACTTTTCATCATTATGTAAAGTGTTGAATTCCTATGTGCTTAAAGTTTGCTCTGGATTTTTATTTGGAATTCTCCAGCACAAACACATAGAAATGTGTGTCTGGATTTGTACGGCTATGTTGCATTTATTTGTATGCATGCGCATAAGAGTGTGTATGTGTGCACTCGTGCACACGTGTACGTATAATCCATGTGTCATTTCTTTAATCAACTTACACATCTATATTGGCATATGCAGATTAAACATTATATATTTTTCATTACCTGAGAACTTTGCAGCGTCAAAATAGGTTGTTGCTTAGGGAATTGATTTGGAAGGTGAAAATGCACCTATAGAAACCATGCTCTCATTAGTCTCATTAGTTGCTCTATTACAAATTATAAAATAAAATCACAACATACTTGCAATAATAGGTTAAAAGCAGCGAAGACAAGAATTTCTGATTTAACTCAAGGAAACATCGATTTCAAAAAATGACAAAAGAAAGAACTTATAACCAGGAAACATGAACTACCGACAGTTATCTACATCTGTAGTTAAAATGACAGGCAATGATTAAGTTGTTCAATGATTCAAGTATAATTAAACTGTAATCAGAATTACTACTAAAACAAAAATTAAACATATAATGAAAACGTGAATGTTTTGTTAAAATCGTATGACTCGTGATTTGAGACACACAATTCACATTGAATTGTTATAAGAACAATTTGATATATAATATAATTCACATTGAGGTACAAACTGTATGACTTTGATTCGAGTCATAGGATTCAATCATACGACTTAGTCGAATTGTACAACTCAAACATATAAGAAAAATCTCACTTTAAAACCAAGAATGTGAGATTTCCCTATGCAGGTTTTGCTTTTCGAAACTTCTAAAATATATCCTGTGAGGTTTCTAAACGTAAAAAAGGCTTACCATAATCCTTCCAAACCGTTTATATTCCCTCAAAACATATTCAAAAAAAAATTCCTGACTCTTTCGCTTTTTCTTCAACCCTAAATCCTGAGGCTTGTTTTTTTAATGTCCTCCCGGTTTGTGCACCAAATTGACTCCTGTTTTGTGGAATACTTCCACAAAGGAGGACTTTCATATATATGTAAAGATTTCACAAGTTAGAAACATATATTCAGGGAAGGAAAGGGGATCCTCTCTCACTTTACTTGTTTAATGCAGTGGAGGGGACTCTTAGTAGACTGCTTCAGGAGGGAGTGGGTGGTCCCTCAGTTTCTCCACGAGTTTCAAAGTAGGTAAAAATAGTCCAGCAAATACTCCTTCAGTATGCCGACGACCCGTTGATTCTGTGGAACATCTAGGAAGTGTAAAGCGTAAGGATATTTTTCGATGCTATGAGACTTGTTCAGGTTAGATGATGAATCTTCATAAGACTACTTTGTGGAGAGTGAGGTTTGAGGGGGATGCCCTTGTGGATCTCGCATACTCCATCTTACGTAAGGGGCAATTTGCCTTCCCTTTGTGTTTTGGAAACCCAAGTAGGGAGTTGTGAGGTTCAAAAGAAGGCCGGTCATGTGGAAACGGTATTTGCTTTCAGTTGGGGATAGGCTCATGCTCATTAAAGCTAACATTTTCATCCTTCCGGTGTTATATATATCCATGTTTAGATGACCATTGTTATCAACCATAAATTGACACTATAACCCATCTCAGCTTCATAACATCATGAAATGGCCAAGTTTTGACGCCTCAAAATAATGATGTTCTACAAAATAGTAAAGCATGATAGAGAAAAGAACGGAGAGGAGGTCCCTTGATGTAGCCCAAGTGAACTATGTAAGAAGGGGGAAGTGACGGGGACGCCGACATTGTAGACATCGGATATGGACTTTTTCGCGTGTACCGACGTCGGAAGAAGCGGAATGGAAATTAAAACTAGGCGAGAGAGGACATTCTGAAAACTGCAAGGAGAAGTGCCGCAGCAAGCCCTCGCTCGAGCAGTTATAATCCTCACTCGAGCGGGCCCAGTGACGAAAATTTCCTTTTATTTATTTTTTTTAGTCTTTTATTATTTTAGAACTCTTTTAGTGCGAGTTTTATTTCGTTTAGGGTTTTCTTAGCCTATATAAAGGCCTTGTAAACACTCTATTAAGGAGATTATTGATTATGAATGAAAAGAGTTTTTGCTTATGTGTGCTTGAGATGAGCCTCTACGAAGAGTGAATCTTCTTCCCGAGAGGGGTTTGGTGCGAAGCCAAGGGTGTGAAGCCTACAATTCTATCTACCTCTTTTATCTTTGTTTGCGTGATTCTACAACCCTAAATCGACCATCTTCTTGTGAAATCCTAAACCCTAAATTTCTTTAAATCCTTGAATCGATTCGATTCAACAACCGTAGAGCCCAGCAGAGTTATTAAACCTCCCGCACCCGATATTCAGAGAAAATCAGTGATCCCATCATTGAATCGCGAGCGCCCTAATCTGGAAAACCCTAGAGTTCTATCTCTCGGATAGATCTGCTCTGCAACCTAACGGATCTAGCGCCTGGACTGAACCCTGCCTGAATTATACGTGATTCTCCCAAGGAATACTACGAAACCCTGAGGTATTCGTTATATTTTGCAAGTTTCATTGTCTAATTTAATTTCAATTTAATTTCGGCAAAATCAATCATATCATTCACGTAGTTTAGGGCACCGTCCTGCGTCAGTTTTGGTATCAAAGCCCTAGGTTCTAGGTTAGGGCATACTGTGTGACACTGCATTCATTACACTTTATTTTCATCACATATTATTTCAGTTTTGGCCAAAGTGTTCATCTTGCATTCCATTCTAGAGCCCGCCAGTAGTAAACTATATCACCATGGACATGAGTGGGATTACCGAAGCTCTTAACAGCCTGAGGGCTGACCTAAAATCGATCAATGATCGAATGACTACCTTAGAGGCAGCCCAAAGGACTCTCGAAACATCCAATGAGAGATTGTTAGACCGAGCAAATCGGTTAGACGAGGGTGATGAGTACTTTGAACCACACCGTGAGCGTAATGGTCCACGTTTTGAACGAAATGGCTACCAACATAATCGAAACCGGAATCATAGGTTTGATCATCATGGAGATGACTCCGACTCGGAAGGGAGGCTCCTCAAAAATGTCCGAGTTGAGTTCGTGACTTTCGATGGAAGGCTAGATCCTCAAGTCTTCCTTGACTGGTTATCCGACATGGACCAGCACTTTGAGTGGTTTGGCATGAGCGATGAAAGGTGTGCTAGACTTGCTAAGATGAAGCTCATAGGCCAAGCTCGACTATTTTGGGTCAATGTTGAACGCATCAGAACGAATGCGGGTTGTACTCCCATTACCCATTGGGAGGACATGAAGGAACGACTTACAGAGAAGTACGTCCCTTCTTCATACTACCACCGTCTCCTTGACCAATGACAAAATCTGCGCCAAGGTAGTATGCCCGTATCGGAGTACATTGGCAAATTTGAAGAGTTCATGATGAGAGCCAAGGTATCCGAAGACCCCCAAGTCACTCTATCTAGATTTCGTACCGGATTGAGATTTGACTTGCAAAAAGAGTTAGTCTCCCACCCTGTTGAGACTCTTGCCGAGTGTTACACTGTCGTTCAAGACCTTGAACGATATTTGAAAATGACGGCGACTAGGCGATCTGATTTTCACACTGGTCAATTCCGTACCGGCGAAGTGAAATCTAGTGCTGGAAACCCGCCTACCAAGCCCACGCAACCTACATCTACCAATGTGAGGTTTGGCAAAGGTAAGGGTGTAGCCGGAGAATCCTCGAAGAGTGGGTCTCATGTCAAATGCTATAAATGTCAAGGGTTGGGACACTTTGCCGCCCAATGCCCTACGAGAGACCCACAAAGGAATCTCTTCATCGATGGGGAAGGAGAAGAGAGTGAAGGAGTTTATGAGGAAGAGGTCTTTGAGCCGAATGTCACACCTAGTGACGAGGAGGGTGATAGCATGGGTCGCGCTCTAGTTGTGAGGTGTGCCTTTGCACAGCCTCAACGGGATGAAAAGGAGGATTGGCGAAGGGAGAACATCTTCCACACCTTTGCCACATGTGGGACAAAGAGTTGTAGGGTAATCGTGGATAGCGGAAGCTGCACCAATGTGGTGTCAGAACATACCGTCACCCGCTTAGGGCTTACACCTGAAGCCCATCCGAGACCTTACAAAGTCGCATGGGTTGACTCTTCATCCATTCCCGTATCTCAGAGGTGTCGTGTACCCATACAGTTGGGTTCATACACTGACACCTTATGGTGCGATGTGGTACCGATGGATGTGAGCCACATTATCTTAGGGAGGCCATAGCTCTATGATTTGAACGTGACTATTTTTGGACGATCTAACGTTTGTACGTTCAATTACAAGGGCAAGAAAATCACTCTTAACCCTTTGGCTCCCAAAGCACCATCAGTCAACAGAGTTGAGAAGAAGGGAGGTCAATCCAAGGCCATCAATATTGTGACCCCTTCAGAGTTTGAGAGAGCATCGAAAGATGAGAGTGTTGTGTATGTCGTTGTTACTATTGAGAGTACTTCTGAGTCAGTCTGTGAGTACCCCAAGGAGGTAGAGCCCATCCTGAATGAATTTGCGGATGTCTTCCCCGAAGACTTACCTAGTGAGCTCCCTCCCATGCGTGACATTCAACACGCAATTGACTTAGTTCCCGGATCGACATTACCGAACCTGCCCCACTACAGGTTGAATCCGGTTGAGCATGCCAAGTTGACTCGGCAAGTCAGTGAGCTCCTACAAAAGGGGTTCATAAAAGAGAGTCTGAGCCCGTGTGCTGTACCAGTGTTAGTCACGCCTAAGAAAGATGGTACATGGCGCATGTGTGTGGATAGCCGAGCGATTAATAAGATCACTGTTAAATATCGGTTTCCCATACTGTGGCTCGATGACATGATTGACATGATGGTTGGAGCCACTATCTTTTCCAAGATAGACCTTAAAAGTGGCTACCATCAGGTGCGTATTCGCCCTAGCGATGAATGAAAATCCGCCTTCAAGACCAAAGACGATCTTTATGAGTGGATGGTCATGCTTTTTGGGCTTTCCAATGCCCCGAGCACATTTATGAGGCTCATGACCCAAGTGTTGAGGCCATTCCTTGGCAAATTCCTTGTCGTATACTTTGATGACATCCTGATTTACAGCCCAGACAAGGAACAACACATCATCCACCTAAGGTTGGTTTGCGAAACCTTGAGGGGAGAGAAGTTATACGCGAATCTCAAGAAGTGCACCTTCATGCAGCATTCTGTTGTATTCTTGGGATTCATTGTCTCGGTAGACGGGATGGTTGCGGACCCTACGAAAGTTAAGGCCATTGTGGAGTGGCCCGAACCTCGGAATATTCATGAAGTCCGTAGCTTCCACGATCGTCGCTTCATCCGGAATTTTAGCACCATCATGGCTCCCATTACCAATTGCATGAAAAAAGGGGAGTTCCTATGGAGCAAAGCCGCGACGAGGGCCTTTGCCGAGATAAAAGAGAAAATGGTTACTGCACCCGTCATGCGCCTACCAGACTTTTCTAAAGTCTTCGAAGTGGCATGTGACACATCGGGTGTAGGCATAGGCAGAGTGCTGAGCCAAGAAGGCCACCCTGTGGCCTATTTTAGTGAGAAACTCAATGAGGCAAAGCAGAAATACTCCACCTATGACAAGGAGTTTTATGCGGTCGTCCGATCTCTGTGGTATTGAAAACATTACCTGAGACCGCAAGAATTTGTGTTGTTTTCTGACCACGAAGCCTTACGTTTCCTTGCTTCCCAGAAAAAGTTGAACCCGAGGCACTCGAAGTGGGTCGAGTACCTTCAAGGATTCACATTTGTTTTGAAGCATAAGGCTAGTGCCGAGAACAAGGCTGCTGATGCGCTTAGTCGTCGAGTCATGACTTTGCAGTCTATGAGCACCGAGGTCATCGGATTTGAGCAGTTGAAGCAAGATTATCCTGATTGCCCAGATTTCGAGGCAGAATACACTGCTTTCTTTGAAAATCCGAACAATAACTCCAAATATACCCTGCTGAATGGGTATTTGTTCAAAGGAAATCGTTTGTGCATCCCTCGCACTTCATTGCGTGACTTCCTCATCTGGGAGTTACATGCCGGAGGGATTGCCGGACATTTTGGGCGCGATAAAATCAGTGCGCTTGTTGAGGATAGGTTCTATTGGCCTAGCCTTGTGAGAGATGTCTCCAGGGTCGTAAAACAATGTCGTACATGTCAAGTTGCAAAGCATATAAAACAAAATACGGGCTTGTACACCCCTTTACCCGTGCTGCACACCCCGTGGCAAGACATCTCCATGGATTTCGTGCTAGGACTTCCAAAGACTCAACGAAAGCATGATTCCATTTTTGTGGTAGTGGACCGCTTTTCTAAGATGGCCCACTTCATACCCTGCTCCAAAACCTCCGATGCGGCTCACATAGCCAAATTATTTTTCGGGGAAGTTGTGCGTCTACATGGTTTACCCCAGACGATTGTGTCGGATCGAGATGTGAGATTTACCAGTTACTTCTGGAAAACTTTATGACACATGATGGGTACCATGCTCCAATTTTCGTCGGCTTATCATCCTCAAACAGATAGCCAAACGGAGTCCACCAATAGGAGCTTAGGTAATCTTCTCCATTGTCTTGTTGGTGATCACCCTAGGACTTGGGATTCTATTTTGCCTTTAGCCGAGTTTGCATATAACAATTCAGCCAATAGGTCCCTAGGTATGAGCCCTTTTGAGGTCGTCCTTGGTCATAGGCCTAGAACACCAATTGATCTAATTCCCATGTCTGCATCCCATCGAGTTTAAGTCGGGATTCATTTGCACAGCATATACATGAGTTGCATGCCGAAATTAGAAAAAGAATTACTGCTAGCAATGAACAATACAAAATATCTGCGGATGCGCATAGGCGCTTCAAGGAATTCCAAGTTGGAGATTACGTCATGGTTCGGGTTAGGCCTGAGCGGTTCCCATTGGGAGCCGCAAAGAAACTTCAAGCCCGTGGCGCTGGGCCTTTTAGAATTGTGGCAAGGAGCGGCCCTAATGCATATGTTCTCGAGCTTCCACCTGATATAGGGGTCAGCTCTACATTCAATGTGGAGGACCTGGTTCCCTCTGTAGCCCCAGCCCCACCCCCTCACAACCCCTTCCACGCAGCCCCGAGCCCAAATTCCAGCCCCACCCTGCAACCCCTACCCTTCCCTTCCCCACACAAGCAACGCAGAGATGAGATCGAAGGGATACTAGATGATATGGCGATATCCACCCATGATGGTGGAATTCAAAAGTACTTGGTCAAGTGGTTGGGAAAGCCGGACTCCGAGAACTCATGGGTAGCTGAAGACGAAGTTCGACGTTTGAACCCCGACATACTCGAGCGCTATCACGACGCCGCTTGGGGTAAGCAGTTTGCTATACTGGAGTTTCCTCAAGATTGTGAGTAATTTGACATCAGCAGCACTCATGTAAATAGACAGTGGACACGTGCTCGACAGTCTACCTTTCATTAAATAAATTGTTAACCATTCAGAAGCATCATTCATGTCCACCAGTTTATCTGCCACCAACCACTTTTAGCTGCAACGTTCATGTGCCAACATCGGCTGCAGCTATTAGAAATTTTTGCCAGGGGTTCACCAGTGCGACCACCATAAAGGGAATAGAATCATTTCGCATGAAAATGATTCAGAGAGAAATCACAACGGATAAATCATAGTAAAAAGAAATTATTTAACAATAAATAGCATTCCCTAAATGAAGGATTCAAAGTCATGGCTACTTGCTCTAGTAGAAAAAAAACAGCAGGGGGTGACTCTGAAGTCTGAACGTACAATAACTGTAGAGAAAATTATGTCACAAGAGTATCCATTCAAAAATACAGATAAGTACATGTTGACTCGAAAATTTTGGAATTGAGAACCCTTTTTTTTCTTCCACTTAGCCTTAAAAGTCAGATAGAAGGAATTAGGGAAAGAGACTATTTATAGTTTTTTTAACAAATCCTAATCTAAATAGGATTTAAAGTCCTAAGCTATGCTTAGCCACTAGAAAAAATATACGTAACCACCTAGGTGGCTAGGAAAATAAATTTAGTCGCTTAGGTGGCTAGAAAAATACTTATCCACCCGACGTGGATAGAAAAATACTCATCCACCCTAGGTGGATAGAAATATACCCATCCACCCTAGGTGGATAGAAAAAATACTCATCCACCCTAGGGTGGATAGAAATATACTCATCCACCTAGGTGGCTAGAAAATATACGTAGTCACCTAGGTGGCTAGAAAAATACACATCCACCCTAGGCGGATAGAAATATACTCATCCACCCTAGGTGGATAGAAAAAATACTCATCCACCCTAGGTGGATAGAAATATACTCATCCACCTAAGTGGCTAGAAAATATACGTAGTCACCTAGGTGGCTAGAAAAATACTTATCCACCCTAGGTGGATAGAAATATACTCATCCACCCTAGGTGGATAGAAATATACTTATCCACCTAGGTGGCTAGAAAATATACGTAGTCACCTAGGTGGATAGAAATATACTCATCCACCCTAGGTGGATAGAAAAAAATACTTATCCACCCTAGGTGGATAGAAATATACTTATCCACTTAGGTGGCTAGAAAATATACGTAGTCACCTAGGTGGATAGAAATATACTCATCCACCCTAGGTGGATAAAAAAATACTCATCCACCCTAGGTGGATAGAAATATACTTATCCACCTAGGTGGCTAGAAAATATACGTAGTCACCTAGGTGGATAAAAATATACTCATCCACCCTAGGTGGATAGAAATATACTCATCCACCCTAGGTGGATAGAAAAAAATATTTATCCACCCTAGGTGGATAGAAAAATATTTATCCACCTAGGTGGATAGAAAATATACTTATTCACCTGGACGGTTATGAGAAAAGAATGACGTACGTGAGAAGAATCTTCTCAATCCGCGTGAAGACGAAAACTTATGCAACTTTCTCAACCGTTCATTTCATGAAAATCTTACGGAACCGTAAGATCGTAACTTCTATAACCGCTACCACAAATCTATAAATAGCAGACCCGTCCTCATTGCCAGGGATCCGAAAATTCATACACGAGAGCCTTGCCAAAAATATCTCCGACTCTTCTAAAAAGACTTTAGGGTGATCTCCGAGATTCTGACTATTCTTTTCTTCTTTTTTTTTTATTTTCTTTTAGAGTGGACGAGAAGAGTAAGTTAGGATGAAGACTTTTAGGATAAGGGCTACGGCCCTTACCTAAAGGAGATACGCTTAGGGTAAGAGCTACGGCTCCTCCTAAGTGGGATTTATGGTTACAATTTGGGATTACGCGTTATGACTCGTACCCAATCTCTTGCGTACTTAGAAATAGTTAAGCCACGTGGGTACGACCCTGGGCATAACTCCTAGTACACTCGGATTGCAACCACAAATTCAATGCTCATACGGGTTGCAATCACGAACCCGAAGAATGATTTCGGACTATAATACCCAAAATATCCACCTATGATAATTAGAGTTTCCCTCGCGGTTCGGATCATCACTCCCTCAAATGAGGGTTTGGACCTTAACCTCGAGATCGGAAATTCTTTCACAGTGGACTCGTTGACTTTTAGTCAAACGATCATAATGTGAGATCGTAATGAGATCCAACGGTGGATTTATTGTATATTGACCAAATCTTGTGATTATGGTCAAATTCAATGTGGAATCATTGACTTCTAGTCAAACGATCATAATGTGAGATCGTAATGAGATCCAACGGTGAATTTATTACATATTGATCAGATCTTGTGATTATGGTCAAATCCAACGGTGGAATCATTGACTTTTAGTCAAACGATCATAATGTGAGATCGTAATGAGATCCAACGGTGGATTTATTGTATATTGACCAGATCTTGTGATTATGATCAAATCCAACGGTGGAATCATTGACTTCTAGTCAAACGATCATAATGTGAGATCGTAATGAGATCCAACGGTGGATTTATTACATGTTGATCAGATCTTGTGATTATGGTCAAATCTAACGGTGGAATCATTGACTTTTAGTCAAACGATCATAATGTGAGATCGTAATGAGATCCAACGGTGGATTTATTACATATTGATAAGATCTTGTGATTTTGATCAAATCCAATGGTGGATTCATTGACTTTTAGTCAAACGATCATAATGTGAGATCGTAATGAGATCCAATGGTGGATTTACTATGTATTGATCAAATCTTAAGATATTGATCAAATCCGATGGTAAAATTATTATAAAATCATCTATGATCATCAAATTTTAAGGAATTTGATGATATCTGACTCATGATTAGACACTTTATCACTGAAAGTGATAATTCTTCTGATAATCAGTTGCCCGAAAAATGGATTTGGTATTCGAAGTCATCTTTGAGACCAGAGAACAAGAATTCGTTTTAAGACTCGTCCACGAGTTTCTTGCTCCAGTAATGACTCGTGCTTTTCGATCAAATGGACTCGGCTTTTGGAGGAGGGGGGTTCTCCCATCCGTCGTCCCCTATTTCATATTTCTCAAATCTCCGATGAAGATAGTCTGCTATCCATCTATCTCATGACGGATTGAAGATGTCAATGAAGACTTAGAATTAGAATCTTAGTTTTGTTTATTTCAGAGATGTAATTATGTTATTATTTTTTAGTAGCTTTTAATCATAGGTATTCAATTTTGATATAATTAACGGGGAATCGACTGCGATACCCGGAAGTGTAAGGTCCGCCATTTTAATAAAACCCTCTCCTAGCAAGGGGAAATTTGTTATGATTGATTTGTGTTAGATTTATATCCTACGCAAATTTGTTGTTTACAAATTTCTGGCACGCCCGGTGGGACCCACTTCTCTCATCTTTAAGCTACTTAATAAAACAAATTCTCTGAAATAAAATGTGGGTATAATAAACTAAAACTTTGGTTATTCCATGATTTTTCATTTTAATAGCTGGTTCTTCCATGCAGATATTCACCGAATTTACTACATCAAACATTTCAATGGCATTTGGAAAGAATGTTGCTCACTCCTCTTCATCAAGAGTTCGTCGTGTGATGCGGGCTCGACCTCAGACTGAGGAAGCCATACTCCGCCGATCAACCCGTCTTATGGCCCGAGCCAATCTGGAGGAGAAATACGCTCAACAAGAAGAACTGGATTCTCCCAAGTCCTTCACCAGTACTGACAATCCACTTTATGGGGATTCAGACTCTATCTTTTCCGAAGATGAGTTCCCTGAGGTTCGATCGCAATCAGCCTCGGTGAGCCCACCAGGAACTCCGAGGTCTAATCAGTCTCATCCGACGAATTCCCCGCAATTGCTTGAGATAGCCAACCTGACTAAATCACGTGTCCGGATTATTTCTTCATCACCCATCACCCCTTGTTCCTCGAGCTCCCTTCAATCTAATCTCGACGGATCATCCGTCGGATTAGTGACTTCAGACATCCCTACGGTACTTCCAGTGATGATTTTGACAACAGAAGAAAGTACCAACATCCTTGAACAGCTAGAGCGGATCGTCGAACAATCGACTCGTGATGCCTGAGATAAATTTGTCTTGATTGTGAGAGAATAATCGAAAAGAGACTGAAGAAAATATATCCCTCAACAAAGTACAGAGCCTAATTTCCGAGAATCTTAAAGGCTATCGGAAAGTGTTGGATAGTTCTCAGACATATCGCAAGGCATATCCGCCAGAAATTGATGAAGTCTCGTTTCCACCTGAGTACAGACAACCAAAGTTCTCCCAGTATAGCGGCAGTGGTGCCCCACTTGAGCATTTGGCCCACTTCCTCTCAGCCTGTGGTGACACTTCAAAATGCGACGCTTTGCTTTTGCAACAATTTGTGCAGACTCTTAAGGGAGCTGCATTCACATGGTACACGAAGCTTCCACCCGAGCCAATATCGACCTGGAAAGAGATGGAAGAGGCATTCCTGAAGAGATTCTTTAGTACTCAGAGATCCGTAGGGATCGCCGAGTTATCACAATTGAAACAACGACCAAATGAAAGGGTCGTCGATTACATTACGCGGTGGAGAAACCTTAGCATCCATTGCAAGCACAAGTTTGAAGAAGAAGCAGTACAAACGTGCCTGGCTGGTATGAGACAAGAATTAGCAGTCCCTTACTATGGACATTCCATGAGTTTCGAAGATCTCGCTACACGAACTTCAGAACTAGAAAGTTTCATCGGCTTAAACTCAAGGGGAAACCGAAAGGATTCTCCCAGAGGAACAGAACGAAGGACAGAAACGTCTACATCTTATCCGGCGACAATAGCAATTGGCACCAAAGATCGTAATCAATTCACTGTAACCAAACGAATAGAAGAATCCGGAAACAATCGATCAAACAAAGCAGGTGGAGTCAACAGTAATTTTGCACCCCCTCAGAGATCAAGCTGGTCTAAGGGCCAATCTCTGAAAGAAAGGAAAGATAAAAAGTATTCATTTAAAAATGAAGACGTCGAGGACATCTTCGATGACGTCATTGACAGTGGGATTATACAGCTACCAGAATCCCGCAGACCTGAAGAGCAAAATAAAACAGGGGATCTACTATACTGTAAATATCATCGTGTGTTAGGACACACGTTGAAAGATTGTTTCATATTTAAAGATAAGGTCCAGAGTCTTCTTGATTACGGAGACATTACTTACTCCGTAATCTCTAAACAAGACGATGATAGCATTGCCGACAAATATGATCACCTTGGGGTTTTCCACAGTTCCTATCCTTGAAAAAATCCGAACTACGCACTTAGGAACTTCATGAGTTCATTCCATCCTGCAAGGACTGATTCGTTATCCGAGGATGAAGTAGGCCACCCACTATATTAGCCGTGAGGAAGAGAGAATGGAAGCAGAGAGGATCTTGCCGAAATAAGAAAGTACTAATAGAAAGTGAACTTGTTTCTTGAAAGAACTGATCTGGAAGAATGGCTTACCCGATTATCAACATCTTATTCTTTGGAGGCACATCGGATGGATTGAGATGATACGAGAATGGAGGAAAACACCACCACCACCTCGTCTGTTAGGTTCGGTCCCTTTACAAGATGCAGACACCTCGTCCGTCGTCGTATAATTCCTTTGCAAGATGATCCAAAAAGGCGCTAGCATACAATAGGCGCAAGCAGATACAACAAGGTGAATCAAAGACTTATGGAAAACGGGGTTGTGATACCAAGTCCTTTATAGAAGAAGCTCAAGGTAAGCGGCGAGTTTAATTGGCAAGAGTCATATATGATGAAATCGCTTTGATTACGAGGAAGGGAGTTGGCATGTGATTCCCGAAGAAGAGAACGCCCAAAGTCGAAGTTCCATTAGAAACGTCGCAAATTTAAAGAAATGCATGGAGAAGGTAAAAAGAGAAATAAAAAAGACTCCTTCGAATTATACTACACTCCAAATGCTGAAGGATCGTAGAGAACGGGAGAAAGGAAAGAAGATTCAACCGGAACCTATGAAATCGTCGGAGAAAGTACAGAAGATGAAACTTGAAACGATGATAATTTCCTTTTCATTGTCATCATCTGAAGTGGAAATGGAAGAATTACAGCCGCTCACGTTGGGAGATTACATACCTCTGAATGTTCTAAAACGTTCAGGAACCAACCAAAACCAGATGTTGTTGATAGCGATGACAAAGCCCAACAGAAAGAATCAGAATCTCATATCGATGTTAACAAGAGTCAGATTAAAGATTTTCGCATGAAGGAGGTCATTAACTGCTCATCTTCACCGGATGCTTCTGAAGGCAACTTGTCTGATAATGAAGGTTGGCATAAAGTGGTTATTCCACGAAATAAAGAGTCAGTTGAATCTAATAATGTTGCTCCTTGCAACATGACTCAGATTGAAGAGGTAGATGCTATAGAGCAACGTACCGATCGTCCAGTTATACCTTATCGACGTAAGCCAAAGAATCATCATGTTTCGTCTACAGAAACTGTATCACCACCCAAGGGTGCAGAAGGTGCCGATAAGACAACTAAGCAACGAGAAATGTCGTTATTCGACAAAAACTCCCAGAATACCGATAAAGGCAAAGAAAAAGAAAATCCTGATGTAAATTATGATGTACTCTCTCATTTAAAGAAAGTGCCTGCTTTGCTTTCGGTGTATGATGCGCTTTGTTTATCTAGTAGTTTAAGGAAAACGCTGATAAAAACTCTCTCTAACCTGGACAAGTCCATCGAGGAAGTTTGTCGGGTAGAGACTAGCTTGGAAGACTTAGTCAGTACGATCACGTTTTCTAATGATGATCTCAAAACCAAACTTAAGTCACACAATAGACCCCTCTTTATATCGGGTCTACTTGAAGACGTCATATGTAGACTTATGATAGATGGGGGTCTCAGAATTTATTGCCACTACATGTGTTACATAAAGTGGGACTAATGCTAAAGACCTCTCACCCAAGACCCTCATGATTCAAGGTTTCAATCAAAATAAACAAGGAACCTTAGGATCTATTCACTTACAATTAGATATCAAGAACTTTCCTCTAAGATCCGGGCCCATGTGATCGATGCTAATACATCATATAATGCGTTGTTGGGAAGACCCTGGTTACATCAATGTGGAGTTGTTCCATCCACACTCCATCAATGTTTTAAATATTTTCATAATGGCGAGCAAAAACGGGTTGCAGCTGATCCACAACCCTTCCACCCAGATGAAGCTCATTTTGCTGATGCAAAATTATATGAAATATCTACTTCATCTACACACACTAGTGACTTCGAGTTATTAGATGAGTACTCACCATTATCAGAGTCCTCGCCACCTAGACAAAACTCACAGGAGGCAAGTTCTAAAACTCCTGTTAAGGAAACTATCCCTTTTAAAAGAAATCGATCTAAAAAGAAATTTGTTTCCTTTAAAACCCCGAAAAAAACCTATATACCCTTCATCTCAGCTCTTTATTCCCAACCTCGAAGAAGGATCATTCTTAATAAGAAAACAATCTCTCCAAAAGTCAACTCTTGTATCAAGATTGTTAAAAACTTACCCCAAAACCTGAAACCTAGTTCCCCTCTACTGGACTCTTTCACCAAACCACTCACCCAAGTTGATTCGGTACCCATCCAGTCAGATTACAAGGATTCAAAGGAGCCCCTTCAATTTACATGATACAGCAAAAAGGCAGCGAATATGATGAAAAAGATGGGATATGATCTCTCGAAAGGAGGAGGTCTAAAAGATGGAATAGGGATGGTCGCACCTTTCGATGCGATACCATCTCGTGCACAGAAACGGGCAGCCTATAACGATGGATATTTGCATCCATTAAAAGGAGGTCTCGGGCACAGGCCTATAGTTATTCCCACAAAATATCTCGGATCCTATGTGATCTCTATCCCAGCCTTGGAAGAGCCTATTCCCGCACCTCATCAGTTTGAAGAAGGAATACCAACCACCGTTGACGACCTACAAGAGGTCAACTTGGGAACTCTTGAAGATCGTCAGATTACTTATGTGAGTGTCGCACTCTCTGCAGAGGAATTAACAACTTATACCAATTTTTTAAAGAAGAATCGAGATGTATTTGCATGGACATATCATGATATGCCAGGATTAGATGTCAAAATTGCCGCTCACAAATTAGCTGTCAATCCTGACATCAAACCCGTTAAACAAGCTCAAAGGCGACTTCATCCAGATATAACCGCAAAGGTAGAAGCAGAAATCGACAAGTTAGTTAATGCCGGCTTTATCCGTGAAGTCAAATATCCGACGTGGGTTGCTAACGTAGTCCCGGTCAAGAAGAAGAATGGTCAAATTAGGGTATGTGTTGATTTCAGAGATCTCAAAGAAGTCCCAAGGATGAATTCCTTGCCTATTTCGTAACTTTTGATTGATTCCATTGTTGTGAAGCCATGTCCTTCATGGATGGATACTCGGATACAACCAAATCTGAATGGCACACGGAGATGAAGAATTATGACTTCCAACCCCAAGGGGAATCTTTTGCTATAAAGTCATGCCATTTGGATTAAAAAATGCTGGAGCTACTTATCAACGTGCAATGACGAAGATATTTAAGGAATTGCTACATGAAACAGTCGAATGTTACGTAGATGACCTCGTTGTAAAATCAAAGAATAGAGGTGATCACTTGGCCCACCTATATCAAGTATTTTGTAAACTCTGAAAGTACAACTTGAAAATGAATCCGCTAAAATGCGCTTTCAGAGTCACTTCAGGGAAGTTTCTCGGATTTGTTGTTCAACATGGAGGTATACAAGTTGATCCAGCGAAAACCAAGGCCATCATAGAAATGCCACCTCCAAAGAACATTCGTGCATTAAAAGGACTACAGGGAAGACTCGCGTATATCCGACGCTTCATATCAAATCTTTCAGGACGATGTCAACCATTCTCTTGTCTGATGAAGAAAGGAATTCCATTCGAATGGAATGAAGATTGTCAAAGGGCTTTTGATAGTTTGAAAGAATATTTATTGCATCTGTCAGCCTTGACTGCTCCAATTAAAGGGAAACATTTAATCCTATATATAGCAATCATGGATAACTCGCTTGGGGCTTTGTTAGCTCAGGAGAACGAAGACAGTAAGGAAAACGCCCTATATTACCTCAGCTGAACACTCGTAGGGGCTGAAGGAAATTACTCATTTATCGAAAAGAATTGCTTAGCTCTTGTCGTTGCTTCGCAAAAGCTACGACATTATTTGCTAAATCATCCAATCCGCTTGATAAGTAGAGCAGATCCATTAAAATTTCTCATGACAAAACCAGTTTTGTCAGGGAGACTTGCTAAATGGTCACTCTTGTCAGAGTTTGACATAGCTTTTGTACATCGAGTAAAAGGCAAGCCCACCGATTTTCTAGCCGCTCACCCGATTCGAGGAATTTACCGTTATCGAAGACCTACGGATGAAGAAGTATATTATGCTGAAATAACACAAAGATGGAAATTATATTTTGATGGAGCTTCTCAAGCGGCAAGAGCAGGCGCTGGAATTGTATTTGTTACATCAAGTAATGGGTTGCTTCCGTATTCCTTCACATTAACAGAATCTCTATCTAATAATGCTGCCGAATATGAGGCATTAGTCATTGGTTTAGAATTAGCCTTAGACATGGCCATTTACACCCTTGATGTATTTGGGGATTCCCAGCTCGTCATAAGACAGTTAGAAGGATCTTACGCAGTTAGAAAAACAGAATTAATACCATATTATCAGAAGATCCAAGAACTCCTTCCACAGTTCGAGAATATACGGATTATGCATATCCCACGAAGTCAAAATAATCAAGCTGATGCTCTCGCGAAACTTGCAGCATCTCTGGCTTGTAAAAATGATGAAGTTGTCGAAATAAGAGTCGCAGGGAAAAGGGTCTTACCTTCCATTATGAGGAGATGCCAAATCGAACAAGCAAATTCGGTCAATATTATATCCGCTTTTGAAGTTGAGAAACTAGATTGGAGGCAAGAACTTATAGAATATCTTCAACATGGAAGACTGCCTTATGAGGCACGCCACAAAGCTGAAATTCGTCAAAGGGCGAGTCGATTTGTATATTTCAATGATACTCTATATAAGAGATCGTTCGATAATATCCTGTTAAGATGTCTTTCAACTGAAGAAGCTCAACAAGCCATGCAAGAGGTACATGCCGGTATTTGTGGAGCACATCAATCAGGCCCTAAACTACATACCCGATTGAAACATTTAGGCTACTATTGGTCGACTATAGTGAATGATTGTATAGATTTTGCTAAAAGATGTCGGGTTTGCCAGATCCACGCTGATTTCATTCACCGTCCACCAGAACCCTTACACCCTACGGTCACGTCATGGCCTTTTGAAGAATGGGGTATGGACATCATAGGTCCAATACACCCCCCATCATCTGCTGGACATAAGTTTATATTAGCTGCAACCGATTATTTTCGAAATGGGCAGAAGCAGTAGCACTCAAAGAGGTTAAAGCCAGCACAGTTGCAAACTTCATACGTACACATATCATTTACCGGTACGGGATTCCTTCTCGTATCGTTAATGATAACGGCACACCATTCAAGAATAAGGTGATAAACAAGTTTTGCGCTAAGTATCAAATAAAACAATGTTGCTCTACGATATACAACTCATCTGCAAATGGCTTGGCGGAAGCTTTTAACAAGACATTGGTCAAATTATTGAAAAGAAAAAATAAACGTGACTGGCATGAAAGATTACAAGAAGCCTTATGGGCTTACAGAACGACTCATCGTACTCCTACACAGGCCACTCCATATGCATTAGTATTTGGAGGTGAAGCATTGTTACCCTTAGAGGTCCAGATTCCTTCTTTAAGAGTGGCATTAAGTCACAATCTCACCAAAGAGCAAAATGCCGCACTCAGGTTCTCAGAACTTGAAGCCTTAGATGAGCGTAGGCTCAAAGCCCAGCAAAGCTTAGAGGCATATCATGCTCGCATGTCAAATTCATTCGAAAAAAAGGTGAAGCGACGATCCTTTAAGAAAGGGGACCTGGTCCTTACTGTTCGTCGCCCTATGATTGTTACCCGGAAAACTCCAGGGAAATTTGAGCCTAAATGGGAAGGACCTTTTGTAATAGAAACTGTCTATTCAAATGGCGCTTATATATTGGTTGATGCAGAAGGAAATGAATCTCCTCCTATTAATGGTCGCTTTCTAAAGCGATACTACCCATAGGTGTGTTTATATGTTATCTCCTACTCGCATGAGGATAAACTGCGTAAGGTTTGTACTTAGGTACATTATTAATGTAAACAACATAGGTATGTTTATATGTTATCTCCTACTCGCATGAGGATAAACTGTGTAACGTTTGTACTTAGGTACATTATTAATGTAAACAACATAGGTATGTTTATATGTTATCTCCTACTCGCATAAGGATAAACTGCGTAAGGTTTATACTTAGGTACATTATTAATGTAAACAACATAAGTATGTTTATATGTTATCTCCTACTCGCATGAGGATAAACTGCGTAAGGAATGAAGCAATAAAAGTTGACTTCTTCAAAATTTGAGTATATATATATATATATATATATATATATATGTATGTATTCATTATTCAGAGAATGGGAAAATGTATAACAAATATGAAATTCAACCAATCAAAAGAGTTCGTGAAATAAACATGAATCTTATTTGTTAAATCTGCCTAATTAATCTATCGCGGCATCCTTATCAGTCATGAATTGACGTAAAATTGAAAGTCGTTTCTCTTTCTCAACTCTTATTCCTGCTTGTCTAGTCAGCAGATGATTCTTCTTTTTCTCTAGATCTCCTAAGAATAGTTGATCCTTCTTAACCAGTTCAGAATTGGCCACCAAAGTTTGTCTTGAATCGGCAATACCCTTTTCAAGCTCCTCAAGTTCAAGCCTTAGAATGTTTGCCTTATCAATTCGAACCTTCATAGTTTCTTCAAGAGTTGAGATATCACACAATTTGTTTGTTATAGCAAAACTAATTGTATTATGATCCTCTTCGATTGTTTGCAATTCCTTCGCAATTTCACCCTTGATAGCCTCTTCAGAAGCCCACAACTCGGTTTTCTTTATTTTTTGAGATAGATCCAGAATATATTTAACTTCAGACTTAAATGACAGATCATCACTGTCAATTCTGGAGATCTCATCACATGCCACATATAAATCTTGCTCCATTATCGTAAAATCATTTTCACTCTCCACATAGGGGAGGACTCCCTTCAGAAGTTCGACAATATTCTTCAGATGACTCCTTATTCGATTCTTTTTAAAGGCCGATAGGATAGGCTTATTGATCAAGTCTTCAACATCTACGAAAAAAAGATATATATATATATATATATATATATATAAATATAAAAACATATATATATAATAAAATAATAACAGATGTATAATTGTAAATAATGAGATGAAAACTCACTCTTTGAAGAAACTCCGCTAGATGAGGCGAGGATAGTTGACACGGATAGATCTGGAGGATTGAAGGGAATGACGTCCGTATTCATTGTCACTAAAGAAGGTTCTGGTCCAGATAATGGGTCTTCCCTTGAAAATTGCTTGTTAGGTGACTCTGCTATAATGGGTATAGGAGAAGTGGTCGAGGCCTGTGAGTCAAGTCTTGGGGGCAAGATGAGATTAACTTTCTCCCGCGGACTGGCCTCAATGGTTGATGGGATCTTTAATTGAGATTCAGCAAAGGTAACTGTCAATGGTATCTTTGAAATTTGTGCATCTTCTTCAGAAGAGGAATACTCCTCAGAAGAACACAAATGGCTAGCGTCTGACTCTTCATCGCTACTATTCTCTTTCCTGAATGTCTCCATAGTTTTGTTACCCGAAATTGGACAATTACCCCGATCACTATGTGTTTTTTCTAACACTGTAGTCTCGCTGGTTCCAGTGATGTGAGGAGGAAGCCCAAACTTAAATTCCTGATCATTGAGGTATTTTCCAACCCTAATATTTGTAAGAAACGAATCATCAACCATATCTTCAGTTCTGAGTAAATCGTCCATCAACTCTTGTTGGTCATGCATATTTGTAGCAGTGATTTCTTCTTCGATACACCCATCTGGCGTTGGAAGATTTCCTGGTACAAAATATCGTTTATTAAAAAAATAATAAAATAATAAAATAATAAAAAAAAAGAGGATAAATTTACCCATGTTAGAAAAGTGTGAGGTCGTGGGAACACTTTCTAACTCCGCAAGAAAAGCGTCAGGAAAAGGAACAATTGAACTTTCAGCCATATGCTCTTGATTCTGATTGGGTAGGAGCGGAACATAACATCCCCTTGAAGGACTTACAGAGGCCCCTTGAGCTTTTGAAATTGCATAAGATGATAAGATACCCTCACCTCTCCTATCGTTATGTACCATCGATTTTGGCTTTTTGTTATTCTCCCCTCTTTTTGGTGACAGGACCCGTTTCCCAGATACATTGGAAGAGGGCTTTTCTACCTCATCACGCTTATCTTCGAAAATCGTGTATGGCTTGTCAAAACCAACGCATGAAGAACAGTTGAAGACATTAATATTCCCAGGACTTCTCGCAAAAGACGTCTTCATAGGCCACGCCTCTCGAAAAATATCAGTAAAAAATTCAGAGGGAATATGCATAAGTACATTGAGTTTCGCAACATCGCCATCTTGTTTATTGGGAGCTAGCTCTAATAACCTCTTAGAAAAATAAACATTGGTATTCGCATGCCACCAATAGCACCACATTAAGGAAGTACGACCAGAAACATGAGCAGGGCGAGTCGTAAAACACGACTTAGTTCCTCGCGCACTATATGTATCGAATGCCGTCACTAAATCCGCAACAGTAACATCTTTGCGTGCATCCAAAGAAAGAGGGGCCGGGGGAATAATTTGATCATAACCTAATTGTCGAGCATATCGGGCCGGATAATATGGTACGAGCGATTTATGGTTGCCAAGACGTAATGGCAATAAATTTTGTCGTAAACTCAAAAAATAGTGAAGGATTTCGATGGGAAACACAGAGGTATCTACACTGGATTAGCTTGATCTTCCCATGAAAGTTGGTCGTTGTGCGTAAGAAATGCCCAAATGGTGAAACTTGAACGATCGAGATTTCGTGACATTAAATCTCGAGCCCTTTCAAACTATGAGCACCCGCCGCTCCAAAATACTTCGATGAAGGGGATTCCTGGCCTAAGTTCAAAATCCCTCAAATTATAAGTGGAAGGAAAATGGGCTCCCACCCATCCAAAGAAATAATGAATAGGGAAATGAGCTCCCGAATTCCCTGGATCACTACACTTCTTTAATTGGTCAAAGCCATAAAATATGTTAGCAAGGACGGCTGGACCGACGACATAAGTAGCTCCATTTGCCATCTCCCCTGCTATTATGAACGTTTCAACACGGACACTTTTTTCCTGAGTCGGAAGTGCAAACCTGCTTAAAAAAAGCGCTAAAAAAGCCGAGAAATAAGTCCCGCGACTAATCCTTAACGAAGACTTCTTTTCAATTCAGGCTACTTGAAGAACCCCCCTTTTTGAAATAAAAGGGTGGATAATGTTGCCGCTCTGATCATAAAAATCTAGGAAGTTAGACATCCATTGTCCATGATTTACATTTCTCTTTTTCACATCAGGATCATTCTTTACAATTTCCTTTACAATTTGATCGAAAATTTCAAACAAGTTAAGTGTTTCAGGTTTATAGAAAGGTGTCTCTCCGTCTTCCTGTATTCCGTATAGAAGACTATTCTCAGGAATGCACTCATCGTACATAAAACACATGGCGGTAGATCACTAATGTGGAATAATTCCTCCAGTGTTATACCAGCTTCCCCCCAAGGAAAGATCCAAGAGTTGGTAAGTGGACAAAAGGCTTCAATTAAAGCGCGCATCATATTTTTGCTACTATCATATCGCCCCCGTGCGCAACTCATCACAACTTACATCTTTTCAATTATTTGTGAAACTCGATAACATTTATGACCCGAGGTGAAAACTTAAGTTGATCGCTCTCCTCTCAAACTGTCACCCCATCTGACGCCTGGCTCTTTATCTATGAACCTCTGAGCAAAGGTAGGAAAGGATTGTGGGTTATGGAATTCCTCATTCGATAAAAAAACACGACCTAGCTTCAAAAACATTAAATCAATACCATCCTCTTGCCGGGGTTTAGAAAGATGTGACCCCAAACTCCCAAACTTCAATGATCTGCTTAGACTCGTCCACCACTCGTTGGTTGGCGATGCATGATGTCTTCTGTAAGCTACGTTAGGGCTAAAACAAGGAAGGTGTTTTCGCAAGGATACCCCAGAAAAATCATTCTTGATATCATCCGATCTTCTAATTCGATCAGCCTTACAATCAGAAGATTTCTCTTTTGACATAATTAATAAGAGAAAATCTGTGAAAATGAACAAATAAAAAGGGGATTTAGATTATATTTCAAAATCCATTGGAATCATGTTGTTGATCAACTTCATAATTTAGAAAATATTAAGGACGTTTTGATCTCTGTAAACGTCCCAAAATCAGTCAGATCTGCGCGGGTAGCCAAAGTAGATCCTTCGGATTTAATTTCGACCACCCGATCTGCATTGGGATCGATGGTCAATATAAAATCAATCTTATAATTTTCGTTGATTTTTAGAAAATATTTTTAAGGATGTTTTGATCTCTGTAAACGTCCTAAAATCAGTCAGATCTGCCCGGGTAGCCAAAGTAGATCCTTCGGATTTAATTTCGACCACACGATCTGCATTGGGATCGATGGTCAATATAAAATCAACCTTATAGTTTTCGTTGATTTTTAGAAAATATTTTTAAGGACGTTTTGATCTCTGTAAATGTCCCAAAATCAGTCAGATCTGCTCAGGTAGCCAAAGTAGATCCTTCGGATTTAATTTCGACCACCCGATCTGCATTGGGATCGATGGTCAATATAAAATCAACCTTATAATTTTCGCTGATTTTTAGAAAATATTTTTAAGGATGTTTTGATCTCTGTAAACGTCCCAAAATCACGAGATGCGGTAGCCAAAGTAGATCCTTGATTTAATTTCACCACCCGATCCGCATTGGGATCGATGGTCAATATAAAATCAACCTTATAATTTTGTTGATTTTAGAAATATTTTTAAGGACGTTTGATCTCAGAACGTCCCCAAATCGATCGAATATACCCGTAGTCAAAGTAGATCCTTGATTTAATTTCACCACCGATCCATTGGGGATCGATGGTCAATATAAAATCAACCTTATAATTTTCGTTGATTTTTAGAAAATATTTTAAGGATGTTTTGATCTCGTAAACGTCCCAAATCGGTCGATCCGCCTAGGGTAGCCAAAGTAGATCCTTCGGATTTAATTTCAACCACCCGATCTGCATTGGGATCGATGATCAATATAAAATCAACCTTATAATTTTCGTTGATATTTAGAAAATATTATTAAGGATGTTATGATCTCAAGCGTCCCAAAATCGATCGGACCGCTTTCGGGTAGCTAAAAGTAGATCCTTGGTTTAATTTAATTTGACCGATCCGCATTGGGATCGATGGTCAATATAAAATCAACCTTATAATTTTCGTTGATTTTTAGAAAATATTTTTAAGGACGTTTTGATCTCTGTAAACGTCTCAAAATCAGTCAGATCTGCTCGGATAGCCAAAATAGATCTTTCAGATTTAATTTCGACCACCCGATTTGCATCAAGATCAATGATCAATAGAGAATCAATTGTTGTTATCGATTTATTAAGGTTCATAAATTTTAATCGGATCGTGTAAGAGATTTAGGAGATTCATCTTAGTAGTTGGAGAGCGTTCTCGTAAGAATCGCAAATCCAATCTAGGAGATTCATCTTGTTAATCGGAGAGCGTCCTCGTAAGAATCGCAAATCCTATAACCATAAATCGGCATACAGTATTCCCGTAGGAATTACAGTCCGATTAATCTCGAAATAAAAAAATTCATCTCCTGAAATCTCTTAGATTGAAATAATATTATCGAATAGATCCAAATTTCAATGATCAAATCTCCGTAGAGAATAGGATCACTTGTCAGATTTCAATGAGTCGAGTCTCCATAGAGAATACGATTATTAATCAGTAATAAAATTCTCATAAAAATAATAATAAAATTTATGTCGATTTTTATCAATTTTTTTTTTTTTTTATGATTTTCGTTTTTAAAAATAATAATAATAATAAATTAATAAAAAATCGAGGAGGCACCTGTTGACTCGAAAATTTTGGAATTGAGAACCCTTTTTTTTCTTCCACTTAGCCTTAAAAGTCAGATAGAAGGAATTAGGGAAAGAGACTATTTATAGTTTTTTTAACAAATCCTAATCTAAATAGGATTTAAAGTCCTAAGCTATGCTTAGCCACTAGAAAAAATATACGTAACCACCTAGGTGGCTAGGAAAATATATCTAGTCACTTAGGTGGCTAGAAAAATACTTATTCACCCGAGGTGGATAGAAAAATACTCATCCACCCTAGGTGGATAGAAAAAATACTCATCCACCCTAGGTGGATAGAAATATACTCATCCACCTAGGTGGCTAGAAAATATGCGTAGTCACCTAGGTGGCTAGAAAAATACTTATCCACCCTAGGTGGATAGAAAAATACACATCCACCCTAGGCGGATAGAAATATACTCATCCACCCTAGGCGGATGGAAATATACTCATTCACCCTAGGTGGATAGAAATATACTCATCCACCCTAGATGGATAGAAAAAATACTCATCCACATAGGTGGATAGAAATATACTCATCCACCCTAGGTGGATAGAAAAAAATATACTTATCCACCTAGGTGGCTAGAAAATATACGTAGTCACTTAGGTGGATAGAAATATACTCATCCACCCTAGGTGGATAAAAAAATACTCATCCACCCTAGGTGGATAGAAAAAATATTTATCCACCCTAGGTGAATAGAAAAATATTTATCCACCTAGGTGGATAGAAAATATACTTATCCACCTAGACGGTTATGAGAAAAGAATGACGTACGTGAGAAGAATCTTCTCAATCCGCGTGAACACGAAAACTTACGCAGCTCTCTCAACCGTTCATTTCATGAAAACCTTACGGAACCGTAAGATCGTAACTTCTATAACCGCTACCACAAATCTATAAATAGCAGACCCGTCCTCATTGCCAGGGATCCAAAAATTCATTCACGAGAGCTTTGCCGAAAATATCTCCGACTCTTCTAAAAAGACTTTAGGGTGATCTCCGAGATTCTGACTATTCTTTTCTTCTTTTTTTTTATTTTCTTTTAGAGTGGACGGGAAGAGTAAGTTAGGATGAAGATTTTTAGGATAAGGGCTACGGCCCTTACCTAAAGGAGATACGCTTAGGGTAAGAGCTACGGCTCCTCCTAAGTGGGATTTATGGTTACAATTTAGGATTACGCGTTATGACTCGTACCCAATCTCTTGCGTACTTAGAAATAGTTAACCCACGTGGGTACGACCCTGAGCATAACTCCTAGTACACTCGGATTGCAACCACAAATTCAATGCTCATACGGGTTGCAATCACGAACCCGAAGAATGATTTCGGACTATAATACCCAAAATATCCACCTATGATAATTAGAGTTTCCCTCGCGGTTCGGATCATCACTCCCTCAAATGAGGGTTTGGACCTTAACCTCGAGATCGAAAATTCTTTCACAGTGGACTCGTTGACTTTTAGTCTAACGATCATAATGTGAGATCGTAATGAGATCCAACGGTGGATTTATTGTATACTGATCAGATCTTGTGATTATGGTCAAATCCAACGGTGGAATCATTGACTTCTAGTCAAACGATCATAATGTGAGATCGTAATGAGATCCAACGGTGAATTTATTACATATTGATCAGATCTTGTGATTATGGTCAAATCCAACGGTGGAATCATTGACTTTTAGTCAAACGATCATAATGTGAGATCGTAATGAGATCCAACGGTGGATTTATTGTATATTGACCAGATCTTGTGATTATGATCAAATCCAACGGTGGAATCATTGACTTCTAGTCAAACGATCATAATGTGAGATCGTAATGAGATCCAACGGTGGATTTATTACATGTTGATCAGATCTTGTGATTATGGTCAAATCTAACGGTGGAATCATTGACTTTTAGTCAAACGATCATAATGTGAGATCGTAATGAGATCCAACGGTGGATTTATTACATATTGATAAGATCTTGTGATTTTGATCAAATCCAATGGTGGATTCATTGACTTTTAGTCAAACGATCATAATGTGAGATCGTAATGAGATCCAATGGTGGATTTACTATGTATTGACCACATCTTAAGATATTGATCAAATCCGATGGTAAAATTATTATAAAATCATCTATGATCATCAAATTTTAAGGAATTTGATGATATCTGACTCATGATTAGACACTTTATCACTGAAAGTGATAATTCTTCTGATAATCAGTTGCCCGAAAAATGGATTTGGTATTCGAAGTCATCTTTGAGACCAGAGAACAAGAATTCATTTTAAGACTCATCCACGAGTTTCTTGCTCCAGTAATGACTCGTGCTTTTCGATCAAATGGACCCGGCTTTTGGAGGAGGGGTTCTCCCATCCGTCGTCCCCTATTTCATATTTCTCAAATCTCCGATGAAGATAGTCTGCTATCCATCTATCTCATGACGGATTGAAGATGTCAATGAAGACTTAGAATTAGAATCTTAGTTTTGTTTATTTCAGAGATGTAATTATGTTATTATTTTTTAGTAGCTTTAATCAGAGGTATTCAATTTTGATATAATTAACGGGGAATCGACTGCGATACCCAGAAGTGTAAGGTCCGCCATTTTAATAAAACCCTCTCCTAGCGAGGGAAAATTTGTTATGATTGATTTGTGTTAGATTTATATCCTACGCAAATTTGTTGTTTACAGTACAAAGAATTCAAGACCCTGAAAAATTGACGAGGTAATGAGAGATGCAGAACTTAGACATGTTAAAATTTCCAAAACATACAGAAGTCGAGATGTGCATAGAGACATGCATATAGAGTCATGTTGGGCGTGAAAAGTAGTTCCCTTTTTATATCACATGCCAAAGTATGTCCTGATTAATAATAATGTATAAATGGTAAATAAATCATAAAATAAAAATTAGGAAGGGTGGAACCTAGGGTTTTCTCCAACACTTTTCGGATGGTAACTCTAGAGTGAGCAAACTTGCTAGCATCAGAAGTTTCTTATGGTACACTTCAATGGTAGGGCATGACTTCTTTTTTTATCGATTCAATGGGAGGATATAACTTGTTTCTTAATTTTTCTTTTGGGTTGCAGCCTGAAAATGTCTTTTATCTTATTGTTCCTTTCTTTAAGAAAATTCACATGTTCCAAACATATAGTGAGGTTATCCTGATTGCCTGGTAAACCATATACAATAGGTTGATCTGCAGTTAAACAATAGAGACTACATTTTTCTAGTAAAATTACTGTTCCTTATTGCACTAAATGAATGTAAACAAGATTTTTATCGTACCAGAAACGTAAATACCCCAGAGACAGCAAGAACCGTGGCCCTCCTGCAAAAAACCTGGTTGGTGAAACAATCAGCAAAACCAGTTTCATGGTTTACATTTTTGAGTAGATAATGAGAGATGGTCTAAATTCATACTGGATCAGCTTCAACTGGCCTTCCAAACAATGGGGCTAAAGCCTCAATGAAGCGTCTCCTGGCACCGACTGATGCAACTGCCTCCACAAGCTTAAAAAAAGAAAAAAAACCATAAAATTAGTTCTGTTATGCATAGAACATCTTTAAACACACAAGCACACAATCACGATTACAGAGACATGAATGCACAGACATAGATACGTGAGGACGTGAAGGTGTGTATATATTATTCATCGTTTAAAATTACGGATCCAGTACCAGTACCATACCGGCCGGTATGTTGGCCGGTATAAACTCCTAAAAGGGTTAATACCAGGTGTACTAACCCTTTAGGGTTTATATTGGGTCCGTCTGCTACCCGTATATACCAACTGGTATTTTCCGGTATTTCAAACCAAGGTATTTATTACCCGCATGCGAGAGAGAGAGAGAGAGAGAGCACATATGAGTTTTGTAATCAAAAGCAATTTTAACTGGAATATTAGCACTTTATATGAAATATTTATTTATCCATTTCCAACGTGAATGGGCTCAAAAACTGGCTTTCGTAAAACTACTCTCAGAATCGGATTACATCAAGGATGAGTACAAACCCCTCAGCAGCCCAAAGCAATTTTTTATATCCAGGCCACTCGGTGATTAGTACTAGTAGACAGATCATCTTTTATAATTAACAACTTTTAAGTGAAACATATATGGCAATCTTAGATAAGATATGTATTTATTCATTTCAAAGGGAATGAACTCAAAATCTCACCCCAAAAGGACACTCAGATTATGTTTAGGATGAGTAATAACCCTTGAGCAGCCCAAGCATTTTTTTGAAAAACCAGGCCATCTGATGATACTCTAGCATTGATAACTTCCTTATGAAATCCATAGAGGCAAAATTTGTTATGTCATATGAGAATTTGAGATATATGATACATCAAAATTTTTAAAACTCAGTTCTTAGTGCAAAAACTGCACAAGTACTCAATTTTTTTGTGAACTAAAACCAATTTTATAGTCTTTCAGCCAAATTGTCCAACTACTTAGTTTCTTTCATGCAAGAACGCGTTTTTGTCAATGTTTAAACTATCAAATTGGTTTGGAAATCAATCAATGGCTTTAAGGTTTGATCTTCATGCAAAATAAACCTGGCAACCTACGATCCAGCAATAGTTGCCGAAATAACTAAAAGGAATCAGAAAAAAAATAACAACTAATATGTGCTTATAGTAGAGGTCTAAGTCTCTACTGTGTGCATTCAATATAATAAATAGACATACCAACTCTAGTTTCTGACAACTAGCCTCTAATCAAAGACAATTGCTTGAAGAAATTAAAAAAAAAAAATAGAACATCTATATCCTAGCCTCCTAACACAATAAAAGTAACTTTCCATTTTAGCAACTAAAATTAACAAAATTTTAACTTCATGTATTAGTCGGAACCAAACCCTAAACTAATTTTTTTAAGACTCCTAATCAAACTTAAACTAATAAAACTTTGAAAATTCTCAACTCACATCAAAGTCTAACATAATCTAAAAAAACAACCTAATCAAATAAAAACAAGAATCTCAAAATTGTTTCAAATTGTCATGTGAATCAACTTAATGACTCGTGTGATGCTCTTAATAATGTAATCCAGAAATTTAAACCTATGGAGAGAAAAGAGAGGGAGAGAGAGAGGAGAAACTCCACTTAGAGAAGGGGAAATCAAAGGAGGTCTCTTGGTTCATCAAAGTTAATTATTGTTACTTATTTAGTAGAGAAATTAGATTAACACTACCAATTAATTTACTTTAGGAAGTAAGTGAAGATAGGGATGTTTATTTATTTTAGAAAGAATAGTTTAGGTTATTTATATTTATCTTTGAATAGATTTGTTTGCTCTTTAGGGTTAGACTAGGATATCTATTTTTATAAGTTGTAAAGCCTATTAAAGGGCAAAAAGTGGTGTAATACATTATACATTTGATTGAATATATCTTATTTGGAAGCTTTGATACCCATCCAACTGTTGTTAGTCCTTACTGACGCTGCAAGAGTCAGTTGCAAAGAGATTTTGTGGTTTGTGTTGAGTGTCTCTTGATCCAAGCACATTTGGAGGACCATTTTTAATCTTCTTGCAAGCTTTGCAAGTTTGTATCATAAATAATGTTATTGTGCGTTATTGTATCATTGAGTATTAGAGTGTATTTGATCCAACGCAGTGATCAACAAATCGAACCAGGGAAGATCAACACAAAAGGATGAACTTGACAGAAGCGAGCAATGCGTAGATCATATATATGGAGCCCCCTTGTAATAGCAACGACAACTGTGCTCACAATCAAATATCCATGTCAACGATCAAGATGGAGAGAGGATCATCGCTAACAAAACATGGTAGGCTCTTAGGAAGGACCATCAAAGCTTGATAAAGAGAATATGAGCCTATGATCCAGATGAAGAAGACACTCAATTTCTTAGGGAAGAATGATGTAGAACTGATGTGATCTGTGCATGATAGTTACTTAGAGAGAGTAGTAGATTTGACACAATACTAGCAAAACTAAGGAATGCTGACATTAGTCTTCCAAGGTGGTTGAATTAAGGAATATCCCATCAAAACTCCTCTCCCAATGAACCCGTAGGAACCCCTAAAACGAACCGCAGTTAATAAGGCTTCAACAAACTCCAAATCTTACCGATCCAAAAAAAAAAAAAACTCCAAATCAAATACTTTATTTTATTCTTAATTAAAGCCAACACGACTAACCTTTAAATAGGCTTTTACAATGCATAAAATTAGAAATCGTAGAATAACTCTAGTTCATAATTCAAATGAAGAAACTGTTATTTTTTATAATTTTTTAAAATAATAAAAAATAAAGTCACGAACAATACGAAAATTAAACATGTTTTTAATAAAATAAAAATTTTATTGGATAAAAATAAGTATTAATAATAAATGAAACTAATCCTAATTCAATTAAAAGTCCTGAAATTTGTTACTTTGTAGTGTAGCCTCGGGAAACTGACTATAACTTCTTCAAGACTCATCAATATTGAGCGTTTTTATCTCATTGAAAAACTACTTCGACAAGCTTTCAAACGAGACTAATTTCGCATCAATTTGACATGATTTGTTACTTAAAAATAGGTCAAACATAAAAGTAACAAGATTGAAAGTTGAACACTATGTGACCATCCAATCAGCAACTTTTCATGAATAAATTTTAGACTTCCCTGTTCTTTTGTCTTTTCTTTCAATTCTTCTTCTCATTTTCTCTAGTTTCTTTCTTGGATATTGCCATAGATTAAAATTTTGGGCAGCATCAAGTAAAAAAATTCGACACTACTTACAAGAAAAGAGGGAAAAGCTGCCCACAAGACGGAAAGTCAAAGGACAGCTCTAGATCCATCAAATTTAATTATTTGCCACTTAGTTATTTAAAAGGAAAATTAAATTTAGGCAAAGAATTCATTTATTTCAGGAAAGTTATTAAAGGCGGAGCTGTTTATTTATTTTAGCAAGTACATAGTTAGGTTAGTATATGTTTATCTTTGCAAAGATTTGTTTGCTCTTTAATTATAAGGTGGAGTTAGACTAAGATTTTCTATTTTTAAATTAATTAAAGTTGATTGAATAGATTCTAATTGGAGCTTTTGAAGCTCGTACTAACTGCAGTTACTGTTTGGTGTCATTTCTTTATCAAACCATGTTTGGAAGAGGATTTTTAGTCTTATTAAAGGTTTTGCAGGCTTTGTATCATAAACTAGTGTTCTCTAAGTGGCGATTGTGCGGATATCACATCACTGAAGGGACCTCAAGTGAGTCACCTAATTACGTGCCATGGGTCCTCTTTTAGAAAGGCCCAGTAAGCCCCTTCCTGGCCCTTTCCTATGGCCCAAATCCTTCTTTTTCCTTTATCTTCTTCCTTCTTTCGTCTAGAACATTGGATTATATCACCTTTCATAATCAGGGTTTTAAGAATCTATTTTATCCTAAATATTCCAAAACAAATTTTAACTAGCAAATTAGTTTGTTAAATCATTTTGCACATTGTGTTGGGTTAGAGCAAAGTCTGATTGAGAAATTAACACTACAAAAACCTTTGAAGAAGATACCTGAAAATCTTAATTCAATTAGCTAACGATGCACACACACACACACACACACACATATATATATATATGAGGCCCCAGAACTATGGGATGAAACCCAGCGCGAGGCGCAGAATCAGGTGGGGTCCACGTAGCATCAATCCGAAGGATCGGGTTCTACGGCAACTTTCCCAAGGATGATCAATGGCCACCCAAAAAAATTGGGGATGATCCGATGCATATCAACAGTCCAAAAGGTGGTCAAACGGGAAAAAAGTCAATGCACCAGGATGTGTGGGCGGTACCCAACCTTTGACCACCAAAAACCGTTTTTTGGGAGCTTTTTTTTTTGGATCACATGCCACATAGCACCTGATCCCAAAACGGGTGTTGTTTTGCAATCACATGCCACGTGGCATGTGATCTAGGGTGCGAACCCAGCGCCCCCAGTATGGGTTCAAACCCATTGTCCCATTTCCCTATACATATATACACACACACATATCCATCCCTTACCACTCAAAAATCCTCAAATGAAACTAAAGGGATATCATGAAACTTCCTTGAAAGAAGGTGCAAAAGGAACCGTTTTCATCAAAGAATGTAACTCACCTGCGCCTTGAGATTTTCCTCTAAAGTAGGAAGATATTCAGCCATGCACCTGTGGAAGACCAGAAAATTGAAACAAATAAGCCTATTCTAGAAATTACGAAAGTAATATAATTATACATAGTAAGGCATACTTACATTCCATCTAACCATGGAGGAAGCTTTATATCTTCTATTGAAAACAAGGTCTTCAATTCTGATGAAGAAACTAATTTCATAATGTGATGCAAGGACCGAGATTTTTCTTGTTAACAAATAATGCACTACATCGTGTTAGAAAATTCGTAAATATAGCAATACGTAACTGAACGAAGTACAACAACTTAACCAAATGAAGAGAAAAAAGACAAGAAGATGAATCCTCTATAGCATCAAGGTAACATTGCTTCTCTACGAGTGACAAACTTAATCAAAAAATTAAGAGATCAGCTTTTAAAAGGTAATGATGGCAAGTAGCTAGAAAATTCTGTATGTATTCAAAAGAAAGAACTGGCATGCTCTAAGCTAAAAGTATCAGATGATATTTTGGGAAATGGTTGGATCAATTTATAAAAAAAACATTGGAATGTCTCCACTTCTATTCCCCAATTTTTTTGAATCAGAATTAATAAAATGATGATGAATAACAAAAGTGTATAAGGATATGACCTGTGCTAAATCGCCCAAAAACAGAAAAAAATAGTAATAGTGAGCCTCAAATAGGTTGGCAAGCACATAAAGTCATGGTTATCCCTCCATCAAAGTTGTTTCCAACAACCATTCAGTAGAGAATGGTAGCAACTGTAATCCATTAATATATATATATATATATATATATATATCAAGTAGAGGCTGACAGGGCATGTGTATGTGGGTGGCGAGGGTTGATCAATGTAATCCAAAACCCCATTACTCAATTATATCAAACGTGGTTCTTCCCCTTGTTCTCCCTCAACATAATTTCTTCTGCCATAGTTCTGTTCAACCTTTTGCTTGAGACCCTAATATCAATATTAGGCTTACCATTTTCCCTTGCTTGGAGGCCCTTCATTTAGCAGACTGACTGGTGTCAAGAGTCATACGAAAATACTTCTTTTGCAAGTTCCTAAGGATGAAATTATCAAAATGCAATAATTGTTGAACCAACTTAAAAAATACTTCTTTTGCATCTAGAGCTTCTCTACCCAAATAGGTATTTCCACTAGTGTTCTTCCTGTTTCTTTTCCCCACCCTTTAATTATCAATTTTGAGGCTATTGATTATATAGCTACTGTTAAAGAGGAAATGTATTCTAAATGAATATGTTGAGATTTGAGATTACTCAAGAACAATATGAAGCGGCAATAACTAGTGTATGAAATATGTGTGGATAGGCAACTGAGTTCCTTGTCGGAGTTGGGATGCATCAAGTGTCTACTTTGGGTCCTTATTTACTTTCATTGGTTATGGATAAATTGATAACAGCAATACTAGATGAGGATCCAGAGTGTATGTTGTTTGCGGATGATATTGTCCAGACAAGGTGGCAAGTAAATGATAAGTAGAAATTTGGAGAAGAGCCTTAGAACAAAGGATTAAAAAACCTAGTTGAATAATAATATAATATATGGAGTGCAAGTTTAGCGAACACGGACTGGGGAGCTCGGACTGCAGCTTTACTTGTGTATGTAGATGATTTGAAAGTTGAAGTGTTATCTCACTAAAGTGTTTGATATTAATGACCTAGGGCCTTTGCGATATTTCCTAGAAATTGAGGTAGACAGATCTGACAAAGGCATTGTCCTGTCTCAAAGAAACTATGCTCTTGATGTGTTGAAGCAAGCTAGTATACTGGGATGCAGGCCTATAGATACTCCTATGGATCCAAATAACAGGACGAATTCTGAAAGTGTGAAATTCTGAAGGACATCACCAGGTACCAGCAATTAGTAGAGAAACTAGTGTATCTCACCATTTCCAGACCGGATATTACCTATACAATTTGTGTAGTTTGTCAACATATGCATGCCCCACGTACTCCTCATCTAGATGTAGTGTATCAGATTCTGAGGTATGTGAAGGCCAATCCTGGGAAAGGACTCTTCTATGGAAATCATGGGCATTTGGATGTCAAAGTTTACACTGATGTTGATCATGCTGGATCAGTGACAGAAAGTCTACGACTGGCTACATTACATTTCTGGGAGGTAACTTAGTCCCATGGAGAAGCAAAAAAACATGTTAATTCCAGTGCAGAGGCCGAATACAAAGTTATGTCCCAAGGTGTTAGAGAAGAGATGGGGCTGAAGTTTATACCAAATCACTTCGGTATTGAAGTAAAGCTACCAATGACTCTCTACAACGATAATGAGGCGGCAAAGCATATAGCTGAAAATCCAGTCTTTCATGAGAACACTAAACATATAGAGGTTGATTGTCACTTCATGAGAGAAAAGGTTGAGTCACAGGAGTTTTGCATACTGCGTGTTGCTTTTGAAGATCAATTGGCAGATATTCTTACCAAAGCAGTTGGAAGAGGGAGATTAAAAGACATATCATCCAAGTTGGGCATGATTGGCATCTATGCGCCAACCTGAGGGGGAGTGTTGTTTCCTCTCCCTCTCCCTCTTCCTCTTCAAAGGGTGAGGGCCCTCCAACCTCACAGCGTACCTGTCAAAAAAAAAACATATATATATATATATATAGAAGAATGCATGAATTTTCTCGAGACCTTCATCCTAGTTGCAAAGGAAGGTTAATTTTGTAAGATGACACCATTAGATGTATCCAATCAAATTATCTGTTATTTCAGCTAGAAGTCAAAGATGATTTCCTCCATGGCAACATTAATAAAGAGTATATGTTGCCCTTCCGCTTTAGTGATTTAGGGGAGGAAACGAGGTGTGGTAATTAAAAAAGCTATTCATGGGTCTCCCTGAGTTTGAGTTTGACTATTGAGAGGTTTGGTAGAGCACTGCTAGAGTTCGATTCAAAAGAAGTGTAAGGCCAGTCTTATGCTTTTACTAATAGTAGAAGTGGAGGAATAATTGTCTTGTTTGACTATATTGATGTTATTGTACTCATTAGGGAATGACATCGAATTCATTGCAAATAAAGAAGCACTTGACTCAAACTTGAAATCAAGGCCTTGGAACTATTGAAGCACTCCTTGGAATTACTCAATTTTTTGACTTAAGGACTTGGAAGTTGGAACTATTGAGGGAATTCCTTGGTATTGAAGTTTCTCTTTTTAAAAAGGCATATTTGTATCCCAAAGGAAATAAGGACTCAATCATGAGACCAAGTGATCGGGGAATCAATTCACTGGACACATTGTGACAAAATACTCCTTTTTTTTCTTTTTTTTTGATTAGTAATAAGGATTATATAAAAAAAACCAACAAGGCGCTAAAGCCGTATACAATCACAATAATCAAAAAAAGAAACAACAGGCGCACACAGACAGCAAGGGCTGCGAGAGACTCCCAAAGAGTCCCCTCGTGGAGCCGTTCTTAACCAGGGTCCCACCAGAAGCAGGAACTGTTAGCCCCATTCCCTCCACTCGTACCCCACAGCGTGACAAGATCCGAAACCGCCCTGAGAACCACGCGAACAGGTTTGGACTTGTCTTCAAAAATTCTATAATTCCTCTCACACCATAGGCACCACATCACCGCAAACAGTGTGGCCCTCCACGCAACCCTATCCCCTTGTTTCACCGTTGCTGCCTCCCAACTGATCAAGAGCGAGTGAGGAGACTGAGGCATCGTCCATGCCAAACCAAAAGCTTTAAGAATGCCTCCCCACACCTCATGAGCAACGCGCCAATGAAGAAGCAGATGAGCCGCCGACGACTCCTCCTTGGAGCACATAACGCAGACCGTGGAGACGTCCTTCCCCCTACGACATAACTGATCCCTGGTAGGAATTTTCTCCTTGCAAACCGTCCAAACAAAAAACCTTATCTTTAGCGGGATAGATTCCTTCCACAGCCATGTCCCATCGAACCTGATGAGCGGTCGGCGCGAATACCATCAGTACAGATCTTTGACGGTGAACTCCCCCTTTCGATTGAAGTTTCATAACCGAAGATCGGTCCTTATACTGTTCCTCTGCACCGAAAGAAGCACATTCAGCAAGTCCACATAGCCACCCACCTCACTGTCCCTGAGACGCCGTCTGACAACAACCTCCCAAACAATCATATCGTTGGTGAGGGAAGCGAACTGATCAATCGTACCCCCCCGGTTGGGGGAGAGGGCGTAGATCTGCGGGAACAAATCACTGAGCAGGCCCTTATCCAACCACGGATCTTCCCAAAACCGAATGTGAGACCCGCAACCCCAGCTGAACCTAACCCCATTAGCCATACCCTCCCAAGTACGAGAGATGTCTCTCCACCACGGCGAGGTAGACCTCTGGGTCGACAAACGAATCCCCCATCCTCCCGACGACAAACCATATTTATCGCGCAGGACCAGCCACCACAAACTACCCCTCTCCTCCTCCCTTCCCGCTCTCCAAATCCACTTCCCGAGCAAGGCCAAGTTGGATCGCTTGATACTCCGAATACCCAGCCCCCCATAAGCAAATGGCAGCTGGCAAGTATCCCAATTTACAAGGTGGTATCGCCTATTGTGACCCGCCCCTTCCCACAAAAAAGATCGTTGAATACATTCCAATCGATCAGTAATAGAAGTGGGACACCTGAACATCGATAAGAAAAAAATGGGGATCGCCGAAAGTACTGCTTTGATCAAAACCAGCCTGCCTCCGGTACTCAGCAACCTGCCTTTCCAAGACGACAGTCTCAGCTCAAATTTCTGCACGACTGGCAACCAATCACGGATCGTGAGCCTTCTGACACCAAGAGGCAAACTCAGGTATCTAATAGGCAGACCTTCGATGCGGCACCCAATGGACCCAGACATGGAAACCAGCAGATCCTCGTCCACCCTAATTCCCGATACCGACGACTTAAGGAGGTTAACCCGCTGACCTGACACCGCTTCATAGACGGAGAGAACATCAGCCATAGCACCAATTTCTGATATCTCAGCCTTCCCAAATAATATTGTATCATCCGCGTACTAAAGGTGCGTGATACATCTCCCCTGCAGACCTACTCTGATGCCATTAATCTGACCCAACATCCTAGCACGGTCGATTAACGTATTGAACACGTATAGTACCCGTATTTTTTAATAAAATGTATATTTTCGTATAATACACGTCTTTCACGTATTATATGTGTTTTTTCACATATTAAACTGTATTTTACCGTACTTTTGAAAAGTGTTTTAATTTTTTTTTAATATTATCTTGTTTTTCCCCAATTTTTCTGTTTCCAGCTTCGTATTTTACAATTTTTTTGCCTTTAGTTTTTTTTCCTGTATTTTGCTTGTTTTTTCGACTTTCTCGCTCACCGTATTAAACTCATACCCGTATTTTGTCACTTTAGTTGGACACAAAACACACAAACTAGAGCCACCATTTGAGAGTAGGAGAAGGAGATCTGCTTGATAATCTAACCATTGGCTAGTTGAAAATTTGATACACTTGTAAAACCCAACTTATTACCGTTGAATACACACTCTCCATGTATTCCTCACTTGAAAAGTGTGCATAAAGATTCTAAGATATTTGAACTCTTCATTTGGGAGTATTTTGTACGTCTCTAATAGACATCCCTTTATATCTTCATATTTAGATGTTGAATGATCTGCTTCTCTTACGGATAATGGAGCTACATCTAAGTATTGCACTTTTCTAGGAGGTAATCTCACGACATGGAAAATTAAAATGAGGCTTCCGGTGGCCAAGTCCTTTGTGAAATATGATTATAGGACTATGACTCCTGTAGTTTGTTAACTAACATTGCTAAGAGTAGGGCTGTGCATTTTTTGGACCGAACCGCCAGGTTTGGTCCAGTTTGAACGGGTACCAATATGGGTTTAGTTTGGAAAAAAGGAAAACCGAAAAGTTTGGTTTGGTTTCGGTTCCAAGCCTCCCCAAGCCGAAACCAAACCGAACCGAACCGAATGTAATTTGTAAGTATATATATAGGCGGGGATTTTGATTAATTTTAAAGGGCATTTAAGTAAAATGCATATTTTTATATAAAACCCTACCCTTGTCTCTAGCCTATTCCTAAATCCTAAAGCGGTGAAGTAGAACTTATAGGAAAACCGGTTGAGAAGTTGAGAAAATTTTGATGTGCAAGTAGAACTTATAGGAAAACCGAAACCGACCGAACCAAACCAAAGCGAATTGAATCTGGTTGGTTTGGTTTAAGAGTTGGACGGTTTGGTTTGGTTTGAAAATCTAAAAAAATGATTAGGTTTGTGGTTTTGGTCCAAAACCGACCAAACCGAACCAAATACACCCCTTGCTAAGAGCCCTACAAACTGAAGAATTGAACTTTCAACACCGACATAGTATGAAAGCATGTGCCTGCTATCTACACATCCATTAATCCATTGTGACACAAAGGGTAAAGCACATTAAAGTTGATTCTTATGTTAAGGAGGTGACAGACAAAAAAGAAGATATCCACCCATATGGAAAGTTCGAAGAAACAGGTTACCGACATTTTCATAAAAGCATGATTGGTTACCTATACAAAACAAAACATTTTTTTGGTAGGAAAACAATTTAATTAATTGAAAATTTTTAAAACTGTAGTTACAAAATCTCAAAAGGATTGGGGTGTGAGGCACAAACATTCCCAAATTACAAACAAAATTATCTAAATATATCCAAGAATCCTTGGCATAGATAGGATAACTATACCTACTACAAAATTTAATAGTAAGAAAGGAAAAGAGACCAAGTAGGACATAGGAAAAGGCATATAGGGAAGTAGAGAGAGTGAAATGAAGGATTGAGGAGCGATAAAGAGAGTTTAGTCCTAAACCTAAATGAGTGGAGAAATAAGACACGCAATGCTGAACCAAATAGATGGATCAAGGCGATCATCATCATACTCAGGTACCATTCAAGGATAGAATATAGATAAAAAATAAACAATTGTTGGATGCACTCTTAAGAAGAAAACTAAATGGAAACTAAGGAAACATTTAGACATGCTAAACCTTTTCAGAGTACCAGTTCCTATTGAAATTTTAAACATCAAATGTCCAACAGAGAACCATTGATATTATTCAACATCTTATCTCAAACGAACAAAGAAAACCAGTTTAACAGCATCTTACTGGCCTACCAAACAAATAATTAAGAGAAGCCAGAAGAAAACCTGTAAGTGGATCTTTTGCTGTTGTCTCCAACAGAGAACCATTGATATTATTCAACATCTTATCTCAAACGAACAAAGAAAACCAGTTTAACAGCATCTTACTGGCCTACCAAACAAATAATTAAGAGAAGCCAGAAGAAAACCTGTAAGTGGATCTTTTGCTGTTGTCTCCAGGGGCAACCATGCACCAGTTTATTTAAGTCCATGTCCAGTAAAGGTACAGCAAATTTTACCTCCTGCTACACTAAAATTTAAAATATCATTCTCACATGGAAACAAACAAGGATACCAAAAACTTAACAAGGTCACAAGTGAGATAATCATCATTCGTGAATGTGAGCAGTAAAACCAAAGAAAGAAATACAAGTTATGGACAACACTAACCTTTTCAGATCCTGAAATCAGGCAGACTTCGATTCCCTGCTCCACCCATGATCACACAAGTTAGGACAGAAATCAACATGTTCCAGACAAACCAGTAGAAATGAATTGTATGCAAAGACTGAGATCAAAAGACTAAGTTGGCTAGAAATTCGATGAGGTCTCCAAGTTGACTTCAAACTCATTTGAGTAGTCAACTAAGTCAACCAACTTTTCCATGATATATATATATATATATATATATATATATATATATATATATATATATATATATATATATATATATATATATATATATATATATATACACAACACCAACTAGAGGTCGGACCTTGGTGCGATAGCAAGTGCTAGCTACCCAAAGTGATGCGTTGCGAGTTCGAGCTTTGGAATCAGCCTTTCCAAATATGGGGGTAAGGCTGACTACCATCTACCTCTCCCAAACCCTGCTAAAAGTGGGAGCCTTGTGCGCTGGGTACGACATTTTTAATATCGATTAAGTGTACGAACACTTTGTTTTTATAAACTTAATTAAAGGTAACATAATATGACAAGTTTACCTAACTTTTCTTGATCTATGACTTCTAGAGCCACATTGTCATGGAACATTTATCACCTTTATACTGACAACCTTTTGTTTCAGTAATTTATACAGACAATTTTGCATAATTAGGTTTCAGAAGTTATATAATCACAACTACGCATCCAAACAAATCACAAATTAAATAAAGTCATAAGTCGCAGGGTCAGCTTAGCACAAAATGTGAGCTAATCACAACCTTATTGGGTATTAGATAGATTATTAATAGATTAAATGTAAAATCAATTTATTGATCAAAGAAAGTAAACCTAAACTTCAAGGCCGTGAAGGGAAAGTAATATTGGCATTCGGCTCAATCTGTGTTTAAGATTATAGAGAAGCAAAGGCAAGAACACATGTGGAAGAGTTATGAATTGTCTCCATGAGATTCCAGGATCTTCATATATTAAAGTGATCACGAGATCATTGATATGGCCACTTCTGTAATAAACATTGTGATGTAGGATAAACGCTAAAATCCTAATTATGCGAATTTGGGATTAATTTCATATTAAATTGAATAGCGAAAATATTCAAATAACCCAACCATATAAAATAATTAAATAAATTTAATTAAAACAATTAGGCTAACTCAATTTTAGCACTCACATTCATTAAGATTTCTCGATCTAGAAAAACGGCTTTGATAAAGGAATTCGAGTTTCGTTCTAGTTTAGGGCACCAAGCGACAATTACGCGATATCGTCTCTTGACTCCTCTAGGATTTGAAGAATTAAAGGCCCGAAGGGTTAATTCAATTAAAGGGTAAAATCAAAATATATCAATTAATAAGGTGTGAACAAAATTTTAACAACTAATTAACTAGGGATTTGAGGTTTTCAATTTTATCAAAAGAAATAAGGAAAATAATTACCTAACAATAATTAAAAAGATAAATATAGAAAGATAGGGTTCTAAGACTTCACACCAAGGATTCTAAGGCTTCACACCAAGGATGTACGACGACTTCACACCAATCGCCCCATAAAATGAAGATTCACTCCTTGAATTTTGAAAGATTCGCTCTTTCGGGTGAAAACTCTTCACAAGTTCTCTAAGGTTTGCACAACGCAACTCTCAATTTCATTAATTATCAACTCCCTAAAATAAAGTCTTTACATGTCTTTATATATTCTAAGAAAACTCTAACTAAACATAAAGTTCGAAATAAGAAAGTCATGAAACTCTCAAAACTCTAAATGACAAGTTTTTGCCTAAAATTCGTGTTGCCGCCAATTTGCGGAAGACTTTTACGGGCGTCTGCCATATGACCACGAAAGTTCGTCCTCGAAAATGTGTAAAAAAACATAATGGTATCGAAATCACGGATGTCCTTGATCAAGATGTCCCTGGGCACAGATGTCCTTAGTCACAGATGTCCTTGCCTTAATTTCCAGAACACCTTTATTTTTATTTTTTCCATTTTTTTCCTTTCTTTTGCTTTTCTCTTGCGGATCTTCCTTGAAGTGGTCAACTTGTATTGTACGAAACGCTTTGGGCTTCCTCTTGCGCCTACGGTTCACATTAGATGAAGACCTTAATCCGATGTCCCCATCATTTCTCCTCGGGTGGGAGAAACCCATCTCCAATGAGTTGTATTACTCACTCATCGCACACTTGGAATGCTCAACTCTCGGTTTGCTTTTCCATGTTGTGAGATACTCATGATGCTTGCCCACATTGGTAGTGAAGTTTGGAAACTCTATAACCTCTTTATTCAACCTTCTCTCATATTGCATATGTAGGGGACAGGTTATGGATTCGTTAAATGGGTTCAGTTGTTTGGGCAACAAGGAATGGGTCAAAGGGCATAGTTGTTGGACCTAAAATAAGTGTAGGATCCTCCACCGCAACAATCGGATGGTTACCCTTGTCTAGAGGAAAATCTAGACCTTCATCATTACCTCTCTTCAAGATTGGAAAAGGTTCCACATGCTCGAGACTATCATGAATCAACACAAAATTCTCATTATTAAACTCATTAAATAAATTGAATGTGTCAGTAAAATTTTCTGTACTTCCATTATTCAATAAAAGTTAATCGTTAATCCCATGGAAGTTGGAATGATGGCATGCTCCTACTGACTCTAACGACGCATGCGGTACAGACACACTACTAACACTTTCTTCGGAAATAGAAACCTTCCTAACACAACCTACAGTTTTCACAAGAGTTTAATCCTACTCATCACTTGGTATTCCAGCATCCTCATAAACTTCTACTTCTAACTCGTTGTCCTCTTTCTCAGTATCCTCCTGCATAATCAAGGTTTGGGATTTACTGGGACATTGAGATGAAAAGTAACCAAAGTCTTAGCATTTATAACACTATTGTGGTGCACGCTTAGAATTCTCGATCAATTTTCCTTTACCCTTGTCAATCTGAGGATTCACAGGTTTTGAGGATTGACTAAAGGTATTATTCACCTTTTCAGTAAGACTAGATCGAAAAACGGGACTGGAGGAACTAGATTGCCCACTGGTTGGAGCGTCAATATACCTTTCCAACTCTTGCACTCTAGCATAACACTCTTCTAAATCTTCAACAGGATAAGGGATGAGTTCTTTTTGTAGCTCAGGACGTAGACCAGTGCGAAACCTAGATAAGGTAATGTGTGGATTCTCATAAGTTTTAGCCCGATAGAAGTACTCCTCAAACTTGTTGATATAATTATCAACAGGCATGTTCCCCTGTTTCAAATCACGCCATTGATCTATGAGTCGTTGGCTGTAGAAAAGGGGAACATATTTATCATGAAGTTTCTCTTTCATGTTCACCCACGTGGCGATGGGTTCACGTTCGAGAGCTTCTCGACGCCATTCCACACTTGTCCAATAAAGTTTGGCTTGTCCCACGAGTTTCATCTTGGCAAACCACACTTTTCGCTCATCTATCATATCATACCAATCAAAATAATGGTCTATGGCGGCTGCCCAATCTATGTAGATTTTTGGGTCCATCTTTCCTTCGAAAGTAGGAGCGTCAACCTTAACCGACTTTCTAACCCTACTATCCTGGTCGAGACGATTTTCACGCCTAGGAGGATCCTTCTTTCTCTCTAAATTAACCCGATGATGTTCATCGTGAGTCAATCTAGACAACTCATGGAGTTGGGCTGCTAAATCAACCTGTTGCGCCTGTTGGGTTTACAGTTGGGCTTATATGGCAGCCATCTGGGTGTTAAAACTCTCTATGAAAGTATCTAACTTTTCTGAATTCATGGTGACACCCAAGGTAAAAGAAAACACTAACACACCTATATGCAACTGAAAAACCTAAAACTTAGTATGGACACTGACAATCCTAAGCTAGAATTATGCTCTTATACCAATTTGATGCAGGATAAGCTCCAAAATCCTAATTATGCGAATTTGGTAAATTGAATAGCGGAAATATTCAAATTACCGTTCCACATAAATAATTTAATAAATTTAATTAAAACAATTAGGCTAACTCAATTTTAGCACTCACATGTATTAAAATTTTCCTGATCTAGAAAAACGGCTCCGATGAGAAATTCATCTCACTAGCAGTAGGAGATTCCAGTTGCGATTGGGTGCATATCCCATGAGGAATTTGTTGTTCATAAACATGAATTTCTTCAAGATTAGATTGATTTACTTCAGGCATAGCTGACGTTTGGTTTGCAAATTAAGAGTGGTCGAGGGTATAGAAACTCTTCACGGATTTCGAGTTTTCGAACCAGAATAAGATCTCCTTGTGGGAGAGTAAAGAGATGTAGATCTATTGAATTATAAGATTACATCACCATTGTCATTTTGAACAATTTGTTCAAGATCCTTGTTGAGGATCGATTTGGGAGGTACGGTTTGAGTGATACTCCATGATTCTAGAAAATCAATATTTTCCCATGAAATCAAAGGAGTAGCAATATTGGAAGTGATTAGGTTTGTTTCAATTAAAACAGTTTTTCCTGGAGGACTATGGTAATTAACCTTAGGAGCCAGGGAAGTCATCACCTTATAATGAAGGCGCTAGATCAGAGCGATGGTCTTTGATCCAGGCATGAAATTGTACCGTTTGGTTTACAAATTAAGAGTACATGCATACAATAGATTTTTGCTTGTTAAAGATAAGGTCAAATTAGGGAAAACATTAAAGTATATAGGACCATGGCAAAGGCTGGTTTCAACAGCTACCATGAGAGAAGAGTACCAGTCAAGGCATCTAGCATCTCTCAAAGTGGTCATGATACTATTATTATTACCCAATAAGGTAAGAGATTTAAAGGCTACCTTAATACAGGCAAGATGAAGATAGTTGAATTTCTTAAGATCTACCATCAAATCTTCATTAGAAAGGAGTTGGAGACCTTGGTCTTCACCAATACTAAATGTTTGGTCAGTAGTTTTGATAGACATAACAGTGGACCAATTGGTCCAGCCTTGTTTATACAAGACTTTGGGATTGATGGAAGGAGTGGTACATCGATTAAGTTTTTCGTCAACATTAGCCCATTGGCTCTGATACCAAATACAGAGTTGGGGGAAGAGTGATTACGGAAAATTTACAACACTAGATAAATTCTTTCTAATGCATAAAAACACTAATGCCAAAATCCAACTAAACTAAATGAATAAAACAGAAAAGAAAAGGAAAAGCTTTTCTTATACAAACATATAATTACAAGACTAAAATATTAAACAAAAGAGAGGAAGGACACTTACTACGGTTCCTTCATTAAACACCAAAGCAAAAGAAAGAAAAAAAGCTTAAAGAAAGAGAAATTCAAAGATTATTCAGTGCCTGGACAGGTCCCAAGCTACCACATTTATACACAATTGCGGACTTGAAAATGGTTGAAGTCTGTGAGTGGAGGGACACGCGTGCTTGATAGAGTAGTTGCAGTCGCTTCATCCCGAAGTAATGTTGTATGACCTCATTGGATGCGTCATATGAGAATTATTGGACGATGATGTCATGGCTGACATAGTTGTATTGCATTATTAAGGACAGCTGGATAGTACTGTGAAGTCACTTGAGTATGGTAGACAAGAATCAGACCAATGGAGTCCATTATGATTCCAATCGATTGTTGAGATTGTGATAGTATACTGAGTCTTCGGATACAGGACTATCTGGATTAGGCGTGCCTTGTAGCAGTTCTTCTCGGATAGTGGCCTCGATTTCTAGGGATTCAGGTAACTATAGATGAAGTCTACTCATCATCTGAGTTAACAAATTATCAGCTTCTATATCTTGTTGTGGAGTAACCATATACTCCATTGGAAGATTGGTAAGAAAGAGACGTCTTCCATCAGTAATCTTGAAAGCATATGAAGCTTTTGATATGTCTCTTGCTTCCTTGGAGAATTGTATGAGTGATTGGATCCAGTATAACTTGGGAGAGATGTCTTTCACACTGAATGCTGCCGAGGGGTCAGCCATCTGAACATAAGAATGTTAATATTGTTTAGTCTTCTTGAGAACCCACAATTGATAAGGTTGGAAAAATGTTCCTTTTGATCTCCAGCGAATAGTACTGGTAATCCAGAAAGTAAGATGAACATGATGAGAAAATTTTCTTGCTGCATAAATGACCATGGATTTAATCAAGCGAGGAAAATTGGGAAGCATATGAGTTGGAAAAATCAATTGATTGATCAAACCCCAATCAAGGCAAGCGGCTAGATTTTGAGAAGGAAATTCATAGGAACAAAGGAAAAGCTTTGGTAAATGATATCCCAGGCTATGATTGATGTAACGATGATGTTGCAACAAATTTTCTTTAATTTTGGTTGCATAGTCCGCAATTTGGGAATAGATATCTTGAGCAATTTCAAGGGGAAGGATATTTTTTATTTTCTCAAAGAGACAAAATTCTTTTGAGACGTTGAAGAATAGGATCTGGAAAATAGGATTCAAGAAGTTCAATAAGTTCCAGAAAATGAGTGATTTTTTCAATAGTAAAAATCTCTTCTTCCCAATTAAAATTATTTAAGAGGGAAATAAGACCATCATATAATTCTTTTATATTGGTCTCTTGAGTTCTTAATTTGTTATTCAAAGAACTTATGTGATAGCGGAGTCTTTTTCGATTATTCATAATATGGTTTTTCCATATTGTATTCACTTCTTGGTGAATGGTAGCAGATATGTCGGGATTATAAAAATCAGGTATATTTTGCATTCTGTATATTTCTACATTGGTATGTGGGGGTATTGTCCCAAGACTGGTTTTTTCCAGTTTTTGGGTGGTCTGATATAAGTCCAGGGCATGTTGTGCCTCGCTTATTGAATTATGCATTTGATAGTATGCATTAGGGAAATTGAAATTTTGGTTATGGCATGATTGCCATGAGAAATAGATTCCTGGTTGGAATCCTCAAATAACGACATAGGCCTTTCTTCGGGGAGAAGAATGATCTACCAGGGGTTGTTTACCCGTTGACCTTCTGCTTGAGCTACTAGCCATGATCTGCAAACAGAAGTAAAGTTAATTCATAATTCCACTTGTTTAGTGGCTCAAATTCCACTTGTTTAGTGGTTCTTCTACTGGAATGGGCACTGAAATGTTCCTGTAACAATAAATTGATTAGTAGATTCAAATAAGAATTCAATATGAATGAGCATTACCTACTAGGGCAATTTGATTGGATTGGATGGTAGAAGGCCCCCCAAAATTGGACAAGAAAAATGGAAGAGGAAAAGCCGAAAACGATGGTTACAGAAATTTAAAGACAATAGGATGTCCATGCAACTGAGTATGAATACCTGTATGGTCTACCCAAAAATGCGGTAATAAAGACGTGATAAAAGGTAAGCCGAGAATGACGACTTGGGTGACTTGTGGGAGAATTACAAAAGAAGATGGAATTGTAATTCCTTGATGGTGGATAGACAGATTGTCTATTTTTTGTTTGATTAGCATTTGATGCCCATTTACACTAGTAAGACTTTGATAAGTCATGCGAAAGTATTGAGGAGGGACAACTCCTTCCTTAATACAATTCATATCAGCTCCACTCTCAACAAGAGCAATTATGTCTTGGATAGTGTAATCATGATTGATACCTAAAGAAAACTACAATAATTTAAAGAAAATTCTATAAATATGTAGAAACCTATTATGACATTATTCATTTTGTCAAATGGTTCAAAGCAACCCAATATCTTGAAATGACTCAAGAAGAAAGGAGAATCCATCTCCTTGCTGAACTCCAAAAATTTTGGCAAAACTTGGATGAGACAACCGTTCCATCAGTTCATCCTCAGGTTGAAGCTGAACAGTTTGTCCAGCCTCAATCATCAATATTAACTTTGGAAGTTCCAATCTTCCACAACACTGATGAAGAATCATCTAATTCATTAGAACAAAATAACATCTTGGATTCTATTACACCTATCCAAAATAATAGGTCTAATCAACAATTAGACTCTAATGATCAAAATGAATTTATTCAACAATTAAATTCAAGAATCCAAGAATTATCTTCCAATAAGAAGATAATACAAACACCTTTACAGATAAATGTTTTATCTCACACAACAGAAGATTCTAAAGCTAAATCTTATCCCCCAAGATTTTATCAACAACAAAAATCTTATAAGATTAATGAATCTTTCACTTTTCCCAAAATGACAAAGAAATCCAAATCAAAATCACAAGAGCATATTCAATGCTTTAAATGTTCAAAATATGGTCATTACGCCAATTGTATGACAAAGATCCAAGACTTATTCAGTCTGTTTCTGGTTCTTCCAACTCAACCATTGACTGCCCACATTCTGGTAATCCAAGCATCAATATGCTTACAACTATCCAACCAATGTTATTGGAATTAGTAAACAAACCAGCTAATCCAATAAAATTGCAACTTATGACTCATAAAGAGCCCATATCTCGACCTGTTACAATTCATGATTTGAAACACGAAATAAATTCATTAAAAACAGAGTTGAGAAACCAAAAGCAATCTCTTGCTTCCCAATCAAATAATCAAATCCATGCCTTGAGTCAAGTCACAGCTCAAAAATGGTATACTCAAATCACTTTGGTGATAAATCAAGAATTCACTATCAAAGATGTTATTGCTCTTATTGATAGTGGTGCCGATTTGAACTGCATTTAGGAAGGATTAGTTCCTACCCAATACTTTGATAAAACCACTCAAACCCTGAACAATGCTAGTGGTTATCAAATGCAAATTAAATATAAATTAAATGATGTCTCAATCTGTAACAATGGAATATGTATTCCATCCAATTTCATTCTAATCAAGGATTTAACTCAAATTGTTATTCTTGGTACTCCCTTTCTCACCTCCATCCTACCAACAACAAAGGTAGATAATACTGGGATCTATGCCCAATATAATGGACATCATCTTATGCTCCAATTCTTGACTCCACCTCAAACAATGGTAATCAATTCTATAGAATCTAGGTTATTCTTAAGAAAAAGACAACTGAACTTCTTATAACAAGAAGTAAGGCTTTTATCGCTCGAAAAACAATTAGAATCTCCTTCAATTCAACTCAAGATTTCTCAACTTCTAAAATCTTATCACACTGGCATATGCAGTGACATACCAAATGCTTTTTGGAATCGCAAGAAACATATTGTTTCTCTTCCTTATAATACTGATTTTGATGAACGACATATTCCAACCAAAGCACGACCTAGTCAAATGAAACTTGATTATTTGGAATTATGTAAAACTGAAATTACCAATTTATTACAAAAACAACTCATTCGTCCAAGTTACTCCCCATGGAGTTGCACAGTTTTTTATGTCAATAAAAATATTGAAAGGGAACGAGGAACACCTCGTTTGGTTATCAATTATAAACCATTGAATCATTGTCTCCAATGGATTCGATATCCTATTCCCAACAAAAAGGATTTGTTGGATCGCTTACATTCAGCCCCCATTTTCTCCAAATTTGATCTCAAATCGGGGTATTGGCAAATTCAGGTGGCGAAGACCGACAGGTACAAAACTGCCTTTACTGTCCCATTTAGACACTTTGAATAGAATGTTATGCCATTTGGACTTTAAAATGCTCCATCTGAATTCCAAAATATTATGAATGATATATTTACCCCCTATACAGACTTTTCTCTAGTCTATATTGATGACATACTCATCTTCTAACAATCAATTGATCAACATTTCAAACATTTAAAAATCTTTAAAGAGGTAATCCACAAAAATGGATTAGTGATATCTGCTCCTAAAATTAAGTTATTTCAAATATCAATTAGATTTCTTGGTCATAACATCCACCAAGGCCAAATCATCCCCATTGATCGAAGTATTGAATTTGCCTCAAAATTTCCTGATGAGATTTTAGACAAAACTCAACTACAAAAATTTTTGGGAAGTCTCAATTATATTACTGATTTTATCCATCATCTTGCACATGCTGCAAAATTATTATATTCCAGACTCAAAAAGAATCCATCTCCATGGACAGATGATCATACTAAAGTTGTTCAACAAATAAAGTCACAAGTCAAACAAATTTCTTGTCTTTCTTTGGCCAACCCACTTTGGTCCAAAATTGTTGAGACAAATGCCTCCCAAGTTGGTTATGGAGGAATTTTGAAACAAATTAATCCTTCCAAGCAGGAGGAAGAATTAATCAGATATACTTCTGATGTTTGGAAAGATGCCCAAACAAATTATTCAACCATGAAACAAGAAGTTTTATCCATTGTAAAATATATTCATAAATTTCAGGATGATTTACTTAATCAATCATTTTTACTCAGGCTAGACTGTAGTGCAGTAAAATCTGCTTTACAAAAAGATGTAAAAAATTTAGCTTCAAAGCAAATCTTTACCCGATGGCAAGCAAAATTATCTTCTTTTGATTTTCAAATTGAATATATCAAAGGAGAGACAAACTCTCTCTCTTTGACTTTCTAACCCGCGAGTTTTTACAGGAATAGTCATAATGGCAGCATCCTCGTCTTGAGGATTAGGAAGAGGAAGAGGACGGCGCAATATCCCTGTACCACAATCTCATGAAATTACATATGATTATCATCTCTGGACTATTATCCAAAATAATAGATCTAGACCTCAAAAAGGAAAAGAATATCTAAACGCTAACCAAGCGTCAACAGCTAACCAAGCGCCTAAAGAATCTTTAAACGCTAACCAAGTGTCAACAGCTAACCAAGCACGTAATGAAGCAAAAGAATCTAATTATATCCAAAAAGATATAATCAATAATATTCTGGTACTAGAACCAGAAGACCAGCAATAGATATCAGATCCATGGGAAATTAAGAGAAGGTACCTTGATATTTATGGTTATCCTGCTCTTAAGGGAAAAAACTCGGATTATTGCAGAAGTCATTCTTACATCAATTGGGTCCATAACCTTTACTCACCATATGGACAATCAAAGGCCAAATATCCCTATTACCTACAGCAAAGCTATCATCCACAAAATCATTAAACCTTCAACCTGAGGTTTTGATTTAAACAAAGCCAAAAATTTGAGTTCAGGCCATTCATTCAATTACTGGGATTATATCTAAGCCTTTACCAATATTTTCTTCTATATGAACCCAAAACAGAAACACTCTTGGTTCATCAAAACTTGTCCTACAATTCTTCAAGCAGGATATCCAAATTGGTTCTTTCAATGGTGGCTACATTTTGGTCCAACCCCTCAGATTCTACTCAAATCGGCTCTCCCTTTATATAACCAATATGAAGGGGTTCATCCAAAATTCAAATCCAAAACTATTCATCCCAATGAAGTATCCTTTCATTTCTTTACCGAATGTGGTATTCCTTGGATTTATATGTGGAATCTTCAGGTATCTACAGATACTCATATCCCCATTCTTCTTCGAACTCATTGGATTCGTTGGTGGGAAAATTTTCCCGATCTTGATATAAAATTAGTAGAAATTTCTTCCATTCTTTCCCAACATGCTAAAACAACACAATCTGAGGTTCCTTTATCTTCTTTGGTCTCAAATCCCTTTGAAATCTTCAAAGAAATGATCAGAAAGCAACATCCCGAGCTAATCGAAGCTCAAATCAACCAAAAATGTCTTGTCTCTATGAAGACCCATTTTCTTCAATCCTTTGATCAAGCAGCACAGTCAGATGATGACTCCATGATTTCTTCCGAGAATTCATTCAATGTATTAGCTGGCGAATCACAACCTAATAGCCCCGATCCATCATTAGGGAAATATTGAGAGAATATCATCCCTAAAGTAAAAGACAAAAAGAAATAAAGTCTAACAACTAGCGATGTCCTGTTTTTTCAACAGTTGCCTAACAACTGGCAGCAAATATCAAAGTCGATGACGCAAGGAATGAAGTCACCACACAATACTACTCAAGTGAATTCACAGTGATATCAAGTTGTCCTCAATATGTAAGCAATGACATCATTGTCCAATAATTCTTCTATGACGCATCTGCTGAGGTCATACAGTATTACTTTGAGACGAAGCGACTGCAGCCAATACATTCAGCACAGGTGTCCCTCCACTCACGGACTTCAACCATTTTCAAGTCCGAAATTGTGTATAAATGTGGTAGCTTGGAACCTGTCCAAGCACCATTAGATAACCATTAGTTTTAGCAAGTAATCTTTTAAGTTTTCTTTCTTCTTTTGCTTTGGTGTGCTACGGAGGAGCCTTAGAAAGTTTTCTCCTCTCTACTTTGTTTAATAGCATAGTCTTATAATTATATGGTTGTTTAAAAGAAGTTTTTAATTTTCTTTTCTATTTTATTCATTTGGTTTAGTTGGAATTTTGGCTTTAGTATTTTATGCTTTAGCAAAGAAATAATCTAGTGTGTTTTAGTTTTCCGTAATCACTCTTCCCCCCCCAACTCTATCTTTGGTATCAAAGCCATGTCTGGCTAAACCCGTGGTAATTCCATGTGGCGGGTAGGAGATGTCGTAAGCGTAGGAAATGGTGACCAGTCCCCTTTTTGCTCTGCATCTGCAGCGGAGTACTGTTCATCATCTTCTCGGTTTCTCAGTTTATTGTTCATCGACTTTTTTAAATACTTAATATGATGGATAGAAGGATCTTAATTTTAGTGTTAGGTGTTTTTCAGCGAGAATAGTCGCGTTGGATTGTGAGGCGTTTTTAGCAGTGATTGCGTGTGTTTACCGGGATTCATCCGTAAATCGTTGACGGACGCAGATTTGAAACACACTTTTTGGCATTAATATTTTCAGATCCAACTATTTGTTTATTTTTGAGTATTTAGAAAAGAAGATGAATAGTAATATTTTGAGTCTTTTGGGAAGAAGATGAATAGTAGTTCCTCTACAGATGAATAGTAATTCGAGTCACTATTCACTTTAGTATGACCATGCCGACATCACTATTCACATATGTAATTACACTCTTATTGGTACCTATACCAACTATTTTTCATTCCTTTTTAAATTTTTAGTTTTTAAATTAAATTATATATATATATATATATATTCAATTTTTATACATGTCTTTATTTGATTTTTCATCTAAAAAATCAATTAAAAATTCTGCAGTAGTCCAATGGGCTAATGTTGAAGACAAACTTAATAGATGGACCATTCCTTCCATCAGTCTCAAAGTCTTGTATAAACAAGGATGGACCAATTGGTCCACTAACATGTCTATCAAGACGACTAAGCAAACACTCAGTATAGGTGAAGACTAAGAAGGTCTCCAACTCCTTTCTAATGAAGATCTAATGGCAGATCTTAAGAAATTCAACTATCTTCATTTTGCCTGTATTTAGGTAGCTTTTAAACCTCTTACCTTATTGGGTAATAACAATAGTATTATGACCACCTTGAGAGATGCTAGATGCCTTGATTGGTATTCTTCTCTCATGGCGGCTGTTGAAACCAGCCTTTGCCATGGTCCTATATACTTCAATGTTTTTCCCAATTTGACCTTATCTTTAACAGACAAAAATCTGTTGTATGCATGTACTCTTAATTTGCAAACCAAAAGGTACAATTTTATGCCTGGATCAGAGACCATCGCTCTGATCTATCACTTTCATTATAAGGTGATGACTTCCCTGGCTCCTATGGTTAATTACCATAGTCCTCCAGGAAAAACTATTTTAATTGAAACAAACCTAACCACTTCCAATATTGCTACTCCTTTGATTTCATGGGAAAATATTGATTTTCCATAATCATGGAGTATCACTCAAGCCATACCTCCCAAATTGATCCTCAACAAGGACCTTGAACAAATTGTTCAAAATGACAATGGTGATGTAATCTTACAATGCGATAGATTTACATCTCTTCACTCTCCCACAAGGAGATCTTATTCTAATTCAAAAACTCGAAATCCGTGTAGAGTTTCTGACGGGGAACGTCAAGATCGAACAACAGCGAGAGGAAAAACACAAAATTCTGGAGAAAGAGGATGAGGAAGAACTGAAAGAGCTGCGAAATTTCAATCGATTGAATTGAGATTTCGATCGATAGAAAGTAAGAATTCGATTGATCGAAAATTTCGATCAATCGAAAGTAAGATTTCGATCGATCGAATGTTGACGGCGATATTCATAGACATATGAATTTCGATCGATCGAATTTCAATCGATCGATTTTCAATTTCGATTGAACGAAATCGTGTCGAGTTACTTTAGTTGTTGAGTTTCGAACTTTTGTTTCAAGGGTTTATTTGTCTTTATTTAATATTCGTTTTAGGGTTTTCTTTTATTATAAGACCTCCTATATAAGGTCATTAAGAAGAACATTATAATTAGTTGATTGATTATTAAATGCTTTTATGCTTGAGTAATTTTTGCCTGAGATGGGTTTGGTGAGAGACCAAGGGAGTGATTCCCCTATATTTTCCTTATTGTTGTTGTTGATTTGCGTGGTTTGCTTATATTTGATATCTCTAAATCTCTGTGTGCTTCTCAAAACCATAGCCCAATTTCTTCTTTGTGATCCCCAAAACCCTTTTGAAACCCTAAACCACACAAAGTCAATACCTTTTTCAAAATCATAAACCGATCTAAAAGCCATATGTCTTTACAAACCGTAAATCCCTTTCACAACCCAATTTGGAATCTGCGAATCTACATCGGACCGAAAACGAGCGCCTAATCCTAGAAATGTTAGAGTATTATCCCTAGGCCGACCTCGCCTCGACTCTAAAGTACTTGGGCATCGGACTGGACCCTATCTGGATCTCTTGTAATCTACCCATCAGAATTCTGCAAACCCTAAGGTATCAAAGATAATTTTGCGATTAAACTTGAATTAATTTATTTAATTTCGGCAAAATCTTCATTAAATCATATTCCGCATTTTAGGGTTGTTGTCCCACGTCAGTTTTGGTATCAGAGCCCTAGGTTCTAAGTTAGGGCATATTGTGTCATTTTAATTTTCATTGCATTTTATCCCATTTGTGTTCAAAAGTATGCACATCTACTGTTTGACAAAATTCTTCATCCATTGTGGTTCATGTTTGCATGTCATTTAGCACCTGTGTTAGTAAGTCGTGTTCACCATGAGCATGAGCGAGATTGTCGATGCCCTTAGGGACATCAAAGCCCAAATGTGTGCAATTAATAATAGGAGTCGTTGCACACCAAATTCTTGAAAAAGTCTCAACAATCGTGATGAGACTAGAATTAGGGGATATCCTCATCATCGTGAACCAAAGTACGATCCTGCCGATAGGTTTCTAAAATCTATTCGGAATGAAGTCCCAGATTTTGAGGGTACAATGAACCATAAAACCTTCGTAGAGTGGTTGTCTAGTGTGGAAGAGTATTTTGATTGGTATGGCATACCGAATGAGTACAAAGTTAGGTTAGTGAAAATAAAGTTGGAGGGTAATGCCAAATTTTTTTGAACTCGCTTAGAACGTCGCACTGAGTCTCTTCGGAATAAAGTCATCTCCACATGGGAGGACATGAAGGTGGAACTTATCGAACAGTATGTTCCTTTCACACACCGTCACCTCCTACGGGGTTTGAAAGCCAAGACAGATAAGTGTCATGATTGCCTTAAGTGTCAAGGGTTCGGACACTTTGCTTACCAGTGCTCCATTAAACTTCCCACTCCAAATTTATTGACTGAAAGTGAAAGTTCTAAGGAGCCGAAAAATATGAAAGTAGAAGAGGGAGTGTATGACCCTAGAACCGTGATAAGTGAAGAGGAGATGGAAAAAGCTGACGAAAGTCTCATTTGTGATAAAGAGACTTTTATCTCCCTTGTGGATAGTGATGTTGGGTCGAGTACACACGAGTTCATCAAGTCGGGTACACTTGAACCTTTGAAGTTGGTCGAACCGAGTACACATGAGTCAATCAATTCACCTACCAATGAATCATTGGAATCCGTTGAGTCGAGTCCACACGAGCCAATAGTGTCACTTGATTTGATCACACATGAGTCACTAGTGTCAATAGAACCCACCACATGTGAGTCGCATGCCAATCATAGTCCCGAGTTGCATACCCCTTCACATTCCAAGTCTTGTTGTGAGTCAAGTTTTGAGTCTCATTTTGCATTGCATTCCGAAATTAAACGCAAGATTAATTCAAGCAACAATCACTACAAATTATCTGTCGATACTTCACCTACCGAGAGTACATGGACCAATGATGAAAGAGCGTGCCATTTGAGATCTCGTCATCCCGACCGATATCATGATCACATTTCATCGGGATGAATTCCTTCAGGTCTGGGAGAGTTGATGAGAAGCTTCAAAAATATTTGGTAGAGTGGGTTGGCAAGCCGGGTTATCAGGTTCATCAAGGAGAGGGTTACCGTGTGCGTCCCGCTACAACGAGAGGAAAAACACAAAATTCTGTAGAAAGAGAATGAGGAAGAACTGAAAGAGCTGTGAAATTTCGATCGATCGAAAGAAAGAATTTGATTGATCGAAAATTTCAATTGATCGAAAGTAAGATTTCGATCGATCAAATGTCGACGACGATATTCATAGACATATGAATTTCGATCGATCGATTTTCAATTTCGATTGATCGAAATCATGCCAAGTTACTTTAGTTGTTGAGTTTCGAACTTTTGTTTCAAGGGTTTATTTGTCTTTATTTAATATTCGTTTTAGAGTTTTCTTTTATTGTAAGACCTCCTATATAAGGTTATTAAGAAGAACATTGTAGTTAGTTGATTGATTATTGAATGCTTTTATGCTTGAGTAATCTTTACCTGAGATGGGTTTGGTGTGAGACCAAGGGAGTGATTCCCCTATATTTTCCTTATTATTGTTGTTGATTTGCGTGGTTTGCTTATATTTGATATCTCTAAATCTCTGCGTGCTTCTCTAAACCATAGTCTAATTTCTTCTTTGTGATCCCCAAAACCCTAAACCCTTTTGAAACCCTAAACCCCACAAAGCCAATACCTTTTCCAAAATCATAAACCGATCTAAAAGCCATAGGCCTTTACAAACAGTAAATCCCTTTCACAACCCAATTTGAAATCTGCGAATCTACATCAGACCGAAGACGAGCGCCTAATCCTTAAAAAGTTAGAGTACTATCTCTAGGCCGATCTCGCCTCGGCTCTAAAGTACTTGGGCATCGGACTAGACCCTATCTAGATCTCTTGTGATCTACCCATCAGAATTCTGCAAACCCTAAGGTGTCAAAGATAATTTTGCGATTAAACTTGAATTAATTTATTTAATTTCGGCAAAATTTTCATTAAACTATATTCCGCATTTTAGGGTCGTTGTCCCACGCCAGTTTCTATACCCTCGACCACTCGAGCCTCTTGTTCAAATGTAGCTTCGTCAGCTATGCCTGAAGTAAATCAATCCAATCTTGAAGAAATTCATGTTTCTGAACAACAAATTCCTCATGGGATATACACCTAACTGCAGAGGGAATCTCCTACTGCTAGTGAGATGAATTTCTCATTTCCTAATTAATCTTCATGCATTATACCAAACCTAAAAATTTTGTAATCAATCGTTGAAGAAATTAATATTGAATTCCAGCAAGATCAACATAAATCATTTCGTGATTGGTATTTCCAAAAAAATTTCAATGAAAAACTACAAGAATTTAAAGAAAAATTCTATAAATATGTAGAAACCTATTATGACATTATTCCTTTTGTCAAATGGTTCAAAGCAGCCCAATACCTTGAAATGACTCAAGAAGAAAGGAGAATCAATCTCCTTGCTGAATTCCAAAAAATTTGGCAAAACTTGGATGAGACAACCGTTCCGTCAGTTCATCCTCAGGTTGAAGCTGAACAGTTTGTCCAGCCTCAATCATCAATATTAACTTTGGAAGCTCCAATCTTCCACAACACTGATGAGGAATCATCTGATGCTAATTCATCCAATGAAGAATCATCTAATTCATTAGAACAAAATAACATCTTGGATTTTATTATACCTATCCAAAATAATAGGTCTAATCAACAATTAGACTCTAATGATCAAAATGAATTTATTCAACAATTAAATTCAAGAATACAAGATTTATCTTCCAAAAAGAAGATAACACAAAAACCTTTACAGATAAATGTTTTATCTCAAACAATAGAAAATTCTAAAGCTAAATCTTATCCTCCAAGCGTTTATCAACAACAAAAATCTTCTCAGATTAATGAATCTTCTTCTTTGCCCAAGATGACAAAGAAATCCAAATCAAAATCACAAGAGCATATTCAATGCTTTAAATGTACAAAATATGGTCATTACGCCAATAGATGTAAAATGAAGAAAAAATCAGATCAATTTTATAACAAAGATCCAAGACTGATTCAGTCTGTTTATGATTCTTCATATACATCAAATCCAACCATTTCTTGCCAATATTTTGGTAATCCAAGCATCAATATGCTTACTACTATCCCACCACCTTTATCTGAATTAGCCAAAGAAGCTCTTCGACCAATAAAGGAATCACAAACTTAAGACTCTCATAAAGAGTCTATCACTAGACCTATTACAATCAATGATCTTAAATATGAAATCAATTCATTAAAAACTGAATTGAGAAAACAAAAGCAATCTCTTGCTACTCAATCCAAGAATGAAATTCATGCATTAAGTCAAGTTACAACTCAAAAGTGGTATATTCAAATTACTTTGGTGATTAATCAAGAATTCACTATCAAAAATGCTATTGCCCTTATTGATAGTGGTGCCGATTTAAATTACATACAAGAAGGATTAGTTCTTACTCAATATTTTGATAAAACCACTCAAACACTTAATAATGCTAGTGGTTATAAAATGCAAATTAAATTATGTTTTAATTTGTAACAATGGAATATGTATTCCATCCAAGTTCGTTCTTATCAAGGATTTAACTCAAATTGTTATTCTTGGTACTCCTTTTCTCACCTCTATTCTACCAATAACAAAGGTAGATAATACTGGGATTTATGCCCAATACAATGGACATCATCTTATGTTCCAATTCTTGACTCCACCTCAAACAAAGGTAATCAATTCTATAGAATCTAGGTTATTCTTAAGAGAAAAACAATTGAACTTCTTACAACAAGAAGGTTTTTATCACTCGAAAAACAATTAAAATCTCCCTCAATTCAACTCAAGATTTCGCAACTTTTAAAATCTTATCACACTGACATATGCAGTGACATACCAAATGCTTTTTGGAATCGCAAGAAACATATTGTTTCTCTTCCTTATAATACTGATTTTGATGAACGACATATTCCAACCAAAGCACGACCTAGTCAAATGAAACTTGCTTATTTGAAATTATGTAAAACTGAAATTACTAGTTTATTACAAAAACAACTTATTCGTCCAAGTCACTCCCCATGGAGTTGCACAGCTTTTTATGTCAATAAAAATGCTGAAAGGGAACGAGGAACACCTCGTTTGGTTATCAATTATAAACCATTGAATGATTGTTTCCAATGGATTCGATATCCTATTCCTAACAAAAAGGATTTGCTGGATCGCTTACATTCAGCCCCCATTTTTTCCAAATGTGATCTCAAATCGGGGTATTGGCAAATTCAGGTGGCAGAGACCGACAGGTACAAAAACAACTTACGACATCACCCACCTGCCATATGGAATTACCACGGGTTTAGCCAAACATGGCTCTGATACCAAAGACAGAGTTGGGGGAAGAGTGATTACGGAAAATTTACAACACTAGATAAATTCTTTCTAATGCATAAAAACACTAATTCCAAAATCCAACTAAACCAAATGAATAAAATAGAAAAGAAAATTAAAAGCTTCTCTTAAACAACCATATAATTACAAGACTATAATATTAAACAAGAGAGGAGAAAACTTACTAAGGCTCCTCCGTAATATACCCCAAAGCGAAAGAAGAAAGAAAACCTAAAAATAATACTTGCTAAAACTAATGGTGAACTAATGGTTATCTAATGGTGCTTGGGCAGGTCCCAAGCTACTGCATTTATACACAATTTCGGACTTGAAAATAGTTGAAGTCCGTGAGTGAAGGAGCACGTGTGCTGAATATATTGACTGCAGTCGCTTCGTCCCAAAGTAATACTGTATGACCTCAGTAGATGCGTCATAGAAGAATTATTGAGGACGATGATGAAATCAATAGTCTCAACTCTACTTCTTCATCTGAAGAAGACAATCAAATTGATTGTAAATGTAATAACATTCAAACATCTCATGATACATGGCAAGCTATGAATAATCTGAGTATAAATGTACTCAGCGAAAGCCAACAATCTCTATTGGATCTAGTTGATAAAACTAAAGATCCTAATACGAAATCAAAATTAATTAAAGCTTGTATTTCCATGGCTAAAAGAGAAAGCAAGAAGGATCTAATTATTGAAAATCCTTACTCAAAGAATTATTTTATCGCCTTGAGAATTATGGATCCAAAGATCTACTTCCTTCTAATCAGAAAAATGATGAGATCGAAATAATTAAAAATGACTTCATTCAATTCAAAAGTCAAATTGCTAATGAAATTAGCACAATTCATACTTGATTGAAGCGCCTAGAACAGATAGGATCCTCTTCAAACCAACACACTGTTAATCAGCTATCAACACAACCATCTAATCAATATTTGATTACTTTGAATCACACACCATCGACAAAAGGGTACATCAAAATATCTTTAGGTATCAATCATGATTACACTATCCAAGACATAATTGTTTTTGTTGATAGTGGAGCTGATATGAATTGTATTAAGGAAGGAGTTGTCCCTCCTCAATACCTTCGCATGATTTATCAAAGTCTTACTAGTGCAAATGAGCATCAAATGCTAATCAAACATAAAATAGACAATCTGTCTATCCACCATCAAGGAATTACCATTCCATCTTCTTTTGTAATTCTCCCACAAGTCACCCAAGTCGTCATTCTCAGCTTATCTTTTATCACGTCTTTATTACCGCATTTTTCGGTAGACCATATAGGTATTCGTACTCAGTTGCATGGACATCCTATTGTCTTTAAATTTCTGTAACCATCGTTTTCGGCTTTTCCTCTTCCATTTTTCTTGTCCAATTTTGGGGGGCCCTCTACCATCCAATCCAATCAAATTGCCCAAGTAGGTAATGCTCATTCTTATTGAATTCTTATTTGAATCTACTAATCAATTTATTGTTACAGGAACATTCCAGTGCCCCTTCCAGTACAAGAACCACTAAAGGCATTAGAGCCACTAAACAAGTGGAATTATGAATTAACTTTACTTCTGTTTGCAGATCATGGCTAGTAGCTCAAGCAGAAGGTCAACGGGTAAACAACCCCTGGCAGATCATTCTTCTCCCCGAAGAAAGGCCTATGTCATTATCCGAGGATTCCAACCAGGAATCTATTTCTCATGGCAATCATGCCATAGTCAAATTTTCAATTTCTCTAATGCATACTATCAAATGCATAATTCAATAAGCGAGGCACAACATGCCCTGGACTTATATCAGACCACCCAAAAACTGGAAAAAACCAATCTTGGAACAATACCCCCACATACCAATGCAGAAATATATCAGAATGCAAAATATACCTAATTTTTATAATCCCGGCATATCTGCTGTCATTCACCAAGAAGTGAATGCAATATGGAAAAACCATATTATGAATAATCGAAAAAGACTCCGCTATCATATGAGTTCTTTGAATAACAAATTAAGAACCCAAGAGACAATATAAAAAAATTATATGATGGTCTTATTTCCCTCTTAAATAATTTTAATTGGGAAGAAGAGATTTTTACTATTGAAAAAATCACTCATTTTCTGGAACTTATTGAACTTCTTGAATCCTATTTCCAGATCCTATTCTTCAACGTCTCAAAAGAATTTGTCTCTTTGAGAAAATCAAAAATATCCTTCCCCTTGAAATTGCTCAAGATATCTATTCCCAAATTGAGGACCATGCAACCAAAATTAAACAAATTTTGTTGCAACATCATCGTTATATCAATCATGGCCAGGGATATCATTTACGAAAGCTTTCCCTTTGTTCTTATGAATTTCCTTCTCAAAATCTAGTTGCTTGCCTTGATTGGGGTTTGATCAATCAATTGATTTTTCCAACTCATATGCTTCCCAATTTTCCTCGCTTGATTAAATCCATGGTCATTCATGCAGTAAGAAAATTTTCTCATCATGTTCATCTTACTTTCTGGATTACCAGTACTATTGGCTAGAGATCAAAATGAACATTTTCCCAACCTTATCAGTTGTGGGTTCTCAAGAAGACTAAACAATATTAACATTCTTATGTTCAGATGGCTGACCCCTCGGCAGCATTCAGTGTGAAAGACATCTCTCCCAAGTTATACTGGATCCAATCACTCCTACAATTCTCCAAGGAAGCAAGAGACATATCAAAAGCTCCATATGCTTTCAAGATTACTGATGGAAGACGTCTCTTTCTTACCAATCTTCCAATGGAGTATATGGTTACTCCACAACAAGATATAGAAGCTGATAATTTGTTAACTCAGATGATGAGTAGACTTCATCTATAGTTACCAGAATCCCTAGAAATTGAGGCCACTATCCGAGAAGAAGAACTGCTACAAGGCACACCTAATCCAGATAGTCCTGTATCCGAAGACTCAGTATACTATCACAATCTCAACAATCGATTGGAATCATAATGGACCCCACTGGTCAGATTATTGTCTACCATACTCAAGTGACTTCACAGTACTATCCAGCTGTCCTTAATAATGCAATACAACTATGTCAGCCATGGCATCATCGTCCAATAATTCTCATATGACGCATTCAATGAGGTCATACAACATTACTTCGGGATGAAGCGACTGCAGCTACTCTATCAAGCGCATGTGTCCCTCCACTCACGGACTTCAACCATTTTCAACTCCGCAATTGTGTATAAATGCGGTAGCTTGGGACCTGTCCAGGCACCGAGTAATCTTTCAATTTCTCTTTCTTTAATATACATGGCTTTTATATCAAATATATCAATTAATAAGGTGTGAACAAAATTTCAGCAACTAATTAACTAGGGATTTAGGGTTTTCAATTTTATCAAAGGAAATACGGAAAATAATCACCTGCCAATAATTAAAAAGATAAAATAGAAAGATAGGGTTCTAAGGCTTCACACCAAGGATTCTGAGGCTTCACCAATGTTCTTAAAATCGTCGAGCGGGTTCGAGCGGTTGGGGGGATGTTCGAGTGGAAATCATTGGGCCGCTCGAGCAGGCGCCCAAGATCCGGGCGACCGCTATGTATATATATACATATATTTTTTATTTCATCACAAATGTCTATATCTACTATATAATATATATAGCACCCTTCTTCTTGTGAAGTTATTTGCACCCTACAACATAGGGTGGGTTATTTGAGTTATTTGCAACCAATTTATAACTTAGGGTTATGTTAATTGCACCCAAGAAGGGTTCTTTGCTAATTTGGCCCTAATTTCTAACTTAGGGTGGCGTTAATTGCACCCAAGAACACCCACAAGATCTATTGTGTGAAATATCGAGGTAAAACACAACCTCTGTCATCTAATCTGACAGCATTAATGGTCTTCACATGTCCCTAAAATACCAAGTCTCTTTAAAGTTGGTGCAAGGGCCCTTTCAAAGTCTGCCGAGTAATGACTCCCAAAAAGAAAAAAAAAAAATTTAATGGGATCGGGTGGGCATGGCAGATGGGCGTGCGCCCCAAATCCGGTCTAAGGGCTCCTTCGTCAGAATCACTTCACACAAAGGATGTACATCGGCTTCGCACCAATCGCACGATAAAACGAAGATTCACTCCTCGAGTTTTGAAAATTTTTCTCTTTCGGGTGAAAACTCTTCACAAGTTCTCTAAGGTTTGCACAAAGCAACTCTCAATTTCATTAATTATCAGTTCCCTAAAATTAAGTTTTTGCATGCCTTTATATATTCTAAGAAAACCCTAACTAAACATAAAATTCGAAATAAGAAAGTCTTAAAACAATTAAAACTCTAAAAAACAAGTTTTTTTCCTAAAATTAGTATAGCCGCCAAATTGCGAATGACTTTAACGAGCATCCGTCATATGACCGCGGATGTCCGTCCCAAAGTCACAAAAATCGTCGAATTATTGAATAATTCACGAATTATTTGCGATTTTTGTGAAAAACGAACAAAACACGAACAATTCGCGAATGTTTGAAAAAATCGCAGAAATCACCGAAGTTCGCAAATAATTCGACAAAATCGCGAATTACGCCGAGTCAGATTCCTTTGCAATGCACGCTATTACTTCTTAAAAGGTAAAAAGCTTTAATAAAAAGGAACTCTCTCTCTCAAAAGTTTAAAAGTTAAAAAAGTAAAAGTTTCTCTCTCTCCTTTCACAAAGTCAAACTGTCAAATCACTCAAAAGGACAGTTGGACCTTAGTAATCTATTATTATATTCTCCCTCTCTCTCTTAAAAGCTAAAAAATAAATGTTAAACTCTCTCTCTCTCTCTCTCTCTCTCTCTCTCTAAAACGGTAGGTGGGTCTTAGTAATTTATTATTTTACACAAAAATGTATATTAAAAAAAATTGAATATATATCTAAATCATAATATTATATTATATTATATTATATATATATATATAATGATATTTTTATGATTTTTATTTTTTTATTTTGCCGAATTGTTCCTGAACTTTGCCGGATTTTTTCAGATTTTAACTTTGCCGAATTATTACCGAACCCCGATTTTGTGACTATGGTCCGTCCTAGAAGATGTGCAAAAAAAATATAACGGTGTCTAAATTACAGATATCCTTGATCACAGACGTCTTGGGGCACGAATGTCCATGGGCACGAACGTCCTTGGGCACGGATGTCTTTGGTCATGGATGTCCTTGCCTTAAGAACACCTTTATTTTTATTTTTTTCACTTTCTTCCTTTCTTTTGCTTTTCTCTTGCGAATCTTCCCTGAAGTGGCCAACTTGCTTTGTACGAAGTGCTTTGGGCTTCTTCTTGCGCCTACGGTTCACATTAGATGGCGTCTTTGATACAATGTCCCCATCACATCGAGTTTTTATAGGGAAGTCTGAAATGTTCCTGATGCTTGCTTTGCAATTAAGTAGGTATATGGGTTTTTACCGCTAGTCAGAACAAAGAAATACCAATCAGCACAAGTAGAATATTCTGAACTTATTCAGAATTGAACGTATACAAATATTCTAAAATTATTTAGAGTTTATTGCATACAAGAAAATTCAATTTAATGTCTAAAACTGTCTACAAATAACTCGTGTATCAGATCTGGTCTCTATAAGCAGAGACAGTTATGTAGCAGATTCCAAATTCCTCTGAGATTGACTGCTTTAAATCATGCCTACGTTGGAGAAGTTATATTTACCGTGGAAAAGATAATGGATAAATTCAAGATTAGGATTATGTTTCTATTTCAAAACCACGAAAGGAAAATGATAGGGGACGGATTTATAGCCATATAGTATGATTGCATTCTAATAGCCCCATGTCACAATCAATGAAACAATAAAACAATAATTATTGATATTTCACTGGAGAAAAGGGAAGCCTACTTTGCACTGAAGTAAATGTGAATTACTTGTATGAAATTTTTGGAGTGGAACATAGAGATTACCTCCCTAGAGAGAATTGTACTGATTTCAAACTTCACTCTCGCATCATCAAGTTCTCCCACAAGTTTCCTCTGGTAAGACATGTACAGTTCCCTATAAATGAACCAGAAATTAGCATCTACCAGACATCTACAAAATAAAAGGTGAAATAATAAATAAAACAAATAACGAAACAGCAAGCTCATCAATATTTATTATGAAATAAGCATATATATACAAGAAAGTCAATAATCATGCTCGTATTCTTTAGAACCATAAATTTTCCAGATGGACTCCCTATCAAATTTCGTCCATTTCTTTTAGGACCGGTAATTTCATCCAATATTAACCTTAGTTCATGAATCAGAGACAATAGCCTTGATGGGTCTTTGTTGTTCCAATCATACAAGCTGCTCTTGGGTGCCTGAATTTCCCCTTCCCGTTCGCCAGTAATAGGAAGTGGGTGAAAGTTATCATCTTCAGGAGAAAATATGATATCTGGGGCTGCCAAAGGGTACTGTGCATTGTATATTACATCCCCTGCATAAAATATTGATGGTTAAAACAGCATCTACGAAAAAGAATAAGTTTTGCAATTACCAATATGAATTAGGAAGCTAACAGAATATGAATGAAGGGCTTAGCAAATATGTGACTAACATTTGATGTAATCTAGGCAGAATGGGATAAGTAAAGTGAACCGATCTGAATAGTAAGTATTCTTGCAACCGGACCATATCTGATCAACCTGCAAGCCAAAAAGATACGAGTTTGATTTGGATTTATAACAGGGAAACAGAGACAACTATCAAAACATGTAAATGGTCTTCCCACACACACGTAGGGGAGTTCATAACCTGACAAAAAAATGGTATGTCCGTACTACTATTAAAAGCAAAAAAGATGGTTTCAATTTCTGTCAAAACAAATCACACGTTTTTAAGATCAAAATACCCTCAAACCAACTCCATCTATCCGTATATTTTTCTCCTCCCGTATCTCCCTATAGACTCCCTTTATTTATCCCATCTTATCTCTCTATTAGAGTAAGTTTTAACAAATTAAGAAACCACCCAAATCAGTTTGATACAAGTGCTATTATCTGTTACCACCATCTAATATATAATCAAATGGAAGATGAATGGAGGAATTATTATTTGATGACATACATTGAGAAAAATATTTTTGATAGCATCGATGATTAAAAAAAAAAATTATCCAACACTTCCAAAACATGAAACTCCATACAATTGTAAATAAGTTTCTCATATTTTTTATTTGACCGGGAAAATAAATAAATTTTCTATTATAATTGTGAAATGACTTTTTAGTGAGAATCTGTGATACCTAGGCACTTCTACTTTTGTGATTTTTTCAGTGACGACACTTGTTGGCACTTGGACATGTGTCAACACCTGGTGGCTGGTGGCACTTGTACACTCCTAATGACAGCACGCTACTTCTAGACGTACATGAAAATACCTCATAATACCCCATCAAAATGTTCCTTGTTTTCACTTGATAAAATGAACTCTCGTTTTATTTTTAAAATACATTGTGTAAAGTTTAGTAACTTATAAAATAAAAAGTTTGGGTCCTTCAAAATGATTTATATAATACAGTATACTTTTAGTTAGGTTCATGACATACATTATGTATCTTTTCATTACATATCTCAATTGGCTCTCTAAAATTTCCTGTCAAGTTTTTTTCTAGCTACGTACTTTTTTTTATTTCTTAAGGTCATGCCGCCCTATTGGATCTTTAGAAATTGGCACGCCAAACATCGATGACACCTTGACACTTGGGGCCCGTGCCACGTGTCTAGGTAACATTGGTGAGAATCCATTGCCATCTTGGTTAGAGTTATAAAATTTCTTCCATGTTTTTTTATCATCGTTGATAAAAAAAAGTGCAGTAAAAAAACTAATAACATTTGTTGACCATTGTGTGCCCCCCTCCCAAGAAAATCTTAGCCCTATGAATGACGGACACTGACACACATATACATTTGTGTAACATAAAACTAGAAGCCATGAGTATATTATACGATGTGTCAAGTGCAGAGCCGTATTTAAATATAGATTGATGAATGAAAAGAGGTCGTTCATCATATTTTACAAGATGTCCTTGATTAACAAACTACATTGGATGTGAATTGATCTGCATCCTATATCCTTCCAGAAAAAAAAATATGTACGAGCTTCTTCAATTATCGAAAAATAACAATTTTTCAACTCTAATGACCAATATCTACAAAGTGATATTTTAATGCTAGATTCAATATTTTCCTATGATGAACTGGTCAATATAAGGGTGCCAATTGCAACTCTATGCACATGTAATCATAATTCAATCTCTAAGTACTTGATTATTGAAAATTAAATAATCAATGAGCATTTGAGAAAATATTACGAAAATGGTGCTAAACAAGTATCCCCTTTTTGAACGTGATGAATCACGCAGTAAGAAACCATACGAGAATCACAATTGGAATATGAAGATTGGGAAATGAGATGATAAAGATGAGGATTAGAACAAGAGTATATACGATGCCCTAATTGTAACTATATGTAAAGTAAAGAAGAATTGTGGGTTTGAAGATTAAAAAGAAAAAGGGCGGCGCACCTTGACAGAGAGAGATGAGTGAGTGAGGAGATAATTGAGCTGGGCAGCTATTAGAGGAGGTAAGGTGGCATCGATAGACATCGCCATCCAGGATGCAGTGCAGAGCACTTATCCTTGCTTCTGGCTTTCCTCACCGTCTTTCACCACGCACAAGAGAAACGATACGGTGGCGGGCACAAGGGTCCTTTAGAGTGAAAAAACTGAGTCACAAAAATCTCCGAAATAATAAAAAATTTGGAAAAATTTCTCCCAGTAGGCTGTATAGTAAACTTTTTGCCGAATATTCGCTCAAATCTTCGATTTCAAAATATATCCCTGAATTTCCCCTCGATTGATACATGCAGATTATGCGATGGGCATCTTTATCAACACCCATGGAATTTTGGAAGTCAGCCATACCAAAAATCATTGACTGTTTTGAATTAGATGATGGAAATCATTCTTTGCCCCCGTCTTCCACACCAGCGAAGTTGAGACCATAAGAGTTCCATCCATTGAAAGGTCAATTTTTTATTTCTCGTGATGCAATTCCTCAAAAGGTGGCTCTAAAATTACATGGCACACACATCATCGTTAAACATGATTTTAGGAATATTTTTCTTATTTGTGCCACATGAAATATAAAATTGGCCGTATGTTTATAGACCTTTAATATTAATATTCTTTTGTAGAAGATTGGGAGAAAAAATGATCTCCATCACCTCACATAAAGTATTAATATGTAATCCACTTATCTTATTATTTAATGACATCATTCTTTTTTAATAAATATATTTAGATATATTAACAATCTATTGTTATTTTTATAATCCCAAGGGTTTTCTTCGAATTTGTATTAATTTGACTGAACTACACTTCCTAACGTTGGAAAAGTTCGAAGCTCTCTCTTAAGTTCTGAACTTTTTTCTCCTCTTTTGAACTGTCTTTTGGGAGCAGGTTTATAATATTTAATAAGCTAATGTTCTTTCTAAAGGTTTACCTATATTTGCACAAGCACAACTATGTTAATGTAAGAGCTCTAGTTTACCCATTCATAACACTTTAAAGACGTAATTGGCTATCACTTCTAGGGCCTACTTCTCATTATAATTGTAATAATTCGAATTTTTTTAAATCTTTTTAATGGTGTTAGATATATTTTGCATTATGCATGATGTTAATGCTCCACATCGGTACCTACCCTATTTTATAAAATTTTATTTAAGTACATAATTTTTTTTCTTTTTTTCTTATTATAATCTTTCGAGAAATTTTAGTCGTTTTTCATTCTCCTCTTCTCTTAAGAAATCATAGCCGTCAAAATGTTCTTCCACAAGAATCATCGTGACTTCTTTCTTGCATCAAGATCGAAGATAAAGGAATAGAAAAAACCTCGGACGGGTCATCGCATTGCACATCGGTCTATTCAACCTTAATCGTCGTAGATCTAGTCGTTCACACTTGAAAAGGTAGATACCCATCAATCTATTTTATTTTTCTTAGATTTCGTCACGTAAGGTACGTTCGATCGCGTATTGATGGGCTAAATAAAATAAACATGTTTATCTTTGTTATAAATATTGATATAAAAATAATGAGATGACTAACCGTAATTATGATTTTATTTTAATTTTTCTTTTTTATTTTTTTTTCATGTTTGAATATTATTTTCGGAACCCTAATACTTGCTGAAATCTCGAAATCGATCGATTGATTATTGTTTTGCGATCAATCAATATTATTCACTGCAGTCCGATTTTGTTGTAACATTTGCTTATAGAGGAGGCTCTAACTAGCATTTACCTATTTTCTCACTACAACCAAGGTATGTTGCAATGCATCCTAATAAATAGGGGACACCCTAATCAACGTGTCCCTACTTCTCACTAAATTCAGTGGTCCACCGCAATGTATCAATTGAAAATTAGCGCAAGTCCTAATCATTCAATTCATAATTATCACTATAATCATGGTTCATTATAACATATCTTTAGCAAAAGTACATTACTTATATTTTTTCAAAGTTTGGCTGCATGGGAGGTTTATCTCAAGCATTATTTTATTGCTTTTATGGAGATGAATGCATTAATAATCTATACAAAATAAGTTTATTGAACACGTTGAATCAATGAACAAGTAAATGATAAATTCAAACTATAGATAAAGGCTTTAGAGTTAAGAGGGGTGGAAAATAGTTAAAAAATAACAAGATACATAAAAGACGACTATCTCCAAACTTCACACTTAATTTTTTTCAGATTGCAGTCTCCTGTAGACCGAAGTAGTCATCAACAGAGGCTTAGGACAAGAGTCCATAGAGGCTGCATCATTCACGAAGAATCTCTTACAAACTTAAGCGACCAACTAAAAATTGAAATGGTCTATCAAATACCTTGTGAGAGACCAAGACCACGACATTCCTCTGCTTCTTCGACCATGATCTCTATACCAAAAGTTTAAATAATGGTCTATGAGAAACAATCTCAAACTCCCCGACAAGCACAACAACCTCAATCTTAATTTTTTTATTTCCAGGATGCCAATGCCCGAGCATCATACAAGGAGTGGGCATCACAACATGCCTAATATTTAGAGCAAATTGAAAAACCAGTCTACAGAATAGCAAATAAAATAATAAGTAGTTATGAAATCAAGCTATTTTGAAAACAAATATTCAATTTTTTTTTTACAAACCAACCTCTGTTTGTAGCAACCCAAAGTTAACAAATAAATAATACATCAAATTCAACATTATTTAGAGCAAACTCAAAAAATATCATACCACCCCAAATCAATTGACCCTGATGGGTTATAGAAGCAGCAAAGTAGAAAAATTTCAACAACAAATGGACAAACTAAATAATCAATTGTTTTGTGTGTCAAATGGAAAGCAATGTAAACAAATATTACAACACATTCAAATATCAACAAACTCAAATTTTTTTATACCAACCCAAATCAATCTTTACAAATGGGGTTACCAGTACAAATTAGTCTATAGCAGTAACGAAGTAAAATTTTATACTAGCCCAATTTAGCCTTATACAAATGGGTTATATCAGCACAAATTAGTTTATAGCAAATTTTTTTCCAACAAATGGACAAACCAAATAATGACTTTGTGCATCGAATGGAACATTTTGACAACTAATATATACTATCACAAATCAACCTATAATAGCAACAAAGTATATTTTTTTTAACAAATGGTCCAACCAAATAATGAGTTGCTTTGTGCATCGAATGAAAATCTTTTTTTATAAATAACTATATTTTTACAGAAAACGAAAGTAAATTTTTTTGTTTTACAACAAAGTCAAAAATATTTAGAACAAATGACAAAAGTTAGCTCAAACACAAATCAATTTATTTTTATTGCAAAGTAACATTAGACTACAACAAATAGCCAAAACAAGTAGACAAAGTAGATCAATGACTCTCACCCTTTATGAAACTCAATAGTCTCAACTAAATTAGCCATTATAACTAACATAAAAGCAACAAAACATAACTGAAATACATACGTACAAATGAGAGTCACTTGTTTTGTGGTTCAATTATGAGGGCTTTATGTGCCTTATATAGATGAGAATGGAAAAAGATGAGATCTAATAAGATTTACCTTTGGTCAAAAGCATGGAGAAAACAATCTCTGGTATAGACAGAGCTAGATATGAGAACCAACAACTACCCTTTCAGTTTTTTAAAGAACTCCGATTCAAACTAGATTCCCAATGGGCAAAGTAGGTTGCCCTACTATTTAACTTGTGAAGACTACAAGTGGGTTGTGAGTTGTCCCAATCTCGCTGCAAGCCACAAGGCAAACAATTCTACAAATGTACAAAACACTAGCTACACACTCTATTTGTTGGAATGTTTGAATACCCACAAGGCGCTAGCTATATACTCTGCTTGTTGGTGTGTTTGAATACCCTTTATAACTGTTGGTCAAAGAGACTGTTGGAAAGAGCGACTGGTCTGGTGTATATAAGCAAGAAAACTATACACAAAACAGCTTAGATTCAGAGCTTTTATGTGCAAAAGGCTCATTCATATGTCTATTTTGCTCGGAAAGTGACATATGTTGTGTGGGGCCCACGGAAAACTCGTGAGCAAGAAAAATGTTCAAAAAGGCTTTGTTTTTGCTTGTTTTATGAGAGAAAACTCATATTCTTGGTATTTATCGGGAAACGAACGAGGCCTAGGTGTATATAATGTTTTAGTAATTATATCATGAAAAGTAGATTATGTTCAACCTCACATGGATTGATATTCTATAAAGTTTAATCAAATCCGAAAATGACACATAAATCGATGATTAAATAATATGAGATGAACTTAAGAAATAGAACTATGAGCTTTATGGGAAAAGTCGGGAATATGAGTAACTTAAAAACACATATGAAAAAAGTAAAAAATTTGAGTCTACTAAGAATATGAAAGAATATGAGTTCACAATTATGAGCTTTTATGGGAAGAGACAGGAAATGCCGTCATGAGTCCTTAGTGTTTGACTTTTTGGTACTAAGACCTTGCACAACGCAATGTATTGGTCGTAGTGCAGATTTGATTACTTTTTTTCGGGTTCTTTCGATAAATATTTTTTTGAGAAAAGTACCAAGAGACGCACCAAAATAATTTTTATCACCATTTTCGGTGGATTTTTTATTATTATCATAAAACGCCCCATACGGGCGAAAACAGGCCGTTCTCGTGTGTGTATTCTCACGGTTCATTTTTTTTTTATAATTTTGCCCCTAATAATTGCTCTTACACAGATAGGTTCTTCTTATTCTCCGTAACCCTATCTTCGCCGACAACCGTCTCACAAAGGACCAATCACAATGTGATTCTACAAATAAAAAAGAGATGAATCCACAAGAGCAAAAAAAGCCCTTCTTCTTCTCCAGAACTCTCAAATCTCTTGGTATCTGATTCAACGATGGGGCGTCCACAAATCCATGCTTCTTCTTCTTCTTCTGGTTTGAAGCTAGAACAAACAGGGGATCTTATGACAACTTGGCTACTCTGTACGTTTTCTTGTTTTGCCGAGATTGATAGCTCACAAGCTTTTATCTCTTCTGTCAGTGATTCTCTGAACCCTAATAGGGAATGGGGGCCTGCAAACAAAGCAAAGAAAGAATGATTCTTTCAAGGATTGTAAACGGCTGAAGAAACCCCTCAACTCTAAATCATTGCCGGAGAAGAAGAAGAATGATTCTTTAGGGCATAAATGTAATTTCCCTTTTAAGCGGGCGTTGGATGGTTATATAGAAAGACACCAAATTATTTGGTAATAAAAAAAGGCGCAGGGCGCCATTTGGTAGAAAGCCTTATTTTTTTTTTTGAGCTTTTGGGTCGGTTACCCAGCCGCTTGTGGCCACCCAAATACGAAAGCGGAATGAGAATTGATTCGTTTTTTTTTGTCGGTTATGGATTAGTTTCTGTGCGGTTCGGTGGGCCGTTTGGATTTTCAGTGCAACACCTTGCACCCCTGCCAGGAGACCAAAAGGATGGCCAAGACAGGGATGTCCAGCGGTCCGCGTGATGCACGGCGCGCATACGATGCACCGGTTCATGGGTCGGGCACCCACTACTTAACTCACAACAAAAACCCTAAGCCCGTGACAGTCCCGCGCATTTGGCATCACTCCTGAGTCACCCCTCTTACGAAGAATAAAAGCGCGGGATTGAGGCTCTTTCCTATTTCCCCATCTGATCAGCTAGAAGGGTTTCCACTTCCAACTTTTAACTTCCAAGAGAGAGCAATCTTCTTCTTCCACACTACGAACGAGGCTGTCAGATGGCAAGCGCCGCCGCTGCTATCGACCAGGCCGGTAACCCAAAGTCGGTGGACGAGTCTCTATGGTGGGACTCTTTCGTCACCCTTTTAAACGAACTTGAAAGTGCACCCCTCTCCAGCGACCTCCCATCCTCTCTGGTAATACTCTCTTTAAGACCTCGCCGAGCCTTCAACGCTTATTTTTCTCATTGTAGAAACTGGACCATTTCGTGCAGGTAGAGAAGCTGAAGAGCAATCATGCTTGGTTTTTGGGTTCCATTTTGCTATTTAAGCCACCTAACCAAACATCGAGGTCGGCATTGGAATCCCCTCACATCGCCATGGGTTCCCATCGTCTTCTTGTGCGGCCCGAGTTGAAAGAAGCAGCTCTACAACTTAGCTCGATTCTGGTAAGTTTAGATCCTCCTATATACTTCGAAGAGAAGATATCTCATTCGAATTGCAGTAGTTTTGAGATTTTATGTCTTATATAGATTAGAAGAAGGGACTCGGGAATGTTTGACGTGTATTATTGATGCTATAAGTTGATTTTGTATATTATTACTTTTCTGCAGCCTGCGAATCCTAGATGTAGGTTTTTTGAAGTTAATCAGGTTAATTTATTATCTTTTCAATTGTGTTTGTAAATGCTATTTTTTAACTCGTTGAATACCTAAAGCTTTGAGTTGTTCTACTATTTCACTAACTTCACTAATGTGCACTTACTGAAAAGATATTAAATTAACTAAAAAACATAGAAGTAGGTTTTGGAGTTAATTAGGTTGATTTTTTATCTTCTCAGCTGCCTGTTCTCAATTGTAATTATAAATTCTACTATTTAACACGTTGATTACTTAAAACTTAAGAGTTGTTCTACTATTTCATTAATTTCACTAATTTTCACTTACTGAACTTGTCCCATTGCCCAGATCGGCATTTCAGGGAAAATAGAAATTTAGGCACTGTCTACAAGACAGGGCATGTCTTGTTGTTTTTAATTATTTCGGATAAGAACAAAAAGAAAGAGACTATTGAACATCACATTGAACAATGAGGAAAGGTTACAAATGAGTATGGTAAACTTTAAAACTTACGTATGTAATTTTCATCAAATTTCAAATAGTCAGAAGTGGTTACAAGCCAGTGGACAGCATGCAACTTGTAGATCTTCAACTTACCTTCATTTGGTTCCCTACATTTATTAGACGGAGAATACTGGAAAATAGCGGCAACAGTGAACCACTGGAGAAATTCTAGATCCATGCATAAAGGAAGCATGGTGTATCGATACTCTGTTTGGCAATGTTGCTTCCAAAGAGCACTTTTCAAGGTAAAATATTGGGTGAGAACACCCAGGCCTTGGTGGCCATCTCCTTGGGTGCAAAGTTATTCTCATCCAATATTTTACCCTGAAATGTGCTTTTGGGAAGCAACTTTGCGAAACATGGCCATAGTTTGTTTAAATCATGCAGCTTCTACTCCTGGATTAAATCAAGAATCAGCTTATTCTTAGCAATAATGTTATTACATCCCTTCTGGATTGACTTCCAATCCCTAACAGTCTGTTTTATTATATTCATATGGATTGGCTTGAAACGTTGTCCATAATGGCCACTTTTGCACAGATTTCCTTCAGACCCATTATTGGAGTTCCCTTCTTAATTGATAACTGAGATCGGGTTCCTAAGATATGCAGATCCTTCCCTTCTCCTGTTAGATGAGGAGATCAGTTACTGGGATCCTTATTTCTTTGGAGGTGGGTCTCTAATTTTTCCTGGAACTCAAGGAACTTTTCCATTTTTCTGTTCAGCCCCTTCGTACGAAAGGACGAGTATCTTACCCACCTCCATAAGAAGAGTAAGATCCTGGGTCTTGATTACGGTGCTATATATAATCTAAATATTTTTTTTTCCTCCATGTGCATCATGCTTCTTCCTCGTTGGCTTTTGACATGACTTTCTAATAACTATGTAATTTGTATTTATCTTAAATTGATGGTCCACCATGCCTTTGCTCATGGATTTTCTTTTGGTGGTTTTCCAGTGTTTAGATGAGGTGCAGGCATACATTCTTGTCAACAGATCTACCGAGTGCAACAATTTAGTTGCAGATTACAAAGTTCAGGAATGTCTTCATCTGGTTGGTTACATTCTTGTTTGCACTTTTTTAGTTTTTATTTTTCCAGCAATTATGCTTTGGTTTAAGTGCTAGTGATTCTAATACTTGAGCTTTTCTGAAAGGAATTGGTTCATCTTATTCTCCATTTAGTATGCAAAGTTGAAATTATAAGTCTATCATTCATGATATATACAGTTACAAATTTATATTTTGAAAAACTTTATGTGAAAACTAGAAGAAAAAAGAATCTTTCCCAACAATTGTGTGGTTGAAAATCGTCCATCTAATTAGCTTTAGATTTGTTTTATTCTATTTTCTTTGTTTTTGGTGATTGTTCTATGGTTGTCAATTTCTAAGAACTTGGCTAGGACAAAAGAAAATTTTGTGCTTCTAGAGTTTTTCTGGTTCATGTGAATGAAGATGGTTGGTTTCATTTTTTAGAGGAGAGGAAGAAGCTGGTTCATGTGTATGAAGATGGATGGTTTTATTTTTTTGGAGGAGAGGAAGAAGAGGGTGGAGCGAGCTTCTTTACAAATTGCTATTGACATTCCCGCTAATACTAGTATACCTGCTTACATATAATGACAATCCCGCCCCCACAACTTAATGTAAGTTCTATGCACACAATAACCCTCCTCTTCAAGTTGGAGCATAGATGTCAATCATGTCCAACTTGGAGGTTCATGCAGTCGGTTCTTTCCCATTGCCTTGGTGAGTAAGTTAGCAAGTTGATCTTTAGTATTGACTTATGGTATATAAAACTCCTTAGACTCGACCATCTCTTATGAATTGGCGATCCACTTCAATGTGTTTGGTGTTTTCATGATGCATCGACTTTTCTGCAAATGTGCAACGCAACTTCATTGTCTCCATAGAGGATTATGGAAAAATTTACTTTAACTCCAAGGTCAGATAGGATAATATGAAGCCACATTCCCTCTCGAGCTCTCTGGGACATGGTTGTATACTCCCTTTGAATTCAAAACAACATGCTTCCTTTTACTTTCCAGGTAATCATTACCTCCCAGAAAAGTACAATAATTAGAGGTGGATTTTTTGCCACATACAGAACTAATACAATTTGACTCAGTGTACTTCAACATCCAAATGTCCATGGTTCGTATAGATTACCCTTTTCCAGGACTTCCGTTTAAATATCTTAATATTTTGTTAACATCAAGATGTGTAGTTCCAAGGGCATGCATATGCTGACTCACCATTAGTATTGTCATATGCGATCACACAATTGATTATATGATTGCATATCGATATTATACTTCTGCATCACATAAGCCACAAGCTTATGCGATGTAGGTAAGTATGCCATCACATACTAAAGTATGCGATGACATAAGTGCATATTTTCTGTGTGTGTGTGTGTGCGCGCCAGACCTTTATATATATATATATATCTATTTGTGTGTGGGGTGGGTGGGTAGGTGGGTGGATGTTACGATATGCCACGACTATGTGGGCGACGCTCCTCTCAGACAAAGCTTTCCTAACATTTTTAGAATTGCGGTTGCTCAAAACGCCTATGTACGAGACCTCTCAGAGTGGTGCAGCGAACCCACTCGTTGGAATATCAGTACCAGATGTCTGCTCAAAGATTTTGAAATTGATGAGTACATATCCCTTCTTCAGACCATCCAATAGGCCAAACCTAATGATTCCGGCAAGGATTACAGAGTTTGGAACAAGTGCTTCAAAGGAATCTTTCACCGTTAAATCTTTCTACAACCACCTCTTAAGTTCCGTGCCTGTTAAGGGCCACAAACCTTGGAACAAATTTTGGAAGGTCAAGATCTCCCCCCTCCCAAAAAAAAATAAAAATAAAATAAAATTAAAAAATTCATAATTTTCGCCTAGTGAGTGGTCTGAGGCAGATGCCTTCCTTGATATCAACTGGTTAGAAGGGGAATCCACATCCTTAACAAATGCTTGCTTTGTATGAGATATCGAGAATTCGTGAACCATGTTCTACTTCTGTTCCTTGTTGTAAAAACAGTTAAACAGAATAAGAAAAAACCTAGTGGACGTTAAAAGCACCCCTACTGATATAGCGGAGATATGGGATATTGCTGTTTTTGCGATAATTTTGACTCTTCGGTTGGAAAGGAATTCAATGGTTTTTAGAAAAATCGAGGCTTCATGGTAGTAAGGTTTGCCAGATATTTCATCTTCAGTTGGATGACGTGCAGAGGTTTCAGCTGCGACGATAGGGGTATTACCGAGGCTCAAACTTAGCTGAGGCTTAATCTTTGGTCTCTCTTCCTGGCCTACGCTCTTGCTGTTTTTTGGCTATGGGTTTACGGCTGTCGAGTTTCTCTTGGGTTTCAGTGAGTTCTTTTTTTTTTTTTTTCGGATTTTTTCTGGGCTTTTCCTTGGGGTAGTCACTTGCTACCCACCAAGGTATGGCTTGCCCTCTTGTAACTTCTATTTTTTTGTCTTTAATATATTCCTTTGTTACCTTTAAATGAAATATAAAAAAATATGCCACGATTATCAAAGCAAAAGAATAAAGTGAAGCTATTAACCCCCGACACACCCAATATGACTACGGACACACCACTAACCTAATTACATGTTTCTAAGACTCTCCCTCAAGTTGGTGCATAAATGGCTATTATGCCCAACTTGGACGTAATATCTTTCAATCTAATTCTTCTAACAACTGTTTTTTAAAGCACATCAGCCAATTGGTCTACAGAGGCAACTTGCAGTGTACATATCTCTTGAATCGCGAATTTTTTTCTCATGAAGTGAGAACTATTTCGATGTGCTAGGTTGTTTCATGAAAAATTGGGTTCTCTGCTATATGAAGAGCTGCTTCATTATCCCCATATAAAGTCAGTTGAAGATGGACTTGGATCCCAAGATCTAAAAGTATAAACCTCAACCACAGTCCTTCTCGTGCTCCTTGTGAGACTACATTTTGTTTCTTGGTCTTCCAGTGACAAGATTTCTTCGTAATACTCTGACATCCCCTGCGATGGATTGTCTATCACTCACAAAACCACGGCATAATTTGCGTTTGTAAATATTTCAACATCTAGATGAAAATATTCCTCATATAAAAGTCCCCCTTTAGGACTAGACTTCTGATTCAAGTGTGGAGTTCTGGGAGAATGCATGTGTTGACTAACCACTTTGACAACATATATCGGGTCGAGTAAGGGTCATTTATATGAGTTTACCGACCATCCCCTGGTACTATCTGACATCCTTTAGAGGTTCTCCTTCTTCAATGTTAATCCTTTGGTACTGGTCCGTAGGAGTATCAAATATCAATGGGCTTTACCCTAACATCCCTCTTTTTTTAATACATCTAGGTTGCACTTTCTTTGTGAAAGAACAATCCCCTCTTTGGACCTAGCAACTTCAATACCTAGAAAATACCGGAGAGGTCCTAGATCCTTAATGTCGAACACCTGACTTAGATAAAACTTGAGCTTCACCATCTCCTCATTGACATCTCCAATGATAATGATATCATCAACGTAAGCTATTAGTGCAGTCAGCTTTAGTCCCTTTTTGATGAACACAGTGTGATCAATAGTGGCTTCATTGATACCTAAATTGTATAATTGCATTACTAATTTTCTAAACCATGCCCGCGGTGATTGCTTCAACTCGTAGATAGCCTTCTTTAATCTGCACACTTGATCACCGTTATGTCGAGGAAGAAAAATAGTGTTAGAGCGCAGTGTTGTCAAATTAATCCGATTTACGATTTGGATCGTACTATTCAAATCATATCATGCCCCTACCGATTCAAATTGACCCCCCAAATCGCAAATGGACCAAATCGACACAAAATCGATCAAATCGTACGATTCAATGGGGTCCTGCAAGCCATGCCTAAACAGCTTGCAGGATCCACAAAATCTCTTATTTATTTATTTATTATTTTTTAAATATATTTTTTTATTTACATTCACATAAAGAGCATGTATGCATTTATGCTTTCTCACAAAAGGTATTTAATATTTCTTTTTTTATATGGTCATAAAAAATATCATTTATGTTCTTTTTTATTCTTAAAGAAACATTATTTTTTGTATTTACCTTTTCACAAAATATATGAATGCATGATGTTTCTGTTTTTTCTATTCTCATAAAGAGCTAATATGATGTTATGCTTTTTTTTATTCTCATAAAAAACATTAATGCACGACGTTTTACCTTCTTTTCTTTCTCATGAATGCATGAATCCTTTTTTTTTTTCCCAACCTCATAATCCATAAAAAACATGAATGTATGAATCATGATGTTACTATTTTTTTTTTTTCATTCTCATAAAATATACTTTCTCTCTTTTGTTTGTATAGTTTGTTTATTTGAAGATGGTGAGAGTCATAGATCATACATGGGAACATTGTAGGCTGATAGATGAAGGGAATAAATAATATGTGAGATGTAATTATTGTGAAAACAGTTATTGGGGTGGTGTTTTCTTAACAAAACACCGTCTTGTAAGTACGGGAAAAGATGCGAAGGGATGTACACAAGTCTGGCTGAAGTATCATTGAAGTTTAAGAAGGTTTTGGAAGGCAAAGTTGAGAAAGATGAAGCCGATGACTTGTTTAATCGGAGGGGGGGAGTGATGACGGTGGTAGTGATGATGTTCAAATCATTAACTGGAAGAAGGGAAAAAGAAGGATGATTTTGTTTCAAAGGCGAAGAAGAAGCAATCTACCCTAAATGAAATGTGGAAAAAAGAAGATCGTGAGAAAGCATGTTTAGGAATATGTCGTTTCTTGTATGTGAACGCTTTACCATTCAACTTGGTAAAAAGCTCATTTTTTAAAATCAATGATGGAAGCCGTATTTTTTTTTAGGAAAGGATTGAAGCAAAATCAATGATGGAAGCCGTATTTTTTTTAAGGAAAGGATTGAAGCTTCCTTCATACCATGAAGCCTGAAATACCTTTTTGAAGAAAGAGGTAACAAATGCAAACAAAGTTGGACTTGTATAGAGTTGAGTGGAGGACGTGCGGTTGCACTGTCATGTCGGATGGCTGGATCGATAAAAACAATGCTCCATCACTAACTTTTTGGTAAACAATCCCAAGGGTTGTATTTTTGAATCCGTTGATACCTCACCTATTTTTAAAAATGCACAAAATTTATTTGAACTGGTTGATGAGGTTGTGGAAGAAGTTGGCGAGAATAACGATGTCCAAGTAGTGATTGATAATGCATTGACATATGTGAAAGCCAAGGAATATTTAATGGAGAAAAGAAGTTGTTTTGGTCTCCTTGCGCGACGCATTGCTTGGATTTAATTTTGACTGATATAGGAGACTTGTCTACACATAAAGATACCGTGGCCTAAGGTAAAGGCGATCACACTCTACATCTACATGCATCCTTGGATCTTAAACTTAATGAGAAAATTTACGAAGAAGAGGGAATTGACAAGGCTGGCGGTAACATGATTCGCAACATGTTACCTCACATTGAAAAGCATTAGTGAGCAACGTTTGGGCCTTAGAAATATGTTTACATCGTTAGTGGGAAACAAGCGCCTACGCTAAGAAGCCGGAGGGGATAAAAGTAAGATATATTGTTCTAGCCGATCTATCTTTTTGGGATGAAATTAAATATTGTTTGAAGTCTACAATATGGCAACGCTAAGCCCGCAATGGGCTACATATATGAGGCCATGGATGGGGCCAAGGAAACAATTTCAAAATTTTTTGGAGGTGTGAAGAAGGGGTACAAGATGTTTTGGAAGATCATAGATGATAGATGAAATTTACAACTCCATCGACCTCTTCATGCGGCTGCACACTTCTTAAACCCAAAGTTCCAATATGCGGAAATTTTCATGCCAATCTGAGATAAAGAAAGACTTGTATGACACAATAGAGTGTATGGTACATAACAAGAGCGAGAGGAAAGTCATAGACAAGCAACTAGATGAATTTGTGAAAGCGACAAATATGTTTGGCAGAGAAATGGTTATCGATGCACGAACTGAAAAACAGCCATGTAAATATTAAATTTATGTGAATTACAAATCTCCCATTCTCAATTTCTCATATTATGTGCCAAAGAATAAATTTTGTTCTTTATGAATCATAATAGCTTTATGCTATTTAAGCTATGGAAGTGGAACTCCCGAGTTACAGAAACTTGCCATTCGGGTATTAAGTTTGACTTGCAGTGCAACTGGTTGTGAGCGCAATTGGAGCGTGTTTGATCAAGTATGTCATTTAGTATAGAGTTTCATAGATTTTTATTTAATGATCAAATTTTCATTGTATATTTCATATTTAATATATATTTTATTTTAATTATAATTAATGTAGGTTTACTCTAAAAGAAGAAATCGTTTGGAGCAAAAAAGATTAAACGCGTTGGGTTTTGTGAAATACAATCTTCAACTTGATGTCCGTCGATAGGACATAGACAAGAATGGAGGCTTGAATCCAATGTGTCTATCAGATATGGTTTGACGATAATTGGATCACGGAGAAGGAAGGTCCTGTCCTTGATGATTGCTTGGATGGACATAAATGAATGCTTCGAAAATGAGGAATTGGATCGACTCCAAGGTGAAGAAAGTAACAAAGGAAAAGGGAAAAATTGAGGTAGTTTGTAAGTTTATATTAATTTATAATATATGATTATTTTGACGTAAAAAAGTATGAAAAATGTACTATTAATTGAAATATTTATTTTTATAGGCCCAAGAAGACCTACCCTTGATAAAGGTAAAGGTAAAGAGAAAGTTGCAGAAGAAGACTTTATATCTTCTACAGATGAGGAGGAAGGGGAAGAGGATGAAACGGCCATGTGGGAGAAGGAAAGTGACGAAGAAAACTATGTTGGCGACGGAGATGCCATTGGTGGTGGCAAAAAGCAAGAAGAGGAAGAATGGTGATGGACATATATATATTTTTTTGTTTGTGGATGTTGGATAGTTCTCTATGATTTTTTTGCTTTTTTGTTTTTTTGATACCTTCATAGGGATACTCATAGTAGATGTGGATAAACTTTTTGTTATCGACTTACAAAGTTACAAATACAAAGGACAAAGATGAAATATTGAAATGAATATAGTTTTTTGACAAATGTGCTAAAAATGGTTGTTATTTTTTGTATGCTAACATTTTCCTATTTTTTTAGATTTTTTATATATTTTTTTGAGTTCTTTTCAAAAAATCGATTGAATCTTACGATTTTCAATTCGATTACGATTCAATTGAATTTTTCAGGAAATCGATTTACGATCCGATTCACGAGTTGACAACCTTAGTGGCATATATGCTGCTTCATCCAAATCACCCTGCCCTAATGCTTTCTTCACGTTCATCTAATAAAGTAGCCATTATTTGTGGGCTGCAAAGGCCAAGTGAACCCGAATGATGTTGAGTTTTGCCACATGAGCAACTGTATCTTTAAAATCTATGCTAGGAGTCCCTTTGCAACCAAGTTGGCCTTATATCTCTCAATGGACCCATTTGGACGATATTTTATGGTGTACACCCACTGCCTTCTTGCCTTTCGGAAGATGTGCAACTTTCCAAGTTTGGTTCAGTTCAAGAGCCTTCATTTCCTGCAACATGGCATCTTTCTATTTGGGTTGAGATAAAGCCTCAGAGGCGGAGTTAGGAATACAAAGAGAGTCCAAAAGAAGAGATGAAACTCGAGTAGGAGGTAGACCAAGGATGATAAGACACAAATCTACTAATGAGATACTTTACACCTTTCTGTAAGGCAATTGAGAGATTTAGGTAAGAATGAGAGGTTTAGGTAAGAAGGTAAGGGTTCGACTATTCTTGGAACATCCGCAAGTGTTGACATTTGGTTTGTGTCTTGAGGGAGGGACGGGAAATCCTTCATCTTCAACTTCTTCTGTTCAAACACCTTTCTTTTCGCAAACGTGTCAAATTTAACTGCTCCTTGTCTTGGATCACTAGCACTAGCCAGCTCCTCAACTTCTACCTCAACACCATCTTCCATCTTCATTTCTTTGGAATAACGACAATGCCAGTGAAGTATTACTGTATTAGTGTTCTCTTCTCTATGAAACTTCTCCCTCTGAAGAGGACACTGGGAGGATGTGTACAATGTTGTAGATTCGAAGAAGGTTACGTCCATAGTGACAAAGCATCTCCTACTCGCCGGATCATAGTATTTGTATCCTTTTTGGAACAGAGGATACACAATGAAATAAATAAGACAACTTGGGGTGAGAGTATGTCACGATGTAGGGATGGAACATGAGCAAAACACAAACACCCAAAGGTCCGCGAGGCACTGGAAATAGAAGTTTATTTGGGAACAACTTGCAAGGACACTCCCCCCTTAAGACATGAGCGAGCATTCTATTTATTAGATAGGTAATTGAGAACAACATCCCCCAACATATGCTTTGGAACGTCCGTGCAGAAAAGTAATGAACAAGCAACCCCAAGAAGATGTTTTCTTTCCATTATGCTACTCCATTTTGATGTGGAATGTAAGTCTCAATTCCATGAGAGTGAAGATAAGATTGAAGTTGGTGGGATAAGTATTTACCACCATATCGGATCTTAAAATTTTCCCCCTTCCATCGAATTGATTTTCAACCATCTTATGATTAACCAAGAAATAGAATTAACTTCGTCTTTAGTTTTCATTAAGAAAACAATAGTATATCAGTGCATTCATCAACAAAAGCAAAAAAGTAACGAAACCCATGGAAAACAACTACAGGGGATGGGTACCACACATAGCATAATGAACAATATGGAAAGGAATAGTTTTCTTATCATTTCTAACATGATAATTGCTTTGACAATGCTTCGACAATTGACATATTTCACACTGAAAATTTTGGTAATCAAATTGATTGAAAAGTTTAGGAAATAGATTATGCGAACGGGGCAGATGTCGATATCCCAAACATCGATGCCATAAGTGGGTTGTCTCTAAAGCTGTGATGGCGACAATTGATCTTGAAACCTTCTGGTCTTCCAAGAAGTAGAGCCCTCCCTTCTTATGTCCACGACCAAATGTCTTCCCATAGGCAAGTCCTAAAACAAACAATGAGAAGGGAAGAAAGTTATGTTACAATTCATGGATTTAGTAAGTTTGCTGATAGAAAGAAGACTCAGAGGCATTGTAGAAATGTGAAGTGAAAAATTAAGAGAAACTCTCAATATGTACATTCCCTTGTCCCGTCACTTGAACAAGAGATCCATCAACAACACGAGTATGACATGGTGAAGATAATGGAGAAATAGAATCAAATACCGAGGACATACCAGAGATATGATCAGTCGCCCTAGAATCAATGATCCTAGGAGATTGAGATGAGGAAGATGCATGTATGTGCACACCTAATGGTACCTGTTTGAGCAATAAGGGATGAGGAGGAAGCCTGCACAACAAGGACTATCTGAATAAGCTCCTGATATCCTCTCTGTGTCAAGCTCACTGAAGTTGATGATCCAGGAGGTGCAGATTGTGCCACAGATGGTGCAGAAGCCCCAACCGATGATGCAGGAGTAATATGTGGATTCAGTAAACACACGACTACTCTTATGGAAATTTGGTTTTCCATGCAAGTTCCAACAAGTCTCTCCTAAATGCCCCTTTCTCCCATACTACATTTCAGCTTCTCTTTTTTCTCACTCATGCCTCAAGATTTACCTCCTCGACAAAACTTAGAGAAGGTGTGACGCGGGACGACCCTGAAATCCGTTAATGCCCATTATATGATGATTTGCCGAAATTAAACTAATTAATTGAGCAATTAAATCACAAATTAAAGTGATACCTTGGGGGTTTTGCTGGATTCCGCTTAGGTGGCCATTCTTTGGTTCACGTAGGGTCCAATCCGACGCGCGGAATCCGTTTGGATGGCGGAAGAGGCGATTCGACAGATAAAACTCTCGCTTCGTTTAGGTCGCGGCGTAGATCGTAGTTCTTCGTGGAATCGGTGGCTCCTCGTTAGGACTTTGAATGAGAGCGATTAATGGCACGAGTTGAATACGCTCAAGTCCAACAACGGTCGTGGATCGATGGTTAAAGTCGGATTCGATCCACGAGGATGAACATTGAGGGTATTTTAGATCTAGGGTTTGGGGATTAGAACGATTAATAGGAAGGGAGAAGATTGAATGCAAAAGATTAAAGAGAGAAGATCAAACGATTAAGGGGAAGATCAAAGTAACATGAGCCTCACACCCTTGGCCTCACACCAAACCCACATGGGGAAGAAGACTCTCTTCAAGCTCATCTCAAGCCAAATGCAAAGCATATTTTCATTAAATCAACAAGTGCCAAAATGACTTACAAAATTGTGATTTATAGCATTTACAAAGAAAATAACCTAAAATAGAAAAATACTATGTTACCCTAAGTGGTAACTTACATTTGGACACAAAAAGGACAAAATCTAAGGACAAAAAGGACAATTATGTCACATAAGCTGCTGGGGCGGAGATTTTCACGGACGTTCGACTTGGGGCTCACGGACATCCGTCGCCTACCCACGGACGTCCGTAATGCTCTCTGGACGTCCGTGCCCACTAAAACAGTGAACACTCCAAATCACGGACGTCCGTAATGCTCAACGGACTTCTGTGCTCACTAAAACAGTGAGCACTCTTATTTCCGGACGTCCGTGAAACAGTGAGCACTCCAAATCACGGACGTCCGTAATGCTCAACGGACGTCCGTGCTCACTAAAACAGTGAGCACTCTTATTTCCGGATGTCCGTCACCTGAGGACCACTTGTGCTTCACGGATCGGTCTCTAGGGCCCTCCCTCGGTGGTTCTTGATGTTCCTTGGCCCTTCCGTTGCTTCTTCCGCCGCTGATACACCTTGTATGGCCTGAGCCCTAAGTCTTTATTGGTGGCGTCCCCGTCAAGGTGGGTAGTCCAAAACACTTTGAGCCCTCAAGTGATACATGCATCAACTAACGTCAGCTTTCCTCATGCTGTAGGAGAGAGAAAACAATTTCCAGCGGAGGACACTCCTCACGGCCAAGAATACTAGCATAGGCATTGTCATACTCCGAGTTAACTCCTCTTAGTAGATCAAATACCTTCTTCCTTTTCTAGGGTGCTACTTGCCTTTGAATTACATTAGTTGCAACGTGGTGTCCTAACACAACTTTCACACACAACATCCATCTGGTATTGGGCCAACTCATCCGCATACTTTTGAGTTGGGTGTAATATTTCCCAATTGATTTCTCTCCCTGTTGGGAGTTACTGATTTTGTCCATCAATTGTAATTTGTTTCAGGGAAAAGGCATCGCAGATGGCCTCTCACAACTCTTTGGCATTAGTGGCATGCACGAAGGACCTACTAATGGCGGGTTGCATTGAATGCAGAAGCCATGTCATCACTGTTAGGATGCCACATTCCCAATCAACCTACCTTGGATCACCGGTTTCAGGTGTGGGAATACTCCCATTTTATATACCCAAATTTCCCTTTTCATCCCAAATACATAGATGCAGGCCTTGACCACTGAAGCTAATTTGTCCCATCAAACTTTACTAGCTCGCTACCACTGCCCATATGAGATTTGGTTTCCTCCATATTTCTTATTGTACACATAAAACCAATCACACTTCACGAATAATCACTGTCATATGAACATACACGAACACTACTGCCCATTTAACACCAGCTACATTTCAAAGAGCCTCTTTGAGTACCACTAACAGGTCATATGACCACACAAACGACACTAACATTTGGCCAAAACAGATTCGCACCTAACTGGGTTCACATAGGATACCAGACCCATACACACAAAGTTAGTCATGTACACTGTTGTCAGAAGCGATCGCTTAAGCCATTCTGAACCTTCAAATCGCATAAGCCATGTGGCTTAAGTGATGCCGTCAATTAAGCGATCGCATACTGATGTATGCAATGACATAATGCTCCAACGGTCATAAATATGACCATTGGAGCACTTTGTTAATATATTTTCATTTTTGGGTCTCATTACCTCTATAAAAGGGTGGGTTGGGTCCTATATTCTTCCCAAAACTATTTTGGCTCATTCTTCCTCTCTAATCTCCATTCTAGACTCTCCATCTCCTCTCATTAGTATGTATGACTTTTTATAAAAATATAAGAATGTATATTTTTCCCTTTTTTGTCATTGACTCATTTTTGTTAGTGTTACTTTAGCTGTTAGACTTAGATACTTCTTTATATATATATATATATATATATTAAGCCATGGATTAAGCGATTTCGCTTAAGCGAAATTCAGTTAAATGGTTTAGCTGACTTAAGCGATTTGGCAACATTGGTGACGTAGGATACCAGACCCATTTGCACAAGACCAAATTCAAATGATGCATGGGAGGAAAGCGATTCAAATACTTCAGATATAACTCCACAGATTGGTGGCACAGAGGGACCTAAAAAAACATGAATGAACCAGAAAACAGTTGTTTAACGATGCATGGGAGGAAAACGATTCAAATCCTTCAGATATTACTCCACAGATTGGTGGCACATAGGGACCTAAAAAAACATGAATGAGCCAGAAAACAGTTGTTTTGGCAGATCAATGAAACAACCCCTTGAATAAAAAAGAAGTGTAGATTCTTACTCAGCAGTGAAATTTAATCCAAACCTGCCTGGGTGCAATCACAGTCTCATTCCTCGAGATCCGTGAACAATGGATTTCGAGTCAAAGCTTCAAAGATTTCTTTATAAATCAACCATTCATCAAAACAAAATAGTTGCAATAATAATGTTGTGGATCTTCTCGAGCCGATCAAAACTGGCATCCTTTCGTGTTCATCTGAGGTCAAAACTTTGACCATCATGATGTCAATACGCAAGTAGATGACGTTAGCAGCAAAGAAAAAATGGGATGGATCTAGATGCTCTGATACCAAGTTGAGGTTAACGGAGATTAGGGTTAGGAAGAATCATCAAATTGGTAAGCGGTTCGGTCCGGTTGACCTAAGCCAGTTTGATCTGATCTGCATTGACATAATTTGATGTTAGTATAAAAATTGTAGCTTTGAGGTGATCTGAGCCCATATTTTTTCACGACCCCCATATTTGTTGCTATAGAAAAACATTCAATATATTATATGTTAACTTTAAACCACATCTGGCCCCTAGTGAATTGAGTTCATTCTAGAGTGATGAACTGCAAACCCAAATCCGAACCGAGTGAACCAGTGAACCCAGTAACATTGAAGTAAACAATCAGAACTTTTTAAAGTTACCAACTACTAACTTCTGATAAAGAATTTCATGACGTTAGTACTCTGGACCAATTACCTCAGTCCATTCCACAAAATGGGTAGTAACAAGTACATGAGGCATCAACTAAAAAAGTCAAAAGTTAGGTGTTACAGTGCAACTGCCTAACTTGAATGTGTGAGGCTGCTCCATACAATGTAGTAGCTACAAATTAATTTAGATAAAGATCAACTACCGGATTTATAGTAAAGACAAACTTATTTATTTATTTATTTTAATAATTCAATTCAATATTTATGTACTTTTATGTTGGCCATCACTCAACAATCCATACCGCAAGGGTTTATCATTTTGGATGGTTACTCAGTCCACTACCTATTTACTAATTCTTAACATATAAACCACTACTTGAACTGATGCATATTCTCCATAGGAAGAGGTAAATTACTAAAACGCTTACATATATGCCACGCTGATGTATGTTATATTCTCAAAAGTTGTAGTATATGAGTTTGTTGATTTTTTAAAGTATAAAACTCAATGAAACAAATAGATACACATTTATTGTTATATTCTTAGCAATTAATAAAATCTTGGTATCGACATACACTGATACCGATATGTATCGTCTCGATATTGCTGATACAAACATCTATCGGCGATTGACGGGGACGCCACATACATGGACATCGGATTCGGATCACATCAGTTTTACCGGCGTCGGAAGAAGCGTAGAGGAAGCCCGAATACACTAGCCTCAGAGGAGAAAAGGACAACTGCCAGAGGCACGAGCGCCACGGCAGCTGGCCATGAAATGTGAGCCCTCTGAATTTATGCAAAAGCTTTCATTTTTAATTATTTCTATTAGGACTCTTTCTTATTTCGAGTTTAATTATTGGTGACCTATATATAGAGGCTTGTAAACACTTTTTAATTAGTTGATTGATTATTTGATTGCTTTTATGCTTGAGTAATCTTTGCCTGAGATGAGTTTGGTGTGAGGCCAAGGGAGTGATTTCCAAAAGCCATTGTTATTTTCTCTATCATATTTGCTATCTCTCGATCTGTGCTTGCTTCTCTAAACCTTAGCCTAATTGTTTCTTTCGATCCCGAAACCCTAGACTTTGAACCCTAAATCACACAAGCCAATACCCGTTCCGAAACCATAAACCGACCTAAAAGCCATAAGCCTTTTACAAACCCTATTTCCCTTCTACAATCCAAGTTAGAACCCGTGAATCTACAACGGACCTAAGACGAGCGCCTAATCCTGGAACGCTAGAGTTCTATCTCTAGGCCGATCTTGCTTTCATTTTGAATGTACTTGCGCATCGGATTGGACACCCTATTCGGATCTCGTGTGATCTACTCATCAAAATTCTGCAAACCCTAAGGTATTTTAAGATAATTTTGCAATTAAACTTGAATTAATTTATTTAATTTCGGCAAAATTGCATAAAATCATAGTCACGCATTTTAGGGTTCCCGTCCCGCGTCAGTTTTGGTATCAGAGCCCTAGGTTTTCTAGGTTAGGGCATCTTTGCTTGTCATATTTATTTTATTGCATTGTTTTTGTGAGTACATATTGCATTCCATATTAGAACCCTAATAGACCTTGTAATCACCATGGACTCGAGTGCGATTCTCAATGCCCTTAACGGTATGCGAGAAGAGTTGGGTGCGATTAGTGCACGTCTGAATATCATTGAGCAAGCCCAAACATCACTAGGAGTTGGTAATGATAGATTACGTGATCGAATCAACCAATTGGAAGCGATGGGTGGGCTAGAAAATCAACACCAAGAGCGTGAGTGTCCACACTTTGAACGTACTGGTCTCCAAGACAACCGGAACCGTAGGGATCATCGTAGAGATGACTATGACCCCGAAGTTCAACTCCTTAAGAACGTCCGAGTTGAGATTCCGACTTTCGATGGAAGAATGGACCCTACCGTCTTCCTCGATTGGCTTTCTGACATGAACCAACACTTTGATTGGTATGCCATGAATGACGACCGTTGCGTTAGACTCACTAAAATGAAGTTGGTTGGTCAAGCTCGACTTTTCTGGCTCACTGTCGAGCGCATTAGGGTGAACGCGGGTTGTCCTCCCATTACCCGTTGGGACGACATGAAGGAACGACTTACGGAAAAGTATGTTCCTTTATCATACCACTAACGCCTCCTCGACCAGTGGCAAAACTTACGCCAAGGTGGTATGCCCGTGACCGATTACATTGCCAAATTCGAAGAGTTCATAATGAGGGCAAAAGTATCGGAAGACCTTGAAATCACTCACTCTAGATTCCGCACCAGATTGTGACTTGATTTGCAAAAAGAGTTGATTTCTCACCCCGTAGAAACTCTTGAAAGATGCTATGCCGTTGTGCAAGATCTTGAACGGTATTTGAAAACTACGGTGGTGAAGAGGACCGAGTCCCAATATAGTAACCAACGATCCAGTGAGGGACGATTCAATCCTCCTCCCAAACCTACACAACCCACCCCTACCAATTCTAGGTTTGAAAAGGGAAAAGGTGTAGGCGGAGAATCCTCAAGGGTTAATTCTCAAGTAAAATGCTATAAATGTCAGGGGATGAGACACTTTGTCGCCCAATGCCCTACGAAGGAACCCCAAAGGACTCTCTTCATTGAGGGAGAGGAGGATGATGATGAGGTAGTGGTTGAAGAGGAAGTATTTAAACCAGTTAGCACACCCAACGATGAAGAGGGTGATGCTATTGGCCATGCTCTAGTTGTGAAGTGTGCCCTTGCACAACCTCAACGAGATGAAAAGGATAATTGGCGTAGGGAAAACATCTTCCACACCTCTTCCAGATTTGGTGAAAAGAATTGTAAGGTTATCGTGGATAGCGGTAGTTGTACTAACGTAATATCTACTCATGCAGTCCGCCGCTTAGGGCTTATACCTGAAGCCCACCCGAGACCTTATAAAGTCGCATGAGTCAATTCTTCATCCATTCCCGTGTCGAAAAAGTGTCGTGTACTGATTCAGTTAGGTTCTTATTCGGACACCTTATGGTGTGATGTGGTGTCGATGGATGTGGGCCATATCATTTTGGGAAGGCCGTGGCTCTACGACATGGACGTGACTCTTTCTGGTCGATCAAACATATGCACGTTCATGCGTAAGGGCAAAAAGATAACTTTACACCCTTTGCCTCCCAAATCACCATCGACCAACATCGTCGAAAAGAAGGGCGAGTCTTCTAAAGCCATTAATATTGTGAGCCCTTCTGAGTTCAAGAAAACATCGATAGATGAGAGTGTAGTCTACGTAGTTGTCACCGTAGAGAGTGCTCCCAAGACGGAGAGCAAGTGTCCCAAGGAGGTTGAGTCGATTTTAAAAGAGTTTACGGATGTCTTCCCTGAAGACTTACCAAACGAACTCCCTCCCCTGCGTAAGATCCAACATGCAATAGACTTGGTTCCCAGATCTACCTTATTGAACCTGCCCCATTATAGGTTGAATTTGGTTGAGCACGCCGAGTTGACTCGGCAAGTCAATGAGCTCCTTCAGAAAGGGTTCATTCAAGAGAGTCTGAGCCCGTGTGCCGTACCTGCCCTACTCACTCCTAAGAAAGATGGTACGTGGCGCATGTGTGTGGATAGCCGTGCAATCAATAAAATTACCGTTAAGTATCAGTTTCTCATACGAAGGCTCGATGACATGCTTGACATGATGGTTGGTGCCACTATCTTTTCAAAGATAGACTTTAAGAGTGGCTACTATCAAGTTCGCATCCGCCCCGGAGATGAGTGGAAAACCGCCTTTAAGACTAAGGATGGTCTTTATGAGGGGATGGTCATGCCATTTGGGCTTTCTAATGCCCCGAGTACTTTCATGCGACTCATGACCCAAGTGTTGAGGCTGTTTTTAAGCAAATTCCTTGTTGTTTATTTCGATGACATCTTGATCTATAGTCACGACAAGGATCAACACTTGACCCACCTTAGGCTGGTTTGTGAAACCCTCAAAGGCGAAAAGTTGTTTGCCAATCTCAAGAAGTGTGCCTTCATGCAACCTTCCGTTGTCTTCTTGGGATTCATTATCTCGGCCAATGGAATGGTCGCGGACCCCGAAAAGGTTAGAGCCATTGTGGAGTGGCCCGAACCTAAGAACATACACGATGTCCGTAGCTTCCATGGCTTGACAACTTTCTATCGTCGCTTCATTAGAAGCTTTAGTACCATTATGGCCCCAATTACAGATTGCATGAAAAAAGGGGATTTTAAATGGGGCAAAGCAGCGACAAAAGCCTTTGTTGAGATCAAACAACGAATGAGTAGTGCACCCGTCATGCGATTGCCGGACTTTTCCAAAGTCTTTGAAGTCGCATCGACGGGTGTGAGCATAGGAGGTGCTTAGCAAGAGGTCACCACTGGCCTATTTTAGCAAAAAACTTAACGATGCGAAGCAAAAATACTCCACCTATGACAAGGAATTCTATGCGGTCGTTCGATCTCTTTGGTATTGGAAACATTACCTTAGACCGCAAGAATTTGTGCTGTTTTCTAACCATGAAGCCTTACGCTTTCTTGTTTCACAGGAGAAGTTGAACCCAAGGCACGCGAAGTGGGTTGAGTACCTTCAAGGGTTCACATTCGTGTTAAAGCATAAGGTGTCTTTGAAAATAGAGCATTGATGCACTTAGTCGTGAGTGGTGACTTTCTTTAATGAGCACCGAGCTCGTCGGGTTCGAAAAGTTAAAGGATGAGTACCCCGAGTGCCCAGATTTTGGGGTTGAGTACACTGCTCTCCTTAGTAACCCGACCAGCACACACTCCGTGTACACCATCCAGGATGGGTACTTGTTTAAAGGCAATCGCCTTTGCATCCCTCACACTTTATTGCGTGACTTTCTCATTTGGGAGTTACATGCTGGAGGGATGGCCGGACATTTCGGGAGTAATAAAACGTTTGCACTCGTTGAGGATAGGTTCTTTTGGCCGAGCCTAATGAGAGATGTCGCTCGGGTTGCCAAACATTGTCGTTCTTGCCAAGTGTCAAAACAGACCAAACAAAATACCTGCTTGTACACCCCGTTACCCGTGTCACACACACCGTGGCAAGACCTCTCTATGGATTTCGTGCTTGAACTTCCTAAGACCCCTAGGAAGCACGACTCCATTTATGTCGTAGTGGACCGATTTTCCAAGATGGCCCACTTCATTCCTTGTTCCAAAACTTTCGATGCATCTCATATTGCTAAACTATTTTTCGCGGAGGTAGTACGTCTTCATGGGTTGCCCAAAACCATTGTGTCTGATAGGGATGCTAAATTCACTAGTTATTTTTGGAAGACACTTTGGCACATGATGGGCACGTTGCTCCAATTCTCTACCGCTTACCACCCTCAAACGGATAGCCAAACCGAAAGCACCAATAGGAGCCCTGGGAATCTCCTTCGTAGTCTTGTCGGTGATCATGTTAGGACCTGGGATACCATCTTACCCACAGCTGAGTTTGCATATAATAATTCTGTCAATAGGTCCATAGGCATGAGTCCTTTTGAGGTAGTACATGGTCATAGGCCTAGGGCCCCATTAGATTTGATCCTCATGTCTGCATTTCATAGAGTGTGAGAGTCTGCCGATGCATTTGCACAACACATAGCTTGCATGCCGAAATTAGACAAAAGATTAATTCAAACAATAGTCAATACAAATTATTTGCAGAAGCTCATAGGCGCTTTAAAGAATTTCACGTGGGCGATTATGTGATGGTCCGGGTTAGACCTGAGCGGTTCCCATCGGGATCCGCAAAGAAGCTCCAATCTCGAGGTGCTGGACCTTTTAGAATTTTGGCTAAGAGTGGTCCTAATGCATACATGCTTGAGCTTCCTCCAGGTACGGGAGTTAGTTCAACGTTCAATGTGGAGGACTTGGTTCCTTACTTGGGTTTCACCCCACTTCCTGAAAATCCACTCCAGCCACCTCCTAGTCCCAGCCTTGACCCAACCTTGCAACCTGTACCCCTTCCTTGCACAAGCAGACAAAGAACAGATGAGATAGAGGATATAATCAACGATCATGCCGTCTCTACACATGATGGGGGATTCCAGAAGTACTTGGTTAAATGGGTCGGAAAATCGGAGTCTGAAAACACTTGGATCCACGAGAATGAGGTCCGCCGATTGAACCCCGATTTGATTGACTTCTACCACGGGCGCGTTTCATCAGTGATGAAACCTATTTGGTCCAGGGGAATTGATGGGGACGCCACATACATGGACATCGGATTCAGACCACATCAGTTTTACCGACGTCGGAAGAAGCGTAGAGGAAGCCCGAATACAATAGCCTCAGAGGAGAAAAGGACACAATTGCGGAGAGGACGGCATCTGAATAAGGCCATGACATTGCTGGCCTTATACGAAGAAGGCCAGGATACCGCCAGAACGCGTAAACGATTTATTTCGTATTTAGATTTTATTTTTTTTATGCGAAAACTTCCATTTTAATTTTATTTCTTTTAGGACTTTCTTTTTTCGAGTTTAATTATTGGTGGCCTATATATAGAGGCGTGTAAACACTTTTGAATTAGTTGATTGATTATTTGAATGCTTTTATGTTTGAGTAATCTTTGCCTGAGATGGGTTTGGTGTGAGGCCAAGAGAGTGATTCCCAAAAGCCATTGCTATTTTCTCTATCATATTTGCTATCTCTCGATCTGTGCTTGCTTCTCTAAACCTCAGCCTAATTGTTTCCTTCGATCCCGAAACCCTAGACTTTGAACCCTAAATCACACAAGCCAATACCCGTTCCGAAACCATAAACCGACCTAAAGGCCATAAGCCTTTTACAAACCCTAATTCCCTTCTACAACCCAAGTTGGAATCCGTGAATCTACAACGAACCGAAGACCAGCGCCTAATCCTGGAACGCTAGAGTTCTATCTCTAGGCCGATCTTGCCTCAATTTTGAAAGTACTTGCACATCGGATTGGACACCCTATTCGGATCTCGTGTGATCTACTCATCAAAATTCCGCAAACCCTAAGGTATTTAAAGATAATTTCGCGATTAAACTTGAATTAATTTATTTAATTTCAGCAAAATTGCATAAAATCATAGTCACGCATTTAGGGTTCCCGTCTCGCGTCAGCGATGCTGAAAAAAGTTAGTTGAAAAGTTGTCTCGGGCTATACTCGTGACAAAAATTGTCTCGAGTGTCTTTAATATGAGACACATTGCCTGATGTCTCGGTATTGTCCGAGTTTTGAACTATGATTTTAGTCTATATTATTCGCAACATGAAAACGGTAAGTTGTATGCTGAAAAATATGCATAGAACTGTGTACGTTAAATTGGGTCGATACAGCAATAGATGCGATGCATCATAATGGTCCACTCCAATATCAGAATATTATGGACATAAGAGATGAAAGTGTAACTACCCAAATTTTAAGCATGCCACAAACAATTTGGCGTGCAGCTAAATTGAACCGACTTATATATTGTGAACGCCTTTCGTTTTAGGTGTTTCTCGTAGTTATTTGTAGAAGATACCCCTGCCTTTATGCTTTGTTCCCTTACAACTCTTCGGCTTATGCTGCAATGAATTGCTAAAATAGGATATCTAACAGGGTGAAGAATGCAACGACCCATAAACAATAAGATTGAAATGCCACCAAGTAGCGTATGTTTTTAAACACTCTTTCCTACCCAATACTTTAGAGTACACTTAATCGATGTACATACTACTTTTTTGCGGGTCAATCATGGATTGACTACAACAAGCCAGCGCCCTGGCTTGTGAATTTGCTTTCACACAAATTGTATTGGCGCCTGATCTCGGTCAGGATGCTGCAAGCTTTAGCATTTTCTGGTGCCATTGTGTTGGTAGGACTGGTGGCAAAAACGTTGACACCATGGAGATCGAATTTGAGCCGCATCGAGTCTACCGAGGGAAGAAGAAACAAAAGACTCAACAAGCGCGAAGAGTCTCTGCCCAGTTTCGTTCGAGCGATGATGGTTCCTGCTCGAGCGAGATTGAGCAGAGAGTTGGATGAAGAGTTTCTAGCCAAACTCGCTCGAGTGATGTTGGATCCCACTCGAGCGAGGTTCACTAGAAACTTTAGCTTCATATTCTGAAGGCTCGCTCGATCAAGAAGCTAAATCGCTTGAGCGAATTTGCACATCAAGTGTTTTCTTAACTTTGCCATTTTAAGGTTTGTCCTGTTTGTACTTGCTATATAAGGTCCTTATGTAAGCCATTTTGGGCAACTATTGATTAATGAAAAGAGTGCATTGCATTTTGAGCTTGAGATGAGCTTTTAATGGAGAGTGAGTCTTCTTCCCCATGTGGGTTTGGTGTGAGGCCAAGGGTTTGATGCCCATGTATTTTTCTTGATCTTCTTTTTTACTCCCTTTCTAATTTCTTGCGTTTATTCCTTATCATTCGATTGTTTGAATTCCCCCAAAACCCTACCTCTTGAGCTAATTTTGATACCCATCCTTGTGGATTGATTCCAATCTCAACCCATCGGTCCACGACCGCTATTGTGCTCAAAATTGGTCCGATTTGCGACTAATTTGAGCGTTTGATTTAAAGCCCTAGCGAGAAACCACATGATTCCCAATTGGATGCCGAGTGAACGCCCGACCTTGAAGATGCTAGAGTTCTATCTCTAGGATAGTACCTTCTGCAAACCTAATGGATCTCGCACACCGGATTGGACCCTAGTCGAACCTAACATGGCTACCTAAGTGGAAATCCACAAACCCTAAGGTATCGCTTTAATTTTAGTTTTAATTGTTCAATTAATTAGCTTAATTTTAGCAATTATCATCTCATAATCATCTTGAGGGTTGTCGTCCCGCATCAACAGGTCTTAATTCCTTACATTTACAACTGGGTGTTGGCACTGCACACTACTGAATAGTGGTTATCCAGATGCAGCTGTTTATTTTGTCCTTTTCCTACCGCTTGAGGAATAATATTAGTGCTATGAATAAAATTTGCTGAAGTGTTGGTTTTTTGGTTTCTCTACTGTCATTCCTTCATAATGTATTATAGATTTTCAAATCCATTTGAATTTCCAATTATTTTATAGAAGTAGGATCCAGTGGCAGAGACAGTTGATGGCATTTGTTTTTTTCCATTCTTTTCACTTTGTTCCAACTACTCCCATATGTATTGATAATAGCAAAGGGCCACTAATATTTGTTCTAGGATCCAATCTTGGACTTGATTCTTTCATTTTTCTTTCCTCTTTTTGGATTGAAATGAAATATGAGATTTGATTAGTGGTCAGGGGTTTTACGTACTGTCGCCATCATCGTCATCAACTTGTTCTGTCTATTTGGGGTTGGCGGCTTTTGGGAATTATGTTGGTCCTTAATTTTTTGAAGCATGAGATTCCATTCGCTTATTGTTCGGTTGCCCACAAACTAGTAATCTTCAGATGATTGATTGCCTGTGACCATGTATCATGTCATCAACTTACGATTCACTTATAGTTAGTTCTTTGTGCTGCGTGGTATATCATAATTGAATTTGTACAATTCAATTGGGTTTCTGCATATTCTATGGGTGTTGACATTCAAATGTTTAATGGATCTATGAAATACAGAATGGTCGATTTAAAGTTATTTCTGCATGGATCACTTTTCTAGTTTATCACCTTTGTGCTGACCATTTGTTTTTTCTATATCAAAGATATTGCTTCAATATAGCCTTGAGAGACAGTGCTTGCTAAAGTGTACCAGGCAGATTCTCATGTATGCTTGTAAGTTTTTCATGACCCATCTGATCCGTTGAATGATTTTATTTTATTTTGATCATTTTTGTTTCTATTTTTTTTTTAATATAGTATGTGCTTTTTGCAAGCATGGCTATTAGAATGTTATGATTGAAATCAAATCGTTATATGGGAAATGATTCGTATCCTAAACAGTTATTATTTGTCGTATGTATTTTATTATTAAATGTATGATTGAACGGTGACTGAACTTGAATTGTACGAGTCGTCTAGGTTTTGCATGTTCAAGGCCCACTACAATAAGAGAGTATGGATGTATTTTTTTATTTCTTTCTTTCGTTAAATAAAGATCTCATAAGACATTAGATTAATAACGGAGCACTTTAGCATCTTTTAAGATAAAAAAACTTTGTTTTAGAGACTTTTTAAATCTTTTGGTACCCTTAACCCTTATTCGAAAGACATCTACAGACTTTTCCTCATTGCTTGTGATCCTATCGTTTATATATTCTTTCGAATCCCGATATTCTTGGTTAGTTCTCTTGTGCTATTGAGCAGATGCCATTTTTTGATAAACTATTTCTTTTGGTTCTTGACTTCTCTCTCTTTCTTCCTTTATATTTATATATATACACACACACATCTATATTTATATATATAAAGGTGCGACATGCAACTAAAATCACCATTTTGGTGGCACATGGACCAAGGGGACATTGATAGATAATTTTTTTTCCTAAAAAAAAGAAATCTGATCTCCACTGTGTGATTTGTAAGTTTATATATTGTAGAGAGGAGAAGATAGAGAGAAAAGGGACAAAATGAGGAAAGCTTAGTTAGAGGAGAGTCCCTAGCAAAGGTAGATATACACCTAGGATTACCACCACACACGTAATACTCTTTACCAACTTGTCCTGCTCTTAGTTACCGGAAGCGTCAGGAAGCGTGTAGTAGGTTAGGAGCGGGAGCATCATCAAAAGCTTAAATTACACTATTTTATGGTCGGAAGCGGGACCGGTAGCGAGATTCTGAAGCGGGAGCGACACACTAAATAGATGATTCCTGCTACTAGGGTCCCGCTCAAGCTGGAGCATGAACACTTGCCTTTCCCAGCTTGACCATAACACCATGAAGAGGACCACGTCTAGCAGCTTTGGTCAACATGTCTACCAGTTGCTCGGAAGAAGAAGCATCTATAAGCTCTAATGAGCCATCCCGTACTCTCTCGAGTCTCAAATGAGATGAATATCCACTTCATTATGCTTGGTCCTCTTGTGTGAAACTGGATTGGAGGCAATCGTCTCAACAACTTCATTGTCACAATGAAGCGGCATGGAGCCACTAATATGAAACCCAAGTTCATATAGGAGAGAACGCAACCATTGAATCTCACATTTGCCATGGGCAATAGCACGATACTCAACTTCAATGCTGGACTTAGTAACAACAGATTGCTTCTTACTTTTCCAAGCAATTAAGTTGCCTCCAAAAATCCCAATAGCTTGATGTGATGAGTGGCAGATCCCATCCAATCTACATCAATTTACTCAAAGATGCTCCTATGACTGTGAGGCCGATATACCAAGCTATAACCTGATCTGGACGTGATATACCCAAGAATGCGATGGGCAACAGCAAGATGAGTGGTGTGTGGACCGACTCGCTAAATTGGCAACATATATGATGTCCAGCCCTGTAAGAGAGAGTCAAATCAGACGCCTCCCTAACCTCTTGTACTCAGGTGGGTCTGAAAGCAAATCACTATCATTCTCATCCAATGAGAACTTCTGATCCATAGGAGAAGTGACATGCATGCAACCAAGCATTACCGTGTCACTGAGAAGATCCTTAACATACATTCGTTGAGAGAGAAAGATCCCCTTTCTAGATTGAGCGACTTCCAATCCAAGGAAATAGTTTAGTCTCCCTAATTTTTTATTTAAAAAAATAAACCAACTAATGAAAGTTTGATCATTTCCAGTGAGAAAATGAACCAACTATTTTCAATTACCCAAAGGGCTTGATTTTAGCCCTATTTCCATTTTGACTCATTCGACGATAAAACTTAATTATAAACTCTAGTGGTATCTACCGGAGTGTGTCAATAGCCTAACTTCAACCTTTTTCCTTTGAATATCTTGACAGATGGGTAAAACTAAATTTAATGTTTGCAACGATGGGAACTATAGATTGGCGAGGGTGAGTAGAATTTTTTATGATAACACTAGTTTTGTGCTTCCCACCCATGTGAGGTAGATGGGCTCGGCGAGCGTGATTGATGTTTAGGTGCATGCACTTTGGACATGATTATCACTGTCGTCTAGAATGTTTGCTTGGTAGTGTGGATCAAGGAGTACTCTAATAGTACTATTGTTTGCTAGAACACTGCTCCCCTCCTTCGATGTTTTTATTACCAAGATTGGAAAGCTAGAATTCATTTTACAAAACTTTGATGGTTATGAATTCCATCACTTTTATAGAAAGGGAAATCCTAGGGCTTACCAGTTGGCCAAAAAGAGTGCCATGGAAAGTAACCTGATAGTGTTGATTAACTCCACTTGTAGTTGGAATCTTTAAAAATCGGTGTTCATCTAGGATGTTGTTGAGCCAATGGCCATGGTGTTGTATTTTTTCTGTTTCTTTCTCACCTTTTTTTACTGTCTCTCTTCAACCCCACCTCTAATACCTTGTTATATCCCCTCTTTTGTTGTTGTACCTTTGTATTTGGAATATTGGAAAATATATGTAGTTTGCACCTATTTGAAAAAAAGAGAGCATATTGACAAGTTTTTATGGGGCATGGAAATTATTTATGTAGAACCTTTGCAATCTGAATTCTTCTTAGCTTGATTATGATTTGGTTTTCTTCTTTAGGACTGAGGAGCCGGTACCTAGAAGTGGAATCCATGTCAATTTTAACTTAGTAAATATACTATACTCCTTATCATAGGTAGAATATTGTATTTGATGTAAAATTTCAGTCAGGATAAATAGAGCATTTCGACCATTACCTAATTTCATCATTAGCAATGGCCATATAATTGTAAAAATCCTTTAGAACTTCATGCTAGTAAAGGAGCAAGAAAGTTGGTTGCCAAATTTAGTGTCAATTGTACAATTTTATGTTTGGAAATGTTGTGATGGGGTAATGGTCTTCTTATATATACACATTTTTATGGAGTGGAGATGATACATTTTTTAAGTGTTGAGATCAATCATGATGAAGTGGGCTTATCATATTATTGAAGGAAATGAGGAATAAAAGAGTGAAGAGGAAACACAAAGGAATTAAAGTTAGGTTGTAATGCTCAACCAATGATTATATATGCTTACCTGAGTGCTTAGGGTGGAATAGGGGGATGAAGTTGATTATAGAGTGACATCCATGAGGAGGCTTGACGGTTGGCTCATTCAAATAGGATTTCATATGATGCAAATAATCTTGGACGTAAGGAGGGGCACAAAGATAAGTTTCATGTCCTTGAATTTTTTTTTTTTGTGGTTGAGTTTATTGGTGGAGATTCATTTGAATCTTCTTGATAATTTCATCTACAATGAAGATACTATTTTGAAAAAATGTTTCCTATCATTATCCAAGGAAGTTTTGTTTGGTTGTAATGTTTTTGATCCCCATTTCGTCATATACTATAAACGGTTTGATATAGATGTATTGATGATGGAGTTCTTGATCATCTTCCTTTAGATGATTAGTGGTCCATTGAAGATTTTGACATGGAAGAGATTCCGAATCATCATACTATTGACAATCAACGATTTGACAGCGGTGGTGCGTGGTTGTGTTCCGGATCAACTAACCATTAATAATCAATAAATGATAATAATTTGGACGGTAGTTATGGAGATTTGGACAATAAGTGTATACCTATCAAGGGCAACCATCTTCAACAACCCATAGCCTTCAAGTCAAAGGATACTTGAACCAAAATCTATTGATGGTTGCTAGTTCGGTGGAAAGGCCAACCACAATGAGGAGCGCCTGATCTTGAAAGCTAGTAGAAGAGCTGTTTGAGATATACATGAATTTAACTTTCTGGAGTTGAGTTTTCCGCAATTCGTGGAGGATGATGTATTCACTGTCACAATAAAATAAAAATTGAAAAAAAGAGCAGAGAGCTCTGCAATATAGTGCTTACTTGGCTGGAGCATCCCCATGTGATGTGCCACTTTCAGTGGTCAAGTGAAACTTCCTTTTTTTATGGGTCTATTCAAATCATACAAAGAACTTAAGCAAAGACTCATTTAGGCTATCGGTAAGATTTTAGATAAGCCTATAGCATGATTTACTCAAGTTGTAATTAATGATCTTAAAAATCTATCTTCTCTATATTATAGGAAGTGATTAAATCTCTCTCTCTCTCTCTCTCTCTCTCTCTCTCTCTCTTTCTCTCTTTCTCTTCATCTATCTATCTAGCCATATTTTGAGGAAAGGTAGATTGTTTATTTCTCCACTTCACTTCATATTTCATAAGAGGAGAGAGTTTTATCATTCACCTAAAAAAATAGGGGGGAAGAAGGATATCTTAAATCTTCTCTTCTTGCACATTTATTTTATTTTTATCTTTTTGATACTTTTTAGTCCTAAATGAGATTACATAATATTTAGGGTGTTTTCAATTTTGGCTGTCTCGTTGACTGTTATGGATAGAGGGATGGGATTTGTTGATATCCTTTCATATAGGCCGTTATTGTTATTTTCTTTTTTATTGGTAAGATAGTCTAGGATTTAGATTAGTCCTTTTAATTTCTTTAAAGATAATCATAAATAATTAAACAAAGTGGGAATATGTTGGTGGGACAACAGAAGATGTACTTATTGTGTTTGTTTATTTATTCTATTGATCATTTTTTTTTAAATTAAGAAATTTGTTAAATAACTTTGTTTCTATTCTTCCTATGTATTTATTGTGCTTGTTTTCATCTTGTTGATCACATGTTGACAGGAAGATGCAGTTTGTGTCAATTGTAACCGTCATTAGAGTTGAATAACTCAAAGTGTCCAATTTACTGCTTGAATCTTGATAAATGAAACTAACCAAGTTGGTGGGAAACACTCTCCTATAGTTGAGGATGTTTATTCTAATTTATTGCCGAACTCCTTATGGACCTTACAAAGTTTCCACATCGTAGATTGTTCCGTCTATTTTTCACTTAATTGCTTCCTCCATGGTACTGTATTTTATTTCTTAAATCATATTTTTGAAAATTCTCTCATGTGCTTGTGTGCTCATTTATTATCCATGATGGTTACTATATTTTAATTTTTATCCAGATAATTTTGAGCTATTGTTTTCTTTGGTCCAGTGTCGATTGAAAATGAATCCCTTGAAAGGGACACCGTTAAGGAGGAGGCACTACAATTAGTTCATGATGGATTGGAAAGACAATTATACTCTGTTCTCCAGAGCCTTCTTTCCTACAAGTTTCCAGAACATATGGTATGTTTCAATAAAACTATATTATCTGTAGTGATTTTTATCTACATTTGGATTAAGCGAGTGACCTTTATTTTTATGCAAGCGAGTAGCCTTTTTTTTATGCCTTTCTTTGTTAATGGTTTCTTTGGTTGTGTTCAATTATGAGTCTAAAATACTATATTGGTATGACTTTTCCCTTTATAAAGTATACAACAATGATGTTATGCCCAATGTTGTCAAATGGCATCAGCCATACTATTTGGGCCATTCTCTTATGTCATTGCAAAATTGAATAAGTCATGGCACCAAAATTCTTTTTGTAAATTAAAATGAGTAAAAACTGGAAAATACAAAATTATAAAAACAAGGAAAATTACGTAATTGAACTGTAAGTGTAAGGAATTTTCTCGCCATTATTTCCAAAACCATTATAATTTAGTATATTTACATATTTAACTGAAGTTATGCAATTGGAGCTTTATGCCATCATGTACACATTATGACCTAATTATGGTTTATGTCATCACATATTTTTGTATGCGATGGGATTAGTCATAACTATAAAATTATGGCTTATCCTGTCATGGCATAAGCCATACCGTTACCCATATCACACAATTGCCTATGCCATGGATTATGAAAACAATAGTTATGCCAAAAAAGTCGTTATGTCTAGACTGGAAGCAAGGCAAGGAAGTAACATATACTTGTAGGAAATAGACTACAATCATACATAAGTGGGAATAATGTTTCCAAAACAAATTTTCACAACCCTTCCTTGCTTGATGTGTCTCCATCAATGTTTACTTTTTTGTACAAGATGTAAAGTAACCTCCAAACTGCTGGATAAATCCCCTTTCTTTTTTCTTCGTGATGGCGTTAAGCTATTCACCAAGGCTATGTTTAATTACATTCTTGGATTCAGTTTCTAGTATAAGTTGATATGTAATCCAGCTTTTACTGTTGACCACATTCTAGAAACACTCATTTTTGTTGACGGGGACGCCGACATTGTAGACATCGGATATGAACCGTTTCGCGTGTATCGACGTCTGAAGAAGCGGAATGGAAATCAGAACCAGACGTAAAAGATCAGAATCAACGTGCTGAAGCAATGCACAGTCGATCGATCGACACCTGGAATCGATCAATCGACTGCGGCCAGAGAGGGATTTAATTCTGGCGACACACACACACACACACACACACACACATATATATATATATATATATATATATATATATATATATATATATATATATATATATATATAAGTCGATCGATCGACTGAATTGTGACCAAAGACCATATATATATACATATATATACTCGATTGATCGAGGCCTTTCATTGATCGATTGATTTTCGTGAGAATGGAATCTGTCAGAATTTGAGTTTTAGGGACAAACTTGTCTTTTTCTAGTATTTGTTTTAGGGTTTTCTTTTGTTTTAGAGGCCTCTTATATAAGGTCTTTTAATAAACAATGTAATTAGTTTTTGATTGAATGAAAAGAGTTTTTGTCTGTGTGCTTGAGATGAGTCTCCACGAAGAGTGAATCTTCGCTTCCCGAGAAGGGTTTGGTGTGAAGCCCAAAATCTATCTTCTATCTATCTCTTGATTTTGTTATTTTCTTTCTCAGCTTTGTTTGATCCTGTAAACCTTAATCCAACCGTTATCTTTTTTCCAAAATTTCCAAATCAGAACCATTGATTCGAACCAATCTCATAAATCCTACATTCAGCCATCTAGCCAGAAATACCCCGAAATTCATAAACCCTAGACCCCATCAGAACCATCGAATCGATCTGATTTGAACCCTAGATCTCATACAAGCCATTAACCAAACCGAATCAGAACCCTTAGAGGACTCGTGATTCCATCATTGAACCCCGAGCGGTGCCCTAATCTGGAATAGCTAGAGTTTTACCTTTAGGGCCGATCTACACCGCAAGGCTAATGGTTCTGGTGCACAGATCGGACCCTACTCGAATCAAGCGCGATTCTCCAATGGAAAACCACGAAACCCTAAGGTATCCAACCCTAAGGTATCCGCATTATTTTTTAATTAATCTAGTTTAATTTCGGCGAATCATCACCTCATAAGCATTCACGTATATCAAAGCCTAAGTTCTAGGTTAGGGCATATTTGTGTGACATTTAATTCCATTGCATTTTAATTTTCATTGCTTCTTATTTCAGTTCTGGTAAAAGTGTGCACATCTAGTGTTCGATAAAATTCTTCTATCATTGTGGTTCATATTTGCATGCCCATTTAGAACCCGTACTAGTAGTTGTGGTCACCATAGACATGTATGAGATTGCCGATGTTCTTAATGGTATGAGAACTGAATTAAAAGTGATCAATGAGCGAATAGCTGCCATGGAGACAACCCAAAGGAACCTTGAAACTTTTAATGATAGGTTGCTAGACCGAGTCAACCGGTTAAACGAGGATGATGAGTACCTCGTACCACGCTGTGAGCATAATGGTCCACGTTTTGAACGAAATGATTACTAATATAATCGGAACCAGAATCATAGGATGGATCATCGTGGAGATGACTACGACCTGGAAGGGAAACTCCTCAAAAATCTCCGAGTTGAGTTCCCAACCTTCGATGGAAGCTTGGACCCTAAAGTCTTCCTTGATTGGTTATCCGACATGGATCAACACTTTGAGTGGTTTGACATGAGTGATGAGCGATGCGTCAGACTCGCCAAAATGAAACTCATTGGCCAAGCTCGACTCTTTTGGGTCAACATTGAACGCATCAGAATGAATGCGGATTGTGCTCCCATTACCCGTTAGGAGGACATGAAGGAGCGACTTATAGAGAAGTATGTTCCTTCCTCATACTACCATCGTCTCCTCGATTAATGACAAAATTTACGCCAAGGTAGTATGCCTGTAGCGGATTATATTGGAAAATTTGAAAAATTCATGATGAGAGCCAAAGTGTCCGAAAACCCCCAAGTCACTCTATCCAGATTTCGCACCGGATTGAGGTTTGACTTGCAAAGAGAGTTAGTCTCTCACCCCGTTGAGACTCTTGCTGAATGTTAGACCGTCGCTCAAGACCTTGAACGATATCTGAAAATGATGGCGGTGAGGCGAACTGAGTCTCATATCGGTCAACCTCGTATCGATGAGGTGAGTAGTCGTGTTGGAAACCCACCCACCAAAGCCACACAATCACATCCGATGTGCGGTTTGACAAAGGAAAGTGTGGTAGTAGAATTCTTGAAGGGCGGTTCTCACATCAAGTGTTACAACTGTCAAGGGTTGGGACACTATGCCGCCTAATGCCCTAAAAGAAACCTGCAAAGGAATCTCTTCGTTGAGGGAGAGGGCAACGAGGATGATGGAATTTTGGAAGAAGAGATCTTTGAGCCGGATGCTAGACCTAGTGATGAAGAGGGTGATGCCAGTGGCCGTGCTCTTGTTGTGAGGTGTGCCTTTGCACAACCTCAACGGGATGAAAAGGAGGATTGGCGTAGGGAGAATATCTTCCACACCTTCGCCAAATGCGGAGGGAAGAGTTGTAAGATCATCGTGGCCAGCGGAAGTTGCACCTATGTAGTGTCAACACACACCATAACCTGCTTAGGGCTTACACCTGAAGCCCACCCGAGACCATACAAAGTTGCATTGGTTGACTCTTCCTCCATTCTCGTGTCTCAGAGGTGTCGCGTACCTATTCAGCTAGGTTCGTATTCAGAATTCTTGTGGTGCGATGTAGTGCCGATGGATGTGGGCCACATCATCTTAGGGAGGCCATGGCTTTATGACTTGAACGTGACTATTTTTGGTTGATCTAACATTTGCAGGTTCATGCATAAGGGCAAGAAGATAACTCTTAACACCCTTTAGCACCCAAAGCACTGTCGGCCAACATAGTCGAGAAGGACAGTCAGTCTAAGACCATTAACATTGTGAGTCCTTCAGAGTTTGAAAAGGTGTCGTTAGACGAGAGCGTACTGTACATTGTCGTCACCAATGAGAGTACCACCGGCTCTGTAAGTGAGTACCCCAAGGAGGTTGAGTCGATAATGAAAGAATTTGCGGATGTCTTCCCCGAAGACTTACACAATGGGCTTCCTCCCTTGCGTGACATTCAACACGCGATTGATTTGGTTCCCGGATCTACCCTACCAAACCTGCCCAATTACAGGTTAAATTCGGTTGAGCACGCCGAATTGACTCGGCAAGTCAATGAACTCCTTGAGAAAGGGTTCATCCAAGAGAGTCTGAGCTTGTGTGCCGTACCCGCCCTACTCACTCCTAAGAAAGATGGTACATGGCGTATGTGTGTAGATAGTCGTGCGATCAACAAGATTATGGTTAAATATGGATTTCCTATATCAAGGCTCGACGATATGCTTGATATGATGGTTGGCGCCACTATTTTTTCCAAGATAGACCTTAAAAGTGGCTACCATCAAGTTCGCATTCGCCCTGGCGATGAGTGGAAAACTGCCTTCAAGATCAAGGATGGTCATGCCTTTTGGGCTATCGAATGTCCCGAGCACATTCATGAGACTCATGATTCAAGTGTTGAGGACGTTTCTCGGCAAATTCCTTGTCCTATACTTTGACGACACCTTGATTTACAGTCATGACAAAGAACAACACATTATCCACCTAAGGTTGGTTTGTGAAACCTTGAGGGGAGAAAGGTTATATGCGAATCTCAGGAAATGCACATTCATGCAACAATCCGTTGTATTCTTGGGATTCATTGTCTCGGCTGATGGGATGGTTGCGAACCCCGAGAAGGTTAAAGCCATTGTGGAATGGCCCGAGCCTAGGAATATTCATGATGTCCGTAGCTTCCATAGATTGGCCACATTCTATCGCCGGTTCATCCGAAACTTAAACACCATTATGACTCCTATTACCGATTGTATGAGAAAAGGAGAGTTTTAATGGAGCAATATTGCGGCGAGGGCCTTTGCCGAGGTAAAAGAGAAAATGAATACTGCACCCATCATGCACCCACCTGACTTTTCTAAAGTCTTTGAAGTAACATGTGACGCGACGGTGTGGAAATAGGTGGAGTGCTTAGCCAAGAGGGCCACCCAATGACCTATTTTTGTGAGAAACTTAATGAGGCAAAGCAAAAATACTCCACCTATGACAAAGAGTTTTATGCGGTTGTCTGATCTCTTTGGTATTAGAAGCATTACCTTAGACCGTAGGAATTTGTGCTATTTTCTAACCATGAAGCCTTACGCTTCCTTGCTTCACAGAAAAAGTTGAACCCGAGACACACGAAGTGGGCCGAGTACCTTCAAGGTTTCACATTCGTGTTAAAGCAGAAGGCTGGTGCTGAGAACAAGGCAGTTGATACACTTAGTTTACGGGTGTTGACTTTGGGCACCATGAGCACCGAGGTCGTTGCATTTGAGTAGTTAAAATAAGATTACCTTGAGTGCCCAGATTTGGGCTAGATTACATTGCTCTCCTTAATAATTCGAATAGCCTTAACTCAAAGTATACCCTACAGGATGGGTACCTGTTCAAAGGAACTCGCCTATGCATCCCTCGCACTTCATTGCGTGAGTTTCTCATTTGGGAATTACATGCCGGAGGGATTGTCAGACATTTCAGGTACAACAAGACCATTGCTCTCGTTGAGGATATGTTTTATTGGCCTAGCCTTATGAGAGATGTTTTACGGGTCATGAAACAATATCGTACATGCAAAGTGGCCAAACAAAATAAATAAAAGACTGGTTTGTACACCCCATTACCCGTGCCACACCCCGTGGCAAGACATCTCTATGGATTTCGTGCTCGGACTTCTCAAGACCCAATGGAAACACGATTCCATTTTTGTGGTGGTGGACCGCTTTTCTAAGATAACCCACTTCATACCTTGCTCTAAAACCTCCGATGCTACGTAGCCAAATTAGTTTTCGGGGAGGTTGTGCCTCTCCATGGGTTACCCAAAGCCATTGTGTCGGATCGGGACGTGAAGTTCACCAGCTGCTTCTGGAAAACTTTATGACACATGATGGGTACCATGCTCCAGTTTTCTTCGGCCTATCATCCTCAAACTGATGGCCAAGCGGAAGTCACCAATAGGAGCTTAGGTAGTCTCCTTCGTTGTCTAATCGGTGATCATATTTGAACCTGAGATTCTACATTACCAATAGCTGAGTTTGCATACAACAACTCTATCAATAGGTCCCTAGGCATGAGTCCGTTTGAGGTCGTAGATGGGCATAGGCCAAGGGCACTATTAGATTTAATCCCCATGTCTGCATCATATCGAGTGTCTGAATCCGCGGACGCATTTGCACAACACATTCATAACTTGCACACCGAAATTAGACAAAAGATTAATTCAAGCAATGAACATTATAAGATAACTGCTAATGCACATAGGCGCTTCAAAGAATTCCAAGTGGGGGATTATGTGATGGTTCGGGTTAAACTTGAACGATTCCCATCGGGAGTCGTGAAGAAACTCCAAGCCCGCGACGCTGAGCCTTTTAGAATTGTGGCAAGGAGCGGACCTAATGCGTATGTTTTCGAATTTCCACCGGATATTGGGGTCAACTCTACGTTCAATGTGGAGGACCCAGTCCCTTCTTTGGGCTCAACCCCACCCCCACCAACCCTTTCCAAGCAGTCCCGAACCCAAATCCCAACCCCACCTTGTAGCCTCTACCATTCCCTTCCCTACGCAGGCAGAGGAGAGATGAAATCGAAGGGATACTTGATAATTTTGCGGTATCCACCCATGGTGGAGGGTTTCAGAAATACTTGGTTAAGTGAATGGGAACGCCGAACTTTGAGAACACGTGGTTAACTGAAGACGAAGTGCGATGCTTGGAACCCGACACGCTCGATTGCTATCACCATGCCGCTTCATCCGTGATGAAGCCTTTTCGGTTTAGGAGAATTGACGCGGACGTCGACATTGTAGACATCGGATATGGACCGTTTCGCGTGTACCGGCGTCAGAAGAAACGGAGCGGAAATCAGAACCATGCGTAAAAGATCAGAATCACCGTACTGGAGCAATGCATAGTCGATCGATTGACACCTGGAATTGATCGATCGACTGTGACAGAGAGGGATTTAATTATGGTGACACACACACACACACACACACATATATATATATATATATATATATATATATATATATATATATACTCGATCGATTAAGACCTTTCATCGATCGATCGATTTTCACGAGAATGGAATCCGTCAGAATTAGAATTTGAGTTTTAGGGGCAAATTTGTCTTTTTTTAGTATTTGTTTTAGGGTTTTCTTTTGTTTTAGAGGCCTCCTATATAAGGTTTTTTAATAAACAATATAATTAATTTTTGATTGAATGAAAAGAGCTTTTGCTTGTGTGCTATGAGCCTCCACGAAGAGTGAATCTTCGCTTCCCGAGAAGGGTTTGGTGTGAAGCTAAGAGTGTGACGCCCAAAATCTATCTTCTATCTATCTCTTTATTTTGTTATTTTCCTTCTCTGCTTTGTTTGATCTCGTAAACCTTAAATCCAGTCGTTATCTTTTTCCAAAATTCCCAAATTAGAACCATTGATTCGAACCAATCTCATAAATCCTACATTCAGCCATCTATCTAGAAATACCCCGAAATTCATAAATCCTAGACCCCATAAGAACCATCGAATCTCTCTGATTCGAGCCCTAGATCTCATACAAGCCATTAACCAGCCCGAATGAAAACCCTTAGAGGACTTGTGATTCCGTCATTGAACCCCGAGCAGCGCCCTAATCTAGAATAGCTACAGTTTTACCTTTAGGACTGATCTACACCGCAAGGCTAACGAATCTAGCGCACGGACCAGACCCTACTCGAATCAAGCACGATTCTCCAATGGAAAATTAAGAAACTCTGGGGTATTCACATTATTTTTAGGTTTATTGTTTAATTAATCTAGTTTAATTTCGGCAAATCATGACCTCATAAGCATTCACGTAGTTTGGGGTCCTTGTCCTGCATCATTTGCCCCTCGATTTTTCTGCAAATGCTTCTTCAAAGACGTGCATTTATTGATCAATTGTTGGGATGCGATCGTTTTTTTCAAGCTTTGGTTTCTAAAGTGGTTTGCAAGGTTAAGCTGGATCCAGATACGGCTAGCCTGAGAAGTCTGTTTGCAACATGGGTATTTGTGGAGATCAGAGACAAACAACTGGAATATTTGAAGATCAATGTCCTTATCCATAATGTTCTTGGGATCATTGTTAAATGTTTTGGACTGGTATTTTCAAGGGTAAGGATCATTTACAGTGGGTGAGATGAGACAAATACGGGTTAGTCGCCTTTGAAGAGCTAAACGCTCCGAAGTTCTCTAGAGATATTGTCATTTCTTTCCACCAAAAGAGAGAACTTCGGAGCACTACTTTCTTCCAGAGTCAATCTCCCCCCCCACAAAAAAAAACAATATTCAAATCTCTATAGGTTTGTATCTTTGCTAAAATAGTTATTGTTCGTTTTTTTCCCATAACTTTGTTTTAGGTACTTCTATATTGGAGGAGGGAGAACTTTTAAAAGCTAATATGTCTTCAAAGACGTGTGATGAAGACACAATCTTGGAGCCTTAAGGATTATAATTTCCTGACACAAAGTTGTATGTGATAAAATTAGATGCATTAGGCCATGTAGTCCTATCATTTAGGAATGGAAATTGTTTCGAGCCTGATTTTAAATCAAATGGAAGAATGATGAGAGTACTTTATTGTTTAGTGCTGGTGTGTCTAGTGTTGGTTGGGCCTGTCATGTAGTCGATCTAATACGTATATGTTTGTTGGTTGGGCGTGTCAGAGCGGACCTTCGAGGGATCGCAACTTTACTCACGTCATCCTTTGTTTATGTTGACATCAATATGACGTCATGCTGTCGTCAACAAGGAAAAAAGTTTGACCTTAGATGGAGACTATCTATACATAGTTTTGTTTGTTTTCTTGAGATGAGTAACATTAATGCAACACTTTTTTTTTGTGTGTTTTGATGAGTGGATAATGGTGTTTCAAAGAGGTTTCTCAAATTTTGTGGTTTCACTGTTTTCTGGGAATACTCGTGACGGGGAACGACAATATATATATATATATATATATATATATATATATATATATATATATATATTACTGTTCACGATGAATAGTGACAGACGTCCTTGAATAGTGATGGACGTCCGTGATTTTGCCCCCTCACTGTCCGTGAGGCACTACGGACGTCCGTGGGCGTCGTGACGAGGTTTCTAAATATTGCGGAAATTGCCTATTTTAGTGTTTTATTAGTATTAGGACTCTTTATTTCGAATTTTAACTATTGGTGGTTTATATATAGAGGCTTGTAAAGACTTTTTAGTTAGTTTTTTGATTATTGAATGAAAAGAGAGTTGCTTGTGTGCAAACTCTAGAGAGCTTGTGAAGAATTTTCAACCGAGGGAGTAAATCCTTCAAACTTTGAGGAGTGAGCAATCGTTTCTCGTGCGACTTGGTGCAAAGCTGACGTACAGCCGTGGTGTGAAGCCTTGGAATCTATCCTTTTATTTTATCTTTTCTCTAGTTATTGTCAGGTATTATCCTTCTTTAATTTCGTTGATAAAAATCCAAAATCCCAAGTTTTTTTTCCCTTTTATCAAAATTATTTGAGGCCTTATTTCATTTAAAATCTCCGAGGAGTCAAGAGACGATATTGCGATTGTCGAATGATGCCCTAAACTAGAACGAATCTCGAGTTCCCTCATCGGAGCCGTTTTTCTAGATCGGGAAATTTTTACGCATGCGACGCTAAAATTGATTAATCTAATTGTTTTATTAATTTCATTGAATTAATTTTATGTGTTACTTGATTTTGAATATTTCTGCTATTCAATTCATTCTAAAGTTAATCCCACATCGCATATTAGGATTTTAGCGTTTGTCCCGCGCCAGTTAAAGTTAATCCCACATCGCATATTAGGATTTTAGCGTTTGTCCCGCGTCAGTTTTGGTATCAAAGCACAGTCTTAGTTTAGGGTTCTCCGCATCATATAGATTTTACAGTTTATTTCTTTTCATTTCAGATCTATCTTACACCGTCTAATTTTGCATAATTCCATCATGGATACCAGTAACTTAGAAGCCCTTATTAGAGATCTTGCATCTAAGGTGATCACTAGTCAAACTCAGATGGATGAGCACATCGCTAATCAACAAGCTAGGTATGAGGCTTTAGAAACCCGTTTTGAAGAGATCAATGAGCTCATCGCTGAGAATCACAATAGAGTCAACAACTGTGACCGTAGGAGAGATGTTCCTCCCCGACGTGAGGTCCAAGTCAATCTGGACGATAAGGTCATGAAATCTGTCAAAATGGACGCCCCTACTTTTGATGGGAAAAGACAACCCAAGGTCTTTCTTGAGTGGGTCGCCAGTATGGAAAACTACTTCGAGTGGTATTCCAAGTCCGAAGAGCGCAAGGTCAGATTTGCCAAAGTCAAGCTTATGGGTCAAGCTAGACTTTATTGGTTGGGAGTAGAGTGTCGTAGGCAAATTCTAGGTCTTCGTCCCATTTCTACGTGGGCTGAAATGAAAGTCCAATTGCATGAAAAGTACGTTCCCATATCATACGATGAACGTATTCTTGATCAGTGGCAGTCATTGCATCAAGGAGATTCCCCAGTCACAGGGTACATCGATCGGTTTGAAGACCTGATGACCCAGGCCGATGTCGATGAGCCAGCAAAAGTCACCCTCTCCCGATTCCGAATGGGTCTTCACCCAGAGTTACAGAGGGAACTCATTCCTTATCCCGTTGCGGATCTCGAGGAATGTTTTGCTAGGGTCGAAGAATTAGAACGATATCTCGACACCCCTAGTCATGGCCGGTCTAAGTCTTTCAAATTTGAGCATCAATCTAACCCTATCGAAAAGGGAAATAATGCCTCTAGTCAATCCTCAAAATCCATAATTTCCCAAGTTGACAAAGGAAAGGGACCAATGGTTGAAAGTTCTAAGCGTGCCTTGCAGCAGTGTTATAAGTGTCGAGGTTTTGGTCACTTTGCATCCCAATGTCCTAGTAAGAGTCAGACTTTGATCATTCAGGAGCATACTGAGAAAGAGGACAACGATATACCCGAAGAAGTATACGAACCATGTAACACTCCAAGTGATGAGGACGGTGAGGTTCCGGTCAGAGCCATAGGTTGCATTAGGACAATTCCCATTGCCGAGGACAATGTTGATAATGTGTCTATTTCAAGTGAGTCATTAGAGTTGGTAGGATCACATCATCATTCTGATTTGCATGGGATTAACAATCTGAATTTATTGAGCACTGGAAATACGCATGATTGGACTAACACATTGAATATATTTAATGAATTTGATACTAACAGTTTTGTGTTAATTCTTGATGGTTCTGAGCATGTGGAATCTTTCCCAATCTCGGAAAGAGGTAAGGATGAAGGTCTAAATTTTCCTCTAGACAAGAGCAACTTTCCGACAGTTGTCGTAACGGATCTTACGCCTATTCTAGATCCCACAACCCTACCCTTTGATCAATTTCTTATTGAGCACCTGACTCAACCGCACTCATTTACCCAGTTTCTATCCCTTATCTTACCTGTGTAATATGAGAAAGGATCGAATGAGAAGGTCATAGAATTTCCAAGCTTCCATGCCAATGAAGGTAAGAACGTGGAAAGGCAAACCAAGAATTGAGCTCCCAAAGTGTGATATCCTTAGATTCCTTAACTCATTGGAGATGAGTTTTTCCAACCCGGGGAGTATTGATGGGGACATCACATAGAGGAAGATAGATGAAAGAATAAAGAGAAATGAGGCAGAAAACGTCAGCGGATGACTTGCAAGGAGTTCCACCGTACGAGTTTCAATACACTGGATCAGTACCAAGTGCGTGTTTCATCGGTGATGAAACATTTTGAGTGGAGGAGAATGACGGGGAACGACAAAAAAAAAATAATAATAATAATAATAATATATATATATATATATATATATATATACTGTTCACGATGAATAGTGACGGACGTCCGTGAAACAGTGACAGACGTCTGTGATTTTGCCCCCTCATTGTCCGTAGGTCACGGACGTCCGTGGGCGTCGTGATGGGGTTTTCTAAATATTACGGAAATTGCTTATTTTAGTGTTTTATTAGTAGTAGGACTATTTATTTCGAATTTTAACTATTGGTGGCCTATATATAGAGGCTTGTAAAGACTTTTTAGTTAATTTTTTATTATTGAATGAAAAGAGAGTTGCTTTTGTGCAAACCTTAGAGAGCTTGTGAATAGTTTTCAACCGAGGGAGTGAATCCTTCAAACTTTGAGGAGTGAGCAATCGTTTCTCGTGTGACTTGGTGCGAAGCCGACATACAGTCGTGGTGTGAAGCTTCGGAAAATCCTTGGTGTGAAGGCTTGGAATTTATCCTTTTATTTTATCTTTTCTCTAGTTATTGTCAGGTATTATCCTTCTTTAATTTCGTTGATAAAAACCCAAAATCCCAACTTTTTTTTCTCTTTTATCAAAATTATTTGAAGCCATATTTCATTTAAAATCCCCGAGGAGTCAAGTGACGATATTGCGATTGTCGAATGATGCCCTAACCTAAAACGAATCTCGAGTTCCCTCATCGGAGCCGTTTTTCTAGATCGGGAAATTTTTACGCATGCGACGCTAAAATTGATTAATCTAATTGTTTTCTTAATTTCATTGAATTAATTTTATGTGTTACTTAATTTTGAATATTTCCGCTATTCAATTCATTCTAAAGTTAATCCCACATCGCATATTAGGATTTTAGCGTTTGTCCCGCGTCAACTCATCTCTGCACTGATGATGATCAACATTTGAGTCACAGATTTGCATCGGAACCTCTTCTGCAACATTCCTATATTTATTGCTTTTCAATTGGATGCTATGTTGAAGAGATTATTTGTTTTTTAAATAACACACCAAAAGTCGAAGGATTCACAATTTTTTGAAGTTCCGAACTGCATCAGATGAGAGGACTTGAGTCAGTAGCCAGAAGCTGCTTCGGTTTTGTGTCCTTTTTCATAATGACTGTAGCCTCATTGTGTTTGGAGATTTCATGCGTATGCTTAATTGTTAACTCCTTTATGTATTGCTAAAGGTTGCTAGTGATCAATTTTGTCGCCTGTGATGCAGTTATGTTATTCGGGTGTGAATTGTTGGAGTTTATACTTGGTGTGGTATTGTTTTGACAATATTTTGCGGGGTTTGAATTGCAAATACTGGCTCCAGTAGGGCAGCAATAACTCTGCTACATTATTCAGGTGATTGGAGAAGCTGTCTAGGTTATAACTTATGTAGTATTGCAGGCTATATAAACCTATCTTCAAACTTGTTTGTGGTAGCTGCAGTAGTGGAGACAGATTGTGACCTGTAGAGGTCTTTGCTACAGTAATGTAGCATATTCTAAAGGGCTTGGTAACTTGATTTAGGCCTGAGAGCTTGAGGCACGTTCCAGATGGCCTCACTCAAGATGATGGCCTCACTCAAGATCAGGGGACAAAGCTAGAGCTGAGGTGGAGGAGGAGGTGCAGATGCTGTCACATCGTCAATGACTGAAGAGAAGACGTGATTGTTCTGAAGTTTATGGTTCCCACTAAATCCCAACATGTTTCCTTTAAGTATTCCTTAGGTCTTTATCCCATCCACCCCTCTCAGCACCCGGTACGTACAAGCCAATCACTGAGTACTGGCCTTTTTTTAATGAGGGAAGTGCATGTGCCATGGAAAACAGGTTTGAAGACAACTCTATGCGAATCGAATTCTTGTTCTGGCAGAAAGGTAAAATGGTTAAGTGTAATGATGATGTGTCCCTTCTAGATCTTGTAGATGACTGTCATGAAACATGCAATTTCTTTTTAAACAAGTTTTCTCATGGAATGCCTTGGAAGCAGAATGTATTAAATTAATTTCGACGGAAGCAGTAGAAGCAACCTAAGACTTGCTGGCGTTAGGGGGAATCTCTTCAAATGCAAATGATTCATTTTCTCATCTATTAGGCATTATGGCTTCTAAGAATTTTTTTTAGTTTGGGCATGATTGTTGTACCTTTGTAGATTTCTAATCTCTATGTGTAGCTGTTTCTTCACATATTCACTTTATAATGCCTCATAGATCTCACGGCATTTGTGACATTCAGCATTGGACCTCTAAGGCACTTAGTCAAACCCCTTGTGACTTGGCTGTCCATTAAAATTCCTTCATAATTTGAAAAAATTATACATTTCTACTTTGTTTTATAAAATTTAAGCATTTTAAAATCACCGGAATACATCAATTAACTATCGAACTTGCACAACTAATTAAGTATAATAAAATTCCCAATTATTCTGTAATTATTAATAAATAAGTATCACAAAGTAAACAAAAATGCAAATGATTTGAATCATGAATGTGGGATGCATATATATTAATAAAATAAAAACATAAATCATCCACTATGAGCATTTGAAAGTGACACACTTGGCCATCACATGAGCATATGAATACAATCACATAATATATCAATGCAATAAACTAAAATTTAATATCCATAGATACGAAAAATAATGTAAGCATAAAATATCGACCATCCATTGATAAATCACTGACTCATAAGACTGAATATATTCTCCATATAAATAGAAATTAAAAGGATGGAGTTAAGTCTCACGTGAACCCAAGCTGTTGCTACCACCATTGTCATTCTAGCTATCATCCTCTTCTACACACACCTCTTTCATCTCGTCCGTATGGACTTCTTCTCTGTCCCCATCTTGACGGGGACGCCACATACATGGACATTGGATTCAGACTGCATCATTTCTACCGGCGTAGAAAGAAGCAGCGCTATGGAAGTCAAAGCTAAGGAAAGATGGAAATTCTGGAGAAAGAATGGCGAAATTTCGATCGATCGAATTGACACTTCGACCGATCGAAAATTTCGATCAATCGAAGTTCAAATTCGATCGATCGAATGTCGACGGCGATTTTCATAGAAATATGAAATTTCGATCGATCGATTTTCAATTCGATTGATCGAAATTTCAAATCGATCGATCGAATTCCAAATTCGATCAATCGAAATCGCGTCGAGAATTTTAGTTATTTTAGGAGTTTAATTTCGAACTTTTGTTTCAAGGGTTTATTTGTCTTTTATTTAATATTCGTTTTAGGGTTTTCTTTTATTATAAGGCCTCCTATATAAGGTCTTTAAACAATGTAATTAAGGGAGTTGATTGATTATTAAATGCTTTTATGCTTGAGTAATCTTTGCCTGAGATGGGTTTGGTGTGAGATCAAGGGAGTGATTCCCCTATATTTTCCTTATTGTTGTTGTTGATTTGCGTGGTTTCTTTATATTTGCTATCTTAATCTCTGCATGCTTCTCTAAACCATAGCCTAATTTCTTCCTTGTGATCCCCAAAATCTTAAACCCTTTTGAAACCCTAAACCACACAAAGCCAATACCTTTTCCAAAATCATAAACCGATCTAAAAGCCATAGGCCATTACAAACCGTAAATCCCTTTCACAACCTAATTTGGAATCCGCGAATCTACATCGAACCGAAGACGAGTGCCTAATCCTAGAAAAGCTAGAGTACTATCTCTAGGTCGATCTCGTCTCGACTCTAAAGTACTTGCGCATCGGACTGGACCCTATCTGGATCTCATGTGATCTACCCATCAGAATTCTGCAAACCCTAAGGTATCAAAGATAATTTTGCGATTAAACTGGAATTAATTTATTTAATTTCTGCAAAATCTTCATTAAATCATATTCCGCATTTTAGGGTCGTTGTCCCGCGTCAGTTTTGGTATCAGAGCCAAGTTTTCTAGGTTAGGGCATCTTTGCTTGTCATATTTATTTTATTGGATTGTTTTTGTGAGTCCATATTGCATTCCATATTAGAACCCTAATAGACCTTGTGATCACCATGGACTCGAGTGCGATTCTCAATGCCCTTAACGGTATGCGAGAAGAGTTGGGTGCGATTAGTGCACGTCTGAATACCATTGAGCAAGCCCAAACATCACTAGGAGTTGGTAATGATAGATTACGTGATCGAATCAACCAACTGGAAGCGATGGGTGGGTTGGAAAATCAATACCAAGAGTGTGAGTGCCCTCACTTTGAACGTAATGGTCGGCAAGACAATCGGAACTGTAGGGATCATCGTAGAGATTACTATGACCCCGAAGTTCAACTCCTTAAGAACATTCGAGTTGAGATTCTGACTTTCGATGGAAGAATGGGCTACTGTCTTCCTCAATTGGCTTTTTGACATGGACCAACACTTTGATTGGTATGCCATGAATGACGACCGTTGCGTTAGACTTGCGAAAATGAAATTGGCTGCTCAAGCTCGACTTTTCTGGCTCAATGTTGAGTGCATTAGGGTGAACGCGGGTTGTCCTCCCATTACTCGTTAGGACGACATGAATGAATAATTTACTGAGAAGTATGTTCCTTTATCATACCACCAACGCCTTCTCGACCAGTGGCAAAATTTGCGTCAAGGTGGTATGCCCGTGACCGATTACATTGCCAAATTTGAAGAGTTCATGATGAGGGCAAAAGTATCGGAAGACCCTGAAATCACTCTCTCTAGATTCCGCACCGGATTGCGACTTGAATTGCAAAAAGAGTTGATTTCTCACCCCGTAGAAACTCTTGAAAGATGTTATGCCGTCGTGCAAGATCTCGAACGGTATTTGAAAACTACGGTGGTGAAGAGAACCGAGCCACAATATAGTAACCAACGATCCGGTGAGGGACGATTCAATCCTCCTCCCAAACCTACACAACCTGCCTCTACCAATTCTAGGTTTGAAAAGGGAAAAGGTGGAGTCGGAGAATCCTCAAGGATTAATTCTCAAATAAGGTGCTATAAATGTCATGGGATGGGACACTTTGCTGCCCAATGCCCAACGAAAGAACTCCAAAGGACTCTCTTCATTGAGGGAGAGGAGGATGATGATGAGGTAGTGGTTGAAGAAGAAGTATTTGAACCGGTTAGCACATCCAGCGATGAGGAGGGTGATGCTATTAGTCATGCTTTGGTTGTGAGGTGTGCCCTTGCACAGCCTCAACGGGATGAAAAAGATGATTGGCGTAGGGAGAACATCTTCCACACCTATGTCAGATTTGGTGAAAAGAATTGTAGGGTCATCGTGGATAGCGGTAGTTGTACCAACGTAATATCCACTCATGCAGTACGCTGCTTGGGGCCTACACCTGAAGCCCACCCGAGACCTTATAAAGTCGCATAGGTCAATTCTTCATCCATTCCCGTGTCGAAAAGGTGGCGTGTATCGATTCAGTTAGACTTTTATTCGGACACCTTATGGTGCGATGTGGTGCCGATGAATATGGGCCATATCATTTTGGGAAGGCCGTGGCTCTATGACATAGACGTAACTCTTTCTGGGCGATCAAACATATGCACGTTCATGCATAAGGGCAAAAAAATCACTTTACACCCTTTGCCTCTCAAAATACCATCGACCAACATAGTCGAAAAGAAGGGCGAATCTTCTAAATCCATTAATATTGTGAGCCCTTCTGAGTTCGAGAAAGCATTGATAGATGAGAGTGTGGTGTACGTAGTTGTCACCGTAGAGAGTGCTCCCGAGTCGGTGAGCGAGTGTCCCAAGGAGGTTGAGCCGATTTTAAAAGAGTTTACAAATGTCTTCCCCGAAGACTTACCAAACGAACTCCTTCCCCTGCGTGATATCCAATACGCAATAGACTTGGTTCCCGGATCTACCTTACCGAACCTGCCTCACTATAGGTTGAATTCGGTTGATCACACCGAATTGACTCGGCAAGTCAATGAGCTCCTTCAGAAGGGGTTCATCCAAGAGAGCATGAGCCCATGTGCCGTACCTGCCCTACTCACTCCTAAGAAAGATGGTACGTGGCCCATATGTGTGGATAGTCGTGCAATTAATAAGATTACGGTTAAGTATCGGTTTCCCATACCAAGGCTCGATGATATGCTCGATATGATGGTTGGTGCCACTATCTTTTCAAAGAGAGACCTTAAGAGTGGCTACCATCATGTCTGCATCGGCCCCGGTGATGAGTGGAAAATCGCCTTTAAGACTAAAGATGGTCTTTATGAGTGGATGGTCATGCCATTTTGGCTTTCTAACGCCCGAGTACTTTCATGCGACTCATGACCCAAGTGTTGAGACCGTTTTTCTGCAAGTTCCTTGTTTATTTCGATGACATCCTGATCTACAGTCATGACAAGGAACAACACTTGACCCACCTTAGGCTGGTTTGTGAAACCCTCAAGGGCGAGAAATTGTTTGCAAATCTCAAGAAATGCACCTTCCTGCAACGTTCTGTTGTTTTCTTGGGATTTATTATCTCAGCCAATTGAATGGTCGCGGACCCCGAAAAGGTGAGAGCCATTATGGAGTGGCCCGAGCCTAAGAACATACACGATGTCCGTAGCTTCCATGGTTTGGCTACTTTTTATCGTCGCTTCGTTAGAAGCTTTAGCACCATTATGGCCCCAATTACTGATTGCATGAAAAATGGGGACTTTAAATGGGGCAAAGCGGCGACAAAAGCCTTTATTGAGATCAAACAACGAATGAGTAGTGCACCCGTCATGCGATTGCCGGACTTTTCTAAAGTCTTTTAAGTCGCATGCGATGCTTCGGGTGTAGGCATAAGAGGAGTGCTTAGCCAAGAGGGCCACCCTGTGGCCTATTTTAGTGAAAAACTTAACGAGGCGAAGCAAAAATACTCCACCTATGACAAGGAGTTCCATGCAGTCGTTCGATCTCTTTAGTATTAGACCGCAGGAATTTGTGCTGTTCTCTGACCGTGAAACCTTACGCTTTCTTGCTTCACAGAAGAAGTTGAACCCAAGGCACGCGAAGTGGGTTGAGTACCTTCAAGGGTCTACATTCGTGTTAAAGCGTAGGGCCGGTGTTGAAAATAGGGTCGCTGATGCACTTAGTCGGCGAGTGGTGACTTTGCACATAATGAGCACCGAGGTCGTCGGGTTCGAAACGTTAAAGGATGAGTACCCCGTGTGCCCAGATTTTGGGGTTGAGTACACTGCTCTTCTTAGTAACCCGACCAGCACACACTCCGTGTACACCATCCAGGATGGGTACTTGTTTAAAGGCAACCGCCTTTGCATCCCTCGCACTTCATTGCGTGACTTTCTCATTTGGGAGTTACATCTTTGGAGGGATGGCGGACATTTCGGCGTAATAAAACTGTTGCGCTCGTAGAGGATAGGTTCTTTTAGCCTAGCCTAATGAGAGATGTTGCCCAGGTCGTTAAGCATTGTCGTACTTGCCAAGTGTCAAAACAGACTAAACAAAATACCGGCTTGTACACCTGGTTACCCGTGCCACACACACCGTGGCAAGACCTCTCTATGGATTTCGTCCTTGGACTTCCTAAGACCCCTAAGAAGCACGATTCCGTTTTTGTCGTAGTGGACCGCTTTTCCAAGATGGTCCACTTCATTCCTTGTTCCAAAACCTCCGATACGTCTCATATTGCGAAACTATTTTTCTCGAAGGTAGTGTGTCTTCATGGGTTGCCCAAAACCATTGTGTCTGATAGGGACGTTAAATTTACGAGTTATTTTTGAAAGACCCTTTGGCACATGATGGGCACATTGCTCCAATTTTCTACAGCTTACCACCCTTAAACGGGTGGCCAAACCGAATGTACCAATAGGAGCCTTGGGAATCTCCTTCTTAGTCTTGTCGGTGATCATATTAGGACCTGGGATACCATCTTACCCACAGCTGAGTTTGCATATAATAATTTTGTCAATAGGTCCATAGGCATGAGTCCTTTTGAGGTAGTGCATGGTCATAGGCCTAGGACCCCATTAGATTTGATCCCCATGTTTGCATCCCATAGAGTGTCAGAGTCCGCCGATGCATTTGCACAACATATTCATAGCTTGCATGTCGAAATTAAACAGAAAATTAATTCAAGCAATAATCAATATAAATTATCTGCAGATGCTCACAGGCGTTCTAAAGAATTTCACGTGGGTGATTATGTGATGGTCCGAGTTAGGCCTGAGCGGTTCTCATCGGGATCCGCAAAGAAGCTCCAATCTCGAGGCGCTGGGCCTTTTAGAATTTTGGCTAAGAGTGGTCCTAATGCATACGTGCTCGAGCTTCTTCCAGGTACGGGGGTTAGTTCCACGTTCAATGTGGAGGACTTGGTTCCTTACTTGGGTTTCACCCCACCTCCAGAAAACCCACTCCAACTACCTCCTAATCCTAGCCCCAATCTAACCTTGCAACCTATACCTCTTCCTTCCCCAAGCAGACAGAGATCATATGAGATATAAGATATAATCAACGATCATGCCGTCTCTACACATCATGAAGGATTCCATAAATACTTGGTTAAATGGGTTGGCAAACCGGAGTCCGAAAACACTTGGGTCCACGAGAATGAAGTCCGCTGCTTGAACCCCGATCTGCTAGATATCTACCACGAGCGTGTTTCATCAGTGATGAAACCTTTTTGGTCCAGGGGAATTGACGGGGACGCCACATACATGGACATTGGATTCGGACCGTATCGTTTCTACTGGCGTAGAAAGAAGCAGCGTTATGGAAGTCAAAGCTAAGGAAAGATGGAGGAAGAATAGCGAAATTTCGACTTGAAATTTCGATCGATCGAATTGACATTTCGATCGATCGAAAATCGAAATTCAAATTCGATCGATCGAATGCCGACGACGATTTTCATAGAAATATGAAATTTCGATCGATCGATCGATTTTCAATTCGATCGATCGAAATGTCAAATCGATCGATCGAATTTCAACTTTGATCAATCGAAATCGCGCCAAGAATTTTAGTTATTTTAGGAGTTTAATTTCGAACTTTTGTTTCAAGGGTTTATTTGTCTTTTATTTAATATTCGTTTTAGGGCTTTTTTTTATTGTAAGACCTCCTATATAAGGTCTTTAAACAATGTAATTAAGGGAGTTGATTGATTATTGAATGTTTTTATGCTTGAGTTATCTTTGCTAGAGATGGGTTTGGTGTGAGACCAAGGGAGTGATTCCCCTATATTTTCCTTATTATTGTTGTTGATTTGCGTGGTTTGCTTATATTTGCTATTTTAATCTCTGCGCGCTTCTCTAAACATAGCCTAATTTCTTCCTTGTGATCCCCAAAATCCTAAACCCTTTTGAAACCCTAAACCACACAAAGCCAATACCTTTTCCAAAATCATAAACCGATCTAAAAGCCATAGGCCAGTGCAGACCGTAAATCCCTTTCACAACCCAATTTGGAATCTGCGAATCTACATCGGATCGAAGACGAGCGCCTAACCCTAGAAAAGCTAGAGTACTATCTCTAGGCCGATCTCGCCTCGACTCTAAAGTACTTGCGCATCGGACTGGACCCTATCTGGATCTCATGTGATCTACCCATCAGAATTCTGCAAACCCTAAGGTATCAAAGATAATTTTGCGATTAAACTTGAATTAATTTGTTTAATTTCGGCAAAATCTTCATTAAATCATATTCCGCATTTTAGGGTCGTTGTCCCGCGTCACATCCTCCACATGTGTTGATGTGTATCATACTCTTCTCCTCTTATGTTTTGTCTATTGCTTTCTTCCTAGTCTTTGGGATCCTTTAACAGCCTTTAAGGAACCCCATAGCAGTAGTGACCTAAGACTTAATGTTCAATCTTCAATATCTAAGTAGGGGCTATTAACCAATCACTTTCTGGTGCCTTGTAGCATGATACTGATTGAGGAAACCTTGTAGCATGATACTGATTGAGGAAAAAATGATTGGTGTGGAAAAAAAAGTTATTTTAACCAGTAAGAATGTGGAGAGGAATGGGAGATGATTTAGAGGTGAATAGTCATCAGTATATGCGGCATGACCATTGTAACTTTCCATTTTGCATGTATTCCAATTGTCTCAATGGCTGAATGCTTACAAAAATTAGTGAGGAACTGATACCAAATAATAAAAGGAAAATTTTAAATCACCTTACATGGGGTTAACTGCAAGATATTGAAGGATGCTGGCATATTTGGGGTCGTAGGTTCAGAAACACCGTGAGCAATCTTCAGACAAATAATGTTCTTTTCAAGGAGATGTCCTTGAATGAAACTTGGAGGTGAAGTTTAACTAGGATACTTTTAAAAGCTTCTATCATTTTTAGAGATTCTTGCTAGGAAGTTCTCTGGATTTCAATCAACGCCTGCGGCTCAGGAGTGAGTGCGTAAGACATGGTTATCCAATCTGTAACTGGTCTTGTGATCAGGTTGGAATTTTGTACTTATTTTTTATTCATGGAATTGAAGCATGACACACAGATCTCGATTCCAACACTTTGGTGCTAAGCCACAGGAAGGGAGAGGGTGGCTCGTTATCAGGACCAAGATTTGAAGTCGGATCAGGGTATGGGGCTTCTTTCTCATTGCCTGGTCCATGAATGTGCTTCATAGATTTGGAACTGCATGTGGAGGTTTTTTTAGCCCAAACCATTTTTATATTCACTTACATGTTGATATTTTGCATATATTAGTTGTGTTATGGCGACATATAGTATATGGGTTGTAGCTTAACCTGTAGTGTAAAATTCTTTGTATGAAATGATTACATCATATTTTCTATAAAATCTTTTTTACGTATAATATAGAAATTAAGAAAAGGATCACATATGCAAATGCTAGTGCACCTCCACATGCGTTTTGTTTGGCCAATTATCCAGGATCATCTATACTGTTTCCTTATAGGAAATATTTACTTCAATTTTTAGGCATATGCTTACCATTTTGAACAAAGCATAGATGATTTGTCCTCAGTATCCATATATGGGTTTTTCTACCTTAACATCCAGTCCATAGGCTTGTCCTTGTTGTCCTTAGTATACCATTTTTTGGCCCATCCTCTTTATTTTGTTAACATTTTTTTTTTGTTTATTATTATTCTAACTATTTTCATTTTGTTTTTCCATGACAATTGCTTTGTAGGTAGTTGACTTTGCAAGCTTGTGGATGGAGGGAATTTTTACCGAAGTCAATTTGGTGTTGGAAATTATATTCCTTGCTTATTATGAGTCCTTTAGTACCTGTGATTGTGAGCGATGGAAAGGCTTATGCTCCATTTTTATGGTAGCACCGTTCTCTTTATGCTAACTGCTGGCTTTTAAGTGATAAATTTCATTTATCTCAAGGAACCCCAACAGGAGGTTTTTATCTATTTATTTACATATTCCTTTTTGATCTCAATACTGTGTGATGGCAATACATTTCAGGGAATTTTATCAGGTTCATTTAACATTGGAAAGCTAGCCGCTTCAGTGGAAGCTGAGAATTCTTTTTATCATGCCAAAGTTCAACTACTTCTTATTCTTATTGAGACTCTGGATCTGGACAATCTTCTTCGGATGGTTCATGATGAAGTGCCTTTCAGGTGTTCATTAAACTGTTGAATATTTTTGTCCTTCATGGGAGGATGCTCAAGCGTCCTCCAAGATGTCATAGGGCTCCACGTGGCACCCCAAACGCTGTTTGGGTGCCATGTGGAGCACCGGGGGATGGGTTAGATCAAATTAAACAAAAAAAATAATTTTAAGGCTTCCGTCAAAGATTGACTGACTTCACCGTTTCAGATTTCAAAATTCAAAAAATACATGGTAGAGATAAGTTTTAGAGTTTTTTAAAAAAAGCTATGATCTAAGCAATGCACCCGTGATCTGTGGGTCATCAATTTGCTGCCCCGCTGCCAATTGGAGGTTTTCCCCAATCTTGGAGGACACTTATGCATCTTCCAATGGAGGACGGAAGCCTTTTCCGTATATATATATATATATATATATATATATATATATATATATATATATATATATATATATATATGTCACCTAATTGTTTTCTTATGTTGGTTGCTTGATCATTTGGCCAAAAAAAATTCAGGCGTGGTGATATGGTATTTTCCTCCACGGATGTGCTAGAGATAGATGCTATAGTTTCAAATCTAAATACCCTGGAAACCGCTGCAACAGGGCCCTTGAGTCTCGCATGGGCGATTTTCCTCTGTCTAATTTCATCACTTCCAGAGAAACAAGATGATAACGTGTTGGCGGTAAATTGGTCGTATTGATATGTTAGACTTCTGTTCCTTATCATGGTGTACACACAGTATTATCCTTGCGATGTATTTATTGTCTGAACTGCTTGTTCTCCTGTATGTACCTTTCATTTCCTCTAATAGCATTGTTTCTAGTAAATTTAGTATTGTCTGCTTTTTTCAGGAGATTGATCACACAAGTTATATTCGCCAAGGCTTTGATGCTCAACCATTAAGTTATTTTCTTAAGATTCTCGACAGCAATTTGTTGAGGGACTCAGATGTAAGATATGTTCTCTTTTAGACTCTGTTTTCTCTGTGACTGTGTGTGTGCACTCATTATTCACAGTATCAGTTTGCAGACTCGTTGCGTAAGACATCTGCGGCTTATTCTGTATTTTTGCAGTTTTATCTACATGAAGTGTGAAAGGATTTGGGGTTATATATATTAGGAAAGTTTTATGACTTTGAATTTCTGAATATCATTAATTTGGTGCCTTTTGAGTGTCTTATATTGCCTAGACAATGAATATGGAGCACAGTTATTGGTTAGAGAAGCCTAAATAATAAAATAATTTTTCTATTTGTTTGACTTGAAATTTATTATTGTGCTATTTGCTCAAATATGGCAGACATATCATGATTATTCTATAAATTGAATATTTTAAATGTGGATTGATACAATAAGCATCAGATTATCATTTGAGCATTATCCTCTATTTGTGTTTGAAAATTTCCTTGCAGGTTGCTGCTGCTGGTTATCGAAGTGTCCTAAGAACATTCATTTCTGCATTTATTGCGTCCTACGAGATAACTGATCAAGTGCGTTTATTTTCTTCCTTCATGTAATTTCTGAATAGAGAAGTCAGTCTCTGCCTTTTGTGCTAATGCTGTCTTCTTTGTAATGCAGCTAGAAGACAATACCCCTAGCATGATGTTGGATATCCTTTGCAAAATTTATCATGGAGAGGTTTGCATGCGTAGTGGTTTACTAATGACATTTCATTGTCGTGCAGATCTATAACATTGTTGTGCTAGGGACCTTTCTTACTGGAAATTATAATTCTTCGTATGATGCAGGAGTCACTTTGCATTCAATTTTGGGATAGAGATAGCTTTGTCGATGGCCCAATTCGGTCTCTCCTTTTCTCCCTAGAGGGTGAATTCCCATTTCAAACTAGGAAATTTATTCACTTATTGTCAGCTCTATGTGAAGGATGTTGGCCTGCAGAATGTGTGTGAGTGATTTAATTCCCTTTTTCTGCTGATATGTAATCCTTATATTTTCATTGCTCCTTTTGTGCATGTGGCGTGCTTATTTATTCATTTTTTATGTAAAATTACAATCAGTTTTCTTTCAATGTGAACATTGTAGTTGGGTTCTGTCCTGAACTGTAATTGTTTAATAATGACGGGGACACCAAATACGTGGACATCAGTTTTGGACTACATTGCGTCTACTGGCGTCGGAAGAAACGAAGAGGAAGCCCGAGTGCTATAGTTTTAGGAGAAAAATGGAGTTAAAGTTGTTATCAGACGACGGACGTTTGTCAAAAATATTGATGGATGTCCGGAAATAAGGACCCCTATTGTTTTGTGGGACGGACGTCCGTGACCTCTAGTACGGACGTCCGTGGAGTTTTCTGCCTGAAAGACGGATTTTTTTTTTTTTTTTGGGAAAGCTTACCTTTTCAATATTTTATTATTTTAGGACTCTTTTATTTCGAATTATTTGTTGGTTGCCTATATAAGGAGGCTTGTAAACACTTGTATTTAGTTTTTATGAATATTGATTGAGCTTTTGGTTAGTGGAGAGAGATTCTTCTTCCCCTTGATGGGTTTGGTATGAGGCCAAAGGAGTGATTCCCGTTTATCTTGCGTTATCTATTTTTTTATCCTTGCTATTCTATATCTCTGTTTTTGTTTTTCAAAACCCTAATCTAATTTTGTTCACCGATCTCGAAACCCTCAACCCAAAAGCGTAGTTTTCATCTGAACCATCAAATCTACCCAATTCCACAACCCTTGTGAGAACTAGTAAATCTCCATCGGATCGATGACGAATGCTCAAGCCTGGAAAACTAGAGTTCTATCTCTAAGTCCGATCCCGCCTTAAAACTAACGGGACTTGCGCATCGAACTGGACCCTAGCCGGATCTCGCATGATCTACCTATTTGAATTCTCAGAACCCTAAGGTATTGAGATGATTTTGCGATTAAGGTTGTTTTAATTTTTTTTAATTTCGGCAAAATTGCATTAAATCATTATTAACGCATTTTAGGGTTCTTGTCTCGCGCCAATTTTGGTATCCGAGCCGTAGGTTTTCTAGGTTAGGGCATCTTTGCGTGTCATATTTATTTCTGTTGCATTATTATTATTTTTTCTTTTGTGAGTCTATATTGCACTCCATACTAGAACCCTATTAGACATCTGTGATCACCATGGGATCGAATGAGATTCTCGATACTCTTAGAAGCATGCGAGAAGAGTTGGGTGCAATCAATGCGTGTTTGAATACCATAGAGCAAACCCAGACAACATTAAGGGATTCTAATGGTAGGTTGCGTGATCGAATCAGCCAGTTAGCTGGAGTTGATGAGAATGGTATTCTGCGCAAAGAGTGCGAAGGCTCATGCTTCGAACGCGATGGTAGCCAAGATAATTGGAATCGGAACTATAGAGATCATCGTAGAGATGATTACGACCCCGAAGTACAACCCCTCAAGAATGTCCGAGTTGATATTCCAACCTTCGATGGAAGAATGAACCCTAATGTCTTCCTCGATTGGCTTTCCGATATGGACCAACATTTTGATTGGTATGAAATGAATGACGACCGTTGTGTTAGGCTCACAAAGATGAAATTAGTTGGGCAAGCTTGACTTTTCTGGGTTAATGTCGAGCGCATAAGGGTGAATGCAGGTTGTCCTCCCATTACCCGCTGGGATGACATGAAAGAAAAACTTACTGAGAAGTATGTTCCTTTATTATACCACCAACGCCTCCTCGACCAGTGGATAACTTACGCCAAGGTGGTATGCCTGTGATCGAATACATTGACAAGTTCGAAGAGTTCATGATGAGAGTCAGGGTATCGGAAGACCCTAAAATCACTCTATCTGGATTTCGTTCCAGATTGCCATTTGATTTGCAAAAAGAGTTGATTTATCACCCCGTGGAAACTCTTGAAAGGTGTTATGCCGTTGTGCAAGATATTGAACGATATTTGAAAACATTTGTGGTGAAACTAATTGAGCCACAATACAATGGTCATCGTTCCAGAGAGGGACGATTTAATGTTGGAAATCCTCCTCCCAAACCTATACAACCTGTCCCTACCAATGCGAGGTTTGAAAAGGAAAAAGGTGTAGTCGGAGAATCCTCAAGGGGCAACTCTCACGTTAAATGCTATAAATGTCATGGGATGAGACACTTTGTGCCCAATGCCTTACAAAAGACCTCCAAAGGAATCTTTTCATTGAGGGAGAGGAGGATGATGGTGAGTTAGTGGTTGAAGAAGTGTTTGAGCCGGATGTCACAGCCAGCGATGAGGAGGGTGTTGATAGTGGCCGTGCTTTAGTTGTGAGGTGTGCCCTTGCACAACCTCAACGGGATGAGAAGGATGACTAGCGAAGGGAGAACATCTTCTACTCCTTTGCCAGATTGGGTGAAAAGAGTTGCAAGGTCATCGTGGATAGCAGTAGTTGCACTAATGTAGTGTCAACTCACACCATACGCCGCTTGGGGCTTACACCTGAAGCCCACTCGAGACCTTACAAAGTTTCATGGGTTGACTCTTCATCCGTTCCTGTGTCAAAAAAGTGTCTTGTACCGATTCAGTTGGGTTCTTATTCGGACACCTTATGGTGTGATGTAGTGTCGATGGATGTGAGCCATATCATTTTGGGAAGGCCGGGCTCTACGACATGGACGTGACTCGTTTTGATCGATCAAACATATGCACGTTCATGCATAAGGGCAAAAAGATCACTTTACACCCTTTGCCTCCCAAAACACCATCGACCAACAAAGTCGAGAAGAAAGGCGAAACATCTAAATTCATCAATATTGTGAGCCCTTAGGAGTTTGAAAAGGCTTCTATGGATGAGATTGTGGTCTACGTTGTCATCACCGTCGAGAAAGCTCTCGAGTCTATGGGCGAATACCCCAAGGAGGTTGTGCCATTTTTGAAAGAATTTACGAATGTCTTCCCCGAAGACTTACCAAACGAACTCCCTCCAATGTGTAACAGTCAACACGCTATAGACTTAGTTCCCAGATCTACCTTACCAAACCTGCTCCATTATAGATTGAATCCATTTGAGCATGCCGAGTTAACACAACAAATTAATGATCTCCTTCAAAAGGGGTTCATTCAAGAGAGCTGGATCCCTTGCGTCGTACCCGTGCTACTCACACCAAAGAAAGATGGAAGTTGGCGAATGTGTGTAGAAAGTCGAGAACTTAACTAAATTACAGCCAAGTATCATTTTTCCATACCGAGGCTCGACGACCTGCTAGATATGATGCTTGGTGCCACTATCTTTTCTAAGATAGACCTCAAGAGTGGCTACCATCAAGTCCGAATCCGCCTCGGTGATGAGTGGAAGACCGCCTTTAAGACCAATGATGGTCTTTATGAGTGGACGGTCATGCCATTTGGGCTTTCTATTGCCCCGAGTACTTCATGAGGCTCATGACCCAAGTTCTGAGGCCATTTCTAGGCAAGTTCCTCTTGTATTTCGATGACATCTTGATTTATAGTCATGATAAGGAACAACACTTGAACCACCTTAGGTTGGTTTGTGAAACCCTCAAGGGCGAGAAGTTGTTTCCAAATCTCAAGAAGTGCACCTTTATGCAAAGTTTTGTTGTCTTCTTGGGATTTATTATCTCGGCCGATGGAATGGTCGCGGACTCCGAAAAGGTTAAAGCCATTGTGGAGTGGCCAAAATCTAAGAACATTCACGATGTCTGCAGCTTCTATGGCCTGACTACTTTCTATCGTTGCTTCATCAGAAGCTTTACCACCATTATGGCCCTAATCATTGATTGGATGAAAAAGGGGGATTTTCAACAAAGCCGCGACGAAGGTCTTTGCCGAGATCAAACAAAGGATGAGTAGTGCACCTGTCATGCGCTTGCCAGACTTTTTCAAAGCCTTCAAAGTCGCATGCGACGCATCGAGTGTGTGTATAGGGGAAGTGCTTAGCCAAGAGGGCCACCTAGTGGCTTATTTTAGTGAAAAGCTTAATGAGGCGAAACAAAAATACTCTACGTATGACAAAGAGTTCTATGCGGTCGTTCGTTCCTTATGGTATTGTAAACATTACCTTAGGCCGTAGGAATTTGTGCTGTTCTCCGACCATGAAGCCTTACACTTTCTAGCCTCTCAGAAGAAGCTAAATCCGAGGCATGCGAAATGGGTTGAATACCTTCAGGGGTTCACCTTCGTGTTAAAGCATAAATCCCGTGTTGAAAACGGGGGTGCTGATGTGCTTAGTCGTCGGGTGGCGACTGTGCACTCTATGAACACCAAGGTCGTTGGGTTCGAAAGATTAAAGGATGAGTAACCCGAGTGCCCATATTTTGGGATAGAGTACACTGCTATCCTTAGTGACCCGATCCGCACACACTCAACGTATACCATCCAGGATGGGTACTTGTTCAAAGGCAATCGCCTTTACATCCCTCGCACTTCATTGTGGAACTTATTTCGGAGTTACATGCCGGAGGGATAGTCAGACATTTCGGGCGTAATAAGACCATTGCGCTCGTAGATGATAGGTTCTTTTGTCCTAATCTAATGAGAGATGTTGTCCGGGTTATTAAACATTGTCGTACTTGCCAAATGTCGAAACAAAGTAAGAAAAATATCGACTTGTACACCCCATTACCTGTGCCACACCATGGCAAGACATCTCCATGGATTTTGCGCTTGGACTTTCCAAAACTCCAAGAAAGCACGATTCCATCTTTGTTGTGGTGGACCGATTTTCAAGAATGGCCCACTTCATACCTTGTTCCAAGACCTCCGATGCTTCCCACATCACTAAGTTGTTTTTCGCGGAGGTAGTGCGTCTTCATTTATTGCCCAAAACCATAGTGTTTGATAGGGATGTCAAGTTCACTAGCTATTTTTAGAAAACCCTTTGGCACATGATAGACACAATACTCCAATTTTTGTCGGCTTATCACCCTCAAACGAATGGCCAAAACCGAGAACACTAATAGGAGTTTAGGGAATCTCCTTCGCAGTAATACTGGTGATCATGTTAGGACCTGAGATACCGTTTTACCCATTGCTGAGTTTGCCTATAATAATTCTGTCAATATGTCCACAGGCATGAGTCCCTTAGGTTGTACATGGTCATAAGCCTAGGACACGTTTAGTTTTGATCCCCATGTCAACGTCGCATAGAGTATCTGAGTTAGCCGATGCATCTGCATAACACATTCTTAATTTGTATGCCGAAATTAAATAAAAGATTAATTCAAGCAACAATTAATACAAATTATCTGCTGATACTCACAGGCGATTCAAGGAATATCAGGTGGGTGATTAGGTGATGGCCCGAATTAGGCTTGAACGGTTCCCATCGGGATCCGCAAAGAAGCTCCAATCCCGAGGTGTTGTACTTTTTAGAATTTTGGCTAGGAGTGACCCTAATGCATATGTACTTGAGCTTCCTCCAGGTATGAGGGTTAGTTCAACGTTCAATGTGGAGGACCTAGTTCTTTATACGGGTTTCACCCCACCTCTTGAGAATCCATTCCAGCCACCTCATAGCCCCAACCCCACCCAAGCCTTGCAACAGGTGCCTCTCCCTTCTCCAAGCTAATAACGACGAGATGTGATTGAGGATATCTTAAATGATCTTGTTGTATCCACACGCGATGGAGGATTTCAGAAGTACTTAGGGAAATGGGTTGGTAAACCAGAGTCTAAGAACACATGAATCCATGAGAATGAAGTTTGCCTGTTGAACCCCAACTTGATCAATATCAACCACGAGCGTGTTTCATCAGTGATGAAACCTATTTGGCCCGGGGGAATTGACCGGAACGCCGAGTACGTGGACATTGGTTTTGGACCACAACGCTTCTACCGGCATCGAAAGAAACGAAGAGGAAGCCTGAGTGCTACAACTTCAGGAGAAAAACGGAGGCAAAAGACGTCATCAGGCGACAGACGTCCATAGGATATTGACGGATGTTCGAAAATAAGGACCCCACTGTTTTGTGGGACGGACGTCCGTGGACCATCACAGACGTCATTGGTGCTGGTGCAGGATGTCTGCGACCTCCAGCACGGACGTCCGTAGAGTTTTCCGCCCCAGAGACGGATTTTTTTTTTTAGTTGCCAAAACTTACCTTTTCAATCTTTTTATTATTTTAGGACTCTTTTATTTCGAATTATTTGTTGGTTGCTATATAAGGAGGCTTGTAAACACTTTTATTTAGTTTTTATGAATATTGAATGAGCTTTTGGTTAGTGGAGAGAGATTCTTCTTCCCCGTGATGGGTTTGGTGTGAGGCCAAGGGAGTAATTCCCGTTTATCTTTCGTTATCTATTGACTTTCTCGAAACGAATACTAGAAGTTTATTAATGTTGACCTTGACCATTCAACTAGTTTGACTCAAGTCAAATTATTGACCCATCTGGTTGATAAACACACAATTCTTATCCTTGCTATTATATATCTCTGTTTTTGTTTTCCTAAACCCTAATCTAATTTTGTTCATCAATCTCGAAACCCTAAATCAACCCAAAACCCTAGTTTTCATCCGAACCATCTAATCTACCCAATTCCACAACCCTGGTGAGAACTACTAAATCTATATCGGATCGACGACGAACGCCCAAGCCTGGAAAAACTAGAGTTCTATCTCTAAGTCCGATCCCGCCTTAAAGCTAACGGGATTTGTTCATCGGACTGGACCCTAGCCGGATCTCGCTTGATCTACCTATCTGAATTCTCAAAACCCTAAGGTATTGAGATAATTTTGCGATTAAGGTTGTTTTAATCTTTTTAATTTCGATTCCATTAAATCATTATTCATGCATTTTAGGGTTCCTGCCCTGCGTCAAATAGTCAATGAAAAGGCAGAGTTATATCGAACCGATAACATATTTTAAGAAAAGTCTTAACATATTTTTTCTTGGAATTGAGATTGTTGTTTCTTCTTGTTGCATATCACCATCACAGAGAAAATATGCTATCGACTTTTTATGGAACATTGGAGAGCCTCTTCCATACCCTTATGAGTATTAGAGACTTGTTGGATGCCTGGTTTGTTTGATGAATACTCAGTCAGATCTCACATTTTCTGTTCCCGTTGTTGCTAGATTTATGCATTGTCCTCATGTTCTTCATCTGGACGTATTTCATCGCATCCTTTGTTATATTACGACCTCTCCTGAACGAGGTCTACTCTACTATGATGTGGGATATTCTTCCCTCAGTTGCTACAATGATGATGACTATGCTGGAGCACCTAGTGAGTATTGATCACAATTCTATTTTATGTCCATTGTGCCTTTCTTAGGGGTAATCTTGTGTTATGGAAGAGTAAGAAGCATCTAATGCCGAGTTTGAGTATAGAACTATGACACATGACACATTAAAGCAAATATCCATTTTATTTGAGAAGAGATTCAAGCTGGCCTCATTGACACTCCCAAAGTTCCCATCTTCTAATCAATTGGTAGATAGCTTCACGAAGGCTCTTGGTCTATCGTAGCTTCAGAGTATTTTTGCCAAACCATTGTGATAAAATACTCCCTTTTTTTAAAAAAATATGTGTATAATACTTGTTTTTTTTTTTTTTTTTTTTTATCACAACGTACTGAACACGTATAGTACCTGTATTTTTAATAAACATATATTTTCGTATAATACACGTCTTTCACATATTAAAACATTTTTTCCCATATTTTACCGTACTTTTAAAAATTGTTGTAATTTTTTTTTAATATCATCTAATTTTTCCCCAAATTTTCTGTTTTTTTTTCCAACTTCGTATTTTACAGTTTTTTACCTTTCATTTTCGCCCGTTTTCCTCGTATTTTACCCTTTTTTCTCGACTTTCTCGCTCAACGTATTACACTTGTACCTGTATTTTGTCACTGTGTCAAACTGGCCATGATAGATGTCTATGTACGATCTTGACAGGGGGGGGGGGAGTTGGGATGTATGTTTGAAGATACTATGTGCTGTGTTAAATGTAAATTTAATTTTGGGGTGTGAATAACTAGACTAGTTAGGACTTCTAACTCTTTAGTCATTTTGGTGTCGAATTTAGGAGCGTGCTAGCGCTCTACGGTGCGTTCTTTTTAGCCTCTGTTTGCAGGTACTAGTATTGAAACCATAAGTGGCGTTTATGCTGGGATTGAATCTTTGGTACTCATCCCTACACAACCTCTGTTTGCATCTCTCATTGATTCCCCCAATGGGTTTTATAACCGATTCATAACTAGAGTATGCAGCTTATTATCATGGGTCAAAATATCGTTTGATACCGATACATATTGGACGATACGTGTCGGTTTTGGACCTCACCGATACCGTACATTCAAGGTACCGTATCGGTGCCTCTCATACAAAAATTCAAAATTTCGGACGATACCGATACGTATTGGTTTTGGGACTGGACGATACGTATTGTTTTTCCGAGATTTTAACCCATGCTTATTATGGTTAGAAATATATAAAAAATGTGCTGTGAGGGACGAGGAACTCGTCTATTCGAATTGCCTTTCCGTACTTAACAGGCAGGTATTGAAATCTGGCGGTTTTGTTTTGGGAGACCCACACTTCTCTTCTTATCAACAAAAATTCGACTCTTTTTATCAACATGGTGTTGATGAATCCTTGGATCTAAAAATGCATTTTGAAAATTGAACCTCAAAATGGAATGGCCTTACTTTTTCTTTATTTTGAATGATTCCATCATTACATATAGTATGCCTGGTCTGTATCCACATATTTGTCTTTTACTCCCCGTAACTCTTCCTTAGCTAGGCTTGGGCCTTCCCCGAACTTAGGAAGCCGCCGCCCAAATTCCCCTACTTACTTCCCAGTACACTGCAAAAATAGAACATACCATAAATATCTTGCTTAAGAATTTCTATGCAGCTCTACTGATTCTTTCCACACAAATGCTTTGCTAGTTTCATCAGTGTAAGAAATTGTACATATCCTTGCTATTTTTATTAGCATAAATTTAAGATACAAATATATTTATCCTGATAATGGTTCATACAAAATACTTATCAGAGGTGTTTGTTGCGCGCCTGCTGCTCTCATTGGGTCGTTATATAGTTTGCTGTTCTTCTGGTAGAATGCTTGTGTTATCCATATTGAACAGTGGGGATCTGGCCTTGCATGGATTCAGAATATGCATAACAAGGTGCATGGTCTTTGTATGAAATGAATAAATTGCTATTGTTGGTTTATGGGGATGTTAATATATGAAAGGCACTACTATTGTCGCAAGCCTGCCTTTATTTATTAATCAATGCCTTTTTAAAATCGGATTTTAATTTTTTCGAACTTGCATTGTTAATGGATAATCTTAGTGCATTCTTACTACTACTTTTAAGCATCCGCATGGTAACATTTTCAATATGTAGAATTGGATCATAAGTATGAAAGCATGGAGTTACTATCTGAAATTTGTAATTTTTGTTGTTCTTATTCTAAATAGTGTGTGCAAGCTAAACTTTAAAACTGTGAGATTGCTCTGTGTGCTGTTATGAGTACAAAAATATGAAATAGCTATATTGAAATGCCAAATTTCTGTTTTTTTGTTCTGCTATGAGTTTTTACTATAGTCTGACTGTTACAGAGGCTTTAGTCTCTCTGTTCAATTATGAATGCCTTAATGATAATCCTACACATTTTCAGCATCTTTTAAATTAACTGGTTATTTTTGCCTTGGGACCAAATTTCTTATTGGGCAGTAAAAGCGTGACAGGCGTACCTTAAGCTATTCCAGTAATAGGGTCGCCGCTGGTAGAATTATTATGTGGAAGTGCTAGCATGAGTCAATCCACTATGATATTGTTTTCATAGTCTAAACACTTTTGCATTACCTCTTTATGCCGTATTTACCTTAATGCACTTCCTAATGATACGTAAGCAAGCTGGCCCTTTCTTGCGAAGGCAGATTATAGATAATTGTAATCCATCATCCTTCAGTTTGGGGAAGAGCTATTGTATTTCATTGCTACAAATATGGATTATTGAAAAGAAACAAGGCATGTTATTTGGTTATATATATATATATATACACACACACACACACATATTTGTGTATATGTATATGGTTAATGTCATGTTAGACCCATAATCACAAATGGAGTACATTTTATTTCCATCAAATCTTGTCAAAAGTTGAATGTGACAAATTTTGAAGGCCATGAAATAAACAAAAGTCAGATTTGAGGGTTTGATGTCTAAAAGGTTCTCAAAAGCTTATGATGCCTCTCAGGAGAGTCAATCTGATATATACATATGTTCCCAGCGTTTGAATAGAAGTCCTCTTGCACTTGCTTTATATGATGCTTAAAACCAAGTTATGGGTTGTGTGAGACCAATTTATCCATTTTGACATAGCATGTTGTCCATTCCCTTATCTTTCTTTTCCTTGTTTTCTCTTTTACCAGATACAATTTTTTGAATAGGATGGTTGGTGTAACATCCTTGTTCGAGATTACACCCGATTCTTGTATAGAATATGAATCGCAAGTTGTTGAGGCACGCCATCCAATACATGTTCCTGGTATTGAGGGACTTATCATTCCCAGTAGAAGTCGTGGTCGGATCTTGAAGTTCATCGATGGAAATATTGCTCTAATTCGGTGGGAGGTATATGTGCTAAGCTCTTTTTTTGGTTTACCTATCCGTATTTTATTTGGTGTTCTTGCTATCTTGTTTCATCTTTTTGTGTTCCTTCAACTTGAAGGTTTTAAAAAAAAACTTATATTCTTAGTGACTAAGGGTCATTTGACGTTTCTTCTATTCATATTGGCTATGGGAGATTGGCCCATCTATTCATGGTCTCACCCTCATAAATATTAACCTAGCTTTGTATGTTTAACAGCATATTTAGAAATTAGCCATACATAATGCTTATTATGACTTGTCACTTATCTATTTGTGTGCATATGATATAGATCATCATCTTGTTTGTTTGTGATATAATATATAATTGAATTTGATCTATTTTCTTCTTGATTTTATGATCTTGAAGTAACCTTCATAGTCCCTATGATGAGACTTATTATGAAGCTGGCCCCAAATAGATGGGATAAGGTTGTAAATTCCTATGATGAGACCTATAATGACCCCAAATAAATGGAAAGAAAGTGAGTTCATCTTCCTTCTCTATTATTTTTGCTTTGAACAATTTTCTAGTTATGAAATCTGATACACAAACGAGGGATCTATAGGATCACCATCACCACCATCATCTTAGCCTTAACCCATCTATTTAGGTAAGCTTTGCAAGTCCTAGTTCTCCACTTGTTTTTGATCAGCACTAAGCTCTCTGTGACTGTAGAAACCTTCATGTCCCTTCTCATTGCTTCCTTCTAGGTCTTCACTAGGCTGTCTTCTCCTACTTCCTCCTACTCCCTTGTCCTTGTATCGTTTCAACCTGTTAGGATCTGCTCACTTATGTAAGTGGTTGAAGATTCTAAATTCCTCGTTTCTGCCCAAAGATACATTCTTGAGAAATTTCATCTGCATCTCCAATGTTAAGCATAATGGTTCATTAGTTCACAAAGCTGTGTCTGCAGGAGTTATTGAGGTCTTCCATGCTGGTCATGGTCCATCCATAGGAAAGTGAATGTCCACTTATGATTTCTTGTTGTACGAAGGAAGCTGCTCCTGTGAAAGCACTCAACATGGTCTAAATTCTGGATCATGGTTCATCAGCGTCTTATCCAATTTATTTGGGGTAGTCTTATTTTACCACTCACTTCTGAATCATGGTGTCAATTCTGCAAAAAAATATGATCGTCATTCCTAGTTATTAAAATAAACACTTCCCGTTTTTATCTCTGAGTAGAAACATTTTGGGATTGCTTCTTTGTCTTTAAGATACAATATTGGAGTTACTCATATAATTGTTTTCTGGTGTACTCTAATAAATGATAGAAACATCTTATGGGAGTGGGGACATCATTTTGTAACTCCAACCTGTTTGCTTCTTGTTAAGATTTTCTGATTGAATGACTAAATTTGTTTATTTCTGGTAACTTCTAGTAATTTGTTACTGGTGGCTAATTTTGAAGAACTAATTTAGTTTAGACTGTTTTTATTTATTAAGGTTCTGCCATTTCTTTTTCTAACTAGTATTCTTATTGTGCTAATCTATTTATGATTTATGATGCAGTATATGCATTCTGGTGCATTTGTCTTGCTATTGCGTTTGGCGCAAGAGCATTATTTGAATAGTCATGAGGAAGTTTTCTTTACTCTTGAGCTGATCTATCGGATGGTGTCATATAACAAGGTAACTTTAATTTTTTTTGTTTGCCTTCTAGGCTATTTGTTGTCTTCCCCTTTGCTTCCTAGCTTTCATGTAGATGCTTTATTTCCTTGATATTTATTTTCGGAATGGTTAATAACGGATGCTTGCTTTAAAATAGTTCAGAATTTGCTAGTGCATTGGCATCTCGAAATTTGGCTTAAACTTGCTTTATCTGAATGTGCTCTCTCTCTCTCTCTACACACACACACATGTATTAGAGATATTATTTCCATGTGTGAATTTCTTTAAATAGAGCTATTTATTGGAACCACATCAGCTACACATCAATGGATGCTTCCAACAAATGCAATTTGCAAATAAATAAAGAAATCACTTCACTCCCAACTTACAATATCTTTGTAAGTAGAACTGGTCACAGTGACTTATTTATATGGATTTGCTAGTACTTTTTTTTTCCTTTGATTTTTATTGTTGGACTCACCTTTTGAGTAGAAATTATTGTTTTGTAAATTTTGTAATTTTCCTTATTTTTTACTTTTGTACTCATGCTTGTGATGGAACTTTATATATGTGATTGAATTGCATTGATTTATTTTTTCTCCCTTCATTAAATTGTTAATAACATTTTTGCCTTTTTGTAGGCTGTGTGTTTTGCTTTGCTGGACATTGACAACTCATTACCTGTGCAAGCAGCTCGTATGAATGGACACTTGGAAACGAATTTACGGTAGGTAGATAGGATTCCTATTCTGTGCTTTCGTGGTTTTTATTTCAACTGTGATTTTATCTCTCTCTCTCTCTCTCTCTATATATATATATATATATATTCTCTTGATTTTTCTTTGGTACTTTGCAGGGTTGATGTGGTGAAAATCATTTGCAGTTTGGTCAGCAATATGGTACCTAATGTCAGCAGCGCTGCGGTAATGTCCATGGGCATCAATGTTTTGTCAGAGTTCTTAAAATGGTATGCTGTTTATGTTTCTTTTGGTTGCTCCGTAGTCATTAATTTTATGCATACATCTATTATTCCATACCTTTAAATTTCAGCTTGTTAATGATATCAACTTTCAATTTTCATCATAGAATACATATTTTAACTGTTGCTTCTGAAAAAATGGTTACAATTCTCGCCACTTTATATTTTTGGAACCAAAGGTAATTTTTAACATGAGAAAGAGACAGATTTGGCATGTTTGCTATTGTTGTCTTGTACTAATGTGTGATTGTAGTGGGTGTGTAGTGAGAAATTTTATGCTGCTAGTTGTGTTGGTGTGTCTCTCCATTGCAAGGGCAATCTTTTAAAGGATTTTGTCATTTATATAAATAGGGGTGGAGTAAGTCCCTAACCCTCGCACATTTTTACCAGTCTCTTATCCATCTCTTCTCTCTCTCACACGCCCATTCATTCACTCACCCACCTACAGTTATTATTGGGAATATTTTGAGAAATAATCTGTTCTAAGCTTGTAACTTGCTATTAGAGCAAGGAGCTTGATCAAGTACTGTTGATGCCTCACGTTTAGGGTTGATGTCTGCAATCCTAGGGCTGACGTTAGCAATGTTGGACTAGGAGTCAGCCATTTGCCACAAAAAGGATATTGGGTTGGAGACCTCTTTGACCTGAACTTTATCAGTCTGTAAGTAAGTAATTTGGGCTGTTTTGCAATCAACTGTCGCAACATTATTACCAGCTCTTGTTACGATTTCTGGGCAATCTGTACCATCGGTTGATGATTAGGGCTCTGCATGCTTTCGGATCAGTTTTACCTATGGAAACTCTGATTTTTTTGTTTCATTCCATTCCAAGTGGTTTTGAAAGTTTTATTTAACTATTTACAACTGGGAGTAAAAGGGATAGGGGTTGTTAGTTGAAATCTCCTAACTAATAAAGTGCTGGATGAAAATGGCCCTTATTATGTAGGTTATTAGGATATTTCCCTTTTTTATTGACCTTTGGTTCTTTTGTCCACAGCTCACACATAGTGAAGTAAAATTTGTTGATATGTTTTTATTTTTTTTTGATCGGTAATAGAAAAGTATATATTGCAACGCAGCAAGGTGCTGACGAAACCCAATACAACAGGACACGACCAAAAGAAGAAAAAACTGCTAAGGACAGCAGCGACCAGACCTAGCTATTCGGAGCTTAACCCGGATCCCACACATAAGCATCCCCCCAACCCTACAGCCCCATTAGCAACCCAGAACCACATCAGATCCCTGACCTGCTTCATGATCAGCCCCACCGGGCGACTTTTCTCATCAATGATCCTTCGGTTTCTTTCACCCCATAAGGTCCAAAAGACAGCGAAAGGGGCCACCCTCCAGTACGCAGACATCGGACCATCAGCTAGAGCGCAGTCCCACATCAAAAACAGAGAGAGGGGTGACTCCAAAATCACCCAGCACATGCCGAAGGACTTAACAACGATACACCACAGCTCATGAGCCACCTTACAGTGCATCAGAAGATGGGCAACAGTCTCCTCCTCAACATTACACATAACGCAGCAATTGAGGATATCCTTCCCCCGACGGATGAGCTGATCCAACATTAAGATCCTCTCTTTGAGCGTTACCCACATGAAGAACTTAACTTTGGTCGGGACGGCTTCCTTCCACAGACGAGCCGCAGCAAACCTAATCAAAGGCCGAGAGGAAAGCATGACGTAGTAAGACTTAACAAAAAACAGCCTTGCAGTACCAGCCCTCCATCTACGTTGATCCCTCCCTTCTCGACTACGCTGAGCACCATAGAGCAACTGCATCAAATTGACAAACGAGATGACCTCCTCATCCCTCAAGAGCCTCCTAGTATTGACGGTTCACAGACTTCCACCATCGGAGTAGGATACGAAATCGTCGATCGTACCATGAGGATTCACCGAGATAGAAAAAATATCCGGAAAGGAGAGTTTAAGGTGCTCACAGTCCACCCATATATCCTCCCAAAACCGAATGCGAGTACCGCAACCCCAACTGAAACATAAACCCTTGGAAAACTGCTTCCACGTACTGCAAATGCCCTTCCACCAAGCCGAACAACGACGGTGACCGGCCATCGAGATGCCCCAGTTACCAACGGAATTGCCGTACTTGTCACTTAACACCACACGCCATAGGTTGTTCACCTCCTCCTCCCTCTCAGCCCGCCATAGCCACTTACCAAGCAAACCAGTGTTAGTCGACCTCAAGTTGCGGATACCCAAACCCCCATATCTGAAAGGCAGACCAACAGTATCCCAATTAACCAGATGAAACCGACGAGAAGTCCCAGACCCCTCCCATAAAAAAAGTCTTTGCAGTTGTTCAAGTCGCTTGATGATTTTCGCCGGGCATTTGAATTGTAGAAAATAGGTAACGAAGACAAGACCGACTTAAGCAACACCAGATGACCATCACTGCTAAGCAACTTGCCTTTCCAAGATGACAGTCTCTGTTCGAACCTCTGCACCACCGGGTCCCAGTCCCTAGCATTGGGAAACCTCAACCCCAGGGGCACACCCAAATATCGGATTGGCAACTGCCCCACCCCACAGTTCACAGCAAGAGCCAACTCCTCTAAGAGAGCCTCATCGGTACCAATACCCGAAATCGCGAACTTAGCCAAATTAATCCTTTGACCCGAGATCGCTTCATAGATAGAGATAACATCAGCCAAAGCCTTAAATTCGAGAACGTCGGCCTTACCAAATAACAAAGTATCATCCGCAAATTGGAGATGCGATATGTGTCTATCATGATTTCCCACTCTGATACCAGTTATAAGATTGGAGGACTTGGCCCGATTCAGCAGCCCCGATAAAGCTTCTCCTATGATGTTGAAGAGAAAAGGAGAAAGGGGGTCCCCTTGACGAAGGCCTCGAGAGCTCTTGAAGTATCCAGCAGGAGAACCGTTGACGATGATGGAGAACCAGGCCGAGGCGTAGCAGCCCCTCATCCATTTCCTCCAAGTCTCCCCAAACCCCATCCTACCCAGCATATACTCAAGGCAGTCCCAACTAACCCGATCGTAGGCCTTCTCCATGTCCACCTTCCAAAGGGCAACCGGTCTGTGTTGAAGCTTAGCCGAGTGGATGGTTTCCTAAGCCACGACCACCTGGTCAAGAAGGTGACGCCCAGCCACAAAGGCCCCTTGGTTGGCCGATATAATGACACCCATAACCGGCTTAAGACGATTGGCCAGGACCTTGGCGATAATTTTATAAAGACTATTAGTGAGGCTGATGGGACGAAAATCAGCAATGTCCTCAGCCCCTTCTCGTTTAGGCACAAGAGTGATAAACGTCAAATTAAGGCTTCACCCTATGAACCCCGAGAAATGGAATTCCATCATCACCTCCATCAAATCTGCCTTAAGCAACGTCCAAAAACACCGAAAGAATTCCAGAGTGAAACCGTCAGGCCCCAGTGCTCGATTTTTAGCCCCATATGTAATAACCCACCATACCTCCTCTTCCTTGAAAGGCAGCTCTAACGAGACCTGCTCCTCGGCAGCAATGGCCCGAAACGGGAGCCCACTCAAAACAGGCCGCAAGAAACCCTCATCCGAGTACAACCCCCGGTAGTAGTCGACGATTTTGGCGCTCAGTCCCTCCTCCTCCGTATAAGCCACCCCATCGATGACAATTCTGCCCAAGAAATTGGCCTTGTTCCGCGCATTAGCAAGCGCGTGAAAAAACTTAGTGTTGGAGTCCCCCTCCCGAAGCCATTTCACCTTGGACTTCTGCTTCTAGCATACCTCTTCCGCCAAGCACACATTGCTGAACTCCACTTTCTTCAGATACCTCTCTTAATGCTCATCCACCGTAAGACATCTAGACTCCTCCAAATTGTCCAGATCCTTTAGCCTAGCCAAAAGAGTGTCCTTTTTCAAATGTACCAGCCCGTACTCTTCCGTATTCCAGGTTCTGATCCTTTCTTTAACCCTTCGCAGTTTGGTGATGAAACGGAAAGCAGCCGTCCTTAGAACCGACACTTCACTCCACCATTCCCCCACCCTAGTCCGAAAACCGTCATCCAGAAGCCACATATTCTCAAACCGAAACGGCGACCACCCTTTTCTCCGAGACGCACACGTAAGGTATAAATATGGTCGAGACACTAGCCAAACACTCTAACCGCGCCCCTGGGTAAAGATCCATCCATTCCCCACTGCACACAAATCTATCGAGCCTACTCATAGAGGGAGAGTCCTGGAAATTTGACCATGTAAACCGCGAGCCAGTTAGCGGCACATCCATCAAACCCCAATCAGCAAAAAAAGTATTGAAATCCAGATCATCGCCATACATCAGCACCCCCCAAACTTCTTTCTCACCCCCACCTTATAGCATTAAAGTCGCCCCCCAAGCAGAGCGGTATATCCCATCTACCCTCAAAGTGCCTAACTCCATCCAGAAGTCACGATCCTGATCATTAGACTGGAATCAGAATACCCTAAACATCCACTCCTTCCCCGAGATTTTCAGTGCCGGAGGACCACAACAAAGCAGAGAAAAGGCCGAATCTTCATCCATTTTATCGAATCAAGATTATCCTAAGCAAACTGTAATTACCTGTAAGCGCCTCCGAATCAGCCTCCATTCATCATCCCCAATAATTCTCAAAGACCGAGGTAACTTTCCTACTTTCGCAAGTGCCCCATTTGGTCTCCTGCAGCGTAACTACAACCGGCTTAATCGAGGCAATCATCCTCTTAATCCCCGCCCTTTTACCGGCACCCGAAATCCCCCTAACATTCCATGATAGCATCTTCATTACCACCATAGATGGCCCGCCCCAATCGAGTGAGAGGAAACTAGGTCTCCCCCCCTTCCCATTGGACATTCCCCATTGTAAACGAGCGAGCTCCCGCGCTCCACCTCGACTCCTCTTAATCCTCGTACGGGTGACCATAATAGATCGGAAAACCTCCCGGAGCTCGTCATCGGACCCTATGAAAGACATATCGAGGTCACGTCTCACACGAATCAGCTGCTCAATATCTTCACTCAGATCCCTCGCACGGATAACCCCATCACTCCTATCGACCGCCAAGATATTCGACGGAGAGGGCACCAGCAAACCCCTCTTCCTCAAGGCCCCCACGTTCTCCTGCCCCCTCTGAAGCGGCGTCTCAGACCTCTGCTCAAAACCGAAAGGGCATCTTCCATAAGATATAGGAGTAGTCTCCATATCTCCCAAGGGCAGAAGCCGTTGAGCCTCATCGTCTCTCCCATCCGACTCGACCAAATCCCTCCCAAGAAGTGAGACTTCTCTGCAATCGGCACGAGAGGGGCATTCAAAATCCAACCTGCACTCCACGAGCTCCGCCCTGCTCAAAGGTAGAAGACCCGCCAAGATACTACTAAAGCTCAGCCCTCAGCTCGCCCATCCACTTGCCTTAGCCCTAGATGGGTCGTGGGTCGACATAACCCTGCCACCCCACAAGTCAACATCAATACAGTCCCAACCCACCCTCGCCTAAAAGTCATCGATCGTCTTAACAAAGACGTGAGGCCATCACGTGACTTCTCCACCGGCCGCCAAAGTCAATGAAGCCCAGCCTTAAACTTGTGGACACGCGTCAGACTCCTGTAAGCTCGCCCTACCTTTAAAAGGAAACACCTTTTGTAAACCCTAAAGGGCTTGAGCTTATTGGGGATTGTCAAGAAGGCAAGGAGGAAGCCCATCACCATCGGATCCCAGATACTGATGCACTGCATCGGGCCTAGGAAACTCCACATCCTCACCAACCTCTGTACCTTGCAGCAGTCCTTGGTCGGCGAAACCGTACGAGGAGATATGAGCCGTAGGAAGTCTCGACGGTGGGTGATGAGCGTCAACCGAAACCGGACCTCCGAAATCCGAGAACAGCGACGTCATCGAGGGGACAATAGCAGCTTCCGGTTGCACCAGCCTCCCGATCTCCTCAGAAAGACTTCCGCCCTCCCCACAGAACACAGACGCATTAGGGTCGATCTCCCCTTCTTCTAAGACCCCACCCTCCCAAGGAAACGTTGATCATGAACCTGTAGCCCTCTAAAGATCCCCTGACGAGGGCACGAACGCAGTACAACCAGAACCTTCTATACAATGACTTCGACCGACTTCACGCCAGCCGAGAGCAAGCCCGGACCGGATAGAGGCGGCGCGTCCCGGCACCCAGTCGAGCCATCCGGTGAGGCTGTCCGTCTGACATGGCCCTGGTTTCCTGCTGAATGGGTAGACTTAGTGGCGTAGCGAATTTTTACGTGGGACAAGAATATGTCGTCGGAATCCGGGACCTCATGATTCTTGATCTTTGGAGCGGAAGAACCCTCTCCTGAGCTCCACTTCTCTGAAGATAGTGAATTCTTGGCGTTGAGAGAGCTTGCGTTCGAGGATGGCCTCCAGTCATCGGCACGCGCAATAGGCGTCTGCGTCTCCCTGAGTCGTCGATGCCGGTCAATGAGGATGCACCCCCACAACGATCAGCGACCCCTCGAAGGACCTCATTGGTCCAGGCCTGGAGGGGAAGGCCGAATAGTCGAATCCAAAAGCCCCCCATCCAGCGGTGAACCTGAGAAAGGTTGATCTCCGGCCCCCACTGAGCACAAACGAGCGGCTTGCCGTTGATGGAGGACACCGTTTTGTCAAGGATCGCAATGGCCGAAGCGCTCGAGGGACATCGCAATAAGAATTTTGTGTCGGAAAGAGCCGAAACCGTCGGCCTAACCAGAAAGTCCCATTGTCGCAGCCAAATGTAAATATTCTCCAAATGTAAAGATCCTTTGAAGCAATGAATGACAAGCCAGAAATCATGAATATTACTAGCAACTGATGTAAAAATATTGCTCTGGAAACTAAGGAAACTCCCCCCACTTCCCTCAGCTGAACCAGGGGGACTCCTAGGCTCCCGTGAGACCCGAATCGGATGCCCACGGGAGTTCGCAACAGACCATCCCTTCGACAAATCCCGAAGCTGATGGACATCGACGGAGGCCGGGTAGCCTGGGGAAGCCGGCCCCGAGACGACCCGCGCACTCCCGACCATCTTCCCCAACGCCCGCTCGGAAGAGCAGCCTTTATGGTGGCATCGGGCTCTCCACCGGAAGTTGAGGTTACGACAATGGGAACACAACCAATCCCCTTCCCGTAAAACCAGGACGTTAGCCATGATTCCTCAAGAGAAGAGCAGTCAGTATGTTAGAGGTCGTATTAGAGTATCTTGAATGTTCTGATAGATATTTGTGACCATGTATTGTTCGCCAAGTATAAAATTTGAATAAAAACATTGTTTCAATTTTAAAGTGTATCGTGTAACAACATGGAGTTCATAAATGGCAAGTTTGATTTTTCATGACAATACCTTGCCTCTTTGAATAATTTTTGTTCCTGAATTTTTGGTTTGAATTGTTTTTTTATATTTATTTTATATTTTATATTTTTTTATTGTGGTGTTGGGATCCCTTTCTTTGTAGTTGTATGAACAACTTTCTCCATAACACTGAGCTCTTACAATAGTTTATTGTTTTGGTTTATTTCGCACATTTATAAAAGGTTGACGTAGCTTGTTGTTTCTGTTTGGACAATGGCTTGGTTAGAAATATTGTGCTGATTGTTGCATTTTATGTTTTCAATGTAGCTCACCTTCTCATGTTGTTGTGGTGGCCTTGAGGACAAATATCTTCAATGTAGGCACTAATGGTTCATCAAGGTGAATCTCTAGTCACAGCCACATATGCTTATCTGTTTATTAAGTAGCTTCTAATATATTTAGGGAAAGAATTCTTTTTTTAAGCTTGTGAAACAAATGTTAGGAGCATTCTTTTAAAAAAATGATATAATAAATTTTTTTTGTCCCTTCATAGTTGAATATTTTGTTTTCTATATTTGAATTTCTGTAACCACCAGTCATATTTTCGTAGATCTCAAGAGTATAGGTGTGTATTACCTGCAGATATTTCCATCATATGATCTATTTGTTATGCCTCGTGTGCTTAGTTGAAGCTTATGATGGGTGGTATCTCACAATGTAACATTTTACATTCCATCAACTCACTTGCATAGTTGATGATAACTGAGTTATTTTTTAAGGGTATGGATACCCTCTTCTTTGAACACATTTTTTTTTGGATTATAGAAAGGGAATATGACATAGCCGTGCTAAGACTTCACTTTGTTAGATAGATGCTGTAAGTAAGCCAGTATTATTATCTAAAATACCAAGCCGTTTAGCTCTAAGTTTATTTGGTCAATAGATTCTTTACATATTCAACAAATAATTACCAATTGTGCAAGAAAGATATCTAAACGGAGAGAGATGCTCAATAATGAGGTGAAGATTCAAGAATGGATACAGAGTACTACTAAAATGATTAAAAAAGTCAGCGTTAGGTTAGGAAGAAAATCATTTTTGTAATATGAAATAAAACTTATCCCAATCGAATGATCACTTTTCGGGAACAACAAAAACCACCTTCTCAATCTTTCCTTTCTTCGGTGCTACCTGTTTCTTTCACAGAAGCTGTGATTGCTTCGCCATACAATCCTTAAGTTTTAATGCCAGCTGTTGTCTCCCATAGTTTCAATGATGGGAATAATAACAAGACCAGGATCATCCCTTTCCTTTTTGAGCCTTTAAAGCCATAAAATTTAATTAAATTGTTTATTTTAATGCTTTGTGCATATTTACTCGGATATGTAAAACACAATGCTTGAATTCTTTATTTGTCATTTTGAATTTATTTTGCTTAGTGATAGTTTTATTGAGCAGTCAATTGATTGCTATTTGATATTTTTCATTACCAGTAGTTGCAATGCTGGCCTGTTTTTCTGGTGCTGAACTTACCCTACAAAGTTGTCATTCTGTTGACCACTATATTTGTATAAATGGTGACACCACCATGCCCACAAGTTGGGGCATGGTGCTGTGCCTAATTAACCTTATATTGTTAAATTCTGATGGTAGGATGAGTGAATGTTAAAAATAATTTCAATGACTTTTTGATGTTTTGGGTTTATTTTTACTTATTTATTATTAAAATTAATGATTAAAACAAATGGACAAATCATGGACTATTCTGGCGACAGAAATTCAAATTTGCTTATTATAAAAAATGCTTCTAGGAAGAATAAATCTGGCGATAGAAATCCAAAGCCCATTGGCTAAAACATGGTGACGACAATAGGAATTTTTTTTTCACTCTTTCGCTAACTGAAGGCGAACCAAAAATTCGATCTCCCGCCTTGAGGTTGGTAATAACTACTTTGAAAGCGCATCCGACATTGAAGCTCAAATTCTATTGTTCTACCAAAATTTCTACTTAGAGCAGGTTTCCTACACCCCCACCCTCCATGATATCGAGTTCAACTCTCTCTCTCTCTCCTCATCAAGCTTCTTTCCTCGAGCAGCCTTTTGAAAAAACCGAGATCAAGAGGGCAGTTTTCCATGGGGCCAGAAATAAAGCTCCTGGTCTGGATGGATTCACTACTGAACTCTTTAGAGGCTGTTGGGATGGTTAAGAACGATGTCTTTCGTTACTTCCAGGATTTCCACTAGACAACTAATCTTTCGCAGGGATTTAATTCCACCTTTGTTGCCTTGATCCCAAAAATTGAAGGCACGATAGATATAAGGGAGTTTAGACCTATCAACTTGCTTAATTGTATTTACAAAATCCTTGCCAAGGTCTTGGTGAATCGTCTGAAACTTGTTTTGGAGGATATCATTTCGGTAAATCAAGAAGTGGAATGGGAGGTCTCATTCTAAAAATAGATATGGAGAAGGTTTACGACAGAGTCAATTGGAATTTTCTTCGGTACCTTCTTAGAATGAGCTTCCACAATCATTGTTGTCAAATGGCTTAAGCGATGCTAAGCGATTTGGTTCCATTTCGCTTGAGCGAATTGCTTAAGCTATGACATATTTTATTTTTTTGGTTAAATTTAACAAAAATAAAAAAAATAACAATATGTATTCAAGTCTCTAGAAGGGAAAAATAGACATTTTTGCATTTAAAAAAGAAATTTTACATGCTAATATTCAAAATTATAACTTTAATTTTGATACTGAGTATCGGCAATGTACTCTACACATTCATTTCTAATCCATTGTGGTACATCTCCTCCATCCTCATCGCTAGCATTGCCGTCATCAGAATCATCTCCTACATACTCTTCTTCTTCCTCTATTTTGTCTTCGTTTGATCTCACTAGTGTGAAATCTATATCATCTGGCTGCCTATCCCCTTTGAGGCTTTGTAACACACTAACACTAATATTACGAAGTTTACACCAATTTAATTCACTAAAAAAAAGGATTACAAAGCATAAAATATAAAAAAAATTAGATAAGAAGATGGGAGGAGATTGGGAGTAAAGAATAGAGATTAAAGAGGAAGTTTAAACCAAAATAGTTGCTTGAGGAGTAGAGGATCCAACCCACCCTTTTATAGAGGCAATGGGGCCTCAAAAAACATATATATATATATATATATAGGGAGCTAGTTAGGTCCTCCAATGGAGGACGGTGACCGTCCTCCAAGATACACATGGAGCTCCACGTGGCACTCAAAACACTACTTGGGTGTCATGTGGAGCACAAGTGGATGATTTAGATCAATATTAAAAAAAGAAATTTCGAAAAAAAGTTTTTAAACCCACAAGTCAAAGTTTGACGAGTTGCATTGGTCCACATTTCACCGTTCAAAAAACACACGGTAGAGATGAGTTTCAATTATTTTTTTTTTTCATAAATGATCTAAGCAATGCACCCGAGCTCCACGTGGCATCGAAACAATATTTTGGGGGCCACGTGGAAGCTTGGAGGACAGTGACTATATATATATATATATATATATATATATATATATATATATATATATATATATATATATAAAAGTGCTCCAACGGTCATAAATATGTGATCACATACTGAGTATGCGATGCGATCGCATAAGCCATAAAACATGGCTTATGCGATCGCATAATATCCAAATCGCATTAACAAACATGGCTTATGCGATTTGGTGGCTTAAAATCGCTTAAGCAATCGCTTATGACAACAATGTCCACAGTAACTGGATCAGATGGGTGCAAGCTTGCTACGAGTTCACTTTCTTTTCTATTCTTATCAATGGTAGTCCTAAAGGCTATTTCCGCAGAATTGTGGGGGAGGCGGTTAACCGTCTCTTGCATAAAGCGTCTTCATTGGGTTTCTTCAATGGTTTCCAAAATACCTAATATTTCTCCTTAACTCACCTTCAGTGCGCGAATGACACGATTATTTTTTGCAACCCCCCTCCCTCCTGGCCGTTAGAAAGGGCACAAGTGTGCTAGTAGTTTTTGAAGCTGTTTCTGGGCAGAAGGTTAATCGTCTGAAGTCTAAAGTAGTGAGCATCAACATTGGTCAGCGCAACATCTCCATCCTAGAGGATTCCTTTGGATGCCGAAGAAAGCTCCCCCTCATGTACTTGAGTCTACCTCTTGAAATGGGGAAACCAAAAATTCAACATTGGGATCCGATGGTAAATAGGTTAGAAAAAGGCTTTCTACATGGAAAAGTAAAATGCTGAGTAGCGAGGCCCTCCTCACCCTAGTCAATTCGACGATGTCTGCTCTTCTTATATTCTTCATGTCTATTTTCCAAGCTCCTACTTCTATCATTAAAACCGTTGAGAAAATTATCAAGGATTTTATGTGGGAAGGAAGTAGTAATGGCTCAAAGTTTCACCTTCTTCATTGGAAGGACTGCTGCACTTTAAAACAAGAAGGGGGTTTGGGAGTTTGCAACCTGAAAATCATGAACCGGGAGTTGCTGGGGAAGTGGCTATGGTGATTGGGAGAGAACTGCAACCGTGACTCCCTGTGGCATCAAATCGTGAAAGGAAATATAATTTGGGGAGTAATGGCTGGGATCTCTTACTACACCATTGTCACGGATCTGGTTGGTACAAAGGGGCGCTCACGGTCAAGGAACTTTTTGACAATTGCATCAAGTATAGCTGGGGACAATATTGATTTCTGGCGGGATAAATGGACCTCCTCCGTCAGTCTTAATCATGATTTCCCGAACATTTTCCGCATTGCCACGACCCAATATAGAGTTATTAAAGATTTTGTCTCGCTTAATGGCACCTCTTGGGTGTGGGAAGTCAGCACTAGAAGAATGCTTAAAGATGATGAGATCGATGAATACATTAGACTATTTGCCATCCTGCACGCAGCCAATCCTAATAGTTCGGGGGCTGACATTAGAATCCGGGACAAAGGCACCAAAAGGTTCCTTCTCGGGTTCGACTTTTTATCGTGCCATTAATCTTCACAAGATTAACCACAAGAACAAGCCAAAGTTTATATATCTATGGAAAGTTAAGATCCCCTCATGATCCGTTTTTTCGCCTGGTCGGCCGCTTGGGGAAGAATCCTCACGAATGATCAATTAAGGAAGAGGGGATCGCTGTTAGGAACCACTGTCTTCTTTGCATGAAGGGTAACGAATCCCCTCACCATGTTCTCATCCACTGTGGCTTCTCGAGCAAGATCTGGTCTTCCTTTCTTACTAAATTTGGTATGGATTGTGTGTTTCCGGCATTAGTTGATTAGATGTTTTATCGATGGGTTGGAGGGATTGAGAAGGGAAGTGAATTCCAGCAGATTTGGGATTTAGTTCAGTTTGCGGTGTGCTAGGCCATTTGGCTCGAGAGGAATAACAAAGTTTTCAATCGAAGAGCCTGACCTATGGGGTTGATCATTGAGTCTGCAAAGGAGTTCCTTCATCACTGGGTTTTTGCCATGAACCCCCTTCCCCTTCAAGACCTTCATAGTTTTTTTGCTACATGGGACCCACTTTGAGCCCTTTCTTCTCATTCTCCGACTACTCTTTGCCTTGAGGTGATAAGGCTCTTCCGGCAATTTGCCAGGGTGAGTTTCTCTAGAGATGGGTCTTCCTTTTTTTTGGGTAGTGTCTCACTACCACACAGTATATACCCTTTCACTATTTTTAATATAATTTCTATCGTTTTACTGATAAAAAAAATCACAGACTATTCTTTGGTAGTTTAGGTGAATGGCGGGTTTTAGATATTTGGTTATCGCCTCACGTTCTTATTCTCTCTCTCCTCTCTCTTTGAATATTTCTTGCCTAGGATACAATCCGTGTCCATTATTTTAGTATTATGGCTAGATTCTTTATCTAGTTATTGTTAGTGGTCATTCAAAAGAAAAATGTTGCAAAATGAATTGATGGCAAAATGTGGAGGTACAGGAACTAGAAAGGCAAGTTGAGCAACTAAGGCTACACATTTAAGAGTGTCAAGATTTTTTAAAAGACACACAAATGATTCATGTAAGAACCATTATTACTAAATTGCTGCATTTGAAGATCAGAAGAAGGGATATTTAAATTCCAGATTATCTATTTCGTGGAGCGTGATCATGACCTTACGATTAAGGTCGATATCCCAAAATTCAATATTTGATTAAATATGGATGAATTTATTACTTGGATCAGTGCCATCTATATATATATATATATATATATATATATATATATATATATATATATATATATATATATATATATATATATATATATATATATATAAACATACATACATATTAAGGAGATTCGTTCATAACAAAGAAGGTAAAATATTTGTTTCTGGTTTTGGCAGCCACCGTGGGGAGAATTATAGTTAATAGGGTCTAATGGGTGGATACTACAAAAACTCTATTTCCAAAGTCATCAAAATATTTTTCAAGGTGGGAAAATAGTCCAATATTGATTTGTGGAATGCTTTGTTTTGCCATGCACTCATTTTCATAGGAAAGAAGATCTAAGTTGCTTGATGTTGCAATAGATTTCTGTTGGTGCGTAGACTGGAAGGTCATATATGCCTATCAACTGAGACTGAAGTAGTTTTTTCTGTGATGAGACAAAATTATAAAGCTTTTGGTTGTTTGTGTAAGTTTCTTGGACGTGGGCCATCACATAGTCAAATGGTTAGTATAGGACATGGAAAGTGTCTCACCCACACAACAATGTAGCTTACCCAATTTAGGAAACAGTGAACTCGATTTTATGGATGTGCCAGAGGTGGTCTGAGGAAGATGATAAAAAATCAACGATCAAAGGTATACATGCTTCTAGACAAGCAAAAGAGAGGGACAACCAAGGTGGAAATGTTAAATGAAAGTTATAAGCTTTAGTGGTAGGGACCCTTATATTACTACTTCACGTGACACATGTAGTTTCAACTTCTACGAGCCCGCAAAAGAGAGAGGGACAACCAAGGTGGAAATGTTAAATGAAAGTTATAAGCTTTAGTGGTAGGGACCCTTATATTACTACTTCGCGTGACACATGTAGTTTCAATTTCTACGAGCCCTTTTTTAATAACTGTGCACAATGTGAGAACTTAATAAAAGATGTAGTCTCCCACTTGCCATAAGAAAGTCAATTTGCCTCTGTGAGAGAAAACATATTTCACATGAAAAGAAGCTGTACACCGACTTCAAGTAACAGATTCAGCTTGCCCACTTGTCACCCAGGCGCCAGTTTCACATCTGAGATCAGCCATGAGAAGCTTACAACCCTAACACCCTCAGCCGCCCAGGTTAGTGTACTTGTTTCATCGATCCCTATGCCATTGTAACATAAAGTGAAGTTCTGATTAGCACCAACTATTATGGATAGGGTATCACAAGGAACAATCTGAGAATGTTCAAAAGGCATACACAATGCAAGAAGAGTACACAGTGCAAGGGGGTAAAATCACAATTGCACAATAGACAGATGTACGGAGAGAAGAATATGGTAAACATTCTATTAATCCAGTGGAGATCAATTACATCAAAACGGCTTTCAAATCCCACAAATCCAATACTTGTTAGCAGAATGGTGTAGCTTAATGACATATTTAGCCATTACTCGGATGCCATTGCAATGGATTTCCAATTTTTTTGAAGAGGCAGATTCAGTCACTTAGATTTTAACTGAGTGCCCTTTTTTTCACAACCACTCATATTCAACTTTCTTTGTTTCTTTCAAGTACTTTATTTTATAATGCATGTGCTTCCACTCATTGCCTTTCCTAGGATCTTCATTAACAGTATCCTATTGTTGATATTAAAGAAATGCTTTATTTATGCAATGTTGTAAACTTTCGAGTTTATTTACTGCTGGCAAATTTTTATTTATTTCAATTTTAATAATCTACTTATTGATTTTAAATAAGTGAGGGAATCTATATTATGCGCATACTTAAAAGGATGAAATAGAAGTTGGAACTTTTCTTGAGAAGAGTATGTGAAAAGAAAGAAGACGAGATTTTGTGGACATGGTAATTTGAACATTTAACTTGTGAGTAACATCTCTTACTTCATGAGAAGGGGATGTTGGATAATTGTAGCTTGGATAGTTGTAATGCAGGAAATTACTGAGAGTTGCAGAATGCTCTTTCTGCTTGTACTCGGGGAGTGCCATTGAGTGACTAGGTTGATGAACTAACCCTGGATCTGAAGTCGAGATCTACCCCTACCATTCCTTATTAAAATACATAGTTTGGAACTGCAAAATTATTGGCTAAACTGAAGACTCAGGTTATATTTTGGTGGTTGCAAAAGGTACACCGGATCTTTTGCGATTGGCTTTGTTGTTGGACATGGAAGTGGTACTTAAGATGGCATAGACAAATTGTGCATGTGTGAATCACCTAACAGTTTAATTGTTCAAATTGAAGCCTGATGAATCAAATTTTGCTATCTTTCCTTTGCATTATGTGTTTTTGTATGTCTAAATTGGTACTCTACTCTATTTGCGTAGTAGTGTTCCTTAAGATTTATGCATCTTCAGTGGCATGTGGTTACTCTCTGGAGGGCTTTCAAGAATGCTGTTAGTTGATCACGAGCAAAATGGGGATTGCTGCGCATTGACTATTTCAGGCATGTTAGATTTAATTTTATTAAATATACTTGATATCTTTTTTAATGCTTATGGCTTCCTAATTTCTTGCATTTGTTATCTTTGAATTGTCTGTGAATGTTAATTAAATTTGTAGATATTGTTTTATTATGTGGTTTAAGTCAGCCCAACCCAATTATTTTAGGAAAGAATTCCTATCTCAAATCTCTTTTTTTTGGTTCTCGTTCCCCTCCTTCAGTGCTACACTGCACCTTTTGCTCAATTCGGCCTCTCTTCAGTTTACCTTATACACAATCTTTGTGTGAGGAACTTAAAACATATATTTTTTTTTGTTAGGCAAGCCGGGATTGAACCTGTGAACATGATGCACCTTCAAGTTGAACTACAAGCCCAACTCCTAAAACATTGGACCGTCAATTTTTTTTAATCTTCAACCACAGTTATATGCTGCAACTTGATTCAAGATGTATCCTTATCAAATTACAAATTTTCATATTATTTATATTGCTTCAATTTTGTATATGCTACAAATTGATTTTTTTTTTTTTTTTTTAAATAAACCCAATGGCTAGTGTTCCTCAATATATGCACTGCACTTGACACTCCCTGAATAATCTTGCTGGGATTTTCATTAATATTGTTTTACTAAGTGAATAACCACGTCTACTTATTAATATTAGCTTAAAATTTAGCTCATTGCTTGCTTCATCTTATCACTATCAGCTACTATCCTATATGTTTTAACAGATGAATTCGATGGTCAGACAAATGTATTGCTCTTTTATGCATTTTTAGTTCTTTCTTCTTTTCTGATGTACATAACTTATACTATTTTCAGTGCTTGACTTGACTATGCGGCTTCTGGAAACGGGAGCAGGGGACAATGTGGTAGCTGCACTTGTTGTATTTTCTTTACAGTATGTCTTAGTTAATCATGAGCATTGGAAATACAAGTTGAAGCATGTCCGTTGGAAAGTCACATTGAAGGTACCTTTAAGGTGTCTGCTTTCCTGGCTATGCATATTAAGAGTTTTTTTCTTTCTTTTATTCATCTTTATAAATCACTTGGATATGTTTTCAATGAATACTTATAGGGGCTAATTATTTACCATTTTCTTTAGAAAATGAATTATGCTATTACACCATGCCTTAATATGTTTCTTTAGCTTCCATACGTCCTCCTCCAAAAGTTGGAAATATGCGACTATTGGTATTCGAGGTTGAGCATTGGGTTCATCACTGATAGATTAATTTCATTCTTTCTTATGGTTTATATTTTCCATTTGGAGGCTGTTGGTATGGTGGATTAAAACTCACCACTATGGAGACGTATCATCTGATTCATCTTGGTATGTGACCCTATGGATACAAGAGTACTTTTTAGTATTGGAGGATACAAATTGGTTCTGTTCTTGTTGGTGGGTGTGTAGTTACTATAGTGTGTATAGGTAGTAAGCTGTATGAGTATATATGTAATTAGATATATACCTATTCAACTTTCTACATACACATTATAGTAACTACACACAACAACCTTTTTCACTCTATATTCTGATAAGAACTCGTATCTGACGACCTGTAGTAGCTAGACACAGACACACACCATACATATCTAATTACATGAAAATATGTTTATATAACAATCAATGATCATTTGAAATACCAAGTGTCTTAAGGCAATCATTAAATTAGAATTTAAATAAAATAAGTTGAATAAAACAAAAATTTCATGGGATTCATTTATAAAGTGGAGATAAAAATGCAGTCACATAAATTCCTAGACATTTCCGTTTTCCACTATATAAAAAGAATCCTGTAGCTGCACCGGTATAAGTGTAGTGTAAGTGTGTATTTTATACTTGTATTATATATTTATAAGACGTGTCTTTCAAGGCCCAACTTCTACTAAAAAAATCCTATACTTGTTTCTTGACATTACTAGTTTGTAATCCCAAATTTTTTAAAAAAATGAAAGAAAAATCTCAAGTCTTCATTCTTCTTCTCTATCTCCAATATCAACACCATCATCTTCTTTAACAGTATATCATTTTTTCTTATTGCCCTTCCTCCTCGTAACATCTTCCTCTTCCTTTTTTATTCTTATCGTTCTTTAAAAAAAAATATTTTCGAGATTAGAGTTGAGATACATCAATGATAATTTTTTCAAACAGAACTAGTAATAATCAAAATCCCATGCTAATTGTTTCTCATATTTGCAATCGGTTTCTAATTTTAGGTGCTTGATGTGGTGAAGAAGTGCATTAAATCGATCCATAGCTTGCACAAACTCGGTATCGTTATTCAGGATATTTTACTGTCCGACTCATCCGTTCATAACACACTTTTTCGGATTATGTGTATAACTAGCCAGACATTGGAGGTCAGTGGTATTGAAAATTTTGTTCCTTGAAAATCGATATGTGTAGATATCTCTGTCCGTTTCTTCCTTGATGGATCTTGGGATATTTTTTTGCAGAGACAATATACCTGCCGTCTTTATGAGTTAGAAGAAATTGAAGGGTTGCAACTTGCAATATGCTCTGTGTTAGATATTGTGTTCGCCATTCTTGTTGATCATTCAAAGGTTTGTTGTACAATTTTCCAATTTTCAGTTTTAAGGTACTGAGAACATTAGAAGGATTTTTTTTTTTAATGCCATATCTTGTCTGATGTCCTGAACTTATTACTTATGATGTGCCCTATTATATTGTTTCTGAATTACCAGTCCAATGTTAAATGGCCTTTTTTGTCTAACTTGTTATCCATATATATTATCGAACTTATAAATGATCTTCTTTCTTTCGTTCTTCTTCTTTTTAAGCTTGTTAAAAGCAAATTCATGGAGGAACCAGAAACAAGAGGAAATTTAAGGGATTCTTTAATAAAGGGAAACTTAAAGAATGTCATTTGTGATGGTTTTTGCATGCCACATGCCTATTTGGAACTTGAATCAATCCTCATATTATGGATTGAAATGATACAAGCACAATGAATGGCGTGATGTCCAATAATTACTTAGGGAGAATGATGAGAAAATGACATGAATGTTTTTGGAGTAACATGGAGTTTATCCGTTAACCAAATTGAGTGAATGATATAAACTAAAAATCCACCCCGAACAGATTAGACAAGGCAATGATGTAAACTGAACATTCAGAATATAAAAGAGAGGAAAAACACCATATTATTTTTTATTTTTTTTTAAAAACACCATATTAAAGTAGATGACTTTAGACAAAGATCAACGAAACACAGAAACATAAAAGAACTTAGCTAGGGTTTCAGTCACAACTCCAAATCCTACCTCTTTACGAGAGCATAGAAGTCTGTGTTTTCACCTTTATGCATTCCTGTACACTAAACAGACTTACTTGACCTAGTGTACTTACGGTCCTTAAAAATTGTAAGATAAAAAATTTCTTTTAAACTTAAAACTCGTATAGCAGGCTTACCTGTAGTTCCCAACATTTACAATGATGGTATCATTCATTCACATGCATATCCTGACTATTTAGGAAACAACATTCATGCCAGTTAGTTGTAAACCATCACTATATCAAACTTGGATGAAACCATAAGTATCACTAGTATAAATTGAATCCAACAACTTGCCTGAAATTCTTAGTATAACTAGAGTCGAAAGTAAAGTCCCTTACAATTTTTTCCTTGAGTGTGATTGTTTCCTTTAGTCTAATACTTTATTTCTCCTTTACTTTGATCCTTATAGGTCTCAAATTGTAATCCATGATCAAGCCATGTGTAACAATATAACAATATACGTAGGAAATATGCATCAACAATGCATAAGTGGAAGTCAAGAAACAAGTTTCAGGTATCTAAATAGGTTTTCAGAAATTACTTCAGATTACAGAAAACTGAAACGATACTGGAAATCAAACTGACATGAACTTTAAATCACTTTTTACTATAAAATAACTATACTTAAAATACCAAACCGACTTTGGATTTTCGATGTGGGACTAAACGAGTCGCCTTAGGTGGTCCTTCCCCCACCTGATAGGGAGTCGTCTTCGGTTCTGATTTCAATTATCAATAAGCCTTATCCTTTTCTGTATCAATTATGATTGGGGTTAGCACATACAATGTAATTAGGGCATGGATACCAAGCGCCCGTTTCATAGCAGATATCAGAGCACATTCATTTTGGACAGGCCTTTCCAATCTGGGACGAAACCCAAGTCACCTTAGGGGGTCCTACCCCACAAGCAGGGAGTTGTCCTTTATACAAAGCGCTCAAGAGGTATTACGTATAGGTGGGTGTCAGATATCAGTCATTGGCTGTCAGTTATCAAATATCAAAATTCTGGTGATAAAAAAATTCTATGTTTCCGTATATAAAATATAATTGCCTGTAAATCAACTACTTTAATTCCTCTACTAATAATATGACTTCAGTATGTTTTAAATTGTAAAAGGGTCAACCTTAACTGGAAATAAGAAAACGTCTTTTGAAAACTAAATTCAAAATAAAAGAAATCCTTCAATTCAGAAATCCTTTAAAAATGTAAAAGCATGTAGTAATTTCCAAAAAGAGCAACCTTTAATTGAAAATAAATGCATGAGTGACTGATTAGACCAAATGAAATTCAACTTGCCTGACTAACACAACCTAAGCCTGAGCTGGATAAGACCTGATTGCGCCGCTGAGTCGAGCTCGAGTCTCTTTCTGCTTCTTCTCCTTCTTTTCCTCCTCTTCCTTTCTCTCTCTCAAGCTAGATGGCAAGTGGGATGGATGGAACTCCCTCCCCTACCACTATTTATATCCCCCACTCTTCCACCTCCATATCTTTTTTAATATTATCCGTCTGCCTCCTCCTTATAATATTATTCTTTTATTTTTTCTTTCATTCTTTATCATTGTTTTTATCTTTATCCTTTTTATGAAATTAACGTTTTTGCCCTTAGCTATTTTTAAAATACCAACTATATATATATACATATATATATAGTCTTCATCTTGCTTTACTTCCTTTTTGACTGACCCTTATCGACCTTTCAGGGTTAAGTCGTGCTTTACCTTTTTGATTGTACCCCTTAACCACCTCCAAGGGCTAAGTCATGTATTAGCTCTTTATCAGTGCCCCTATGTATCTTAAGAATGTGGTCTCATTGAATTTGGAGAAATTTGACGAAGGTACATCGATTTTGCCAAACTGGTATCCCTAGATGCACTACGAGTCTCACTGTTTTTCACCGCTCATTCAGATTGATGGTATTTTCTGAACCTGATCTGGTTTATTATAGATATTGGATATTGATTTTTGCTTGATTGTCAAAATTTTGAGCGTTTTTGTGTGAGATTTGTTGCTTTTTTTATCATTTAAGACCATGGGTGATAAATATATCGGTATGAGTGTCGATAATCTTTTTCTGTCATTACTGCTATCAAACAAAATTCTATTAGTTATCTTCAATGGAAGAGGGTCGTCACTTTATATGTTCAAGTCCGGAAGAAAATGAGACTCCTTAGTGGGTCTACAGATGTAGCTGATTGGAATGATGATAATGCTATAATATTTGGGTTGGTTGTTTAATTCTATGGACCCAAATATTTCTAGAATTTTTATGATCTATGAATCTGCCTCTTTGGTGTGGAGTAAGCTTGCAGAAACTTTTGCCTCGCCTGCACATGATACTCGCATTCTCAGCTTACCCATGATATCGCGAAGTCTAGATAAGGAGATATGACTATGGGGGTGTATTTTATCCCGCTTCAGAGTATGTAGTCGGAGCTCAACCATTATGAGCCCATTTCTCAGTTCAGTGAGGTCATTACCTCTGTTCTTACTTGACAACATGATCGCCATCAGACTTAATATTTTTTGGGAGGTCTTCATCCTGAGTATGAGCAGACTCGGACACAGATTCTTCCTACCATCTCTTAGTACAATATATAAGATTTTGTTTTTGGAGGAGCAATGATGTTTTATTATGGCTCTTGCCCATGCTGTTTCATCTTCTGACGGTTCTGTTTTGTCACTGATTCTCACCCTTAGACTAACTGTGGTAGAGGATCTAGTCATGGAGGTACAGGTCCGGGTCATACTCAGTAGTATGTGTCGGCCCATTATGGCAAGGTTGAACATGATCGCCCTGCAGCAATGTGATTTTGGATGGAACCTACTTCAACTAAGAGCGATCACAAATCTCTTTTCATCGATGGAATCAAGTATTATTACTACAAGTTACATGGTTATACTGACTTCTTTAAGACGAGATCTTCCACTCATACTGATGCTTCCTCTGGATCTAAACTGTCACGACCCAGAAATACTAACCTGATCCCTAATGTCTAGAATTCCATGTCATGACCCGCACACACGTTAATGCGATAAGCGGACAGGCATAACAAAACTTAACCCGATTACTTTAATACAAATTGGTAAAATTGTGGGCCATAAAATTTCTTCTCACATAATTGATTCATTTAATTGACTGATATCATTAAACTCATCCATACATGATAGAATACCATCTCAGATTTATGAAATCGATAGTCATAATCATGATTAATAACTATCTAATCGATGAAATGAAATAATCATCGATTAGAAATAATAACATACCTATGTATGAACTTAGACCCATTAACAATAGTAAATGCCAAACTATCAATAATAGGAAATATTTGAAACGGAAATAACTAGATTATCTTTCTCTCAACAATGATCAAAAGAACTATCAGAAAAAAACTATCTATGATGAAAAATTAATAAACAAGTAACGAAACTCCAATGAGCTCTCAATACTCCTAAAAATCCTCCGAGTCTATTCCCTCCTCCAATCCATGGTCTCCATAAGTATCATCAAGGTCATCAGTAAAGTCTCCCTCGTCATGACCTAAAAAAAAATAACATGGCCGTGTGGGCTGAGTAACAAAAAATCATTACTCAGTAGGTAGCACAACCAATCTACACGGGTTATATATATATATATATATATATATATATATATATATATATATATATATATATATATATATATATATATATAAACAGTGAAATAATTGCTAATGAAACATAATCATAATTGAAATAAATATGCAATCAGGATAACATGAAATCTGACTGAATGAATGCACAGTTAGTGTCATAGATGCATCTACCATACCTGAAGCTAGATTTTATCTCCTACAAATTTGTCGTACAGAACAATATTTTACAAAGTTAACATTTTATTATTAAGCATCCACATGTCTACACACCACATGGTCGCATGATAGTGATAAATTTACGACTTGTGCCAGAGTCATTGCTCAAGCCCGATACGCCAGAGGATCGTGTCTGATTATCAACCACCGCTCATTACAGTATCAGTGGCTTATCTCAAAAATATAATAATTCTCCAGGCAGCCCAATTTAGAGATGGATCCATAGCAAAAACAGAATAGTGTGTTCCCACAAAGTCGGGAACCGCGCCTTGGCTATAAGCGTTGAGCCCTTATGATGACTTGGTGTAAGGTACGACATGTGTAGTAAGGTACATGGGTTAAAATGCCGGAAAACCGGTACGTATCGTCCGGTCAAAAAACCGGTACGTACCGGAATAGTAAAAAACCGGACGATACATTGAATGTATCGTCCGGTATTACACATATAAAAGGGCGATACGGTACTTTTAATGTACCGTATCGTCCACCTCCGATACCGATACGTATCGTCCGATACGTATCGGTATCGGACGATATTTTGATCCATGGTAAGGTAGTTAAGGCGGTGTGGCGAGGTCATGGTGAAGAGGATCGCTATGCCATGGCGTGGCCATAACGAAGCCATGGCAAGGCTATTTATTATTGTAATTTTTTTAAAAAACTAGTAAAAAGGCACGTGCAAATGCACATGGACATTAGGACGATTTTTAGACATCTATCGGATGAATTGAGCATAAAATGAATATAGTATTTCAAGTGTCCGTTACTATCTTTTATGATTTATTAGACATAAAAAAACACTTATTACTATGTTTCTTATGTCTTCATTATGTATAATTTAAAATTATAAATTTTTTAATTATATATATATATATATATATATATATATATATATATAACACTTATATTGTCAACTATAGAACATGAAAAAAAAACTAACAAATAAGTATAATCTAGAAAATTCAATTAAATCGACAATGATTATTTATTCCTTCTTGACTTTAACTTTCTTGAGGATTTTACTATCTTCATCATTCGTAGTCTCGTATTTAATGCTTTGACATATCTACGACCTTGTAAGACGATTTTGATAAATTTTATCTTGCATTTTGACTTAAAAGAAGTACCCATTTTCCTGTGAAGTGCACACGTCCATTCACAGGAAAAAATCGTTGATTTCCTTGAATCAAACGATGGAGATCGTTTTTCGTCCCAATTTTTCACACAATAGATCTTGATATCGTGGCATCCCTATCAAATAGCCACATGTTGATTCCACATGGCAGACATCCAAAAGTGACGGTCTGATAGGTATGTCGACAATCACAATCGATTTTGGGGAAGTGTGCCATGTGGAATCACGATTTGTCTGTCTGATAGGGGCGCCATGATATCAAGATCTAATATGTGGAAGGTTGGGAAGAAAAATGATCTCCATCGTCTGATTCAAGGCAATCAATTGTTTTTTATGGTAAAAAATGTGTGTTCACATGTTTAATGGGTGTAAATAATGCTACCCTAAGGAGGTAATCCTTTAAAGTTCTAAAAAGTAAGGAGTCGTGGTGAAATTATGGGGCTCTAGATGTATATTTTTGAGAGTGCTGGTTAAATTATGCTGCTAAACAGGCATGAGGAACTTTCGAATTGATTTTTTTGAGTAATTGAGTAAGTTGAGATTGACTCGGAAGCTATATTGAATAATATAACATTGATTAAGATGATGATTATCGAATATGTAATAGAGGAATACTAAAAAAATAAAAACATCAAGATTCCAATTTTTGAGTCAAAGAAAAAGATTGAAATGAATTATCGAAATTGTAGGGTACTACTCAATTAAAAACGTCTAAATATGACTTACACATCTTTACATAAACCATGATCCCTGTGAAGAAGGAATCTTGGTAACCTATGTCGGTATTTTCTTTTATGTTTAATTTTTTTTTTCTAAATATGTTAGTAATTTAGTATATATTGTAGTATTTTTTTTTAAATATTAAATATATATTTTTAATCCCCGAAACTTTCCCCAAATTTTTCCGAAAGGTAACGAAATTAATCCGAAATGTACCGAAAGGACCCCCCATTGAAAAATTACCGAAAACTAAATTTGTCACTATGCCCTGCAGAAGAGGCAAATTCAACTCGATTTCTATCCTCCCAACTCGTCTACTGTCCACCCTCAACAGAGCATGATACCACAAATTTGTACGTTGCACTTCTTTTAGGAAATATTAAATTAAGAAAATAAGTCAATTAAGAGAAGATGGTACCTGGATGGTGTGCTTTTGATCATCCCTTTGTTGAGGAGCAAAACAAAGATCTTGTTATGTGGTCCCGATAAGTTGAAAACTAAGACAAACTCTGATAGTGGATAGAGTTTCACTCCAATTTAAACTCTTCTCAAGAGAAGAGGCTCGAAATTTAAGGGAGTAAAATATGGAGGTACATGAGGTGAGGATATATGAATAAATGTGGTATTGTATGAGGATATTTTTGGTATAAAGAAGTCACATAAACTATTTTTGCTTTTATATAGTGGATGGATATGGATAGTTTAAAGGAGCAAGGGTATTTTTGGTATAAAAAAGTGATAGAAACTATTTTTGCTTTTATATAGTAGTAAGAATTATTTTATCTATTAATTAGTAGTTTTTTTTTTTTTTTTTTTATATATAAGAAAAAAAAATTCAACTACTAAAGCATCATACTTTGATTATAATATTGAGGATTTCATGTTTCAGGAATAAACAAATATTAATAAATACAAATCAAATATGGAACATCAACAAATTTGTAACATAGTAAGTATAAATAAATAAATATGAAATATCAACAAATATAAAATATTAAAAAATATTAAATATTAAGTACACATACGGTAGTGTTGTCGACGCTAGTGTTGGTAGTTGTTGTGATGAGAGAGAGAGAATTCATCTAAAACGTGGTTTTATAACTATATATTATAAAAATGTCATAACTTATAAGTATTATACGTTATCCAAAAAAATAAATAGCATGCATAGCGATGCCATAATGCTATTCCGTCATGGCGACACTATGACGTCGTTATTGCTATTTAGTTATATATGGCATTTCCCATTGCCATTCGCCATAGCGAAATTATAGCGTGACCTTGATAATCATGACGTGTAGATTATCAGTATTCAAGTTATAATCTTTTGATGGCCTTCACAACATTCTTTTCAATATCAGAGTTTTAATCCGAGTATCAGAAGTTTACATAAATTTTAGAATCGGAACCAGAGTAGTATTTCAGTTCATTGTTTAAAGACCAAAGTGTGATAGAGAACCATGAATCCCACCTTAACGGACAAGATGAGGAATTCACACTCACCCACTGGACATGGCGTCTCATACCACCATGTATTGTCAGGCATGTGAATAAGACATTAAAGTCGTTTTGATATGATTACGACAAGTTACCCCACCAAGGTAAAGTCATGCAGACAGACTCAGTGTGTTATGGTTAGACTAGACGGAGAATGTCCTAATCTAGTCTCTACGTGATACATGAATGCAGAGCAGGAATGTAATATGAATATATAAAACTGAGATAATGAATCCCTTAAACATGTAATGTAACAACTACCATACGTAGGCAGAAGCATAAGATAACAATGAACTGAAATATAAAATGTGATAACTCTCAATTCTACAAGAGTTTACTCGGTAACTATTCTATGTCAATCAAATATCACATAGGTACCCTATTAAAACTATGCAATTTTTGTTTGATCCTAAAATAATTATCTATACTTTTATATATACCCCTCAATTTAAACAATCAGAGGCGATGGTCATTTCCTAAGTTCTTCAAGCATTATTGTATATGTAGTAATCAATAAATATTTTGGTATAATCTTATTGGTTGATTTTTAGTAATTAAGGAATATAATATATCTGATCGAAGGCCATTGATTCTGTCAAATAACATCTTAATTCCATTAGGAGTATCACTAGAAAGTTCTCAAAGAGCCTTCTCAATGTTACTATTGACTTGTGTTTTGAAGATTCTTTGATTTGCTCGATAGCTATCAGTGCCAACATGAAAGAGTAGTCTTTGCATGATTAAGTCACAAGTTAGAAAGTTAATAATACAAGTATTGATCAACAGAAATGAAAAGGTATATATGACTTATTCTAAGGGGTTATATCGTTGGTGCACATAATTCCGAAATGTCGCGGGTCAACATACATTTTTCGTAATTGACTTTAAACTCTTTAGATTTTGCAACCAATATGTAGATTGTGATGAGCTGATCAATTTCAACTACTCATACGTGAGTTTTCATCATAAAACGACTCTTGTACATGCGGTCAAAGTTTGAACCGCTAGTCAAGTTCATGGGATTGTTTGGGGACGTCTAATCAAAATCAGACTGATTGCTTTGGTGGATGTCTCTAAAATATTGATGCAATCAATTTCTCAGTTCGGGTCAGAACGTGGATCAACATTTTTTACCATGAGATCAAGGGTAAACTATTTTGATCAAATTTCAATCCATAAATAAGGGTATTTATGCGGTTTTTCTGGATACCATCGACAAGAGGCGATCTTATCGTTAATTTCCTACCCATTCATATCAACCAACTCGATTGTAATTATGCAAAACATAAATACAAACTATTTCGTATAGGTGCCGCATCTTAGATGTGTACGGACTATGATGAAATCGACACATCTTTGTCGGTGGTTTGCATATGGCAGCGGTCCGATTTACACTACACCCCCAATTTATCGTCATTGAAATTCGGTGAAATTTTACAGGTAGTTAGTTTATAGAAAATAACTATGGGTCTCTTTGTAATATTTTACGAAATTAAGGCTGAAAGATTGCTCGCCTGCAACTTTAAGTAATAGCTCGAAAAGTTGCGAAAAAGCGTCATGAGGATTTTCGGAGTCCTTCGGGGTAATATTCTGAAACAAGACCCAATCCATTTTGAAGACGGAGTTATCCCCTATCTTCATCGAATATTATTTTAGTCATGGGGTCAATGTGTTGACCGCACAATCAAACGAAGGGTCCCCGGAAATTCTTGAATTTTCTTAAATTGATACTTCAAATGTAAAACTATGATTCAATTACGGGGAAACCATGTAGATTGGAGTCAATGGGAAGGCACCACCTGTTTTGACGGATATGCGATGCGAATCGGCGCGAAATGCGGTTCGGGTCCGAATTCCACTAATATTCGGCGCAGCTTGACATGTATTTGGGACATCGAATCAACATGAAAATCGACTTGGGCGTGACCTTCTTTCTTCCTTAACTGCAACTACAAGGGGCTGACCGAGTGCATTTCGTTGAAATTACGGTGCTGAATTTTTAGAGAGAGTGATATTTTCTAAAGAGAGAAAGATTGAAAGAGAATTGCAAGAGTTAAGAGGGAAAGAGTAATTGGAGACGGTTTGGTGGGTTTTTTTCTATTGCAAGGAGAATAAAGAAAGAAAGAGCTTATATTGAGAGGGAGGACATACGAGTGACAAGTGTCCTACTAATGTGGATAGGTGTCATGAGGGAGAAAGAGGTGCCAAAGGAAGAGAGAGCTTCTCCAAGCATGAGGTGTCAAGAGAGGGGTTAGGTGTCATGAGGGTTGACCCCACTTGGACTTCATCTAAGACCACAAAATATGGTCAAGTGTGTACTTTTGTCCATATATGAGTGCCCCATGAAGTGGGATATATGGTCAAAGGGTCAAAATTAATGTAGGGTGTATGTGCACTAATGTCACATATCTTACTTACTATTGGCACACTAAGCCCTTTACACTTAATTTTTATGTATAAAACACTTAAGTAAGAATTGTCTTTCTTGTTCCACCCTAATAGCCAATATGGGTGTATGTGAATCTAAAATCATAGACAACCCATTTGTTACTAGTGGCACAGTAATCATAATTATTGTACATATATTATGCATAATTACTATTATTTTGAAATATGTGACCATCGCGCTTGGGTTAGGGTGTTGACTGCATACACGAATAGCTTATAAACATAGGTACATATAGTATATAGTGTGTTTCAATCACTACTTTATTGTTAATTTAATTTTCACATCATATAACTATTAATTTCAAATCATAGCTTATGAAATACTAATTTTATTTAATGAAGTATGTTCAAGGTCACTTGACACTCAATCTCAGGTATAGGTTGCACATGTGAGTACATATGCAGCTCCCTTTTGCAATTTCTTATTATACTTTATTGTTAATTTAATTTTCACATCATATAACTATTAATTTCAAATCATAGCTTATGAAATACTAATTTTATTTAATGAAGTATGTTCAAGGCCACTCGACACTCAATCTCAGGTATAGGTTGCCCATATATTTAAGTATTGTAAAATTATACTTATACATAGGAATCTACATCGATGAATGCGCTATTTATCAATCAGATGGGCTCAGCCGCATTTCATAGGTCATAGGTTTGACCGAGATCAAATTAGTCAAATATCAAATTTTAGTCAAAGGTCAACAAGTCAACCCTTGAAATTTCAGGGTCGCTAAATGAATCCACTGTGGATGTTGGTCTCATGGATCAGAATTTCTGCCGAAACCAACATGTATCGGTCAATATGAATCGGTTTTGAAGGGGACCAGGTTGATACATTGCCAATGTATCGACCTCCCCAATTTATTGCCAAAGTATTGTCTGATACATCCATGTTATTATTCGTATCAGACGATATTCTAAAATCATAAAATTACTAGATGATTTGAATTTATTGTCCGGTAATTTCGTTGGGTGTTGCTAAAAAGTGGCATCATATAGTTGCTTGAAAATTACTTTTTTACAACCTATCGTTCTCTCATCTTCTCCTCTCTCTTCTACACTTCTCCTTAGCAAGACCCTTCACGCCTCTTAGATCTAGCCCTTCAAGGCCATTTCAAGGCCCAAGATTACGGAAAGAGATCGGAAAATCTTCTAATTGACATGTAAGGTATTTTTTGTTTGGTTTTTTATTTACTAAGCTTAAATTCACTTTTTTTTTTAAATGAAAATAGGTAGATGTAAGTTAATCTGCCCATGTAAGTTAGATCTACCTATTCATGTGGTCATATCTTTGTTTTAAATTAGGGGTTCATCATAAAGTTAGGGCCCTCTTAGATCTAGCCCTTCAAGGCCATTTCAAGGCCCAAGATTACTGAAAGAGGTCGGAAAATCTTCTAATTGACATGTAAGGTATTTTTTGTTTGGTTTTTTATTTACTAAGCTTAAATTCACTTTTTTTTAAAATGAAAATAGGTAGATGTAAGTTAAATCTGCCCATGTAAGTTAGATCTACCAATTCATGCGGTCGAATCTTTGTTTTAAATTAGGGGTTCATCATAAAGTTCGGGATTTTGTGGTGAAACCTTGATTAAGCCTCTAATCCTTAATGATGTCTAAGTGGAAGTTATGGACAAAATCATATGGGTAAACCTAAGGACATAATTTTTTTCCTTAATTTGGGAAACTAATTTATTTATTTAATAAATTTATTAATTAAGTTAATATTTAATTATATGTTTACAAATGATAATAATAATAATATAAAAATGAATTTTGTTAATTCACCTAATTTAAACATCTTTTCTAATATTAATTAATTAATTATTTTATTTTTTTGAGAAGGTAACAAAGCTAATATATTAGAGATAAAAAAGGAGAACACACCTTGGCGGGTAGTAAGACACTACCCAAACAGAAAGAAATCCCCCCTAAGAACTCGCCCAGGAACCCGAGCAAGACCGCGATGCAACGGGACCCCCCAGAATGCCCATCGCAGCACCGCAGAGACACTAGAAGCTGTCACCCAGGCCAACAATCCCAGAGCAGCAGGAAGTTCTGCAACCCATCCTCAAAATAGCCTTCCTAATTGCATTCCAGCTAACAACAAGGTCTCAAACATTGCGAATGACCATCCCCAACGGCTTGGCCCTTGTAATTACTCTGTTGTTTCTCTCTCACTGTCCACAACTGCTTCCGAGGCCCATCCACCTCAGCAACCCTCCACATTTCCATCATTTGGGCATGCCCTTCCGGCAAAACCCAGGAGACATTGAAAAGACCGAAAATCCTGGACCAAATGCTGCGCGCAAAGGAGCAATGGAGGAGAATATGCTTCGCGGATTCACAATGTCTCATACACAAGAGGCATCTATTTCTTACCGGGATGTTCGTCTTCACTAATTGGTCATGGGTCAGAATTCTTCCCCGAACAACAGTCCACGAGAATAATTTAATTTTCGGGGGAATCTTGATTCTCCAAAAACCAGCCCACCATCGCCCCCCACTGCTGATCCTATCCATTTTCAGGAGCTGATTGTAAGCTAACTTGACAGAGAATTTCCTTTGGTCGAGTGCTTCCATAACCTTCGGCCCCTATTGCTTTTGTTGGGGGTGAGCCCCCTTATAAGGCACATGAGGTTCCTGAGCTCAGCAACTTCCCACTCCCTGAGACCTCGGCGCGTTGGAACATTCCATACCCATGGGCCCTACTCGAGCTGCACGAAATGGCTGATCATAACATCCTTTGAGTCAGATAGCATATAAATCATGGGGAACTTAAATTGCAGCTGTTGATCGCCCACCCAGACGTCCTTCCAAAATCTGATCCGCTGCCCGTCTCCCCAACTGTATCTAGTACCGATATGGATGAATTATGTACATAGCTTCACCTCTTTCCACCAGGCGGACTCCTAGTTAACCCTGAAGCTGTAGTGCCATGGCTCCTCCGACATCCCATATTATTAGTAATCAGTTGCCACCAAAGCTTATCAGTTTCCTTCTCTTCGCCGATCCTCCAAAGCCACTTCCAAAGAAGGGCAGAATTCAGAAGCCGGAGCCTCCGGTTGCCCAGCGCTCCCCCTCTCTTCTCTTTGAGATTGCAACAGTCCGCCCATTTGATGAGATTGATCTTCTTTCGGTCGTCGTTATCGTTCCACAAAAAATCCCGCATAATCTTCTCCAGTTTCTTCGTGATGCTCACCGGAGCCCTGAAAACAGGCATCATGAAAACCGCGGTGGAAGCAAGCATAGACTTAATGAGTGTGAGCCGGCCCCCATTGATGAGCGTCTTGCTTTTCCAAGTGGCCAACCTGTTTTGGAATCGCTGCACGAGACCCTCCCAACCTCTAGCTCGACACAATCCAGTTCCCAGAGGTATCCCAAGATACGTGATGGGCAAGGTGTCCATCCTACATCCCACCAAAGCTGCCAGTCGATTAGTTTTGTCATTGGCAATGTTAATTCCAGCAAGGCTGGACTTGTGCAAATTAATCTTTTGACCAGACACCCCTCAAATAGAACCAAAACATCAGTAACCGCCTTGACTTCCAAATCACCTCGACTTCCGTTGCAGAAAACCATAGTATCGTCGGAATATTGCACATGCGAGATCGACATTCCATCATCCACAACCTTAAACCCCGTGAGCAGATTCAAAGCTTTCACCCTCTCAAATAGACGATGAAGAGTTTCCCCAATGCAATTAAATAACATAGGAGAGAGCGGACAACCTTGTCTAAGCCCTCTCTTACTTTTGAAGTACCAATGCGACACCCCATTAATCAAGACCGAGAACCTCACTGACCCATAGCAGCCTTCATCCACTTCCTCCACACTTCCCCAAAGCCCATCCTAGCCTGCATATAATCTAGAAAATCCCAATGCACCCTATCGTAGGCCTTTTCCATATCAATAACCCTTCTCCTTTCGCCTTTTGACCGAATCGATAATTTCCACTACCATAACAGCGATATCTAAGAGTTGTCAACCCGGGATAAAAGCTCCTTGGACATTGGAAATCAGCGATACCATAACTCCCTTAAGACGAGTAGCCAACACTTTGGCCACGATCTTGTATGTACATCCCGTAAGGCTAATAGGTTTGTAATCCCTGATATTGCTGGCTCCGACACACTTGGGGATAAGAGCAATATAAGAGGAATTGAAGCTCTTAGCCATCGTGTTGTACATATAGAACTCTCCCAGAAAAGCCATGAAATCTGCACCTATGACATGCCAAGCAGACCTGAAGAACTCAATAGTGAAATCATTCGGGCCAGGAGACTTATTGTTCCCCAGCTTGTCAAGAAAAGCCGCCTTGCCCCATCAATCGAATTAAGGCAACACCATCAAGAGATGGTTTCTCCATCCGATCCGCGTCATATAGCTCCTTGTAATATTCCACGATCTTAGCCTGCACCAGATTATTGTCCGTATATTTGACCCCATTAATCTCAATACCTGCTATACAATTATGATTTCGCCTTCCATTCTCAACCGCATGAAAGACCTTAGTATTCCCATCACCCTCTTGCAGCTAATTAGCCTTGGCTCTTTGCCACCATATCTGCTCCTCTTCCAACACTTTCGAGTTATATACCTCTTTGAAGACCGATCTGACTTCCCTATCCTCCTCCGAAAGCGGCCCCCCTTCTTCCAAGAGATCGAGCATCACAATTTCTTCCATGAGCCCCTCCTTAAGCCAACCTGCTACTGCAACTCTTTCTCTGTTACAAGTCTTTATATGAGCTTTGAGTTGCTTGAGTTTGGTGGCAAATATGTAGGATGGCGTGCCCACAATGCCGTTCTGATTCCACCATCTATCCAGATTGTTGATGAAGTCCTGATCTGACAACCAGGCGTCGACAAAGCGAAAGGGTCCCGAAAAATTTCCCACAAAGGGGCTATCGGGACAAGCAAGCACAATAGGTTGATAGTCCGAGATCGAGGTGTGTCGGAGATGAACCGTCACATTGGTAAATTGGTCCAAGAAATCCGTCGCACATAAAAATCGATGCAGCCTGCACAGAATCGAGTCCGCCTGACCATTGGACCACTGTAATGCCCCCCAACCATTCCCAAATCGAAAAGGCTTGCTTGCGAAATATATTCCATGAAAAGGTTTTTCGCCATAATATCAATATTCCTTGTGTTTTTCTCCCCCGCAGAGCATAAGGCGTTAAAATCACCCCCCACACAAACCGGACACACCCATCTATTGGATAGAGCACTCATCTCAAAGAAAAACTTGCGCCTGAGGCTATTGATCGTGGGACCATAAACAGTGATGACCACGCATAGGTTGCCATTCTTAATATCCTGGAGCAACGTAGCGATTGCATACCCACCCATCTCCGAATCCACCAATTTGAAAACCTGTGTCCCACGCCAGGAGCACCCCACCCCTACTGCCAACAACATCAATAGCTAACCAGTCCCACGATGATTGAGGAATGACCGATTTAACCAACGCTTCAGTCACCAAATCCCATTTCGTTTCCTGCAACCCGATCACCTCAAAGTTCTGCCCTCTGATGAAAGATTTAACTAGAGACCTCTTATCCATATGGCACATCCCTTTGACAGTCCAGCTGAGAAACCGCATTAAACAACCACGAAAAAGAACCGCCCACTGAACCGATCTCGCTAACGCCTCTCCTACGGGGTCTCGTAAGGGGAACCATGACCCACACCTGCAATCTTTTCCCCTTCGATCTTCACATCTCCCTCTTCTGCCTGGAGTAAAACAGACCCCATTTTATACTGACCTTGCTCTTACATCAACTATTTCTGTCTGCCTTGCATTGCATCCTACCCTTCTCAATAATATCCTGATAAACTTTAGCGAGAGCATACTGTGAACCAGAGAACGCCACCCCTAAACTTTTACCGAGATTAGCCAACCTTTCCCCATCGGAAGCCTTTGGTTGAGCCTTAGAAGCGACCGTAATTTCACCATCCGATGAGAACTATTCAATCAAATCTGATACCGCACCAACACGTTGAGCATGCCCATCCCCGGCGGTGGCTAGAGCAAAAGTGGATCACGGTTGCAATCAGCCCCCCTAGGGATTCTACTACAACTGCACATAAACCCAACAGAAGAATTAAAACAAGATTGCAGTCCAGGCCCGTTAGGCTCAAACCGCGAAACAAAAAACTCATTAAGGCAGCACGGTTGCACTCCAGGCCGTGGAGGCCCAGACTGCGGAATGAAAGTATTAATGTCCACCACCGGCCCACATAAATTATCCGGTGTGTTCTGCGAACCACAGGGTTGCCATGACCTGGCGGGTCAACCCACATTCCCTGACGATGAGCTGACCCGCTTAGCAGTGACCCGCATATCATTCGAGGTGATAGTATCACATACCCGAGAGCAGGAGGCAACATTGATGTCAATCCCCCTTGACATTTCGCTACGTGTACCATTAATAGAAATACCCTTTCCAGGTGTCGACTTGCAAGCCTTCCACACCTTCCTAGCCTTTGACTCTTAGCCCGACAAAGTCGTCCTGTCTCCCATCCTGTCCTTCCTAGTTGTGTGAGAATGGTCAACACGTACCCCCCTAGTCTCACCTACCACCCTTCCGTCAGAAGATAAAGCCCCTGTTGTCATAAATACGTTCTCCTCATCGGTAGCCCGACACGTGCAAGTGATAGAGGATCCAACACTTTCCTCCTTCCCTCCACCTGTCCTGTAAAGATCATCACCCTTAGTAGCTCCGTCCTCGAAACCAGGAGAGCCATCAAGGAGACCCTTCAAGTCATCCTTCTGAATAGAGTCCAAATTACCGTCGACAATCAATGTATCGATCTGCTAGTGAGCCTTATGGACCATCCGATCCTCTCGCTAGGATTTATGAAGCCTACAAATACTGCCATTGTCCCTTTGCTCGTCGGAAACCACCTTCATCCAGCGGTCCAAGTTGTTACGATCTGGTTGGTCCGTCTGATAATGCCACGTGTGTTCGAGTACGCATTCGGCCTCTCCGGCGGAGCCGTTTGCCATCAGAACCAAACCCCCATCGGAATGGAGACCGATCTGCGTACGATTGAGTACTGGTAGCTCCCTCAGCTTACCGCCTTCCCCTTTATTAAGTAATTAAAATTGATTTAGGGCTTTTGTTTAAAGTTATGACTTTTATCCTAAACTAAATTAAAATATGAAATTGAGTGTAGTAATATTTAAAATCAGCTATAACCATGGATCAAAATTTCGTCCGATACCGATACATATCGGTATCGGAGGTAACCGATACGGTACATTGTATCGGTACATTGAATGTACCGTATCGGTCCTTTGTATGTAAAGTACTGAACGATACATTCAATGCATCGTCCAGTACTATTCGATACCGATACATATCGTCCGATGCATACCGGTTTTGGGCTCAGACGATACGTACCGGTTTTCCAGCATTTTGATCCATGGCTATAATAGTGTGTTTTCAAAATTTTAAGACCATTTTATTTTATTTTTATTTTTATCTTTGATATATTTTTGTATTTATTAAATATATATTAAAAATAATTAACATCATAAAAATCCATAAGTTTGTTAAAAAAATCTAGGATAATCATATTCAAAGGTTTTTGGAGATTTATACATTCAAGTATTTGTTGTATATCATTTGTTGAAATTTTAAATAAATATAAAAATCATTAAAAATAATATTAAAATTTTAAAAAGTCTAATTTTTGTTAAACATCTAAAATAATCTTAGTATACACCTGAAGTAGTAATTTTCAATTTGTATAATGTACGTTAACTAGATCAAGATGGTTTATGAGGAAGATCCCGCTTGGTAGTATGACTAGGGGATCGGACTATAGGAGGCCAGATATTGAAACACAATGTTAAGTTCTGCTAACAAAAATTCTGGGTGGACGAATAAGTAGGTTTAAAGAGCACCTTCGGCTTCTCATGTCAACCAATCAATTGTTGGATGAATGTACACCTGTTTAAGTATCAGATTTATTGTTCTTATGATCAAACCTAAATCTTTAAGAGTGTCAAAACCATGGATCAAAATTTCATCTGATACCGATACGTATCGGTATCGGAGGTAACCGATACGGTACATTGAATGTTCTGTATCAGTCCTTTGTATGTAAAGTACCGAACGATACATTGAATGTATCGTCCGGTACTGTCCGATACCGATACGTACCGGTTTTCTGGCATTTTGATCCATTGTCAAAACTAACAATTCCTCTACACTTTTGGGTGCATAAATATCTATGCATAGAAATTTTGGTGCACAAATTCCTCTAATAAAAATTCTATCGATATGGATTTATGCATGAAATTCTGCATACATGAATTTATGTGCACACAATTTCAACATGCACGGATTTCAATGTGTAAAATATTTTATCTACAAAATATTTTCTGCACAAATTTCTGATTGCATGGTTTAATATGCACAAAAAAACTGTGTACAGATATTTGTACATGAAATTCTATTTGCACAACTTTCTATGTGCACAAATTTTAAGATGCAAGTATTCTTGTGGACAAAAAATAGGTTGCCCAGATTATTATACGAAGAAATTATGAACTGATTTTTAACTTTGTACAGGGATATTGAGGTGCACTCTTTTGGTGAATAAAAATTAGATTACAATCTATTTTATGAAATACAATTTTTTATTCTAATTGATTTAAAAGATTAAATTTTTTTATTATAAAAAAAAGCCCTCATTTTTGTCTGCATGAAATTTTAAATAAAATCTATTTTATGAAATCCAATTTCAAAAATTGATTCCAGTTGATTTGGAATGTTAATTCGATAAAAATAGTATTTACTTCAAATGCCTAGTTAACCAATCTGTATTCGATAAAATTGATTTGGAATGTTGATGAATAGGCAATGCAGTTGGGAGGGAATGAATATTCAGCTAATAATATCCTCAGCGATGTTCTGTTTCGCGGGAAAAACAGGAAAATGTTGAATTTGATTCCATCGCTGTGCCACTCTTGCAATATTGCGTTCATAGTGGCGACCCCTCCAGTGGAGCAATTGATTCTGCGGGTTACAGAGTATGTAAACTGGCAGACGAACCATTACAGAATAATTTTATATTATCATGTCCTCAGTCCACCCTCCTATTCACACTAATGCCTTCCATCTCGATCCAACACCTTGGAGAGGGTTTGTTTCCCCGCCCCGAGGTATCTCTCTTTGTATCAGGACCCAATCAGATGTTCAAGTGATTTCGATCAATGCTATATCAAACTAGCCATCATACTAAGAGTGTATAGTAGTCTGTACTAGTGATACCTTGGTGATTTGTTACAACATGATTCCCCACACTCATCCTTATTGCTTCTCAAGCCGATAAGCAACCCAAATCCTATTCGCCCTGATGCCTTCCATCTCGATCCAGCACCTTTGAGTCCCTGGGGGCAATCTCTCAGGTGCCAATCCGATGTTCAACTGATGTTGATCAATGCTATCCCAAACTTGCCATCATACTAAAACTGTACACTAGTCCATACTAGTGATACCTCGGTAACTTGTTACATCATGGTTTCCCACACACTCATCCTTATTGATTCTAAAGCCGATAAGCGACCTAAATGCCATACACGATAAACATGTATTGCACAGGTGACTTCTCACATGCATTGAATTAATCAAATATTTTTTGAAGGAACAAATAAAAGCCTTAAAAATAATTATTTTGACCTCGAAAAATAGGGTAAAAAATAATTGCAAATTTTATTTACAACTAGCTATCTTACTAAGATGGTACACTCCATACAAGTGATACCCCGGTGACTTGTTACAACATGATTCACCACACACTCATCCTTATTGCTTCTAAAACCGATAAGTAATCCAAATCCCGTATTGCACGACAATCATGTATTGCACGGGTGACTTCTCGCAGACATTGACTTGATCAATTATTATTTGCAGGACAAATAAAAACCTTTTGATCATCGGAAAATAGGATAAAAATAATTACAGAATTTATTTACAATTCCCTGATAATTATCAAAAACAAAATGGACCTTGAAAAAATAAAAAATAAATCAAAATTTTAGTAAAAGTTATGTATACATGAGTCATAATGTCTGTTTCGTAGAAAACTTGACTTTGATAATGAAGTTTAGGGTTAGGGTTTTGTGGAGAAGAGAGAGAGAGAGAGAGAGAGAGAGAGAGAGATTGATGGCTTAGATGGGATTAGGGTGATCCCACTAGCTTAGTTATACTAATAACGATTAAAACACACACACACACACACCCATTATTATACTCACACACCGATATAGAATTACTAACTCATAACTTCCTCACTAATACACATACATCAATACTCCCCCTCAACTATACAACTCATATGCTCCAATAAAAACTACCCTTAATGTCCCTTTTCGAGAAAACTTAATTTCAAATCATTTTCGAAATTCATTTCATTTCAAAAAATTCTAAATTTCTATCTTACAAATTGTGTATGTCAATATTTTTTTTTGATAGGTAGGCTAGGCTCGAACCTGCGACCTTGAGGTTGCAATATTATTAACCTTTCATTGTGTTTCAGGCCCAAACCCATTTCACTTGGATTATATTCGAGTATATTCTTCTTTCATTTTTTTTTTAATAAGAACGGGTGAGGACCCGACAGCCTCAATGCATGCTTATAGGAAAAAAAATTACGGATTTCAATAAGGGCAAAGAAAATTAATGCATGGGTTCTAAGACTTACTAAGATAATTTTGACACAAATTTAGAGTGTGTGCATTAATCCTCTGAGCATGTAGGACTAAAAAGTGTTACAGTCAAATATGGCAAACAACCTAGTGACATCCCATGTTTTACAAAATAGGTGATTTTTGCGTTTTTCATAATGTCACATCTGTGTATTGAATCAAAGCAACAATATGGCCTCCCAATCAACTCTTCAGACCTAGAGTCCAAATGCAGGTGGTAAATGACCCATCTACCTACTAGGTATGGTTGGTGTTTCAGCCATCCGTAGCTCCACAATCTGTAAAGATATTTATGTTTCAAATTTTCATTTTGCATTTCTGCTGGGTTCATAGCAACCTGAATTAAAATTGTTTAGAAAGCTCATACTATAGTTTTACACCATCATTTGAGTTGCTTGGTCAGTGTTCTGGAATAATAGTACTATAAACTTTGAAATTTCTCCTGCCAATTTCCTTTGCTTTATGGTTACTTAACATTTCTTTGATGTACAAATTGCTAAGAGATTACAAATTTATTTAAATTTCCCTTTGTCAATTATTGTTGATGTTATCGTTTTATTCCTTGGCTGGAAAACAATTTCAGGATGTTTCTTACAGTCTGCCAAGTTTTCACCAAGCGCTGTTGTCCTCTGCGACCAAACCAATTCCTGTAGTTACAGCAATAATATCCTTGATGTCTTTCCGCAATCCTGTAAGGCCAACTCTATCTGTAACTTGTAACACTCTATTTATATTCTTTAACCTTTCTAATATCTTTTTTTCCCAAGGTGTCAAACTCGATATAGGGTATCAGTCCAATCGTTCAATCGATACATTTAGGTCGATACCAAAACCAAGTATTTAAAAAAAATAAGAATAAAAAATGATTATATCACCGGTCGATGGCGATATGGTACCTGCTGATACCGATACAGTATCACTGATAGTGATACCACCCCGATAGGTATCGAGGTGGTATCGGTATCGGTTTCTGGCGAAACTGACATGTATCGCCGATTCATATCTGTATCAGCCGAGTTTTGATGCCTTGGTTCTTCCTATATACCGTAGATGACTCAATTTGTATGTTTATCCTGTAGGCCCTGGCAGTTTTCATGTTTATAATAACTTCTATGTCGTGATTGTAAAATCTTGGTGACAACTCAAATCGCTAGCTGTAGAGTATATTTTTAATTTACTACTGCATGATTAATACTCAGAAAATGGTAAATTACAAAACTACCTTATCACATAATTACTTGACCAAAAACATAAAACAACCCTTTCTTACTAAGCACTGGGAATTACAAAACGTTTGTCATAACCACTGTTGTCATGAGCGATTTTAAGCTACCAAATCGCATAAGCCATCATGGCTTATGCGATTTGGACATTATGCGATGGCATACTCAGTATGCGATGGCATAATGCTTGGAGCACTTTTATATATATATATATATATATATATATATATATATATATATATATATATATATATATATTTTTTTTTTTTTTTTTTTTTTTTTTTTTTTTTTTTGAGGTCCCATTGCCTCTATAAAAAGGTGGGTTGGGTCCTCTACTCCTCACACAACTGTTTTGGCTTAAACTTCCTCTCTAATATCTATTTTTTACTCACAATCTCCTCCCATCTTTCCTATCTAGTTTTTTATTTTATTTTATGCTTTGTAATTTTTTTTTTAGTGAATTAAATTGTTGTAAACTTAGTAATATTAGTATTAGTGGGTTACAAAGCCTCAAAGGGAAAGATCAAGGAACTTTAATTTTTTTTTTAGGAACTTTAATTTTTTTTTTGGAAAAAAAAAAAAAAAAAAAGTATGCCATGGCTTAAGCGATTTGCTTAAGCGAAATTGAGCCAAATCGCTTAAGCCATTTGACAACAATGGTCATAACCAAGACTAATGAAGTAATTATGTGAAGGAAACAGTATATAAAGCTTTGGAATAAAGAAAACAAATGGCACAAAATCAGTGAGGCACCTTTCCTAAAAAGCCATAAAATGCCTTGGAGAAAAATGTGATTCTGTTCTTGCACAATTGTTTCATATATAAGTGAGAATAAGAAAATAAATATGACCGAAACTTGCTATTTATGACTGAAATCCTCAACTTGCTTATCATATTCACATCTGAAGATGCTAAGTACAATGTTCCTACGAAACATAGCCACACAAACTTATGTACTCTTCCCACAATTTTCACATACTTTTACACTACCCATCAAGTTTTTTAATTACGGTCACTGTTCCTGGCTCATAAACTGGAAATTAAAGCCTTTCTCCCTTGTAAGTTGTAGCTGTAGGAAAACTTTGAGGAAAAAGAAACACACACACAAACATACCCAACAACCGCTGTAGGGGTGTGCATACAGTGATCTACAATAGGAAAACGACAAAAATGTTAATTAGAGAGAGAACGGCCCGTGGAGTGGGATTGTGGGAGCCACCATAAGAAAAGTAGTAGAAAGGGAAATATGTTGGGAGGACAATAATGTGAACCGCTAGAGAAAAAAAGAACAAAGAAAGACACGAATTAAAGAGGAATTATGTAGGTTATATTGTAATAGACGTAAAGACTGTTTTTGACATACCATAAAGATACACAACAGATTGGATAAGGCTGTGATGATGATGATGATGACTATGATGATGATGATGAAGACACAACATCACTATGTAACGAGTTAGCAACATTTATTGCATTCATCGTCTTTTTAATAAATTGCACCATCTTTGAAAATGATCAATGCCAATATAAATGGAGTCCTCATTGAGTCCCAAAAGAACAACTTTAAACTCCACGCTTATATCCTCCCATGGTTCTTTAGGATTCGACAATGGTGTGTAAAGTTGGTATTTAAGGATTGTGGCCCTTGTGGTGTTTCCACCAAGGTTAACACCTTGGTTGCCACACGATTCTTTTGTAAGTGGTTCTTTCCCTAACAGGGTTAACATCAGGCAGCTTTTAAAGGTATGTACTTGGGTGGTCCAATATCGGAATGTACTAGTCAAAGGTATTGTAAACCTTGGTTGCCGAGCTAGACAACTTTGAACAAATTGGCTAATGTCACAGTTTGTGCAGTCACGTGAATATTTTCAAATTCTGAGAAACCTGTCTGTCCCAAACTACCTGTATTGATCTCAAATTGAAGCTTCTCAATAAGCAAATAGTCTTGATAGCAAACTCAATTTTCCTGAAAAAGGTAACCGTTTTGTGATGCACCATGCAGTTCTGACTCATTGATTTATGTGACAATACCAAAGCATATTCTCGAAGGAAGGACACCACTTAGTATGTCTATTGTGAAGCTTTTTTCATGCCCCCAAAGTTTCAATTCTTTGTGTTGGTCAAGCAATGCCGCAAATAGTGAAAGATAGGACAAAGGCTCAAATATTTATGTGTTTCTTTCAACGAGACCGTTGAGGAAGGCTTAGCCAGACCCTTTTGAATTAGGACAGCCCCTATTCTAGCTCTGTACCATCAATTTGGAAGATTTGGTCAAAATTCAAGTTAGGCATAGATGTCCTGCTCATCACACTCTTCAACAACAGAAAATTTGTGTTTATAGCATCTGTCCACTTGAACTTGCCTTGCTTCTTACAAATAGTTTTCTAAGCAATGATAGCATTGAAATTTGCATTAATTGATTGTAGAAGTGCTTGTGACTATTAAAATATTAGAATTTACCATAAAATTTGGGCATTGGCCACTCCATCGTAACATTTACCTCTATCTTGTAGGATCTCACTCCTAAAATTACAAAGAAAACTGGTACCACACGATTCAAGGAGAACGGACGCTTCTTGATGTTTCCAAAATTAAATTTTCATACTTGTTGAGCATAGTTGCAATGTTTATAAGATAATGACTAAAAAACTAATGTCATCGAGATAAACTAAAAATCTTGCCAAATTGTACAATTGCAAGGAAGCTTTATGCCTTAAAAACTGCCACTTGTATAATCTTTTATGTTTTGTTTACATAACTTTCTGCTCATCTCTAGACTAAATTTTAATTGACGGTATCCTTTCTACAGGTCTAATTTTGAAAAGATAGTTGCCCATTCAACACATCAAGCATGTCGTATAGTCATGTTTTTAGATTCAATATGTAGGTGTTGTCTTGTTAATTACTTGTCAACATTTTCTAGATTTTTTCCTTTGAAAAATTAGGTCACTAGGACACTTGGGCTAAAATTTCTTCCAGTGTACCCCTAACGAGTTGGTAAACTCACTAGTGTAGTACGTGTTCATTAGGCTTCTACTTCAAAAAAGTAGATGCCTCACTATGGGTTTATGCTTTCCTTTATGAGCAGGAAAAAAATTCCAAAAGGGGAAGGAAAGAAGAATTGGTCAAAGCATAAGTTATCAAGATCAGGGCTGCATATCCTCTAGAAATCTGGTCTATAAGAACACTGAAAAAAAGGTTGATTTAATCCTAGAGAAGCAATTTTTAGGAGTGCATCCCCGCTAGAAATCATGTGTAGGGCCTTGCCTCACAACCTAGATGAAGCTGGAATGTGACGTCCACTTTAATCCAATGATAAAAATTAAAAACCCTTTAGAATAATTTTGTATGTTGTTTTATTTAAACATAATAATTTTATATATTTTGTGATGATTACTTTTGCAACGTGACATTTACACCGATGATCTCCTTGATCTTGAATTCTCTTCCTTAGTCCCAAATCCTCTCCACTGTTTTTTTATGACATAATAACTTTAAAGGTATATTGGTTTGAGCATGGTTCAAAATTTCAGACGAAATTGGTACGTATCATTCTCCGATACATACCGGTTTCGGAGTTCACCGGTAGAATACTTTGAATGTATCATACCGGTGCATTACATATATATTGGTAATGTATCGGACAATATATACCAATGTATCGTCCGGAACCGGTACGTATCAGACGATATGTACCTGTTTGGAGTTGGACAATACATACGGAAAACCAGTTTCTTAAACCATAGGTTTGTGGTTCTTAAGGACTATTTAAAGAGAAAAAGATACAATTAGAAAACCCTAGTGATCCAATGTATAGCCTAAACACCTTTAGAGCCACTATTAGGCCTGGACCTGACTGAATGACTCAAATTATCCTTGCTAGTACTAACCAAAACTAGTAATCTTACTAAGGGTGCACTCTATTCCACATAAGTGACATCTTCAACAACATGTCACTCCACGATGCACCACACATGCCAATCAATGGTCTAGACTCTAGAGTAAGCTTATATTGCACGTGTGATTTCTCGCATTCACTGGAGTCACCCATAATTTGCTGATGCAAAAAAGTTTTTAAAACAATTATTTTGATTTAAAAGTTTTGGTATAAATAAGTATAAGCAATTATTTTTTAGTTCTTTGGTATTTAATTAAAAATTATATTAATTAGGGAAATTTTCAAAATAAATAAAAAATAACTCTGGTAAAATTTTATGTCGCATATGGCAGTTTTAGAAATTCAAATTAAAATATGAAAATTCCTAAAAATAAATCCTGCAAACTGTCGATGTCAATAAGGATTCAAAATAAATAAATAACTTATGCATCCTAGGACTTATTTAATCCCTTGATTAAGTGGAGTCATAAACTGCTCCAATCACATTTTGCAAATATCCTTGTGACATTTCCTTCTTGCCCAAAACAGGCAATTGCTGTGCAAATCACAATGTTGCAACATGTACACTGAAACAAAACAACAGTTTGATTTCTCAATTAAACTCCTTGTCCCAAGAGTGCTAACGTCATAGTAATGTTTGCATTGGATTGGTCAAAACTGCATGGTAGAACGGGTGCACAGTGCTAGAAGTACCTAGTAAAATATGTATTCTCCCACGGTCCATGAAAAGCCAATATGATGTGTGAGAGAGAACACACGTCACGTGAAACGAAAGTTGTACATTGTTTTCAGGTGAGGGATTCACCATGTCCATTTGTCGCCCAGGCATCAGTTTCACTTGTGAGGAAATCCATGGGAAGCTGGCAAACACAGCACCCTTGGTAGCCAAAGATAATGTACCAGTTTCAGTTACAAAGCCTGGTCAGTCCCCTATGCCCCTATAAAATGAATTAGTATCCACAAGAAACACTCCCATTCCGAAAGCCACCACAAAATCACATACACAATGCAAGAAGGGTAATATTAGAATCACACTATCAACAATGATAGGGAGAGAAGAACACTGTCAACATTTTATTAATCAAATAGAAGTCAATTGCATCAAAAAAGTCTTTTGGAGGCCAGAAATTTTAATCAACTTGCTCTCCATGTGTTCCTTATTTGTTCTACTAATTTTAGACCCCTTAATTCTAAAAAAATCCCCAAAGTTCAAACTTATCATTTCCTTGTTTTCTTGCCTGGCAATTTATACACTTGTCATGTTGCTTACTTGAATTCATAAATTTCTATTTTGTGAGAGCACCACCCTTTGTTAAAATGAGTACTCAAATAAAGTGGCAATGGCATGTATTCAGTCTCTATATAAATGCAATTTAATATCTAATTAATCTAAAGACCATCCTTTTATTGTGATAGCAGTCATTGAACCAGAAACGGGACCCAGTTTCAATGTAGGACACATTGCATATATTGATATCATTGAGCAAGTGGTAATTGTTTAGGTTACAGCGTGGCTGGAGTACCAACTTCCTGTTATAAAAAAAAATGTACTTTACTTTGATGACCATTTTTCTCTGCAATTGAATCATAGTGTCAACTCTTTTCCCATTCAACTGCTAGAAAGATTCCGCCATTGTTTAGATGATTGAATCAAGTGGGAGTTGTCCAGGCTGTGCACCCTGAACTCTGGTGAGAACCACCTATGGAGGCTGACACTATACCAAGTCACTGTTACTAGTTTGCTTCAAGCATGCCACATCAGTAGTCCATTGAAGCCATGTTTTACTCTTCTCTACTACATGGCTGATAAACAGAATAATTGGATCATGTGTAGGAAGCCGTCAATACTCTCATCCGAGTATTAAAACCAATTCTGATATTTAACAGCAATCAATACCTGTACTTAGGTCAGCATCAGCAATCATGATAACCCTATAAACTGTATTTAGGTTAGCATCAGCTGTTCAAAATGGGTGATCTCACCTCCATAGATATGGTGCCTACGTATTGCATGCGGTAAAAGCATGTCATACGTACAAGGAGCAATAGCAATCATAATATCTCTTCAAAACAATTGTGCCTTCTTTAGTCCACTATCTCCTACACATGGGATATTTAGTATTTTGTTTGCCTTGTTGACAGTTTGGATATCCTTTTTCTGTAAGATTGTCAGTTAATGCCTTTCTTCTTGGAACTTATATGAGTCCGTTCGTTGATGTGTTTCATTGTTATCATTATTGAAGCTTATGAGTAAATTTATTCATGTCTTTACGGTATAATTTTTAATGAATTATTGTAAATATAGGCAATACAAGTGGCTGCTACTAGAGTCCTTTCTATGTTGTGCATTGTAGCTGGGAGGGTGCAACCATATTCCTTCGGTAATTTATGCTTTGTCTCAGATGATTTGCAGGTTTGGCATTTTTACATCCTTGAGTTGATCCTAAATTTTCTTTCATCTTTAGTATGTAACAAATTTAACTGCTTAGATTCATGATTTTCCATCACTGTCAATTAATTGTTTTCAGATTATAGAATTAAGGACTTTCCTCAATGGTGTTATTTATGATGGAACATCAAGAAATGAAGATCTGTTTATTGCTGTAATTAAACTGCTCACGTCTGCGGCATGTTATCAGGTTAGTTTTTCTCATACTGCAGTCCCTAGTTACTGAATGTAAATATGTAAACGTCCTCAGTGGTAGCTGAAATCAAAACTGGTCTTTGGTCCTAGTAATTGTAGTGTAAAATGCCTGCTTTTGAAGCATTAAGTTGAACATTGAAATTCTTGTCGTCATTGTCTTGCGGTGTTTCTGTATTGTAAATTTAATATCACCTTAAGAGAACCTACCATAGAAGTGGATCTTTCTTTTTTTGTTGGAAGGCATGTTTTTCTTGTTTTCAAAACTCTTCTTTATTTGAAGGTATGTCTGTCTTATTCTTAATACACTTCTTTGTTGGACAGTTGACTCGTTTATTTGTTGAAAGCCAACTCAATGCTTTCTGCAACTTCATTTAGACATTTATTTGCATCCGTTTCTTTCCTTTAATTCCGTTGCTTTATATTTTTCCATTCCCATTCTTTGGTTTCCATGGGTCTTACTGCCATACTGTGGAACTTGTATTGCAGCAAGCGTTTCTTTTGTCTATGATTTCCGCCAAGGGAAATATAGAGGTACCATTGCGTGGTTCTGGCGATGTGAAACACCCGCTGGTGGAAGCTTCTGTGAGATCTTTAAAGCATGGGAAAGAAAATCTTTTAGACTCTGTTCTGCAATATGTCAAAAGATCTGAGGTTCTTGTTAAGAGGTATGCCACCAGAATACGTTTCTCTGTAATTGCAATGAGTTTCACTCATCACGTTCTTCATCACCTACATGCCATACTTTCTCCTACAGTTGTAAAAATTATGGCTGCCCTCACTTGCCATGTTGGTTTTGAATGTTCATTAGACTTGCTATGCTTTGATTGCAAAAGGAGAACCCAAATTAATTAATGTGATTTCCTGTATTTCTCAGCCATCCTCAATTACTGCTGAATGTTCTTAACTTTCTCAAGGCAATGTGGCAAGGAGCTTCCCAGTATATGGAGAAGTTGGATGTGCTGAAAAATTCGACAATGTTCTGGGAACACTTGGTTTCACCTATCTCAAAGATTGCTACCAGGAAAGGTTCTTTAGATGAAAACCTGAAGGGTGACGAGTTCTTACAGTTGGCTTACAGTTACCGTTGCCAATCTTTAGTCTTAGAGATCATGGCAAATGACTTGTTCTTGCAAAAAAGAATGTCACAAGATGGGATGCCTAAAAAGCAGAATTTTGAACCATCTGGGGGGAAGTCTAGCAGCACATTTGTTTCTGGATTGCCAAAATCTGCTAATGGGCCTGATCTTGAGGATATATTGTCAAGTTGGTGTGAAGGCTCAGTGATGGACACCCTAATCAAATTGTACGCTCCTTGCATATATGACAACGAGACTATTTTGCGTGCTAAGGTGTATTTATCTCCAGATTTTTTGTTCTCATTTTATCTCATGCTATAGGGAATCCAGTAGATCTGATTTGACCTTTTTTTAGTTTTGTTTATTAGATAGATCTCACAGAAAAATTTAGAATTTTCCTATTCAAGAATATCCACTCTAGCGGTAATTTGTGATATATTTTCTGGGTGACATTCTTTTATCCCCGTATTGATTATGTCGTCTTGCATGATTAGGCTGCCTAAATAAGGATCTTGTTTAGGTATATTATGTAGATAATTCAATACATCACTAGAAAGAGTTGCATATTATAATTCTATTCGTCATTCACTTAAATCCAAATTTTTATTAATTCATTATTTAGTTTTACTTACCTTTTAACGGTGTTTCATTGGATGGTTATCAATATCGTGACAGAATTTTTGATGCAGGACCCAACACTAAAACTAACTATTCTCCGTTATAGAGTGGAGACGAATGTGTAGAAGAAATGGTATATTGATAAAGATAATTCATTCCAAACTCAAAAGAGCGCTCCAATCTGGCAATGCGATCCCTTCTAACCTTGGAACCGAGGATTCTGGTGATAGATCTTGATTTCCAGTAGCCTAGGGCATCAAACGGCATCCCATGAGGGCGTCTTTCAATTCAATTATAGGTTTTGATAGAAGGATGGGATCAAACAAGGTTAATTTTATTATTCAATGGGGGTAAATTTCAGATTCATGAAAAGGTTTTTCTGTTCTAGAGATTAAAATTAAAAGTTTCAAGTTTTAATCAATAAGACTTAAAGTAACTACTTACCTTGCACTTAGAGGACAAAAAAACTAGAAAAAAATTCAAGAAGAATCGTTGTTCTCACACCAAATTCATCTCGGGGAAGAAGAAGAATCTTTCTTTTATTCAATATTCATAGCCCTAATATAGTATCATAATAATAAAAGTCTCTTTACATAAAGCCAACTCTAAAGAAACCCTAATTACTAAAAAATAAATTACCCATTAAAAACTTCTGACCAGACAGTCATGGAGTGCTCACCTTTCAATCCCTTTACTTTTATGTATGACTGATTTTCAAGCATTAGATGACGTCATATTGATGTGAAACTGGTTTTATGTGAAATCTTACAGAAGTAGCTTCCAGCGAGCAAAGATAAAGAATTCCTGATGAGTATTGACAGAGTTATTGTCAACAGCTTGAAATTTTCTTTGGTTTTAAATTTTGCTTGATTGTAACCTTCATTTCATGTGGTGATTTGAGTAAATTCGTATCTTTTTCCACCATTATACGTACAGCTTTCATACCACTCTCTATTTCTTTTACTTCCCATTGTTGTTTTTCCATTTGTTTGTGTATGCATTGACTTAGAGCTAAAATGTCCCAAATATATTACAACGTTAAGTACATTTTAGTATTTGTTAGAGATATCTTGCCAGCGTGCCTGTCCATCATGCATGACTCGATACTATATTTGTTCAGTATTTACTTTTTAATAGATGAATCAAGTTTTTGTTTTCAATAGATTGTGTATATGCTTTTTAAAATTCCTACTCTTAATTCTGTTAACAGCGCATCATTCTCTGCTATGTTTGCTCATTTACAATTTTTTGTATTATTTGCTAATTGGGAGCCCCATGGAGAAGTTATATGTCATGTCTTGCTTTGTATATATAATGATGGAGGTTCAAATTGTTAATCCGGCATAAATATTTGGTTTGTTATACTTTGAGGACTCAATTATTTTGGGTCAGAGTTGTTACGTATATTCAACAACATGATTTCAGGTGGCTGCTAGTCTCTGTGTTGTGCATGTGATGGGGAAATTATCAAGTGGTAATACTGGGAGTTTGTCTATATCACTAGTTGAAAGGATCCATAGCATATCCAAAAAGGTAGGTTGCTCTCACGTGATAGGTTATGAATGACAACTTTAAATTAAGCTTCATTTTGTTATTACAGGATCTTCTCTAACCTTCAAGTGAATCTTTTGACCTACATGCTATAACCTCTTCAAAATCTTTGTTTAATTATTCAGATTTATCTATCTTTTGAGATAATTGATTTCTTATTTTTTAAATTAATTTAATGATTAATCTATTTTTTTATGCTATTTTTCTTTGTGCAGTTGAGCGAACAACCTTCTTTCTGTGAGCTATTGGCTCAATACTCTTTGCGTGGTTACAGGTAGAATGCAAAATATTTTGTTCGTAGTTGGAAATTAGAATTGTAATATTTTTGTAAGTATTGATGCTCACTATTTATCAGTGAATTCGTTCATTTTAATGTGTTGGCTTCTCATCATTGGCTGCAGCTAATGTATTGAACCCAGAAGACATCCTCTATAATGGTATTGTTAGTGCATTATTTGTGGTTATAAACAATCATGACAGATGAAAACTTGAATTTATTGTGCTAACATTTAACTGGGGAAATTTGTTCAGGTAGTCATACACAGAACCTCTATTGATGAATCAAACCATTAAGTTGTAGGCTAGCTATTGTTTGTTTGTTTGATCATTCTGTCTACTTGAATCAAAATCAGTATATTTTGTATATTATTCTCTATAGTCTGCAGGGTTTTTATCTGTCATGAATATTAGTTGTCACCTGAACTACTAGATTATCTACACAATACAAATTTCATTCTTTGTCACTCTGTTTGTAAATGATCTTCTCAATTTGAATAGTTCAACTTCTTCAATCTCTTCCTTTGTTTGTGCAAATGTCACACCCCAAAATCCACGTACATAGACCTCAAGTTGTGGCTTCGAAAATATCATATGAATCTGGCAACAAGGGACTAGAACAGAAATAAACAAGAATAATAATATGCAAGAGAAGCAGTAAGAAATGTAAAACAGCTAAAAATAATTTCTTCTCGTTTTTAAAAGTTTTGTGAAGGTCAGTTTCTTTATATGTTGGTTATTGTACTTGAAAACTTTTTTTTCCAATCAAAAAAGTTTTCAAGTACAATAACCAACATATAAAGAAACTGACCTTCACACAACTGGAGTTTACTAACTACATAACATTTATTTATTTTTTATTGGTAAATGGCATAATATATTAAAAGGCCATCGAGCAGCTGGAAAGCAATACAAGAGGTGCTCCCGACCAAGGGAGAAAAGACAAAAACAAAAAGAGAAGCAAAAAAGTAAAAAGCAAAAGACTAGGAGCAGCTACACTCCGGACTAGCCAAAATCCAACAACTCAGGTCTCTCCAAGCCCCACTCTCTCTCCAATCCAACCCAAAGTCACATCAGCTCCTTGATCTCTTGCAAAAGCAGGCCAATCGATCTTCTCCACTTACGGAAAATATGGGCATTCCTTTCACACCAAATGACCCACAGAGCTGCGAAGAAGCACACCATCCAAAAACCTTTTAAGGGGCCCTCCAGCAAACCACCAAATCATGCAATGAAATGCTGAGATATCGAGCCAGGAATGACCCAAGAAACACCAAAGGACGTTAGAAGTACGCCCCACACCTCAGCAGCCACCCAACAATACAAGAAGAGATGAGGGATAGACTCCTCAACAAGCATACACATTACACACCTGTCGTGAATATCCTTGCCATGGACGATTAGCTGGTCTCTCGTCAGAATACGACCCCTCATAACAGTCCACATAAAGAACTTGAGCTTCGGGGGAACCGGAGCCTTCGAAAGAGAAGCTTACTCCATTCGAATAAGCGGTCTGAAGGACAACATCTGATAAAAAGAACACACACTAAAACATCACTTATTGCTAGCATCCCAAATACTCATATCCACCCCCAGCCGGTTCCTCTTGGCACCATAAATCAAAGACTGTAAGGAAAGGAAAGGTTAGATTTCTTCATCCTTCAAGCATCTCCCAGTATAAATATTCCAGCTGACCCCACCCTCGGAAAAGCAGACAAGCTCAGCAATGGAAGCATTCGGATCCTAGGGGATTCTATAAATGGAAGGAAAACAGTCAGCGAGGGGCCTGATTTCGATCTAAGGATCCTCCCATAACTTGATATTCACTCTGTCACCCCAGTTGTACCTTGTCCACCTAGCAAAATCCTGCCAAATAGAACAAATGCTTCTCCACCAGGCAGAGACATTACAGTTTACATTAATGCAAACTCCCCAGCCACCTTCTAACCAGCCATATTTGGACCCTAGGACTTGAAACCAGAGGCTTTGCTTCTCGCTATCCAAGCCCGCATGCCATAGCCATTTTCCGAGAAGCGCAATGTTGACTTAACGAAGGAGGCAAATACCTAAGCCCCCACAGTCCTTAGGAAGCTGGCAGACCTCCCAACTAACCAAATGGTACTTTCTCTCTAACCCCGAACCTTCCCATAAAAAATTGCGCTGAAGTTTTCGAGCTTATTGATCACCGCAATTGGGCATTTGAATAAAGAGAAATAAAAAATAGGTAGACTAGATAAAACGTATTGGACGAGAGTTAAACGGCTGCCACTGCTAAGGAGCTTCCCTCTCCAAGAAGCAAGCCGATTCTCACATCTTTGCAAAACCGGATCCCAAGCAGAGCTAGAGGGATTGTCAACACCAAGGATTGCCAACACCAAGAAACAAACCGAGGTACTTGATGGGAAGCTGCTTTATCGGGCAAGACACCTCAGCAGCCAACCGATGCAAAGTGACGGAATCGGCTTCCACCCCCACCACCGAGTGCTTCAGCAGATTAACCTTTTGCCCGGAGACGGCCTTGTAAACCACCAACACCATAGAGAGAACCCTCATCTCATCCGGGGAAGCCTGACAAAACAACATGGTATCATCGGCATATTGAAGGTGTGTAAGACATCGGCCATCACTGCCCACCCGAATACCCGATATGAGGTTGAGATGGCACGTCCGTTGTAACAGTCCACCCAAAGCTTCCCCAAGCAAGTTAAAAAGAAAAGGTGATAAGGGATTGCCCTGTCTTAAGCTCTCGAGCTACGGAATACCCAGCCGTCGTGCCATTAACAAGCACTGAAAATCACGCAATGGAAATGCAAGACCTCAACCACATCCTCCATTTAGTCCCAAAACCGAACTTAAAAAGCATATAATCAAGGTAGTCCCAAGTCACCCCATCATACACCTTTTCCATATCCACCTTTCAAACGATCGCTGAGGAGCGGCCTTGATGGACTGAGTGCACCACTTCTAGCGCTACCGCCATAATGTCTACCAATTGCCTACCATGAACAAACGCTCCTTGATTTAAAGAGATGATATTGCTCATCAGACGACACATCCGGTTGGCTAAGACTTTAGAAAGGATTTTGTAGAGGCAATTAAGGAGACTAATGGAGCAAAAATCCTTTTAAGTTTTCGACATCATCGACCTTCGGGATGAGGGTAATGAACGTGGAATTAAGACAACGGCCTACAAACCCATTGGAAGAAAACTCACCGCATCGCTTCTAATGGTATCCCAAAAACCATATTCACAACAATTACCGAGTTTTTAAAAAAATCGCAAATAATTCGTGAATTTAAGGTCCCCCGAATTAATCACAAATTTTTCGAAAATTTGCCCAAACACAAAAAATCGCGAATAATTCCCGAATTTTTCAAAAAAGTTGTGACTTACTAAATCTTTTAATATTTTTAAATTTTTTTTATAAGTTTAAATCTTTTTTTTTTTATTTTTAAAATTTTCTCACCGATTTTTCCTCCGAATATTTCCTTGAACTTCCCGGAGTTGCCGAATTTTAACCTCGTCAAACTATTGCCGAACCCCGATTTGGTGACTGCCAAAAACTACAAAAAACTCCATCGTAAAACCGTCTTGCATGGTTCAAAATTTCGGCCGATAATTCAAATTATTGGTCGAAATCAATCAGTTTCTATCCCCATCGAAACGAAAATTTGAACCAGAATTTCGGTCAAAATATGTATGGAGGGGAATTTTTTGGCCAAATTTTCAGTCGAAATTCAAAATTTCGGTTTCGATCATGCCCGAAACTAAAAACGAAACCGATATTTTGATCCTTGCCGTCTAGACCTGGTGTCTTATCCCTCCCACTTTATTTTATAGCAGCCCATATTTCTCCCACCTCGAAAGGTCTTTCTAAGGTTGCCGAATCGCTGCCAGAGATGCTAGGGAAAGAGAGGTTATCAAGCAAAGGCCTGGCTTCCCATTCTTCGGAGTACAACTCAGAAAAAAAGCGGATCGATTGATGTTTAAGTTGCTCCTGGTCCGTGTACACTACACCATCTACAGAGATCTTCCCCAGAAATTTCCTTTTGCACCTGGCATTGACAACCAAATGAAAATACTTGGTGTTGAGATCTCCCGCTTTAAGCCTTTGAACCTTAGGCTTTTGTTTCCAGTAGACCTCTTCAAAACACTTGTTGTTGAACTCATATGAGCATTTAACCCATTCCTCTTTTTTCAGATTCAACAGACCTCTGCTTTCTTCGATCTCGTCCAACTCTTTCAACCTACCGAGGATACGATCCTTGACGACATGAACCAGACCAAAATTCTCTCTATTCAAATATCTAATTCTGTTTTTCAAATGGCTCAATTTAGAAATAGTCTAAAGGCGGCAAAATCAGAGGGAGCACTTTCTGACCACCATATCGACACCAAACTTCTGAAGTTATGATCTGTTAGCCACTTATTTTCGAAACGGAAAGGAGAAGGGCCCCTACCAACCGAGTCACACTGTAAAACCAGTGGGTGGTGATTCGAAACCGCCCTGGCGTACCCACAAAGAGAGGCATTAGGGTATAGATCCAACCAATCCAGCAAGACTAAAAACCGGTCAATACGAGAAAGTGACACATCATCTTGAAGGTTAGACCATGTAAATATGGCACCAATCAACGGTAGATCAATCAACGCCTAATCATGGATGAAAGAGTTCAACCCACGCATACCCCCCAACTTCTCATGGCCAAAGCGGTTGGCATTGAAATCTCGCCCGAAACTCGATGTTAGGGCTCATATGAGTTCTTGTTTAAGGGATAGTGGTGATAGAGGATAACTCGAACAAGAAGTCCTCTCTAAGAAACTCGATGTTAGGCTATAAACTCTGACAAAGGCCCACTTCAAACCAGTATTCCTATTTTGAAGGACCACCGCAGCTGAAAACTGGCCAAACTCTTCATCAATTTTAGAGAATAACAAAGTATTCCATGCGACAAGGATACCTCCCGATGCACTGCAAGAGTCGACCCCAATCCACTCCCCATCTGTTACAGCCCAGCATGGACTTGACCTTCTGTCTATCGCATGCCCCCAATTTAGTCTCTTGAAGAGATAAAACAGCTGGATTATGCATCAAGATAATTCTCTCCCCCCCCCCCCCCTTTCCTTTTTATCCCTGCCACACACCCCTAATGTTCAAAGAGAAAAACTTCATAAAGACAGCAAAAGACATATCTCAACCATGCCCCAAACGACAACTCACTAAACTAGAGCCCCTTTTCTGACTGACTGGCCCCACTCTAGGTGAGCTAATTCTCGAGATCTATAGATCCCTCTTTTCTTTGGAGTTTTGCCCTTCTATCATAGATAGAAGAAAATAAATCCCTAAGCTCCTCGAACAGATCCTTGAATGTCATCTCAATAGCTCTCCCAAACTGGATGACTTGGTCAATGGCATCCGACTCTGTTCTTTTGGCAGGGGAATCAACCTCAGCCATGAAATCCGAGGATTCCTCATAATGATCTTCAGAGGAAGGGAAAGACCATTCGATCCAAATCTCAGCTTCACTCTAAGGGAGCATATCAGACGAATCTCCTCAAAATCTGCAGTAAAAGACTTTGACTCCTCCGAAGAGACCTCGACATGAATCATCACAGATTGTTGATGCGAGAGGCCCGACTCATCAATCCCCAATCCAGAAACCCCCCGCTTGAAGTCCCCACTGGGCCATAAGAGGAAAAATGCAACCCAAAACACAAAAAAGAGACCCAAGAGACGGGCCAGATACTAGAGGCCCAGTGACCCGAGAACGAGCCTGTGGCAGACTCGATACCTCATAAGATCCAAACCAATCTTGTCCAGAAGCTTCTGGCGACCACGTGACTGTGGCTCCCCTCCTTTTGCGTGTACAGTTAACCATCACCACACTCCAGGATAGAACCACCTCGGTTTCCGGGATTGAAACCACCAACGAGCAATCCATATATTGCGTCTTCTCGGAACCCTATCAAAACCACCCATTGAGACAAAACTACCACCTGTGACCCAATTGCAACATTTCACCTCAATTAACATTGAATCCACCGTAGCATCCATGCCCCTCTCCCTTAAATCCTCGTTTCGGCTCAGCGACCCCCTTTCAAATTCGAAATTCAAACTAGGATCCGTTGGGAAAGGTAACTCCACACGTGCCTCCATCATGACCGTTGATTGAGTCGACGGTCTAAGATTAGTGGAAACCCTAGCAAGCTCCTCTACCACCGGCAACTCCACGACATGCCCCTCTGCGGCCAAACTGGAAGCAAGCGTCATGGCCGACCTCTACTGACTTGGCAAATCCGCGGCCATGGCCCTCTCCGCGCTTTCCGATTCCCCCCTACCACAGAGATCCACCATGTTCCTGAATGGGTCAACGAACGTCATTCGTTTTTTTGCCTGCACCGACCAGTATGTCTTCCTCCACTCCACTGGCCCACTGCCCTACATGCTCCGATTGGCTCGGGAAGACGCATCGCCTGGACAGCTCCACTTCTACAAAGATTTCTTGCCATTGAGGGTAATGAAAGCCAACTCGGGGCATAGACTCCAAACGGTTGCAGGTCACGAGAATCTGAGCGTAGTTCGTCTCTCATCAATCATCCGTACTTCTGTCGATGGCAACGAAAGTGCCATTCTGGTCCCCAATACCTCTGAGAATCTCCTCCGACCAAGCATGCAGCAGGAGACCAAAAATTCTTAGCCAGACCCCTCCGTCCCAAGGGCTTGCCTCTAAATGAGCTGCATTGGCATCCCATCTACTGCAACGCACAGGGATGTCATCAATCTGAAAAGCGGAAGCCTTGCAAAGCTCCCCCGCAAAGGACTCATTTTGAAAATGGAGAACTTCGGTAGATGATAGTCTAGAAAGGGATGGGCACTCTAAAAAGCCCTATCTGGAATGTAACCTTCTATGTAGCTGTAATGGAGTTAAAGAATCTTGTTTAAAGTATAAAGCTATCCAAAAAATCGGTAGATTAGCCTTTAACGCGAATAAATGATGAGTAGAAAAAACAACACAAGGAATTCCATCATTAAAGCAGACATCAGGCTCACCTGCACTTCACTCCTTGGGAAACTCGGGTGAACGTCAGCATCTGGATGGCGGACGTCAGCTGGAGAAGGGCCCTCAAAACTCCCAATAAGACCAACTGTAACCGCGTCCTTGAAAGAAACCCTCTGGTGCACATTTCGAAATCTACTAGCGTAAGGAGCCCTCTGTATCTGCACATATTTCGATGTTCCCTTGTACCTCTTGCCGGCTAACAACCACCCATCATGTAGGTCCCTCATTTGGTGATCATGAAGAACCGTTTGTTCCTTTGTTCCAACCCTAGGGATCTGTTCATCATTTGTTTTGACCTGGATCCCCTCCCTTCTGCTTGCATCACAGCCATGTCTATTGCAAATCAAACGACGTCTGAAATTAACGTTGCGACACCTCTTAAGAACCAATCTCCAACCTTAAGAACCAGTGGGTAAACTCTTAAGCCAGATATCTTCTCCATTTCAAACTCTTCTCATTTTTTAACATACCGAGATTCACACTGACCTTTACTAAAAATTTCCTTTTGACTCTCTCTAATCTTACCTTACCTTTCAACTTTAAACTTGATTTCCTTTACTTGACAAGAGCTCTCCCCTTTCTGTCTAAAGGTTTCTCTGTGTGGTAAACTTAATCTTCATCTGAAAACTCATCACTTCAAATTTGTCCATTTGATAGCTTGTATCTGTGATCAGAAATTATTCTTAAAAGACTAAAGATCCTGTCTCTAAACCTCCAAGTCCAATGCTAAATTTAAAGGACGATTGAGTACTGGGCAAAGTTTTTGGTAAGTGGTTAGAGCTTTAGAGTCTTATTTTTATTTTTTCATCTGGTAAAAGCAACTATATCATTCTCTCAACTACAATGGCATAAAAATCTAAATATACAGTATGCTGAAATCACAATAACTGAGCTAATAAATTGAAATTGTTGGTTCGCAAACAATGTTTTGTTCAAACACCAAGAATAATAGTCTTATGAGCTCTTGCAGTAAAGACAGCAAATTCTGTCTTGATCTCTGTTTTACATTATTTGTGCAAGAACACTTGTATTAGCCTCTGGATATGGCTGTTGAAAGCTTTGATACCGACATACCTCGCCCCTTGTGAAAAACATAAGTGACCAGACTATTTCTATCTTCTTGTCGCATTGATCCCTCTGTTTCAACTTCCTTTGGAGTTTGAAATTTCAAGATATGACAAACTGTGGATCAAGTTCATTTTTCTCCAGTCACTCCATTTGCCTCTCTATCCAGTTTCCATGTTCTAATAATATTATATCTTCCAAATTGGTTATATATGAATTGCATTATTTGTACATGCTATCATCAAATCATGTCTTTGTGTTTGCAGTGAGGAAAAGGAGTTAAAAGCTTTAATTATCAGTGATCTGTATTATCATCTTCAAGGGCAGCTGGAAGGCCGGGAGACCACTCCTGGTCCTTTCAAAGAACTCTCACAATACCTTTTCGAGTTGGAACTTTTTCAGAATAATGTGCCCAATTACGACACCAACTTCTGCCCACCTGTCGACGATGTATATTTGTTTGACAGAAGGCATTTACAAGAAGATTTGGGATTAAAGTTTTGGCACAATTCTGATTGGAATGCATCTAAAGCAATTGCTGAAAGGATGTTACAGTTGATGCATGATGCAAACTTAATGGTGCTTTGTGCAGATTACAAGCTTTCTGCATTGAAAGCATTAACATCTGTCTTATTTGTCTACGAGGGTATCGTAAGTTCTTAGAATTCCATTTATCCTTCCTGCATGTTCTTTGTTCGTTTCGTTCATCTGAAATTCCCTGCTCTTACAGGTAGCTGATGCAAAGCCAACATTGCTTGGTGGAGGGATCTCTGAAGCTCTAATGGACTCGTGCATCGATTACATGTGCAAATGTTTACAAAAAACATTAGAATCAGTTGGTCCTGCTTTGGATGCATCTGATGGTATCCTGAATTTTCTTGGAACTCAAGCAGAATTACTGCTCGGTTTTATCAGGTTATTATACAGACGGTTTTTACTGCAAATCAACAGGCAGCAGTTCTTACCAACTTGTGTGCTTGTTATCAAAACTTCGGGTGGCGGGCTTAAAATGTTGAGTGATATTAGGCCATCAACTGTTGGGATTAAAAAAACAGTACAAATCTTCCTTACGTTGCTTCTAACATCAGTTGAGATCAGTTGCTTAGATAGACCGGAGAAGTCAGATAAGGTTGTTGATGACTTGGCAGAGGTTTCACTCATAATTCTAGGGCTGTTGCCTGTTCTCTGCAACTGCATTGAAACTGCTGAATATTGCAACCTCTCTCTGGCTGCAATTGACATTATACTGAGAGGTTTCTCAACCTCTAACACTTGGTTACCCATCTTACAGAAGCATCTTCGGTTGCAGCTTGTTATCTCTAAGCTTCAGCAGGAGGATTCTCTCGATTCTATTCCCATAATTCTGAAATTTCTTTTAACACTCGCTCGCGTCAGAGGAGGGTCAGAAATGCTCCTAACTGCCAACTTTTTCTCGTCTCTTAAGATGTTGTTCACTCCTTTACTGGATGACATGCCTTTCCTAAATAGTCAAGATGAAAATGGTCTTTCTGCCAGATCCAGAAAAGAAGAAAGACCTCAGCACATTTGGGGGCTCGGCTTGGGTATCATTACAGCGTTGATTAATTCTTTGGGGGATGATTCTTCTTGTGCTGATATTGTGGACAGTGCTATATCTTACTTCTTCTCTGAGAAAGCATATTTGATGTGTTATTATCTATCAGCCCCCAATTTTCCCACTGATGATCATAGCAAGAAGAGAGCCCAAACGCAGAAGATGCAAACTTCTCTAACAGCACTCAGGGAGACTGAACAGACCCTCATGCTAATTTGTGTACTCGCAAATTATCAACAGTCTTGGATCAAAGCCATGAAAGAAATGGATTCGCAGCTAAGGGAGAGGAGTATTCATCTTTTAGCCTTTATCAGCAAAGGAGCTCCACGAATTGGGGAATCTCCAAGTAGGACAACGCCTCTCTTATGTCCCCCAATCCTCAAAGAAGAGGTTGAGTCTAATGGAAGGCCATCATTTGTTAACAGCAAACGCGGATGGTTTGCTCTTTCTGCTCTTGGCTGTTTGGCTAAAGCTAAGGCCTCCACTGTCTTAAGCACAGAACTTGCCCCACCACACAGTACTGATTTGAGTTCTCGAACATATTTTTCGGATGTTGTGGCTATACAGATCTACAGAATTGCTTTTCTTCTTTTGAAATTTCTGTGTCTGCAAGCTAAGGCGGCAGCTAAAAGGGCCGTGGAGGTCGGATATGTTGATCTTGCTCATTTTCCAGAGCTTCCAATGCCTGAGATTTTGCATGGCTTACAGGTATACTTTTAACATCTATTATTCTTCTAGGAACATGGTTTATTTGTTAAATTAATGGGATGAAGAAGAGTTAAAACAGTGGGGGACGCTGGCCTGGATTTTCTTCTAGCGCAAGCTTAATTCTATTTAATTTTTTTTTTAATTATATAAGTATAAAACATTTAATTATTTTTAAAAAACCACTAGCAATTTAAATTTGGGTACCACTATTCTCACCCTGTGGAACTGTGATCTCACCCCATCTCCAGCCAGCATGCACTGACCGCCTTTGAATCAGATGATGGAGATCGTTTTTCATCTCAATCTTCCATACAATGGACCTTGAGATCATGGGTGTCCCATCAGACGAACAGTTTTTCTATTACACGTGACACACTTCCCAAAAAGTGGCCCCACACTCACGCTCAAACATATTTTAGAGTCACTTATTGAGAGGTGTGCCACGTGTAATAAAAAATTAACCGTTAGATGGTAATCCATGATCTAAAGATCAATTATATGAAAGATTGGAACAAAAAATGATCTCTACCGTTTGATTCAAAGTCATCAATGCATGCGGACCAGAGGAGATGGGGCAGTTTCACGGGGTGTAGATAATGGTACTCATAAATTTATGAGTACCATTATCAACAACCCGCGAAACTGCCCCATCTCCTCCGGTCCACATGCATTGATCGCTTTGAATCAAACAATGGAGATGGTTTTTCATTCTAATTTTATACATAATTGATTTTTAGATCATGGGCGTACCATCAAACGGCGATTGCTTTGAATCAAACGATGGAGATGGTCTTTCATTTTAAATTTTCACACAATTGATTTAGATCATGGGTGTACCATCAAACGGGTATTTTTTTGGTATCACGCGTAACACTCAAATACAAGTTTAGGGTAATCTTTTGGAAGGTATGCCACATGGAATGGAAAATTGACCGGCTGATGGGTACTATTATTATCTTAAGATCATTGAGGAATATTGGGAAGAATCTGATTCAATACATGCCGTCTGGTGGTGACGGGTGAGGTAACAGATTCACAGGTTGTAAATAATGAAACCCCTAAGCCATTACTTGGCTGGCACTCATGCCACATCATCCCCAATATATATATATATATATATATATATATATATATATATATATATATATATATATATATATATATGGAGAGAGCGAGAGAGATGCCTAGATAAATGGCAGAAAAAAATAAGGCCAGCGGGGGCAACTGCCTCCGCTTACCCCAACGTGGGTCCGCTACTGAGTGAAAATAAACTAGCTCAAGATTGATGTATTCTTACATGAAAGTCATTTGAAAGAACACAGCCCACTAGCAAGGTAAAGCAATTTATTCAGTGTCAAGTTTCAAAGCTTCGTCAATTGAGGCAATACTTAAGTCTCTATTAATATGCAATATCATTAAAATTGCTCTAAGCCTCTTGAAAAAAATTTGTTTCAGTTACGAATCTTACTGCTTTGACAGATAGATAAATAAAAGTACAACATCTGTAGTCTTGCGTTGACCTATTAATCTGGTGGTGCAGGACCAAGCTATTGCTATTGTTTCTGAACTATGTGAGGCCAACAAATTGAAGTCAATGCCATGGAAAATTCAGAATAGCTGTTTCTTGCTGCTGCAAATAATGGAGAAGGCATTGTACTTGGAACTGTGTGTGTTGCAGACTTGTGGAATCAAACCCGTATTAGGACGTGTAGAAGATTTTTCAAAGGAAATAAAAGTGCTGATTCAAGGTATGCATGCAAGCCTCGCTCTACAAGATTTTTTCTTCTTTTGGGTGATCGGAATGGCGATTAAATCCAAATATGTTTTAACCTTAAGGGGTTTGGTGTGATGGCCAGGTACCTGCCTCGGAAAATGGGAAACCTGAATTTGAATCCCCCCCCCCCCTCCCCGAGGCCACCCTAGGGATTTGTCCATGCCTGGCACGTGCTAACTTGGGGCGCGTACGTGCCCCTGGGATTAGTTGGGTGCTCTAAGAGGTCCAGACACCCAGGCTATAAAAAAAAAAATCCAAATACGTTTTAGTTTGGCCTTTCTAAACTGAATGGTGCTCTGAGGCAACCTTTGCTCCTTCAGAACCATAGTCACAAATTTCACCGAATTTTTGAAATTTTCATGAATTGGTGATTCTACAAATTAATCCTGAATTGTTCGCGATTTATTTAAGAATTAATTTGTTCTTTAAAAAATTCGCGAATAATTAAATCGTGATTTTTAATATATATATCTTTTTAATTTTTTACTCTCTGATTTTTAACCTCACTATTCTTGAGATTGCAAGTTTTGATCCCTGATTGCTTAAGAACAATAAGATATAATGAAATAAATACTTGATTTTGCTTAAGGATCTGACTGTTGTATTCTTGTTTTCTGCAGTGGCGCAAGCACATACATTTTTAAAAGCATCGCTAAGGTCGCTGAAACAGATAATAATACTTGTATACCCTGGTTTACTGCAAACTGAAGGCTTCATGTGATTCTTTTGTGTATGTGAAGTCACCTCTTCTGCATGTTTATGATATTTTGCTGTTCTAAAAGTTTTCATGTAAATTAAAATGTCTATTCCAATGAAAAAGGAAACTAATTGTTGGAAGTTCTTTGTCTGCCTTTTGGAGGGACACAAATGGTCCAAGTCCTGCAACTTCAAATTTGAGGATGGTGCTATGAGCAGGACGTGTGCACAAACTGTTCACTAGCTGTAGTGCATGGGTCCATCCATTTCAGTGCACCTGGCACAACCTAGTTCAGTCGTCTGATTATTAGAGGTTTTTAACTATCTGATTAAATCACATTTTGAGCCTCGGAATGGACCATTGCCTATGTGTTGTTTAGCAGTCCATTTGAATGCTCTTATAGGTGTTTGAATCAGGCGGTAGAGCAAGTTGAATGGTACAATCTTTGGACTGACCGAACCTAAGTTAAAATATGACTTGTATGCTGCATTACAATATTAAAGCGGTACAAGTGTTTATAACTTACCCATGCAAAACAGGTGGTGCATTTGCCGTTCACTTAATACTAACTCTTTAAGGCTTGTTGGCGAGTAGAAAGGCTCAGAATCTGTGTTTGGCGCATAAAGTGGTGTTTTCTGAGCTTTTCCCCGTCTTTCTTGTGTTTGAGAGTTTTTCTTAGGACCATAGTGTTTTTTAGCTTTTCCGAGTGAAAGTGACATACTAATTTCCTAGCAAAACGCTCAGAAAATTAGGAAATTCTGAGTTTAGAAAGCTAAAGGAATTTGATTAAACTCAAGAACACAGCTCAGGAAAAGCAAGGAATCTGAGAAATGTTCAATCACCCAAACGAGGCCTTAGATAAAGCTTTTCTCTGTTTATTTGATTGATGAAGCGTGTTGGCCGGCCTAAGAAAATGAAAGAACCTTTCCCCACCTAATGCTGGGAATATTTGACTCTTATATTTGGATTCTAACATCGGCAAAAGTCAGTTTTTAACAGAACCTAATGAGCTAAAGGGGCTTCATAACATTACGATTCCATCTTAAGAATGGAATATCGGTTACACGAGGAAAATTGAATTTGGCAAATTAATTGTTCCCTAATTCGTTAGAATGGGTTTGGCAATGTCCTACTCCTACAGCTAAGCTGCTAACAAAAAATTCTATTTGCTGCTGAACGTGTGGCTAAGACTCCTGATCTGAATATTATAATGTTGAGGTTGATTTCGAAACACTTTTGCGATATCGAAAAGTGTAATAACTTATTTATGAAAAACAAAAAAGGACTGCTTTTATTATCGTACCAAATAATTTTATAGCAATTTCACTTTAGCAAAGAAAAAAATCTGCTTCAAATTAGATAATGGAAATATTTTTTTTGTCCCATTCTTCCAAACAATAGATTTTGAGATTATGGGTCTACCATCAAGACATTTAAATGTTTATATCATGTGGCACACATACCAAAAATTGAATATGAATCATATTTGATAGTACATTGGGATCAAGCCACTTTTTGTGATATGTGCCATATGGAAATCAATAACTGACTGTCTAACAGTAGGGTTATGATCCTAATAGGAAAAATTAGAAAAACAACCTTAAAAAACAAACTTTTTAGCAAAAAATTAAAAAAACAATGCTTTCACGATTTTTTTAAAGTTTAGAGATCGGTGAGATCTCAAATCCTCATTAAAAAAATAATGTATTTATGGATCTCAAAACTTCAAAAAATTGTGAAAGCATTGTTTTTTTTAAATATTTAAGTTCTTGAATTTTTTGCTAAAACGTTTTATTTTTTAAGGTTGTTTTTCTAAAGTGCCCATCTTAATATCTATTGTGTGGAAAATGGGGACAAAAAATAACCTTCCTCTAATTCAATGCAGACAATGTTTTTTACTTTGCTTAAGTGACGTGGCTAGTGTGGGAGTAACACCAATTTTTAAAAATTACATTAATAAGTCTTTCACGCCAGTGGGTCCCTTCTACTGATGTGAAGGACTTCTGACCTATTAGTCTGTTTGGAGGGGTTGCTCATTGTTCCACTGAAATCGCCTGGAGCATGTCATTGGAGATATAATTTCGGTGCAGCAAGGCGCTTTTAGTCCTAGCAGACAAATAAGAGGTCGGGGTAATGTTTAAGGATTACATGGAGAAAGCCTGGGATAGAGTAAATTGGGGTTACTTGATTATATTAAAGGAGGACGGATTTTGAAGAGAAGTGGAAGTTGTGGATGAAAAGTTGTTACTCTATAGCTAGGTTCTGGGTGATGGTCAATGGGACCCCAAAAGGTTTCTTCCTTTCCGCTAGGCTGGGATGCATCTCTGGTTTCAAAGTGGAATAAAGAAGAGGGCAAATTATCACTCATCTGCAATATGCGGAAGATACCAGCATTTTCAATGGAGCAAATGATAGAGAGGTGGATGAGGTGAGAGCCGTTTTGACTATTTATGAGGTAATTTTTGGTCAGAAAGTCGATTTGCATAAGTCGAAATTATCGGGCATTTTGTTGGAGACCAATCGGTTGGAAAGTTTGGCTACGAGAGTTGGATGCCTTACTGAACATCTTCTTTTAATGTATCTTGGTTTACCCTTGGGGGCTGGTAAATTAAAAGTCGTACTTTGAGATCTGATTATTAGAAGGCTCCAGAAAAAATTGGTGGTGAGGAAAAGAAGGTTGCTAAGCAAAGGGGTGACTTACCTTGATTAAGTCTACTCTATCCTCGCTGGCCATTTATTATCTGCCCATGTTCGAAGCCTCAGTGAAAGTCATCAAGCAGCTTAAAAGGATCATGAGAAATTTTCTATAGGAGGGAGGTGATCCGGAGAAGAAGTTTCACCTCATTAACTAGAAAGTGTGTTGCTTTTCTAAACAATCGGATCTAAGAATAAAGAAACTGGGACAGATGAATGAGCAGTTGCTGGGGAAATGGATTTGGAGAATGGGGGATGAAAAGGAAGCAAATAAATTGTGGTGGCAAGTTGTGTGCAGCAAGTATGGGAGAGAAATATTTGGGATCTTAATTTTGAGGAGACAAAGGGGTAGGGATGGTGAAAGGGAGTTAAGTCAGTATTGAAGAACTACAATAGAAGCATCATCTTCAGTTGGGGCAAGGGAGAAAAAATCAAGTTCTGGCATGACAGTCTGGTTGGGTACAAATGTCTTGGGAAGGATTTCCTCTGATTTTCATAATTGTTGCCGATTCTGAATTTAATGATTCTCAGTTGGTTGAGTTCCACAATGATGAGGCTATGTAAAATAGCAGTACTAGAAGAAGGTTGAAGGAGGATGAGATAGAAGAGTACTGTAGGCTAATGGAGGTCATGTCTTTAGTTAAGAATAACTGTTTCAATCCTGATTGCAGAATTTGGAGGTTCCATAACAAGGGTGTGTTTACAGTTCAATCTTTTTACAAATTCCTCTTCAAACAACCCCTAATCAAGCACAAACAGGCAGACCTTTGGAGGCTTAAACTTCCCTCAAATATCGAGTTTTTTAGTTGGAGCGTGGCTTGGAGCAGGATTCTAACAACTGATCAGTTGAATAAGAGGGGTGTTACGGGTGAGAAATAGATGTGATACATGGTTACTGGAAAGGGAATTGATTGATCATCTCTTTATTCACTGTTGGGTTGCTAGAGAGAGTTGGTTTATGGTGTTGAATTCGTTCAAGAGTTAGTTGGGTGTTACCAAGGAGTTGCGTACTGATGATGGCCATCTGGTGTGGAGTTAAGTTCAGGGGTATTAAAGATGTATCTTGGAACATGATGGTCTTTGCAGTCATGTGGGCTCTTTGGATGGCAAGGAATGACAACAAATTTAGGAAGAAAAGACAGTCGGTGGTACTGATTATAAACTCTGCTAGGGATCTGGCTGTGCAGTGGGGCAGTAAGTCGGTATCTGAAGAAAAGGAGGGCAGAAATTTCATGGATGAATGGGAGAGCCTGTGGTTAACCTAATTTTTCCTTCCGCTGTCAGAGGTCACCATGTGTGTCTCTTTAGGCTAGGTTTCTTGGGGATTTCCTCTTTTGTAGCTCCTCGCTGCTTCTTTGTATTCTTTGTGTCTGGGTTTTTTCCCTTTCAATGCTTTTTCTTTGTTATTGATTAAAAGAATGAAAAAAAATATATATACTGCATATGGAACTGCCCAGAAGAATTTACATTATAAATACAAAACTTCCTTTTTCTTTTGAAAAAAAAAGGGTGGAGAGATGATTATTTCACTCTTTACAAAGGAAAGAAAAAAAGTTGGATTACTCTGCCAGAGATTTTATTAATCCAGAGCCCATGCCTGCAAACAGTTAATATGTATAATTAGCAGCATAAAATCTCAATCTGGAATTGCAAAATGAAATATGGTTCTGATTTCCAAACCTGGATCTTGCCCTCAGAAGTACCAGCAAAGAGCATTTCTCCGCCAGAATCCGAGGTCAGCGATGTAATTTTTGTATTTCCCCCAACACCCACTTTAATTGTAGCGACTCTAGTGAGCCGTTCTTTTAACCATATTTCGATAATCCCACATTTGGTGCCAGTGAACACAAAATCATTGTTAACAGCTATACAGTGTATATCAAATCCTGTTGTGAAGGACCCTGTTGCGGCTTTCGTAGACAATTCAAACACCTTCCATAAAAACAGTCTTTGAATGAATCCAATGAAAAATTCTGGTTTTTTTCTTTTAATAACAAAATTGCATATTATCCTTAAAATTATATATATATATATATATATATATATATATATATATATATATATATATATATATATATATATTGTTTCTCCAAACAATGTAAAAGAGCAACCACAACACACCTTTCCTGCTGTACCATCAACTGAAGAACCACAAGCAAAGAGAAAACCATCGCGGATGCATATGGCATGTATGGTCTGTTTCCCCAACAGTTTCCTCGTTCCGGAGAAATAAGTATTTGATGTGCATTTGTGCAAATCCACTTCCTGGTCATGTGTTCCTTGATTATGTTAGAACAGATCTTGCTAAGTTTTTCTATCTTTAAATAAGGCCGACACAACTAAACCTGAGAAGATTAAAATGAAGATGAAAGAAACACTAGTGCAACATAGTAGTGGGAGATTTGAATTTGAAGGAAAAAAGATGGTGCAAGAGAAGTCCTTGTCGAATAGGATTAAAGCACCCACTGCACTAGGAACACTTTCAAAAATACATCACCTGAATGCTGTAGCCACTGCACCCACAATATAGAATTTCTTCTGTCATGGCAAGGCACTTAACAGTTCTGTTGAAATTTAAATGCTTTGGAGCTCCACCCCACTTATAGACCTGCGAGCCAAAAGTGTTCAGCAAAGAGATTTTGACCATGAGAGAAATGCTAGCTTCAGTTGTTGAAAAGATATTGATAGAATTTACCTTAGCGCCATTTCCTTGAGAAGCAAAACATGTGAGGTTGGTATCAGCTGTTAAGCAGTGGACTGATTCTTTCATGTCATGAACCTGGAGACAATGAATTTCTTCTGGTTCTATAGCCCAAACCTATAAAGGGAGAGATATGTCATTCCCTGCTTCATCATCATCATCATCACTGTTTTCTTAACAACTATAATTATGCAACTTCAGAAGCATTATGTTACAATGATAGGGTTGTAGATCATTATAGACATTATATGTGTATGTGTTGTATGCCTTATCATTTTATAGATAGAATGTAATAGCTTGGTGGTTATCAAGTGGGTTATGTAACTACTTGGGTGGTTATATTGAAGTGGGCTACGTGAATGGCAGTGTATTTGTTGTAGGCTATAAGTACGAAGGATGTGAACATTTTTAAGGAAGAATGAAGTATTGTTTAAAGAAACAAGGAGGTTGATCTACTCGAAAAGATCACTAGGAGTTTGATCTACTCGAAAAGATTACTAGGAATTTGATTCACTCGAAAGAATCATTGGCCTAATCAGTTTATTTGTTATTTTTTCTGCAATTACTGTTAATATCTTTCATTATCGCATTACGATCAAGTCAGATTGTAAAACATTACATTAATGAGATGCTAAAGATACCTAGGGTTTGTACTCTATTTTATTGGGGACGAAATTCAGTGGTGTGGAAATCACTTGTTTCTGAAGCATGCTAATTTAATCATTCTTGAATAATCGATACTAGTTTTCAAAACATAGCAGCACAGTTTCTACATCTAAATGCAAATATGCAATTCAGTTAAAATGATTCTTTTAGTATCCCAGATACGACTAGTATCCCCGCAGAGCAGTGTCTCATCCTAGAAAATTTTCAGTATCATTTCTGGCAAACCAGTAATACATTTCACCATTTCCTAAATGTAATGTGGTAATTTCAAAATAATTATGACTAGGAAGAATTTGGTATAGGTTATAAAAAACCACTTACTCGTATTGTTTTGTCAAGTGAACCACTATACAGCTTGTCTCCTGATGATGGAATGAACAGGCAAGTGACTGCCTTTGTGTGCTCACGAACTTCTTGAATTAACCTTAAAACCCTCTTCCCAGCATCCCATACCTATATATAAAACATAAAGCTCGTTACACTTTCATATCTCATTTACTTATTGCTGCTCTAGTTTGTACAGGAATGGCTACATAGTTGGCAACATATCTTGTTTGGCCTCCTCGGATACAACAGTTGTTTATTTCACATGGTGGCATGCTAGTTTCGGATACTCTTTTGCTTTGCTGGGTAGTTTTCATATACTCATCAGCCGATGGAATTAGAGATGAACAGAGAGATTACACAATAATCTCTTTGTTCATCTCTAATTCCATCTAGAAAGATAGATATAATATACCTAGAAAGAAGGAAGTAATATACCTTAATATTTCCATCTGAGTGACTGCTAAAGACCCGACCTTTTGAATGAATCATGGACAGGACTTCCCCATTCGCACTTGAGTCTATCTCAGCTACATTAGCATAAGACCAGATCTCTGTCTGAAGAAGAGTAGACTTTTGAGTCAGAAATATCTACAAACTTTGCTTACTAAAAATTTCATGGAATTCATGGCCTTCAACTCACTACATTAACAGACGGCAAGTTCAACAGTGCTTTCAATGTATCTGCGACCACTACTGAACACCTCTTCAGCTTTCTCAAAGCCTTGCAAATGCTCTTTGCATATGTTCCAAGTTCTTCAAGTGCATCTGAAACCTTGGAAGGTAAAATAATTAATGCCTGTCTATAAGTTGCACTAGTACAGTTCACAGGTTACTAAATGAGTATGCATTCAGAAACTAGCATTACCTGGATCGTTAATAAAGCTTTTCAAAGCAAGGGTAGTGAGAACCTTCTCATCTACATTCTTGGATGATAGGAGGACATTTATAAATTGGTCGAGTAAGCACTGGCGCGCAGTACCTCTAACGCCGGTTTCAGGGAGATCCGTAAGCATGTGTGTGAGCCATGTAGCAATAACAAGGCATGATTTTGCCATCTCCAAAGAATTGCTTTTCAGACATTCTTCTAAAGCTCGGAAGATAGACCCATTTTCATGGTTGCAGAGAACAAATGCTACTCGTCTCTCCCAGGCACTTGCAGCTTTCTCTTCCTCTTCCTAATCAAAGAATCTTAGCAGTCAAGATTTGCAAAACAAAGAATGAAAATATATAAGCTCCAAACCAACTAATAAGATACTAGGCCATGCAAACCATTTTTTCTGTTGATTCATCCTCCAATATTCGCAGTTTCTCCGCCTTCATCAAAGTATTGTAAGGTTGATCAACACCTGCAATTTTGAGCAACCAGGCTTCAGTAAGAGGGCTTCCTGAGGCAGTTAATCGCCCAGGTAGAGATGCAAGTGCATCTAGCGCTGTGATTTGAGAAATTGGGAAATCTTTTCTTCGAAGTGCTTCAATTAGTGATTCAAGAGCTTCTTCTCTGTAAATGCTCATTTTCCGAGGTTCAACCTAAAAATCATAATTGGATTCTGTAAATGACTGTGCAGCTCAATTGGCTGGGAATGTAACGTTTCATCAATGCTGTAAATGAAAATTGAGGCAAACCAAGAGATCAAGCTGAAGAAGAAGACTGGCAACGGCAGGTTGCTGCTCCATTGGAGCCATCTGGAGGTGCACAAGAAAAGTGTGCATGGTACTGAATGCTCCTTCATCTTTAATTATCTGCAAAATCTGATTGCGGACTGTCCTCCTGCAGAATTATGAAAGGAAAATTTCATTGGTGAGCAAGTCATTTTTATGGGAAATTTGACTTCTAATTAGAGTAACCAAATGACTGAGTATGCATACTGTATAGTACGAGAGAGAGAGAGAGAGAGAGAGAGAGAAAGAAAGAAATGCTGGTCATATGCGTACATATTTCCATGCATGTGAACACACGTCATGTGTGCTTGTATATCAATGTATCTGTTAACAAAAATAACGTTACAGCAAGAACGCCAGTATTTAGGGAAGGTAATGAAAAAAATAGAAAACATGTAAGTCAAGCCTGACTAAATGGACAAACAATAATGATGCCAATGTCTTTGGCAATGTAAAAAAGTATTTCTAATTCAAGCGATTATAGGAAAGTGATATATGCCAAAAAAAACATTCAAATGCCAACTGTAGATATTACAGAAGAAACCTATCCCAGTATAACATTGAAGATCTTTAGCAGGGGGAAAGAAAGTAGAGAGAACAAACCTGTTCAAACAAACTAGCTCAGAGATAAAATTGACGCAAATGCTCCTCGTGCTATCATTTCCAGCATGAAATAATTCAAGAACAGGGGCCAACTCGACTCTATTTGCTATCAAATTTCTGCAACTCCTATCAGCACGCATACAACTTGAAAGTATCGAAACAACAGACTGCCTACTTTCAATCCGATCCAACGACTTGATTAGAGCAAGAAGACCATTTGCAGATATAACATTCAATGCACTGATCGACCTGCTGTGCTCATCACCTCCTAACAAGATCTGTTCGAGAATTGCTATTGCAGCGTCCTTGGGCTCCATTACCAATTGAAAGTCACCTGATTCTTCAATTTTATTCAGTATTACTTGAACAAGAGAGGTAATAAGGTCATGGGCAAAAAGCTGAGAAAATGCTGGCCTTAGCTGGTAAATAAGAACAGCTGCCTCGGCCAAACCATTTTTCAACAGAGCAGCCAGGCAATAGAAATCAGAATCTACACTGGTGAGGGTGTGGCCAACAGTTTCATCAGCGAATATAAGCTCGGATAAAATGTAAATTGCTGTTCTGAGGACCTCCCTGTTGACAGAAGCTGAAATCATTTCAACGAACCCATTTACTATTGTTGGTTTGGCTAGAAAAGCATGAATCCCCGGGTCAGACTTTGAGTCCTTCCACATCCTTGCAACGGTCAACACAGCAGCTTCACATTCTTGCAAGTCCTCTGACATGCAGAGACACGAAGTGTAAGGTTTTAATTCATTTATGATTGTTTCCACAGCAGCTTGAGATATCACACTAGTTGGAGAAGTAGAGACCGCTGCTCTCATAAATCTTTTGCGCCTGTCACCTTTAATAGCATCATCTATAGTTGGAGGGTGAGGGGGATCAAAAGCAGCTGGCCGTGTTGATTCTAGTGGCAATTTTCTTGGAGGGATGGTTGTAAGAGAAGTTCTGGGTGTTTCGGAGTAGGAAAATTCTTGGGCAAGATCGGGATATTGCTCCTTCCATGAGGTAATTAGCCTCTTCATAACATAATTTGTCTTGGGTAGAACAGTTGCAGAGAGAGGTTGACGAGTAATGGGGCATGTAGTGTTCCCTCTTATCAACCATTCTTGAATTGCTCGTCGTTCATATGTCTGGCCTGTTTCAAGAGTAACTGGGTCACTAAAAAGCTGGCCAGTGATAGGGCAGACAAAATCTTTGGGGGGTCTTGTTCGTGGAGTCATCTTCTCTGATGAGGGAAGAGAAATGCAGCTCTGGCTTGTTTCTTCCTCACTATCAGCAAGGAAACTGCAGAATTAAAAAATTAATGCTTGTAATTGCAAGTGCATCTTACTGAAAAGAAATTATTTTGAGAATAAAAAATGCAGAGAAAACCATCTATGGACATGCTTTATTGAGAAATCGAAAATCGATGCAAATAGTAATGCATGGCTAAAGGATGCATGATTATCTTAAGAACTCGGGCAAGCCATGATTTTGAAGAAGGTTGGCATACTCTTACCTATTCTCTGGTTCTTGGATCTGCGTGCTTCTGAAATTCGCACTCTGTGCACCAGTGAAGCTCTTCCTGCGACTTTTTTGCACTAGTTCCTGGAACCCAATTTTCAAGTTTGGAACTTTGCATAAATAAATAAACACTTAGACAAAGTTAGGTAAATCTTTAGTTTGTAGACTAAGGAAAAGACTTACTGCTGCTTCACCATCAGAGTCTACCAAGCCAATGCTGGAGTCATTGCACAGTAGTGGGGATGCTGGCAGAGAGGTAAAATCAGTAGGAACTGGAATACGGTTAGACAAGAGGCGAAGGAGTCGTTCAGGTTCTTTCTTACTACGTGAATCTGGTTTTGGAGATGGAACCTTTGGTGAAGAGTTTTTAGGGGAATCCAAAGGAGAGTAACTGATAGGAGAATATGATTGGTCCTTTTTTGAAGGTTGTATTTTTGCCCCGCTTTTAGGGCCGGGTCTGATACTATTCACAGCTACTGGTTTGCAAGCTGTAACTTCAGAATCCATGTCAGTGTCTCCATAATCGGAATCAAACTCATCTTCATTTTCCATAAGCAAGCCCTGTTAATGATGACAAAGCTCAAAGCTTCAATTTTTAATCACTTAGAAACCCTAAAAGGAGAGGAGAAACAACCAAAACAGTTGAGAATTTAAGCATTACTTTGGGAACCCATTCAAAAGATTCTTCTGGATTCTGTGGGGAGTTGGATCTGCTTGTCAAAAACCCAAATGTCCAGAACATAAATCACATTCTTTTTCAATAGAAAAAGAGGGTAAATTTCAAATTCAAAATTTAGATTACTTACAACACATTAAAAAGGTTACTTAACAAACCTACCTGGAAGTCGCTTTCCCATCATCTCTATCTTTCAGAAATGAAGAAAAGCCTGCACTTTTGGGCAAGATTGGACCAAATTTCACATAATTTGGAATTGATCTGCTGACTTCATGCAGGGGCGTCATGGGAGGCTCTGCAATTGGCAACATTGGGATCCCCTTTTTGCTAACCGTAGAATCAAAGTTCAAACAATCCTTATAATACTTTGCATAAAGACGCGTGTTCTCATTAAGCGATTCACCATAAAGCTTCTCCAACTTCTGTAACTTCTCGGCTTGATCAGGCCTCATTGAAAATAGCAAAGATTCATTAAAGAACTGATCAAAATCTGCTGTAAACGACAAATCAGCAGAATCCGGAATCACATCCATCACAATCTTATGCCTCGCCTCTGAATACCAACCAACGATAGAGCTCATATGAGGAAGAAACATTAATTCCCATAGCTCAGGCGCGAAATCAATACGCGAGAAAAATGGGTCAACAATAAACATATCGAGAATGTGAATTACAGACTCACGGACGTTGTTCCTCAGTTTCCATAAGAACGCGAGGTTGAGATGCGCCCAAGCGGAAAGATAATAATTGGGAACTCCCGCAGTCTTTTCGCGGGAATTCAACATTGCACAGACCTGCAACATCTTCTCTGCATGGTCTAACCGAGCAAGTTTGGTCTCCATGTTGGATGTGTTAATTGCTTCTTCTAGAGCGTCGATTCCCCAATCCAAATTTGCCAAGACTGCTTGATCGGAATATCGGATTTCCGAGTCTTTATCAGAGCCACTTCCTTCAGCGGCTAATCTCTCGGCGCACTCTTCTTTGTGTTGGATCCGTTGTTCTTTGTTGATCAGCCGGTCTTGGGTGAAACTATTGATAGTTGAGTTTAGGTATCTGATGATGTCCTTTCCGTCCATCATCATTTTATAGTTTCCAGCCATAGTGTGGCAAAAACAGGAAACTAATTCTTATGATTGACGGAAAATCGACTAAACTTTGATCCTAATTTGGAACATCTGTATCATACTCTCCCTATCTTCCCACATTTAAAAGGGACAGAAAAACACAGTGAATTTAGTATTTAGAGCATCAAGCGCCGATCAGATCAATTCAACAATTTGATCATACTCTCTCTCTCTCTCTCTCTCTCTCTCAAATCAATTGAATCAATTGTTCTGGTCACAAAATCCACCACTCTTTAAGTAAATTTTAGCTCCTCAAAAATTTAACAAAGTAATTTAACAATTAACGATCAAAAACCCTGGAATCAAATTCGAACCTTCCAAATCATCAAGAGACAAGACCAGTCAATTGGATAAATTCGATAACAAATCTGCAGAATTTCTTCACATCACAAACACTACGTTCAAACACAAATCTTCCAAAACACCCGACGACAAAACCAGAAACCGAACAATTCGTAACTAAAACAAAGATTTTCAAGTAAAATTCCACTGTTTTCCAAACATTGACCTATTATAAAAAATAAACAAAAAGGAGATCCATTGAACACCGACAATTCAACAATCATTCAAATCAAACAAGCGAAACGAACTCGTCAAAAAAGAGCCCTAGAATTCCAACATATCTACAGCTAAATCTCACGTGAAAAGTACGGAAATCGACTTACCGTATAGAAAAAAAGGAAAAGAAATCTCTGAAACACGGCATCGAAAACACACGCAATCAAACGAACTCAAGTAAACTGCAATGGATGGGGACTTGTCGAAGAAGTGTTTCAGTTCCAGATAAAAATCCGATACAAAGTACACATCTTTTCAAGGAATCCTTTAGTGAGTTCTTGTGGAGATGAAAAGATAGTTCGAGACTTCGAATTAGTTCTCGGTCTTCGTAATATAATTTATTGAAGATTGAATTAAATGAGAGAGAGAGAGAGAGAGAGATAGAGAGGGGCCGGCTGCCGGCTTCTGCTGTCGTTGTAACAGATGATGGAAGCATCCGTATAGCGTATACTGAAAGTATACGACTTTTACAAAGGTCGTTTATTTTTAATTTTTTAATTTTTAATGTTCAATTTGAGAATTTTTGATTAAAATAGTGGGATAAGAAGGGCAAAGTGCACTGTTTCTGAGCGAACGTCTCTGGGTGGTAGTCAGACGAAGTGACTGTACGTTACAAAATGACAGAAACGCCCTTAGACATGTGGATATTTGGCTCCACTCAAAGGTTTTTGGCGGGTAATGTGTGGTTCCTCAACTTCGGATCGCTCGTGTGCTTGATCAAATAAAGAGTTTTTAATTGGGAAATTTGCACTTTCGGACATATATGTTTGCGTATTTGCAGAAACGGTCCTATAGTTTCAATCCTTGCATAAATGGCCAGCTCCAAGCCTAGCCGCGTGCACGTCAGATATCTATATATATGCTTCTCTATGCAAGCATTGAATCTAGAATTTTTGTATCATCTTTTAACAATTTTTATCTCTCTTGGAAAGCGATTTCGAGATTTTACTAAAGGTCGTATAACATAGAGAATACAACAGACTAGGTAAGATATCGAGTACAATATCTTTTAAGTTATTGTTTTCCCAATTTCTCAAAACATTGTAGGAAGTCCAAGATATATAAGCTATCGGTCGATATCTTAAGATATCGTCCGATATCTTAATTTATCGACCGATATCTTAAGTTATCGACCGATATCTTAAGTTATCGGTCGATATCTTAAAAGGTTTTTTTTTTTAGTTTTTGGATTATGGTTTACGTTAAAAGTCCATCCATCGGCTATATATCATAAGATATCGGCCCGATATCTTAGGATATCGAGCGATAACCTATGATTGACAAAAACTCTAAAGTTTTCATTCCTTTAATTTTTTTAATAATATTTTTAAACAATTGTAGCGCTAAGTCAAGTATAACTCTTTATAAACAACTAATTTTAATTTTAATTTTGTAAATATTGTAGGTTGAAATGGATGTTCCCCTTCTTTGCCATTTTAATTTCGTACGCGTGAGAGAAAATACTTTGAAGGACATGGAGGATTATCACATCACGGAGAATATATCATTTGATGAGTTTATAGAGAAAAAAGTCGATCGGACGGAAGAACATTCTATTACACTTACTGTTTCATTACGCATAGGGAATGAGCTTGTATTTGCCGAATTGTCTGACTCTGATGATCTTACAAACTTATTTAGAGCATATCGTATCGGTGATGGTATTATAAATATTTATATCGAAAAATCATTAGTCACTACTGTAGCAGAAATTTTGCCGTCTTTAGAAACATTTCAACCGTTTAAGGAAACAAACGAAGATGATCATGGTGTGGGAACAGAACATTTGATTGAAAATCAAGGAATACGGTATGAAGAGGAGAACATTGTTGCACCGATAATAGCCGACGATGATAGAAATATAAATATAAGATTTCGCCCTCAAACTTCAGAGCAACCCTATTCAGACATTCCGATGAGTGAAGGCGATGAAGATCAAGGATATTCTCATCAAATGAATCTGATGCATGATACATCTCAATTCAACTTCGATTCGGTAAATCAGTGGGAAACGCTTTTAGTCGGCCTTAATCCATATCAATGGCCTTCCGAACAAATAGCTTCGGAGCCAACGATAATCGAGCCTTCAACGAATGACCTCTCATACATCAAACATTCCGCATCGGCTAACATCAATCCAAACAAGCGCACATCAACCAAGCGACATCGACGGGCTCAATCCCAATCACCTAATAACCATCCGATCGATGGCGGTGATAGTGATCTGAAAATAATGAAGCCTAGTCTCTCGGCGTGTTTATACTAATAGGGGAATTGATCAACCTCTGGTGGACGAAGACTATCAGCTTAATGACTTGGAAGGGGAGTATATGGATTCAGACGATGAGGAACTGTATGAAGGGGGAACGATTACCATTGGTCAGGCGTTTAGAAATAAGAAATCATTTCAAAAAGTTCTTAAAGAATTTGCGATGACAAATAATTTTCAGATTAAACCAATAAAAAGCAGTCCTCTTCGAGTAACTGCGAGGTGTGCTGAAGTAGGATGTGTTTGGCGAATACATCCATCAAAATTAGTAGGCGTAGACACGTTGTCTTGGAAAACTTTCCACGGAACACACGTGCGATGAATGCCGCCTTTTGGAAGCGGGCATCGCCAATGTACGACATCGTGGATAGCTTCATTCGTTAGAGATAAACTATTAAAGGGTTTTGACGAGACTCACCTTCAATAATTTTTTATAATGAAAAAAAATATGGTATAATAGTATGTTACTGGAAAGCGTGGAGAGGAAAAGAAATGACGTTGAATGACATCCGAGGTAGTTGGAAGGAGCAATATAAGATGTTACCGTCATATAGAATTACATTGGGGTCGATCGGACATCTGAGACGAATTGTGTCTCGAGCACGATAATGCATTTCGGAGATTCTTCGTGGCATTCGGACCTTGCATTGAAGCTTCGTAATACTACGAAGAATAATTGCGGTAGATGGAACGACGGCGTGGGCGATATAAGGAGTGTTGTTAATAGCTACGGGGATAGACGGGAATAGACATTTATTTCCTATAGCGTTCGGCGTTGTACCGAAAGAAAATGAAGACCATTGGACATGGTTTCTTGATCTATTAGGGAGACGAGTAATTGGTGAATTTGAAGAACTGTTTGTTTTGATATCGCATGAGAAAGGTTTGATGGAAGCGGAAAAGTTTTTCCTAATGCCTTTCCATGACTCTTGTATCACGACACGGCTAAATCTGTTTGATAAATATAAGGATACAATCTCTAGACCGCTTTTCTGGGTTGCTGCCCGTGCATTTTCAGAAGCAAAATTTAAAAGAATTATACGAAAAATAGAAGATGACGCGAATGTACAAAATGGATTAAAGAAATTGGTGATCATTTAGACGCCGCTTATTTCCAAGGGAGGTGTTATGATATGTTGACAACTAATATAGCTGAAAGCATAAATAGTGTGTTGAAAATAGCCAGGGAGGAACCGATTGTGAGCATGTTAGAAACTATTCGCATAAAAGTAGCCGAATTTTATTTTCATCGTCAGGAGGAAGGAAATAAAATGACACATGTGTTAACACCGGCGAAAAAACACATAAAAAGAAATTGGATGGGCGTCAAAAAACGTCATACCATATGGTCGTGATATATTTCAAGTTAAACGTGGTGATTACACTCACAGTGTCGATCTAGAATCGCGAACATGTACATGTAGACGTTGGGCTATTCTTGGATTACCATGTTCACATGTGATTGCCGCATTATCGCGCCGAAACAGAGAAAGAGAGATCCCCCAATTTTGTGAACCTTTGGTTTACCGTTGACTTATTTAGAAACTTATAAAGAACACTTTGTCCCGTGGTTGACAAGCGCCAATGGACTTCGTAAATAAAAGACATTCAAGTTTTGCCTCCCCACAAAATACGTCAAGCCGGCCGTCCGAAGAAAAGGAGAACAAGATCTAAAGGGGAAGTTCGACCACTACAATGTAAAAATTGTAACAATGCGGTCATAATAAACGCTCGTGTAAATTTGTTAATATTTGAAATTAACTTATATTACATCAAAGGTTGAGATTGAAAGCGAGATTAGATTAGACCTAGTGGCAATCGAGCTTCCAAATGATTTCATTATAGAAGAGTTTTTTTTTTTTCTCTTTTTCTTTCCTTCAATATAAACAGATTAAACCTCAATAAAAGAGCGATCAACATCTACCAATTAATTAATATATTTTTTTGGAATTGTGACTAAAATATATTGTTGTGCTTCTTAATAAATCATTCATTCATTCAAACAGGATTTGAAGTTGCCAAATTCGCCCCTAATCTACTAGTGATTGGCATAAAGCCAAATCAAAGATATCAGGCTTCACAATTCAGAAAGGTATATCTTAGATCATCGGCCGATATCTTAAATCATCGGGCGATGATTTAAATTATCGGCCGATGTTTTAAAATATCGGCCGATGATTTAAAATATCGGCCGATGATTTAAAATACCGGCCGATGATTTAAGATATCGTCCGATGATTTAAGATATCGTCCGATAACTTAAAATATCGGACGATGATTTAAGATATCGGACGATAATTTAAATCATCGGCCGATGATTTAAGCTATTGTCCGATTACTTAAAATATCAGCCGATAATTTAAATCATCGCCCGATGATTTAAGATATCGGCCGATGATTTAAGATATCGGACGATGATTTAAGATATCGGCCGATGGTATAAGTCATCGGCCTATTGGAATTGCTTCAAGAGAGGAAGGCTCCATTGATACATCAGGCAAGGTGATACAAATAAGATAAATAAATTGATAACAACGATAATGAAAATTATACAAGTTAATAAAAATTAATAAAATTAAATAATTTACAATTTCATCAAAAAATATCTTTACAAAACACTAAAAATTTTCGATATTAACTCTTCTTCCCAAGCGTGCACATTCGATGTCCGATTTCGGCTCTAAATTGTTGCATATGTTTATCGTGAAATCAATTCATTTGTTGGGAGAAGTATTCTATATACTTCAAAGCGTATACACGCATAATCCCAACCGTTTTCTTGGATCGGAGAAGCGACCTTTGTTGAGCCGATACCTTCCTTTGTTGATCGAAAGCTGACTTCAAACCGATAGCGTAAAGAAGGCGCGGAAGGTGATTCAATAGACATTCTTTATGCGCTTCAAACCTTTTTGAGCACTCTCGGTCTGCTGGATCAATTAACTTAATTTCTCGATCAACTAATGAAATTATAGCCAACGCCCAATGGTTATGTTTTTGGCTATGCATCGAAAGATAAATCTACACATAAACAGAACCGAAATTTTAAATAATAAATTTTATTTAAAAGCCGTTAACGTTAAATAAAGCGAAGTTTAGTATTCAAAAATGTACCGTTCCACGGTCGATCGCGTGAATTCCGCGGATATTATTTGTCAATAGTGGTTCCATCGGCTTTGAATTGTTACGAACATTCCATTCGTCATAATAGGCCTGCCACCTATCGAGGTCATTGGCCTTGTTATACCTTCATTATCGATATATTTTTCAAATTTTTTCTCGTCTGCCATAAACAAGGTCTGATTGGTCGTAAACAGTTGAAGAAGTTAATCAAGAGTCGTGATTGAAAAGACAAATAAAAGAAACAAACGAGCTTCCAATAAATATTTGAAACCTTACTTGCCTTGAGAAGCGAACCAGCTTTTTTCGACATTGGCCGTAAATATTGAATCGTTTATAACTTCAAGGACTCTCGAGTATACGTCGATGACTTCATTGTCGAGCCACGAGCGTCCTTTGAGAACCTTCAAAAGAGCAACTGTGATCTCAACACCGCTGATAGTATTGACTATCACATTGTCCTCGTTCTCCGGTCGATTCTAAAAACTAAGCATATACTTTTGCTCCATTGATATTGCCTCATCCTCCTCCTCCTCTACAACCAATCTTCGTTTTTTTATTAATGCTTTGGTGGTCGGAGACTTTCTCTTCTTACGAGCATGCAAGTCATAACCTTCGGCTTCATTTTTTGTAGATGATAGTTTCACTATAATTATTTTTAGTGATGCTTTGTGACTCACGAGAAGGTAAAGAGAAGCACCATCATCACCCACATCAACCAAGGGTTTAGTAAATTTGAGGCGATGGGTTTTAGAGGCGGGGTTTTAGGGGCGATTGATTTATTTGTAAGTTGAGGCGGCGGGTTTTGGGGCGATTGATTGTTGTCTAGGTGGATGAGCGAGAGGTTTTGGGGCACTTGGTGATGGCTTGGTTGAGGCGATTGGTTTTGAAACCTTTGGTGATGGCTTTGTTGAGGCGATGGGTTTTAGGCGATGGTGATGGCTTTGTTGATGAGTGGTGGGTTGAGGGACAGTTGATTGAGGGTAAGTGGGTGAAGGAACGAAGGTGTCAAAGAGCACAGAGGTTAAAATATCATCCTGCATAATTGTAAAAAAATATACATTACAAAAAATAAAAAAATAAAAAAAACTGCATTATCGATCGATAATTTAACTAATCGGTCGATAATTTAAATAGTCGATCGATAATGTACATTATCGGTCGATAATTTAAGTTATCGATCGATAATTTACATTATCGACCGATAATTTAAATAGTCGGTCGATAATGTAAATTATCGATCGATAATTTAAATTATCGACCGATAATGTAACTTATCGTCCGATAATGTACATTATCGATCAACTATTTAAATTATCGGTCGATAATGTATATCGTCGGACGGTAAGTTCCATCTACGGACGACAAGCTAATTTTATATTAAGTTGTAAAGAAATGATTTTGTTCTAAATTTGAAAAGTCTTGGTTTGATACCTTTCTTAAATGAGAGATGACCGCATCAAGATCCTTCCGTATTGCTTTATTTTCTTCTTGTAAGGCCTTCTTATCTCTGCCTAGTTGTTCAATGGTGAGTGCTTGCCCTTTAAGCAGCGTAAATGCACCAAATTCTTTTCATTTCTTTTCTGACCATGCGGAGCGTCTTGCATTCTTTTCTTAGCTCCGTTACTTCTTTGGTTAGGTGCGGTTGCCTAACTGGCTGCTCTCTTGTTGGCTCGGGCCTAATTTCTGGTTTGCCCTTTGGTTGACGTACAACGACTTCAAAATCATCGTTATCGTCGCTATAATCTTCGTCATCCTCATTGTCGTCATCTCGGCTAATCGGCTCTTCGGCTCTTTCTTCCGGACGTGTTGGATGACTTGGGATATCATCATATTCATCTACATTTTCTTCGGAGTAAGGCTCTTCTCTTTCTTCGGTCTCTTCCTTCTTATTTTCAATTTCTCTTCGAATCAAAAAGTATCGAACCCATTTATACTGTAATTCGTGCTTCTCAACTTCAAGCTCTATAATCACTTTAGACTTAAGAAATTTTTCTCTATATAAATTAGGATTACGGCTGAATTTCGGGCCTTCCCATTTCATTAGCCTTGGAAATGGTTCTTTAAGCCCAATAGGAGCGGTGGCGACTGCAGGAAAGTGCTCAAACGCCCAAATCTGTAAGGCGATAGTGCATCCATAGATATTGTATTGCCCCTTTTCTGACCTTCTCGCCATTTCCCTCCTGCCACTCGCTTTTGATATACTATCTAATAAATTATTGTAAACTATCAGGCCTCACGGTAACTTATTGAACTCTTCAATGTTATCTACTAATTCTAAGTACCGTGTATCTACTTCCTGGTATGTGTCCGGAAGTAAAAAAGAACATACGAAAAATAATAATGATAGTTTCAAAAAATCATTGTTGGATAAATCAGCACTGTCAATAATTTCTTCAATACAAGATCTTTTTGCCGGCTTCCCCCGAAAGAATTTGTATCGAATAGTTGTTTCCTCTTTTACGGCAACCTTCTCAGACTCAGGTTTCGTCAGCATGTTGAAACCTAAAATCAAAGCTATATCGATCTGTTGCAGGAGTACATTGGTGTTCTTGACCTTGAAAATATTCTCTTCAACCCAAAAACTTAAAATAGCGTCAACCAAGTCTCCAACGAAACCTAATTTCTCATTCATCCTAAATAGATGACCGAATACTGAATCATCTAATATTTTCTTTCTCTCTTCGTTCTGATTGCATGTAAAATTTCCTAACACCAACTCCAGAACATTTTCCGATGGGCTTTAGAGTCATGGTCATTTTCAATAACTTAGTAGGAACTGCAATATAAATAAAAAGCAATTAATAAATAAAAGAAGTGATTTTGAAAAAACTACTAATCCCCTAACCTACCGATAACTTACCGATAATCTAAGTTATCGATCGATAACTTAAATTATCGACCGCTAATTTAAGTTATTGGTCGATAATTTAGATTATCGATCGATAACTTATATTATCGGTCGATAATTTAAGTTATCGATCGATAACTTAGATTATCGACCGATAATTTAAGTTATCGGTCGATAACTTAGATTATCGGTAAGTTATCGGATTAGGTGGGAAACATTGGGGATGACTAAATGTGTTGAAATGTAAAAAAAATAAATTACCTGGAATTGTAATGTGACCTTTTACCGCTTTGTCGCCGCTAAGTCGCCGCTCTCTTATTTTTTTCAGAAAAGTTAAACTTAAAAGTAACAGTAACTAATGAAATGTAAAAGTAGCTTTTATACTCTATGTTAAAGGGCGGTGAAATTTTTTTTTTATATTATTTAAAATAGGTCCTTGCTGACGTGGAGCAGGCGGAGGCGGCTAGGCGTGGAGCTGGTCATTAATGCAACGGTTGAAACTATAGGGCCGTTTCTGCAAATACGCAAACATATAGGGCCGAAAGTGCAAATTTTCCTTTTTAATTTGGTCACTTTAGAAAAAAGGGATTCCAAGCCTATGATTTCCTTTTGTTAATATGAGTTTACTTTATGGGGGTAAAAAAAAATTATAAGTTTGTAAAATAATCGAACTGTCCATCTCTAACAGCCCAAAATAATAATCTAGCTTTCCATGAAATAACAAACCTTCCCTTCATTTCTAGTGGCCCCAAAAAACTGATAATTTTTCACGAAAGCCTGACTCCAAGTTTTCTGCAATTTCTTTTTTTGTTAATGTTTCAGAATCCCTCGTATTTTTAGTCTCTATTAATGGAGGTAAACGAGTACACTATGGCCTTGTTTGATAAAACTCATAGAAATGATTTTTTTTTTTTTTACTTTGCATAGGCTTGTAAATAAAATAACTCATGAAAAGTTTTATTTTTAAAATTTTACAATGGTTTGATTTTATTTTTTTCAGCTGGTTAGCTACATTGTGCAAAATTATTTTCCTAAGGCACCATTCTTCACACCATGTATACCTGTAACTTCACCCCATCTCGTCAGGCCAAAATGCATTAATCGCTTTGAATTAGAACATGAAATTTTTTTTGTTATCCCAACTTTTTACGAGATGAGTCTTAAGATCATGGGCATACACTCAGATAGTTAGTTTTTTATGATATACTCATGATCTCAAGATGCATCATGTGGAAGATTAGGATAAACAAACAATCTCTTTTGTCAGATTCAAAGCAGTCAATGCATGTTGGCTGGAGGAGATGGGGCGAGGTTACGATTTTACAGTGCAAATAAATGATACGACTATGAGGTGAGGTTGCTTTGAGTCATTTGGTAAAGATTATGCTCGGTGCGGATATTTTCACTTATGATCTTTATATCATGACCTTCAAATTAAGTGGCTTAGATGGTTGGGCTACATTAATTGGCGTCGCTGTTTTTGGGTACCTCTGTTCGCGTCTATACATTTTCTGAAAGTGCCCACGTCTCACACCAATAGAGGTACCTACCCTATTATTTAAGGTGTTGAAAGTGGTTTCAGATATATACGTTTTCTCTAAACACATTCTCTGAAAGCGCACTCGTCCCAGACCCCTTGAAAATCATTGATTTCTTCTAATTAGATGATGGAGATTGTGTTTCACCCCTGATCTTCCACACAATAGATCTTGAGATCATGGTGCACTGATCTGACGGTCAATTTTTTATTCCAAGTGTCACAGATCCCCCAAAAATGGTATTAAAGTCACATTTTGGTGTGATTTGTGCCATATGATTCAACGGCCAAATTTTGGGGATACGTGACACATGGAATAAAAAATCGACCATTTGATAGGTTCATCATGATCTTAAGATCTATTATATTGAAGTTCAGGGTGAAAGACGATCTCCATCATCTGATTAGAAGGAATCAATGGTTTGTAAGGGATATGGGACGTGGACGCAAATAGAGGTGCACAAATCACAATAGATCTTGAGATCATGGTGCACTGATCTGACGGTCAATTTTTTATTCCAAGTGTCACAGATCCCCCAAAAATGGTACTAAACACACTTCAGTGTGATTTGTGCCATATGATTCAAGGGCCAGATTTTGGGGATACGTGAGACATGGAATAAAAAACTAACCATTTGATAGGTTCATCATGATCTTAAGATCTATTATGTTGAAGTTCAGGGTGAAATACGATCTCCATCATCTGATTAGAAGGAATAAATGGTTTAGAAGGGGCATGGGACGTGGGCGCAAATAGAGGTAGCTTTCGTTTTTTCCCGCAACATGGGCTAAAAATAGTTTCTGCAGATATTTAGCTGAAAATATTTTGTGAGCTATTTTATCATATTTCCCGAATAAGTGGGACCCACTGAGTTTCCCAAACGGCTGGAAATCCACTTTATGTAAAAAATGAAAAATTTTAGGAGTTTTTTTGAAGAACTCGGGTTGCCAAACAAGGCCTATGAGTGTAGGCCATGAAAGGAATCGAAAAAACCCTCTCTGTTTGTGATATTGAATGAGTTTTTTAATTAGTTTTTTAATGGGTTTCTTAAAACAATTATTTTCTCTTTCTCTATCCTCTCTTCTTCTTCTTCTTTTCTCTCTTACAACTCTAACTCTAAAGTCAAGTTGGTATAAGAGTCGAGCTAAACCTAAAATCCAATTTTCTAAGCTTGTGTTGCTCCTCAATGGCGTCATCCATCACCGCTGAGGTCATCATTGTGGCCAGCAAGGTGCCGTCAGTCGGCTAACGTCGGATCTAGTGGAAGATTGACTGGTTGTGATCATTTTTGGCTTTTGGTCACTTTCCTCTCTTTGATCAAAGGCTATCAGGGACTGATACCTGGTGATATGAGCAACTCCATCTTCATCTTCCTCATCTAGCCCAGAACTCCAAACCCTAACCAGAGAGCTTGCAAGGACGAGACAGTAATTTCGCCCTTTGAGTTAAAGGGCATATGAGTCATTTTATTTTACCATGTAATCCTAAAATTAATAGATGTTGGGTCATTTTCATATTTTGCTACTCTTAATATTGTGCAAGTCCCTTTAAGTTGAAACTTTTGAAAAGGATATATTTAGCTTCAAATGATTCCCCAGTAGTCCTATTTAGCTAATATTTCCTTTTAAATTTTTGCCCTTTAGAAAGAACCTCTCTCTTTCCTGTGTTTCATAAAAGTGCACCTTTATTTCCACCCACCGAATCTTCGAGTTCACCCACGTACACATGTACACACTGTGAAAAGAAAAAGAGACATTTTGTGGGTGCTTGCAAAGATTTGGTTTGGTGATGAGTGAATCTTAAAGCCACTTATTTGGGTGTTGTTTTTCATTTCTTCCTCTTCCTCTTCCTCCATCGTACCATCGAGTCTTCCATTCTTGCCAGTACTCCGTTCTGGTGAGTTGTACACCCCCATTAAACTCCCTTGGAACCCATTTCTTCTTCTTCATAAGTTCCGACGAATTATTTAGTTCGGTGAGTCATATAACCCTCTTGAAACTCACTTATTTTCCTTTCATTCCTACGAGTTCTCCGTTCTGACCAGTCATACATCCTTGTGAAAGGAGAAAAAACTACTTTTTCATCTTTTTCATCTTTTTATTCCTCTTTAAACTTACAAAAATCTCTTGGAAACCCTGAAAAAAATGAGAAACGTAAGAGGAAGAAAAAAAAAAAACTTTGCCTGTATGTGTGACAGTGGGTATCCACTGTCAATGGTTTAAAACTGACGGTGGGATCCCCCATCTTAATTATTTTTTTTAATCTTTTAAGTTCCATCTTTCTAGGGGCAAGATCTTTTAATGAGGATCCCCCAAATCTCAAACCCAAAATTCTCTCTTGGTTCCCCATGCCCAACCACTCTCCATTCTTTAATCTCCATCTCTCTCTCTCTCTCTCTCTCTCTCTCTCTCTCTCTCTCACACACACACACACACACGAGTCTCTCTTTCTCCACTCCCAAGTCCCAACATCTCTCTCTCTCTCAAATCATAGTCATCCATCTCTTTTTATGACATCTCATTTACTCTTTGATCGCCAATGCTAAGATCTCATATTGTTGTCCATTTTTTGCTGAAGTTAAAGGTATGCTATAATTATTAATTATTAATAAAAAATAAAAGCCCTAATTCTTACTTAGAGTATAATTATTTTATTTTCATAATCATTAAATGACTTTTTAGTAGGAATTGCTTCTTTTTTAGAGTTGTTTAATCATTATTATTATTTTCTATTTTGTGATTGCGGTTTGATAAAAGCGAGTGTGATAAAATTATTACTATCTTACGACTATATGCAATCCCTCATCAGAAAAATTATGGCTCTGCCACTGCCTACTGTCAATTATTCAATTCTGACAGGGAGTACTCACTGTTAGTTATTAAATTCTGATAGTGAGTATCTACCGTCAACTTTAAACTACGATGGGTACTCATTGATGGTGAGTACCCACTATCAGATTTAAAAAACTGATAGTGGGTATCTATCGTCAATTTTAAACCATTGACAATAGGTACCCGTCGCCACACACATTGACACCTTTTTTTTTTCCTTCTTACGTTTCTCCTTCTTTTAAGAGATTTTTCAATAGGAGTGCATGAATTTTGAAGTTTTCTTTTTTTTTTTTCTCGTCTTTGTTGTTTTTGCTAATTTTAAGAAATTTCATGACTTCTTCTTAGAGCTTCAAAAGGGTTTCATGACTTCTTTTTAAGGTTCCAAAAGTTCATGGATTCTCCTTAGAGTTTCAAGAGGTTTCTTACGCCTCTTCTTCCTCGACATCACCGATGTAGGCATCAGCATCGTCATCACCGACATCATCCAGTGGGGAAGAAGATGTGGGTGTGTCGAAAAAGTTCACGTGGGTGAATCTTTTACAAAATATTCACCCGAATAAGTGGGTGAACTTAAAGATTTGAGTTCGAATCCCCTCCCTCCCTTGAGGCCACCCTAGGGATTTATATCCCGTGCTGACCCGACATGTGTTGAATTTGGGGTACGCATGTGCTCCTGGGATTAAGCGGGTGCTCTAAGAGGCCCGGATACCTTGGGTATTAAAAAAAAAAAAAGAACTTAAAGATTTGATCTTTTAAAGTTGTACACTCCTATAAGTGGGTGAACTCAAAGATTTGGTAGGTGGAAATAAAGTTACTCTTGAGAAAAACTTAGAAATAATTATGAATACCAATATTTGCACCCCTTAAGAAGGTAGGCACACCTCCATTACCACATGAGCGCCAGACATATTTAGTCTTTTAAAGTTGTTTACTAATAAATTTGGGGTGCCCACTTTTGAGAAACCTTTATTTGTACTCACCTATTTACTGAAAACACCCACTTCATAAAAGCGAGTGCTAAGGCTGCAGGGGTGCTCCCTTTTGAGAAACCTTTATTTGCAGCCACCTATTTACGGAAGGCGCCCACTTAATAAAAGCGAGGTTCCTACAAATTGGGGTACAAAAGTTTGAAAAGTTCAAGAAATAACCTTTCGAAAAAAGAAAAAAAAAAGTTAAAAAAATAAGACAAATTTAGATTAACATGATTGGTTGAAATTCGTTTTAGCATATTATATCCCCTTGAAAACTTAAAAAAACAAAAAAGACAAAAAGCACTAACACTGTGAATAGAAAATTACTAAAATGCCTTCCTTTCTCCCAAATGTTCCAAACGAGGGAGATGACAAATTTGATAGCAATGAAAATCCAAAGAGGAAATGAAATCAATTTCTTAATTGATTTCCTAGGAAATGATTTCCTCTAGAAATGAACTTTCCACTGTTTGATTAGTGTGTTTGAGAATTGAATTTCATTGGAAATTGATTTCTCTTGTTTAATTGTATTTTTACAAATGAATTTGAAAATGAGTTTTTAAGTTTTAATCATTTATTATTAAAATCATAATTAAAATCAAATATTAATCAATAATTTTTTTAATGATATTCTATTACGTTTCAAACTAATACTATAGTAATCACTATTTATTACTAAGTTACATAAATCATAGTTTGAAAAGTCAAACTCAAATAAAAAGTCAAACTTTGACTAAACATAAAAATTTTAATTAAAAAATATATAAAGTTAAATAATAAAGTTGTAAATGCTAGTATCTAATGTAAGTTTATACGTGAAAATGAAATTAAATTTTTATAAAAATCAAACTTTGACTAAAATTTCAACTTTCACCAAGAAAAATTTTTACAATGTACCAACAGGTTACAAAAGTTCAACTGCAAATTAATATAGCAGTATTCATATATATCATTAGGTTACACTAGTCAAAGTTTGATCAAATATTCACTTTTAATAAAAGTCAAACTTTGACAAAACGTAAAACTTTGATTAATAAAAAATTGTAAGACTAAAGTACAAAGTTATATAGTAAATGCTAGTATGTACTATAAGGTTATATGTTGAAACAAAATTCAAATTTTAAACTTCAAAGAAAATTAAATTTTTTTAAAAAGTCAAACTTTGACCAATAAAAAATTTGACATTCTATCACCAACCTATAAATTAATATAACAGTATTCGTATCCATCGCCAGGTTAAACTAGTAAAAAAATTGACTAAATATCAACTTTAAAAAAAGTCAAGCTTTGACTAAATGTAAAAAAAGTAAAATAAAATTTGGTAATGTACCACAAAGTAATAAACTAAAAAAAAATAATCTCATTGGAGATACAGAAGTTTAAAAAAATCAAATTGTGTTAAAAAGTCAAACTTTGACCAAATATCAAACTTTGACAAAAAAAAATTTACATTACCAAATTATAAATAATAACAATAATAATCATTATCTACTGTCAAGATAAACTTATCAAATTTTAACTACAGTCAAAATTTGAATAAAAGTCAAACTTTGACTAAAAGTCAAACTTTGACCAATAAAAATGAGGCAATATATTTTCAAGTTATAAATTAAAATAATTATAGATATTTTTAATTATAATATTTCACTCATAAATATTTATAATATTTTATAAAAAATTAAATTTTGACCCTAAAAAAATTGCACTAATACGGTATAAATTTATGTAGTAATAGACTATCTATAAGCAGGTTTCGAGTTTGACTAAAACCAAATTTTGTGTAAAAGTCAAAGTTTGACCAAAGGTCAAACTATTGACTAATACAATTGAAAATCTAGTATCCAATTATATATCAACGCGGTAGTATCATTTTTTCGCCATCAAATTATTGAAGTCAAGGTTTAATAAAAAGTAAAATTTTAATTAAAAGTCAAAGTTTGACCTTAAAATTAACCTTTTTCCCCTGAAAATTTAATAATATATTACTAACTTGCAAGTTACAACTTATTATCATGTTTCAGTAGCCAAAGTTTATTCAAAAGTCAAAACTGTATATAACTTATAAATTTAATTAAAGTTTGATTAAATTCAAACTTTGACCAAAGTCAAATATTAGCTGAAAAGTGTATGATGTAAATAATTTGGTGGTCATAGTGATCGTGCTGATATAATGGTCATAGAAATTAAAGTTACTTTTTAATAGTAAAAAAATATTTTTTTTTTACTTTTAGGTTTTTTACAAGTAATTTTAGATTTGTAATAACAAACCATTATTATTTTGTTAGTAGGAAACTCAATTTCAACTATTTGAAGAATTGAAATGATTTCCTTCTAAAATGATTTGGTGTATTGAAATTTAATTTCTATGCGAGACGACTTAATTTCATTTCCATCTTTTTAAATAGCTATCAAACAATAACAATTATAAACTAAGTTTCATTTTCAAAATGAAATTATATTTATATGTTATCAAATAAGGCCTAAACTTTTAACCTTTTTAAAGTGGATCTCAACCGCCCCTTTAGCCTTTAATGGCGTTTAACTGTGCACAGTGCCCCAAGCAGTCGTTAATGATTTAAGAGGTGCAACTTCTACTTAATGCTTAATGTACGCAGTGCCCCAAGCAGTCGTTAATGATTTAAGAGGTGCAACTTCTACTTAATGCTTAATGTACGAGGTGTAATTGAAACATTGGTCGGTGGGCCAACCTTTTCAAAGAGTGCAATTGTTTGTGCCCAATGTTCATTTGCATTTTGCAATTTCGAGTATATAAAACTTTTAAAGATCTAATCTGCCCAATCTTTTTATTGGGCATGCATTAAAATTTAGGAATGTTGAATACCTAACGCAATTATGTGGCTAAAGAAGGGGTAGTCAACTGATTGGGTCGAGCAGAAGTTTTGGCTGCCCAATTACAAATTTACATATGCCTGATCACTAACCACCCTACCGGACCTGATGGGTCAAGGTCTATGACCAACTTGACCTGAAAATGTATCTAACCCAATTAAAACCCTACTATTTTTCTTAATTTTCTATATATAATATTGACCAAACATTTAACCGACCTGACCACCTTTTGCTCTAACCCATCCCAATCCCAAAAAAAAATAAAATTGATTTAAACATAGAAAAGAATATTTTATTTAAGAGTAAAGTAAGAAAACAAATCCCATTTATATTTTTATTACAAAAAGGGTTTTTTTTTAATTATTATAAAAATGTGCCCAATACGGCCATGTATTCGTACGCATTTTTCATGTACGTGTTGAATGCCTAATAAAAAAAATGTCAAAAATAAAAATTGAGAATTTGCTGGCAAGGGCAGTATTGTAATTATTCATTTAAATTTATTAGTGTCCTACGTCAATTGATATGTATGACTGCCCGTTTCAAATACGTGAGGGCGCTGCTTCAAAAGTAAAAACGACATTTGATTTGTTAGTGATAAAAAATGGCACATGACGTTGGTTTGTAAAAAACCTTCATTTAATCTTATTTAAGGTGTATGGATTTTTAACGTGTAAGTCGGTATTGAACTTACGACCTCCAGCTTGGACTCATTCCTTCATTATATTTATGGTAGCTATATTTAGGCCTATCGAATTATCAAGAGTGTTTATATTGAAAAACCATTGACTACATAGAATCAAATGATAAAGATAATTTTCATCACAATCTTCTTCTAAACAATGGATCTTTAGACCATTAGCGTATTATTAGACAATTAATTTTTGTTTTCTCGTAGCAAAGATCTCAACAATTGACCCTAAAAATATATTTGAGTGTGATGTGTGCTACATAATTTTTTTAGTCACTCTTTTTAAATCTGTATTATATGAAATTGGCAAGATAAATTATATAAAGATAGAGGAAATAATGATGTGGAAAACAAGCCAAGGATTGTCTACAATGACATTGTACAACAATTGAAAGTGGTATAGCGTAGCTTGGTAGCTCGTTTGTTTTGGGTACAAAATGTGACGGGTTCATGTGTAATGTACTTTAACCTAGTTAGTTTCTCACCCAATGTGCTTCGTAGTTACCTATGGACAATGCTGCAAAAGCTATATTTGTCTTATTAAATAGGTACAAAGTATAGCATGCTTACCCTAATTTTTTTACATTGCAAAGTTAAACGATAAGACAAAAATAGCTTTTGTAGCATTTTCCATAGGTAACTACGATGTTTCCGTTAATAAGTTTCCGGAGCAAATAATTTTGTCTCTATGCAATAGTTGCTCGAGATTTATAAGTTGTTTTGCCAAAATTTTATGCCTTTTGTTCGTGACATGAAGCCTGTTGTTGGCTATGTTTGTGGAACATTTACTTCCCCAAAAAAAAGAAATAACAAATCCATTTAGCAATGGAAAAGTGATTTTTCATGTTTAAATAACACCAAGATATATTGGGACCAAAGTTACTTCAGTTGTTGGTTTGCTTAGTTCGATTTCAGGTTCGTCATTGGTAATTTGCTACAATTAGGCAAACCTGATGCACTGGAGTTATTACTAGTTATAAAAGTTCTATAATATTAATTTGTATTCTTTAAGAAAATAACCAAAAGACTATAAAACTTAAAAACCCTGATGTAGGCATAGTGACAAATTCCGTCGAAATTTCGTAAAATTTGCCGAATTGAAGGTTCAACAAAAATATCAAAATTTCGTTACTTCATTAAAATTTCGGTAATTTTCTTTTAAAGTTTAACTTTTATTTAATAAGGCAAATAGACAGTCACCCCACGTGGGCAAATGACTGCTCACTAGGCGCCAACCTCTCACTGAAATGCTCAAGTGAAAGCATATTTTATAGGTGCAATAAAGTGTGCAGGTTTTTTTCTCAAGCGATGTGAGACTAAATATATATTGCAGTTTGCCAAAATGGCTGCTTTTTCACCCCAACAGGCTGCTATCTCACCTATTATACTCACCCAGCTGCTTTCTCACACCACCTTTTTCAATCAGTATGCATTGATTGGTTTGAATCAGATGGTGGAGGCAGTTTTTCATCCCCATCTTTTGCACACTAGATCTATGGATCGTGGGCGTACCATCAGACGGTCTATTTTTTATTATGCATAGCACACATCTCAAAAGGTGACGCTAAAATATGCTTGAACGTGATGGAGGTTATATGATTTAAAGTCCACTTTTTGAGATGTGTGTCATGTGTAATAAAAACACCAACCGTCTGATGATACGCCCACGATCCTTAGATCCATTGTGCAGGAGATGAAGATGAAAAACGATCTCTACCATCTGATTCAAAGGCAGTCAATGCATGCCGACTGAAGAAGGTGGAGTGAGAAAGCAGCCTAGTGGGTGAGCATAACAGTACCCTTTGTCAATTTTTCTTCAATTCTATGCTTGAGCTTGGCCGCAGTGTTTGGATCAATTGCTAATTTTTTTTAAAAATATTAAATATATATTTTTATATATTTTTAATTTCCAAAAAATTTCCGAAATTAATCCGAAATGTACCAAAAGGACTCCCACCGAAAGATTATCGAAAACGAAATTTGTCACTATGGATGTAGGTTGAAATTCCCTCCCGATGTTTCTAAAATTTTGCATATATATATATATATATATATATATATATATATATATATATATATATATATATATATATAAAAGATGTCTTTTTATAAGTTTATTTAAAAAATAACAACATTTTAACTAGTTCTTTTTCCCTATAAAACACATGTTTTGTGATTATATTTAAGTCAATTGAATTTGAGCTTTAGGGCATGCTACAGTGCACGGCTTTAGGGTAGAGCTGAAGGTTTGAACCCGACTCTAATCGGGACCCCATTGGGGTCAGTTGCGGAACTATGTGTGGGCGATTGCGGGTGATCGCCCGCACTCAAGATCCTTTTAAAAAAAAAAAAAAAGGTTATGATTTTAAAACCCCTAAAAGCCTATCCCCTTATCTCTCCCTAGATCTACAGGACGCCCTCGTTAACGCCTGACAACTTCTCCGTCTTCTGTGCTTTTCTCTCTCTCTTCTCAATGAACATTAAACTAATTTTAAAATAAAATAAGAAAAGGCTGTAGGAATTGGGATCCTTTGAGCTAAGTTATCTTTGGCACGTTACGTAAAAGGTAATAAAAATACTAGAGCTATGTTTAGAAGGTACCGGTATTTACACCTCTTAAAATAAGCATTTGAAAAACACACGCACCTCCACCATTAAAGTCTGTTGACTTCTTGAATCAAATGTAGTCAACATAATATATTTTGAGATTATGGCGCACCTATAAGATAGTCATATGTGGATTTCATGAGGCACATATCCCCAAACGTGACAGTCTGATAGGTACACCTATGATCATTGTCACTTTTGAAATGTGTATTATGTAGAATCAAGATCTGACCGTCTGATAGGTGTGCCATGATATCAAGATCTTTTGTGTGGAAGATTGGGATGAAAAAAGTATCCATCGTCTGATTCAAGCAAATCAATGATTTTTTTTATGATGGAAATATATGTGTTCTTCACAGGTTTAACTAGATAAATAATGCTACCCATATTTATATTGGTACCTCTGTTCGCGCCTATGTCTGAAACTCACTGACTTCTCTATATCAGTCAATGCATATTATTTTTTAGGCGAATCGTCCACACAATGGACCTTGAGATCAAGATTTTACCATTAGCCGTTCATTTTTTTATTCCCCGTAACACATCCTAAAAAACGGCTCTAAACTCAAGTTTTAGCATGATGTGCACCATGTGATCTTAGGGCCCCATTTTTGTGATTTGTGCCTCATGAAATCATAACATATATGTCTGATAGGATCTTCATCGTCTAACCTCAAGAAGCCAATGAGGTTTTGTGGGTTTCGAAGGAAGGCATGAACAAATATCGCGTTGGCGCGAAAAGACGTACCCTATTTATATTAGAGGCTCGAGACTATGCATCTAGATGCTACCCATAGGGCTGTGTCCAGACTATTAAGCACCATGCGACACCCATTTTGGGGATCAGGTGTTACACAATTTGGACAAAACTGATCAGGTACCACTTAAAAAATTTAGGCATGATCCAATACATATCTAATGTTGAAAATGAGGTGTGCAATACTCAAAATCAATGTACTAAACTATGTGGGCGTTACTTTATCATTGACCCATCAAATTGTAGACACCCATTTTCGAGCTGTCTAACTAATTGGATGTGAAATTCAAGTTATTTAGGTGCCTAAACACACATTAACATATTATGAAAGCTTGTAATGACATCAAATGAGATCCCCAAAGTTTAGAGGTGAAATCCTACTTTTCATAATTTTCAAGGTATAATTATAACACGAGAGGATCATTTACTCATGTGCTTTAAAAAATTCATTTTTGTTTCGCACGGGTTCTTACCTCCTAAATTTTTTATATGCGTGTCAGATAGGCATGAGAGTGCTATAAATAATTAAAATTATTTATGATAAAATTAATTTTAATTCATCTTATGCCCCGGCTTGATGAAAATCCTGATTCCGCCATTGATTGAGGTTGTGGGTTGACCAAACCTGTTGACTACTCTATGGTAGAGCATGAGAAACATTGTACTTTTGGCAGAATCCATCTACATATGACCATGACTTCCACATGGACATATTGGTGAAAACGTGTTTAACTGTCATCACAAGTGGTACAGGGGAGGCGCACCTAACACCAACTAATAAGGAACATTGAAATGGAACCTTTGGCTCAATGGTGATCCCCTCAAGCGCGTAGTGTTAGAGCTCAGGGGTTCAAAACTTCAAATCTCATGCTTACCTATTCGAGAAAAGAAATGGCCAGTTGGGGCCTATTTGTGATCAGGGCTAGACTCGTGGCTTCATGAGTTGAACAGATAAAAAATCTCAACAAAGAAAGCTAGAATCATTTTATGAGAGTTCAAATCTTTCTACTTTCCACAAGCAATATGAAATATTTGAAGGTCGTAATATCCACATGAAGATGGCAACCAGTTTGAATGGGAAAGCTCGTCAAAATAGAGCCTCCCTAAGGGTGATATCCTCTTCATCAAGGGCATGTATCACTCGAAATAGATTCGAGACAGTAGCATTGAAGACCTTCCGACGCATATGAACCTGATCGCACTAGCAATAGCGACCATGTCTGTTTGACCATGTCAATTGGACATTTTCATCATAGGCAAAGAAAACCTTAGATGAATGGCTGAGAAGTTACACATAGTCAAGTAGGATGAGAGGAAGAAAGGAGTGAGAATGGGTATAAGAATATTTAGAGCTGACTAGAATTGAATGGAGAATTAGAACTCTTGAATCCAACCCTAAATAGGCAGGGTCAAACAAGCATGTAGCGTTGAAATGACACCTTTGGCTTAGTGGTGATGCCCTCAAACGCGTAGCGTTGAGGTCAGGGGTTCAAATTTTTTTGGTTCAAATTTCATGCTTAACTATAAAAAAGAAAGAAATGACCAATTAGGATCTATTTGTGATAAGGAGTAGACCCGTGACTTCAGTGTTACAAGTTTCTACTTTTTGGTGACCGTCACTATGGTCAATCTATTGACCGGTGAATGGTGTAAGATCAATCTTGAGATGTAATAATTGTTAATTCGGTAAATTTGAAGAGAATAAACAACTAATAATTAAGTTTTTTAGTTAACGTATGATTGTGATTTCCAAATCACAATATAATTAGTAATTTAAGTCTTTAATGGGAAAAGACTCATTGGCCATAAATATAAGAGATGCTTGGTCCCAATGATTGTTCGACGTGCTTCAACCCTTCTTATTAGCAAAAATATCCCCATTGTGTTATGAGGTATTGAGAGCAAGGAGATTGTTGAAGATCCAAGCAGTAACCGATCTTTCATGGCACACACTCAAGGTGCGCACATATATTTCAATTTATCGATTATTGGTTTATTATTTTAATTGATCAAATGCTTAGATCCTAGAGCAAATATTTGGATGGTCGTATCGATAGATCCATCAATTGGTATCAGAGTTATGGTTGGTGTTTGATCGATAAAAATATTAGTTATTATTAATTAACATGCGCTTCGATTGCCTATTTTATTACTTTTCTAAAATTTATACGTCATTGATATTGGACGTATCACACTATTTTCATGATGTGTTTTTACAATCTAAAAGGTCTTAAATACTACTCAAGCTTGCTGCCTCTGATTCTCGATTCGAAAAGCTTGAACCATCCTCAAATTCGAAACGCCTACCAGCTTCTCAATCCTAACTTTAAGCCAAGTCTTTTAACCACTTGATCGATTAAAGCATTCCAATCTCTTGGACGGTCTTCCCCGTCACACCATATTGACTCCCTATAGAAAGCCCCATGATTGGATCTATGGATCAATAGGCACGTATGCCCATTAGGTTGATTACATGCTTTGATGTTTTACCGGCAACCGGGATGTCACCGGTAGTCGTCGGACTGACCGGCCATCAACAGCAGGACCGACCAACTTCTTTTCACCAATCATTGACAAGCATCGACCGTCGTTTTGGTTGTTGTGGTAACCAAGAGAGACACGGTCTCTATTGTTTCTTCCGTAAGGAAGGAGACTTGCAAGTTGGGTTTCCTTTTTTTATATTTAATAATACAACTACTAGTGTATGTTTAGTTGGAGCACCAAAGGTGGTGCTTTCCAACCCTATGTGACTTGATGACCTGGTTCAACCCAAATAGACCCATCCTCATACCCGACTCTGCCCATGGACCCATATAAGCTCATGACCCAACTCGGTCTGTGACTTGGCCCGGTCGATAACAGGACTCGAGTCATGACCCGGTCCAGCCCATGGTTTGGTCCAGTCCATTCCCGGCCCATGATTCATGACCCAATGCAGCCCAATTGTGACTCATATTATTCCTTCTTTTTTTAGATCATTTCTGAGCTATCTATAGATCAAATTTTCATACATTATATATGAATTTTGACTTTTTTGGATATTTTGGATCTATTTTTTATGTTTGTCTTTGACAAGGAGCTTTCTGTTGTGACATTTTCATGACCTGGTGTCCTTTTAAAAAAATTTAATCGATTAATTATTATATATTTGAGTACCTTTAATTAGAGTTAGATATTGGAGGTTATGCTCTAGCACCAAGGCTGGTACTTACATAATATTATCCATGATTATTGTTAATTTTTAGCACTTATAACACGAATTGGATTTGGCTATTTGCATCTCTTAAATGACCTATTTATTTTATTTTATTAATTAACCTCTTTTGTGACCATCTAAAATATTATAAAACTTAAATAGAAAATATGGCTTGAAATGATTCTTCTTTCAAACGGTGATGATCTTTCTTAGTGTCGTGATTTTCATAGTCAAATTTATTTTTTGTAAAAGATTGTATTAGAAATTCAGTAAATGTTGACATCACAACTTAAGGAATTACTTCTGCCCAATGGTGATGAATCACTTAATGTTGTGCAATGGTTATATTTTACTATTTATTATTTTGTTTGTGGTTACTGCTAGCGTGTTGTGACTCGACCCAACGGAGGGTCATAACGATATAATTAGTATCACAATCATTAATATAGATTAAGGAACCGGCTAGTGTGTTATGACTCAACCCAACGGAGGGTTATAATGATATAAATTATTTTTCAATAAAATCACATTGGTTTTAATTCTTATTATATTCATTGATACAATTTAACTCTTGCATAAAATATTATAAATATAATATTGTAGAATTGATACTTACTATAATTATATGTGGACATAATAAAGTCCTTACTTATTGTGTAGTATTGAACTCATCTTCTATTACTAACATGATTGGTGGAATTGACTTTTTGACTAGCTCAAACTATAACAAATGGAAGGAACAGGTCCAAATTGTTTTAGGTTTCATGGTTTTGACTATGCTATACGATTTGATAAACTCAAGGTGCTCACTGTCGATGCCATAATTGAAGATTTGAAAGTGAACAATACAGATTTTGAAATGTGTGATAGATCAAATCGTATGAGCCTTATGATCATAAAAAGTTTCATTACTGATACGATTCGGAAACGTATTTCTGACTCGCACAATGCAAAGAAATACATGCAAACCATTCAGGAATAATTTCAGGGGTCTTCTAAGGCGTTTGCTAGTAATCTTATTATTAAAATAGGAACCATGAATTATGATGGTCATAGTAGCATACAGGAGCACATTATGAGAATGAGTGACATGACGACTCAATTGAAGGAAATAGACATGAACTTTTCTGAGGATTATCTTGTTCACTTTATCATGACTTCTCTCTCTACACAATTTGACCCTTTTAAAATTAATTATAACATGTAGAAAGAGAAATGAAAAATAAACGAGTTAATCGCTCACTGTGTCAAAAAAAAAGACTTAAAGTTGAAAAATCTGAAAATGCTCATTACGTCGCTCTTGGACCATTGAAAGCAAATTTTAAGAGAAAGAATGGATCATATAAAGGAAAAAACGTGAAAGTTTTTCCACCAAGAACCAAATAAGGAGAAGTCGAAGTTGAATCACAACTCAATTTAAAATTGTGAGATCTGATAGAGGCAAGAGTACTATAGTAGAAACTCTTAAGCATATCGCAATTCAGGACCATTCACCCTGTATCTACAAGAGCATGACATTGTTGCTCAATAGACCATGTCAAGAACACCTGAAGATAACGGTGTAATTGAACGACGAAATCATACTCTTATGGATATAATGAGAAGCATATTATGCAACTCTAAATTGTTTATGTTCTTGTGGGGAGAAGTATTGAAAACAGCGGTGCATATTCTGAATTAAGTTTTTAGTAAGAATGTTCTCAAAACTCCTTATGAGCTATGGGTAGGAAGAAAATTGACTTTAAGATATTTACACATTTGGAGTTGTTTAGCTGAAACAAAGGTGTATAATCCATAATTAGAAAAATTGGATCATAAAATTATAAGTTGTCATTTCATTGGTTATCCTGATAGGTCGAAAGGCTACAAATTTTATTACCTTACTTATAGTACTCGGATTGTTGAGACTCGATATATGAAATTTTTTTAGAACTGTGAAAACATTGGGCGTGTTAAGCCTAGGAAAATCACTTTTAAGGAAAATCATGTTATAATTTTTATCCGTTTTATCCAAGAAAAGATGACGCCAACACCAATTATTCAAGAAAGTGTTGATAAACTTGAAGTTATACCTATTGAAACACCCCACATTAAGGAGGCTCTTGCTCCTATGATGATCGTCAATGATCAATTATTGCATAGATCAGAAAGAACAAAGAAGTCAGTCATTTATGATGACTAAATCGTCTCCCTCAATGAGAGTGAGTTTGATCTTGAAAAGGAAATTAATCATATTTCTTTTAACCAAACTATGGTGAATGATAAATCACCTCAATGGCTCGAAGCTATGAGTGATGAGTTGGAATCAATGAAATAAAACTCGGTCTGAGATCTGTGAGAGTTATTTGAAGGAGTTAAGTCTATAGGCTGTAAATGAGTATATAAAACCAAATGAGACTTCAAAGAAAATGTAAAATGATACAAGGTCAGATTAATCGTTAAAGGGTTGACTCAAAGGTGGGAATAGACTATAAAAAGATATTTTTTCCTGACTCTAGAAAGGAATCTTTCAGGATATTCATGACATTGGTAATTTATTTTGACTTAGAATTACATCAAATTGATGTAAAAACTGTTTTTCTGAATGATGACTTGTATGAAAATGTCTTTATGACAACTTTAAGGGTTTCAGGTTGAGAGGGAGAACCAGTTAGTTTATAGACCCAAAAGGTTTATATATGATTTAAAACAAACAACTCGACAATGATACTTAAGATTTTACAAAGTCATTTCAAACTTTAGTTTTTAAAAAAATATTGTAGATTAATGCATATATCTTAAAATTAGTAGGAGCATGTTTATCATCTTTATTTTTTATGTTGATGATATATTGTTTGCGAGTAGTAGTTTGAGCATGTTAAATATGACAAAGAACTTTTTATTAATGAATTTTGATATGAAAGATCTTGGTAAAGCTTCCTACGTGATAGGAATTGAGATTCATCGAGATAGAGCCTGTGACATATTGGGATTGTCTCAGAGAGCTTATATTGATAAAACTCCCACAATGTTTAATATGCAATTATTCTACTACTGTTGCTCCTGTGATTAAGGGTGACAAATTTAGTCTACTTTAAAATCCAAGGATCGATTTAGAGAGAAAGCAGATGAAAATAATTCCCTATGCATCGACAGTTGGGAGTCTCATGTATGCACAAGTCTGTACTCTCGTCCAGACATAGCATATATAGTTAGCATGTTCAGTAGGTATCAATGTAATCATTGTTTGGACCATTGAAAAGCAGTCAAGAAGGTTTTTCCTATTTACAGGGGATAAAAGGGCACATGCTAACGTACAAAAGGTCGAATAATCGAATAACCTTAAAGTTATTGGTTATTCAAATGTTGACTATACTGGGTGTCAAGACACTCGTAGGTCCATATCGATTTATATATTTATGCTTGCAGGTAAACCTATATCTTGGAACAACGTTAAGTAAATGCTGACTACTTCGTCTACTATGAAAGCAAAGTTCGTTGCATGTTTTGAGGTAACATGTCAAGCGATATGGTTAAAATTTTTTATCTTAGGGCTTCGAATTATTGATAGTATTTCAAAGCCACTGAGAATCTTATGTGACATTTCCGCTACGATAATTATCTCCAATAACAAGACTAGTAGAAGTTTCAAATATATTAATATCAAATATTTTGTTGTAAGGGAGAAAGTTCATAATCAAATTGTATCTGCTGAAAATATCAGTACGACACTCATATTGGCTGACCCCTTTTACTAAAGGCTTACCTCCTAAGCTCTTTTCAAAGCATGCACATTATACGCATGAGATTAAAAGATAATTTTGATAACCTTTGAGAGTGGGTGTATAAGAGTGAATATATTTGTTTAAATTCATTCGAAAATAAGGATTATTTATTTATCTTTCTATTTTTATGCAAATAAAATTTTAGAACATATGATGCTAATAGATGACAATAAAGTATGACCAATAATAGATTGAGTTTACATGTAATCACCGTTCAGTTTGTAAACTTACAATCTATGTGAAATTATACTAGTTGGAATCCATGTCGGTGATTAATTCTAATATGATAACTAATGAACAATCATATGTTGATGACATGATGCATTGACTACATTGATTCTGTGTTAGAATTCTCATTGGACCAGACTGATTATAAAGACATTGATTGAGATTGATTAGGATTTATCATTCAAAGAAAGTTAGCTAACATTTGATAATCAGAGTTTATTTGATATAGTGTGGCCAAGTGAGAGACTGTTAGAGTTTCTACTTTTTTGTAGCCGTCACTATGGTCAATCCGTTGATCGATGAATAGTGTAAGATCAATTTTGAGATATAATAGTTATTAATTCGGTGAATTTGAAGAGAATAAGCAACTAATAATTAAGCCTTTTAGTTAGAGTATGATTGTGATTTCCAATCACAATATAATTAGTAATTTAAGTCTTTAATGAGAAAGGAATCATTGGCTATAAATATAAGGGATGTTTGGTTCCAACGATTGCTTAACACACTTCAACCCTCTTTATTAGCAAAAGCATTCCCATTATGCTATAAGGTATTGAGAGTGTTGTGAAAATTAAAAGATTTAGAGAGTTTGATGGATAAGATAAACACTAAACAATAAATTCAAATTTAAACAGATAATGAAAAGGTGAGGATTAGGATGCTAAATCCTCCCATCGTAGATTCATTATTTACACAATACAAATCTACTGATTAAGATATGAGGTTATCATAGGATGCTCTGCATGGAAGCACCAAACTCAAGCATGCATTACCAATCCAAGATCGTGGAGATGTATGATTAACACCCCATGGATGTGTGATTAACACCCATATCTTTAATAGCAATCAGAGCTTAATTTTCGAATAAATTTCACATTACAGATCAAAGATCAAGGAAATGTATGATTAACACCCCATGGATGTGTGATTAACACTCATACCTTTGATAGTAATAGAACATAATCTTTGGGTAAATTCTATACTACCAATCTAAGATCAAGGAGATGTATGATTAACATCCCATAAATGTATGATTAACACTTACACCTCAGATAGTGATAGAACTTAACCCTGAGATGACAGTAATTAGATTAAAATCACAATTACAGATCTGAAATGATAGGGCATGATTAGCTCCTAGATCTCAAATTGCAATCGAATTATATTCATTATCAATAATAACATCAGGGCCATTAAAAACAAACTCATATCTTAACTATAGATTTGTACTATTATAAATGAATATCTCGGATGGGATTCATTAGATCTCCATCCTCAATGAAATTAGCTACACATGATTGAAGTAAATAACAAAAAAAAGACAGAAATTGAAAATGATATTAAACTAATCCTTAAGCTATAAATTGAAAGAACAATACTTCGAAGGAAAAATTGGAAAGAAACTAAGACTATAAAAAAATGAAAAAGATCCCTAACTAAGTCTCTGAATCTGCTTAAATAGCTCTGAGTTCTGAGGTTTGAAATTCAAACTCGATTAATCGACTATTAAAGTCGATCAATTGATTTTGAATTTCAAATTTTCGCTTATTATCTTTTGAAACTCGATTCATTGACACTATATAGGTCGATTAATCGAGTGTACATATGACAAAGAGTAGATATTCATCTCCTTTTTGTTATGTCGATTAATCGACTTAAGAGGTCGATTGATCGGCTATCAAGAATAGTTGAGCTCCGCATCTCCTTTGTTTCAGTGTTTTAGTGTTCCAGTGTTAGTTGACTTATGCTCTTTTATGCTTCTTAGTGCATCCAATGGCCAAAGTTGTCTGAAACACTTAAAACTTCACAGATCTTATCATATAGTTTTCATCGGATGGCTAAATATAGGCTTTAGGGGTGAAATATCATCATATTTCACCACTCATCAGAGAGCGAGGAGATCGTTGAAGATGCAAGCGGCAACCAATCTTTCATGGCTCACACTCAAGGTGTACACATATATTTCAATTTATGGATTGTTGATTTATTGTTTTGATTGATTATAGGCATAGATCCTAGGACAAATATTTGGATGGTCGAATCGATAGATCCATCATTCAACCATTCATGTTGAACAAAAAAAAAAATCTCAACAAAAAAAGCTAGAATCGTTTTCTGAGAATTCGAATCTTTCTACTTTCCGCAAGCAAATGGAATATGAGAAATGTTAGGACAATGGAATATTTGAAGGTTGTAATCTCCACGTGAAGATAGCAAACAGTTTTAATGGGAAAGCTCGTCTTCTTCATATTATTCCGACCTGATTCCTCCTGCTTATTATAAAGTGCCCGATCCGTGCACCAGCGCTCTACTTAAAAGTTTCATCCGCATACTAATACTTCGGTCGAGGGGTAGGGCCTGTAATACAAATTTTAATGAGTTTTTTTGTAACATCAAAACTCATCCTACAACTAAACTTATTATCACACTACAAAAAATAAAACTATTAGCAATAGCCAAAAATTTCTGTTATTAATAAAAAAATTGTCGCTAATATCCTTATCACTAATAGTCTTAATAGCATTTAATAATTTTTTTTTGTTAATAACGATAATTTTTTATTATAAAAAACTGCTGCTAATAGTTTTATTTTTTATAGTGTCAATATAATGTAATTTTCAAAAAGACTTTAACTTTTACCGCTTTGCTGGTTTGATAATATTAAATTGACCGATCTACGGGGCCACTTATCGGCAAAGGTAATTATTATAATATAATAAGGCCATAGTTTGTACAGGCTTTATATATGAAAGAAACTTTTTGATAAGTTTGGCTGTGGAATTGATTTTGGTTAAAAATCCCAACTCTTTAATCTGTAATAGGAGCATTAAGTGGCTCGCTACATGAAGGGAGGAATCAGTTCAGTGGAGTTACGGAGCATTGCCCACTTACCATTTAGCCATCCATTTGAAGGCTCTAAAGGCTCTTGATTAGACAGTAAAGTGGTCAACCATGTGATGTTATTGAGCACCACAGCCCGGGCCAAGCATCTAATAAAATCATAAAGTGGTAAAGTCTCATTCAGCAATTTGTTTTTACATAAAATGGTTTATCTAGGGTCCCAGTTATATTTAATAAAGACCCCCTTAGATTTTGGTTCTCTCCCCTTTATAAAACGTGTTAGCATAGCGAGCCATAGTGGCCTTTAGGCTGTGTTTGAGTTAGCTCTTACAAGAGCAGCAGTAATTATATGTCTTCTCTCAGTCAGAATAGACAAAAGCCACTATGACATAAAATAGGCAGGGAGGAATTTCATCGCTTAAAATAACTCCTCACCACAAATGAGGCGAGAAGCTGTGTTATGAAATGTAAAAGTAGTTTTCCTCTGCAACCAAAGAGCGAAAGAGCTACACTTTGTCCCAAAAGAGCTAACTCATATTTACGGTGAGGAGATAAATTCAAATCTGAAAAGACACGACTCTATAAAAAGACATAAGTGAAATCTATTTATCTTTTTAATGTTACTTGAAAAGACACAATTCTCTCAAAAGACACAAGTGTAATCAATTTCTTTTTACCGAAAATACATAACTCTCTGAAAAGACACAATGGTTCAAAATTTTTTCATAAATAGAGATAAGATCTATTAAAAATACAAGATACAAAAAAAAAAAATATAATAACATCTATTTCTTCTTTTCTTTTATGTTTTTATTTTTTTTAAGAATCTTTGTATATCAGAAAATTTGTGTGACAGGTTCTTTCTCTAAAAAGTGCAATCTAGAAAAGAACATATAATTCTTGACAAGACCAGACTCTGTTGTATTCTAAAAGCAGATTTATTGGGAACCCTGTTTCATCTTCATTTATCCAACAAAATAGGGGCGCCTATTATCTTTAAGACAATGTAGTAAAGTACGTGCCTCGGAGTCATTATCAATACAAAAGGTTTCTATCAACAAACACAACCTAAGACACTAAGGGAACGCTCACTTTGATGTAAAGCCCATGTATAACATACATTTATGAATAACATACATTTATGATTCACCCTCTTTTACATGAGAGTCCATAACCTGCAATTTGTTTCTCTAGGATCTTATACTCCATTGAGCTACAATTTCAACCAAAACCAATTTGTGATAGATGAGATACAACCAAAATTACAGATGAAGGGCTTAGAAGTTACACACAATGAAGTAGGAGGAAAATAAGATAAGTTTAGACGAGGAAGAAAACATTGAGAAGGGACAGAAATGTTTAGAGCTAACTAGAATTGAATAGAGAAATAGGACTCACGAAGCCGACCGTAATTAGATAGGAATAAGCCTTAGATGATGATGATGAGTTTGGCGTCTTGCACATGGTTCAAAAATTCGGCCGAAATGTTTCGGTTTTGGTCCCCACTGAAACGAAATTGAAAACCCAAAATTTTGGTTTCTTCTGTATGGGATTGAAATTTTCAGCTGAAATTTTAGTTCAAAATTTCGGTTTCGGTCCAACCCAAAACCGAAACAAAATCCTAAATTTTGATCCTTCATCTTGCATCCTCAAAATATAGGCTAAGCGAGCACCGATCAGGTTCAGCTAGTTGGACCTGATTTCTTTTTTTTTAACATCGTTGGACATGATTTCATTTGTTTGTTACACCAATGGTCATAAGAGAATCTTGATTTCCAAGATTTCCAGTTGTATAGGATGACATGGAGTCAAGATTCTTCTCTATCCCATGGTTGTAAATTTTGTTGAATACTATATGTTGATATCCCACTCAATCAGTTGGACTTGATCATTGCTAGGGTTCTCAATGGGTCGGAGTTAGCCTTAAACAGGTCGAGTCTAATAGGGCTTCTTGAAGCTAGCCCATACTCGGCACGATTATTTATCAGGCTGGGCCGGGCTAGCCCATTTGTGAATCAGGCATACCTTATCTTGCCCCGTACCTGGCTCATGTCGGGTCTACTTACCTTAGCGCACGCCTAGCCCTTTGGGACCCATATAATGGCAATAGCGTACATTCGTACACGAAGTCTAGTTAGTTAATAGCCAATCGCCAGTTCTAATCTAACCGTAGTTAATCCACTCTCGGACACAAGGAAAAGCACAAATTAGTCCATGAACTCTAGTTACTTACTAGCCAACCACGAGTTCTAACTTAACCGTAGTTAATCCACTCCCCTACATATCTACTTCGAGTCTCCGAGGCATATCCGGATCGAAACACGTATTAGAAAACAACGGCCAGGATCAAATCAAATTGACCAAATAATTACTATTACTGAACCCAACCGATCTTATAAAAGGACTGAGGGACACAAAAACCCTAGCATCAAAACACACAAATCTCTTCTACTTTCCTTCACAGAAAATTCCTATGGCTCCGAATCCACGCGTTTTCTTCGAAATGACTGTCGGCGGCCAGCCCGCGGGCCGGATCGTAATGGAGCTCTTCGCAGACGTGACCCCGCGCACGGCGGAAAATTTCCGCGCACTCTGCACGGGCGAGAAGGGCAAAGGGCGCAGCGGCAAGAACTTGCACTACAAGGGATCTAGCTTCCACCGCGTGATACCGGGTTTCATGTGCCAAGGTGGCGATTTCACCGCAGGGAACGGCACAGGCGGCGAATCGATCTACGGCTCAAAGTTTGCGGACGAGAACTTCATCAAGAAGCACACTGGCCCTGGGATTCTCTCCATGGCGAACGCAGGACCGGACACCAACGGGTCCCAGTTCTTCATATGCACTGATAAGACCGAGTGGCTGAACGGGAAGCACGTGGTGTTCGGGCAGGTCGTTGAGGGGATAGAGGTCGTGAAGGCGATCGAGAAGGTGGGATCGTCTTCTGGGAGGACTGCGAAGGCCGTCGTTGTCGCTGATTGCGGACAGCTTGCTTAAGTATGTTTTCTGTGTCGCCGTTTTTCTAGGGTTTCTTGTATCTGTTTCTTGATCATGGTGGTGGTGGTGGATTAAGTGTTTTACTTTGAAAACCTGTCTATCTAGAATTTTCGCTAGAATAAGGTTGGGATACTTGATTATATACTAAGTGTGTTGGTTATGTTTGTGGTTTATTGAATGGTTTTTATGGCATCTTGAGCACAAAATTCATACGGATCAGATCTTATAACCGTCTGATCGATGTGTGATCTATTGCACGATCTTCTGATTGTGTGATCTGTGGTCAGAGTTGACTTGTCTTGGGCTTTCAGATTGCTCCTATATTATATTGACATGTTTTGTAGGTAGCCCATTTGACGGCGTGTATGCGTACTGATTGCGGCTTGAGATGGTAAGAAAAAATTATTCTGGTGGTTTTGTGAATCATACCTTTATACTGTTAATCGGATGGTCCTTGTTTATGTTGATAAATCATCTGCGGTTGATTAAAGTTGACTGAGGAGTGAGAATATATTTCAATGCTCCAAGTAGATTATAGTTGACCAGCTTCATGTTTCTTTTAATCTTGACCATTCCCTTGTCCTAACAGTGATATCTTGCTTAGATGCATGGGTTAAAATATATGAATCTGTAATCGGTTCCTACTGATAAATTGGTATATATGGTCTCATACATTGCCAAAACATTGGCATGCAGCAGCATGATACTTTGAATGTATCATATTGGTGACCTCCGATACCTGTATGTATCTCGCCTGGTACATACCGGTATCGAACAGGATTTTGAACCATGCTTAGATGCACGCGATGAAGCTGGCTGTCGAAAATGCTTAGACTAATCATGAATATTGTAGCCATTCACTAAAGAGTACCCCTATTCCTGCTTACTGAATTCCTGATAATGCCTAAGCTGAAAAACCATTGACTGCTTTGGATAATGGAGATCGCCTTCATCCCAATCTTCCACACAGTAGATCCTTAGACCATGGGTGTGCCATCAAACAGCCAGTTTTTGTTTTCATGTGGCACAAATTCCAAAGTAACCCAAAAAAACGTTTCAGCATGATGTGTGCCATGTGTTTTTTGAGTCATTTTTTTGGGGATCTGAGCCATGTGAAATAAAAAATTTTACATCTCTGATCTCAAGAGCCAATGTTTGGAAGATTGGGATGAAAATTGATCTCCATTGGCTGGTTCAAAGCAGTTTTCAGCTTAGGCGCCCTCAGGAATTTGGCTGGCGTGAATAGAGCTACCCTTTACTAAATTGGTCGAAATTACTTTGATAATTCTAGCTTTTTATGTGCAGTTTCATTCTGCTTCTGGTCGATTATTGTTTATGTTTATGCACTTTGATGGTGCAGATGTTGGCATTTAGATGATGTTTATAACAATACATCTGATTAGATTGAATTGAAATTGTGTGTTGGAGCATATATATATATATATATATGAGCTGAGCTGAGGGAAATGTCTCTGGACCTAGCTCTAGGGGCTGCACCTGGATGTTAAATCACATGCCATGTGGCATGTGACCACCCCCAAAACAACACCTGTTTTGGCTTGTCCCGCCATATGGCATGTGGTTTCAAGATTTTTAAAAAAATATTTTTGGACTTTTTGGTCCTCATACCAATCTTAAAATAAGGCGACACCCCACAAACCTGGTGCATAATGTTTGGATACCTTTGACCACATTTTAAGTGGTAGATTTATCGGTTCAGGCTTCAATTTTTTTAAATGGTACCTGATCAATCTTATCCAAGCTTCCTAAGCCACGGTGCCCAACTGGTCTGGAGTCTGGATACAGCCCTAACGGCTGCGTCGTAGTTCCGGGTCTCTAGATATATGTATTTTATAGAAAGGAACAAATACAGTAAACCCCTAAATTTGAGGTTTGAAACAATATAAAATTCACCTCAATTTAGTAACATCCCAACATAAAAGCACTAGAAGACTGTTAAGGCATTTTGCTTTTTACCAACAAGATCCAATAGATAAACACAGCAAGATAGCAGTACTTAGAGATACCTAAGACAATTAGAGAAGAGAGATGTAAAGCCAACCTTTTTTCTTATCATTTTATGTAAAAAAGGGCTCTTACTCTATAGATAAACAAGCAAGATAATAGGATATGGAGATAGCCAGGAAGATCAGAGAAGGACTTAAACTAACCTTTTTCTTAATATTTTGTTAAAAAGTCTCTTTCAATTAGCAGCAGCCAAAAAAAATTAGAGAGAGAGGAAAAAAACTCCAACTTCTGTTTCGACAACCTTTCATATGTGCTCTTGGTGAAGTCCTTGTAAATAGGAGCCCTAAACTACCTAAAAAACCTTAACACACCATATTTAGTAACACAAATCTATCTAATACTAAATAAGACATCTATTCTAATTCAACAAACAATAATGGCAAACTTCTACAAATAGGTGAAAAATTAAAGAGAAAAAGACTGGGCAATTCATGAGCTTGTTATTATCATAACAGGCCTGCTCTTTCATAACTCTTCACCCCTTCTTTAGTTCCTCCACTTTGGCTAGATCATCCTTCTCCGGTTGATAAGGACTTGAATCTGGTGAGTTGACTTGATGTAATGCTTTCTTAACTTTTTGGCACACCATCCATTTCTTTCTTTGTTTCTTTGGCTGTCTCCACTTCTTTAGTCGACAATTCCTTACCGGTGAACTCTTCCCTAAGTAGGTTTAAGAGGTTCTCACTCTCTTCCTTACTAGATTTGAGCGGCAAACTCTTTTACAAATGTGTAGGTATTCTTCTTCCTGTCATGTATCTTATCTCTATCAAACTATCAGTTTTTCTTATAATGTATATGGTACGCATCCAGGAGAGCATCATCCCACACTTCCTCTAGGTACGCTTTTCCAATAAAGAAAGGAACCAAACATCGGGCTACGTCGCAAATTTCTTCCCCTTTCTTAAACTGTTGGGATTTTTCAACCTACCAGGATAGTCATCTTCTTTCAATTTTAATGCTTAAACCATCTTTGTTGATAATATGTTTCATTTACTACCTCCATCAATGTTAGTAGTGCGTAACTGTCCATTTGATGTGTACTCAGTACTAAAAGTACTAAATCATAGCTTGCGGAAATGACAGAGAAGCTGACCACTAATACAGACTTGTGAATCAATCCCGCTTTCCCCCTTTTCTGAACTGGTGAGAACCGGACTGGTTCCTTCCCCTTCCCTCTAATCTATTTGTTTTCTTTCCTTTACTTAACCTTAGCTTACCTTCTTCCCTTTCTGCCTATCATTCATGCTCCTTACCTAGCCACTTTCATCATCGGGCATCATTGTTGGGCGTCATTGTGGTGGCTAAAGCTCTTTGAATAAGTGAAGTTTTCCCCTTTGACATCTGCTTCTATTTTGATGCTTGCTTCAATGATTCCTCATCCTTTACGGCTTTAAGTGCATAGCGATAATATGCGTCACTCTCCATATTTATTTAGTGCATGCCGATTTCGTTCTGGAATTATGATAAAGTGACTAATGATGTATCGAACCTGCCGTTTTTTCAGGTTCATAATGTTCTCTTTCACGGTAAAGAGTTAAAACTAAAAAGGCTGGTTGGAAAGGTCTCTGCTCTGTTATTTCTGGGAAATCTTTCTTTTAAAATGAAAGCTAAAACTGATTGCTGTCGGCTAAATCTTATCTTTCCTGAAAATATCGGGTCTTGTTCTCAAGTAAAACTCCTAAAAAATGCAGCTCAGTTGGATAAATGGTCTCTCTTTATCCCCAAACCCAAACCTTTTTCGGTTTTCTAAATAGTGTCTATAAGATCCTAAAGCACCGTTTCCTTGGTTCATTAGTGAAGGATTTGAAGTGAATCCTGTTTTTGAAATATTCTTTTTATTATCATAGGGATTTGATGGGGTTTTTTAGAGTTGTCTGTTGTCAACTTACCGGTGATCCTCCTTTCTCGGCCGGGCATGAGACTGGAAAGGTTGAGATCAATAGATGGGATAAAGCTATATATATATATATATATATATAGTTTTTAATCAATCAAATCTACAATTCTATTTTCTTCCTCTCTTTCTTCATTTGCTGGAAAATATAAATTTGGATTTAGCTGAAGAATATAAAGACTTGAAATGGAACACAATGGAGTGTCCACTAAACCATCGGAAACACGTGTTTTTTTTTTTTTTTTTAAAGAAATCACGAATTCACGATTTTTACGTTTGAAACCCATATTCTACTAATTTTCTTGAAACTTTTCCTCATTTTTGTCAAAAAATATATGTTTTTAAATATTTTCCCACTTTCCAAATGCTATCCGATGCTGATTTTTTTACGGAATTCTGATTTGGTAACTATGCTTGCAAATCTGACCCTAAACAGAGACATGCAATTCTGACCATAAATGGATGGGATAAGATAATGATGATTAATCGCCGAAACATGTCTCATCGGTTTGTACATCCATAGTCTGAGATTGACGAGTGTGGCTTGGGAAGTTGCCAAAAGTGGCATTTTCATTTATGAGTTACTATTAGGTACTGGACCCAGGCACTGGCACCGCCGGTGGTGATTGGGTCAATCTCGCAGCCAAAATGATCAAGCTCTAGAGGTGCACACCTATTTTATCATTATCATTACCGAAGTCTAACTTGGGTGGTATATCTTTCACGGTTGTTAAGGTCATGCTATAGCCTCGTCGTGGGCTTATCATGACAAAAGGCGATGAGAAATTCTATATATAATCAAATAGTTATGATAGTTAAATAATGACGTTATAATGTTGCCATGGATTAACATTATGGTGTAGTCATGCACGTTATTTAATTTTTTAGATAATATCGTATATTACTTACAAGTAATGATATTTTTATAATATATAAGTTACAAAAGTTAACTTGTAAATTATAGAATTCAATTTATATGTTATAAAATTTTCAACACTCTCTCTCCCTTTCTTTCTTGTCAAAGTAATTACCAACACTACCATGGACGAAACATCAGCTTCAGCGGTACTATCTTATTTATACTTAATATTTTATATTTTTTAATATTCTATATTTATTGATATTTGATATTTATTTATTTATATTTATTATGTTGTAAATTTATTAATGTTTCATATTTAATTTATATTTATTGATATTTTTTATTTCCATAATATGAAATCTGCAATATTAGATTCAAAGTATAATGTTTTAATGATTAAATTTTTTTCTCATATAAAAAAAAAAAATACTAATTAATAGATAAAATAATTAAAAAAAAATTACAATAATAAATGATTTCGCCGTGATTTCGTTATAACCACTTTAGGACTTAGTGAGCCTCTTCACATGATATCGTCACACGGGCTTAACTATTTTGATACCCGTATTTATGAGCATGCAAATCAGAGAAATTTGTAGTGTCGGTGATGTACTCCAAGGTTGGTGGAAGGAGAATGATCTAAGTGCCAATGTTTTAAGAATCGAACCAGACACTTATGCTGCAAGGGCACCGTGCACTCCAATTAGGTCCTGCTGGGTTTGACCAAGCTGGTTCAAGTGTACAATTGTCACTTTTGTACACAGAACACTATTTTGATACAATCCTAGGTTGTATCCAGCAGCATATGTGATGATCCCGTAAACTGTCATGCTTTGTCCAAGTTTGTGAACATCTGCCGATGCTTTGTCCAAGTTTGTGAACTCTAACATCTGCCATTGTTTTTTTTTTAAATTGAAGTTGATTGATTTGTTTATTTTGAATCAATGGTTGTCAATTACTTGGATTGATTAGATGGATCACATATATGTCATTAGGCATAACAATGAAGTGTAGTTTAAATGGCTTAGGTGTAAAGATCATTTAAATATTTATTTGAGTATCTTTAAATCCACTCAAAATCTTTGAGTTCACTCACACGTTGAAACACACCGATTGCATCAAATCAGATAATGGAGATTGTTTTTCATCTCAAATTTTCACTCTATCGATCTATAGATCATGTGTGTATTATTAGTCGGTTGGCTTTTTTATTTCATTTGGTACACTCATAAAAGTAACCTTAAAATCAATTTTAAGCTTGCATGTGATGTTAAGGTCACTTTTCGGAGATGTGTATCACATGAAATAAACCACTGATCGTCTAATGGTACGTTTGATAATTTCAAGATCCATCGTATGAAAGATTGAGAGGATGAATGATTTTCATTGTTTGATTTAATTTAATCAATGTGTTTCAGCGTGGGTGAATTTACGGTGGGTGGATTTAAAGGTACTCTATTTGTGTCCCAGGCTAAGAATCGGCATAAGAGCTTAAATAGATATAACAAGATGAATCACCCCGTTCTATATGAACCGGGTGCTTCACCCGGTTCATATAGAACGCTGTGAATTGGCCAGCCAAATGGCCAGTTTATAGGCAACAACTAGGTGGTTAGCAGTTAATTAGTGAGCACGTAAACCAGTGTAGATACTCTTTTGAAACTCACTGATTTCGATGCTAAAAAATATCATGCATCTCGGCCTGGTGGGGAGTTGGTGGGAGTCGAGAAGATCGATTGCCTACTCCATGTCTTTTGTTATCATAAGAACCTTTATTTTCAACTCTAGATTTTTACTTCTCAACTTGGGAGTTGTTGATTGCTTTGAATAAGAAGTTGGAGATTATTTTTCTTCTCAATCTTTGACACCATCAAAAGGTCAGATTTTGATTTCACATTGCAAACATCTCAAAAAGTGATCTAGGAATTATGTTTGATATACGCACATGATCATAATATTCTGTTTTTAGTATATGTGTTGTCAAATTCTGTCTGTTTGATGATCCCATGATCTTGATATCTATTGTATTGAACATGGGGGCGAAAAAGATTTCCATCATCGTCATCGCATTTGGAGTATCAAACGGTTAGCATGTGAAATCTGGTTAGCACGTGAAATCCAGCTTGAGAAGGAAGAATCTTGGGTTGTAAATAAAGGTACTCATTTGGGTAAGGTGGTCTCAATTTTTAGCAATTTCAATTTAGGGGCAATGGTCAGTTTGAACTGGATTTCTTGTTCAACCACATCTACAGCCCTTCAATATGGGAGAATCTAGACTTTCACGATTTTTACTTTCTAAAGGATGATGTACAGTCAAGAATCTCCTATGTATTTAGGTTACCAGTACTTGCAACCGAAGATGCCAGGACCACAATTATGGTTTTTGCATGTTAAAATCATTGCATGCCTTGAAATCCATCGTTTAGGCCCAATCTTCCCGTAGAACTGATCTTTACATCACGGATCATCTATTGGTTAGTTAAATGTTGATTCCACTTGGCATAATCCCCAAAAATGATTGATCAGGGGTGTTACATGAGAAGGGGTATTAGGTTAATTTTAGGGATGTGTTCCACACGGGATCGACATCTGACCATTTGTTCTGTGGTCCAGATTAGGTTTGTGGAATGTTAGGCTGAAAAAGGATCTCCCTCATTCGATTTAAGAAAGTCAACGGTTTTAAAGTGTGAAGATCTTGGTTACGCATATAGCATGTTCGTTGCAAACACTGGTACCCCATTTTCAAAGGACCTGACTCCCGTGATGTTACACCATTAATGTGAGATCGATCACATTTTGTAGGACAATGGGCTCAAACAAACTTTTTGAGAGATTTGAACCGTCCAATTTGTTGACTATAATATTAATTGTTGTTTTTAGTTTTAATGATTGATATTAAAGTTCATTAATCGGATGGTTCAATTTACTTATAGGCATTTTCTTTGGATTGAGATATTTTCCAAAGATGGATTGCCACTTACATAGTTTAGATTGGTCAAGATGTGTGTCACATAGTATAATAATAAATGGGAAATTTTCAAGATCGGGCATCTTAGTTTCACCTTTTCTAATAATAGACCTCTAGTTTTACCTTTTTCATAACAAACCGATTTGAAATGAGACAAGTTAAAAAGTATTAAATACCCCTTCTTTCACCTTTATATTGGCATGTAAGGGAGGCTTTAAATGCCTTAACATCATTGCCTAATTTTGAAGATCTTCCACTAGATTGATCTTAAGATAATGGTCTAACACTTTAACCCCGAAATTTGCTAGTGCATGCCTTTGTTTAGTAAATAAGTGGGCACCAACAGAGGTTCCCTTTTATTAATTACAAAGTACTTACATTATGAAGCCATTAATTATACATGAGAAGTTGGCTCTTGCACTTAGTTTAAAAGAAAGACAATATTTTGGGAGACTTGTGCGATATGAAAATAGCCTCTAAGCAGTTTGATTTAAAGGCTATAATCTATAAGTCTTTAGTTCTAACGGTTGACATGAAATATGATTTTTATCATAAAATTTCATATATTGACACAGTTGATGCATTGAATCATAAAATAGCCCCTGTTTTGTGCCCATTTTTTTATATCAAAGTTCTCTAGAGCAATGCCCTGAAGCCATATCATTTAAATTATAGCTCTTCAGGTTTAACTTTGTGAAGGGCTAACTTTGGGCTAACTTCTCGTTTTCAAATAATAGCTCTTCTTATACCATTTGGGAACCGTTACTTGGAAGCGAGAAGTTAGCCCTTGCAGGTTACAAGAAATACTTGTGCGTTGGGGACTTGTGGCATGGGAAAAAATCATCTACAGATCTAAAGTCGTGATCTATAAATCTTAAGTATAAAAAGTTGGCATCAAACATAATTTTATAAGAAAATATCAGAAAATGCCCCTCTACAATTTTTATTATCATTTTTTTAAATTATTTTTTTAATTACTGAAAAGCGCCCTACAGCTTTTAAACGGCCCGCTTTGATGCACAGTGTAAATATATTTTACCGTTTAGCCCTTGAATAGACTTTCAATTTTTTAGTGTCTTCTCTAGCGATCTTGAACCTATGTTGCCGGCGATCATGAACCTATGTTGCCTGCGAACACCAAATAGAGATACCATTTTCATGCATTTTTTAAAAAGTATATCATTAAAAAAAAGATTCAAAATCATCTGCTGTCCTAAAAAAAAAAAATCGCCATTACCATATGGTGCCAAAAAAAATCGCCATTTCAACAAATCCTTCTCAAACATTTAAGATCATTTTAAATTAATATTGTGAGCAAAACCCTTCAAATAATTTTACTCTTTAATAGAGGAGAAAAATAGCTTTTAGGGATTTCGAAAGTATCGGAAGAGAGGACATGAAGAGGGCTTCGCATACTTTTTTTGCCGTTGGATTTGTAACCCAGGAAGGATTTGCAACCGAAGCTTTTGGGTATTCACAATTTTTTGGTTCAGAGGAGACGAAGGGGTGGCTCGATGGGTGCTATCAAATTTTTGGCGCTCGATTTCCATAGCTTTTATGGTCTTCGCAGCCGACTAAAGAGAGGACTTGAGGAGGGTGATTTTTTTCGTTGGCTGCTCGTCCGTTGCTCTTTGCAACTGAAGCTTTAGGGTAAAAAGAGGACGACGACCAGATATCAACATAGGATTTTTCTGCCTTTGTAAGTGCTATTTATATAAAGGCTATTATTGTAAATACCTAAAGGATGGTATGTGGGTTAATATGCCTGGACTCCAGTTCAACATACGCTCGGGCGTTACTTTGGCACAAAAGCAGGTGCATGTTCTTTTGGAAATAAAATAAAGCGCAAGGCGCCTTTAAGTAAAACCCCCTAATCTTATCGTATGATTCCATATATTTGAAAGCCACTATATGATTCAACATTTGACTTGCGAGGGATAACTTCTCGATGTTAGGAGATGGAGTTGGGATCATGGTTTTAAATCTTGTCTGAGATGTGACATCTCGGGTTTCAAGCCTCGGCGAGACGAGATCCTGTTGTGATTCGTTCCAAGATGCAACCTTAAAAAAACTATTTTACATTGCAAGTTATATAAGGTATTATCATATTAAGCTTATACACTATTGAAAGTGTACTACTCATTCTCTTTATACACAATACTATTTTATATTATCATACCCTATCTATGTGATGATCTCGTGAATGACTATCACGGTGTGTCCAAATCTGCACACCCTAATATTGCTATTATTTTTATTTTTTTAACGATTAGTATTGAAGATCTTTGATCGGACGGTTTACAATTAATTTACTGCCATAATTATTAACATAATGTATTCCAATCCTGAAAAATCACTTGAAGTGTTTAGAATGATCTTAACTATTTGCCACATGGCATAACAATGAAGTATTCTTTGATGGTGTAATATCAAACGCCTATTTAATGGTATAAGATCATTCAAATAATTGTTTTCATTTCACGCCATCTCGCTGAGACGCCTTGCCAAGATGCGAGACATCTCGGTCTCAAGGTTGTCCGAGATTACTTGGAAATCCAAGATTTCAAGCCATGGTTGGGATAGTGAAAGGGATAATGGGGTATTGACTAAAATACCAAACTGGTTTTTAAATGATCTTCCACCACTAAATGAGAGCCTTTCATGTTAGACAGTTGAAGTGCGATTTATCATAGAGCCGTGTGGCACACATTTGTGATCAATTTAAAATTTAAATTGTTTAACTGACAATCCTTCATTAGAACATGTTTTATCCAAAAAAATCATGCTTATAAGCAAACGTAAAACATCTGATTGACACACTTTAATATCAGCCATTAAAAATATGAATAATCGTTAATATTAGAGTCTACTTATGATCTATCAGCTTGATGGTGTAAATTACCCACATCATAAATCATTGATGGTGTATGATCTTTTAAACCAAAGATCAAACTTTTGGATAACATTTCGGTCAAAAATTAAAAATTTAGCCAAAATTTTGGGTCTCATATAAAAATGACCAAAATTTCGGTTCATAATTATCATTTCGGTGGTGACCGAAACTGAAATGGCTGAAATTTTGATCCTTGGTTTAAACACATCTTGGTGTTCAAATGACTGTCAAGAGAGTCGGTAGCATAGTAAAAACGTTCATCATATTTAGAGGCCACGCTGGATAGCTATAAACTTCACTTATTACCATGTTTTGTTCGTCATTTTTTGAAAACTAGTGGAGCTGCAGATCGTCATCGCATGCGCCGCTGTCATCCAGCTCCTCAAAGAAACTAAAACGGACCCTAATCTAAATATAATATCCATTGTACCCTTAAAGCACTTAACTCTCAAGGACTCTTGAGGCTGTTTTTGGGTCTGCTCGGGAGAAACCAAATAGAGAGCAATTTTATGATTTTGAAAGTTAAAACAGTTCTTCACAGAGCAGATGAGTGATGATTTGTGGTGAGAGAGTGGCAAATGTTATCAATGGCTAATGAATAAATCCAATATATTACTAATTTTAGATGGACTTTGACCATTTTTAATCAATTGATGAAGATAATTTTTCGATCCAATCTTTTTGCCTTATTAATTTTGAGATCATGGACGTTAAATTACACATAACACAGTTTTGCATGACATATATCCTCCAAAAAGTGGCTCAAGTACCAAAAAGCTTCAGTGCTTGAGTCAAGCGCCTAATACCAATTCAAACTTAAAAGGATTTTGGTTATTGTGCCTATGGCTATTAAAAATTAATATAAACAATAAAATTTAAGAGCTATGAGCAAATGTAGTGTAGGAGGGGCAAGTCTCCGTTAACACTCTTGGCCAAGGGCAACCGTCCTACCCTCCCTGGCTTCGTCAATGGTCGTGTACTGCCCTTGGAACGCAAGTGGAACGAATTGGTATTACCATATTAGCTGCCCGACTCATTTACAAAAGTTGAAGTATGAGTCAATCCCTAACCTCCGTGGGAGTTCGATATAAAATTTCGAGTACTAAATCAATCAAAAGGTAAGAAAGGGGTACGTTTATTTCGGAGTATTAGAGTATGATTTCCTGTAAAAATTATTTTACCTATAAAATGATGTTGATTAAATTATATGTAAATTTTATTTTTTCTTATATAAAATACATATTTATTTCACCATAAAATTTTGATATAAAATTTATTTTTTATAAAAAATTAGAGTTTTTGGGATTTGCTTTTAACTTTTGCAAGTAATATTTTAATATTACGAGCTATTACCCTCGTAAGTTAAAAAAATTACAGATAATTTTTATAACATTATTCACAAAAAATTACGGTAAAATAAACAACTTTTGGTATAAAAAATAGAACTATTGGGGCGATATTTCAAGCTTTACATGTAATATTTTCCTTTTACATTGAAACGAAAATTAGAGGTTACAGTAGAAAATTTTACGCCGTCTTCTCGTTCGTTTAAGCGTCTTCCACTGGTGTAATCGACCATGCCCATTGCCTGTAATTTTATAGGCTTACGAGGCAAGGGCTTCGTAATAATATTACCTGCAATTTCTGACGAAGAAGGCAACGGCTATATTTATTAGAGCTCCATCCACCTTCTGCTGTAGCCTTTAAACCCTCTGAATGGCTTGGCGATATGGATGCTGGAGCCGCTGATCGTCAACGATAGAACTCTAATTCCGTTGGCTGTTTAAAAAGCCTTCCCCTGCGTTCTGTTAGTTTCTCCTCTCCCCTTCCCTTCGATCTCTTCAATTCTCCCTTGAATTTTTGAACATTTTGAGCCCCTCAAATCCTCCAAATTCTCCTTCTCTTTGCGGCCATCTTTTTATTTATTTTTATTTTTTTTATTTTTTTTATTGAGGGAAATCCGAGGAGTTTATCTAAAGTTTCGCCAGAAATCATGGCGAGCGTAGTCGTAAACGCTTTGGATTGGTGGGAAGAGGTGAATAATTCGGTCGTCTGACAGAATCGGATATTTTTTACCCTCGCCGGACTCTACGGTTTTGTCGCCATTGTTGCTTTGGTAATTTACTCAATCTTCTTGAATTCTATCTTAAATCTTGTTTGTTTAAGACATTAGAGGAACATTTTATGTTGTTCTTTGATTTTATTTGCTTCTATGATGGAATATGGACGAATTTGATTAGGGTTTGTCAATTAGGCTTAATTTGATTGAGTCGTAGAAAACACCTAATGGGATCAAAATTTGATCCAATTGTTTGGTATGTCCATATACAATGTTAGGTTTATAGTATTAGAAGTAGGGCTGCAAGTTTTGACCTGAAAACCTAATGAACCGAAACCGAAAATATACCTAAAAATATGTAAAAAAATAATTTTTATATACATGTATTCCCCACGTATCATATCTTGATTTTTTGAAAATTGTCGTATTGCCGTACCCATGTCCCATGTCTGTATCTGTGCTTCTTAGCCGAAACCGAACTGAAAAAACCAAAATTGTTGGGTTTCGGTTTGGTTTGGGGTTTAAAAAAAATAAATCGAAAGCAAACCGATTCGTTTCGGTTCAGTTTCATTGTGGCTAAACCTAACCGAAAAGTGAAATTTTCGCTTTTAGTTAGACTAACTGAACTTGTACCACTAATTAGAACTGTAATCTTAAATTTATGGTTTTTTTTTTTTTGATGAAAAATTTATGTTAATTCTTGAGTGTGGATAATATTACAAATATAATTTTTCATTACAATGCTATAGAACTATCATGTGAATTTAAATATTATGATTAAGATTGCAATAGATGTAAGTGTTTATTGGCATATGATATGATGGCTAACGGCTTTAGTGTGGTATATAGGATTCAGGTATATAATATATGATGGGTTAATTGAAAAAGAGAATTGATGTTCATAAAAAAGGTTTTATATATTAACTTGTAGAAGTTTTAGTTTCAATGTTGGATTCAACTGTACTTAAACAAAGTCATTATGTAGATGATGCTCTGCTCGTAACTAAAAAAAAACTCGTTAGAACTTGATTTTGACTTGATAGAATTATTTTGTTGGATTTGTCCCACATTAGTTGTATGTTGGCCCTTCTTGGGCTCTTTATATCTTGGGCAAACCTCATCTTACAAGCTGATTTTGTGAGGTTGAGTTAGGCCCGTTGGATTTCTTATCATATTTCGGTCTAAGTTCGAGGTAAATTTTACTCCACATGTAGAGCTTACCCCAGCAACTTGTGTTGTGTAGGCTATGGTATCAGAACTTGGTCGATACTGATACGTATCGATTTCTCTAAGAGCCGATAACGAGACCACCCAAATAAAAGAATCTGGGTGGTATCGGTGCCAATATTGCTATCGGGGTGATGTGGGCCAGTATCGGCCAATACTGCATTGGTATCGGCCGGTACTTATTATTTTTCCTTTTTTTATCCCGAAAAAAGAGAGAAAGTGATACAGTATCTGCGATACCACATCCGTATCGGCCGATAACCTATTCCAATACGGAGTTGGATCCCTTGGTCGTGGCAGCCTACACAACGCGACGCTGGCCAACCTGGGATAATGTGGAGTCATCATGTTGCTGACGAGGCCAAGTCATGACAAATTTTGATTCTGACATGGCAAGTGCTAGTCAAAGTCTATGGTTTAAAATTTTTGGAACTTGGTCATATCATGCTATAAGAGCAGAAGAAATGATATACTTGAAGGAAAATATGCTTTAACTTTGAGTTTGAATAGAGTTCAAATATGGAACTAAAAATTGTTTAATTTGCACTCTTTATCTTTGTCCAAGAATCTGTTTTTGTTAGTTTGATTAATTCCCTCTTTAGTATTAGTGGATTATAGTTTGCAGATCCAACTTGTTCGAGTCGAATTGAGAGTTCCTAAGTTTTCGGTTGGACTACACAAACTGAAAATTGTTTAATTTGCCCTCTTTATCTTTGTCCAAGAATCTGTTTTTGTTAGTTTGGTTCATTCCCTCTATAGTATTAATGGGTTATCATTTGCAAATCCAACTTGTTCGAATCGAATTGAGAGTTCCTGAGTTCGGTTGGACTACACAGAAGGTCTTGCATTTTTTGAACTTTGTTGTGAATACTGGTTTGTACCACTTGACTCAATTAAAAGTTCCATATTTCTTGCTATGTATCTTGTGTCACCTCAGATAAACTTCGATGTAAAATACAAGTTGTGAAAACAAATGAACCTGATTGGTTTGTGGCCATGCCCGCGGGAAGTTTTTTACTACAGATCCTACTCAAAGAGGCCTCTTCCATGGCTTGGTTCATTGTTTCACACTAAACATGTTTCGCACACAGTCTAACCTCCCATTTTGTTATCTACTTATGCCTTATGTGATATGCTCTTGCTTTGAAGTTCGGGCATTAGTGTTCTTGTTCCGCAGGAATGTGCAACGAATAAAGCCCGAGGTTTGTTTTGTTGTTTTCCTTCAATTGAGTTTTTTGTAGTTTCTTGCACGTATGCTATCTAATTTATTGGTGTTCTAAGATACAACTGTTTTTGCCTTCCTGCCAGATTTTCCAACATCTCGTGCTTGATCTGCCTAGTCTTTTATTCTTCACAACGTATGCACTTTTGGTTTTGTTTTGGGCAGAAATATACTATCAGGTTGGAACTTCAGTTGGGTTTTTGTTTGTGTTGGTTGATTTGTTAAGAAATGTCGGGTTTTTGTTGTTGATTTGTAATTTTTGACAAGCACGTGTTGTGTCTACTAATGGGCTTAGACCGTGTTTCTATACAATTAATGCGGTAGTGTATGTCATACAGGTAACACCTTAGTTTACTGGCTACTTGTTATTTAATAGAAGACCCAATGGGGGAAGATTCATGAGTTGTAGTACTTGGCACATAATTGGATTGTTGTAAATTATCTATTTTTATTTTCATTCATTTTGTGTATATAGAAAAAGATTAAATCGGTGGAGAAAAAAAATACAAAGGAAAAAACGAAGAACTTCATAAAGAGACTAAACGAGAGCTCCTCCAGCTGACACAACATCCGAATCCTAAGGTCTCAAACTCATTGAGAATGATTTTGGACATATTTTCATACCTTGATTTGTGACTACAGAGGCATCCATTTAGAAGTATCATTTGTTCATTATGGTTCTGATTTCAACTTGCCAAACCTTTAATTAGTGTGTGGATTGCTTCTGTCTTCAAAGCTTGGTTGTTAATATTAATGTGTTGTGTTCAACTAACAAAAGATGCTCATCGTGGCCAACCCCATTCTATTCTGTTTTCTGATAAAACCATCACTGCCTTATGATGTAGTATGGGAAGGGAAGAAGAGATAATAAAAAAAAATCAAAATTTTCAATATGAGAGTCACCTTTTCGACAAAATTTATCTGACAAGAAGAGAGAAAAAGAAGTACATGCACTAGGGATTTTCGAGAACCCAAGTCAAGGTCTACCTTCCACCAAAAAATAATAATGGTAATAATTTTATTTCACTAAAAATCTCTCGTCAGCTTTTCTTTTATATATAGACAAAGGGAAAGAAAGAAAATCTTAACTTCGATTTTAATGTCCTACTCTATTTAGGACTCCTAAGTCCTACCCTTCCAAACTTAAAGAAACCAAGAAAAATAGAAGTCAGACTTCAGCGTGTGGCTTTGGTTTCTTGACTTCTGCGAGGTCACTTTGGTTAAGTCTCACATGAATATCAATAACTATATATGCTCTTTAATCTCTCTTGGTAAATACGACTAAGACAGCTCTCTAATTACTAAGCTAGCAGTTTCTTAACTCAACAAAACTCCTTTAAGTTAGTGACTTGTAGCTTTAGGAAAAATAAAACCACTTAAGATCCTTGAGTATCCATTATTCTCCCAGGCAATGACAAGACTTTCCGATTCCTAGAACTCTCAGTGACTTTTTATGGAGAGATGTAAAAGAAAAATTGAAATCACATTCTCCAGAAAAAATGAAATCTTGAGATGCTAGCATATATTCACCTCAATACTAGTAACCAATTATCTTTTAACCATGATTCTACTTCATATCTCGCACCTGCTCACACTTTGGAAGCTGTTCATCTACCAGTTGCATTGGTCTTCTTCCTTACAACTACACAATTTTTTCATTGTTTGACTACTATTATTGGCAACTCTGCATTGATGGGAGTCCCTAAAGATCACATCCTTGCATCTTCCACTCCGAACATATACATGGTAAATATTTTATTAGACATAGCTAGGAGTGTATCTCATGGTTATTCTAACCCTCCCTGATTTTGTGCTAGTACATATTAGTTCTCTCTTACCAACAAAAATAACCAGTTCATGTTAGCAGCCTATTATGTGCACTTGTAAACATCCTTGGATATTGATTTCAAGGATAGCTAATATCTGAGTTGCTCCCCTATCCTCTACATGGACATTTTTTTTATAGCTTTATTTGGGTATTACAACCTCAGGTTGCAGCTTCGATGCAAAAGGAGATTTGAGGGCTCGTTCGTGGAGAAAGCGTTTTGAAAATTTGTTTTCGGATCACTGGAAGTTCTTGTAAAATGATATAATTATTTTCTTTTGTAAATTTGTTCTCGGATCAGAGGAATTTCTTGTAAAATGATATAATAATTTTTTTTCTTTTGTTTGATTGGAGTAGAAGATGAAGGATTTGACAAATTGTGGATTTAATTAGTTGATTGTTTGGATTGAAATTCAGGATAATTTTAATTGAGAGATTGCTCTATTAATCTCAAATAGTAATTTTAATCGATAGGGTCCAAAGTCTCGCTTATTATGTCATCTCAAAGATTTGTACCGTAGCACATGCATTAAAAAGAAAGACTTGGTAGCCATGCCACATGGAACACCATCTAAGCCGTATGATTTGATGGCCATGATGTAAAGATCTTTGATGCAAAAAATTGACACGAAATGCTATCTCTATCATCAGATTCAACACAGAACTCGTATTTTGTGTCA